>OX457024.1:58297900-59577900 GCA_949752745.1 Protula sp. h YS-2021
GATAGAAAAAGGAGACTTCTATTGTAAATGACGTCATTCTAACGTCATAAACAGGGGGTACCCCCCGGGGGTACCCCAGCCACCCCACCTCACCCATCCCCTCTTCAAGAGAGCTATGAAAGGTGTATATAAGGGGCAGCAATTCAAGCAGGTAGAGGTATGTACAGTTCAGAGTTGAATTTATTAAAATGGCTGTTGAAACTGATCTTAGTAAAATAATTGAGGACATTATGATTGCGAAGTATGAAAATGGTAAAAAGTTAAGGGAAGTTAATCGTAATGCAACAACCAGAACTGTAAGAATAATGTCATTTAGATCACGAGAAAACATTCAAATCAATCAAAATTTACAATAGAGCAAAGTTACTGCAGAAATGTGTTAAAGCATTTCGTCTTAGCATTTCTAAGACAAAAATGCAAGGAATGGAAGAAATTTGTTATAGAATCGTATGTTGCGTTATGCTCAGTTTGCGGAGATCAATTAACTAATTATGGAACATTTTTAAAACCATGCAACCACATGTTTTGCATAACATGTATTACAAAATGGACAGTACAAAGATATGGAGTACGCGAATGTACATCGTCCACTGTGTAGAACAAGTATAATGGAAGTAGTGTATGCGTATGCTGTGTACCTGTGTAGTTATGGAGTGTGTAGTCACCATCTAAAAAGAGGAGGACTGAATTAATAAATTGAAAATATAAATGTACAATGAACAAAGGTATAATTGCAAACAAAGTTTACTTGAATTTATAACTTAAGTAAGGATATGACCTCCAGTTTCACAATTACAATGATACGAAGCAAGAAAGAAAATGTACTCGTATAGGTTAATTAAAGAGAGGTCTATATGAAGATAAAGTAATATATAACAACGATTAAATGGTATAAGCATACCGTCTGAGACCCAAAATCAACTCTTTGCACAACCTCCGTCTGTGTATATGTGGTTGACAACGTAGAAGACTATATAAAATAAATAGGAAATTACATAAAGGGTATTATACGAAAGAGAACAATTGTAGATTAGAACAGAAGAAATAATATATACAAGTGAATAATCAATAGAAAAGTAAAAACAAATAAAGAATACAAAACAGTGATACACAAAATATTGAAGTAAATAAGTTAAATCATAAGGATCAGTTAAAAAACACTAAATAGTAAACCTTTATAGTAAACAAATAGAAATACCTGTGGACTTGCTGCTACTGCTGCTTGACTTGCTGCTGCTGCTACCGGATTTGCTGCTGCTGGAATTGCTGCTGTTGCTGGACTTGCTGCTGCTGCTGGACTTGCTGCTGCTGGAATTGCTGCAGCAGCAAATCCGGTAGCAGCAGCAGCAGCAAATCCGGTAGCAGCAGCAATTCCAGCAGCAGCAGCAAGTCAAGAAGCAGCAGCAAACCCACAGCAGCAGCAGCAAGTCCAACAACAGCAGCAAATGCAGTAGCAGCAGCAGCAGCAAGCCCAGCAGCAGCAGCAAGCCCAGCAGCAGCAAGTCCAGCAGCAGCAGCAGCAAGTCCAGCAGCAGCAGTAAGTGCAGTAGCAGCAGCAAACCCAGCAGAGGCAGCAGCAGCAGCAGCAAGTCCAGTAGCAGCAGCAGCAAATCTAGTAGCAGCAGCAAGCCCAGCAGCAGCAAGCCAGCAGAAGCCTCAAGTCCAGCAGCAGCAGCAATTTTAGTTCAAGCACCCCTTTACTATGACTATAGCTGGTCCAACATCATATTTGACGATTTAATGAAAGATGCTACAAATAGTGCTGATGTAGCAGAACTGTTCACTGAGGGCTCCCACCATAGAAACACGAGTGTTGTCTGTTTACTCCAAAATCTGCATTATCAATCAAAGCAAAATCGAACAATGAATGTAAATAATCAATATCCTGTTCGGTTTAAAATCCCAGAGATCAATTTTAAATGACAGTGCTTGCCAGACAAATGTATCCAGAAAATACACACTACTTCATACAGAAATTTAAAGAAGGTAAAAAAAACGTACAGCTATTTACTCATAGATTTAAAACAAGACACACCAGATAAAGAGCGTATAAAAACTAATGTTTTAGTGTGTATATCCTTGAAGGAAGAGCCGAGCTGTCAAATTTATGGTGCTACGTATGTTACACGACATGATATGAAAGCTCATACGAATCATGGTTGTACCGATTTTATATTACATATTTTAAGTATTTCATTGATATCATTCTTTATAGACATTCAAACAACTGTCTTGTAATTACTTCTTTCTCTTAATTCACTCCTCCTCTTTTTAGATGGTGACTACACACTCCATAACTACACAAGTACATCCCGGAGACATACAAGAGGCCTTCAGATCAAAAACTTTCAAATGCTTCCAGTGTGGGAAAGTTTTCAATAATGCACATAATTTAAATCTGCAGGATCCAAAGTGTGGGCTCAAAAAAGTTTGGCCTAAAAAGAAAACAAATAGTGCGCCGAAAATTAAACGATTACATTAAAACATTTAATTTCTTTCTTTGTCATTTGTTAACATGATTATCTGTGAACACAGCAAAACATATACTTACATAAATCTTGATTTACAAAGGGTACGCATACACTACTTCCATTATACTTGTTCTACACAGTGGACGATGTACATTCGCGTACTCCATATCTTTGTACTGTCCATTTTGTAATACATGTTATGCAAAACATGTGGTTGCATGGTTTTAAAAATGTTCCATAATTAGTTAATTGATCTCCGCAAACTGAGCATAACGCAACATACGATTCTATAACAAATTTCTTCCATTCCTTGCATTTTTGTCTTAGAAATGCTAAGACGAAATGCTTTAACACATTTCTGCAGTAACTTTGCTCTATTGTAAATTTTGATTGATTTGAATGTTTTCTCGTGATCTAAATGACATTATTCTTACAGTTCTGGTTGTTGCATTACGATTAACTTCCCTTAACTTTTTACCATTTTCATACTTCGCAATCATAATGTCCTCAATTATTTTACTAAGATCAGTTTCAACAGCCATTTTAATAAATTCAACTCTGAACTGTACATACCTCTACCTGCTTGAATTGCTGCCCCTTATATACACCTTTCATAGCTCTCTTGAAGAGGGGATGGGTGGGGTGGGGTGGCTGGGGTACCCCCTGTTTATGACGTCATTTACAATAGAAATCTCCTTTTCCTATCTACTTTACTGTTCTCTGTACAAATCCAAATTTGAGGGGTTGGAGGGGGTTGACAACATGAAACGTGTGACCTTAGGATGGTTCACAGTCGTATTGATCCATCTCCCTATATAAGCGCTGCCCTACTATATTGCCTTTGTCACTGCTATAGGTATTAAATAATTCGCAGGCATATTGATCCATCTCCATATATAACCGCTGCGCTGCTATCATTCACTTTATTACTACTTTGTTCATTGATAAGTTTTTAAGCGACGAATTCTGCCATATATATAACCCCTCTCCCCGGATAAAGGTCCTTTTGTGCATTGTCCTTGGGGAATATGAATTGTTCAAGACGAAATTGGCGATGGAAGCAACGCAAAACGTAGTCCAAGATTACAACATCAAAAACACTGATAGATTTAGTATCTCTTCCACCGTAGAGAAACGCTCACCTGTTCCGGAACCTGCAGTCAAGCAGTCTGTTCAGAAGATGGAGGATGGAAACCGTCCCAGCCACACCAGTTCAACAACAACAACCGGATGTAATCATTCCTAAACCGCTGCCTCTGATCCAAGCTGCTTCGCCGTTGATTCCGGATGACTTCATAATTCTGGCTGATGAGGCATCGGCTAAGCATGTTTCGGGCATGGTGGCGAAGTGGCTTAAGAGTCATTCAAGTCCGGAAGCCACAACAACAGATGAAAACAAACTGCATCCTCAAATCCTCGCTGTCCCTTCTCCAAATTCTTAGTAAGTTCAGAAACTGAGGTGAGGTCGCATCTAAACAACTGCAAAGTGAAATGCAAGTTATTGAGGTCAACTGCCCTGTGAAAGGAAATTTCACATAACTCGACTTGCGCACCTTTTATGCATCATATAATTTCACTTAAAACTTAAATCAGTCACGGTCCTTTTCAGGACCACAAACTGATATGAAATGAACGCAAAATCTGTCGTTGTTGTATAACTGATGATGTATGACGTTGATGTTTGGGTTGTGAAAAAAATATTTTCAAAGAAAAAAAACTGCAACTTTGCAATTTATGCCACAGCGGGGGTGGGGGGGGGTGGGGGTGGGGGAGGAGATATCTAATTAGGAAAAGAAACTTCTGGATGATTCAGAAGTCGCTTTACCACACTATTCTTTTCATTTTCTTTGCCATGCACTTTTTTCATATAATCCCATTTTTTAACTATTATCAAAAAAGCTAATTTTTAATTACAAGATCTAAAATGTTGATGAAATCCAGTGGATATCCCAGAGGGGGCCTCGCCCTTTGAAAAATAGCCCACAGAAAGTTTTATAATACTTCCATATGGCCAATTTGGACTAGTCGGATTTTTTAATGAAAAGACTACCGAGGGAACACTCGTAAAGGATATGAAAGTAATCCGATCAAAACTGAGGGAGAAGAAGCACACACGTATATACAGACACCGGATACTCCCTCTGCTCGTGTGTTAAGATTAGTCTGATGAAATCGGCTTTTCTAAAAACTCACAAGCCGAATTTAGCGCTACTACCATTCTAGTTGCTGTCTATTATGGTTTAGGCATGACACTGCACTTGTCTTTCTCGTTTTTTTTTTTGTTTTGATCATACACTATCACAAGCAAATGCCTAAACGTTTTTGGGTTCCGACCAAATTCGGTTGAGATAAGTGTATAAACTAACCCCCATTACACTATATAGATCTTAAGCTGAGATTTTATCCCCTGCTGCGTCTGGGTTTTTTTTAGCATGTGTGAAAAAAAATGCGAGGTGAAAAGCAAACAAATTCGCGAGAGTATGTTTTGTACCACTGTCCTTGAGACAATAAACACACCATTTTGCGATTCATATTCTATAGTATAGTATCAAAGGTTATCATAGGTGCTTTGCAAATATAATTCCTGCCCCCAGTTCACATATCTTCTTTAACCCTTAATGAAGCAATAATCTGTCTTGACGGAATGTCTTAGTTACAAACCTGAACAAAACCTGTGACATAAAACAGATAAAGTAAACATAACAAAATGGTGTACAAAATTGGGGAACTGCCAGCACGGTGGAATTTCATTGCATTCACTATATGCGTGGAAACAAACCCGGGGTGGGGGTTGTTATCATGGTTAATTACCCGCACCCAACGGCGGTGTACGAAAATAGTAGACATAAAGGAGAGGAACTGCTTTTTAAAATATCCATCCTCTGCGTTATTACATAACAGATAGATTTCCTCAGAGGTTAGCTGCTACATAACAATGGACCTCTTTATGAGTTCTATTTTCACATAATTCCAGTGGGTCTGGTGGAAAAAAAGGTGTTAAACACAACAGACCGAACAGTCGGAGAGGTTGGCTGTTGGACAACAACGTAGATCTCCGAGGAGAACAGCCACAGAGGTTGGATGTTGGACAAAAACGCGGACCACAGGAAAACGTCGAGGTTGGCTGTTGGACAAAAAATGTTGCAAAATTAAAAACGTCCTTTGTACAATACTATACCTGATATACTGATTAAGCGCAACATTTACATATCCTCAGATTTAAGATGAGAATAATTTGAGATTGTGTTGGGCGATAATATGTGATTTTCACACTTACGGTGCCCGATCACTGGGCGTTTCGAATAAGCCAATTCGCACTTTCGGATTTTTCCGGTGGAGGTGTTGTTTCGACTGAAAATGTTGGGGGATAAATTATAAAGAAATGATAAGGGAAAAACATCAAAATTCTAATTTTCTTTCAACATGCACACTTTCGAATAGCTCCAAGTCAGCTCTTCATTATTTATACCTGCGCCTTAAACTCAGTAGCGGAGGCCTCTTGGAGCTAACTTTCGAATAGCTCCAAGAAGCGGTGCCCTAAAAAGTTTCCAGGCACCGCTTCAAAGCCTCGCTATAAAACGATAAGCAAGTCAACTGCGCTCGCTTTGAGGCACCCCTGTGGCTACTTTGTGCGAGATTCAACGACCTATAGGTTTTTATTGGCATTTGCTAAAGGCCCTCAAAGTACAACAGTAATCATATACAACTTCTGTGTTACGCTTTCTTTAAAAGAAAATAATACGGAAATAACCCTAATCTCCCGCAGTAATTGGCACTTGTTTGTATACAGGGAACATACTTTATTACGTGA
Organism: Protula sp. h YS-2021; assembly: GCA_949752745.1. NCBI lineage: Eukaryota > Metazoa > Annelida > Polychaeta > Sabellida > Serpulidae > Protula > Protula sp. h YS-2021. Next base: position 58,304,183 of record OX457024.1, read on the forward strand.
AATAGTAACAATAATTTTTGCAATTATCCACCAAAAAAGTTGCTATATCAAAAAGAACGTAAAAAGAAAAAGTCTAATATTAGGGTATACAAAATAAATTTATACCTAACTCTGCATCTATCAGCTATTTTAGTGTGTATTTTAGAAATAAACTATGACCCCTTTATTTAAATTTTCGGTCCCTTGACTTTGGTCACGTGATATTTAAAGGCCAGAATGTAAACAAACATTTGACAGGTGGGTGCGGAAGCTAACTTTTCTGCACTTTTATGAACAAAGAAAAGATATACAGCTCACTAAAAACTGTGCCTGTTTTACAAAAAGGGCATATTGGGCATGAACTTTCTGTAGATGTTTGAATAATAGGGGCTGGTATGCAGGATGTGTGCCTCAGAAAATATGAAACTGACCCCTATTAGTGGAGCAATGGAAGGCTTCGTAGCTCTGACAGGGAGATATACGATGTTATACAAGTCAGAGCTACTCGGAGCTAACTTTCGAATTTATAAAGCCATCATATGATCTTTTAAAAACTATTTTACATATTATTCAGCCCTTTAATAACCGACATGTCTCTATATTTCTGGCAAAATGGAATTTTGTTGATTTTTGCCGTTTTTTTCCTATCATTTCTTTATATCCTTATCCCACCTGAATTCAGCCGGAACGCAAAAACTTAACGGCAAAAGTCAAAAGTGTGAATTGGCTTATAAAACGCGCAAAACTTCTTCGTTTCGAATACGGACTAACCGGCCTCGGACCACAGTTAATTTACTTATATGTTTCTTTATAACATCAAAATTTGACAACTTCCCTACATCAGGAACAGCGCAGATGGCCATGCATCTGTGCCTGCGTTTTATTGGGCAAGGATAATGTCTCGAAAATGTTTCGGAAATCAGAAAATGTTTCTTGGGTTTTCGATAATGTCTCGAAACATTTTCGAGTGTATCGAGCTTTACATTCAGATAATCTTCCCATAATCCTTTTCTGTGCGCCATTATCGCCCAAAAGTGAAACAGTTTTGCTTTACTTACGTCGATTCAGAACTGACATACGACAGCTTACAATAAAGCCAGTAGAAATACAACTATTGACAATAGCAATTCGCAATTTGGATTGAGAGAAAAGCACCAAAGCTCCCGGCAGCCATTTTTATTCTCGAAACATTATCTGAAGTGTTTTATTGGGATATTTTCGAACAATTATCTGGATTTTTTTCAGATATGTCCAATAAAATGCGTTCTGTATATATTGACCCTTCACATGAACAAAAATATCAGTAACCTAGGACCGTTCGCCACTTTTCAATGGTTTTTGCGCAATAACTCTCGTGTTTTAGACGCGATCCGGATACGCTTTTGTATGTAGCAAATACAGGATTTTACACAAGTTTCCTTTATGCGCGAAGTTAAATATCATGATTTACGAAAATGCCAGGCCGATGTATTCTTTTTTCGGGCAGGATTTTGGAGCTTTAACTCGCCACTTTATTCTATCATCCCGAAATATAAATTTTAAGTGCAAACTGTAAGACTATCAATTCGCTTTTCAACATGACCGCTATACGGATTACATGTGAGCATAAACCTGACTTCATATGTGTATACTAACAGTTTTCTTATAGCAGCTCAGTATTTTGCATTCGAGAACCAGTGGCAGCTGTCGGGAGGTTCGGCAAAAAATATCGTTTCCGGGATAATTGTTGTTTTCTGGAGGTGGCGATGCTACAGGCACAGGCGGGTTCAATCTAGGTTACTGGTAGTAAGAAATACAGGGTATGTTCATTTTACTTTTTGAGATATTTTGTATAAAGACAGGTACCCTCGAAAAGTGCCACATCAACGCTATTTCAATTAAAAATTTGACAGTTTTCATTTCTCTATTTTTTCGAGGTCAGTGAAGTTAGTCTTCTAATTTTCTCGCGCACAAATTAGACCTCTCAATTTAAAAGCACGAGGGAGGGGAGACAGAATTGGCTACTCATAGAGTAGATCGTACTCGTAATTGGTGACAACAAAAGGTTAAATACGAACTCCACCAAATAAGTTTTGGAAACCTGTCGACTTAAATATACATCATTTTGTGATATTTGACAAAATAAATTTGTTTTGAAACCACAGAAGATGTTCTTTTTCATTTCACCAATTTGGATCTACTGTAACCATTCATTCTCTCCCCCCCCCCCCCTCGTACCGTTAGTTTATTTCTATACAAAAAAAATAATAATAATCGAAAATGAGCCCCATTTGCTGCGCAACTACCGTTTTCCAATCTTTCGACTGTTTATCAACTACCAGGGAGTAAACAATTGAGGTCCGATTCCTATCTTAGGCAAAATATCTTGAATTCACAGGAACCAGTGTAGTATATATCATAGGCATATCTTTTACAGAGCATATACTACAAGATCGATGAAATTGACAAGGTAAAAAAAAAACAAACTAACTCAATTTATAATAACCTTCCCTCATGACAAATGTATCCGAAAGCGACATGCTTAAAAACAAAAATTGTCTAAGTTTGAGCCTGTCCATGACTATTGTTTGCGAAGCTGACTTCTTTTTGTGTGCATCATTTTGGATTATGAATGGCATGTAATCAACAGCAATCTGCAAAGAACCCATCTCGCAGCTTAAAATTAATTTTTAAGGCAAAAAATGCAAAAATTGAAGATTGGCTTCAAGTTGTTTAGCATAATTAATTTTTGATCACTTTGATAAAACTTCAATGGGTAGAAAATCAGGGTTGGGTTTCTCCCAGGGAGAAAGGTATTTCTCCCCTCCCCATGGGAGAAATAGGGGAAAAACCCGGGATTTAGGGTTTCTCCCGGGGAGAAATGTTTCTCCCGGGGATAAATGGGGGAGAAACAGGGGAGAAACGTCTGGCATGAAAATTCTTTCAACGTTTATTTGCATTTTATTCCAAATTATTTAATAAACTGGCGTATCATCGACATTCGGCACATTTCCCTTACGTTTTCTAAGAAAATAGTATCTGTGTATTCTGCTCCATCCCCCATAGAGATAGTAATAGAAATTAAATACCCAACAAATACAACAAAATTTTTTAAATAATTTTGGCTGTTGGACAAAAAATGTTGCAAAATTAAAAACGTCCTTTGTACAATACTATACCTGATATACTGATTAAGCGCAACATTTACATATCCTCAGATTTAAGATGAGAATAATTTGAGATTGTGTTGGGCGATAATATGTGATTTTCACACTTACGGTGCCCGATCACTGGGCGTTTCGAATAAGCCAATTCGCACTTTCGGATTTTTCCGGTGGAGGTGTTGTTTCGACTGAAAATGTTGGGGGATAAATTATAAAGAAATGATAAGGGAAAAACATCAAAATTCTAATTTTCTTTCAACATGCACACTTTCGAATAGCTCCAAGTCAGCTCTTCATTATTTATACCTGCGCCTTAAACTCAGTAGCGGAGGCCTCTTGGAGCTAACTTTCGAATAGCTCCAAGAAGCGGTGCCCTAAAAAGTTTCCAGGCACCGCTTCAAAGCCTCGCTATAAAACGATAAGCAAGTCAACTGCGCTCGCTTTGAGGCACCCCTGTGGCTACTTTGTGCGAGATTCAACGACCTATAGGTTTTTATTGGCATTTGCTAAAGGCCCTCAAAGTACAACAGTAATCATATACAACTTCTGTGTTACGCTTTCTTTAAAAGAAAATAATACGGAAATAACCCTAATCTCCCGCAGTAATTGGCACTTGTTTGTATACAGGGAACATACTTTATTACGTGAAATAGTAACAATAATTTTTGCAATTATCCACCAAAAAAGTTGCTATATCAAAAAGAACGTAAAAAGAAAAAGTCTAATATTAGGGTATACAAAATAAATTTATACCTAACTCTGCATCTATCAGCTATTTTAGTGTGTATTTTAGAAATAAACTATGACCCCTTTATTTAAATTTTCGGTCCCTTGACTTTGGTCACGTGATATTTAAAGGCCAGAATGTAAACAAACATTTGACAGGTGGGTGCGGAAGCTAACTTTTCTGCACTTTTATGAACAAAGAAAAGATATACAGCTCACTAAAAACTGTGCCTGTTTTACAAAAAGGGCATATTGGGCATGAACTTTCTGTAGATGTTTGAATAATAGGGGCTGGTATGCAGGATGTGTGCCTCAGAAAATATGAAACTGACCCCTATTAGTGGAGCAATGGAAGGCTTCGTAGCTCTGACAGGGAGATATACGATGTTATACAAGTCAGAGCTACTCGGAGCTAACTTTCGAATTTATAAAGCCATCATATGATCTTTTAAAAACTATTTTACATATTATTCAGCCCTTTAATAACCGACATGTCTCTATATTTCTGGCAAAATGGAATTTTGTTGATTTTTGCCGTTTTTTTCCTATCATTTCTTTATATCCTTATCCCACCTGAATTCAGCCGGAACGCAAAAACTTAACGGCAAAAGTCAAAAGTGTGAATTGGCTTATAAAACGCGCAAAACTTCTTCGTTTCGAATACGGACTAACCGGCCTCGGACCACAGTTAATTTACTTGTATGTTTCTTTATAACATCAAAATTTGACAACTTCCCTACATCAGGAACAGCGCAGATGGCCATGCATCTGTGCCTGCGTTTTATTGGGCAAGGATAATGTCTCGAAAATGTTTCGGAAATCAGAAAATGTTTCTTGGGTTTTCGATAATGTCTCGAAACATTTTCGAGTGTATCGAGCTTTACATTCAGATAATCTTCCCATAATCCTTTTCTGTGCGCCATTATCGCCCAAAAGTGAAACAGTTTTGCTTTACTTACGTCGATTCAGAACTGACATACGACAGCTTACAATAAAGCCAGTAGAAATACAACTATTGACAATAGCAATTCGCAATTTGGATTGAGAGAAAAGCACCAAAGCTCCCGGCAGCCATTTTTATTCTCGAAACATTATCTGAAGTGTTTTATTGGGATATTTTCGAACAATTATCTGGATTTTTTTCAGATATGTCCAATAAAATGCGTTCTGTATATATTGACCCTTCACATGAACAAAAATATCAGTAACCTAGGACCGTTCGCCACTTTTCAATGGTTTTTGCGCAATAACTCTCGTGTTTTAGACGCGATCCGGATACGCTTTTGTATGTAGCAAATACAGGATTTTACACAAGTTTCCTTTATGCGCGAAGTTAAATATCATGATTTACGAAAATGCCAGGCCGATGTATTCTTTTTTCGGGCAGGATTTTGGAGCTGTAACTCGCCACTTTATTCTATCATCCCGAAATATAAATTTTAAGTGCAAACTGTAAGACTATCAATTCGCTTTTCAACATGACCGCTATACGGATTACATGTGAGCATAAACCTGACTTCATATGTGTATACTAACAGTTTTCTTATAGCAGCTCAGTATTTTGCATTCGAGAACCAGTGGCAGCTGTCGGGAGGTTCGGCAAAAAATATCGTTTCCGGGATAATTGTTGTTTTCTGGAGGTGGCGATGCTACAGGCACAGGCGGGTTCAATCTAGGTTACTGGTAGTAAGAAATACAGGGTATGTTCATTTTACTTTTTGAGATATTTTGTATAAAGACAGGTACCCTCGAAAAGTGCCACATCAACGCTATTTCAATTAAAAATTTGACAGTTTTCATTTCTCTATTTTTTCGAGGTCAGTGAAGTTAGTCTTCTAATTTTCTCGCGCACAAATTAGACCTCTCAATTTAAAAGCACGAGGGAGGGGAGACAGAATTGGCTACTCATAGAGTAGATCGTACTCGTAATTGGTGACAACAAAAGGTTAAATACGAACTCCACCAAATAAGTTTTGGAAACCTGTCGACTTAAATATACATCATTTTGTGATATTTGACAAAATAAATTTGTTTTGAAACCACAGAAGATGTTCTTTTTCATTTCACCAATTTGGATCTACTGTAACCATTCATTCTCTCCCCCCCCCCCCCCCCCTCGTACCGTTAGTTTATTTCTATACAAAAAAAATAATAATAATCGAAAATGAGCCCCATTTGCTGCGCAACTACCGTTTTCCAATCTTTCGACTGTTTATCAACTACCAGGGAGTAAACAATTGAGGTCCGATTCCTATCTTAGGCAAAATATCTTGAATTCACAGGAACCAGTGTAGTATATATCATAAGCATATCTTTTACAGAGCATATACTACAAGATCGATGAAATTGACAAGGTCAAAAAAAAACAAACTAGCTCAATTTATAATAACCTTCCCTCATGACAAATGTATCCGAAAGCGACATGCTTAAAAACAAAAATTGTCTAAGTTTGAGCCTGTCCATGACTATTGTTTGCGAAGCTGACTTCTTTTTGTGTGCATCATTTTGGATTATGAATGGCATGTAATCAACAGCAATCTGCAAAGAACCCATCTCGCAGCTTAAAATTAATTTTTAAGGCAAAAAATGCAAAAATTGAAGATTGGCTTCAAGTTGTTTAGCATAATTAATTTTTGATCACTTTGATAAAACTTCAATGGGTAGAAAATCAGGGTTGGGTTTCTCCCAGGGAGAAAGGTATTTCTCCCCTCCCCATGGGAGAAATAGGGGAAAAACCCGGGATTTAGGGTTTCTCCCGGGGAGAAATGTTTCTCCCGGGGATAAATGGGGGAGAAACAGGGGAGAAACGTCTGGCATGAAAATTCTTTCAACGTTTATTTGCATTTTATTCCAAATTATTTAATAAACTGGCGTATCATCGACATTCGGCACATTTCCCTTACGTTTTCTAAGAAAATAGTATCTGTGTATTCTGCTCCATCCCCCATATAGATAGTAATAGAAATTAAATACCCAACAAATACAACAAAATTTTTTAAATAATTTTAATAGAACTAACCACGCCATATTTTTGAAGAAAATCGCACTTTAACGACACTAATAATTTAATCTTTTTTTCTCCAGTAATGTGTAAAATAAATATTTTTCTGTATTATTATAAACTGCAAGTACTGCGCCTTTCTATGGGATACACTTAAATTTCAAATTGCATAAGAACTTCAGGCAATGTTGGAAAAATGTAAAAAATCGGCATTTTTTTTGCAATTTTTAGCGTTATTTTTTATATTTTTATGATTTTATAGTAATCAAAATTGTCCAAAGTTTGGGAATTACGGAGATCTTGTAGTGTAATATGTACTAATATAAAAATAAATCACATTAAGTGCGCTAAATATATTTAGGAATTTAAAAAATATATATTCTTCATCTTACAATTAAAAAAAAAAAACAATTTCAGCAATTTTCTACTTATGTACAATAAATGATAACGTTTTTTATTATTTTATAACCTGGGTGCAGTTGTAAGTGTTTATTTATGTAAAATGATTCTTTGCAATTATAACTGACTGAAAACGTGGGAACTCTGAGCATAAAAATTGTTTTAAAAAAATACTTGTAATTCATTGGAGCGAAAGTATAATTAAGAAATATCTTTTAAAATCTTATTTATACCTGGGATTGGCTTATAAAGCAGCTTTTCCGAACATGCAGCCAGGTTTTTATTATTTTCCAGACATACTTCAAATTAAGAAATAAATAATATTTTTTAACCTCAGAGTAACAAAAAAAAACAAAAAAAACGTAAATTTTACTAAATTTGAATTCTATAACCTATATGAATACTCATTTAAACGGAATTTGCAGTTTAAGATACTTGATGTGGCCAAAGGAAGTGTCACATTAGCGATTATGATATGCTGATGACACCGCTGTATGGAACATTCTTGCAAATTACTTCCCTAAATCTACATTTTAATTTACAAATGTGTAAAGTAATTGATAAAAAAAAAAAAGAATTGAACATAATAGTGCGCAGTGGTATCCGAAAATGGTCTCTCGAACACTGTGAAGTCAACACATCACCTGATTTAACCAAAGGCAAAGTTTTTTAAAGTTAATATTTTGTGAAATGTTTGTATTAGAAAAAATATTTTCATGCAAACACACAGGAGAATATTTACAATGTGTAAAAGCCATAGAAAATCATTAAAAGTCCTTCTCTTGCACACGCGTCAAGGAGGCAACAGTTGTTAGATTGGGCCGGAGAAGGAGAGGAGGGGGGAGGGGGGGTCGGAGTATGAATATCCTAATACGGCCTTTGGTATCTGATTATGTATAATGTTACATCATACTGAGGCAGTTTGAGGTAATCTGAGTGATAATTATCCACGAACCATAACTTCTAGTCTGATCTTTTATACATCATGTCAAGCCTCGGACCACAGTTAATTTACTTATATGTTTCTTTATAACATGTCATAATTTGACACCTTCCCTACATCTTGAACAGCAAAGATGACCATGTGTCTGTATATTTATTGACTGGTACCCTCGAAAAGTGTCCCATCAACGCTATTTTCATTAAAAATTTGACAAGCTTCATTTCTGTATTTTTTTCCAGGCCAATGAAGCTAGTCTTCTATTTTTCTCGCGCATAAATTCCACCTCTCTACTTTATAAAAGTACCGTTAGTTTATTTCTATACACAAAAATAATCAACAATCAGCACCATTTGCTGCGCAACTACCGCTTTCCAATCTTTCATTTGTTTATCAACTACCTGGAAGTAAACAATTACGGTCCAATTCCAACCGAGTAAAAAACTGAAAGAAATGATAGAGATATCTCACCTAAATATCAAATTTCTCTTTCACTAAAGAGCAATCGTTTTTTAACAACCTGTATGCTATTTATTAAAAGTTTTAACAAATAGTTTGAAGTTTCAATTTCTTTTATGTTCCGAGTATGAGCTGTTTTTGCTATATTTGTTGTGTTATTACTTTCATTTTTTTTTCACCCTTTTCCCTTGCAGTCGTAATTCAAAATTCTTGCGGATTTTAATCGAAACACCCAAAGTGTGGTTCGGCTTATAAGCCAGCTCATGGTTTCAGTGCGCATGCTTAGTTGAGGTAAGCTGAGGATTTCGGTTGGGAAAAACACAAAAGAAATAAAAAGGAAAATACATTAAAATTTGGTTTTCTCTGCAATCATGGCGTATCTATAAGGTGTTGAAACGTTATTGGGATGTGGGGAAAATTATGACTATGAGGGGATTCGTACTTTGTCTTTTGGCGAAAAGATTTTGCGTTTTGACCGAATTTGGTTAGAACAAAAAAATTACAGAAAAAAACTGGCAAAAATGAACAAAATTCAGTTTTGGCAGAAACATATTTGAGGCAAAGAACATTCAAATTGAACGGCACACCGTAATTGGTTACATTAGTAAACTGGTCTGTTAGATGCAGAAGATTATCGTGACTTATAATAAGAATCTCATGGTGAATTGAGCGGCTTCTGGTTTGTAAATAAACCTGGCGTAACCAAAATGAAAATATTGGCGAAAAACCAGGTCTTATCAAGATCTTAACTGACGCAAGCATATGGTCTTTTGTCTTGACAACTTCTTTAAAGGCAACGGACATTACTCCTACTTGGCTGTTACGTTTTTTGTGATTCGCCAAAAATTGGGGGATAAATCGTTTTTGTGTTGAATCTTGACTGATGCCATTTACCGAGCCTTGCTGTCTTGAAATTTTCGTCAAAGGTTATATTTACATGTCATAATTCTTGACATCAGTATTCGTGAGCTGGGGCATTGTCCATGGACAGTCTTGTTAAAATTTATAAATAGGCTAAATTATATGTAATAGATACGCTAAATTATATATAACCATTCCGGGTTGGCCAGCTTTTGCAGAAAAGGGTCTCTAGCGATTGTTGAAAGTATCTGCTTACGTAAGCTTTTAAGTTGAAAAATCTCGTCGGTTTCTAGCTTGGCTGTCTTGAAAGTTTGGGTATTTACTTAACTGATGCCAGGAAAATAGCCTGGCTGTCTGGAAATTTTAAGTGAAGGTAATAGGCAAAACTAATGATGGAAAAAAAATTGCAGTAAAATCTTACATACCGCCAGAAAAACGGCCTTGTTGTCTTGAAATTTTAGTTGAAGTGGTGGTCTATTACTGTTTTCCGTAATTTGGAAAAACAGCGGAAATATTGACGAAAAGCTAATTTCTTAGTAAAATCTGAACTAATGTTAGGGATATAATGTTATCAACTTAAATTCTGAATTAAGGAAGCGCACATTAGTATCTTCTTGGCTAGTATTATTAATTAACACTCGACAAGCCTTTGGCTTGCAAGAGTTATATGAATTTGTGCGAGCAGCCGTTCGTCCTTTTTTTTTTTTTCTTCTTGACAGTTTTTCCGATTTCTTCTTCTCTGACACCATGGACCCTACGACCATGAAATTTGGTACTTACGAAGAGTTTGATCTGAACGTGTGCATGTCACTTTTTATTTTCGTCTTCGATTTCGTTTTCTTTGTTAAAACGCCATGTGAAAAGAGTGTATTTTTGCAACTAAATGCAGAGCATTTTACGTACAACACAGAACACAGTTGATGAGCTTAGTGCGAGCTCTCACTGCGTAAATAGATAAAACGGCGCATGCCTGCTCAATCAATAAAACGTTAAGCCAACAAAAACCAAACACTACTCTGCTTATAAGACGTATTCAAGCTGTGTTGTTTGCAATACATTATTCAAGAAATAACCCATTGAAGGAAGTATTTTTGCGTTTTAATTTTTGTCAAGTGTTTAACATTTCGCTAGCGAAATAAGGTTCTAGTAGTTTTTATGATTCGCGAAAAATTGGCGTAAATACATGCAAATAACCAACAATTTTTAGGTGAAATCTTAACTGGCGTCAGAGAAATGGTCATACTGTTTTGAAAGTTTAGTTAAGATAGCGTTCATGGATACTTAACTGGCTGTTACCGTTTTTCGTAATTCTGAAAAAAATTGGCGAAAAAACAAACATTTTTCAGTAAAATCTTAACCAACTGCTGGAAAATAATCTTACTTTCTTGAAAGTTTAAGTGAAAGTAGCAGTGCCCAGTAATGGAGGTTTTACTCTATAAAATTTACCTTACACGGGGGATCCTGTCTCACTGAGACTTTAGTTATAGTTACCCAGCCTGTAATGTGGAGGCTAAAAGTTGGAAGCGAACGATACTTCTTACTAATAATAAAGCCTTGATAAAAATCGTGATTCCATCATTGGCAGACAAGCAGATGTCATAACGTTGTTTTCTCATGGTTGATGAAACGGAAGTCATCTGCGCGTCGTTATCTAGAAGTCGACTTTGGTTGCCCAGTTGATATATATGTATAGTTCTAAGCCCTCATTCTGAATTACATTGCAGGTAAACTGATTATCAAGCATGTCTCATATGTATGAAAGGGGTATACGTGCAAAGATGGAGGCCTACAAGAAAAAGACCCAGAAAGCGAGCTCAGTGCAGGGCCCCGCCTCAACGCCTTACCATGGCATGCTTCACATGCAACAAATAAGTGGTCATGACGAGAGCTATGGACGTCCTGCTGAGGGCTCAAGAACGGAATTCCGCGGGAAAACCGCCGGTGTTCATATTAGCCGTGAGATTATTGAACTATGTGAGATTATTAACGGGTTAGGTGTACCGCAGGCCAACGGCACCGTGGCCGTGACCTTTGGGCTGCTATTTGATGCATACACTAAAATCTCTAATAAACTAGTCGGCATGCTGATGAGAGCTCGTAAACAGAAACTTGTCGACTTTGAAGGAGAGATGCTGTTTCAGAGGCGCGACGATGATGTCATCATTTATCTGCTGAAGATGCCCGAAGAGCTTGTTGAGGACATGGAGAAAAGAAAAGAAGAACTGAAGTATCACCAGGCGGCTACGAAATAAACTGTTTCTCTCAAACTGTTTTACTATAAACACATGTTGAAACCTTATCAGTATACACATCATTACCCTATATTATATTTATTGTTTCTGCTTGTTGTGACGTATGTAAGTGAGTTACATGTATGTGTTGGTATTTCACTTGTTGTAGCTGTTGGTTCTGTGTTGTTTGTTAAATGCAAGCTGCTTGCTTTGTCAATCGAATACAGTTGGAGCGAAATCGGATCACTCCTTTGGCATAAGTGTCAAGCTGTTTGCCTTTCTTTCAATGACTCGTTTATTTAGTAAGCAGAAAGGGGCGTATTGCCACATCAGACGTTACCCGGCTGTTGATTGTTTTCTGGGAGAACCGATGACCACATGACGCGGGTGGTGGGGGGGGGGGGTGTGGGTGTTGGGAGCTGCAATGAAGATTTTTGCTGTTCACTGAAAATTTTCACCCTTGGAAAACTCGTTCAAAGGTCAAGCTGACTAATTTTGAGTCGTCAGAAACTCGTCAACCCAAATAATTTCTGAGCCCCATTTTTTACCAATTCAGTTTGTTAAAAGAAGGAAATCCTAAAAAATTCAAAACAGTAAATAACACACATTTTGGTACTCAAATTTGTGAAAATATATGCTGATAGCACACTGAGTGGATTATTTAATGACAGGGTAGGGTCTCCTGCTGCTCTTGTGGTTATGTTCTAGCAATTGGATGACGTCAGAAAATGTGTGTAAATGTGAACGAGGTTTGGAGCAGTTGGTGGGGAGGAGGCGAGGGAGAAGAAAAGACTTCTTGTGCTAACGTTCTTTTTAGTCCCCTGCCGCCGCGTAGCGCGAAGCGGGGGACTATACGATTTGGGGCCGTCCGTCTGTCCGTTCATCGACACTTTTTTGTCGGCGCTATGTCTCCGTAACCACTGAAGCGATTCAATTGTTCTCTTACACATGCAAAGACTATATAGTGGAGCTGGGCAGCGAGGGGTTATTTTGAGATTTTCGCAAAAATCGGGGAAAATTTTGAAAATTCAACACATTGACCTATTCAGTGGGTGTTTGAAGCGATTAAATTGTTCCCTTGCTCCTGGGAACAGGCCCAAACCCCCCCGACCGAAACCCCCCCCCCCCCGGCCCTAACCCCCCCCCCCGTCAAAACCCCCCCGACTAAAACCCCCCGGCGGCCTAAACCCCCCCCCCCCCCCCCCGACCCAAAACCCCCCGGTTCTCCGTTCTATTTTATATTTTGTAATTGCGATACTCCACGTTGTTAATTACACTTCAAAGGCCCATTGAAGAGACCACACGGCGTTTAAAATTGCAATTTCCGAACCACTGAAGGAATTGATCATCACTACAAAAGAAACTTCATACATCCATTGATGATAGCACTCGGTTTTTTAAAAAAAGATAAAAACGGATAAAAAAGGATAAATTTGTTATAATCTCTAGGGACATGCAACTCAAAATTATAGATTGAAGTTATTGAAAATCATTCAAGAAATAAAAACTACTTAACGTCATTTAGAATACTGGATATTTTACAGTGTGATAAGATATTGATTACGTTTACGAAGAATACGTTTCAGTTCCATGAAAAAATACCCTTTTTCTACAGATGTATTTATTTTAACAATAGACGCTGCAAAAAAGTTGGAAATTACATATACATACAGTGTAAGAGCGGTTAATATTATGGCCTAATCAAGGATTACGACTAGAGTGAGAAAAAATTCTAGCAGAAAAAAACATATATCTAATTAGGAAAAAATAGTATTTTGAACGAAAAAAACTGAAAAAAGTATCAAAATAAAAAAAAGGATAATCCTTTTAAAAAAGGATGATGTGGCAACACTGGTACACATAAAAAAATGCAATTCATATGCCGGTTGCGAGATCAGACGAGTGCGAAAAGAGGCGCCAGAACAAATTATCATTACACATTTTCTTTGAGAAGGGGGGGGGGGGGGGTGGGTCGGGGGGTTTAGGCCGCCGGGGGGTTTTAGTCGGGGGGGGGGGGTCAGGGCCGGGGGGGTTTCTGTCGGGGGGGGGGGGTTGGGCCTAGACTCCTTGCACCTGCAAAGACTATATAATGGACCTGTGCAACGAAGGATTATTTTGAGATTTGCAAAAAAAAAAAAAAAAAAAAAATGGGAAAATGGAAAGGCCCGTTAAAATTTCAGCGCATTGATTTGTACAAGGGCTGCTTGTCTGCGCCATGTAGCCGCAAATTCAAGCTAATCAATTGTTGTTTTGCACATAGAAAACAATAAATAGTAGAGCTGTTAAAAAAAAAAACAGGTTATTTGTAATTTTCACAAAGTATGAAAATTGGAAAACCTAAAAATACCCTATATACTTGTGTTTATGATCACTGTCATTTACCATTGAAATTTATCTAGCGAGGTTTGTACCAATTCAATAATTTCTGACAAAACTAGCTGAAGATATGTTACTGAGTTCATGTATTTGTATTGAAATGATGTGATTGCACGCCTGCGTGGGACTTAGTCATTTTACTGACATACTTGTTTTTTTTCTGTTTGCTTTATGTTTTAGATTATATTTAGTGCGACAAATTGTTCGAAGGGCACAGTAAGTACCAAACATGTTTTTCATGGCTAATGTATTACTGAAGCTTTTAATTTGATTAAGTTCTTGTTTCTCTAGTCTACCAAGCTTTTGCATTTAGTTTTATCTCTGTAAATATTTGCCTCGCTGTTGTCTACCGGAATAGCTGTTAAGTCACAAGGTTCAAGTACAAGTTCGTGCCCGGTGCTCACATTGCTTCTATGCTTGAGTGTTTCACTATTACTGTTTACCTGTACGCAATTTTTTTTGTTATTTTTTGGGCGACCTTCTGAGAAAAATCAGGCGTCAATTGTTTTGACATTGTATATTTGTACACAACAATTTTGTTGAAGTTGATAAGTTTTTCAGGTTAATAAACTGTGCCTTTTGATTCTGAAAGTTGCAAATGTCAAAAGGCAGCAATTACTGTTTAATTTCTTAATGGTTTGGAGCCGATAATCCCTCTGGGATCGAGGATCTCTTACGTACCCAACATAATACAGTATATATTCCTTACTTCGAAATCGGTTAATTCGAATTATTGGATTAATTCGAACAAAAGTGCGCGGTCCCAACGGTTTTTATCGAATTAACGAATATACCGGTTAATTGGAGCAAAGTGAAAGTGGCCATTTTTTTTATATTTTTTGTTTTAACTGGAAAAATTACTCAAACACCATTGATATATGCCACAGATCTCAACATAACAAAGGCATTAAAGAGCGACGTTCATCGCGAATCCACACTTGCACGAGATACAACTTGAATCCAAACTGTGCCGACTCACTCCTGATGACGCAGTTTGGAAGTGAATATGAAGTCACATCAATTCCTTTTATCTTTTTAACAAATGAAATTAAGATTTAGTGTACGGAGTACCCTATTTTAACCAATAAAATCTGCAATTGTAAATTACTCATCATGGGAGTAAATTCAGTTTGGCTTAAAAGGACATGATCTACTGAAAATGTATGAAATTTTGGAATGCAAAATGGCTAGTAAGCGAAAATACAACGATCATACATTGGAAGTGAAATACAAAGCAGTAGAAGAGGTTGAAAGACTCACCAGAAAGGCTCAGGTTGCAAGTGACTTCGACACAAAGCTTTTAATACAACACAAAAAAAAAAAACAACATCAAAGAATAGGCAAGCAAATTTTTCAGGAAGAACAACTGGACTGTGATTGAATTACTCCCGATTTATCTTAATAATTGCAAGTGTATTTACGTAACGATCATGGTAATTGCAATAAGCACTCATCACGATTGCATTTTTTATAATATTGTAAATTTTTAACTTCTGTAGGGAGTTATTTGCAATAAACAACTGTTCTATGATCAAGCATTTTTTATTTGTGTGTCGATTACACCTCACCCCCTAACACCCAGACCTTTGCTGATGTAAAAAAATCTGAAGCCAAATATCGGTTAGTTCGAATATCGGTTAATTCGAACAATTTCGTCCGTCCCAGCTTGTTCGAAGTAACGAATATTTACTGTATATTGAAGTTGTGCAACGTCGTGTTATTTTTCAAATCGGTAAAAAATTGCCAAAATGGCGACTTGTCAAAATTTTTGTAATGTAACACTTAGGTGGTTTGCACACGAGTTCTCCGAAACTATTTATCCTAGGCATATGCAACCTTGCACAGTGAAAATATATATATATTGAAGTTGTGCAACGTCGTATTATTTTTCAAATCTGTAAAAATTGCCAAAATGGCGACGTGTCAAAACCTGCCAATTTTTTAGATAACTGTAATGTAACACTTACGTGGTTTTCACACGAGTTCGACGAAACTATTTACCCTAGGCGTATGCAACCTTTCACAGTGAAAATATATATACTGAAGTTGTGTAACATCGTGTTATTTTTCAAATCGGTAAAAAATTGCCAAAATGGCGACTTGTCAAAAATTGACAATTTTTTAGATAACTGTAATGTGAGACTTAGGTGGTTTCCACGCAAGTTCTCCGAAACTATTTACCCTAGGCATATGCAACCTTGTATTTTGAAAATATATATATTGAAGTTGTGTGACGTCGTATTATTTTTCAAATTGATCAAAAATTGCCAAAATGGCGACTTGTTATGTCCGGTTGGGGTCTGCCCCTTCGACGATGGCTCGTTATCTGTGTCTTGAAGGTAGTCTTTACAAATAGGTTTTACCGTACCGTTGTCTTTTTAATCCCGGTCCGGAATGTGCTTCCTACCGTCATCCCTACCACCCTCCGGCCATTTAATGTAGGTACGACTCCAAACGCAACCCCCAGCCCTTTCACCCAATGTCAGGGTAACGGTCTGTATCCAAAGTGTAGTTCCAGTAATGACATGTTACCTTAGTCTTCGTACATTCCCATCGGCTAAAAAGCACTAAAAGGCATTCTTCCTAAGTGTTCAAGAGATGACTCACCTCGGTGGAACAGAGGGAGGGTGCGGGGGGGGATTTTGGTGCTAAAACGGTCCTGCTTGTCATTTTGTTTTTTTGTTACCCCCTTCCCCCCCCCCCCCCCCCCCCCCCTCCCTCCGCCATCCAATTTAGGCACGACTCTAAATGCAACCCTAACCTTTTTACCAAGATTACGGTAACGGTCTGTAGAGCTTAAGTATAGTTATAGCCATGATATTACCTTTCTTCACACATTCCCATACTAAAAAGCACTAGAAAGGCATTCTCCGTTACTGCGCAACAGATGACTGCTCGTCATAACACAAGATACGGAAAATACTTCCAGCTACTGCAAACAATGCTAACTGCTGCTTCCATAATCACTGCTATATACGAAACGGCTTGGCAACCAAATGAAAACAAGTTTACGCGAAAAAACGAAACAAAAGCTGGACCTGATGATGCCTGTAAATGCGACCATAACATTCCATGGCCAGTCGTAGATAACGACTTCATAATGCACCACAACTGACACTGACACCTGACAGAGTGGCATGTTACCTAATGCCTGATGATAAGCAACGCCCAAAAAGGTCAATAGTGCTGCTGCTATTTTCAAGCATTCTAAAGAACGCGAGAACACGCTAAAATGCCCGATACGACTTTCCGTTAGCGGTATATTTCGCACAGAAGATCTTGTTCAAATTATATGCATATATTACGTGATGACGTCATGTGCCGTTCTGTTCGTTATACTCCCCATAAAATTTAACAGAATCTTTCGGACCTACCAGGCAAAAACCCACCAAATTTGAACTTTTTCCAAGATCAGCGGCTGAAAAATCTTACACACAAGATTTAACGTAATGACGTCATACGCCTTTCATAATTTTTCTACATCCGTCAAAAGTTCGACTGACCAAAGGAATGACCATATAAAATTTGAATTCGATACCCCTTTTCATTATCGAGATATGTTGCACACAAGATCTTGTTCATTATACAAATTTTACGTCATGACATTATACGCCGCACTCGTTCGTTCGACTCCACACAAAATTTGAAAGAATCTTTCGTGCCTACTAAGCAACAATCCCACCAAGTCTGAACTTTCTCCGATGTTCAGCGGCTGAGAAATTTCGCACAAAATGACGTCATACGCCTGCCCTAATAAAGTAACAAGCGTCAAACGTTGATAGAAAGGTCCGACCAAACCAAGGAATAAACAGATCGAGTTTGAATCGATCCGACTTTTCGTTCTCGAGATATCTTGCACACAACATTTTGTTCACAACAGACCGACACACACACACAGAACGAACAAACACTATGTCTCCCCTTGGTCGGGAGATATAATAAAGCTTTAAGACAACCACAAACAATGCTGTTCGTCCCACAGATCCAGTCCGATTCCTTTTGATAGCAATGTGGCCCATGAGATCTTCTCCATATCTAAACTTGGTCAAAAGTGACTGGTTACCTTTCACCTTCCAACTTCTTCACTTTTACGGCTGGGCACAATGTCAACGGGCTTTCTTGCTTTAAAGCGCTGGACTAACTAGAGCAGCCAGTTCACACAAACATAAGAGTACAGGCTTATATTACACACTTTCAATCGACACCTATTTAATTTCTTGTTTTGTGAACAAAAATAAATCTCTCCCCAACTGCATCCATTACTCCTCAAAAAGCATTTTCCTTTTTTTCTTAATACTGAAAAAAATATTCATTTCTGCAAACATAGTCATAATTCATTGTCAAAAATTCAAAAATAAACAAAACAGATGGTGGTCATCAAAACAGATGTCACTGCACGTCTTTTTTTCTGAGTCTGGAAGGTGGTCGCAAAAAACGGGTTTTACTTTTAACGTCCTTTTTTATCCAGGTCTGGCAGATGGTCGCTACAGTGGTTTAACTGTATGTTTCATTTTTATCCGGGTCTAGGAACTGGTCAAGACAGGCAAATTTTACCGTATGTCCTTTTATCGATTCTGGAAGGGGTCGCGACAAACAGGTCATATTTTTACATCTTTCCATCCAGGTCTTGAAGGTGGTCTGGATTTTTTTTTTTTGTTAACCGTGATCCCCCCTCCCCGCATTTAATGTTGGTACGACTGTAAACACAACCCTAACCCTTTTACCCATGGTTACGGTAACGGTCGTACCCGTTATGTAGTTATAGCCAGGATATACTGACTTGTCTTCGTGCATTCTCATCGGCCAAAAAGCACTAGAAAAAGCATTCTCCATAACTGCGCATCAGATGACTCATCTCGGTGGGAGATTATTTCGGGGGTGGGGGGTATCATTTCGGTGTCAAACTGGTGAGCTGCTTCTCATAACACAAGATATCACATTAACTACTTTAAAAGCGAAACATGCTTCCAGGTACTGCAAATAATGCTGACCGATACAAAATAGCTCCCATACATGAAACACCTTGGCAACCGAATCAAGTATGCGGTCAAAAAAAAAACAAAAACAACAGCTAGTCCTGTTGTGACGACAATACGACAACAGCATTCCATGACCTCGTAGATAAAGACTTCATCATGCACCACAACTGACACTGAACCCAGACTGAGTGGCTGTAGATGAGAAATGCACAAAAAGCTCAATTTCAGGCAATAAGAATAGCAATGGACGATAGTAATGCTGTTGTTGTTTTCAGGCATTCTAAAGAATGCAGGAACACGCGGGCATTTTCTGGAAAACGCTGAAATTCCCAACGTAGTTAACAACTATGCTTAATTAAGAAAGGAGCCGACAAAATGGGGAGGCAGGGAGTGGGGAGGGG
The DNA here is from genome assembly GCA_949752745.1 of Protula sp. h YS-2021. Lineage (NCBI taxonomy): Eukaryota > Metazoa > Annelida > Polychaeta > Sabellida > Serpulidae > Protula > Protula sp. h YS-2021. Next base: position 58,323,678 of record OX457024.1, read on the forward strand.
TGTTAACGTCATACACACTTCTTAATTTTCTATGAGTTTAGTGTTTAACCAAATTAACCGTGCGACTTAGCCAAGGAATAACTATCGGGTTAACTATCGAGTTAATTTGCTTAACAACAGATAAATTTTTTACGTAATGATGCTTTTCTTAATTTCACTACACGCGTCAAATGTTGAAACAGTCCAGTCTACCGTCTGACTACCCAAGGAATAAACAGATCCAGTTTTAAGTCGATCCGGCTTTTCATTCTCAATATATCTTGCACATATTTTGTTCACAACAGACTGACACACAGACACACACACAGAACGCACGAACACTATACGTCTCCCCTTGGTCGGGGAGACATAAATATAGGAAGCAGATTTACCCACTTAAACCCTTATTTCCCTCTACAGAGCAGTTCAGAGAAATCATTTTATTGCAGGAATTTATTGCGTTCGGGCGCGCGTTGATCGCCAGTGAGAAGTTTGAAAAGTGCCACCCAACTTGCAGATTCCCACCTTCTCCCAGTCTATTCCACATACGATTCACAACCCAAAGTTTGGAGCGTAGAAGTTCTGCACGAATTTAGCATTCTGAGTCTAACGGAGGACTAGACAGAGTAAACTATAAAACTAAATTTTGTGTCACTGCGTTTATTTTTCAGACAACAAAACACACTTTCTCATGCCAACCTCTTACTGCAGTAGATTTGCATATTTAAACCAAAACCAATTTAAATAGTCAGTTTTATTCACTTCTTAATCAGGAAATACGAGCATGTACATATAATGAATACACACATCCGTTTATTGACAACATTAAGACTTACTTCTCCGGTAGAAAGTCATCCCTAGTCTTACTTTGGGAAGCTAGGCTACAAAAGTATTTATTGGCAAAAAAGGTTTACAGATTTGACCCGAACTAGCACATCCACCATTATACCCGCGGCCAGCAAAACTAGAGCAGTGTGCAAGTCCATATTTTCCCCAGAGCCCCCCCCCCCCCCCCCCCTCCATCAGTTTAACACGGCCATCAATAGTCAATCAAGAGCTGATCCATTTTCCTTGGACGAATCTGGCCCATTTACAATACCGATCTGTGTTTCTTCCCATAGAAGCTACATACCAAGTTTCATTAAAATCCTTGCAGGAGTTTTTAACGTGTTAAACAGCCTCTTGATGACAGACCGACCGACAGACACGCGGTCGATCGCATATATTCCCTGTGGGGAATAAATAACGAGATTACCACATGTTTGCCAGACGTAAAACATGAGCCTTGGGTTGATTTTTTCTAGCGGCCCAGCGTTTTTGTGTTTGCTTCCAGCTTTTTTGTGCGTGAAACCTAGGCAGAGGCCTAGGCTTATAGTACTGCACTCTACCGCCAAAATACAGCCGCCCAAACGACACTTCTATATCCTCTTCGTTGTTCCTATACGGAATTTTACTGACTACATCATCCTCTGGCGAAGCCACGATTTTCGGGAAATGGTCGTGCTCCCTCTTTAATTCTACGACGTGTAATTTTGTTCGGTTTGCAAGCTCCTGATGGGTTTCCTGTCAAAGAAACAAAAAAATGCAATGCCATATAAGGTAAACTGTGGCACCATTTCAGACACACCGCATGCTATCGCGTACCCCTTAGTATCTCACATCTTACACTACTCCGCACCCCTCCGGATCTTGTGCTACCCGTACCTCTTAGTGTCTCATACTACCCTGTAATCCTTAGTTTCTTACACTACCCCGTACCCCTCAGTATTTTACACCACCCCGTACCCCTCAGTATCTTATGATACCCCGTACCCTCAGTATTTTACACCACCCGTACCCCTCAGTATTTTACACCACCCGTACCCCTCAGTATTTTACACCACCCCGTACCCATTAGTATCTTACACTACCCGTACCCTTCAATATCTGATAACACCCCGTACCGTTGCGATCTTATATAATCCGTTACCCCTTGGGATCTTTTACTACCTTGTGCACCTTAAGATTCCAAGCTGTCCATGACCTATTACGATCTATCTTTATGTCGTTCACTACCTCGTATACCTTGAGATCCTATATTACCCATTAGCCCTTTGGATCGCTTACCACCTTACCCCTTTTTTTGCACTACCACTGACCGCTTAGGGTGTTATACTCGCTCTTAGGACCATGTATTACCCCTTAGAATATTATATTACCATATACTCCTTTCGATCGTTACCACCTTAGCCCTTTGTATTTTGCACTACCACTCACCGCTTAGGGTGTTATACTCGCCCTTAGGATATTATATTACCATATACCCCTTTCGATCTGTCACTTCGCCTTTCCCTTAGAATTAGTTACTACCCCGTATACCTTAAGATCTTATACCTTGTCACTTAAGATCCTACACTTCGCCTTATCACTCAGAAACTTATAACTCGCCTTATAGCTCAAGATCTCATACTTCGCCTCATCGATCAAGATCTTATACTTCGACTTATCACTCAGGATTTTATAATGCGCCTTATCGCTCAGGATCTTATACTTCGCATTATCACTCAGGATCTTATACTTCGCCATATCACTCAGGATCTTATACTTGGCCTTATCGCTCAGGATCTTATACTTGGCCTTATCGCTCAGGATCTTATACTTTGACTTGTCACTCAGGATCTTATAATGCGCCTTATCGCTCAGGATCCCATACTTCGGCTTATCACTCAGAGTCTTATACTTCACCTTATCCTCAGGCTCTCATACTTCGCCTTACCCCTTAGGATATCTACTACCATTACCGGGAGTTTCCGAAAAGAAGCTCCCCCCATATAAAAGCCCCGGGGCTCTTATTAGGAAACTGTTTCCCAATAGAAGCCCCGAGACTTCTATTTGGAGTTAAAATACAAACCTGAAAAAATCGTTTCCAAATAAAAGCCCCCTCCTTCCCTGCAAGTCTTTTTAAAACTCGTGTTTACTCGCAATGCAGACGCGGTGCACTTAATCCTTTGATATGAGGCAGCCCCTAGACATGTTCTGCATCGTTGCTTAATCCTGTGCATTGCACAAGGCGAAGACCCACCCCCCCTCCCCACTGCCACCTTTACTCCGGAGTATTACTGGGAATATAACAGGCTGAGCACTGAAACGAGCGGCGTAATGTTGCCCCTCCTTCCCTGCAAGTATTTTTAGAACTCATGTTTACTAGCAATGCAGACACGGTGCACTTAATCCTTTGATGTGAGGCAAACCCCTAGACACGTTCTGCGTCGTTGCTTAATCCTGTGCTTCCCACAAGGCCACCCCCTCCCCCCCACTTTACCAGATTTTTTAGTTACTGTTGTTTTTGTATGTTTTGTTATTTTTTGTGCCGATATCCTCAGCATAGCGCTTTAATAAGAGATTGATGGTAAATCTTCTTTTTTCAATAAAAACTTATCGACAACCCCCCCCCCCCCTATCTAAAAAATAGAAGCCCCGGGGCTCTAATTAGGAAACTGTTTCCTGATAGAAGCCCCGGGGCTTCTATTTGGTTTCTAAATGAGCGCCTGAAATTGGCCAGTTTCCAAATAGAAGCCCTGGGCTTTTTTTCGGAAACCCCCGGTACAGCTTAGGATAAAATTTAAACAGAGCAATTTTTCCAGAGAAAGGCCATTTTCCAGCACTCCTACAGTCTTCTGGGTCATGATGTTTGGCTTTCAGGTGGGTAGGTCATGTCCTTTTTGTTCTTACTCGCAGTTTTTAATGTTCAGGTAAGAAAATGAGAACGTAGTTAAATCTTTTCTTGGCCTTCAGACGCTTTCTACACCAGAGCCTCACCTGTTGCGCGACAGCATTAACAAATGCCCTGGCCACGTTCATGTTGTTGCTCGTCTTGCCCTCCACTTTGACCTGGATATTCCGCAGTCCGGCCGCTTGGCAGATGCTTTTGATGACTCGGTGACACCGCAAGCCATGCCCTGCAGCCACACAAACTCATACACTCAAACATACAAACCTTTTTCTCAGTGTTCATAAGAGAAAACTCACATCGCACATGTCAATGAAGACGAGAAAAAAAACTAGAAATGTGTCCTGGAGGAACACGAATGACCCACCCTAAACGAAATTTTAACTGAATAATTCATGATGCAGTAATTGTAACATGCAAAAAGATTGCGTACATTCAAGAAAAACTGTGATGGTATTGAAGTTTCAGTGTTTAAAATCGCTAGCACAAGTTCATTAAACAAAACTTCAAGCTGTTTATTAAATCTCACTGAAAAATTGCTTAAGTTCAGACACTCACCACGGCCTGACCCATCGGTCGATTTCGGTCAAAAGAGGAGGTGCACATCTTCATTATATACCTAACCATTTCCACTACCTTTAGTATTTATAGACAGAAATCGCTAGCACAAGTTCATTAAACAAAACTTCAAGCTGTTCATTAAATATGTCTGAAAAATTGCCTAAGTTCAGACATTCACCACGGCCTGACCCATCGGTCGATTTCGGTCAAAAGAGGAGGTGCACATCTTCATTATATATCTAACCATTTCCACTACCTTTAGTATTTATAGACAGCAATCGCTAGCACAAGTTCATTAAACAAAACTTCAAGCTGTTCATTAAATATGTCTGAAAAATTGCCTAAGTTCAGACATTCACCACGGCCTGACCCATCGGTCGATTTCGGTCAAAAGAGGAGGTGCACATCTTCATTATATATCTAACCATTTCCACTACCTTTAGTATTTATAGACAGCAATCGCTAGCACAAGTTCATTAAACAAAACTTCAAGCTGTTCATTAAATATGCCTGAAAAATTGTCTAAGTTCAGACACTCACACTGAAACTTCAATACCATCACAGTTTTTCTTGAATGTACGCAATCTTTTTGCATGTTACAATTACTGCATCATGAATTATTCAGTTAAAATTTCGTTTAGGGTGGGTCATTCGTGTTCCTCCAGGACACATTTCTAGTTTTTTTTCTCTTCACTGTATATCTAATCATTTACAATGGCTTTGGGATTTATAGGTACAAATCCCTATGTTGTGATGGCAATTAATGTACAGGTATGGGATGGGCTGTGGGTCACCAGTTGACGCGTGAGGTCACCTTTGTTGACCGGGCCTATGAATTCTATGCATTTAAATGTGTTTATCTGAAATTTCTATGAATTGATTTGATGTGCAACAATATACTGTTTGTGTCCCATAGTGCATGTGTACGTTCAACACGTGTACCTATTGTTCCAATGTTTGAAAAACATTGTCACTAATATTTGAAAGGCACACGTAGGTTCAATGTTTGACCTGTGTTGAACATTTTATTGAGCATTGGTCAAATGTTATTTTCTTTCGCGGGTCGCGGTCATTTTGATTTCATTCTGTGCAGCGATGGCAAAGGCATAAGACGTGCCCGTGTGGCTTGTTGGGCTAAGGCAGCTATTTGTGATGTGCTGGTCAAAGCAGCCTTTTGAGACGTGTTGGGCTAAATGCCTGTTATATTAAATAAAATGTATATTGGCTAAGGAAAAAACCTCATGTAAATATGTGTTGATCGCTGGTTGGTAATTTACGGACGTGTATACGATTCACTGGGTGAGTTGACTTTATATTGGGTTAAATTAATTTGATATCGGGTTAACTTAATTTTATATCGGGTTAATTTAATTTAGGTATGTCATTTAGTAATGTATTTTTGTATATAAATATGAGTATTTTGTGAGGGAGTGTAATAGATTTTTTCCTGCTTGTGATAAGTAAATATCTGCTGGAAGGGGAGGAGGATCTAGCTATTTATAAACTGAGAATATGGGGAATTTTGGACATGTGTAAAACAAGGCTTGATAGAATTCAATTGTAAGTGAATATTTATGGTGTATATTTATTCCCACAGTTTTTTGCACCGTGTTGATGAGTGGGGCCGGGAACAAGATTTGACCGATGTCGTCTATGTGATCTTGTGATGTCAGTCATCTGAGTTCGTCTGTGTGATCTCGTGATGTCGGTCATCTCTGTGACTTCGTGAGGTCGGTCATCTCAGTTTGTCTGTGTGACCTCATGATGGCGGTCTTTTGAGTGGGGCTGGGAACAAGATTCGATTGATATCGTTGCCTGTGTGATCTTATGAATATCTCCATCTGGTGTGTCATTACGGGATGTAATGGACGTCGCGCATTTAAGCCATTCGCCGTCTGACCGTTGATAAAGTTACAGGTCACGTGTCCTGTTTGACGTCAATCATATGTACGGGAGTTTGGAAGGTTCTTTTTGATGACGTCACCCGTCTGCATGTGACTTTCTTGATGACGTCACCCGTCTGCGTGTGACCTTTTTGATCACATAACTCGTCTGCCTGTGACTTCTTCTGATGCCGTCACTAGTCTGCTGGGACTTGGTGATGACCTCATTCGTCTGTGTGGGACCTGCTTAACATCGTTCGTCTGTTGTGACCTAACCGAGGTCACTGTGTGTTGGATTATTTAGCTGGGACAAACAATTAGTGTGAAAAACAAGCTTACGAAAAGCAATAAGACCAATTCCAGCGTGCATGAGCAAGGGAATGTTCCTGAAAAATTGGGCTTCAAAAGATGAGACGGCAAGGAGCTAGCTCAATAATTAATTTAGCACCGGACCAGAACATAGACCGATAAATGCATACAAAGATTTCTTTTCCAGAATAATGGAATAATTTTTTGTATCTCTGGTAGACTGGATAGTCTGCCCTAGATACCTTCAAACAACGCTCGCATTTCGGACCAGTGCACATATTTATGTAACTTGCCTTGATGCGCGGTTCTTATTCAGACAAGTGCGCATGTTTATTTAATTTTGCGTAGATGCGCGGCTCTCATTTTGGAACAGTGCACATGTTTATTTAAATTGCGTTGATGTGCGGTTCGCATTTCGGACGAGCGCCCATGTTTTTTACCTTGTGTGGATGTGCGGTTCTTATTTCGGATCAGTGCGCATGTTTATTTACCTTGTGTTGATGTGCGGTTCTTCTTTCGGATCAGTGCGCACGTTTATTTACATTGTGTTGATGGGCGGTTCTTATTTCGGATCAGTGCGTATGTTTATCTACCTTGTGTTGATATGCGGTTCTTATTTCGGATCAGTGCGCATGTTTATTTACCTTGTGTTGATGTGCGGTTCTTATTCCATACCAATGCGCATGTTTATTTTACTTGCGTTGATGAGCGGTACTTATTTTGGACAACCCAAGTTTGCTTTGACGCGCGGTTCGCATTTCGGACCAGTTTGCATGTTTATTTAACTTGCGTTGGTACGCGGTTTGCATTTTGGACCAGTGTGCGTTTTTATTCAACTTGCGTTGATGAGCAGTTCGAATTTCGGACCATTACGTATGTTTATATAACTTGCGTTGATGCGCAGTGCTTATTTTGGATCAGTGCAAATGTTTATTTAACTTGCTTTGATGCGCGGTTCTTATTCTGGACCAGGGCGCATGTTTATTTAAGCTGCGTTGATGCGCGGTTCTTATTTTGAATAGTGCGCATGTTATTTAAGTTACGTTAATGGGCAGTTCGCATTTCGAAAATGTGCGCATGTTTATTTAACTTGCGTTGATGCACGGTGCTTATTTTGGTCCAGTGTGCTTGCTTATTTAGCTTGTGTTGATGTGCAGTTCGCATTTCGGACCAGCGCGCATGTTTTTTTTTTTTAACTTGTGTTGATGTGTGGTTCGCATTTTGGACCATTGCGCATATTTAGTTAACTTGTGTTGATGATCGGTACTTATTTTGGACCGGTGCAAATGTTTATTTAACTTGCGCTGATGTGCGGTTTGCAATTCAGACCAGCGTGCATGTTTATTTAATTTGCGTTGATATCCGGTTCGAATTTCGGACTAGTATACCTGTTTCTTTAGGTTGCGTTGATGCGCGGTTCGCATTTTGGGACCAGTGAGCAGGTTCATTTAACTTGCGTTGACGCGCGATTGGCATTTCGGACCAGAACGCATGTTTATTTAAGTCCCGTCGATGCCCGACTCTTATGTCTATTCAACTTGCGTTCTTTCTTCGGACCACTGCGCATGTTTATTTAACTTGCGTTGATGCGCGGTTCGCATTGCAGACCACTGCGCATGTCTATTCAACTTGCGTCGACGCGTAGTTCTTTTTTTCGGACAAGTGCGCATGTTTGTTTAACTTGCGTTGATGTGCGGTGCTTATTTTGGACCGGATCGCATGTTTATTTAACTTCCGTCGATGCCCGGTTTCAGGAGATTGCCCATGTTTATTTAACTGGTGTTGATGCGTGGTTCTCATTTCAGACCAATGGGCATGTTTCTTTGGGTTGCGTCGATGCGCGGTTCTTTTTTCGGACCAGTGCGCATATTTATTTAACTTGCGTTGATGCGCGGTTCGCATTTCGGACCACTGCGCATGTTTATTTCACTTGCCTCGGTGTGCCGCTCGCATTTCGGACCAGTGCGCATGTTTCTTTAGGCTGCGTTGATGCGCGGTTCGCATTTCGGACTACTGCGCATGTCTATTCAACTCACGTCGATGCGTAGTTCTTTTTTTCGGACCAGTGCGCATGTTTATTTAACTTGCGTTGATGCGCGGTGCTTATTTTGGGCCAGTTCGCATCTTTATTTATCTTCCGTCGATGCGCGGTTCAAATTTCGGACCAATGCGCATGTTTATTTAACTTGCATCGATGCGCAGTACTTAATTTGGACTACTGCGAATGTTTATTTAACTTGCGTCGATGTGCGGTTGTTAAATCTGACTAGTGCGCAAGTTCATTTACCTTGCGTTTATGCGCTGTAGGAGGAGATTCATTTAATTTTTTTCTCAAAAATTCCGAAAAAAAATCAAAAGTTTTCCAATTCACTTAAAAAGCACAAGCCGTATGCATGAACCCCTAGAGATGGCTCATATCGAAAATAAATGAAATCTGATAAAAACTGTAGGAGGAAATGCATTTTGAATTTTTTTCTTCAAAAATTCTCTGATCGACTGAAAAAGACAGGCCATATTCACGACACCCTAAGCATGCCTTAACCCCAAAATAAATGAGTTTGATCAAAACTGCAGGAGAAAATGCATTTTGAGGTATTTTCATCAAAAATTCCCGACGAAATCAACAATTCCCAAGTCGAGTCAAATAGCACAAGTCGTATGCGAGACCTACCTAAGGATGCCTCATAGCAAAAAGAAATGAAATGCTATAAAACTGTAGGAGCAAATGTATTTTGAAGTTATTATTCAAAAATTCCCCAAAAATACAGAAATTGTCGGATCGACTAAAAAGCGCAAGTCGTATGCTCAACCCCTTAGGGATGCCTCAAACCAAAAAAAAAAAAAAAAAAAAAGAAAAAGAAAAAGAAAGAAATCGGTTCAAAACTGTAGGGGGAAATGCATTTTGAAGTTTTTTTCTTCAAAAACTCCCTAAAATTACAAAAAAATTGCCCGATCGACTAAAAAGCACAAGCCGTATGCATTCACACCAAAAATAAATGACATCGAATCAAAATTGTAGGGGTAGATGCATTTTGAATTATTTTCGAAATTTTTGCTTAAAAAATTCCCAGAAAAATACAAACTAAAAATGCACAAGCCGTATGCACGACCCTTTAGGGGTGCCTCATACCAAAAATAAATGACATCGGGTCAAAAATGTAGGAGGAGATACATTTTAAATTTTTTTCGTTAAAAATTCTACAAAAATTCAAAAATCACCCGATCGACTAGAAAAGCACCAGCCGTATGCACCACCCCTTAGGGATGCCTCACACCAAAAATAAATGACATCGGATCAAAATTGTAGGAGGAGATGCATTTTGAAACAAAGTTTACAGCGAACTAACTAACTAACTAACGGACGCCATCCGCAGACCGATAGGAATACCCCAGCTTACGTGTAACGTAAGCTGGGCTAATAATAAGGGGTTTTTGTGTTGGCATCTGAGTATCGGTATTTTTATTGTATTTTTTAATGTGTATAAAGTGTGAATAAACTTTTCATATTTAAGGAGCTAGTATTTATTAGCATTGGAAACACTTAGTCCGGGACCTTTTCAGCTTGCTAGCAGACTGTTGTTTAGTTAAATAAATGGGGGCTCGTATTTACTTCACTACACCCGAGCACAAGTTCATTACACAAACTTGAGCACCCAAAGCGTTACGCACGGACGGACAGACGGACGGACAACGCAAAAACTATATGACCCTCCGACTAACGTCGGGCGGGTCATAAATGAGGCAAAAAATTTGAAACTTTTTCAGTCAATCAGAGCGGCCAGTGCACACAAAACATAAGAGTGTAGATTTATATTGCAAACTTTTAATCGCCACCTTTTAATTTTTTTGTTCTTGTAAACAAAAATAAATGTCTCCCAACTAACCCGTAATTCACCAGTAACCATTTTCCATTTTTCTTTTTTTTTTTTCAAGGCAGCCCTTTCACAAAGTTTTATTTGAACAAGTTTGTACTATTTTCAGAAAAGACCCTTTACCTTATACCTGTAAAATGTATCCCGTGTGCCCAGTAGTCGGGTTGTGTGTCACTTTTATCCAATTCTTGAAGACGAGGTGGGGGTGGGGGTACGTAATTTGACTTGTGGGTATGTGTTTGTTTATTTGGTGTTTAACGTTACGTTCACCAACTATGATGAGTATATTGTGACGCACTAGGTAAAGGAAAAAGTGGGAGAAAAAGAATGAAGAAATAGTAAAAGAGAAGTTAGAAAGAAAGAAACTCAGATTAGTCAACTCTTACGCCATGCACGGAATAGAAAGCAATGGTCGCATTCTCATGATATCCCCCATGGTCACTAAAAAGGTTTTACTGTATGTTTTTTTTATCCGGTTCCAAATGGTGGTCGCTAAAACAGGTTTTTCTGTACGTCCTTTTTATCCCTGCTTTGAAGTTAGTCATTCGGCAATTTCACTATACATACTTTGTTTGGAAGGCCTGGAAGGTGGTCAAGACAGGCAGGTTCTACCGTACGACTGGTTATTCGAAACTGGGAGTTGGTCACTACAAACAGGTTTTACGTTACCTCTTTTTATCCGGATCCTGAATGTGGCAAATACAAAAAGGTTTACAGAAATAGTTTTTTTTTTGCTAACCTTAATTCCCACCCCCTTAGACCCTCCTAATATAGGTACGACTCTAAAGGCAACGCTAACCATTTTAGCCCATGTTACGGTAAGGGTCTGCGCACTAACTGTAGTTACAGCCATAATGTATACCTTGTCTTCGTACATTCCCATCGGCCAAAAAGCACTAGGAAGACATTCTTCATAACTGTGCAACACCTGACCCATCTCGGTGAGAAAGCCCGGAAAGGAATTTTGATGTGGAAATACTGCGCTGCTTGTCATAACACAAGATATTAAAAATTGAAAGCTAGTTCCAGGTACTGCACAAACATTGCGAGCCGTTACATAATTACTCCCATATACGAAGAGCATTGCAGCCAAAGGAAAACATGCTAAAAGCTGTAGGTGACAAAATGCACAAAAAGGTCAATTGCATAAAATCTAAGAAATGATCGATAATTGTGCTGCTAATGTTTTCAAGTGTGTCTAAAGAACGCAGGAACATTGGAGCACCTTCTGGAAAACGCTGAAATCCAAGGCGTAGTTAATGACTATCCTTAGTTAACAAAAGAGCCGACAAAAGGGGGAAGCGGGGGAAAGGTTGGGGGGAGGAGCGGGGATGGGGGTGGAGAGGGAATAGAGAAATCTCACATACAAGATTTTAACGTAATAACGTCTTAATTTCGCTACACACGCCAAAAGGTGACAGCACCGTCCGACTGACCCAAGGAATATCCGGATAAAATTTGAAAGTCAATACAACTTTCCATGACCGAGATACTTTGCACACACGATCGTGTCCAAAATATAAACGTTTTATGTGATGACGTCAAAAGCCGCACTCGTTCGTTGTTCTCGATAAGTACAAATTCGATAAGTCGAAACCAATTTTCGGCGAATCACGAAAAAACGTAATAGCTAGGTGGGTACCAAAGCCTATCACGTTTATTCATAATTTCAAGAGATTTACACCTAGAGCCAGTTGAGATATTATTTTCAATGATTTTTGTGGCTGATCACCAAAAAAGTTGTAGCAAGATACGCATAATTTCCGCTTCCATAATTCAAAGTTTTAAGAAGATAACTTTATATTCCTAGCGCTAGTAACGATTTTAGTTAGAATTTGTTTTCCTCCAATATTTCCGCCATTTTTTTAATTACGTAAAAACAGTAATAACCACGTAAGTACCAATGACCACTATCTCAAGCCAAAATTTCAAGACAATAAGGCAATTTCTGTGGTGTGAGTTAAAATTTCACTGAATTTTTTCGTTTTTCGCTAATATTTCCGCCAATTTTGGCCAATTACCAAAAAATGAATGGACAGGTACGCTATAATTCCTGCTCTCCATACGTAAAGTTTCAAGAAAGTCAATCTTTTTTTCTTGAGTTGAATTTAGAGTTTAGAAACAAAAGGGTTTTATCGCCTATATTTCGACCAATTTTGACGAATAGCCACAAAAAAATAATAATAGTAATAGCCAGCCGGACACTTATGTGCACGTTTCCACTGAAACCGTACGATACCATATTTTTATTGTATTTTGACCAATATTTCCGCCAAATTGTGGCGGATTAATAAAACAGTAATATCCAGGTAGGTACTAATTTGTACCACTATTACATAAAATTACAAAGTAAATGAGGTTATGTTCCTGGCATTAGTTAACATTTTTCGGAAAAGATTGCTTTTACACCAATAGCCAGGTAAGTACCAATCATGGCTATGTTTATCTAAAATTGGAAAACAGCAATAGTTAGGTAGTAGTGTCTGATACTGTTACTTAAAATTAAAATGTAATGAGGTTGGTTGGTGGGTTGGTTTATTGGTGCTTTTAAGTCCGCTATATCAGGACTACCCTGCCACATTATACTGAAATGAGGCCTTTTTTTTGCTGTTCGCTAAAATTTTCGCCGATTTTTTTGGCTAATCAGCACAAAAGTAAAAGCCAGTAAGGTAATACTGCCTGCTACATCATCTTAAAATTTCAAGATAGTAAGACTATTAAGTTAAGATTTTACTGAATTTTTTTTTTTAGCTTTTATCCAAAATATTCCGAAATTTTTACTTATCACCAAATATTGTAACAGCCAGCTAGATATTTAGGCCTACTACCTTTCTTTTAAAATTTCGAGACATTCAGACTATTTTACTGAAGTTCGTTAAGATCTTCCTGAACTTTTCTAAATATTTTTCGCAAAAATTTTCGCCAATTTTTTAGCAATCCCCAAAATTGTAACAAAGAGGGAGAAGGAAGGCCTGCTACCTTTTCTTAAAATTTAAAGACAGGCAGAGTATTTTTATGGAGTTCGTCAAAATTTTACAAGACTTTTTTTTTTTTTTTTTGGTTTTTCGCCAAAATTTTCCCCAATTTTTTGGCCACTCACCAAAACTTGTAACAGTCAGCTAGATAGCAATGCTTGCTACCTTCACTTGAAATTTCAGGACAGCAATACTGTTTTCCTGGAGTTATTTAAGATTTTACTTAAATTGTTTTGGTTTTCGCCCAATTTCCGCCAATTTTTGGCCAATCACTTGAAAAGTAATGTTTGGCCACTTAGATAGTACTGAGTGCTAGTGTTACATAAAATTAAAAGGCAATGTGAATGTTTGTTTTTCGCCAAACTTTTCACCAGTTTGTTTTTGACAATCACCAAAAAAGTAACAGCCAGGTAGGTAGTTATGCTTGCTACCTTCACTTAAAATTTCAAGACAATAATACTATTTTCCTGGAGTTACATATGATTATACGGTAAATTGTCTGGTTCTTCACCACAATTTCCGGAAATTTTTGGCCAATCACTCAAAGAAAAATAATACCCAGGTAGATAGTAATGCCTGCTACCTTTACCTAAAACTTAAGAAAGTAAGACTAAGAGTCAGTTAAGACTTCACAAAAAAAATTGCGTTTTTCTCCAACAACAGATAGGTGGATACCTACAGGAGTGTGACGGTACGCCATTTCCACGGTTCGGTTCAGTTCAATTATTCGGTTCGCTTCGGGTTTTATTTCGGTACGATTTTGCCAAAAAAATGCTAAAATTTCGAAAAAACAGCACAATATGTAATTTGAAACAAAAACATCAGTTTATAACATTTATAACGGTCAAACTGATAAATTAGAAACTACTTTTTTAAATCATTAAAGCAATCACCCCTTTAATATTTATTCTGGGACGAAGCACCTAAAGCAGGTCTGCCCAAAGCCCTAATTTTATTAGTCCTCCGCCGCCGCGTAGGGCGAAGAGGGAGACTACAGTAACTTGTTGATTTGTATTAATCAGGACCAAGCGAAACAGTTCGAATTAACCGAGGGTACGAATTAGCCGGGGTCGGAATTTCGACCAACCATCCCCTCCCCCCCCAAAAAGGACATATATTACCTTCACATGTTTATTTCTTCCCATCACCAGTAAACTCCAAAACATGCTTATATATAACAGTTGCCTAATTCGTTATTTGTTTTAAGACTTTAAATTTGATGTCCATTGTGTACTCTTTACATTTGCGTTTCGATACCACTGTAAAGTTTGACCTCGGTGAAAAGTTGAGCAGTGTTCACCAATTTATAGCTTACTCCAGAGTAAATTATGTCTATATCAAATCGGAATAGCGACATCTTTGATGTCACTATCTTACACTACGTTAAGCATCAGCAAGTAGTCGAATAGTTGACTCCGGAGTAGCGCAATCTTAATCCTAAGCTCTGAAGTCACATTCATACATTACGTACTACACCAAAAGTGACGCATAATACCCTGGGCACTAATTCCAAAATAAATGCAATTGAGCAGTACTGATGCGGTAATATCACTCTTTCTTCTCTTGCAATCAAATGTACATGGGTACATGACTCAAATATTAAGGCGTGTTGCTAGTGATTTTGCTTGTTAAAATACGCCGAAAATAAAAAAATTGCGGTTCAAAATTTTGGGACGAATTAACCGAACCCTCGTTAAATCGTACTTTTCCATAGGAATCAAAAGGTCCCCAATTCGGGACAGGCAAAAATGGTACGAATGTACCGAGGACGAATTAACGAAAAATTCCTGTATATTAATTGAATTGGATGTCTTCATGAATTACACATAGGAAACAACGTTACTGCCGCTAGTTCACACCAAAATGTCAAGACATAACTTGATATTTGTACATATTTTTCTTTAAAAAGAGCAGCATGTCAACATATTGAGGTTTTATATTTGAGCGAGAAGCAGTACCTTATTTTATCCCTCTCCACTGTCAGTCAGAAAAATTGAACTACAAAAAAAAAAAGAAAATATCGCAGCTTTTCTCTATCGAAACACCGCCATCGGTTTTCGGTTACGAAACGAACCGTAACACCCCTACACACCTATGCACACTACCTTCCGCCATAATTGTAGAATGTTTCCATGAAATTCCTGGGAGATACGTTTTACAGAAAATTTGTTTTTGGCAAAATTTTGACCAATTTTTGGCGAATTGCCAAAAAAACTAATAAGCACTTAGGTAGTAGTGTGCTATTGTTGCTTAAAACTACAAGACAATGAGGCTATCTTCCTGAAATTCGCCAAAAGTTTCGCCGATTTTTTGGCGAATCTCGAAAAAAAGTATTAGTCAGGTAGGTAACAATACCTGCTATTTTTACGTAAAATTTCAAGTCACTAAGACTATTTTCCAGCAGTTAATTGTGGTTTTTACTGAAAATTTTTTGACCAATCACCAAAAAAAGGTAACAGCCAGATAGGTAGTAACGTTTGCTACTCTCACTTAAATTTCAACACAGATTATTTTCCTATATATAGTTAAGATCTTATGAAAAAAAATGGGTTTTTCGCAAATATTTCCGCCAATCGCGAATAGCAAAACGTAATAGACAGGTGGACAATTACGCACCCTGCCTTCCACCAAAATTTTACATACATTTTAAGAAATTTGGTTTTTGGCCAATGTTTTCGCCAAGTTTTGGCGAAAAGCCAAAAAAAAAAAAAAAAAAAAAAAAAAAAACAATAGATAGATGGGTATTTATGCCCGCTACCATCAATGAAAGTCATGATACTCAGGCTGAAAACTTAGGAGCACATACGGTTTTTCAACTTGAAAGCGTACATAAGCACATACTTTCAACGACTGTTGTAGCGCCTGCTTCTGAAAGAAGCTCGGGCAAAAAACAATACATTTGTGCTTGATTTATTTACTCCTATATCAGGTGACCTAAGAAGTTACTGGAAGCAATATTACTAACCGGGGAGGCGGGTTGGGTGGGAGAAAGAGGGGTGGAGGTGGGGGAGGGGATGGAAGGGTGGGGTAGTGGCATTTCGAGAGTGGCAAAATAAAATGAAAATTACAGTTTATGTCAGTACTCATCACTTCAGAATCAGATCATCAGAGTACTTACACTTTGTCCATTAAAGAAAAAACATAATTTGCGCTTTATTTACTGATCTCTTAGGTGATTTAAAAAGTTTGGCCATTAAAAAAACAATACATTTGTGTTTGATTTATTTAGGTGATTGATGAACTAACTGAAAGCAATAATACTAACCGGTGGTTGGAGTAGGGGGTGGGAGCTGGTGACATTTCTGGCCTAATAGGTGACGTAAGAACTTTTGTTCATTAACAAAACAATATATTTTGTGTTTGATTTATTTATTGACCTATTAAGTAATTTGAGAACATAATGAAAGCAATATTATAACCGGGGGTAGGGGTGGGGAAGGGGACCGGGGAGATGGTTGGGGTGGGGAGATGGGGTAGTGGTATTTTGATAATAGAGTGGTAAAATAAAGTGAAAATTACAGTTTATGTCAGTACTCCTCACTCGTCTTCAGAATCAGATCACCACGAGTACTTATACTTTGTCCATTAAAAAAAAACAATAATTTGTGTTTTATTTTTTACTTATTTACTGATCTATTAGATGATTTAAGAACTTTGGCCATTAAAAAACAATACATTTGCGTTTGATTTATTTAGGTGATTGATAACATAACAATAGATTTGTGTTTTTTAATTTATTTACTGACCTATTACGTGATTTGAGAACTTAATGAAAGCAATATTACTAACCGGGGTGGAAGTGCGGAAGGGGGACGGGGGAGGTGGTTGGGGTGGGGACTGGTGGCATTTTGTTAATATTGCAAAATAAACTGAAAATTACAGTGTAATCAGATCTTACATTTTTTCCATTAAAAAATATTTGTGTTTGATTTATTTACTGGCCTATCAGGTGAAAGCAATATTACCAACCGTAGGTGGCGGGTGGGGGTGGGATTGGGGTAATGGCATTATGTTAATAAAAATTGCAAAACCAACTGAAAATTATAGCCTATGTCAGAGTTCGTGCTTAACAAGGGGCACAAGCGGTGAAAAAGAAACACGAAACAGGGCTCTACTTTTGCATGTGCCTCTGAGTTCGTGCTTTACATTATTGACAAGTAAAAATGATAAAACCTTCATCTTGCACTTCATACTTCATACAAAATAAAAACATATACAAAAAGCCTGATATAGTTACTCGGCATTTAGCCAAATTAAGAACCTAACGAAAGCGAAACGGGGGATAGGTAATTTGAAATATTTTTGCAACAAATGTGCATGGGAAACGGTTAATAAATACAAACCAACTTTACATTCTAACGTTTGAAATCTATTTTTAAAGCCGCAGATAATCTGCGTTTGAGACACTGGCAATTCTCCTAACGTTACAGGTCAAACAAGAACCTTTGGCAAAACAAATCAATCAGTTTTTTAAATTGTGACAATAATTCAAGAGAATATGCTTGTTTTTACATTCATTTGGCGTTTGCTTGTATCTTTTACCGGTAATTGCACACTTTTAGAACGAAATCGTGTTACAAAGTTAGGGGGAAAAAAAAGAAACACCGTATTATTTAAAATAACAATTCTAAAGCAAATAAGAAACCAGATATTTCCATGGCAGGGTATTCCGGAATAGACTACCGATAAATCGGTTGTCGCAGAAATCGAATTATTTTCATAATTTTATCATTTTATGTTGCAGATTGTATCAACAACTTATGTTCTTTCGTTATAAATATAAGAATATGATAAAATATTGAAACTATAAATAATTTTTTTTTTAAATTTAAATTTCAGTAGGTTATTCCAGGGTTGGGACTTCGTAAAATTTTCTGGTCGCCCGGAGGGCGACCAACTTTAAAAAGTTAGTCGCATGGCACAAAGTCGGTCGCCCGGCGCAATTTTTGCGAAATTTGTCTAGCCCGCCTCACATGAAAAAAAAAAACAACGAAATGGTGTTTAAAATAATCAACAGTATTTACCTGAAAACACTCAGAAAAAAGGCTAGTCGCCACACGGACGACCAACCCAAAAAAGTTGGTCGCCCGAGCCAAAAGTTGGTCGCCACGGGCGACCGCGAAATCTCAACCCTGTATTCAATAGTGAACTACCGACATTTTAATACACAGACACATGTGAATTTACCTTGTTCAACTTATTTTCACCCTTTGGTATAAGAAAAATGAATCATTATTGATTTCTGTGGCATTCGATTTGTCGGTATTCTATTCAGGAATAGCCTTCAGAATCCTTGTTTTAAATAATACGGTGATATGAGTTGATACACACGTATCGTCAACGTCAAGTATAGCCAAAAATACACAAGAAATAATACAATTAGGGCCAGACATGTCTTAATACTTAATCAGTTAAACATGAATAGGCTGCAAATGGCAATTATATTCCACGGTGATTTTAAAAATTGAACTTTAATAAGGTACACAAACTGGGGGCCATTGCAGTCAGAAGTACCCATAACGGGGGGTGACAGGTTTTTGTCAAATGCATCTTCACGCATTCAACGACGTGTTTTTTTTTTTAATAAAATATCAGCAAAAAACGTTTATAAATAAATACTTTATTGTAAATATATTCCTTATGAACATTTTATGCTTTTTTATTTGATTTTAACTAGATAAAACCATATTAGTTCAAACGGAAGTAAGAGTCATTATGAACCATAACAAGACATGACACCCCCAGAAAGAGTGCAAGTGCCCGCCATGTGTTCGCATGTGAGCTCGTCCTTTTGGCTGATAAAACACGTGCATATAGAAGAGAGAAAAATGAATGGCTACCAATCCATGTGCTTCTTTACACACAGTTCATGGTTGTCCGCCTCCTACTGAGAAGTGTAAGAACCAACAAAACGGAGATTTCTGGCCAAAAGTGTAAAATGAGAACTAGGGTTCTGGTGAAAGAAAGGTTCTTGATTGCACAAAAAAAAACAAAAACAAATAAATAAAAAAAATAAATAGAACAAAAGAAAAAAAATCACAAAAAAATATGAAGTGGAAACTTCGCCCAAGGTTCCCACTTCGACGGTTCAGGTTCCTAGTACGTCGCCAAACTTCATCCTAGTTTGACGGGAAATAAAAGACACACACACACGCACAGAACGTAAAAACACCATTTGTCTCCCCTTGGTCGGGGAGACATAATAATTGTTTGTTTCACTCATTGCTGAATGAACAATACACACCTTCTAGTGCTTTATTAATGAACATCTTGGTTTTGTGGAATTCGGCGTGCATGTTATGGTACACGGTGTGGCCTTCAAACCTCGGCACGTACACCAAGTGTTGTGACGCAACCTTCTTAGCCTAAAATAATAACAAAGAACTCAATTAAATTTAGAACAGCTAATTCATGTCCACCTTTGCGCACCCAGCAACGCACACGCCCACAAATGCACCCAACGACCATTCACCTAATGTTGTAACGGACCGCATCGGGCTACGCCGTATTTTTAAGGAACATTGAAACCAAAACATTTACATTTTCTAGCCATTCAATTATCCTAAAACATGTGACATTCCTACCTGTGACGATTCAGCATACAATCTTACTCAAAACCCAAAATAAGGAGGAAAAACCCATTCAAATCGTCATGCACAGTGCACTTCTGTGCCGGACAATCATGCCGCAAACGTCGTTTATTCAGGCCACAGTACTACGGTGTATGTAATCACAAAGCACTGATAGAATGTACCCAGTAGGACTGTTTGTATGGTTCGACGTTTATGTGAATAACAACTTTTCTGGTCTAATTTATAAATGTTAACATGAACCAAGTCGTTGAGACACAATTTACAAAATAAACTTTACACTCAATTTTCGTTTGAATTTTCTGAGGAAACACATATTCCAACTCAGGGTAGGCCTTACACCAGCCCGGTGAGTTACCAGTTCCACATTTTCAGATAACGTCAATGCTGGAAAATGTAACTGCTTTGCTGTAAGTTTTGAAACGTGTAAGCTAGCGCCCCGGACATAACAGGGTATTGGTTTACTTCCGTGTAAAATCACACATCCATAGCCCTATCAATAAACAGGATTCCATCGTATCTGTGCCAATACTCTGTGACATTCTACGTTCACAAATTGCATTAATCTAGACCAATTTAATCTACAGCAACCATCAAAACCTGCAGCTAGCCAATCGTTAAGATCTTTTGCATGATCATGAAGACACAACATCATCCAGTTTACGGTGTGACCGACCTGATCCAGGGCGCCTAGCTGAGTAAGAGACTGGCCTTTTCCCAAGCCTGAAAACAACAAAAACTCATTACGATTTCTTTCTTTGTTGTGAAGATGTGAAACGTACTCTTTACCGAACTCGCAAACCAAGCTTTTCCTAGTAGTGTGTATTTTCGAAATGATAAAGTTTCTTTTGCGCAAATTACTTCACCTCCTTTTTGTACCTTTTTTGTGAATGTTAAAGCACACCTGCTAGGAACTGAAATCATTTTTACGACGCCCCTGATTAGAGGTGTGCCTGTATGCCATTCCATCGGCTCGGTTCGGTACACTTCAACTATTCGGTTCGGTTCGTCTTTTCATATGATTTTGCAAAAAAAAAAAAAAAAAAAAAAATTACAAGTGTGCCGATGTGGTATAATATTTGTATTTAGCTACATATTTACCGTATTACAGCCAAT
Source organism: Protula sp. h YS-2021 (assembly GCA_949752745.1). Classification (NCBI taxonomy): domain Eukaryota; kingdom Metazoa; phylum Annelida; class Polychaeta; order Sabellida; family Serpulidae; genus Protula; species Protula sp. h YS-2021. The sequence goes on from OX457024.1 coordinate 58,344,672, forward strand.
AATGCTTTCTAGCTGTGTCATTTGAAACAAAAACACAAATTTATAACGTTTAAAATAAATAAGGCCTCACTCCTTTAAAATTTATTCGGTGACGAAGCACTTAAAATAGGTCTAACCAAAGACCAATAACTATTTTTTAAGTCCCCAGCCACCGCGTAGCGCAAAGAGGTAGGGGGGGGGGGGACTATAGTATACGGGTTTGTCTGTCTGTCTGTCTGTCGACACATGATTCTGTGTAATATCTATCTGGAACACGGGGGCGAACACAGCTGCTATGCCTATGCTGAAATGTTCCCCTCTATTTGTAGATGTGCACGAAGTATTTTGCGTGTCGATACCTCCACCAGTTTAAAATATTTATCAAGTCACAGAAATACAATTAAGCGTAAATATATCAAATAATCAAACACATTACCAAGCCTACAACACAGTTAAAATACAGACGAAACCGGTTAATCGCATAGCCAATTTGCCAAGCCCTGTTATGCGTTTATCCGATATATGCGTTTATCCGGAGTACTCTTGCCGTGCCTATATTTTTTCATTTGCGGTAGTTATTAGATGTGCACCCCGCCCCTCCTTATCCCCGCATTTGAGAAACTTTGTTATCCAGTTCTTTTATTACACACATAATTTTGCCTCGTCACACAGTAGTTTGTCAAGAATTTGTCAATTGATTGTCAGTTTGACAAGCTTAACCTCGTCAGGGTCTTGACGAGTTTCTGACCAATGCCTCGTCACACATTGACAAACACTTGTCGCTATCTTGTCAGAAACTTGTCACAAATTTGTCAAGTATTGCGTCACCATGACGTCACATCCTTTTCAAAACAAGTGAAAATACGCGGACATTATTTTTGAGATTTCTTAGGTTTTAATGAATATTACTAGAAGTTTCAAATTATCACGTCTTAAAAACATGTTTATTGGATAAACCATGATGTAAGTGAACACATCATATTCTCTGCATGTTTTGAAATAAGTTGTGATGTTTGTAAAATGCTTGTGAAATTTGTGAAAATTGCATTATCGCCCAATGTTGCAATGAATAATGTATATTGTGTACTTACTGGCATGTAATCAAACAGGGTGAATGGATTCGATTATTTTAATGTTTAATATAACAAAACCTAATGCTGATGGTATAACTATTAAAATAACAACTGATGGTATAAATATCAAAATCTGCAGCTTATGTGTTCGTAAGTAAACCGCCATGTGCAATATATTATATATTACAATACTGCAAAACTTGTCAGCAACTTGTCATAAAATTGTCGGAAACTTGTCACAAGTTCGTCAACCTGACCAATTTGATGTGAAAGAACTGCCCTGAGAATTTCATGCCTTACGATGCTTCCGCCTCTAAAACTTAATCTTTTAGAAAGAAACCCAATTCAGCCGTCATTTCAGAAATCAGTAGATAAATAATATTAGCTAATAAATAAAAAATATAAGAATTTTTTGATATAATATATCATCAAAAATCAGGTATCGAAATGAGTAAAAAAAAACCTCTTTGTCACAATATCGTTATAATACTCGTGACTTCATCAAAATTATCAAATGGCACATTCAAATTTTTTTTAATGTCTTGAAAATATACCTTTCGATTGTTTTTCATTTTTTTTTCGAGGCATTTTCAAAATGTTCCTCCTCCCATAATTTTGTTTTGCCTTCCATTTCAGTCCGAATGGTTCTCAGGTGAATCTTTGCTTAAAGAAATACTTGTTGAGTACTTGGATAATTGTTGGCTCAATGGATCCTCAGTAAGAAGGATGCCTTTTTGCTTTTTCTGCTGATGTAAGTACACTTTGGGTACAGTCCCATTAAGTGAAAGAGGTAAGGGCGTTAGTGTTGAGATCCGTGACAACATGAGATGGAAGTGGGGGGGGGGGGGGGTGACGGTTATCAAAAACAATGAAAATAGGGAATTGGCGATGTGACGACCACCTTTCAGATGTTTCAGATAAAAATAACAGGGCATAACTCATTACGAGCGACAATCTTCAAGATCCAGATAAAAAGACGTACAGGAAAACCTGTTTTTAGCTTCCCCCTTCCGGAATCAGACGAAAAGACAAACAGCAAGACCGGTGGAAAAGGATGGCAGGGGAGGGGGTATGGATGGGCTAACATTTGTTTTTGTTGACAAAACAAAAAACAATGACTGCCTAATAAAAGAGTTTGACATGTTCGGGTATTCTGATGTTGGTATGCACTGGCCGCTCCAGTATAATTAGATATTAATGTTTGGGGCTGGTAACGATGTCCCTGAACATTCTTATTATACTTGATTAACTTGAACTTAGCTGGCCACAATGCCCCTAGACAATGGTGTTAATTTAAATGTTTTCAAATCGTAATTATTTTGTCTAATATTCTTTATTCGGATAGTTCGTCAATCACTTGTCAAAGACATTTTGATGAATTTATGACAAGATACTGACAAACTGCAAATTAGGATTTGACAAATACATGACAAGAAAATGACAAGCCAGTGACAAAGACAAATTTTTGACAAATTTACATTGTTGAGTTAGGCATCGTCAGGTTGACGAGTTTAGAGTCGTCAATCAATTTGACGAAGTTTTGACGAATTTTTGACAAATTGACAAGTTCGAAATGACGAGTTTCTGACGAATTATTAACGAATCATTTGAATTACGAATTAATGACAAGCGGTAAACTGACGAATTAATGACAAATTTATGACAAAGTGTTGACAAATTTTTGATTGGAATTCGTTGAATTGGGCATCGTCAAATGGACAAGGCAAATTAGTCAGTCTCTTGTCAGTTCGACAACTTTTCGACAAATTCTTGACAAAGGCATATTATGTGTGTACTGGTATTTTATCCGAGAGACTTGGGCCTTTTCGTTTCGATTTACTTTCCGCCATTTTGACGAATTAGCCATAACCGACACAGTTTCGAACTATAAATGGTAAAATTACTTCTTGACTACGTATTTAAATGATGACTTTGCGCTCACGGTTATCTCAGGCAACGTGGGGATTAAGGATTTCAGGCCATTATTCAGGGAGAGCTCAGGCGGCGCGGGGATTAGGAGTTGCAGGCCATTATCTAGCGTCAGCTAAGGCAGTGCGGGGATTAAGGATAAAGGTCATTATCTAGTGAGAGCTGAGAAAGTGCGGTGATTAAGAGTCCGAGACTCACTGTTAACAAACGCGAGTGGCGTTGGTACATGTACACAATGGGTCAAGCAAACAGAAGACAATGCATTAGGTAAATAAACAAGGAGCAGCTCACTCCCTTAGTTTGCTTAAGTGTGGCACTGTTTAGATAGTCACCCAGAATTATGCAAATAACCGGTGTGCTTCCCATTTTAACGTGAAAAAGCTAAGCGTTCATCCAGTTTATGCGATTAAGCGGTATGCAATTATCCGGTTAAACTTCCAATAGATAGCATTGGAAATGGTTTGGGATTTGCGAATAATATGCAGTTAACCGATTTATGCGCTTAACTGGTATGCAATTAAGTGATTTCATCTGTATATAACAATTATTACAGTTCTGTCCTTACTTAAGTTTAAGTATATAGCAGTCATTACAGTTTTGTTGTACCTTAAAGAGTATATACCGAGTTTCTTAATTATAACGCCACAAACAAAACGCCTTCAAACATTTTATACGACCCTTTAAATCTTGAATTACCCTTAGGCAACATAAGGTTATTGCCGCTAAAGAAACAGTTTATATTAAAACGTCAAGTGATAACTTGACGAATCCCGGTCATCTGCCCCCCGGCCAACTGCCCCCCTGTCATCGGCCCCCCCTTTTTTGCAACCCGGTCGACTGCACCCCCCCCCCCCCCCTTCAAAGTGGAGGGGTGGTCGCTTGCCCCCTCCATATACTATTTTTTCTTGGGTTCTTGGCTTACAAAGACACAATAATAAAATTATATTCATTTTATTGAATGTATTGCACCTCGGGAAATTGCAATTCACCAATAGGAAACTAATTGCAATTAGAATTGCAATTAGTTTACAGATTAGTCTCTCCTAAGATCAATATTGGTGAATAGATCAATGAAGATCAATTGTTTCAGAGACAAAGTAGACGGGGACATCACAACTGCCTAATTTTTAAAAGAAGTTTTTTCCACTAAACAAAGGAGGGGGGCAGATGACGACCCCGTCAAATTGCAGGAAGGGGGGGGGGGGGAGGGCAGTCGACCGGGTTGCAAAAGAGGGGGGGGGGGCAGTTGACTGGGGGGCAGTTGACCGGGGGGGGCAGATGACCGTTTACCTAACTTGAGATATTTATATATATATATTTTTTTTAAAGAGCAGTGTGTCGAGATGCAGAAGTTTCATAGTTGAGAGCGAAGCAGTATGGAATGCCATTTTCGCATTTATTAGGGAATTATTGATATGAAGAACTAGATGGTGTCAGAGAGCAGCAGGATCTCCCGTGAAACTATACGCCATTTTATTAAGTTTCCTTGACATATTCGAAACCGCCCTCTAAAGAAGTTTTATTGCTGTTATATTGACAATTTTTGATCGATCAAACTGAAACCTTGACGTTGCACATGTACATACACTTAAGATAGCACCTATGAAAGAATAATAGCTCTTACATGATTCCTTAATAGATAACAAACACTAGACTCCAAAAGGTACCCTCGAAAGCGTCAATTTAGGCAATTTTCAGAGGGCTGTAATTTTGACAGTTTTTCATCGATCAAACTGAAACCTTGTCGTTGCACATATACATACACTAAAGATTGCATATATGGAAGAATAATAGGTCTTACATGATTCCTTAATAGAGAAGTGGATTCCACAAGGTACTTACCAACAACACAGACGGACAGACGGACAAGCTCAAACCTATGTCCCTCGTTTCACGGGATAATTATTTTTTTATCTAAAAAATTTATCTACTGATATCAAGAATTAATTTTTAATCTACAAAAATCCATATTTTGATATCAAGAATTAATTTTTGCTATCTTATTATATTTTTGATATCTCTAAACGTATTGTTAATCTCTTTTTTCAGAGACAGAGATATTTAGAGATATCAAGAAATAATTATTGATATCAAAAATGATTCAATGATCTCTTAAATTGCTTTTTTAGATCAAAAATTCAATTCTTGATACAAAAATGAAATATTTGATAACAAAATATCAATTTTGAGCTCAATAATTTTCCTTTTATTGATATCAAGAATTTAGTTCAGATGTCACTAATTTCGAATGAGACTTTTTTTAATTTGTATTTTAAAATCTGAAAATGATTCTTTGATCTCAAAAATTGATTTCTGATATCAAAATATCATTCGATCTTTTTAAAATAAAAAATTCAGAAGCTCACATCTTTGAATAAACTAATGACTGGTCCTTGTACACGTAATTTTTAATTTTTCACTGTACGAAAAACGCAGCAATTCTGGAGGTCAAAAACTGTGTTATTATTATTGATATCAGTAATTCTAGTTTTCATTCCAAAATTTAACTGATGGTTTGCTAAATTTTATATAAATGTGTGTCTCCCTTAAAATTTTTTAAGTTTGTAAAAATGATTTTCTGATCTCAAAAAATATATTTGTGCCAACTAAAATTTCATTATTGATAGCAAAATATAAATTAATGAGATCTACATTGATTTATTTATATCTTTAATTATATTTTGATATCAAATAAGCATTAAATGTTAAAGCGACATCCCATAAAGCAGTACCTCATTTCATAACTGTCCATAATCAGTAAACAAGCATGTACCAGCCGAGTTAGGTACCAAACAAGGAAAGAGTGAAAAACTCTGAAATGAATACTGTTAGGCCAAAAAATGAAGAACTTTGTTTCTGAACGTAACTTTTTCATAATTTTAATACACAAAACCGAGTTTTCCTGGGTGGAAGCTACCCGAAAAGGGATGTAGGAGAGGTTGGGTTTTGACGATTCACGTATTCAGGGATTCATTTGGGAAAGATGAAAAGGGCATACTGGTACGCACCCCGGTCGAAAAACTGCGTACCCCAACGTAAAACGTGCGTACCAATATATATATATACATCACTGTTAGCAGGCGAAAACTGTCTGTAAAAACGGTTTGCCTAAACGTGCGTAATACTAAAACTGAAATACATACTGTTTCCACAACTTAAAATTTACTGTGAAATTACGCGGATACGGCAAAAGTTATTAGGGCTGAAGCAAATGTCCGTTTAGTTGTGCGTTACTTCTGTCTATTTGCCATTCATTTAAACAGACAGCGTTGCTTTTTGGCTTTCCAAAATGCGGGAGCCTTTTTGAAATCAGAATGTTCAGCTGGCGGGCCGACAAAATTCACTGTCATAAGCATGTCAACCGTCGATGGTTCAAGGCGGGTTCGCACACCGGTATGGATGCGGTTTTGGCAGCTGAAACCGCGCTCAACATCAGCTGCTTGAAGTGGCAGAAGTAAGCAGATTTCGGTGAAACGCAACAGATTCGGGAACAGATCTTTGTGGAACTCGAAAATGATTTTCCACAACTTGGCGCTGCTGGCTCCTGGATACTTCTGTTCAAGCACTACATTTTTCAAGTGCAAGTCGGAAGTAGAGATGCGGATTTTTATAATATCCAAATAATATTTGAAAGATACTACAAAATGCAAGACATAAACTAAACAGCATTAAATGTGCTGTAAGCTATTATCGCTTTAACCACCATGTAAACTTAACTACATTGGTGTGTTAAGGCTACAAGAAACAAAGCTACTCTAAATATTAACTACCAACACATAGCTATATTTAGCAGTATGTTAAAACTCATGTGGGCGTGCCTGGATAGGCTACACAGCTATTAGGTAAGGGTGTGCGTGTCTTAGTATTAAGTACATTTGTTGACATGCAACTGGCCTGGTGTTAACAGATATTAATATGCATAAAATGCCCCTCCGAAGGACGGCAAAAATCCAATCTTGCAAGCGAAATAAGTAAATTTGGCAGGTACAATACGGACAAGTGGTACGCACTGCCCTGCTAAAAGTGCGTACCACTCGCTAAAAGTGCATACCAGGGTACGCACCCTTTCTCTGAAAGTGCCTACCAATCGCCAAAAGTGCGTACGGTAGGCAGAGTACGCGGCCCAAATGAATCCCTGTGTATTTACCGACATTTGCATAATTTTACCAAAAAAAATTAAATTCCACCATTTCGGTATTTTTTTTTTTTTTTTTTTTTTGTCATTTGCCAAAAAAAGCAAACTCCTGGTGGAGAAGCACCTAAGAAACTGTCCATTAAAATTTTGTAACTAATTGAAAAAGACTGAGAGAAATGAATGGTTTGACAAGTCAGTTATTTACTACTATTTATTCCAGTTTTTGCCAAACTTCAAAGTTCCGCCATTTCGACAGTTTTTAGCAAACCGCGAAAAAATGATAGCCTGGTAGGCGAACTCCTGGGGAACATCCCTGCGTAACATCTATACGATTGGAGTAAAACTGTAGGAGGAGTAGCATTTTAAAAATGTCAGCTTTTCGTCAATCCTCAAAAAAAGTAATAGCCAGGTGAGGGACCACCCAGGGAACATTCCTGCGTAATATCAAAACGATTGGAGCATAACTGTAGGAGGAGTAGCATTTTAAAGAAAAGTATAACATACGCATACACATTCAAGCCCCTATAGTGATACGACTAATCCAGTTCGACAAAGTCGACTGGGTTAAAAAAAACACAAAAAAAGAAAATACCGCGGTTTTTCTTTTTCAATTTGTTAACCGAACCGAACCGAAAAACCGCGTGCGAACCGGAACACTGCTCCTTGTTATACTCACCGACCAATCCATTCCCGTTTCCTGTGGCTACATACGCCGTGTAGGATCGTTTTGATCCCAGGGTACCAGTCATGTGTGCCACTTGTTTGAAGTCCAGTACGAACGTTTCAAAGCCTTCAAAATTATCTGAAAAAAAGTACTGGTATAATTAAGCTTCCCGGGTGAATTTTGATAAAAAACAACGTTTATTTTTAGAGGTTCTCGAATAAGAAAAGAGGTTCTGAGGCTTTTCAACAAATAACTAGAAGTTGAGAATTGCAAGTGCCAATTCAAAAACACCAGCTGCCTCGTGAAATCGAAACAGAAATGCAGCTGGATTAGCATTTTGAAAAATTGTTTACACACATCTATATCAAAGTCGGCTTTCCTAAATATTTAAACAAGAATGTCCAGGGACATTGTAACCAAACGAGATCGAGTAAATCACGTATCAATAGGCTTGCATTATTCATAACCTAGTGAACATTTATGCAAAATTTGAAAGCAATCCGATCAAAGTTGTGGGAGAAAAAAACCTTAGAAATTGCGCGGACAAAACCATGTGTTTATGGCAGATAGACAGACAGGCAGACAGACAGACATACGAACATGCTCATAACTATAATCCCTCGTTTACACGAGCGGCAGTTACCCAATTTTTGGCGGATCACTTTCTTAAAGAGACAACCATCTTGAAAGCAATCGTTAAAAATTTGAACGACCGATCCAAAATTGTGGGAGAAAAAGCGTTTTGAAAATTGGCTACTGGATTTTTTAAATGTCCCCAATTTAGCCAATTTTTTCGAGGATGGCAAAAAAAGTAACTTTTCAAAAGCGGACCAACTAGTGAATATTTACGCAAAATTTGGAGACAATCCGATCAAATTGTTGGGAAAAAAACCTTTCCAAAATTGGCTACCAAAAAGTTTGAAAAAAAATACCCAATTTGGCCAATTTACGAGATCCAGCGAATGTATGAATAAGCTTGTATGGTTGCCAAAAAGTGGTAGTCACAATATACAAGTTTGCCCAAAGACCAAGTCCCAGCTTACGAAAAGTGATAAGACCAATTCCAGCGTGTATGTACAAGGGAATTTTCAAAAATTACTTAGGTTTAATGTTTTGGTATGTATTATTTCGCGCCGTTTGCATTTCAGACCAGTGCGCACGTTTACTTAACTTGCGTTGATGTGCGGCTTGCATTTCAGGCCAATGCCCATGTTTTTCTTTTAACTTGCCGTCACGATCTGTTCGCATTTCGGACCAGTGCGCATGTTTATTTAACTTGCGTTGATGCTCGGCTATCATTTTGGACCATTGCGCATGTTTATTTAACTTGCGTTGACGCGCAGTTTGCATTTCGGACCAGTGCGCATATTTATTTAACTTGCGTCGATGCGCGGTTCGCATTTCGAACCAGTGCGCATATTTATTTAACTTGCGCGGGCCGCATTCCGACTAATGCTCATATTTATTAACTTCCAGTTTTTTGCGGATCGCCAAAAAAAAATACAGTTTTCAAGAGGGGCCTTTCTACGGAAGAATCGTACAAAATTGGAAAGGAACTCAATCAAAATTGTGGGAGAAGAACCATTTTCAACAATTAAACGCCAACAAATTAAAAAAATGTCCGCTATTTAGCCAATTTTTGGCGGATCGCCAAAAAGTAAGTTTTCAAGAAAGCCCTACCTACAGAACATTCGTCCAAAAGTTAAAGAAAATCTGATCAAAATTGTTCGAGAAGAAGCATTTTGAAAATTGGCAACGAAAAGTTTAAAAAGGCCCCCCATTTGGCTAATTTTTGGCGGATCGCCATAAAAGAGTAATTTTTCAAGAGAGACCTACCTAGAGAACAACTGTACAAAATTGGAAAGGAATCGATCAAAACTGTAGGAGAAGAAGCATTTTGAAAATTAAACATCAAAAAATTAAAAAATACGCCCATTTGGACAATTTTTGGCGGATCGCCAAAAAAAGTAGTATTGCAAAAGAGGCCTACCTAAAAACATTCGTACAAAATTTAAAGAAAATCTGATCAAAATTGTGTGAAAAGCAGCATTTTGAAAATTGGCAACCATAAAATTATAAAAAAAAATGCCCCCCATTTGGCCAATTTTTGGCAGATCACCAAAAAAAAAGTAACTTTTCAACAAAGGCCTACCTAGAGAGCAATCGTCAAAAATTGGAAACGAATTCAATGAAAATTGTGAGAGAAGAAGCATTTTGAAAATCTGACGCCAAAAAATTAAAAATGCTCCCCCACCCCCCTCATTTAACCAGTTTTTGGCAGACCGCCAAAAAAGTAAATTTTCATGGGGAAACTATGTTAACAACGTTCGCATAATTTTTTTTAAAATCTGATCAAATTTGTTCGAGAAAAAGCATTTTGAAAATTGGAAACAAATTATTTTAAATGCCCACCATTTAGCCAATTTTTGGCGGATCACAAAAATAAACAATTTTTCAAGAGAGGCCTAACTAGCACTTTGAAAATTAGACACCAGAAACTATTAAAATGCCCCTTATTTGGTCAATTTTTGGCGGATCGCCAAACAAAGTAAATTTTGAAGGGAGGACTATGGTAAGAACATTTGTACAAAATCTGAAGAAAATCTGATCAAAATTGTGGGACAAGAAGCATTTTGAAAACTGGCAACCAAAAAATTTTAACTGCCCCTATTTAGCCAATTTTTGGCGGATCGCCACAAAAAAAATTTTTTTTCAAGAGAGGCCTACCTAGAGAACATTCGTGCAAAATTTGAAAGGAATCCGATCAAAACTGAAGGAGATTAAGCATTTTAAGTAACGTTTACATACGTATATACGTACATACAGACAATGGATTCCCCTCTATTGATGTAATAAGACCGCCCCGATGAAGTCGGTTGATTTAAAAAAGCTACAATCGAGGTCTGATTGAAATCCGACCAGTGGAACTTAAGATGTGATGTTCACAGACTACTAGGTATAGGAAATACCATGTAACATTTCCAAGTCTTGAACTAGATGCTGTCAGAGAGCAGCAATATCCCCCGTGAAACCCTAAATATTACCCCTATGCAATATCTAAGCTGGAAGTCCACTCCGTTTGCATATATGTCGATTTATGACGATTTTTAAAAGCCTGTCATTTTGTCAATTTTGCTTCGATCAAACTGAAACCTTGACGTTGCACATCTTTATACCCTATATGTTGCCTATATGAAATATGAAAGCTGAATTATGCTTCGTTGATATAGAAGTGGTGTCCACAAAGTCCTATACATGTGCACATATGTCTATTTTCGACGATTTTCAAAAGCCTGTCAATTTGTCAATTTTGCTTCGATCAAACTGAAACCCTTGACGTTGCACATCTTTATACCCTATATTTTGCCTATATGAAATATGAAAGCTGAATTATGCTTCGTTGATATAGAAGTGGTGTCCACAAAGTCCTATACATGTGCACATATGTCTATTTTCGACGATTTTCAAAAGCCTGTCAATTTGTCAATTTTGCTTCGATCAAACTGAAACCTTGACGTTGCACATCTTTATACCCTATATTTTGCCTGTATGAAATATGAAAGCTGAATTATGCTTCGTTGATATAGAAGTGGTGTCCACAAAGTCCTATACATGTGCACATATGTCTATTTTCGACGATTTTCAAAAGCCTGTCAATTTGTCAATTTTGCTTCGATCAAACTGAAACCTTGACGTTGCACATCTTTATACCCTATATTTTGCCTGTATGAAATATGAAAGCTGAATTATGCTTCGTTGATATAGAAGTGGTGTCCACAAAGTCCTATACATGTGCACATATGTCTATTTTCGACGATTTTCAAAAGCCTGTCAATTTGTCAATTTTGCTTCGATCAAACTGAAACCTTGACGTTGCACATCTTTATACCCTATATTTTGCCTGTATGAAATATGAAAGCTGAATTATGCTTCGTTGATATAGAAGTGGTGTCCACAAAGTCCTATACATGTGCACATATGTCTATTTTCGACGATTTTCAAAAGCCTGTCAATTTGTCAATTTTGCTTCGATCAAACTGAAACCTTGACGTTGCACATCTTTATACCCTATATTTTGCCTGTATGAAATATGAAAGCTGAATTATGCTTCGTTGATATAGAAGTGGTGTCCACAAAGTCCTATACATGTGCACATATGTCTATTTTCGACGATTTTCAAAAGCCTGTCAATTTGTCAATTTTGCTTCGATCAAACTGAAACCTTGACGTTGCACATCTTTATACCCTATATTTTGCCTGTATGAAATATGAAAGCTGAATTATGCTTCGTTGATATAGAAGTGGTGTCCACAAAGTCCTATACATGTGCACATATGTCTATTTTCCACGATTTTCAAAAGCCTGTCAATTTGTCAATTTTGCTTCGATCAAACTGAAACCTTGACGTTGCACATCTTTATACCCTATATTTTGCCTGTATGAAATATGAAAGCTGAATTATGCTTCGTTGATATAGAAGTGGTGTCCACAAAGTCCTATACATGTGCACATATGTCTATTTTCGACGATTTTCAAAAGCCTGTCAATTTGTCAATTTTGCTTCGATCAAACTGAAACCTTGACGTTGCACATCTTTATACCCTATATTTTGCCTGTATGAAATATGAAAGCTGAATTATGCTTCGTTGATATAGAAGTGGTGTCCACAAAGTCCTATACATGTGCACATATGTCTATTTTCGACGATTTTCAAAAGCCTGTCAATTTGTCAATTTTGCTTCGATCAAACTGAAACCTTGACGTTGCACATCTTTATACCCTATATTTTGCCTGTATGAAATATGAAAGCTGAATTATGCTTCGTTGATATAGAAGTGGTGTCCACAAAGTCCTATACATGTGCACATATGTCTATTTTCCACGATTTTCAAAAGCCTGTCAATTTGTCAATTTTGCTTCGATCAAACTGAAACCTTGACGTTGCACATCTTTATACCCTATATTTTGCCTGTATGAAATATGAAAGCTGAATTATGCTTCGTTGATATAGAAGTGGTGTCCACAAAGTCCTATACATGTGCACATATGTCTATTTTCGACGATTTTCAAAAGCCTGTCAATTTGTCAATTTTGCTTCGATCAAACTGAAACCTTGACGTTGCACATCTTTATACCCTATATTTTGCCTGTATGAAATATGAAAGCTGAATTATGCTTCGTTGATATAGAAGTGGTGTCCACAAAGTCCTTAGCTTGAAGAGGGGACGGACGGACGGACGGACGGACAGACGGACGGACGGACGGACGGACGGACGGACGGACAATCTCAAACCTATATCCCTCCGTTTCACGGGGGATAACAAGTGTTGACTTGAACAACAACGCAAATTCACCAAAACCTAATCACCTCTAGAACATAAAATGTAAAAGCAAAATACGAAGCTTGACTGCAATCCGATCAGTTGAACTTGAGATACGGTGTTTACAATCACAGCGTAACGGACAGAATGACGGACGGACAGACGGACCAGTAAAAAAACGATGCCCCTCCTGACCTTAGTCAGGTCGGGGAGAACACGTGAGTTGCCCCCCCCCCGGTGAATTGCCTCTGGTGAGTTGCCACCGGGGATCTGCCCCCCCCCCGATGAGTTGCCCCCCCCCCAGGGTTTTTGCCCCCCCCCCCCGGAATTGCCCCCTATGATTTGTTTTCTCTCTAAAAAGTAATTTATTTTTGTTTGTATAAGTCATATTTAATTTTATTTAGTTTCCTTTAAGAAAAATAGCTAAAACTAAACGAATACTTGACTACGTCTCGAGGAGTACGTCTATCCCCCGTGGGCGATATGGTGTAAGGCTGTTGCGTGTTGACCACGCAAAATTTAAAGGTGGATAGGTAGACGTAGTGTCTAACATTCAAACGAATCAATCCATTAACCAGTAGGCGCGCGAGACTGCCGTAGGTACGCTAAGAACAGCGCCGATTTTGACAAATCCGCCATTTTGTCAATTTAAGTCCCATCCTGAAAATTCTTGGTTACTGCACTGCGGAAGGGTCCAGAGAAGCCTTGTACAAAATTTCAAACGAGTCCATCCATCAATATAGCCTGCAGGCGCGTGAGAGTGCCGTATATACGCTAAGTCAAGCGCCGATTTTCAAAAGTCTGCCATTTCGTCAATTTTTTCGGATCCGGAAATTCTTTGGTCACTGCACCGCGAAAGGGTCCAGAGAAGCCGTGTACAAAATGTGAAAGGAACCCCTCCATCAATATAGCCTGTAGGCGTGTGAGACTGCCGTATATACCCTAAGTCCAGTGCCGATTTTCAAATGTCCGCCATTTTGTCAATTTTTTTGCCGATCCGGGAAATTCTTGGTCATTGCACTGCGGAAGGGTCCAGAGAAGCCGTGTACAAAATTTGAAACGAATCCATCTATTAATGTGGCCTGTAGGCGCGCGAGGCTGCCGTATATACACTAAGTCCAGTGCCGATTTTCAAAAGTTCGCCATTTTGTCAATTTTTGCCCGATCCGGAAAATTCTTGGTCACTGCACTGCGGAAGGATCCAGTGCAAAATTGGAACCGAATCCATGTATTAATGTGGCCTGTAGGCGCGTGAGACTGAAGCGTGACAGACGGACAGACAGACGGCAAGACAGACAGACGGACAGACCGAAAAGTTCAAAACTATATCCCTCCGTTCCACGGGGGATAATTTTAGTTTCAAGCAGCATATCTCAAAATAACTTTATAAAATCAAATTGCAATCAATAAAACTCTTTTATGTGATGATTACAGAACTAAATCTTGTCATCTTGTGCAACCATAAAATACAATTCATTGTTTGATAAGCGAATTAATCTAATTGATTTATAATCATAGAGTACCTTTCATCAGATTGGAGAACTACATCAAGCAAGCTTAATTGCAATCGACACGGTGTTTTTAATCGTATCATTAAAAATACTTAATAAAACTTAATTGCAATCACATTTACTATCGTATGATCAATCTTATAATCAAACAAATTAGTAATATTAATTTAACATAATTGCAAGCACTGTAAATCTAGTAATCGAACTGAATTCAATTCAGTAGAGTGTCTTCTATCTGATGATCAGAGTCCGATCATGTTGTATGACATCCCACGCTAAAAATCCAACATGTTGCGGTTCGGGAAATCAGCAACCAATGTAGCACCACGTTGTGCAAGTTGGCGGTATGCTCTTCGGGGAGTCTGCGTCACGACCACTTATCTGCTGAGTCATGACAATGTCGGTCAGTGCTTGCTCTTTCTTTAGTATATCAATGAAGCGCGATGTTTTGTAATGGTAATAATGGTAATACAGAGTTAGAATGCCCGGCATTTATACACGAATTCAACTCCCAGAGCAATTCACCGGAGTTGGTGTGGTTTACAGAAATGTAGGCTTGAGTGTGTTAACAAACTCATTCGACTGAGTAAGGACTGGGAAAATTTGTGAAGTTCAGCTGGGCCAATGTCCTTGGGCCGACATGGCTCATTTACAATACAGATCTTTGTTCGTTCCAGTAATACCCATATATACAATTTCTTGACAGTCGGTCGAAAAATGTAGGCTTGAGTGTGTTAACCAAAAAGGTGTCGACAGACGGACAGACGGACGGCAAGACAAACCCGAAAACTATAGTCCTCCGGCGGGGGACTAACAATAATAAACATAAATAATAAAATAATAGGCATCAGAGGTGCAAAACCCTCAGCCACTGGGACATATTCGAAAAAAGAAATAGTAAAACCGGAGGGGACCAATCAGCGCAATGAAACCTATAGTAAAAACGCATTAAGTACTTAGAGCACCTGAAATAGGATGACAGTGCTTTAAGATGAAAAAAAAAAAAAACATTTGCCATGACATACTGTCCTTTTCAAAGTCTACCTGAGCCACTGCCCACGCTCGGATATGGCTAATGCACTATTTGTGGTATTAAGGAAAGTAGGTATTCGGAGATTAACGAGTTGATAGTTGCCTTTAGAAAGCAGTCCTCACAGCTGAGCATAATTTTCGTTAATAAATGCAGCTTTGAACGAAGAATACAAAGTTTTCATTTCATAAGCATGAAGGAGTGTTCATGACGGCCTTTCTTGAGTATATAGGAATGTTCACAAAGGCCTTTCTGAGTAGCAAGACGTGGTAATAAAGGCCTTTCCAGAGTATCAAGGTGTGTTCACAAGCCAAATGTTAACGATAATGGTACAAATAAAAAAATTCAAAGTCCAGCTGCGCCACTGGCCTTGGGCGAATATGGCTCATATACAACACCGATCTTTGTCAGTCCATATACTAGCTATATCTCAAATATCTTAGCAATTGCGAAAGAATTGTAGACTAGAGAATGTTCACAAGCCAAATGTTAACGGGTGGACGGACACGGCCACAGCAATAGCCCTTTGCCATTTCACGGCTGAGGGCTAACACGTGTGTATAACACAGTGTATAATAATTGTGCAATAATAAGTGTACAGGGATATATCGTACAGTTTCGATTTATTTAATGTTTATTTTCTTGTTCTTGTAAACAAAAAACAATATGTCTCCCCAACCAAATCAATGGTTTTGCAGTACCCGTTTCCCATTTTTCCATTTACAGAATTGAAAGAACAATTTTCCTTTCTGCAAATATAATATGATTTATATTTTCTGGAAAAAACCATAATCCCAAGCGCAACAAAATTCAATAGAATCTATCGAACGTTCTGAAGTTCGACAGTTCGACGTGTCAGAAAGATCCGCGACGTTCAGCGTTCGAAACACTTTGCAAACAAGTATATCAATGAAACTGATCGTAGTTCCCCGCCGAAAGATATCTGAATGGGGAG
This sequence comes from Protula sp. h YS-2021, assembly GCA_949752745.1. Lineage (NCBI taxonomy): Eukaryota > Metazoa > Annelida > Polychaeta > Sabellida > Serpulidae > Protula > Protula sp. h YS-2021. The sequence goes on from OX457024.1 coordinate 58,361,269, forward strand.
CGGTACAACGGATTTTTTTTTTAGTACGGCTGGATCACATCACAAGGGTGGTGGACGGAATTTTGGTCAGCGAACAAAAGTGGAATCATCGTGCCTCCACAAACAAAAATTTTGGTCATGTTGGAAGTTTCATAGTTTCGTCAATTTTTGGTCAAATCCAAAAACAATCTTACGTCAAATAATCGCAATATATATTCCTTCGCTGCATAAAAACTCAAATGGCTGCCGTGCAGAATAACTGAGAAATTGCGCGTACAAAAAAAACCCCACAGTATCCCCCACAAAAAATTTGGTCAAGTTTGAAGTTTCACAGTTTTGTCAATTTTTGGTCAAACTCAAAAATAACCCCAGGTCACACAACCGCAACATATGTTATTACTTCCCACAAAAAATCAAAATCCTGCGGTTAAAGGTGACTGAGAAATCGCGCGTACAAAAGTGGGGGCATCGTGCCCCAACAAACAAATATTTGGTCAAGTTATAAGTTTCACAGTTTCGTCAATTTTTGGTAAATTCAAAACCAACCCCAGCTCGCACAACTGCGACATATGTTATTACTTCCCACAAAAAAATCAAAAGCCTGCGGTGAAACGTGAGTGAGTAATCTCGCGTACAAAAGTGGGGTACTGGTGGGGGACAGACGGACGGACGGACAGACAGACAGCGGCGGCGGACTAATAAGATTTTGACGCAGTGACGTCATTCGCCTCCCTTAATAACGTGTCAGAAGTTGAGAGAGCCGTCCAATTGACCGAAAGAATACCCAAATCAAACTGAAGTCGACACGACTTTCCATTATTGAGATATCCTGCACATAACATCTTGTTAAATGTATGCGTGTTTTACGTTATATAATATTCTTTCACTGTGTTAGGTTTCAAAATAGTGTTGGCGATTTGGCTCGGAACGGACGAGTCAAATTTCATAAGGAATTCCTCATTTTTGTGCAAGTCCTGTTGGCCCGTTTTCAGGTGAACAAAAAAGTGATACCGAGGTGCAGGAGTGCAATATACATCTTTCACTGTGTAGGGTTTCAAAAGATTCCCCCAATGTTGGAGATCTGGTTCGGAATAGAAATAGGTCTCTGGTCGATTCGGCCCTTTACCGATTCGGCCCTACCGATTCGGCCCTTTGTGAAAGTCGATTCGGCACCAACTTGGACGATTCGGCCCTCGGCGTTTCGGCACCAAATTATCGACCACATGTAAACCTTTTCTTCTTTGGGTTAGAATTCACCGGACTTGTTTTAGCGTGTAGAATGTCATAAAAAGTCATTGATATACAGTAAATCCTTTTATTCTTTCTTTTTATTTATATCTTAAAACAAACTAAATTTTACACACCACAATTCTGCCCACTGCAAAGCTGATTTCGGTTAACATCAAGTTACTTAAAATGTCCTAAAATCTAATACAACTGTTTGAATGACACGCTGAGTAGGGATTTAGTCTGATGTCGGGGTAGAGGATTAGCATTACGGGTTGATTCCAAATCGCAATTGTGATTAAGGCGTGTTCTGTGGTATTTCAGATAGCGAATAAATGCAAGATTTAATGCAATTTACTCCGTGATATACTCTGTTGTAAAGTTTAACAGACGTTTCTTATTGGTTGTTCATGATTAGTTTTGCAATGTTTTAACTATAAAAAGCTCCCCAAAGGCGCTCCAAAACCATTTCCAATTTTGAGTCTTGAGAGAATGCTTTGAAATTTTGTTTTTACCGGACGCATCGAATGAACTTGTGTGCAATCGTTATTGTTTGGATAAATTTAATTAATCAAACCTTTGAAATGTCGGATAAATGCACTAAATGTAAACAGGACTTGAGGCCTCAACAGTAAATTGTAAAATGTGTGGATTGTTCTGGTTTGCAACATCGGATATGTGGATCAAGTATCTCACAAAGAGAGTACCAACCCGCAAAAAAGGTAAATTTGCACAGTTTTGTGTATAAACCACCGAAAGTGTATGCAACCAAATGTGTATAAACCCAACCGAAAGTCAAACTGTGGTGAAAAAGATCACTATGAAAAAGATGTTTTTTATGGTGTGTAAAATGTGGACTGCATCAAAGTAGTTTTGAAGCGGATCTAAAAAGAGAATAATAATAACAAAACATGGTGCCGAATCAACCAAAAAGCGCTGAAACCGTAAAGGGCCGAATCGTCGAAGTTGATGCCGAATCATCCAAAAAGGGCCGAATCGGTAAAGGGCCGAATCGACCAGACCCCTAGAAATACACACAAAATGGGGACACCCAGATAGATAGACGGACAGACAGAACCCTTTCCTATACCCCCCCCCCCCCCGGGGTGGGGGCCTAATAAATAGACCAAGTTTCAAGTCGATCCGACTTTTCGTTCGCGAGATATCCTGTACACAGCATTTTGTTTACAACAAACTGACACACATACACTTATACAAACACAGAACTTAAAACACTCGGGACCGATTTCACAACTTAAGTCTAGACCTGATATGGAGCAAACCCAGTCTAGACCGCGGTTAAGACTGGGTTTCAGACCATAGTGAATTTCACAGGTCCAGACCACATTCACATGTGAAATTGAAGTTGTGAAATTGACCTTATATTTTTGGTCTTGGTAGGTGAGAAATAATGACCTGCACCTACCTAGTATGACACTCATTTTTATACGGAATATCGCTGAGAACGAATTACCAGTGTAGGGTGGATGGACGGTGAACACACATACCTATAACCCGGCTCCGGGGGCCTAAAATCCCTGTTGCGCGCTGAAATGACCTGCGGACGCCCTTACGGAGACAGGTGCCCACAGAAAGTTGGACAAACAAACACAAGGCCGGAATTATGAGGCCTCTGGAAACCTTCCTCCCACGGGTTGGACAATAAATGTGACCATGAAGGAAGGCAACACTTGTTGCAAGCCGATTCCAAGAAAGTACTCACATCCACCAACGGGTTCTGGAGGCCCAAGCTTAGTTCCTCCAACAGAAGTACTGGTCCAGCCTCTTTCTAATGGCGGTTTAGCTCGCTTTTTCTTCTTTCCTCCAAGTCCAAACTTGGTTCTCAAGGGTTCTTGATCCGTTTGCTTTTTTTCTTTTGTAATAAACTTCCGAATCTCCTTGTCCCTTCTGATGCCCGTAGTAAGCCCAAGAAACTGCATTCCCGCTTTACCTAAAGGGAAAAGACAGAATATGTTGGATTGCATCTAATGTCGAAAAGGCACTTGATTCACAGTATGAATTTTAAAGTGTTAAAAGGAAATCATAAACTTTATTTTGCTCTGGCCTGCATAAAAAGAAGTTTAACCAAGACAAATGTAAAAAATCAACTGAAGGGGTCCATGCATAAACTTGATAACTCCACTTATCAGGAAATGCACTATTACCACCACGGCATTTCTTGGCTTCTGTTCTATCACATAGAGTAAGTCTTACACCTCAAAACCGATTAGAAGTGGGCATTTTTAGTTAAGAAAAAGGTTGGGAAAAACCTATGTTTGTTACTAGAATTTCAAACTTTAAAAGCGTTTTTCTCCACTGCTGATAAGTGCCTAAATGAAGTTTATGCATGGACCCCTTCAATTGGGTGCTAGCTTAAGCAAACAACTTTTCTCTTCATCCTTCTGTTTGCAGTTTAAAGGCTCATTTAGTCTGGTAATATGGCATTGGTAACAACGGTGTATGGAATTTCTCTTTCTATTTTCCATTTCCTAATGCATTTACATGTACCCCTGAGAAGACATTTTACCTTTTCCCATTTGTTGGCCCATGTTCAAATTCATCTTTCTGATGTTCCGTAAGTTCTTTCCTCGACCTTTTTTCTTTCCGGAGTTACTTGCTCCATATACGCTGCTCCACAGCTGTAAACCCGTCACTGGCCAAATAAATAACAAGAATGTCCAGGGACATTGTGACCAGCGAGATCTAGTGAATCTATGAATAAGCTTGTCTGGTTGCCAAAAGTGGTAGTCACATTGTACAAGTTTGTCCAAGGACAAAGCCCAAGCTTACGAAAAGCGATGACCAAATCCAGCGTGCATGAACAAGGGAATTTCCCTGAAAAATTGGGCTTCAAAAGACGAGATGGCAATGAGCTAGCTAAATAATTATTTAGCAACGGACCCGAACATAGACCGATAAGTACATGCAAAGATATGTTTCCCTGTACTGTTGACATGTACTGTCAGACATACACAATTAGTTCAAGCAGCAGAAACGACCAGAAACATCCAAACACATGTGCCTTTTGAAAAAAAGAAAACGCCGCGTCTAAAACATCATTACTTAAGTTTTAATGTTTTGGTATGTATTATTTTGCGGGGTGTGCATTTCCGACCAGTGCGCATATTTATTTAATTTGCGTTGATGTGCGGTTCGCATTTCGGAAAAATACGCATGTTTATTTAGCTTGCCGTTATGCTCTGTTCGCATTTCGGACCAGTGCGCATGTTTATTTAGCTTGCGTTGATGTGCGGTTCGCAAAGCGAACCAGTGCGTATCTTTATTTAATATGCATTGCAGCGCATGTGTACTTAACTTGCGTTGATGCGCGGCTCGCATTTCAGACCAGTGAGCATGTTTATTCAACTTACATTGATAAGCCGTTCGTATTTCGGACCAATGCGCATGTTTGTTTAGCTTGTGTTGATGCGCGTTTGGCTTTTCGCACCAGTGCGCATGTTTATTTAATTTGCATTGATGCGCGATTCTTATTTTAGACCAGTGCGCATGTCTATTTAACTTGCGTCGATGCGAAGTTCGCATTTCGGACCAATGCGCATGTATATTCAACTTCCGTTGATGAGTGCTTCGCAATTCGGACAAGTGCGCATATTTATTTCGCTTGCGTTGATAAGCTGTTCACATTTCGGACCACTTCGCATGTTTATTTAACTTGCGTCGATGCGCGGTCCGTACTTCGGACCAATGCGTATGTTTATTCAACTTAGAAGTTTTAGCGGATCGCCCAAAAAGTAATTTTTCAAGAGAGGCCTAACTGGAGAAGAATCGCACAAAATTGGAAAGGAATTCAATAAGAATTGTGGGAGAAGAAGCATTTTCAAAATTAAACGCCAATAAATAAAAAATACCCCTCAAATGTCCCCAATTTGGCCAATTTTTGGCAGAGCGCCAAACAGTGTAAATTTTCAAGATAGGCCTATCCAGAGAACAATCGTACAAAATTGGAAAGGAATCCGATCAAAATTGTGGGAGAAGAAGCATTTTGAAAATAAGGCACCAAAAAATTAAAAATGCCCCCATTTAGCCAATTTTTGGCGGATCGCCAAATAAAGTAAATTTTCAAGGGAGAACAACGTTGAGAGCATTCGTACAAAATTTGAAGAAAATCTGTTCAAAATTATTCGAGAAGAAGCATTTTAAAAATTGGCCACAAAAAATTTTAAATGCTCCTATTTAGCCAATTTTTAACATTAATTTTTCATGAGGCCTAGCTAGAGAACAACTGTTCAAAATTGGAAAAGAATCCGAGCAAAATTGTGGGAGAAGAGGCATTTGAAAATTTGATACCAAAAAATAAAAAAACTAGAGCGGCCAGTGCACACAAAACAAAGGAGTACAGGCTTATGTTATACACTTTCAGTCGATACCTACTTAGTTTTTTGTTTTTGTAAACAAAAACAAATGTCTCCCCGACCAAACCCATGATCCCCCCCCCCCCAAAAAAAAAATCCTGTTTTTTTTAATTACTGAAATAAAATATTCATTTCTGCAAACATAACCTTAATTCATTGTAAAAGAACTCAAACTAAACCAAACAGATGGTGGTCACTAAAACATATAAATGGACGTCTTTTTTCATTCGAGTCTGGAAGGTGGTCGCTAAAACGGGTTTTACTGCAGGCCCTTCTTATCCAGATCTGAAGTTGGTCACTATAGTAGTTTTGCTGTACGCTACATTTTCTATCCGGGTCTGGAAGTTGGTGAAGACAGGCAGGTTTTATCGTACGTCTTTTTACCCGAATCTGGAAGGGGTCACGACAAACGGGTCTTACTTTTTATCCAGGTCTTGAAGGCGGTCGGTTTTTTTTTTTTTGCTAACCATCATCCTCCACACGTCCCCCCCCCCCCCCCCAGCTATTTAATGTAGGTCCAACTATAAACACAATTCTAACCCTTTCACCCAAGGCAACGGTAACGGTCTGTATCCTAATTGTAGTTATAGCCATGATATACTACCTTGTCTTCGCACATTCCCATAGGCCAAATAGCACTAGAAAGGCATTCTTCATAACTGCGCATCAGATGACGCACCTCGGTGGGAGAGGGGGGGGGGTGCATTTCGGTGCCAAAATGGTGAGCTGCTTCTCATAACACAAGATGTCAGATGACCGCTTCCGCAAACAATGCCAATCGATACAAAATAGCTCCTATATATAGAACACCTTGGCAACCGAATCAAGTATGCGCGAAACAAAAATCAATAGCTAGACCTGCTAAGACCTATAGCATTCCATGACCTCGAAGATAACGACTCCATCATGCACCACAACTGACACTGACCCTTGACTGAGTGACATGTTACATAACAGCCGTAGATGAGAAACGCACAAAAAGCTTAATTTCAGGCACTAACAAATAGCAATGGACCGACAGTAATGCTGTCACTGTTTTGAAGCTTTCTAAAGAATGCAGGAGCACTCGAGAATCTTCTGAAATCCCCAGCGTAGATAACACCTATGCTTAGATAACAAAGGAGCCAAAAAATGGGGAGGCGGGGGGGGGGGGGGAGCAGTGTTGACGTTATGCACCTTTCTTGATTTTCTACACGAGTTTATTAATGTTTAACCAAAACCGTGCGACTTATCCGAGGAATAACTACACCAAATTTAAAGTCGATCCGACTTTCGATGTCGAGAAATTTTGCTTAAGAACACATAATTTTTTTCCAGTCAAAAGTTGAAACAGTCGTCTGACTGAACCAGAGAATATCCATATAAAATTTTAAGTCGAAATGACTTTCCGTTATAGAGATATTATGCATACAAGATCTGGTTCTAAATATACACATATTTTACGCGATGACGTCACACGTGGCACTCGTTCGTTCTACTCGCGAAAAAAATTTAAAGTTTCTTTCGGACCTATCAAACAATAATCCCACCAAGTTTCAACTTTCTCCAATGTTAAGCAGCTGAGAAATTTCGCACACAAGATTTTTACGTGATGACGTCATACAAATGCCCTAATTACGTGACATGCGTGAAAAGTTGACAGAACCGTCCGACTGACTCATGAAATATCCATATAAAATTTGATGTCGATAGGACTTTTCGTTATCGATATATTTTGCACACAAGAACTTGTTTATAATATATACATATTTTACATGATGACGTCATACACCTGCCCTAATCACGTGACATGCGTGAAAAGTTGACAGAACCGTCCGACTGACCCAAGGCATTTTCATACAAAATTTGAAGTCGATAGGACTTTCCGTTATCGAGATATTTTGTACACAAGATCTTGTTCCAAATATATACATATTTTACGTGATGACGTCATACGCCGCATTCGTTCGTTCTACTCGCGAAAAAATTCTGTAGATTCTTTCGGACCTATCAAGCAACAATCCCACCAAGTTTCAACTTTCTCCGATGTTCAGCAGCTGAGAAATTTCGCACACAAGATTTTTACGCAATGACGTCATACGCCCGCCCTAATCATGTGACACACGTGAAAAGTTGATAGAACCGTCCGACTGACCCAAGGAATGTTCATATAAAATTTGAAGTCGATAGGACTTTCCGTTATCGAGATATTTTGTACACAAGATCTTGTTCAAAATACATGCATATTTTACGTGATGACGTCATACGCCGCATTCGTTCGTTCTACTCGCGAAAAAATTCTGTAGAGTCTTTCGGACCTACCAAGCAACAATCCCACCAAGTTTCAACTTTCTCCGATGTTCAGCGGCAGAGAAATTTCGCACACAAGATTTTTACGTAATGACGTCATACGCCTGCCCTAATCAAGTGACGTACGTCAAAAGTTGATAGAACCGTCCGACCTAACCAAGGGATAAATCGATCAAGTTTGAAGTCGATCGGACGTTTCGTTCTCGAGATATCTTGCACACAACACTTTGTTCACAACAGACTGACACACACACCCACACACACACACACAGACACACACACACACGTACACACATACACACACACAGAACGTACAAACACTATATGTCTCCCCTTGGTCGGGGAGACATAATAACCCCCATATGGCCAATTTTTGACAGATCGCCAAATTAAGTAACTTTTCAAAAGAGGACTACCTCAGAATAATCGTACAAAATTTGAAGAAAATTTGATCAAAATTGTGTTAAAAAGGCACTTTGAAAATTGGCAACCACAAAATTACAAAAGTCCCCAATTTGGCCATTTTTTGGCGGATCGCTAAAAAGAGTAATTTTTCAAGAGAGGTCTACCTAGGGAACAATATCCAAAATTGGAAAAGCCTCCGATCAAAATTGTGGGAGAAGAAGCAATTTGAAAATTAGAAACCAAACAATTAAAAGATGTCCCCCATTTCGCCAATTTTTGGCGGATCGCCACAATGAGTAATTTTTCAAAAGAGGCCTACCTAGGGAATATCCGTGCAAAATTTGAAGAAAATCTGATCAAAATTGTGGGAGAAGAAACATTTTGAAAATTGACAACCACGAAATTACAAATGTCCCCAATTTGGCCAATTTTTGGCGGATCGCCAAAAACAGTAATTTTTCAAGAGAGGTGTACCTAGAGAACAACTATCTAAAATTGGAAAGGAATCCGATCAAAATTGTGGCAGAAGAAGCACAACCCAAAAAGAGTAATTTTTCAAGAGATGTTTACCTAGAGAACAACTATCTAAAATTGGAAAGGAATCCGATCAAAATTGTGGGAGAAGAAGCAATTTGAAAATTAGATACCAAAAAATTAAAAAATGTCCCCCATTTGGCCAATTTTTTTGGCGGATCGCCAAAATGAGTAATTTTTCAAAAGAGGCCTACCTAGGGAATATTCGTGCAAAATTTGAAGAAAATCTGACCAAAGTTGTGGGAGAAGAAGCATTTTGAAAATTGGCAACCACGAAATTACAAATGTCCCCCATTTAGCCAATTTTTGGCGGATTGCCAAAAAAAAATTTTTTAAGAGAGGCCTACCTAGAGAACATTCGTGTAAAATTTGAGAGGAATCCGATCAAAACTGAAGGAGAAGAAGCATTTTAAGTAAAGGTTTACACACATACATACAGACGACGGATACCCCTCTATTGATAGGATAAGACCAGCCCGACATAGTCGGCTTGTCTAAAAAACATGACCCCACATATGACCTTTGCAATAGGCCTCGGAATTGTTTGAGATCTCTCTACACAGAGCAAGCTTTATTTTACTGCTCTTCACAAATGTAAATCCCCTTAAGTTTGTTAATGCCAACTGATCTGTCACAATTGTTGTGTCATTTATCCTTGGGCTCACACAAAAAAATAGTTATTTTTTAAATTTAGATTCTTTGTCGCTAGACCAACTGTCGCTTCATGAATTTTTGTGGATTGTCGTTTTCAATGAAAATAATTGAATAACTGAACATGATTTTCACTTCTTGAAAAGCACTTCTTAACATCTCATTTCAAGTCTTCTCAGATGTACAGTTTAAGAATTCCTAAAAAATAAAAGGTTTCTAATGTAGTAAAAATACTGCTAAGTAAAATCACTCACAGCTGGAAAGTGTAGAGTCTCGTCTGACCAGTATTTCGTGGCATTTCCGTGGCTGTAACAACTTAATCGTACAGTTGCTTTTCTCCCTTAAGCCTCTCCATGAGTGCCCTTTACCTGAAGCCAAATTAATAGTCTTGACATTAAACTAAACAAAAATCGTTAACCTGATCACCAGACCTCTTTCATACCATCATACTGACTTTTGGTTCAAGGTTCAGGGCAAAAAGTTTACTTTTCAGCTCGGGCTTCCGCGGGACCCCGACCTCTGAAACCAGGGGTCCCGAGGTAAAGTGGTGGAGTCCCGACATTTTCGGGCAACTAGATGCTCGAGAAGCATGAATCCGCCGGGTTCGCGCAAATTGTATACCTGATTATGATGTTCCTGTGAACAACTGTTCCAAAGAACACCATACAGCCTTGTGGTCAGTGAAGTAGAAGAAGTCATATGAAACAGACGTTAAAATCTATCCAATAATCCAGCCAAATCTTGGTCACTGCACTGCGGGATGCTTAGGAGCAGCCATGGGTAAAATCTGAAATCAATCCACCCACTAATGCGGGCTGTAGGCGCGTGAGACTGGTGTGTGTTATGCAAAGTCCTTATTCAGTTTCTGCAATTTTTTAAAGTTTTGCCATTTTGGCAATTTTGCTCGGATCCGGTCGAATCCTGGTCACTGCACTGCGGGATGCTTAGGAGCAGCCATGGGTAAAATCTTAAATCAATCCACCCACTAATGCGGACTGTAGGCGCGTGAGACTGATGTGTGTTATGCAAAGTCCTTATTCAGTTTCTGCAATTTTTTAAAGTTTTGCCATTTTGGCAATTTTGCTCCGATCCGGTCGAATCCTGGTCACTGCACTGCGGGATGCTTAGGAGCAGCCATGGGTAAAATCTTAAATCAATCCACCCACTAATGCGGGCTGTAGGCGCGTGAGACTGATGTGTGTTATGCAAAGTCCTTATTCAGTTTCTGCAATTTTTTAAAGTTTTGCCATTTTGGCAATTTTGCTCCGATCCGGTCGAATCCTGGTCACTGCACTGCGGGATGCTTAGGAGCACCCCTGGGTAAAATCTGAAATCAATCCACCCATTAATGCGGGCTGTAGGCGCGTGAGACTGAAATTGCACAGACGGACAGACGAACGGACAGACAGACGGACAGACAGACGGACGGACAGAATGAAAACTATATCCGTCCGGTTCCCGGCGAATAATAAAAGAAGTTAAATTCTATAAAATCAATTTTACTGCAACAAAAAAATAAACGCGATTAGTGATATCATGCAAATCACAAAACTACTACTTCCAACAACAGAAAAGAAATACTGAAAGATGCGACATTAAACAATGAAAAAAAAATCAATCATTTTCGATTGTGCGGTGATACTGAACAGTTGCAAGAGAACACGGTCTTTTTTCTGGGGTCCCGCGGGACCCCAGGGTGAAATTCCCGGGGTCCCGAACCGATTATCAGGGGTCCCCGGGACCCCGTGAACTTTATGCCCTGAGGTTGCTGTTGACGACGAATGGTCTCGCTTTACGATGCCATCTTCCTTCAGAGGATATTCCTTCCCCCCCCCCTCTCCCAGGGATGTTCAGATGAGGACTGCAAAGAATATAAAGTATCCACAAAAATAACGCCCCAGTGGACTTTTCGGGTCATAGAAGTGTTTTAATTGAATGAATTGAAATAAAATTTGCAGGTCATACTGTGTCATTCCTGGTAACTTTGTCGCATTTATACAATTGTGAACAATAAAATAACATTACTGTTATTGCAAGCAATTGAAAAAAAAGACTTGTACCACATTTTATTCAAACACAAAACACATGTAATTTCTGCAGAGGCTGTCGCACACTTCCATAGAAAATCATTGGTTAGTTTGTCCACCCTTGTCCTGCACACACTGTAAAGCTCTTCCGCGCATGGATAAAATCAGAACGGTGTCGGTTGGAACACGGATGACCCGACCGAATTGCTATATGATCTGCGGAACAGGGATTTCTCGAAGGACAAGTGCCTAGATATAATTTTCAACCACAGAAATCAGGATCGGAGGCAAGTATTAGGCCTCCCTTATGAAGACTTAACAAAAACTCGGTATGGGAAATCCCATGTAAAGTCCCGCAGTGAACTTAAACAAAAACGCAAAGCCATCAAAACCTAAATAGCTCCAAAACATTGTATATCACAGCTTCAAATAAGATTTCATTGAAATCAGACCAGCGACACTTGAGATATGGTGTTCACAAATCACTTCGTATAGGGAATTATAAAATTTCATAGTAGCGCAGTGACCTTGAACACCGACGCAAGGTCACAAAACCTAATCAGCTCTAGAACATTAAACACTAGAGCAGCCAGTGCACACAAAACATAAGAGTACAGGCTTATATCACACACTTTCAATCCACACCTATTAAATTTTTTGTTTCTATAAACAAAAACAAATGTTTCCCCGACTAAAGCCATAATTCACTAGTAACCATTTGCCATTTTTCTTTTTCCCCAGACAGGGCTGTCACAAAGTTTTATTTGAACAAGTATGTACTATTTTCAGAAAAATAAGAAATTTTACCTTTTATAAATGAATCCCATGTGCGCAGTAGTCGGGTTGTGTATCACCCTTATCCAATTTCGAAGGGGGAAGGGGTATGTAACTTCATTTATAGGTATTTCAATCCTGTTTTTATACAAGTTCAGGCTTAGGTTTTTTATCTGGGTCTAGAGTGTGTTCACTAAAGAGGTTTTACTTTACATCTTTGTGCCCGGTTCTAGACGGTGGTCGCTAAAACATCTCAGTTTTGAAGTTGGTCATTACAGCGGCTTTACTGTACGTACATTGTTTATTAGGGTCTGGGAGGTGGTCAAGACAGGTAGGTTTTACTGTACGTCTTGTAATCCGAAACTGGAAGTTTTCCACTACAAATAGTTTTTACTTTACGTCTTTTTGTCCTGATCTTAAGGTGGCAGTTACAAACAGGTTTAACGAAATAGCTTCCTTTTTTTTTTTTTTTTTTTTTTTTGCTAACCTCAACCAATCCTCTCCCCCCAGCTATCTAATGTAACCCTAACCATTTTAGCAAACGTTACAGTATGTAAAGACAAACTACAACCCTGGCGAGGCAGGATTACCCGTGTAACAGGGCATGCATTTAATTTCAACAATTTCATTGAAAAGGTCTCATACTGGCTATTATCTAGCGCGTATAACATCATAGCTCTTTATAAGCTAAAATTTTTTATACTGTGATGGGTAAGATTTAGGTCTTTCACATACATGTAAGATTTACTTAGTCTTTGGAATTAGCCAATAAATGAAACGTCTCCATGCTGTTAACTTATATCTACTAATCATACAAGTTTTCTTTTCATAATAAGACTTAATCTGTAATAAAGAAAACCTTTGGTTGCGTGAACCTATTCCAAGTATATATAATAATTTCATTATGGGATATTCCAAAATATACAATACTGTTAAAATATATATTAAACATTGAACTGAAACATTAAAAAGCCTGCTACATTTTGCCTTAAGAAAAGTTTATAACAGCATATTTTTCAACCTTGCACAAATTCTTCCTTTTTTAATATTTTTCAAAAATAACATGACGCTGCGCATCTACAATTGATGGTCTTTTTATGCATACGATATAAAATGCCTCGGAGATATCGCGCCAATAAAAGTGCGGACAGACAGACGGAGGGGCCGTCGGACAAGTTCATAACTATATCCCACCCTTAAACGGGGGATAATAACCTGCCGTTGCACAGCTTCATTATATATACTGTCTTCCCGTACGATTTGGTCTCTTCCGGTAAACAGCAACGGAGATATCGTGCGAACAAGACTGGATACAAAAAGGACTAAGTCCAAAAACGCAAAAACGTTAAAATTTTCACATTTTTTACAAAACTGAAAAATAACCCACCGTTGCACAACTTCACTACATATACTTTCTTCCTGTACGATTTGGTTTGCTTCCGATAAATAGTAACAGAGATATCGCGCGAACAAAATTGATACAAAAAAGGACTAAGTCCAAAAACGTAAAAACGTCGAAATTTTCACCTTTTTTTTACAAAATCGGTAAATAACCCACGATGCATAACTTCACAATACATATTGTCTTCCTGTAACATTTGGTTTGCTTCCGATGAATCGTAACAGAGATATCGCGCGAACAAAATTGATACAAAAACGACTAAGTCCAAAAACGTCAGAACGTCGAAATTTTCACATTTTTTTTTACAAAATCACCCGCCGTTGTACAACTTCACTATACATATTTTCTTCCTGTAACATTTGGTTTGCTTCCGATAAATAGTAACAGAGATATCGCGCGAACAAAATTGATACAAAAACGTAAAAACGTTTACACGGGGGATAAAGATGTGTGCTTAGGACAGCAGCTTTATATGACTAATCCCCAATGACACGTGCTCCGTCTTTAAAAATGCAAATAAATGAGCAAGTAATTCATTGTTTTTATATTCAGTTAATGAATAAAACAAGCTGTCGAACAAGGTGTTATTTTATAATAAGTGTTAAGCTTGAATATGGGTGTGTGAAAAACAATCAGTGCAATATTCGTGTGCTTAAAATACGCCCGATTTAACGGATAATTAAGCGTTATTTTCAAGTGACACAAAAAATTTAAACAAAAGACAATTCAATTTCCTGAAATAGTGTAAATGTTGTGTTATTATCGTGAAATTCCTGTGGAAAATTTAAAAGTTCATGTAAAGTTGTGTTTTATTTGCATATATTCAGACAGAACTCAAATTAACAGGACCTCGAAATTAGGGACACCCCGCCATTAGGGACAAAATTATTCAGTCACTTTTTGTCCCTAATAGCGGGGTTTCACTGTACATACTTTACGTGATGACGTCATACGCCGCACTAGTTCGTTGTACTCGCCAAACTTGATAGAATCTTTCGGACCCACCAAGCACCAATCCCACCACGTTTCAACTTTCTCGGCTGTTCAGCGGCTGAGAAATTTCGCACACAACATTTTAACGTAATGACGTCATATGTCTTCCCTAATCGAAGCTTACATCCTTCCTACAACCTATGCAGACCAATACCCTCTTTGACAAAACGAAACGGAATGCTTGCAAATACGAGAACCTATTTCTCAAAGGCAAAATAATTAAAAACTTAGTCAAAAAAAAATAATATTTTTAAAATAGCTTCTCCCTTCCAGTTGAATTTAAAAAACTTTTCAGCCTGATTTTGGCTTGCTTTTGATTTTCAGACAAAACAATGTTTTTTCAGATTCCGAAACCTTTCCAAGAAACCTCTTTGTCAGTTCGAAACCTTTCTCAAACAAGCCATCGCCGAAGGCGCAGACCCCAACCAGACACAATAATCAGTGACACAACAGCAGTACTACTTGGGGTCTAAAAAAAAAAACACAGACGAGGACAGCTCCACCACTTGGTCTTTCTATATGCAAAAGGAAATTGAAATCAGTTAAATGGTGCCGGAGATATAGCGCACATAAACTGCATGTAATGAGGTCAAGCGCAACAAGTAGGTCAGTGAAACTGACTATGTCCCCCGCCGTACAATCCCAATATTTGATTTTGTTAGGTTGGACTACAACCCTTCGTATCATATTCGTGAATTTTAAAATTCAAGCTGGGCCAATGTCCTTGGGCCAACATGGCTCATTTACAATACCAATTCTTGTTACCACCCACACTACCTATGTGTATAACATTTTGCCAATTGTTTCCAAAAATGTAGGCTTGAGTGTGTTAGCAAACTCATTCCAGTATGTAAGGGTTGTGAAAATTTCTGAAGTTCAGCTGGGCCAATGTCCATGGGCCTACAGGGCTCATTTACAATACCGACCTTTGTTGGTTCCAATACTTCCTATATCTAAAAGATTTCAACAATCGAACCAGAAATGTAGGCTTGAGTGTGTTAACAAACTCACTCCAGCATGTAAGGGTTGTGAAAATTTCTGAAGTTCAGCTGGGCCAATGTCCTTGGGCCGACAGGGCTCATTTACAATACCGACTTTTGTTGGTTCCAATACTTCCTATATCTAAAAGATTTCAACAATCGATCTAGAATTGTAGGCTTGAGTATGTTAACAAACTCATTCAACTGAGTAAGGATTGGGAAAATTTCTGAAGTTCAGCTGGGCCAATGTCCATGGGCCTACAGGGCTCATTTACAATACCGACCTTTGTTGGTTCTAATACTTCCTATATCTAAAAGATTTCAACAATCGAACCAGAAATGTAGGCTTGAGTGTGTTAACAAATTCATTCCAGCATGTAAGGGTTGTAAAAATTTCTGAAGTTCAGCTGGGCCAATGTCCTTGGGCCGACAGGGCTCATTTACAATACCGACCTTTGTTGGTTCTAATACTTCCTATATCTAAAAGATTTCAACAATCGATCTAGAATTGTAGGCTTGAGTGTGTTAACAAACTCATTCAACTGAGTAAGGATTGGGAAAAATTTGTGAAGTTCAGCTGGGCGAATGTCCTTGGGCCGACAGGGCTCATTTAAAATACCGACCTTTGCTGGTTCCAATACTTCCTCTATCTAAAAGATTTCAACAATCGAACCAGACATGTAGGCTTGAGTGTGTTAACAAACTCATTCGACTGAGTAAGGATTGGGAAAATTTGTGAAGTTCAGCTGGGCCAATGTCCTTGGGCCGACATGGCTCATTTACAATACCGATCCCTGCTCGTTCCAGTACTATCCATATGTACAATATCTTAACAATCGGTGGAAAAATGTAGGCTTGAGTGTGTTAACAAACTCATTCGACTGAGTAAGGATTGGGAAAATTTGTGAAGTTCAGCTGGGCCAATGTCCTTGGGCCGACAGGGCTCATTTACCATACCGATCCTTGTTCGTTCCAGTACTATCATATATACAATATCTTAACGATCGGTGGAAAAATGTAGGCTTGAGTGTGTTAACAAACTCATTCGACTGAGTAAGGATTGGGAAAATTTGTGAAGTTCAGCTGGGCCAATGTCCTTGGGCCGACATGGCTCATTTACAATACCGATCCTTGTTCGTTCCAGTACTACCCACATATACAATATCTTAACAATCGGTGGAAAAATGTAGGCTTGAGTGTGTTAACAAAAAAAGTGTCGACAGACGGACAGACAAACCCGAAAACTATAGTCCCCCGGCGGGGGACTAAAAAAAAAATTCAAAGTTTCCGCATTGTTTTTAATTTTTCAAGAAATTCAAAAATAACGCTTCGTGGCACAGCTTCGCTACTGGTCTTTCTGTGTGCAAAAGGAAATTGAAATTGGTTGAATGGTGCCGAAGATGTGGCGCGTGAAAACTGCATAGAATGAGGTCAAGCGCTAACCAATTCCAAACTTTCGCATTTTTTAATTTTACGAGAAATCCAAAACTAACGCTTCATCGCACAGCTCCAGAACTAGATCTTTCTATGTGCAAAAGGAAATTGAAATCAGTTGAATGGCGCCGGAGATATGGCGCGTACAAACTGCATATGAGGTCAAGCGCTAAAAAAAATCCAAAGTTTCCGCATTTTTTAAAATTTTCTAGAAATCCAAAAAATAACGCTTCGTCGCACAGCTCCACTATTTGGTCTTTCTGTGTGTAAAAGTAATTAAAATCGGTTGAACGGCGCCAGAGATATAGCGCGTACAAAAATCGGACGGACGGAGAGACGGACTGACAGAGGTCAATCCTACAGACCCCTCCGGGTTCACCAGGTTGGGGTCTAAAAACAGCTTTGCTATTTCTATGCTACGTCGTTCTTATAAAACCAAAACAAGTACTTCTCTTTGAAACGACATTGCTCACCGCCTTCCTCCTCGACCCTTACTAACATTCAGTGTACCTAAAATGACTAAGAAAGATATTACACACACAGGTCGTTATTAAAAAATAAACATAAACATTTAACTATGCACAGCATATTTGGCGTGTGCACATAAAACACACCTCATTCATGTAATATAGAATGTGGCCGTTAGCAGATGCGGGAGGCTTGCAAATGCTGCTGCAGCTCTAACACGCTACATCCCTTGACAAAAAAATCACCATTTTTCGCTTCGCGTTTTGATCATGAAAATGCAAACAACACCAAAAAACAACACCGAAAATGCAAACAACACCAGATCAAGTACTACTTATTTGCAAAATCTGAGAGTCCTAGAGCCAGTGTTGTCTGAGAAGTACAGACAAAATGACGGACCAGTAAAGAGGAAAAAAGATCCCAAACATTGGCCCAGTACAACTTCAATATACTCTTTGGAAGTCGTCGACTTGTCAACTGTTAACTAGAGTGGCCAGTATAAACAAAACGCAAAAGCACAGGATTATAGTACACACCCTCAACCGACACCTATTTTGTTTCTTGTTTTTGAAAACAAAAACAAATTTAAAGACTCCCCGAATAAATCCACAACTCTCCGATAATCATTTTCCTTTTCTTTTTTTTTTCTTCTTTATTCCTAAAATAAAGAGTCATTTCTGCAAATATAATTTTTATTCATTGTCAATAATAGGAAAAAAACTAGATGCTGTCAGAGAGCAGCAATATCCCCCGTGAAACCCTAAATGCATTTCATTATATACCGTATGAAAATGCTATACGCATGAAATCGTGTAGCATTTCCAATCACCCGTATCATGACATATGACAACTGAAATTATAATTAGCTTTAGGATAAAAATCATTTAAAAATATTACTCACCTAATGCGCTTTAAGAACAAATTAACGTCCGTTCATATAGTGGTGCCCACGAAGTCCACTCCGTTTGCATATATGTCGATTTATGACGATTTTTAAAAGCCTGTCATTTTGTCAATTTTGCTTCGATCAAACTGAAACCTTGACGTTGCACATCTTTATACCCTATATGTTGCCTATATGAAATATGAAAGCTGAATTATGCTTCGTTGATATAGAAGTGGTGTCCACAAAGTCCTATACATGTGCACATATGTCTATTTTCGACGATTTTCAAAAGCCTGTCAATTTGTCAATTTTGCTTCGATCAAACTGAAACCTTAACGTTGCACATCTTTATACCCTATATTTTGCCTATATGAAATATGAAAGCTGAATTATGCTTCGTTGATATAGAAGTGGTGTCCACAAAGTCCTATACATGTGCACATATGTCTATTTTCGACAATTTTCAAAAGCCTGTCAATTTGTCAATTTTGCTTCGATCAAACTGAAACCTTGACGTTGCACATCTTTATACCCTATATTTTGCCTGTATGAAATATGAAAGCTGAATTATGCTTCGTTGATATAGAAATGGTGTCCACAAAGTCCTATACATGTGCACATATGTCTATTTTCGACAATTTTCAAAAGCCTGTCAATTTGTCAATTTTGCTTCGATCAAACTGAAACCTTGACGTTGCACATCTTTATACCCTATATTTTGCCTGTATGAAATATGAAAGCTGAATTATGCTTCGTTGATATAGAAGTGGTGTCCACAAAGTCCTTAGCTTGAAGAGGGGACGGACGGACGGACGGACAGACGGACGGACAATCTCAAACCTATATCCCTCCGTTTCACGGGGGATAACAACTAGATGTTGGTCACTAAAACAGATTTTACTGTATGTGTTTTTTTTCACCCGAGTGTGGAAAGGGTTGGCGGAAACGGATTTTACTGCACGTCATTTGTATTTTTCCATCCGAACAAAGACAGTCTTTGATCCGAATGTGGAAGCGGCCACGACAATCGCTGGGATAGCATTAGGCTTTCTATAAGCAGGCATGATTGTACTGTCTATTTAAGAACAATTTTTTTTCAACATAAACTCATTCTTAGCTTTCTGTGAGGCTTGACAGCTTCCTGTTGAAAGATTTCACAGCTTAAAAAAATACTGATCCATTCTTTTCAAGTAGGATAAATTAGTGTCGCTGTCAGACATGATTGTACCCTTTGCAAAGAAAACATTTGATTTTCTTGACATATGTCACAATACCCCTTGAATCCAATCGCGGCTTTTCACAAACTTTATCACTTTTTTTCCAAATAAACCTGAGGACTTAAGAGCCCAAAACTACAATGAGCAAATTTTGTTTTCTTTTCTCTGAATTCTTAATGAAACTTGTTTTTTAATGGTGGTAGGGAGTACCTTTGACGTAGTAGTGTAATGTTCACCCGCGCATCTGCATCACATTTTTTTACAGTGAGGACAAGCGATAAACGCCTCCCTAAGTACACGCGTACGAGTACTTTTAACTAGTATCTTTCGTTGTCTTCTATTCAGTGAACTACAGACAAACAGTGTGCTTCTTTTAAGGCACAACAACCACATGGCAAATTCAAAAAATGAGTGGTTGGCATCTCATAAGTAACTTTTAACGCTCATGTTGATATGAAGTATTACTGTACATTTTGCTAAGATAACAATTTTAACTTTCTCGACACATCTGTCACAATACTATTTAAATAAAAAACACGGCTCTTTTGGAATAGTTAAGTTTCAGAAACCTGATTACTTTTTGCCAAAAGATATATAAGGGCTCAGACTACAATTAGTAAGTATACTTTCTTAATGATTCATGTATAAGTATGTAAGTTTTGAATATTGTTAAAGATGCGTTTTTATTAACTTCCCCCCTTTGACGATTGTCGTTTTTCACACTTTAAACCGATCTGGAAGATCGCCGTTATAGAGAGTTTATCTGTAGGTCTTGTTTGCATGGACAAGCAGGGTGGTCAGAACAGACAGTTTTTCATGTAGGCCTTTTTCGCCCATGTGGAAGCTGGTCACTATACACTGGATTTACTGTGGCCTTTATATCCTGGTCTGCAAGGTTTCAAACTGATTTCTTGCCAGGAAAGGCCTTTTATCTTGAAAATTGAATTGTTCGAAATGGTATATTTGAAACAGCCGTGGGCAGGCGAAGATAAGTAAGAACACGGAGCCCGCAAATCGGACAAAAAGCATGACTCGTCAATAATCATATACCCATCTTACCCCATGAAGTGCACCAAATTTGTGATATCACTGATAATATAAAGGTGTGTCCAGACTTAGTACGCCCCCCCCCCCACTTCCCCACGCACATACACACCATATCGCTGGTCTTAAAGTAGCACAAATGCTACTTTAAGTTCAGTTTCCCGACAATTTGTCTTTGATTTTTATCCTCAGTAATATCGCGCACACAACTCTCCACATTCCACAGATTAAAGCCAAAACAACCAGGTTTAACTTTCACAAATTCACTTCGACTCGTCAGACCGGCGCAGTCATTCCTGATGATACTGTCAATGAATGAGAAAAAGAAATGGAGCTAAAAAAATCCCCAAACATGGGCTTTGCTTTCTGATTTGCCTAAAGTATGTGGAGTTTCCCAACAACCACTAGCCATGTTCAATCTGAAAACCAGTAGATGTTCTAAAAATATTTTAAAAATACTTGCATTTGAACACAGAATTATTCCATAACTTGAAAAAAGATCTGCCCTCAGTTCACCTTCCTTCCCACAGGCAGACTTCTACTTGGAAATTTCAGCACCTTCTCTACAACACCTTTCAAGCTTTGGTAAAGCAGTACCGTCACTTCCGCAGCTAAATATCAAAGCCATTATTAGTCAGTTATTTAACCACAAGACGCGTTCTTGTCTTGGTATAGAAGTTGCATAATCAGGTTTCTTTAAATATATTTGAACTATTTTCGTTATCCCACAATTCATAATGGTGCTGATGTCCACAAATATATATTTTTAAATCTTACCATTACACTCTACACTCTTCCAATATTTTAAGTTCTGTAAATACGTATTTTTCACTTCCAAACATGATTGCATCGCCATGATGGGTCAAACATTTCACTCTAGTGTCCTTATCAATTTCGTCTCTACTGGTTGCACGATAACCCTTTTATTGCCCACTTTTTAATGTCTTCAGTGCGAATCCGCTTTACACCTTCGAAAGAGAGTCGCTGCCACCTTGAAAACAAATAAGTATTTGTGAAACACACACAGGTCCCAACCGCCCCCCAAATTCATAGGGGTATAAAGCGATGACGGACAGACACCCCAAACCTATAGGCACCAATCCGAAGGGTTGGGGCCTAAAAAATCGCTTTTCGCGATTGGGGCCTAAAAAAATCGCTTTTCGCAGACAAATGAACCGTTTTCCTGCTATCAGTCCCAGACGACCCTTTCTGTCTTCCTAGGACAGAAAGGGGCAAAATAGAAATGACCATTGATCTCAATTTTCGAGGCTCTGGATCTTTCGGCGCACGTTCAAGGACACCGAGGCTCGAACTGGCAGGCTTTTTCTTTAAAAGCACACTGAGAAGTACCCTGGCGCATTATTTTCGGCCTCAGCGAAACTTCCAAACTAGAGTAAAGCGTGGTTTTGCAACTGTGGAGTCATTGTTGTTGTGGGCGATAATGAGGGATTCGATATCCTGATCTCAAGAAAACACTTATTTTTCTCAGTAAAAATTTGTTATATGACCATAAAACTTGTGCGCCATAATTTATAATTAGGCCATTTATGTGACGCACCTTTCTAAAATAACGCCGTTGGCCCCAGTAGTCGTGAGCTGAGATTTGAAAATTGATATCAATGACCTTTCCTGTTATAGGAACTATGACTCTTGCTGTCATAGGAAGACCGCAAGAGTGATCCAGGACTATCCTGTTATAAGCCAAATCACACTTTGGGCGTTCCCAATAAAAATGCGTAAACAATTTTCGAATAACAATACCCGGGTAAAAAATGAAAAAAAAAATTATAGAGACATTTCGCCTGAATGTCAAATTTCTCTTGCACTAGAGATCACTCGAATTTTTTTAACAACCCGTATGTTATTTTAAAATTGTATTAAAGGTTTTAACAAATAGTTTAGCTCCAAGAAGCCATCCGCCACTGAGGTTCGCGGAGGGCTTCAAATCCTCGCTATATAACTATATGCAAGTCAACTACGCTCGCTTTGAGGCACCTCTGTGGCGACATTGCAGTATATTAAGATACATACCCAGATTTATGAAGTGTTGTGGAG
This sequence comes from Protula sp. h YS-2021, assembly GCA_949752745.1. Taxonomy (NCBI): domain Eukaryota; kingdom Metazoa; phylum Annelida; class Polychaeta; order Sabellida; family Serpulidae; genus Protula; species Protula sp. h YS-2021. The sequence continues at coordinate 58,384,007 of OX457024.1, forward strand.
TGCCCTCAAAGAAAATGTGTTGTTGAAGACTGTACATATCTTGATATTTTCATAAAAGAACAAATTCTAGCAATAACCACAGGCAGACATCTTTTGTTTTCCTCTCATGCGCATGCGTAAATTTATGCGGAAACAATAAGGAGTTGTTATAAAACAGATGACCTCCGAGGAGATCTACGTGTTATGTATAAATACAGAGCAAATATATATTACAAAAAGTAGCTCCCTCTTACTGATATTATTTTCACGTAATCTCCAATGGGCCTGCAGTGTAAACGGGTATATACAGAACCGACAGATCCCTACAGAGGTCAGCTATTTTATAACTACGGTCGAATGGCATGCTGAGTAGAACAAACCCGGAAGATAAACAAAACATTTGACAGCTGGCCGATGCCTGTTTTTTTTTACCTTTAATGTATAATTTTAAGAAACACAAGGCATAAAAAATGTGGCCTTGGGTGCACAAAGGGTACATACTGCATGAACTATACATATATGCCAACATAATATGGATTACTGTGCCGACAAAGTGCCTCAGAGCAACTAAAGTTGACCCCTATGAGCAATACAATGTAACGCGTTGTAGCTCTGATAAAGAAATATATCAAGTATAAATAATGAAGAGCTGACTTGGAGCTACAACTAGTTGCAAATTTCAATTTCTTTTATGTTCCAAGTATAAGCTGTTTTGCGATATTTCGTCTATATTTTTTATCATTTCTTTCATTTTTTTACCCGGTTCCCTCGCACTCGAAATTCAAAATTCTTACGCATTTTATTCGAAACACCCAAAGTGTGATTTGGCTTATTTGTCCTTTGGAATCCCGTGTTATCGCTCAATACTTTGTTGCTGGATGTTGCATATGCTCAAACATAGTTATTTGTAATTATTTCAGTTATTGAATAATTTGCTTACCAATTTGTAGCTGAGCTAGAATTGGTTTTAAATTTAAAGACTTTAAACGACCAAAAGCGGCTGCCATGATCAGAAACAGTCAGGCTACATTCTTTTGGACGTCTCGGGAAAAAAATAATGCACTCTCCAAACAGACTAGAAACGGGTCAGAGACGGTGTCCACGAGAACGCGTCTCGGAAAATCGAGAAAGTTAAAAGTGAAATCTGTCTATATTGAGCTTGTTTGGCTTTAGAACCACACTAAAAGATACACAATTAATCTCTGTTTATATATTTCCGAAATACTTAGACCAAAACTTGATTAAACTATACGGTTATGCTCCTACCTACACGGCCCTCACTATGGTCATACAGGCTGAGCCTCACTCTATTGTTCTCGAGTCTCAACCTTCGAGGCAACTAGTTTGCCACAGGAAATGTTTAACAACACCATTTATATTAATTCCCATGATTTGCAGCTCGGATATGTCATTACACGTTCTGAATTTGTAACAATATCAATCAAAATGTGCTTTTGTTTACATGTCCGCCATTAAATCACGTGATTTATCTAACCTTATCCGGAAGTAGGGTTCCGAGACAAAAAAGTTCTCGAGAAACCGTGAAAATGTCCACGGAAAGGTGTCTCGGTTTTCCGAGACTGTCTTTTTTTCTCGAGACGGTCCAAAAGAATGTAAGGTCAACCTCCCTCTTCTCACTTAGAACCGTTGTTATAAAACAGCTGACCTCTGAGCCATAGAGACCTCTGGGGCGATCTATACGTCATAAAAACACAGAGCGGATGGATATCTTAAAAGGTAGTCCTCCGGCTTATAAGTAAATTGGTCCCAACAACCACTCTAGAGCAGCTTTGATATCGATTAATTTTTCGATGTCCGAGCTGGTAAAAAGATTTGCAGGTCTTGAAATAACAATGCAACGAAAGATCTAGAAAATTTAAATAAATGAATATGCTTTATTGCATTTGTTGTATGTATAAAGTACTTATATGTTGGAAATGCTGCAATATTACACAAATGTCGTATTATCGCCTAAAACTAAGATCTCGTCTTCTTGAAACGGGAGTTAATAGACTTTTTCAATATGCATAGCTATATCAGCGGGTTCTCCGCTTAGTAACTTTTTAATCTACCATTTTAATGAAAATTTTGAACGGTATAGAAATTAATACTCGTCGACCTGGCTTCGAATTAGCTCCTCCTACTTTTACTCCGCATATCTCTCAGAGCTACGCTGGCTTTTATCATTAAGCTAATAGGGGTCAACTTGATAGACTTGAACAATTCATTAATTTGTTTACTTTTTTGGCCCCATTTTGTTACCCTACAAGTGCTTTTTCTTTCTTTGCAAGACCAAATATAAATTCAGTTTACTCCACTGATATCTAGAATTTGTTTTTATTTGAACAATCTGGAGTATCTTTAAAGCCATCACTCTGATGGAAAAGTTCTTGGAAAGGGTGACAAGGTTTCAATCCTTAGTTACAGCAGTTTAAATATGGTCTTGCAAAGCGAGAAAAGGCACTTGTAGAATAACAAAATGGGGCGAATTCGTCCCAGATTTTTCCAACCAATATATTCTGAGGCTTGACTTTAATGACCTGGTCCTATATATGGGAGCATCCGTCACTTATAATGCTTCTTTACCTACATTCGTCAGTGTCCTGCATCCTTCACTAGTAGGCCATCCGTCGTATTGAAAACTTTTTCCTCCTACATTTTGGTCCGATTGATTTTAAATTTGACAGCATTGTTCCCTAGATAGTCATCGCACGGCTTACATTTTTCTTTTGCCGTTTCGGCCAGTCACAATGTCCCTTGGTTTTATCACTGCTGATGTTTCCTATGTGGCTTTATATTTTAGTCCGAGCGGCCAAAAATATAGAAAAAAATGCACATTTTATTTTGAATCTCTTTAACAATGTCATAACTCTAACATTTTTAATTGGACTCCTAACACATTTGTTGTGTTTCTTACATAAATACAATACAAACAGCCTTATAGTTTTATTACATCACAATACTCAGCGCACTTCTGGTAGCACAGCGCGCATTGACTGTACTCATTTTTGTCATGCCTTTTAGGCCAGTTTGATCTTCGGTTTGATCTTATCACATCAGTGTGAGTGGAGCATCCATTGTCTGTGTGTACGTAAAAGTTAACTTAAAATAGTCCTGCTCCAGCAGTTATGATCGGATTTCTTTCTGTTTTTCTGCGAATATTAACTAAGTGGTAAATCTTGAAAAGTTACTGTGGTGATTCTACAAAATTTTGGCCAAATCGGCAACATTTTCAACAATTTTGTGAGTTATTTTTCCAAAATGCTGTGGCTTCTGCAGTTTGATTGGATTTAGTAGAGCAATGCTCTTCAGATGATGTTTTCTATAATTCTTTGGTATACACCTATAATTGCCCTCACGTTTCCGTTGGAAAGCAAGGATCATGTTTTTCAAAATAGTTCTTCTGCAAGAAGTTTTGTCAGATTGCTTTAATTTTTAGACCTGTTTTTTATCCTTCAGAGATCAGTCAAATGATGGCCTTTAAAACATCTTCACAAACCAGTTTTCAAAATTTTTTTCTCACTTTTTAGCAATCATACCAGTCTTTTGTACTAAATTCATTAAGTCCCAGCTGATCACAATATCCCTGGACAATTTTATTTTGAGATGTCAAAAATTCAACCATTTCGCTTGGTTCGACCTAAACTATACGTGGACTGCTGCATTTGTAAAACTATAGCAATGACATCCAGAAATTTATGTCTCAACTCCTTATAATTAATATATAGCACTTCTCTTGATACTTCTTCTATTTTCCGTGAGAAAATACTATTTCTGAGAGGAAATGTTGGTGGTATCTGTTAACCATTTTACTGGTAATATGTTCCTGTATAATACTTATCTTGCTCTGCTACCATCAGAGAGTGCCGGTTCATTGCATAAGAAATCGCCATGCAAGCACTCAGTGGGAGTCAAACAAACAATAGCAAACAGCAAAAATTACTGAGCAAAACGCACAGTAATGACTCTTTTCAATTTCGTTACCCTTTTTCATATCATGCCAATATTTTAAATATCGCCAAGAAAGATAATTTGTAAAGAAAAGATCATCTGAAGAACATTCGTCTCAAATTTAGAAGAAATCCAAGCAATATTACACGAGGCACCGCATTTTAAAAATGTGAATAATTTGGTTTTTAAGTGATATAACCGACAGGGTATGGGACTTCTCTTGGTATTATTATGACTGGATCTGGTTCGAAACTTAAACTTGCATCTTTGCGCCTCTCATTGTGAATGCCTTCTACAAATATTTTATTTTCACTTATACCATTGCTCTCTGCGACACTTTTTCAATGTTTTACAGCTGTATATAAAGAAATACCAAGAAACAGCCCGAATAATCGTGGCAAAAATCGCGTAAGACCAATTATTGTTGTCACTGGTTATAAGATGCCCTCACCATTCTAGATGCTGTCTACTTTGACTTAAACATGGCACTGCACTTGCCTCTCTAATTTTTTATTATATAATCTCACAACGAAGACCAAATCTGCATATGGTTTGTGCCAGCATTTTGTAGGCTAAGATGGAGTTGGTGCTCTAATACCGAATAAGCAGTATATAATTGAACTATTGTTGATAGAATGCTCTGCCCATTCTGTTTGGTACATGCTATGACCCCAATGAAAAGGGTAACTTGCCATTCTAGTTAGAAGCATGCAAATTCGAGAAGAAAGGTATTTGTTAGAGCCCCTATTTAATGTGGACACTTACAGGTAGTCCTGAATGATCCATAGCCGGCGACCCCCGACTACATATGAGTAGAAAAGAGTGTCACTTGGGACTAACTTACAAGCAGATTAAACCCACACACGAGGGAAGAGATAAGGGAATGGCCCAGCAATATCCTGTGCGTTAAATGGAAAACGGTTATATAGATCCAGGTGACTCCCCCTCTACTGAGTCCGGGTAGTAGAGGTGGTTGGACAAAGATCACTCTGCTGCTGGTCTAAGGTCCCAGGGGCTAAAAATTTTGAGTTTTGCTTGGGCAATAGCACAATATTCCGCATTATGTAAAATCTGTAGAAAATTAACTTTCAATGATGAATACACAAAGAGGCCAGACATGAATTTTAGAGTTAACGGTGATAAGATACAAATTATGTTCGTTTATATATGTAAAAGAAACACTTTTTGTGGTTACATTTAAACTGTTGCAGTTTTGTGTGTACAGTCCACAGTTCAAGGACGAAAGGATCACCGTTTTCATCTTTATGAGTACCCTTTTCGCGGAACCCCCAGTAGATCTGGGGAGTGAAAAGGTGTTATACACAAATGACCTAGCTCCCGTGGAGATTGGCTGTTGGACAACATCGGCTGGCTGTTGGACAGCATTTGGCAGTCAGATAAATTGGTCACCACAGCCACTCTGGAGAAATCGTTTATTAGGGTTTAATTGCACCCGAATCGGAATGAACTGACAAATATAGCACTACAGGCAGGCAAAACTGAGATTTTTCTGTGGCTGCGGCGATTTCTGTATCTTACAACATTGACACAAACTACTTTACATCAAGATAAGATGCAAAATCATCAAATCATTGTGTTGCCATTTTCTGTGCACTACAAAGAGACAACAAAGCACTCCATGGGTGAGGAAGTGCTTACCCATATATGATGTATGAACGTGGCTTTAAAATGTGGGATCTCGTCACTTTTCACACGACCTTTCGTTTGAACACGATCTTTTCGTTGTTCACTAATGACCTAATTATTTGCTGGTTTTTCGATCGGTTTTTTGCCGCACAACCTCACCAGGTATCAAAATAAAGTCCTTCTCTTCATGGCCTGTTTGCAGCATCAGTCGGATAAGTGAAAGAAAGCGCCATTTGTAGTTGTTTAGTGGGGCACTTCCAACCATTGTTTGTACTCTCTACTAAATATTGTCAGGAAAATATGTATTTATGAATGAGATTATAATAGCCTCATTAACCAAATTTAAATAAATAGAAGACGCATTTTGGCTTAGGGATCAAACTAGTCCGAGCAAGAAAGCTTGTGCGTAACCTAATGGCAGACGCAGAATGGCCTCTGTGTTGTATTAATTTTTAATTTCAAAGCTTCGACTAAACCATCTCTGATAAAAATTATAAATGTTACAGTAGATAAATTTGGTACTGGTTTGGTATTGTTGAAAAAATAACATTGTGTCAGTCATTTTATTTGTTTTTTGAAAGGAGGAAAACTTTCATAATCTTTCGGGGTGTTTTTCAGAATACTAGTGCAAGATTTGAATTTAGCGTTCACTTCTTGATAAAATAAAATAGACTTTATATTTCTGAGATAATATCAATTCAGGGAAAAATCGAAGCTAACTGTCTGACATCCTGGGCATAACGAACCGATTTTTAGCGATATTTTGTAAACTGTTTGGTATTATATATGCTATCTGTAAACCCCAAATGTGTCTTTAAAATTTGGTGCCAAAGTTTCTTGGAGTATTATTCAAACTCTGCTATAAAAATACAAAAATGGAATACTTCATAGCATTTGAAATAAAGGTAAAAAGATGAAAGCAGGGATCAATTCGGTAATATAAGGGTAATATGAAAGAAATTTTTGAAGGCTTAGAAACTGTTTAGAATATTTAACAGTCATAAAATGCGATAAGACTGCAGACTTCATATCTAAGTTATCTTACAATAATACCATTTCAATAAATAGCGAATTAACTTTTCCATGGTCTTGATGATTAAATCAATTATTATCCATGACATATTTTAGCCATGTTCACTATGTCTTTTCCAATACGTTAAACATTGGTTATCGCGTTATTGTATTTTAGAAAATTTGAGGGAAATTATCTCAGTGTAAATCTTGAACGGTTCCGCTGTTATTATGTTTGCAATGTGTTGTCTATCAAGCGACCAATAAGTTTTAATTTTGACAAGCCATCGTCGAAGTCGCAGACCCCAACCGGTCACAATAATCAGTGACACAGGACATAACAGCAGTAATACTTGGGGTGACAAAAATAGAAAACATTGTCGTATAAGTACAGTGCATATTCGATAACTCGAAGCATTCTATTACTCGAATATATATTGCTGGGCTTCCAATATTTTTTGGAGTGTTATAATTATTCTGTAACTCGAATATTCCATAACTCGAAGTCTTTTACATAGTTCTGAGAGGTTCGAGTTATCGAATGGCTACTTTTTATATTGACCATGAATGGAAGGAATAGGGCAATAAGGACTTACACAACATGTTAATGGAAATTAAATCATCTTCTGATATTGAGGATTATTAAGAATACTTGGTAAAGAATGGTTTCACAATTTATCGTTTCGATTGCCTTTGTCCAAGTTTTCAAGTGACACCACGGGAGGTACTACCAAAGGGTCATCCACGTAAATATGGTAGAAAAACATACGCCGTCGTTCCAATTTACCCTTGACAAATTTCCAGGCGAAACAACGGAGAGGTACTACCAAAGGGTAGCCAAAGTAAGTATGGTAGCAAAAGACACGCCGTCAAAAATTTACACAATGACAGCGGTAAGTAACGAAGAAAACTACTTACTAAGCTGTGAAAATGTTATTCCAACGTCGCATATTTCAGTTGGATGTGGTGTAACCGGCATACGGTCAAACGAAAAAAATTTTAAAGTTTCCGCATTTTTTAATTTTTCGAGGAATCCAAAAATAACGCTTCGCCGGAGATATAGCTCGCACAAACTGCATATCATGACGTCAAGCGCAAAAACTTTCAAGGTCCCCATATTTTTTAGTTTTCGAGAAATCTAAAAATAACGCTTCTTCACAAAAATCTACTACTTGGCCTTTCCAGATGCAAAAGGAAATTGAAATCGATTGAATGGTGCCTTAGATGTGAACAAACTACATATAATAAAGCTATGTTGTTAGCATATGAAGATATAATTAAAGAACCCGAAGATGTAATTCAACAGAGATTGTCGATTAAAACTCATCAGGTCAGACATGTTGTGCACTCTTTACGTAATGCTAATGGTTTCTTGATGTGCGACTTGCTACGCGTTAGATGTTGGGACTCGCCACACGCGTTTATTAAGCCTTATATGCAAGAGTATACAACTAATGTGTTGAATTATTTGCTTAGTCTTGGCCCGTTCGTTGCTGCTGAATCAGTGATTCATAAAAGCCCTTCTTCTTGCAGGAGTCAACAGTCCGATGAAGATAACGTTTAATGATGAAATACCAGAACAAGTTATACAATTACTATACCTTAGGCAACATATCTGAAGTATTAAATTTCTTAATACTCCTTTTTATGAGTAAAATATCTTGTAGACGTAGAAGTAATCACTGTGGGTTTTCCAATGTGTTAAACAATGAAGATCCATGATAATAAAAAAATTGTCGAATACATAGAACCACATGGGTGAGTACCCTTAACAAGTGCCTTGTTGCTATGTTTACAATAACTATCAAATAACCGACCCATCAGCGTTGGTGCAGTTAATGTCATGTGATCGAACCATATCCAACTTATCGTACCAGACAATCTCAATTGATGGGGAGTTGGGTGGGCTCAATTCGAGTGTTGGCTTCTACATCTACACGATAATTTAGTCATAAAAATGAGTTTTAAGATTTTAAATACTTCAGTTTTAATTTCGAAAATATCGGTTTTGACTACGAAACCATCACTTTGGCAGACTCCAACTGGCGGTGGGAATTGACTGACTAACGTTTACGAACTGGTTGGCACGCTGTCTACAAAATATTATGTAGCAAAGCAGGCAGAAATAAAAGGAATAATTTCAATTTATTCTTTTAATTTCAGCGGAATCTCACCGTGCAATGCCCATTCAGTAACAATTAACAATATTCAGTGGGGTTTCACCACGAAATGCCCATTATGAACAATACATAGCTCGAATATACTAACATTGTCACACGAGGGAGCGTCCCCCCTCTTTTTACAAAGAGAGGAGAGCGAGAAACTGACAGGTAGTGTATTACAGTTACTGCCGACCAGACTCAGTAGCGTATAATACCATGTGCAACAGTGTACTGTCCAAAAACAGGATCACGGTACGACTGCACTGCGTCGGACCGGTAAGAGACCACGTGATAGGCAAGTGGACATGCTGTCGCTGCAGTTTTGAGCTGCGCCTCAACCCACAGTCTAATTAATGACCTTCTTCTTCTTGTAAGGCTTCTTTCCACAAGACTGCTGGGAGTCCTGCAAGAAGGAGGACCACTGTTAATCACTGATTCAGCAGGAACAAACAGGCCAAGACTAAATGGCAATTATTCAAAGCATCAGTTGTATATTCTTGCAAATGGTGCTTAATCATCGTGATAGGCGAAGCTTAACACCCAACCCGTAGCAACTCACATATCGACACACCACTAGCGCTTCGTAAAGAATGCGCCACATGTCTGACCTGATGAGCTTTAATTGACAATCGCTTCTGAATTACATCTTCAGGCTCCTTAGTTATATCACCATATGCTAACAATATGTTTTTCTTGATATAATTAGAAACAAACGCCTTAAACAGATCTACCGTAATACTACGCATGAAAGATAAAAACAGACGACTCTGCAGCATGCTGCAATATGCACCCGACCGTTTAATATACGCGCGTGGCAGGGAGACGGGGTATAACGACGCTGTGTCGACACTGTCACGTGACCGTACACCCGGCAAAGCTGGTATCACAACCTGTTTAAACGCACCCAAGCCCTTTGCCACAAGGTGCGTCTTACAAAAAAAGGATGGCAACCAACGCGTCCCACGAACCAACGCGCTAACACTATGAGATATGCGCATTTTATGGTAAGAAACATGTCCGAAATGATAGAATGATGAAAAAGTGGCGATGTGAGATACTTCAAAACCAGAGACAAATTCCAAGGCACCACTGTCCTATCAGAAAAGACCTAACCAAATCCACCAACACTTTACAGGATGACAAATAAAAACCGATTGTTCGCTTCAAAATAAATGTGAGAGCCGACCGGTAAGTCATAATCGATCAAAGTGAAACCTTTCTAACCTCGAACAAATACAGAAAAAAGTCGGCCACTGCCGTACCAGCCATGGAATCGATAGCCCTATCAAGACACAATGACTCGAACAAACGTCAATGTGACAAGTACGCCTTGTTCCTAGAATGCTTATGAATTCTGTCCCTTCTCTGTACTATTCGCTGAAAAAACCCCTTAGATTTCAGGAAGGAAAACTTATGCACCTAAGTTTCAGTCGAAACAACTGGGGACTTGAATTATAATGATCCCAATGAGGTTGACGCAGACTGCCAAACCTTCGTAAGAACCTTCATCATGAGGGACGACTGTGTGAGCCACTGGCACAGCAACGCATCGGTCGCTATTGCCGCTACATCCGAACACGGAGACATGTACACCGGAAGACTGATTGATACGATTGGCAAATAGATCGACCTGAGGTGGACTCCACGGAGACGGAGCAATCCAGCGAAATTTGTAAACAACTCGACACAACCGAGAAGCTATGTCCGCGAGAACATTCAAACTGCCTGCAATGTGAGTGTGCTGAATGAAAAAACCACAATCCCGAGCAAGCAACAACACCTGTTTGGTGATTCGTGACAGCGCTGTACTTGGACACATACTACACCACCGTCTGATTGTCTATCAAAAATTGAACCACGTGACCGTCGAGAAATGTATGCAGAGTTTGACAAGCTGTCAAAACCGCCTTCACTTTCAGCACATTGATATGCAACCAGCCTAGATCCTTGAGAACTAGCAACGACAACCTTATGCGATGACCCGGCAACCTACTCCTATGCAAAGACCACATGTTGAAACTCCCGAAAATGACACCTGTCCAATTCGACCGTCTTTTCTGTTGCTACTAATAAACCTAGAAGAGACTAGCTCTTCTAACCTGGGCCTGGGTGTAGACACAACCCTGGTTATGAACGACATTATTTTCTGAATTCGGTGGGAAAAGCTCTGGCGTGCACAAAATCTAACAACTCCCCAAAGTATTTTCTGATTCGGAACCAACCCCGACTTGTTGTGATTGACTAACAACCCCAGAACCTCGCATCGGCCCAGCAAAAGATCCAACTGGGTCAAAAGCAGCTGCCTGTCCAAACTTCCTAACAACCATTTGTCGAGGTATTGGAACAGCAGCAACTCTACTTACCGACTCCATCGCTTGGCTACCTTCATAGCCTTGGCAAAAAAAGGCGCCGTTGAAAATCCGAATGGTAGGGCAAGAAATAAATAATTCTGATCCGGTAACATGAAGGCGAGAAGACGACGCAACAATTTAGGTATCGGAATGTGTAGATATGCATCAGGCAAATCCACTGACAGCGCCCACATGCCCGGTCTTTAGGGTGGATTTTATCAACTGGGAAACAATATGAGACGGAGAAATTGATTGAGTTGCGACAAGTCTATGACAAGACGCCAACTGACTTTTTGGGTAAGAGAAAGACGCGACTGAAAAACGCGTCTTTCGGCATCTTTTCTATAGCTCCCTTGTCTACGAGATCTTGAATCATCTCTTGAAACACAAGTTGCTTCTCTGGATTATGATTATGATTGTGACTAAAGAAGGATTGGGAAGTGGTGGAAGAATTTGGCAACCCGACCTGTCTCTTGCAAACGGTAAGGGGTAACCCCAGCGCAATCAACAAACTACATCTTTGGGAGTTTTCAGAGCTTGTCGATTTTTACCAAAAATTCTTTAGGTTTCAACCTACGGGCACATTTACGTTCGATTCGCGACACGGACCAACCAAAAGAATCTGGCAGAGATCGGCGTGCGATCTGTGCCGGATTCTTTGATTTGTTAAAACCCCGTCATTTGACTGATAAGACGCAGTCTTTACGTGCAAAACTTTTGAAGGCAGCAATTATGACCAATGATGTTTCCAAGCCTCTTTCAAGGACTGTAGTTCCTTCATTAGCGCCTGTAGAAAGTTTGCCAAACAGCGAGCTGTTGACAAAGCAATGAAATCCTCGCGGTTGGGATTTAGCCGCAAAAAACAGAGACGGTCTACTGACCTGCCGCTGCAAAGCAAAAGAATTATCGGCAATGAACATCAAAATGTCTTAAACGGAAAGTCCGCTGCTGAAAGATGAACATTTGATACGTCTTCCCACTCTGCGAAACCGTAGCCTTGAGTGAAGATCCAGGCACACTTACCACAGTAGTTTGAGTGATACGCCTTTGAATCTGTTCATTGTCACTAGCCATCTCAGATTCATCTTCCCCCGACAAAGAATTCTCAGCTGAAGAGGCAGAAGACACTGCCTACCGACGTACACTTCGCGTATTGTCCGATAATGGTTGAATAGGAACAATGAGAGGAAGCGGTGTTGGCTGCACATCCTTCGGTGACGAACGCTCGGTCGTAATAGTGGCCGACGGGATCGAGTTCAGCCGTGATGTTGCCGAAGCCACTGACCCTGATTTAGAGGCAAGGCTGCGTAACATCTTAATGTTCGTTATCTGAAGCGTGTCGTAAAATATCAGGCTGTAAATTAAGGCTTAAAGCAAACTTCTTTAACGGCGACAGTTCTTGCCGTCGCAGCGAAGACCCCGACAAAAGATATTTTACAGCTGCAGAAATATTGATATCCAACTCAGCAGTAGTAAGCAACTGTTGCATCGACACATCATGCGAAGCTACATTCGACTCCATCGTGATATCATTGGCCAATGGAGCGTGCAACAGCTACTGAACGAGACCTTGCAAGCGTAGCAGTTACCACCAAAGTTCGCATTGGTGACGTCACATCCATCTGACATTGCTGTACAATATACACAGGCTGTGATGACACTACACACTCAAGACGCGGCAACGGAATAATCTTAGGAGTAAGATTCACTGATTGCATCGCGTCCTGTGCATCCGTATCCGGTCTAATAACCGTAGCCAGCATAAGAGGTGAACGTGAATGAATCGCAGCAGACCCGACTGGAAAAAAGAATCGCCAGAAACACCGTCCTGTGTCGTACCCATCACTGCCACGGGTCAACAAGTTGCAGTCAATTGCAAAGGGAAACAACCTCATCTTAACCTCCTACCATGACGCATGGTCGATGCTATCACCATATCGGTGTTGCAACGACCCGCCACAGTGCCGAATTCATCGCCACTCCACCTAGTCATATCTGCTACTACTACACTACTCCACGCCGTGATAAAACATCGCAATAGGAAATGATGGTGTGTTTATCAACAGAAAGATATGGTGTATGCAACTCCCCAAAGAAAGTTGGCACAGTATTGAGGCAATGTAAGACGAGACTTCCTAAATCCGTGATAACTGCGTGTCCGACCACCCAACATGCCCTGTTGCTGTCAGAAGGGTAGAAGGACGGTGGAAAGTTGAAGCTTTCCTGTTTGCAGAGCCGACTCAGTGCAAACTGTTATATGCCCCACTGAATTCAGCATTAACCCCATTTTAACTTTTAATTATACTTCTTTCGTCTTTATTCAATATCATTATACAAAAGACTTACATTCTTCTGAAACTGTAAACTTTATCATGAAACTTACAGTATTCAAATGTTATTATCCCGTTACCACCCCATTCCCAAAAATTATAATGGAAGTTTGAAAAAGATTCAAACCCCAGCTTCTTCTATATTCTTGGCAAGAAAACAATTTACAGGTTGACTGACTGTAAGGATAATGCAAAAATAATCCATTAATAATTTGAGATATTGTAAAACTGTGCCAATATTGTGAACATTTTTACCTTTATTTAAGAATAGTTATTCTTCTTGTCTATCTATTTTTGTAGCCACAGTTACCCAATTGTCGTTGAATTTAGGAAATAAAGCAAAAACAATGGAACTCTTAACATTATAGAAGACTTCCTAAAGTCCCATCAGATAGTGGAATCATGTTACTCATTGTTTCATCATACTATTTTTGTTATGAACGCACATAAAAACCTAACAGCTTGCGAATTCACCTGTTATTTTTCTAAGAAACGTTAATATTTCTCAATCAAACGTTCCGTTCTTTGAAGCAGTTCATCAGTTAGCTTGTAATAGATTGTGTCACTGCCTAGCAAATCAAAACACAATTTATTTTAATACTTGGGCAATTGAATCATAATAGTGTTTTGCTTGCAGGTAGTAATAATGAGAGATAAAAATAGTATACGCAAATTATTTGATTTTGCGCGTATCAAATAAGTATTTTGCATAAAATAGTGAAAAAAGAAGAAAAATCAACTTTAGAAGAAATCAGGTGTTGTAGCAAAAAGTGTAAATTTTGGAAACACCAGTTTCTTGAGTTAGTAAACCGAGTGGTTAGCAGTAGTTTTCAAGCGTCTGGCCAGCAAAAAAGAAACATTTTTTCTTGAATCGTACATATTTGAAGGGAATAGATAATTGCTTTTTATATGTATTTTAGACCATTTCTGTTGGAACAAAATTTCATTTTGGGTAGTTGGGTGTGCTTCGAGAATGCGAATAAGAATTTCAACAAGAAAGAGAAAAGGAAACAAAAGACGATTATATGTGAAAAAGATATTTTAAAATGCAAATCAAGAAAGTACAACACGTTTTGTTTCCTTTCTATTATGGAGGACATTGATATTTTCGCTGGGCTTGCAGCATCGTGAACAATGAGCACCAACGAAACACATAGCGAGTTCCATATTGAATATCATCGGTATTCTCATGTTACCGTTGCTATGGCTAGTTAAACTTCCGTTTGACGAGAAGGGGTTTTGGCGAATTTGTGTCTTTTGGAGAGCGATTGCGCAGCTAAATGTGAGTACTGATCTGTAACGCAGCTATTAAATTAGAAAACCCGAGCTTATCTGCGCAGGCGACTCATTTTTGCAAGTATTGGCTTCAAACAACGCTGTTCTAATGTGGTGTCTCATTGGTCCTAGATGACTCTTGCTTCCCAGCAACCTAGGAAGACAAAAAGGGTCCACTGGGCCTAGTGTCTCATATACAACCTAGTCCTAGATAGCTCCAAGAAGCGGTGCGCTATAAAGTTTCCAGGCACCGCTTCAAAGCCTCGCTATATAACGATAAGCAAGTCAACTGCGCTCGCTTTGAGGCACCCCTGTGGCTACTTTGTGCGAGATTCAACGACCCATCGGTTTTTATTTGCATTTGCTAAAGGCCCTCAAAGTACAACAGTAATCATATACAACTTCTGTGTTACGCTTTCTTTAAAAGAAAATAACCCCAATCTCCCGCAATAATTGACATTTGTTTGTATACAGGGAGCATACTTTATTACGAGAAATAGTAACAATAATTTTTGCAATTATCCACCAAGAAACTTTTAAATTGATATTTCAGAAAGAACGTAAAAATAAAAAGTCAAATATTGTGGGTATGCAAAAAAATTTATACCTAACTCTGCATCTATCAACTATTTTAGTATGTATTTTAGAAATAAACTATGACCCTTTTATTTAAATTTTCGGTCCCTTGACTTTGGTCACGTGACGTTTAAAGGCCAGAATGTAAACAAACATTCGACAGGTGGGTGCGGAAGCTAACTTTTCTGCACTTTTGTTTTGAGCAAATAAAAGATATACAGCTCACTAAAAACTGTGCCTGTTTTACAAAAAGGGCATATTGGGCATGAACTTTCTGTAGATGTTTGAATAATAGGGGCTGGTATGCAGGATTCGTGCCGCAGATAATATGAAATTGACCCCTATTAGTGGAGTAATGGAAGGCTTCGTAGCTCTGACAGAGAGATGTACGATGTTATACAAGTCAGAGCTACTCGGAGCTAAGTCCTAGATACTCTTGCGGTCTTCCTATGACCTTTCTGTCCTTGGAAGATAGAAAGGGTCCGCTGGGACCAAGAAACAACCTAGCCTTGGTCTTAGATGACGTGCGGTCTTTCTATTAGCCAGATCACAATTTGGGCGTTCCCAGTAAAAATGCGCAAAAATTGTGCGCTTCGAATAAAATAATCCGGTAAAAATGAAAGAAATGAGAGATTTCAACTGAATGTCAAATTTCTCTTGCACCAAAGAGCAATGGGTTTTTAACAACCAATATACTATTTTAAAAATTTATTAAAAGTTTAAAGAAATAGTTTCAATTTCTTTTATATTCCAAGCAGGGCTCGCGTTGGCGGGGTTTTTGTCCACTTTTTGGGCATTTTTTACGAAATGACTCACTTTTTCGGAACCCACTGAGTCTTTCTGGACCCAACTGAGTCACTCTTTCCTTTTTTGACTCACTTTGCTGAGAACCCAGCGCGAACCCTGAGTTCCAAGTATGAGCTGTTTGTGCAATATTTCTTCTATATTTTTCTATCATTTCTTTCATTTTTTTACTCTGTTCCATCGCAGTCGAAATTCAAAATTCATGTGCATTTTATTAGAAATACTCTTACCCAAAGTGTGATTTGGCTTATGACAAGAGTCATAATTACTATAATAGGACATGCCATTGATGTCAATTTTCCCAATCTCGCCCCATAGCTAGGGCCAATGGTGTTATTTCAGAGAGATGTACGATGTTATACAAGTCAGAGCTACTCGGAGCTAAGTCCTAGATGACTCTTGCGGTCTTCCTATGACCTTTCTGTCCTTGGAAGATAGAAAGGGTCCGCTGGGACCAAGAAACAACCTAGCCTTGGTCTTGGTCTTAGATGACGTGCGGTCTTTCTATTAGCCAGATCACAATTTGGGCGTTCCCAGTAAAAATGCGCAAAAATTGTGCGCTTCGAATAAAATAATCCGGTAAAAATGAAAGAAATGAGAGATTTCAACTGAATGTCAAATTTCTCTTGCACCAAAGAGCAATGGGTTTTTAACAACCAATATACTATTTTAAAAATTTATTAAAACTTTTAAGAAATAGTTTCAATTTCTTTTATATTCCAAGCAGGGCTCGCGTTGGCGGGGTTTTTGTCCACTTTTTGGGCATTTTTTACGAAATGACTCACTTTTTCGGAACCCACTGAGTCTTTCTGGACCCAACTGAGTCACTCTTTCCTTTTTTGACTCACTTTGCTGAGAACCCAGCGCGAACCCTGAGTTCCAAGTATGAGCTGTTTGTGCAATATTTCTTCTATATTTTTCTATCATTTCTTTCATTTTTTTACTCTGTTCCATCGCAGTCGAAATTCAAAATTCATGTGCATTTTATTAGAAATACTCTTACCCAAAGTGTGATTTGGCTTATGACAAGAGTCATAATTACTATAATAGAACATGCCATTGATGTCAATTTTCCCAATCTCGCCCCATAGCTAGGGCCAATGGTGTTATTTCAGAAAGGACGCCTCCAAGAAATGGCCTAATTATAAATATTGGCGCACAATTTTTATGATCAGATAACAAGTTTGTACTGAGAGAAATGTGTGTTTTCTTGAGAGAAGGATATAGCTCCAAATAGCGGTCCGCTACTGAGGTTCGGCATACCAGATTCAAATCCTCGCTACACAACGATATGTAAGTCAACTACGCTCGCTATGAGTCACCTCTGTAGCGAAGTTGTGCACAATTCAACGGCCTACAAGTCCTTATTGGCATTCGCTAAAGACCGTCAAAGCACAACGGCAATGATACATAACTTTGTGTTACGCATTCTTTAAAAGAACAAAATGAGTAAATAACCAACAGATCTTCCGCAATAATTGCCATTTGTTTACACACAGGGAGCATGGCTTATAATGTGAAAAAGTGACAGTAAATTTTGTAATTATGCGCCAAAAACCTTTGAACTGGTATTTAAAAAAGCTTGGAAAGAGCTTAAAGTAAAGTTATATCCGCAACGCAGTGTTTTAGTTTGCCGGAATGGCTCAGGTATTGGGGAGGGGGGGGGGGGGGGGGCTGCAACGGATGATACATAGAGCTAAAGCAAAAAGAACACTCAATTCCTTTCACGCGGCCTTATCTACAGTATTGTTTTGATCCTTTTTTGAGTTTACCACTATGTATCATCCGTTGCACGCCCTCCCCCCAACACCTCACCCATCCCGGCTAACTAAAACAAAAAAAAAAAAAAAAAAACAAAAAAAAGATGTGTCCAATCGGACACATCTTTCTTTTTTGTTTTTTTTTCTTTCTTTTGGCGTTTGTTTTTCTTTATGTGATATTATTCCTAATATATTGAAGTTGTACAGGGCGTCGTGCTTTTGTCCGAGGGGGCGTTTATTCGGTCGAAATTGGCCTTTGAACTTAGGCAATTTTAATGCAGTTAGGTGCTCGTTACTAAGTCCGTGCTTATTCATTCTTTCTTCAAGAAGAATCACATCCCTCAAACTAAGATTATGTCACTGACTATCCGCCAGGCATTCGTGCTCCGATCGGACACATCTCTAGTTTTTTTTTTTTTTTTTGCAATCAGCCAAAAATCGGAGGCATTTATAAATTTTTAGTAATAAATTTTCAAAATACCCTTTTCTTCTTCGTCTACAATTTTGATCCGATTGTCTTCAAATTTTGCTTAAATGTTCACTAGGCTGTCCTGTCTAAAATAGGTATTTTTTTGATCATCCAAAAGAAAATTGGCTAAAACGGGTGCGTTTTTTAATCTTTTGGTGGCCAATTTTAAAAATGCCTCCACTTCCACAATTTTGATCGGATCCTATTCAAATATTTACGTATGTTTAGTTGCTAGGCCTCTCTTGAAATTTTTTGGCGCTCCACCAAAAAGTGGCCAAGCGGGCGGCATTTTAAAATAGTCACTTTTTCAAAGACTTTGTCTTTCACAATTTTGATCGGATTGCCTTTAAATTTTGCATAAATGTTCACTAACCTGTTTTATTTTGACAAGTCACTCTTTTGAGCGAAAATTGAGCAAATTCAGGCATTTTAAATTTTTCGGTAGCCAATGTTCAAAATGGTTTTTTCCCACGTTTTGGATTGGATTCCTTTTCAATTTGTGTGATTGTTCCCTAGATGCTTCTGTTTTGAGAAACATTTTTGTTGACGATCCGTCACATTTTACCCCTGCAAACGTGTTTCTGTGATGAAATAAAGTGGTTATGAGGCAAATTTTTTTTCGCCCGTTTGGCGTGCATGCGTGCACACTCATTGACTGAACTTTGTAGACTGAACTTGTCCCAGGGTTCAGCTTCGATCAACCTGAAACCTATATTGATTGAAAGCTTGTGATATCTGGTTGTGCACCTCTTTCGTTGGGCTGCCGTCGGTTGAACTGAACTTGCCCTAGGGATTTGCTTCGATCACACTGAAACCTGTATGGATTGAAAGCGGTATCCAGACAGAAGGGCCTTGAACACAAGGGCCTTGGACATAAAGGTCTTTCCCAAAACGGCCTTGAAATTCTTTTTGGCTATCCGCCAAAAATTGGCTAAATTGGGAGGGGGGTCGGGGGGGGGCATTAAAAAAAATTGGTAGTCACTTTTCAAAATGCTTCTTATTTCACAATTTTGATCGGATTTCTTTCTAATTTTGAACGATTGTTCCCCAGATGGTTCTGTCTTGAAAAATGCCTTTTTTTCTCGAACCATCCAAAATTGATTAATTGATGAGCATTTGAAATTTCTTTGGTATCCAATTTTCCACAAGATTTTTTTTTCACTATCTTTATCGGATTGCCTTCAGATGTAGCAGAAATGTTCCCAAGACTATCCTCTTTTATTTATTATTTTTATTTTGCCGATCCGCAAAAATTGGGGGGGGGGGGGGGGGGGCGGGGGAGGGGGAAGGTATGTAAGGGGTACAGTGTATTTAAAAAATTCAATAGTCCGTTTTCAAAATGCATCTTTCACAATTTTCATCGATTTTCTTCAAGTTTGATGGATTGTTCCCCAGATAGTTCTGTTTGAAAAATTACTTTTTGGTCGATCCACCAAAAATTGGCCAAATGGGGGCATTAAAATATAATTCATAATATTCAAAATGCTTCTCCTTCCACAATTTTGATCAGATTACCTTTAAATTTCACACGAACGGGTAGGCCTCTCTGGAAATGTTTTGGCGACCAGACAAAAATTTGCCAAATAGGGGGTATTTTAAAACTTTTTAGCCAATTTTCCAAAGGATTTTTCTTCAATTTTAATCGAATTGTCTTCAAATTTCGCATAAATATTCACTAGGCGGTCCCCTTTTGAAGTTCTTTTTGGACGATTCTCCAAAAATGACTAAATGAGGATTGGGGGGGGGGGGGGCACATCTATACATTGTTGATCGTCGGGTTTCAAATTGCTTTTCTCCCACAATTTTGATCGGCTTGCCTTTAAATTTTGCATTAATGTTCACTAGGCGTCCTCTCTTGAAAAGTTACTTTTTGGCGATCCGCCAAAAATTGGCTAGATGGGGTGGGGGTGGGGGAGGCATTTAAAAAAACTTAATAGCCAATTTTCAAAATCTTGTTCTCTCACAATCTCACGGATTCCTTTAGAATTTAGTAAAATTGTTCCCCCGATGTTTCTCTTTCGAAAAAACTTACTGTTAGAAAGTCGAGGAGCGAAACACAAAAGCTTTTTTGACGCGTTTATTCACGATTCTATCCAAGTTAACGTCCGCGCACCCCAGAGGACAAATGGTGCATCAGCGGTCCAATCGCTAACTCTCCATGCTGACAAACGGCAGAATTTTACGAGAAATAACACAACAAATTACCACGAAATACTGCCTTAAACAGACATACTTCTATATTTGGAGAACGAGGTAAGTAATTATTTACAGCGCAAACCCACATATTTATGACAAATTATTATTATACGAGTGAATTCTTACCAAAAACTATTGGGCTCCTCCGAATAACTTTCTAAGATTTTTATCCCGTTCTATTTATTAAAGATTTCACAATTTCGGTTGTATTTTTTATTTCTTGTCCACATTTAGGACCAGGACCTTTATCCGTCTTAATATCTTAAATCACTTGAATTTTTCTTCGATCACTGAACAAGTTACCAGATTCACTCAGTTTTTTAACGTGAAATTCAATCACTGAGGGCGGGTCCCGGGTCCTAATTGGTTGGAATCCCAGTGGAGACCTCCGTGTTGGAGAGGGGGAGAAGAGGGAGCAGTGCTGACCCAAGAATCACCGTTGCCATTGGGACATCCTTACTACCCAATAAGAGAACGGCACTGCTTATCTTGGCCCGAACGACAAGTTCACAAAGGTTCAAAGGGGGTGATCTTACGCAATAACGAGACATACACCCGCTGGCTCACAGGGGAGCTCGATCAAAGGGGAAAAGCCGGGAAGAGGGGAGATCGGAGAATTACGAAAACATAAATTCCGTATATAAAAACATAACTTTTTGGTTACGAAAACATAAACCTACGAAAGCATAACTTTTAATGACCGTCATAAGTGGTAAGTACTTAAGTGTTCGAAAAGCAAACAATATAATGACTTCCTCAGCAGGACAGCTAAATTCTGAGTTCTACTTGCCAACATATTTAAAGACAACCAGTTCGTACATAAACTGCCTACCATTTTAAATGCACATTACACTGTTTTAACACATGCAGTCTCAATTCTAGGCATCTACTGGTAAAAATTTGAAAGCCACTCTTCTAACATACTGTTTTCTGTTCAAGTAAAAATACATATACTGGTGAAAAGTGTCATACAAGAAGTTTGCTTTTGCCTGAGTTGCTGGATTTGCGTATCTGGGTGCATTTAAGCTCTGAAGCTTGACGTAGGTTTCTTCCTGTTGCATCTTTAGCTTGAAAGCAAAGATGTAAATATTTGGATGCGCACCAGTAAACTGCTTTCGAAAATGCTTATGAAACGCTTCAGCGGCATTTGTCGTGCGAGGCATGTTGTCACCAACGTTGTCCAGGCTTGGACTAGCGGCGCACAAGTAAGGTAGAAACTTGGCATCGTCAACTATGTATGTTTCCGTCATGTAGTATGCAAGCTGCTGAACCCTTTCATCATGGCACTGTTATATAATCCACAGCAAGCCAGAAGCGCAACTTTTGATGTCGCTATGCTAATGAGGTAGCTCATTAAATTTTATGTTTTCGTAGGTTTATGTTTTCGTATGTGTTATGCTTTCGAGAATTTATGCTTTCATTTAGTTGCCGGGGAGATTCCCTCTGATAAGGAGAACAATGGGAATGTTTACCCAACTAATACAGCCCTCATATTACAATACGTCAAGGATTTCCCACTGCAAACAGCAGCCCTTTTAATCACACAATATTTTAAACCCATTGAAATACACGCATGTGGATTTAAGTTTAACCTAACAACGGGTAAGAAGCAATGGTAAAACATGACACAATACATTTCTAAGAGAATAATAAAAAATCGCTGGCAGCGGTTTTTACACTTACTTTTTTTTTGGCGAATCGCCAAAAATTGGTCAACTGGCGGCATTTTGAATCTTTTTGATTTCCAAAATGCGTTGAGTACTGCAGTTTTATTAATCTATTTGAGCTTTTAGAATATTGATGTTTATGTGATGTTTTCTTCAAATAGTCTTTTTTTATCGCACCCCCAGATGTACCGCTATCTTCAACTAAAATTTCTAGACAGTAATATTATTTTTCTGGTGTGAGTTAAGAGTTTGCAGATTTTTTTATTAATATTTTCCGGCAGTTGTGTGCGAATCGCCAAAAAAGTAACAACCAGATGTACTCTTATGCCGCCTACCTTCCATCAGAATCTTGGATTTAGGTCAATATTTGGGAATTTTCAACTTGAAAGCGTACATACGCTCATAGTTTCATCGACTGCTACAGCTCCTACTTCTGTGGAAGCTGGGACTGAAAATGGACATGTCAGTGTTTTCATTGCTAATAATTAAGAAACGTATATGTGAACTTTTGTTGACTTTCAGTAAACAATTGAATGTACTGCTGATAGAATGTATCTGTATGTGTGTTTTAAACAGTTTAAGTTTACCATTGAAACTGGTGTCATTTTCTTTCTGTAAAACATGATAATAATAGTGAAAATAATTAAAACATAAAAAAAATTGTTTTAGGCCAGAAAACGAGTCCCGGGCGCCGTCGGTGGCGAAAGCCGATGATGAGAAGAAAAGCCAGGTGGGATCACGGCCACCTTCACACCGATCAGTCGGCCCAACCAGCGTTAGTCCTGGTCTTGCCGGCTCAGACAACCCAGCTGCTGATCTAAGAAATATGAGAAGGATAATAGCTGAGGATGCAGAGTGGTCTTTAATGACCGTACCACTATTGTGGGAGCTATGTATCAATCATATTGTGGCCAATTTTGAAAGTAAGTTCATGAATCGATTGAGGAACTGTAAGGGACTGGGTCGTTGATGAAGCGTTTGCTCTACTTTTTTACACAATGTTTGAGGCTGCTCCATGTAGTCTTGGAATTTATACCACTTGCCTCAGGTAGTTAAAATTCTGCGTTATGAAAACATTTACCTGTTTTATAATGTTATAAATTAATATCTTAACGGAGATGGTAAGTGTATCTCTTAATATTAGAGGCGCAAAGAAAGACTGAATCAATTTGAACCGCATGTATTTAGAAGTGATGGTGGACAATGTTACGTAACTATTTGCACTATTTGCATTGTGGTGGAATGTGTCTCTTTCAGATAACTCTAAAATCATCAACGACTTGTTGCCAAAACACAAGCAAAAGGTGCTGGAGAAACTCTCGACCACCTTGCCTTTGAAAGTAACAGCTAAACTTATCGAAGACGAGGGCTACTGGCAGCGCTGCTGTAAGGCGGGGTGGGACATATGTGACGTGTCCGCCTTCGGTGGCAGCTGGAAAAGAATGTACTTTGAGAAAAATTTGCAGAAAATTATCGAGAACTTTGTCCCTGAGACTACAGATTCTACAGAATTAGACGATACTTTGGCTTTGTCCGCGAATTACGTAAAGAAATTGCAGATTGAACAGCTGCTTCCTCCCGTCAAGGAAACGGCCAAGGGGGAGGGTGACGACATGTCTGACGCCGGAAGTGACTCTGGAGACGGGCCAGAGGTCGATCATTTTGACTTTGCGCCCGCCTTGAAAGCACTTCCACTCCTAGAGGAATTTCACTTGACATATGGGGTCAACGATTGTGGTATGAATTTTGAGTGGAACCTTTTTCAGTTCACCGCACGAGACTGTTTACTGTTGGCCAAATGCATTGCTGCGTGTAAAAAGCTCAAAGTATTTAGACTGCATCAAAGCAAAGTCGATGACGACAAAGTTCGCGTTTTGATCAGCCATATTTTAGACCATCCCGGTTTAGTGGAACTTGACCTATCACATAACATGATCGGAGACCGCGGTGCACGGGCTGTCGGGAAATTCTTGAACAACCATAGCAAGTTGACAAAGCTTAATATCAGTGACAATGTGATCAGGGCGGCAGGTGCCCAGGCCATTGCGCATGCGCTTACGAAAAACACCACCCTCACCCAGCTCAACATGCGCTTAAACCGATTAAGTGACGAGGGCGGCCAGGCCATTTGCCGAGCACTGCTGAAAAATAACACACTCAAAGAAGTAAACATCGGCAGCAATGACCTAACAGAACCGACGGCAGCCATTTTGTCACAGGTGGTGGTGCAGAATTCGGTTGTCAAAATGTTCGATCTCTCCTGCAATAGACTTGGACCTGTAAGTTTTTTAATTTATTTGTTTTGTTTTTTTTCCATTGTGTGTCCAATCAAGATATTTTCTGTCTCAGCCGACTTTTGTCGGTTGTCTATATCCATTACTTTTCGAGCCTGCGTCGTCCGTTATGTGTGTGTGTAAGCAATTTATCGAAATGCTACTCTTCCTAGGTTGCTGGTTTGATTGTTTTTAAATTCGAAAGGAATGTGTCCTGCAATATATCCTCGACTTTTTTTTGCAATCTGGTAAAAATTGGCCAAGATATTGGCCAAATTTCAGAAAACACACATAACAAATGCTACTCTTCCTACATTGAAATTTTACAGGGATGTTTCCCCCCAAGTGCCTACATCAGTCGTGACTTTTGTGTGCCGAATTTACCAAAATATTAACCAGAAACGGTCGAATCGCAAAAAAAAAAATCACCATATGCGTCTTGATGCTTCTTCACCAGTGGTTAGGGTGGAGGTCGGATTGGTCTTGTGGTAAGCTTTATCGCCTGCGAAGCAACAGGCTTGAGCTGAAGCCCTGCTCCAGGTTTACTTCCTCATTGTCTCCACTCATAGGTTTTGTCGGTCATATTTATAGTTCTGCTTTTCACTGAAGCATTTGTAGGCCCATGCTACATTAATTCATATTAGTGGTTCAAGATTGGAAGGTCTGCACACTAAATTATAATACTAAAGCTATTTTTTCGGCACAGGGTCAATGGGCTTGAGCAAATTTATATAAAAAAAAACATTATGTAAAAATCAATATATTTCTTTCTTTATTCTTCCTTTTCTTTTTCTTTCCTTTCATCTCTCCCTTCCCTGATCCCAGGTACATCTCCCGTGGAGTTGTAGTATTTTGTTATCGGCTCCACAAAAACTGGTGAAAAAAACAGATAGCTGTAAGGGAAAAATGCTGTTTGTCCAACACGTCCAGTCTGATTACTTTTGATAAGTGTTGGCCGTGAGGCCTTCTACCAAAACTAAGTTTTGTTCAAATTGGTCGGTTTCTGCTTTCACCTTCGTGATGTCTTCGCTTTTATGGCTGGGCACAATGTCCATTGACATTCTTGTTTTTTTTGTGAGGATAATTTGGTATAAATGTTTCGATATTCGAAATAATCGTTTGCGAAAAGCCAACGGGGGCGATGTTTAAAGTGAATGTACAATTCATTAAGGCTTTTAAGGGTGCATAACTGAGGCATCGGCACTGAGATGTGTGTATTTTAACAGCGCTTTGTGTCTTAACTACAGGATGGGGGGAAGCAGTTACAAGAAGGCATGGAAGAAAACGATACCATTACCCACATGGATCTGCGACTAACTGAATGCGGCCAAGAGTCGGAATATTGTATCAACCAAATTCTCAGCAAAAATCGAGAAAAAGAAAGAGAGTTAAGATTAAAAGCAGAACAAAAAGCAGCTTAATACTGAAAACAACCTTGTTTGGCTGTGATGCACTGAGTATCTATGACAGTAAATGTGAAGGTCATAACAGTAAGACTTTAGCTTGCATTTTTTTGGTCATGAAAATCCTTTTAATGAAGAGGGTGCCAAGGAACTGTTTCTTTGCCTAAAAAAAGTTTCTTGTTTAAAAAAAAAAGAGTATTTGTGCAAAATATTGTAAATATTTAAGCGTGATCAGTATTCGCGACCTGTAGTAATAGGATGTTATAAGTGAATTTATTAATAATGTGTTTTGATCAGCTTGAACTTGAAATTATCACCATAAGGCAATTACTTGTTTTCAAGAACAGATTTAAGAAAAAAAATAACTTTATGGTTTCTAAATGTATTGTTTCTAAATTGTTTGAAATAAAGTTTGATATCAGCATTTATCTGCAAATTTTGTTTTCAAGCGGCAGGCTACTTTTCAGGAATATTAATGTTTTGATTTGACCCCGAGAGTCGTACTTATAGTAAGATGAAGGGTAGGGTTGACAATGTTATACAACAATGTGACGAGACGAAATGCTTCGTTGTGAATGGTCAACCTCAGTTCTGGACAAATGTCATTTTCTCTTTAAACCCGTAAGAAACAAACTTTGAATTTCTTTCTTTAATATATCAATTGTGTTGAACTGCATGACAAGACTTTGTTTAATTATTTAATCATTTCAATCCGACGCCAAAAGTTTGTTGATCGATGATCGTTATTTGGCATTGACTATAAATCTATACTCACTTTTCTGTGAACATACTGCTGGACAATGGTGGTGGATGATTTCATGGCTTTTACCATTAGTGCCTTGTATTTACAGTCAGTCAGAATGGCCTCTACATTCCAACGGTTTGGTCAATAAAATACATTAAAGGGAACTGGCAGGGATTAACTTCTTATCCACAGAATGTAGCTTGGTTATCAGGCTTGATCTGCTCGGTGCTGATGCTTGTCGCTAATGAAGGGGTGTGCCGTGGGGTATCTCTTTACTGTTGTCTCTCACGGATTGTTGTTACACTCGGTGAGACATTAATTAGCTATAGAAGGAACGTGAAACGCATTACAGCTCTATATTCATTGTTACTTCATTTCCTAACCATGTTCTGTCTTATCCTGTGTTCTAAATAAAATAAGAATGATTCCAGGGAGTGGAGGGTGGGGACATCAATGCTGTAAAACTGCCTATACAAGTGCGAATCTGAACAGAGATTGTCCTACTTCTAACTAGTGTGGGACCGTGCTAGGACATAAGCAATTCGATAACTCGGCCTTCATGGTCTCAATGTTCGAGGTATATATGAGGCTAGCAAATACTTTCGAATAAGAAAATACAGGGGATTGTATATATTATATTATATATATATCTTACATATCATAGGGCGCGGGCAACGTTTGGGGAAATAATTTATGTGACAAGCGTCCGAAACACTGTCGCTGTATTTGAGACTTCTTTGATTCAAAGCGCTCCATAGAATGCGCTTTTTGCTTCAAAATCTGAACGTTCCTGTATGGAAATGGTTGTTAAGAAATAGAAAACAATTTTTTCGATATTTTCTTTTATTCTGCTAAAATTTAACTTTTTTTATATCATTAAGTATAAAATTATTAACTACGCTGTTATCACAAATGTTGTTCATGTTCTTCATACTTGTATTATATTCTTATTTCTGATAACTTCTTGTCACCGAATCTCTAAATGAGCCCTTTTCGACAGCCCATTCCCCCTGCTCTCTCTGCCCCTTCCCCTCTCCAACCAACGTACATATACACTCCAAGTGCTTTGGACATATTTCGCCTTGATTACTTAGTTGTGGAGTGTTTTATTGTGATTCTAACTGAGAGCTTCTGGTAACTTCGGATTGTTGACAGTAATTCGATCTACAGGCTTCCTGGTTAAGATTAAACCGCTACTTGAGTGAAAGATGTCTGACTGAAAAAAATATCTGGTAATTCCTAACGTAAAAGCATCTATTCAGACGATATTTCAGGCTTTGTTGATGTATTTTTTTTTAATATTACATCTCTCCGGCTAAGGGGAAACACAATGTTTGTACGTGTGTGTCGCAGTCAATTGTGAGAAAAATGTGTGCAAGATACCTCGAGAAGGAAAAGTCAGGTGGATTTCAAACTTTATCTTTTTATTCTTTGGGCAGGTCAGATAGTTCTGTCAACTTTTGAAGCACGTTACATTATTAGGGAAGGTGTATGACGTCATCACGTAAAAAATTGTTTGACATTTCTCAACCGCTGAACATCGGAGAAAGTTCGAACCAGTTGGATCTTTCAGTTGATCGGTCCGAAAGATTCTGTCAAATTTTGTCGCGAGTAGAACGAACGAGAGCGGCGTATGACGTCATCACGTAAAATATTTATATATTGTGAACGAGATCTTGTATGTGAAATATCTCGATAACGGAAAGTCATATCGAGTTCAAATTTTACATGAGTATTCCTTGGTTAGGTCGGACAGCTCTGTCAACTCTGGACGCATGTTACGTTATAAGAGCAGACGTGTGACGTCATTGCATTAAAATCTTATGTGGAAAATTTCTCAACTGCTGAACATCGAAGAAAGTTCAAACTTTGTGGAATTGTTGCTTAGAGGTCCGAAATGTTGGTTCATCTTTTATCGCAAGCAGAACAAACGAGTGTGGCGTATGACGTAATCACGTATGCAAATATTTCGAAAACGATCTGGTTTGCAAAATATCTCGAAAAGGGAAAGTCGATTTCAAATTTTATTTGGGTATTCCCCAGATCAATCGGACGGTTCTATCAATTTTTGACGGATCTAGCGAAATTAAGAAAGGCATATGACGCCATGATGTTGATATCTTGTATTTAAGATTCCTCAGCCGCTGAACATCGGAGATAGAACGAACGACTCGTGGCGTATGACGTCATCACGTGAAATATGTTTATATTTTGAACACGCCTTGTGTGCAGAATATCTCGATAACGGAAGTTCGTATCGACTTAAAATTTTATATGGGTATTCCTTGGGTCAGTTGGACGGTTCTATCGACTTTTGATGGATATGGTGAAATTATAAAAGGCGTGTGACGTTATTACGTTAAAATCTTGTTTGTAAGATTTCTCAGCCGCTGAACATCGGAGAAGGGTCAAACTTAGTGGGTTTGTTGCTCGGTAGGTCCGACAGATTCTGTCAAATTTTGTCGCGAGAAGAAAAAACGAAAACGGCACATGACGTAATTACGTAAAATATGCAAATGATTTGATTAAGATCCTGTGTGCAAAATATCTCGCTAATGGAAAGTCGTATTGACTTTTTTATATGAGTATTCCTTTGGTCGATCGGACTGTTTCAACTTTTGACATGTGTGGTGAAATTAAGAAAGGTGTCATTGCGTTAAAAATTATCTGGTGTTAAGCATAATATCCCGACAGCGGAAAGTCGGATCGATTTCAGATTTGGTGTTACACTTTGGATATCTGGTACCGTTTTGTTTAAACAGTAAACTCATACTGTATAGAAAAATATGAAAGATATATGATGTCCCCCTCTCCCATCCCCGCCTTCCTTGTTTTGTCGGCTTTTTCGTTAACCAGGCACAGCTGTTTACTGCGCTGGGTATTTCAGCGTTTTCTAGACGATTTCGGGTGTTCCTGCGTTCTTTAGACTCCTTGAAGACAACAAGAGCATCACTCTCTATCCATGGCTATTTCTCCACTTGGCTGCAATTGACCTTTTGTGTGCGTTACTCATATATAACTATTACGTAACGTGTCAGTCAGGGGTCAATGTCTCCATGTCAGTTGCGGTGCATTATGAAGTCGTTATCTGCAAGGCCATAGAAAACTGTTGTCGCATTTACAGGTCCCAGCAGGCGTAGGTATTGTTTTTTTTTTAAAACTTGTTTTCATTTGTTTGCCAAGCTGTATGACGCCCCCTCCACCTCTTCCCTCCCCCCTCCGGCAAAATTCGGATCTTGGAGCTATTTTGTAATGGTTAGCATTGTTTACAGTACCTGGAAAATTTCAGCTCTTAATTCACTATTGATGGCCGTGTTTAACTGATGGGCGGGGGGGGGGGGGGCTGTGGGGAATATGTGAGCTACGCACACTGCTCTAGTTTTCATTTTTAAAGTGGATTGTCTCATATCTTGTGTTATGACAGATTGCTCACCATTTTGGCACCACAATGCCCCCACCCTTCTCCCTAAGTGATTCCTCTGTAGTGCAGTGACGTAGAATGCCTTTTTAGTGCTTTTTGGCCGATGGGAATGTACGAAGATAATGTAGAAGATCATGGCTATAAGTACACTAAGGATACAGACCGTTACCGTAACCTTGGGTAAAAGGTTTATGGTTGCGTTCAAAGTCATACCTATATTATATTGAGGGGATGGGGTGGGATAACTGTTGGGAAAAAAAATCCAGACCACCTTCAAGACCAGGATAAAAAGATGTAAAGAAAAACCTGTTTGTCGTGATCCCTTCTAGATTCGGATTGAAAGACGTAGGGTAAAACCTTCCTGTCTTGACCAACTTCCAGACCTGGATAAAAATGTAACATCCAGATTCGGATAAAAAAAAGTGGTACAGTAAAATCTGTTTTAGTGACCATCATGTAGTTATGTTTATTTATGAATTGATAATGATTTATGATCATGTTTGCATAAATAAATCTCTTATTTCAATAATAAAAAAAATGGTTATTGAGGAATTATGGGTTTAGTCGGGGAGACATTTGTTTTTGTTTACAAAAACAAGAAACTAAATAGGTGTGAATTGAAAGTAGATTATAAGATTGTACCGTCTGTTATGGGTGCACTGGCCGCCTTAGTTTAAATAGAATTCATTCGATTTGTAACTGTGTTAAGGCTGGTGGTGAACTTTCTCCATGGAGACAGGTTCTATAACAACAGCGTTTTATAGTCTGTTTAAGACCCTTTGGGTAACAATTTCAGACTATAGGCAGTTATGTTTCGTGTCTGTTGTGAGGTAACACAATCCTGTATGGAGGTATATGCTAGAACTTCGAAAACTCGAACGTAGTGCTACCTAATTATGAGGCATATAAGTAGCACTTTCACTCGGATCCACGCCAGTTCATCTTGGGGCAATCCATCTAACGCCATTCATCCAGCGACAGGTCGTCAAATGAAATAGAGGATGTAGAGTGGTTTGGGATCGTTGCAGGTTAGGATCTAAACCCATCTCTCTTATATCGTCTGACTCATCAACAAAAGAAAAGTATTCTGTTTTACTCAGGATCAAAGGAAATTCTGTCAATACCAAAGAGTATCAGTAATGTTGAGTTTGAATGCCTATTGTGGGCCCCTTAACTCCTCACGCACTCGGAAACACCCAAATTCCCCTGAGTAGGCGTTGGCACAATAAAGGAAGAAGTTCGAATTACGAATAACCCCAACGAATAACACAATTCCGCCCGATCCACTCACGCGCATAGCAAGAAATGTTAATTGGATAAATCAGAAATATATATGACTTGTCGCTAAATCGATAGTTGCTTGATCTTTTGTCGCTAAATGAACTGTTGCTTGATGGTTTGTCGCTAAATGAATTGTCGGGATACCCTGACACTCGTGTGACATGCTATTATCGGTATCCAGACAGAACGCCCACGGACACAACGTCGACGGACAGAACGTCCACAGACATAACGTCCACAAATGAAAACTTGGACAGAACGTCCACTTCGCAGAATTATGTGTGGCAATTATTATTTGAATATTAACAGATAGTAGTTAATGAATGGACGACATATGACAATGCGTGACCGCGTTCTTGAGCAATTTAAAAGACCGTTGATTCAAAGGAATAGATTAAAGGAACTGAAGCCACATCGCGTTGAAATTGCAGTGACAGTGATTAAGCTAATCCACAGTGTTATAATTAAAATGTCGCACTTCGTTTGGTTCAAAGGAACAAGACTGAAGAAATGCGAAGCTACAACTTTTTTAAAATTGCGGCAAAATTGTTAAATTCTTTACCGGGAAAATATCAGTTTTACTACTGAGTAAATCATGACAAGCTCCAATTTGATATACAAGGGCTGAGGTTTCATAAAGTAGACGTTTTGTCCCAGTATACATGTGTGGACGTTCTGTCTGTGGACGTTGTGTGCATGGACGTTGTGTCCGTGAACGTTATGTCTGTGGGCGTTCTGTCTCGAATTCTCTATCATCATAAGTTTCAAATTAGACCGAGAAAATGCAATTCATGAGAACGTTAAATTAACAGCAGTTTTTTCACAAACCCAAGGTGACTGTTCTTTGAGACTATTTGAACCACTCTGCTTTTATTTACCAAGTAATCATTTCAATCTTATGTTTTGCTTATATACTGTTATTTTCTTGACAGTAGCTAAGTTCCTAACTTAGATATTCAGGCAATATCACTTTTCCAATTGCCACATTCCATGCTAAAATAAATAAGTTTAGCTTTCTGGCTACTAGCCGGAAAACATGGCGCATCACTGGGTGTTGTTTTGTTATAGTTTGTCAGGAATATTACGCAGTACACGTCGGGCAGATGTACTCAGTTTAGTTGATTTCTCTATAAAGTAGTTTCCATCATTCTTATGAGCGACACATCATCATCATCATCGACATCAGTTTGCATAGTAGTATCACTATTTATATCGCTCTCCCGAAGTTCGGCTCTCATTGTGGGCTGAACACCATATATTCTGACTGGACCTTTCATATGGAAAGGTGGAAAAGCAGCTGGTTGTATTAAACACACAGGACTCGCTGGGACAGTCATAAACAAGGCTGACTCGTAGCTTGGCGGCGATTCGGGTGTCACAGATTGCTCACGTGACTGTCCTGTCTGGTCGCGTACTGATTGCGTAATCGCCTGTGCAGGGATACTGCGCATAGGAAAAAGATCACTTGATGTGGGACACCCATGAGTGGGAACAGTATAATCCCGATCAAGATGACCACGGTGGGCGCTAGGAACTGGTTTTGACTTTGAGAATTGTACACTGTACGATTGGGTTTGACTTTTTAAAACTGCCTCGTGACTCCCGTGGGCAGTACAGCCTTCAGCAGCGGTATTTATATGCACATCACATGTATATGGATTATGCAGCTTTGGCACAACCTTCAAAACACATGGAACGGGGCCACGACACTGCTTCTTTTGACTGATCGAGTTCGCATGAGAAGTTGAAGGCTGACAACTCAGATTGTTTTGACTGAATGACACGCTATCTCGAGGCTGGTGTATGACACCATGTACTGAACATATTTCGGCTGATGTACTTACGCCGCTCTGAGCACAGGTAGAAGCCACAGCTGGTTGACTCACAGTTCCATTACCCGTTACTTGTGTGACCCTTCTATGTACTGAAACTAAAGGATTTTGTCTTGCGTGGTTTTGATTAATTTCCATAGCACTATAGGATTCAGATGAAATGGATGGAATCACATTTGGCGAGCTGGTACTGGTAATTACCGGTGGGATGTCAGAAGCGCACGCAGTAGGCGTGGAATGCATGCTCAAACTCCGCCGAGGTTGTGGAGAACATTCTGCACTCCTTCCCATAAGCGGTTCTATTTCTGCAAAACTGTGTGGTCTATTCTTTGTTTTGCTGTACTTCCGTTTAAGCCTAGCGCTTATGCTGGATGGTAAGCGTAGAATAACATTTCTTCTGCTAGAAGCACCGCTGGGAATACTCACATTAGCACCACTACAGCGTGAAATAGGACTGCATGATTGAGTTCTGTGTCGCTCGTTGGTAGTGTCGCCGATCGAAGAGGTATTACCAGTGGGGCACACATTACCCTGTATGGGTGCATAACCATTGTGGTAAATGGCAGTCGGGGTTGCGTTTCTATTTTCATCTGCCACAGTGTTACTGTCCATTAAAAGAGCCTCAGAGTAACTTGGCACCATACTGTAGTTATTTCTTATATTCATCTCGAATTCCATACTCGCTAAGGTACTGACGCGTGAAATAGGGCCCGGTGTGAAGGTCGAGTCTAGATAATTACAACCAAAGAGCTTGTGAACATGGTAGCGAACGTAGGCAGTTTTATACTCAATTAACACCCGCAAGGGCCACGACAAGAGACATAATGACGCTAACCAGAAGACCGCTTGTGACACGTACCATGGTAAATTATCCGGGTCAGCAAAAGCAATAGCATGCTCTTTAAAATTAGTATTCATAAGATCGAGCCCTTCTCGTGTTTCCATGTAATCGTCTCGTCGTTCATGCTCTGCGAAAAAGTCATTTCGCTGTTCTTCAAATTCACGTTCAGCCTCACTCGTTGTGAATGAAAAACCTTTGGAGAATTTAATCTTTGTGGCAGGGAATTTCTCCAGATTGACTAGTGTTTTGGACACATCTTTGATGCCACAGTTTGTGAAATTGAATGCGGAGCTGGCTGTATGTGAATTGACGCGTTCATAATACACCTGAGTGGTTGTAAAAGTATCGCCGTTGCGATATCGCGTCACTTGTCGGGATCGTCGTACATAATGATAACACACCGCCTTCCACCACACAATAGGCAGGGATTCCCTCATTTGCTGAACACGATCATACACTGTATTAACATCCACTTTGTACTGCAGCTGTATCCGCGTGTGACAATGCCAGCATTCCACAAGATAGACCAAATACAACATCACAACAAACGCCACGGGAATGTAGACGTATCCATCTTCACATGGGCTAGCTCTGCTTGTCTGTCGGTGAAAGTCGTAAGCCGCGCCCATTGTGTGTTCTACTGTGGTTAAGCGACACCAGGCGATAGCGACGAGACAACCGTAAATAAGCAGCGTTAATATAAGACACTTCCAATGCGTGTCACGGCGCAGGGATTCGCAGAACGTTTTCTTGATAGGTTGTTGCTGAAATCAAAGTACACAAAATTGATAATCCATGGGAAAATGTACAGCAATTCACATATGAAAAGTGTTTCCATTGTCTGGTCAGACATTTCTAAGTAAAGTTATTTTAAACTCTAATTTTCTAAAAGAACCCTTTCTTAAGTCAGTTAATAGATGGAAAACAGTGTATTCTGTATTATTCTGTTGTCAGAAAATCCTCGTTGCTGCGCAGCTCGGGATTTTCTGACATCAGAATACACGTTTTTCATCTTTTAACCGTGACATAAAACCTTAAATCCGTGAAGCAGCTACCTAATACTTAATTTTCAATAGTCTACATAAAGGTTATAATCCCCCTACCCTCCTCTTGTAGGTACAGGGCGAACATCGGAAATTTTAACATATCTAGCAAATCGTTAATATTTTGAATAATGTTTTCAATCCCAGTCTCTGCAGAGAGTAAAATGTCACATTGATTCTAAATGTGTATATTCCAGTACGCGGAAGCAAAATTCGGTCTACAAATTCGTTTGGGAATAAAAAACAGAAACGAACTAATTTAAAGTGGACAGAGAACTACAAGAAATGGCGGGGATAATGAGATTCGGGAAATCATTGATGTCGGGTAACTGAAATATGATGAAAAAATACTTTTTGCTGGATGTATACAGAGGGAAACGCCGATGATCACCGATTGTCTCCCGTGACAAAACTGTTCTTACTCGACATTCCCTGACCACAAATAATGCCATATTAACATTCAATGTGTTCACTGAACATCGCTTGCCCCTTCCCTCCACACCCTCTCAGGCGACTCCTTCAAGAAACTGAGCGGCTCAAAAATGCCTGGAAAAGTTCTGCCTTGAGGGGCTTCTATATGTTTTTCATGAAAGAAATCATGTCTTATCATAAGGATTCAGCACAGGGTTCGATCCCCTTCAAAGAAAAGAACACATGGCTTTTATATCAGGAGAGCCAAAACCGTGATGTTCTCCAATCAATCAGAAAGAAGAAGAAATTTACAGTCTGGAATTTATGTCTGCAAATGGCAACTTGTTTTACAAGTTCCCTGAAAGAATTTTGTTTTTCATCTGGATGGATCGCTTGAGAGCTCCTTCCGTGTTTCACTGTTTTTACATCGCATTTTGTGAATATTCTTTCATGCAGTGTTAATTAACACTTGACAAGCCTTTGGCTTGCAAGAGTTATATGAATTTGTGCGAGCAAAATTCGTCCTTTTTTTTTTCTTCTTGACACTTTTTCCGATTTTTTGTGTCTTCTTCTCCTCTGACACTATGGGCCCTACGACCATGAAACTTGGGACTTATGAAGAGCTTGATCTGAACATGTGCATGTCACTTTTTATTTTCGTCTTTGATTTCGTTTTCTTTGTTAAAACGCCATGTGAAAAGAGTGCATTTTTGGCAAGTAAATGCGTAGCATTTAACCCACATCACACAGAGTTGCACAGTGAGCTTTGTGCGAGCTCCCACTGCGTAAATAGCTAACACGGCGTATGCTAGATCAGTCAATAAAACCTTAAGTCAACAGAAACCAAACACTACTCGGCTTATAAGACATATTCAAGCTGTGTTGTTTGCAATATATTATTCAAGAAATAACCCATTGAAGGAAGTATTTTTGCGTTTTAATTTTTGTCAAGTGTTTAAAATTTTGCTAGCGAAGTGAGGTTCTAGTTCAACATGCTCTTGTACTCTGTTTTGCATTGTTGTTGTATAAGCATGCAGTGAAAAACAAAACCCCGCCAAATGGGCATCAAATTAACAAATTGGATAGGTGTTTTTCGACAAATGAATCCACGACAACTCGCAACAAGATAAGTCACAACTAGACAACTCGCAACTAGACAACTCGCAACTACACAATTCGCAATTGACAACTCGCAACTAAATGAAAAAGTGGACAACTCGCAACTCGTTTTTTTTTTTTTTGGGAGGGGGGGGGGGGGTTGGTTGGGGAACTACAAAAATAATATCAAGACGTTTATTCATAACTTATTTATAACTTTATTTATAACTTATCCTTCAAACACTTCAGCTCGCTTTCCCTCCCGTACACTCAGCACCACTTTCCCGACACGAAACTCTGTCATACCCTTCCCCTGCACCACTTCATTCCCCGTTGAACGGTCTCTGCGCTCTCAGTCACTATCCCACTATTCCGAACCACAGAACAAACAGTCTCTGCTGTCTCCGTCTTGATCATGGATCCCCCTCTTGGCTTTCGCGGTTCACAGGACGCCACCGCATGCTATGACCGATACCACGAAGAAACTGTGGGACGGACTTGCACGGACTCTATAATTCTTGCCGTGATTTCGAATCGGTGCGGATAACTTCGTGCAAACTGTGCATCAAAGTTTAAGAGATTAAGGATGTGGAATCGCGGACTGCAATAGCTTCTCACCGCGATTTCGAATAATAAGACATGAGTATTTACGGAGATTTCATGAGTTGCATTACTAAGACATGCTGTTAATTTCACCGAGAATGTTGTGGATTCGTGAAAATTAGATTTTAATCTGTATTAATAAGACATGAGTATTTACGGCGATTTCACGAGTTGCATTAATAAGACATTAATAGGACATGATTATTAACGGAGATTTCACGAGTTGCGAATTGTCCACTTTTTCATTTAGTTGAGAGTTGTCTGGATACCTCGACAGGTATATTCGCTTCGTAGTCTAATCGTTCTTATTTATTCTAGACATTGCAACTTGTCATTACCTGCTTATTGCTGCATCTTTTGTTATGTTAAGTGTAACCATTTCACAATGCTGTCCGAACGCAGAATTTTGGTCCTTTTCCTACTACATTATTTCCCACCTAAGTACCAACGTTACTCATTGGTTGAGAAACTTCTGGATCGTTTGGATCAGCAAAGGGAAAAATTTTTGTTTTTGTTCTCTCTCTCTCTCTCTCTCTCTCTCTCTCTCTCTCTCTCTCTCTCTCTCTCTCTCTCTCTCTCTCTCTCTCTCTCCCTCTCTCTCTCCCCTCTCTCTCTCTCTCTCTCTCTCTCTCTCTCTCCCCGTCTCCCTCTCTCTCTCTCTCTCTCTCTCTCTCTCTCCCTCTCTCTCTCTCTCTCCCTCTCTCTCTCTCTCTCTCTCTCCCTCTCTCTCTCTCCCCCTCTCTCTCTCCCTCTCTCTCCCTCTCTCTCTCTCTCTCTCTCTCTCTCTCTCCCTCTCTCCCCCTCTCTCCCTCCCTCTCTCTCTCTCTCTCTCTCTCTCTCACTGTATGGGCATGTAGTGCGTGAGTCTGTTGTGAGGACTTGATTTTTTTAACACGATAATTCGCGAACGGAAAGTCATTACTGTAACTGCAAACGTCGGATGAGCTTCAAACTTGGTAGGATAATGCATTGGCTGGGTCCGACTGTTCATAATATATTCGATCATTACGGTCATTTGGTCATTTGACGTCATTACGTACTTCGGACACTGGATTTTAATGACAGGATAAGTGTCGAACGACAAGTCGGATCAGCTTCAAACTTAGTTGTATTATGCTCTGGGTGGTACCTCCCATTACTATTGTATTTGAAGCATATTGTACAACGCGTATATGTGGCGTATATAGCGAGCTTTGTCGTTATATGACGTCATTATGTGTTGTAGACAATAGACTTCGTTAACTGGATAACTCGAGAACAGCAATAATGCTTCTAATATTGATTTTACTAGACTGATAGTAGAGTTGCTTTAACTGCCAACGCTCTTCATATATGGGAGCGGTTATGTAACCTAAACACTTGCTTGCAGTACCTGGAATTATTTTTCACTTTTAAGTGGGTCATATACTGTCTTCTGTTATGACAAGCAACTATGGCCGACATTCCACATTGCGAGACATGTATAAAGGTAAAGGATAAAGATATGCACAAGCCAGGTTACGTAGCTCCCGCCCCACCATCCCCTTTCGGAATGACATACAAATACAAATACATCTGGGCATATCATAAACATAGGGAAAAGGAATGGGGGAGGGGGGTGTCGGGAGCCTAGGTGAATGGGGGAGGGGGGTGTCGGGAGCCTAGGTGGCCACTTGATATCTTATGGGTCACCATGCATGTCCAAAGGGGTAATTTTGAGGCCAGACGTGGTCCACGCGTAGTAACAATTTCGTTAAAAGGGGAGTCATTTTTCATTCAGTTTCCTCAAAAGGGGGGTTATCTTGGAATTTTACTCTGCGTTTGATTAAGAAAGATGGTTTTATTTGAAAATGAGCACTCTGTGTTTAGGGTTTTTTTAAATGGTCATGGACACGCACGCTAAGGAGCTGGTACGTGAGTGCCCCCTTCTCTGGATTCGAGGGAAACATTCGTTTTTGTTTTCAAAATAAAAAACGGCAATGGCTGGGTAATAAAAGTGTTTGACATGTTCTGGTTCACTGATGTTGGAGTGCACTGGCCCCTCCAATTCGGTCTAGCTGCATGTTTTTCTGCAACGTCCAAAATCACATTTTACGGAAAGAACGAAGGAAAAATAATTGGCAGTTAATGACTAAAAAGGTAAAAATTTTCATTTATATGTGTCAGTATTATCTTCATGTGGACTTGCAATAAATAACTGCGATATCTATTGACTTCTGAGTCTCAGTGAGCATTGAAAAATTATGGACTTAGGAATCACCAGTCAGATTACAGCATTTGCCCATGCCATGTAACAATATATGTTATTGTTCGGCTTTATATGTTTTGCCATGATATTCACACTGATAGTTTAAAAAACTCCTTATTCCAGACAAGCTACCGGAATACTTTGCAATGCCGCACAAACTCAATAGTTGATACCTTTGTTAGTCACCGCTACATCGTGACCTACCTCATGATAAACAAAGAGATCGATATTATTCTCTTTTGGGTCTGGAAAAGGTATAGCCAGTTGGCAGGAAACGAACTCATTCTGTGACTCGTATGATGTGTGTAATACGCTGCAGCACTGTCACGATGTCCGAATTCTCCCAAGCAGTTACGAGCGTTTTATAAACAACTGGAAGTCGAAGACTTGCAAAGAGTATGTTGAAGCTGTACGGGGCCAATGTTTCGGACCCTTTTTTCCCCTTCACCAGTCCGTCATTTTGTGTTTACTGCTCCTCTGGCCATGTTGGCCCCAGGACCGCCAAATTTTACACACATGTAGTGTTTGATGTGACGTTGTCACGTCACCCTTTGTTGTCACCTGTTTTCATCTTCATGATTAAAACGCAAAACAAAGCAAATCAAAATTGTTCTGAAGAGTTTTTTAAAATCTACTCGAAGGAAGATAGTGATTTTGAATATATTATTTTTGCTAGTATTTCGCCTTTGAGACTCATTTATTTATTTATTATTTATTTATTTATTTTTGCGTCCAGATTGAGACCAGAAACTGATAAAAGACCCAATGCTTTTATTTTTATGTATTTTCACTTAAAGAGTTTCAATTTTTTAAAATTTGATATCTGGAGAGCTAATTGTAATGCGTATTAAAAAGAAAATTGTATGTAAAAGAAGCGATCAGATTAAATAGAAACTTAATGTGTGCCGTGTTAATTTGCACGAACTGATCTGCACTGATTCTCAGCCTTGTAAAATGTACGGACGCAAATATTTTTTTAATATCTCTCCGCCCATGCGCTACGCAAAGATGGTGATGTCAACCACTTCTTGTAGCATTGTCACATTGTTTGAGGGCGGGCCTGAACTGTGAAAAGCTGCTAACATTTGATTTTCTCACTCGCACTTACTGAGCTATTTTGTAGCGAGGACTTTTTCTGGGGTGGGAGGGGGGGGGGGGGTGCGGATTTCCAGTATGGGTGGATGCTTTACGTCATTTCTTGCTCTTACATGACATCTCAGCAATTTTTAAACTTTGATTTTGATGGCTAAATTTGAGCCAAAAGAAAAAAAATAAATAAACAATAAGAAATAAAATAGCTAAAAACCGCCACCTATTGGTGACGTCCTCGTTAACAGACCTATCCGACTCAACGCTTAAACCACTCAATATGTATAAAATGATTATAACCAGGAATTTTGAGCAGTCTTCACGAGACTGCTTTTCGAGAAAAAGTGTCTCAGCGTCCGATCTGTTATTTATGTAAAAAAAACCAATGGTGGTTTCTATGCAAAATAATGCGAGTCCATCTCTTAAGCTTTTCAGTAGTGCATTATTTGAACTTCTCACACCACCCTTTTTTATTCTTGACTAAGTTTTTTATCCTGGCGATTTTTAAATTACCCCTGCTGTTAAAGGAAAGATTTCACAACTGGTTCGGATTCCAGTTCAACTAAAAAGGTGATCCATTTCCTGTTTTAACTTGTTCTGAAAACACCAAATTATTTGTTAATCAATTGATTGCCTTAACTACCATAAATCTGACCGTCGTGGTAAGCTAAAGCCCCATTTGTTCGCATGCCTTGTTTTCATGCGTGTCTATCCGCTTTGGCCTAAAAAATAACACCCAGTTCCAGAGTACGTGCGTTCGCCCATCCGATACAATTTTATGGATGATGCGGAGGCGATGGGCCGGGGGTTACGATATTATGTTCCCTAAAGTTGCGCATTTGTTGTGAGTGCCACTTCAAGGTATCCTTCCCCATTTTATCTAACAAGGGCAAGTGTTTGTTTTTGATAGGGTTTACATTGAAAAAAAATCGGCTTATCTAGGTTTTACTGTGATTAAATAATTTGATATTTCCTAAATAAGATGAAATTAAAAATTTTGCTCAGTTGAGCCAAACCTGTTTACGAGGTATTATAAAAAAACCAGTTTTAAAATTGATGCCGTTGGATAGTGGTTTCGACACAAATTTGGCTCATTTGATGGAATAAATGAAAGAACGACACTGCTCTGGGCACTCTTTCATTGAAGGTAGGAAGTCAGTCTAGGACAGCGTCGGTGTTGGATATAAATTTAGTCATTGAAAAAATCAGCCATTAAAGATCCGAGAGCACCCTAAGTGTTGTTCTCTTGTGGATAAACACGTGATGTCGGCTAATCTATCAACGCATACGAAGTCTGCACAGTTTTTGCTTCTTGTCTTTTTTTTTTTTTTTTTGGTCTGTGAAGTAATTTGTGATTCTTTCTGGTAAAAAGTCTACCTTGATAAAAGAAAAAGGCAAGGAAAATGCAAGAAGTGAGAATGACAAACAAAACTAAGCAGCACGCGGGCGTCAGAAAGCTTTTGTGTGAACACACTTTTTAAAGTTCAATTAAAAACATCAGATTAAAGAGCACAGAAAGAACAGAAGAACTTAAAAAAACCCGAACATAAATTATTCATGGTTAAAAGAGATAAAACGGTTTTATATATAAAAATTGCTGTTTATCAGTGATGGTATGAAATTGATAAATGACACCTGCGTGTGAAAAAATCTATGTGGTGGCTCTTCCCCTAGCTTATCAACAGGCTATACTATGAGTTACATTAAAAAAGAGTAACTTTTAAATACACTCATACACCTACATATTTGTAGTGTACAACCATACCAGTTGGGTATATGACTCATCTTGTAGGTCAAGCCTCATTCTGCAAAACGACAACGTGAGATCCCGACTCCCGAATCGTAGATCACACCTTTCATCTCAGCGATCTGTTCAAATAGAAATCGTCGCAATTAGTCAAACACAACATTATTATTTAAATCTAGCTCACTGATAATAATCAATCAATGCTTCATAATCACGTATGGTTTTGATTTAAACTTCCTCATGTTTTTCTTGTTAAATATATTGCTGTGGCGTTAGAGGAAAATCGGATTTTTTCCCTCAAAGACCTGTTAAAACATTGCCTTGAAATTCCGACAAAGCAGTAACGTATTCGACCAACCATATATTTGCTGGGATTCTCATCTATCTCAATAACTTTCTCTGTAAGATTGTCAACCCCATTATTGAAAAATGGTGAAGAGGTGACGCCATTAAATAAACAACTATAGTGTTCCATGCACATTGTTAAGTCACAGATCTATATTTTTTGCAGTCACTGTAGGACAGTGCTGTCATTTCTTTGCAGATTGTCTTTTCTGATTAGCCCAGAACACCTGCGCTCAACTTCTATTTTTTGCGAAGTTTTGATTGAAGTAAAGGTTGGGTGGTTTTTTCATCGCTGTTGTCTCTGCGGCTTAATTTCTATGATGTGTCTCATTAAGAGTCACTTTCAAAATTTGTAATGTCTCTTGCGCACATTGGCATCTTACCGTTTAAATCTGTGTTAAACGTTTTTACAACAAAAATTGCCAAGATTTGATTTAAGATAGACAGTTAAATAGTACTTTTTTACTGCTTTCTCCATCAGACTTGAAAGACAATACTTTTAATTGTAACACTGCGTCATTGAAAGAAGCTCGATAAAGTATTTACTGTGTGTAGTGATGAACATTTTATGTTCCAGTGTAACAGGCTATCTAGCCCCCCCTGTCCCTGCGAAAGCTAAACTAGTCTATCTTCTTCTTCCAGTATATTTAGCCCCCCCCCCCCCACCCCCGGAACTTTTTTTGCATGTAAACATATTTGATAATATTTGTGCATGAGAATAAATTAAACTGTATAAAACTATCTTGAACTACTTTATTGGCCAAATACAACATAATTCAAACAAAATATAAAAACGCATCTTTGATCAGAAAGTTCTTTTTTTTCTCCTAACATCCTTTTTAGCATTTTAGAGAGCGCAGGTGGATACTCCTGACCGCTAAGAGTATCGTAAATAACATCCACATTATCCAAGAAGCGCTTTCCTGTATGTTCAACTTCACCTTCCTTTTAGAAAGTGATACCAATAGGGGCAAAAAAAAACCAGGTCGGGGGTGGAAGATAGCCTAGTCTAGCTTCCCCCCGGAGGGAAGATAGCCCTGGTTATCTCCTCCCGGGGACTGGGGTAGGGGGGGGGGAGCTGTACAGGGAGGAAGAGACACTGTTACACCGGCAATTTCCCCCAAAATGGCAGTTTTGCATTTTACCACAGAACTCACTTTCAAAACTAATATCGTTTTCCTGTACTAATAT
Source organism: Protula sp. h YS-2021 (assembly GCA_949752745.1). Classification (NCBI taxonomy): domain Eukaryota; kingdom Metazoa; phylum Annelida; class Polychaeta; order Sabellida; family Serpulidae; genus Protula; species Protula sp. h YS-2021. The sequence goes on from OX457024.1 coordinate 58,427,735, forward strand.
ATTACTGAAATCTAAATACTTTTTTAATGAAACAAGCCGCTTGTAATATGTTGGCAGTGTCAATAAAACAAGTAATAAACATTTTGCTCTGATGACACCGCGCAACAATCAATTTATTACTTTGGAAGATCTACTTTGTAACTTTGAAATTCAGTATAATTTGTCTCAGCATATCAGTAAGCCACCGTCACAAAAGAATTAATTTACTCTCACCCTTCATAGAGGTTTTGTACGCCATCGCAGATACAGTGCACTGGAATGAGGCAAAGATGTAACCGTATAGGAATCACATGCATGTAACATATGCATATAACACCACCAAGATTTGGGCCTCATGCAGTGTTTCGTATTTTTCATGTTGGTCTAAACCTAGACTGATGAATGTATTAGTGCCTTAGCGTAATGAAAACAGATTATGTTTAAACGGACCATTTCAAACACACTGAGAATTCTCATATTTCTAACATCTAAACAAGCTTTAATGTTTGTTTGTCTAATGGCAAAATCGTCAAAAGCCTCAGATAATAGGGAGAATAGAATGCAAAAACTACAATCGATTAAAAATTATTAAAACTTTCTTATTCGAAAAAGAAAAAATTGCTACGAATTGTAGACACAAAGGCGTCATTGCTACGTCATTTTTAGATTAACATTTGGATCCAGATTTTCATGTGTCAGATGAAAGCACATGTTGCGAAAGATTCATCAAGACTGTTTGAAATAATGCCAATCTGAATATATGTACCTGTTTTGGAAAATATCCTAGTCTGTTTAACGTTTGTTTCAGAACATATCCTAATTTGTGCGATGTCTTGTTTGGCTCCACCTTTCCTAGCCTCCTAAAGACCCCTTATTACTTGAAGTATTTGGTACTGATAATTGGCATTGATTTTACCATTCGTTTAATTTTGCAGAATCACGTAAAAGCACATGTTCAATACGTACAGCACCCTCTGACAAAGGGCAGTTCCACTGTGACGCAACCAGTTTTTCACTTCGATCTAACAAAAGAACACTAATTACTATCAACTAGAACAAATAAGTTTAAACACATGTACAAATACATTGCAATCCACACGCACTGCGTATTTGTTATACGGAAAACATAATGTGCATCTAATTTCTTACACTATATTCGCCTGTTTTATGCTGTTCCGCATTGTTGTTTCTCATATTTCCTTATTTGATGTATTTTTATGTTTTGCTTGTTTTAACTCATTGTTATTTTTTAAATGTCTACACTTATTGCTGGAAATAGCTTAGTACATACAGAACAAAGTCTGAATTATTTACAGTTTGTCGACATCCCGCCTTAATTGGTTTAAGTCTCTTTTCATTTGTGTCTCACTGTTTTTCGCCATTTGCAAGTTGGAGCGAAACCATTTCTGCAAAGATAATATTGTGCTGCTGTATATTTACAGTGCATTGCATTCTAACATGTGAAGCCATAGCTATGCATAAAGGTACGCAAATAGCATAAAATGAGTCACATGCGCATAGCTATGGCTGCTCTTTACCGGCAAGTGACAGTAGTCCTTTCACAATTCTATCCGCACTGCATCCTGTTGAAAACTATCCCCTCCCCCAAAGTGTAACTGTGAACGGATCAGCACGCAATTAAGGCTCACACAAAGACTCAATCATTTTCTTGTTTTACGTGACTCATAGATTCCACACTAGACCTTAGGCTATAAAAACACACACTCACAAAGAAAAATAGCTGATATTTGTCAAAGTTGGAGATTCCTCGTCGCCTTTAAGTGTCCAGCGTCTTTGTGGCTGTTACCGAACAAGAGGACCAAGCAGTGAAAATGTTAGTCGGTTCTAACAAGGAATGTCATGACATGTTACTCACTTATCAACACCAGGACCTTGAATCGTTTAAATGTAATCAATTATAGGCCTAATCTTGACACTATTTACTAATTCACTTTTACCCAAAGCAAGGCCATAACAGGGACATAACATGGCTCGCTAATGAGGTTGTTTTACAACTGTCTTTCATCATATATGCTGCGTTGTGGTACAGTAGCAGGTGCAACGATCCAGCTTGCCTTTGAATTCAGTCCACAGTGTTCACAGAAATTATCTGAAAAACTATGCCATATTATTTATATTTAGTGAATTCTATGCTTTGTACCAAAGCAATAAATCTTTAACTTATTGCGTCATTTTGCAATTTCACACCACTGTCTTTCCAAATACATGAACATGTTAATTATATTTAATCCTTCAAGATGCATTGGCGCCTTTGATGAATTAGAGTTCCGTAATTTGCCAGTTGTCACCAATGAACCTTTACACAATGAACACGTCAAACCCCACTGACCCCACCAGAAATTACACTCAGCAAGTCAAGAGAGAATTGCATCAAGACCACTGGGATAAAAGCCTATAATTACTCTGCAAGAACTACAAAACGAGATGGTCCATTAAATTAAGAACCTTTGTGATGTTTCTAGTTGTATTTTCATATGGTTCTGCCTAAGCTCTTTAAGATGCTAAATCTCTCAATACCCAAGAGTTCATGACTTTATCATTGCTGTTGTAAATTTTGTTTGCTCAATACTGTTGAATAATAGTTATCGTCTTACTGTTTTATACCTTTACTTCCAAAACATCGATGATTTTACTATAAAAGGACTTTTTTCATGTCTAAAAATTTGCATAAATAGAGCAAATAGAAACACCGAAACTAATTGAAACATTGTATCTCTGGTACCCGAAGTCTAATTGTGTCTAATATTGATGATTTTTTGTACACTTCAATAATTAATAAATGCAAGACAAAGATCCCTGTATGAATACTAAAAATTGTCTGACTAAGTGTCTGTGGTTATACTGAAGTGCTTATATAATATGTTTAAGGTTAAAATGTGGAGTTATACTCTTGACAAAGATTGCCTCTCTGTTACAACTCAATAGCAACTATATACTTTCAAATATCCATGCGCATGTGCACAGTTTATTTCGAAATTAGCATGATTTTTACACAAATAAATCATAATATTGTTACACATAGCGAATATCCTACCCCAAAATAAACCGAGTTAATAAGGTCTGAATTATTAATATTTATATGTCAGCAGCACTAGAAATGTGTTCTTCAAAGCGGCTGCTTAGTGCTCTCATCATCACTTTTATAGCAAATCTGCACAGGGCCGACGTAGCATAACAAAATTAATATCGAACATTTCTGACGGGCCACAAATCAGCGCAATTGATTGGGAGGAGATATGTTCCCCTTGAGATGGTTTTGTGCGAAAATGAATATGATTTTGGATTGCTTCTTCCAGATAAGTTGATAGAAAATTTTGTTTCATTTTAGAGCCTCCAACTCAATACCGAAAATATGAAAAGGCAAAAATGTAAATTGGCTACTGTCATTCTGTGTATAAGAAACGTAGTGATGATACTCAAAATTTACAAAGTACTATATCTGGTAGTAACCTTGGCCATGCGAGTTTTTCCTCATTCACCTGTCATCAATAGAATGCAGATGCATTACAATACATTTGCATTTGAAAGAAATAAATTGAAAGAAAAAATTAAATTTAAATCTACTATTGTTAACATTTACAGATATGGAAACTTTTAACGGATTAATGCGATTGATAATTTAGCGCAATGAATTATGTCTTTGTCCTTAAAGTGGGATAGGTATGTTCAGCTCAAGACCGCACAGAATATTATACTTAATTGAAGAAAAAAACTTCTCCAAAAAAAAGAGCGATTCATTTGAAAGGGTATTAGGTAAAATATAAATCATTTGAAAGATTACATGAAGAAAAATTTTTGGTAATTCGAAAAGTTGGCTATATTTTATTTTTCCTTATTTAAAAAAAGCTTCTATGGGTGGATATATTCAAACATTTCGAACAAAGTCAAACAGGGGGAGGCGAAAAGGGAGGGAATCGGTGACAAAATGTAATACAGAAGACTGACGGGGAAGGGAGGGGGCGGCGGCTGTAGCGGGACTTCAGACATGCACTGGAATGACGTTTTTGTTAATATTTTGACATTATTGTGTTTACAGTGTATTTGTAGTTATTTCATGCGAACAAACACATCAAAATAAAAATTAGCTCCGTGGTTTTGATGGTGTATTTTTTAATATTTTAATGTATTTTAAATATGTAAACATAAAATCATCTCACTTTAAAAAGTTACGTCAGAGAAACATTAGAGCGGATGATGTGAAAATTTGTAGTAAAATCTTTAGCAAAATTTTATCACCCTTATATATTTGCAATAATTTAATACAATTGAAAATAAATCCACAGATTTTTTTCAGACTAAACTGAAAATAACAGCATGCAAAAGAGAGCATTCAGTCCAAATGTAGCAGCGATGTGGAATTGGTTCAGGCTTAAAAAATCGTCATTTTTCGTAAAATGCCATTATTACTACAGCATATGAGAGAACGTTTTATATTAACACACTGGCCGTTATGACGGCGTTTATCAGCGGTTATTTCTACTTGCTTTTGGCGATGTATTTGTTTTAAAGATATTAAAAAATGCTTTTTAAGTTTAAAAACCATGTCATGGAACAACTATTGACAAATATTGAACAGCCAGATTAATCACTGAAGGGTACTACTTAAGTGCTTTTTGAAGTTTAAATATTAACAGTAACTGGATGCGATCTAACTAATCTGGTTATTTGATGTTGCTCACTCAGTTCTTGATGCCAACACATGCTTAAGATAATGATACGAGTAATTATAATCTTCCCTTTGTTTATGATACATGGTCTAGACTTGGTGTTGAAAAATGTTAGTGGGGCTGCCATAATCAGTAATTCCCAAGTTCTCTAATAGGCAAACAATATTTTATAATTGTTAAGCCCTTGTCATCTTATGTTGGTGTTTGTTACTCCGTCCGACAAGTGTCTTTGTTGGCATGTATGAGTATATATGCTGCTGAAATAATGTGTTTGGGAGAGTTCTCTGGAATGGCCACAATTATGATTCAAGAGTATTTATAACATTCAGGATATATTATTTGGTATGGTGTGGTAGGTAGTAATTATAGTGCCAAATAACACTTCGTGTGTAAATAAATGGATAACGTAAATAACGTAAAGTTCGTAAATACAATAAATGGGTTTCTTTGCATAGTACTTTCCGGTACAGTATCGCCCCGCTGCATTTTCAGTTAACAAACGTTAACAATTTTGCATTAACGTTAGCTATTTTTGTTTCCCCGCTGTGAGTCAGAACGGCTCACAGAGGCAGAGTTGTATGTCATTAAATAGTTCCCCCATGAGTAGTTAATTTGTATATTTATTATCAACTACAAATAACAATTGCTAAATACTAAGTAAACATAATATCGACTGATGTAACAATGTTTTATTTATTTAGATCGACTCGGGAGATTTCCAACATTGAAAAGATTCAAAGTGACTTTGAATCTACTCGATTCTTTTGAATAATAGACATGCAGTGTTCTCTAATGTGGAAGTCGTGAGTAGTCATTAATGAATATATGCTTCATGCGGGAGGTAATATTTCAGTGAAGTCTAGCTATTTCAAAAGAGGGTAAAATCTTCAGTGTTTTCCCTGTATCAAAACACGAAAATTCAATTATTGCAAAATTTAGATAAAACTTGCCGATAACACATGTACGATTTCTTATTTTATTTGAGTGTATGCATTAACATTGTAATGTAGTTGGCTACATTTGTTTCGGAAAAAATTAATGCTGTTTGTGACTTTACATAATACTTAGCCCTCAAAGCTTTGTCCCTTTTTCTGCAAAACAATGAACACAAGCAAGCACGCGTGTAATAACAGTTGTATTCAGAAAGTGACTTTTCAACCACTGCTGTGATATTGTTCTTATGATGCTGCTGTGTGATCATTTATACCATATATCTTAGAAGCCAACAAAAGTTGGTCATTTCCAAAAGATTTCAAGTGGCAGATAGCAATTTCATTTCCAGTTTAAAGTTCGTATTTGTAAATAGCCTAATATATAGGTATTATTGCAAAACTTCAAAAATTCTACTTTACATAGAAAAGAGCGATAATGCAACCAAAATATAAGGTGCCAATGTAAGACAAACGAAGTTTAGCTGAGTGTAAAAGACAATTATATTAAAGACAACACCTCAAACTGAACTATTTGTGGTTGTGAAAAAATGGGCTGTTCCAATGCGAAATTACATGGAAATTACCTGTGTGCTCAGCTTTAACACTAAGGTTAAGGAAAAAATTGTAATGGAATAAAATGTCTAAATTTACTAAACCACACATGGAAATACTGCATTGAACAAACAAGCAAAAGTAAGAATAAAAAATGCAAAGTAGCTTTTTTAAACAGTCAGTTGGATCTAATCAGCATTCGTGCAAATTGTGATGATCATATTTGCTTTGGTCGTTGTAAATATCCTTTATAAGTTTTGTATCCTTTGAGAGAACAAATGAAATATACATCAAGAATTTTATTTTCCAAAAAACTTGCCTTCAACTGTTTCATTTTTAAAAATTCCCAAATACATGAACACTCGGAATTTGAATTTATGTAAAGCACACAGAAAGGCTAACAGAAACCTACATAATGATCTAATATCTGTCATTTTTGAAACTTTAAACTACATATCTTTACAATCAATAGTAGTAGTTTGAGGCTGGTTTTAGGTAATGTTTAAAAGCCTTGAGTAAGATACAAACAACATCTTACATTAATTATTAATTTGCATCGATGTAAGTGTCGTGACTTGTTTTTGTAAGCAAGAGCGCCCGTTAGATATCCTTGCATAGTTGTCGCTGAATTCATTTGAACTTGGTTAGACAATAAATAGAAGTGTAACGTACTCTTATAAAATTTTCTTAAAAACTCCTTTGGGAAATCTCTAAGATTCATTCAAATGATTCTTTTAATAGAGAACCGATTCACTTACTTTAAGTAATATTTGCATCTCTCTTTTAGTTGCATTATGTGAATGGTTTCCAGAGCTATTTGTGGAAAGAGAGTCGTGGAACAAAAATTTACTAACACTCAATGGCATAATAATTGTAAGAACTGAACAAAACGCAAAACATACGAGACGTCGAGCCGAAAAATCGAAATGTTACATCTCAGCACATTAACGGTAATTGTTAACAATACATAAGGGACATGCAATAATAGCAATAGAATGAAGGAAATTGGACGCCAATTCCGTTCCTTTAACCAACAATATAGTGTTGCCATCAACTTCCCCAATTAGTCTAAAATTTGTTCAAGGTCAAAAAATAATATATTGCGTTGAATTATTAATTTCCATTTATGCAAATACCCAAATCGGAAACAGTCAGAAACACTTAGGTACGTTAGTGTTGGTAACTGTCCATTGTTTCACATTTGACTAATAATAATCAGAGGGAAACAAGTTTCGAAAGTTTAATCAATAATGCCCTTCCTTGAGCAACACCCAAAAATATGTGGACAGTAAACAAAGAAAAGTATTTATTAAAACTAAACTTGTTGTTGACAAAAAATGTTTGTTATGACTTAACAATAAAATTCAAGCATTTAATTAATGAAAATGTAATGTACAGTAGAGAGAAAAGAAAAAAACATGTATTTTTATTAATAGTAACGAATGGTGGGTAAAACTTTTTAAGGTATGGGCAAAACACGCAGTGAATGAAATCCGTGATAGATATTGACATATTCAAAAACGCTTTGATTTGTTTCCTGGTATAACATCATATTATCTTTGGAAGCACACTCTTTACACAGATAATTCGTGGCAAACTGATGCTCGGGATTGCCAGGTTCTCTGTTACACATTAATATGGGACAAATTTGAGCCATTCAGCAGTTAACCTTGTATCGAACAAAGTAAAGCAAATGTAACAATTCTAACAAACAGCGATATTGGAAGCACGGCATTTTGCTGTGTCCTGGCTGCATTGCGCCATTTGAACCTTACGTAAATTAGTCAGGTAATTTGTATGCAGCTTCAAAATATCCCAAGTAGTCAATTTCTGAGACATTCATTCTTTATTATGTATTCTCGTGTGATATACTTTTTTTATATGCACTTCACAGTTACTCTGGCACTCTGCTTAATTATCAATAGCGATAGCTTCATATTGATTACTCATTTAGAATAAACTGACGCCCATTATGATGCTCTTTAAGAATTTGTGATGTAATAATTCCACATTTTGCAGAGGTATGTACAAGAAAGTTCATGTTGAGTTGAAAAAATGGTGACTTAACTAGCGACATCACTATTAAAACACTAGAAATTTTGTTTCTATTTTGTCAAAGCCTGTAAAATGCAAACTTTAAATGCAATATGCAATATGCAATGTGACATTCAAATAAAACATCGTTTGACGGTATTGATTGCATGGTTGTATATGGATGTTTTCAACGACATCTTTAGAATAAAATCACCATTTATATTGCAATATCTTATCTGAAAGTTCTGTCTTTGTCAAGTAAGTTTTACATGAATGATGAGTGAGTATATTCCGTATAGATCATTCAAATCAAATGCTGCTTTCGAATTTTAGAGACTATATGTAAGATGTAATGATAATGGTATCAAACTTTCAATGTTGTATAACATAAACAAAAAGTGCCACCCCGTTGTAATACAACAAGAGTCATAAACTGACAGTCATTTTCATATCTTATTGGCATAAAATATCGTGAAGAACTAAAATAAAAACTTAACTCATAACGGCTTACTTCAATCAAGTACAAATATAATCTACCTTAAAATAAAGAGCCAATGTTTTTGTTGGACACTTGAATACTAATTACAGTTTGCTGTTTGAGTCATAATCACATACCAATATATCACTTACTTTACAAATTATTCATTAAACTCATTGTGTTATTTGTATTTCAGGTGTGTTGGAAATTAAACTAGTTTGCCTGATTACTCCAGGGACAACCAGTTAGGGACAACTATTGATTGACTATTCTGTTAGCCTTATGGAAGTAGGTACAATTAGAATAGCTCTTTTTTGGTACATCTGTATGACACTGTTTCCCAAAATTTAACCAATTTTATAAGCAAAGATGAAAATTTTGGTATTTTTCGGTTGGAAACTAGTGAACTAAGGAGACCTATGTTTTTGTTTTTAAAAAATCATAAAAAGTATACCACCAGATGTACATCATTATCTTTCTCTAGACGCTGATGATGGTACACACTGGCCATAAGGGTGTTGCACATTCGTATCTGGACCATCAATGTTTAATCGCACTTCTTTCGTCATACTTACCCAATGAATGATTTGCGTTGTGTGCTTGAAGATTCCATTACTATTATAATTGAGTTCTGTAAGGATGCTTTACTTAAACATAGTTCGGGTTTAGAACGCCCACTAAATCACGAAACAATGTTTCATTCTCGTTTTTCTCAAACCCGACAGTACTGAATATAGTTACAACTTACTCAATGAAAGTGACATTGATTTAGTTAATAGTTGTGCATACATATTTTGTTTTCGCATTTGCTTCTTGCGTCTATAAGACAGACCAATATGATCCCTGAGTAAATTAGCCTTCTATTAAATTAGTTTAAAGGCTGTTCCAGACAAACGCCTATTATATTAACCTTATAAATTAGAAATTTCTGTCAACAAGATGCACGCGACATGGTGCTCAACACTGTTTTATTCGCAACCGTTGATGAATGGGGCAAACAAATGAGGCATTTTACTAAGTTCAGCGATAGTTAAGTGAACCTGATTACATTTGTTCCATATGGTCACTTGTATTGTACTTAATTAGTTGTATTGTACGTGGTAACGTGGAACGTGGTACTGTGTTGTACGTAATTTTTTGTGTTGCCCATGGTTTCTTGCGGTTTACATGATTACTTTTTATTGTACATGAATGCTTGTGTTGTACATGATTACTTGCTTTGCACATGATTGCTTGTGCTGTACATGATTACTGGTATTGTACATGATTTCTGGTGTGGTTTATGGTTATTTGTGGTTTTATATATACCGCTGTGGTAGCATTTCCGCACAACTGCAGCTTGCACTTAATCAAGACTTCCGTTTCTACATACGCATTTTATTTAAATTCAAATTAGAAGTTAAATGGGCAATGCAAGAAGCTTTGCATTCGATGTTATGCAATCATGTATTGCTATGTGCGTAACACGCAATACTGAAACGTGAGTTATTTTCTGAAATTCAAACTTAAATGACGCGATTCGACTACAATCAGTATGATATCTAGGAAGACTTTCAAATTTTTGGCCATATCACAGGTACAATTTTAATTTAATACTGGTTCTGACATAATTTATTCTAATTTTTTATAGAAAATTGGCCTGGTTCAAATATACTGTGTGCCATCTAACGTAGCATATAATGGTAGACCTTAAACACAACAGCTGATGATTTCATTTTGACAATTTAAATAAAATTAGAATATTAATTGTGATAAAGCTGCCATTTGTGCTGTCAAATCTACATAAATTGGAAATTATTCGAATAGCATTTCTTTGTAACATAGCGATTTTGGTTGTAATTTTGTTTAATATGTTGTAATTTTGTTCAATATATATCCCCGAAACTTCACATTTCAAATTTCAATTGAATTGAATATCACAATTTTTCATTCTCAAGGCTATTTCTGGTTTTATTCATAACAGCTAGGCATGTATAAAGTTTATTCGACACGTTCCCTGTTTGAGCATTCCTGTTAGAACACTAAGGAATTTAGTAGCATTAATTGATTTCTATACGAGCTATGGATATTTTAACATCGGTAATACTTTTTTACTAAAGAACATTAAGTTGATTTTCAAAACATTAAGTGACAACTTATTAGCATCGAACCAGACATTTAACTTGTGTAGCTCAGTGTTGATTTGCTTGTATAACATATTTTAATTCTGCGTCACTTTTAAACAAATTTGTATTGTTGATAAAAAGTATAACAGATAATATATTCGACACATTACATATAGCACTGATGTCCATTATAAAAAATGGTCCTGGAACAGACCCTTGTGGAACACCGCACACCATTTCACACTTTCACATCTTTGATTTGCTGTCTTAATTTGTACAATCTGTTTTCTTTGACATGACTAACTCTTTACCCAATTCTTCACTAAGCCACGAACGCCAACACTTTTTAAATAATAATTCATGGTCTGTCATAAGAAATGCCTTTCTTAAATCTACGAAGACCCCAACCATGCATTTTATTTCGTCTAAAGCAGAACAAAATTTTTCTGGCAATTCAATCAAAGTCAGGGATGCCGAGTGATTTGCTCTGAACCCGTGACGACTGTCGCTTAAAAAGCTACATTTATGAATATTTTTTTAAGCGAACATCAAATAGTTCTTCTAAAATTTTGGAAAACTGAGATAACAACCTTTATCATATCATCAAAACGACCCGAAGTAAAAGATATGCTACATACAAAAAAAGTGGTTTTGATATCTGATAGACAACTGATTTACAAGATTCATTGATATGCCGCAACAATTTGTCGCAGTTTCATTTTTCATACAAAAAACAACATTTAGTAATTTAGCTTCATCAACAGGTCTTAGATACACAGTGTCTCTCTTCATATTCTCTTCATAGTCGTGTATATTTCTTGTTGCACCGGTGATTTTTTAGCTCGTTTTTAGCAATATTTACACAAAAACCATTAAAATCATTTGAAATATTTTTCTCTTCTCTCTTTCACCTTCAGCCTTGAATTCCTCTGGAAGATAACCGAGATCTTTTCATCACAGATTTTAAGATATTCCAAGCAGTTTTAAGCTATTCTTATTGTTGTTATAAATTGCTATAACACTGTTTTCATAATATCGTAATACACTCGTAATTTGTTTCTATGGATGTTAAAGCTCCGTGGATCGCGATTTTACAAATGGCATGTGCATGTTATTTTTATTTTATAAGCATTTAATAGGTCTTTTGTTAACCAAGGCTTATTCTCACTATTTGGGTTTAATGCAACTTTTTAAACTGGCAAGTGTTTATTGTGGTAAGGCTGTAACTGTCTCTGAAAAAAAAACGGAATCTGCGTCATTAACGTTTGTAGAAGCGAAGTTAGCTTCCGAAAAATTTCGAGCAGACTTAATTCTTTTCGACGGAGTATCGCAATTTTTTGTGCTCACAGAAAAAAAGGTGAACAGCCCGAAATATCCTTACAAAGTATACCACTAATACCATTACATTTGCGAAACCAAAGCGAAACACTTCGCTTCTTCTAGGCGAAGTGATACACTTGGAAATGTACAAAACTTTCTATATTGTTAACATTTATAGAGATCAATACCTTTAACGGATTAATGCCACTGATAAGCCAGCGCATAACTAATGGGGAGAGGGGTTCTTAGTCTTTAAAGCGACAGGAAGGGATGTTCGGCTGAAGACCGCATGGAATGTATAATCCCCTTTCCCACCTCCAGAAATGCTTAATTCGGCAATACCGCTCCTATAGAAGTGATTTAGTTGAAAGAATATTATGGGAAAATAAACGTGACCCCAAAGATCACTTAAGCTTGGAATTTCAAAAGTTCGCTGATTTCTTTTATCTGGAGAAAAATAGCAGGAAATTATTACACTTTTTCGATGATTTTTAATAAAAAATAATCCTAGCATTTTCCAAAATTGTCGATAAAGGGTATCTTGACTCAAAAGACAACGAGGTGTCAGAACAAAATATGAGGACATTTCCAAGAAATTTCCCAGACGACATGCCAATTTAATCAACGTTTGTGTTACACGTTTAATACTGCTTCACACTTCTCTGCAGTAGGGAATAAAGGAGAAAACTGGACGCTGAACCCCTCTCCTCGTGGGAATTTTTCTATTTTTGCATATTTATCCGTTTCAGACGATTCTGAGCAACTTTGGTTTTTTCACCCCCTTCACCCCCGCGTGGGAAAATTTTTTTGATTTTAGCATATTTATCCGTTTCAGACGATTCTGAATAAGTCTGGCTTTTTCACTCCCTCCTGTGAATCATGTGTAGGCATACGATGTTTAGTCATATCAAGGATTTCCCATCCCATGATAGAATAACTGGACCTGAATCAGGCTTACATGAGTAGAACCGTAATATAAAATTGAAATCCACAAGTTTCAAGAAATCCAAAACCATTTGGAAATCCAGCAGTTTCCTTTATTATTTCAAAAAAAAAACATTCAACAACATTCATGCATCGTCAATCATACAACTACGACAGCTTTTTGTATTCATTTCATGTCAGTTGGTGGCCCTGTTAAAAGACCGTAGGTGTTTTTAGTTATAGATGATTCTGTGTTCGTTCGCTCTGTTGTCTTTGCATTGATCGTCATTGAAAATGAAGTATCTGGTCAAAACTGCACAGTCTGGACAGGTGGAAGTGGAACAGTAGTGTCTGTTTTTGGCAGCATGAATGATGATGTAAGAGGCGCATGATGTACACAACATGTACGGGTATTGTGCGCTCATGCACCTGTCTTCTTTCAGCCAACACCCACATTGTTCGCATGTGGAGTTGTAGGCATTGGCGTAGTATATGACCCAAAACGGATACTCATCTTCTTACCCTGAAGGTTGACCACGCCACAGGCATAGACTGAAGTGTGTAGCTCGCTCAAAGTGCACATGTTCAATTGTCTCCAACCTCATCCTTTTGCAATAAGATTTTCCATACTAATCCATTTCTCAGAATTCTGAGAAACATCCGTATGTGATAAATCCAAAAGTTTCCTTTCCTATCTTGTAGAAAAAACCCTTTGCATATATCCATAGCAATTTTTTGCTTTAAACAGTTCTCACTCTACAAGGATAAAGCATAAAAAGACCTCACCCCGCGGATAGAGTCCATGTTTAGCGCAGAAGTTCACACAAATGTAGGATTGCATTTAAAAAGGGAAATGACTCTAAACATGTGTGAACAGTGTAAGCGAATGCTAATATGAGACATGTGCCGATGTTGCCAACTGCCGACATATGATGCTTAGTCATATCAATCATTTCCTAGAATAACTAGACCTGAATCAGGCTCACATGACTGCAGCCGTAATGTGTCATGGTTTTCCACTGGCGGACCACCCCCCCCCCCCTAGTGGAAAAATTAATAAACGAGAGAACTGAGCCAAGCATAAAGTAAAGGACGCGAGAACTGGACGCTGACCCCCACCTCCCCCTCTTCGTTGGAAAATTTTTACACGTTTCAGACGATTCACATTTTTACGTATTTACACGTTTCAGACGATTCTGAAAAACTGCAGGAATATGATGTTTAGTCATATCAATCATTTCCCATTCCATGATAGAATAACTAGACCTGAATCAAATTGTGATTTTTGTATATTTATCCGTTTCGAGCGATTCTGAACAACTTTGGTGTCTGCAAAAAAAAACAGAGGCGCTTTGATTGTCTGCATTTTCGGTAAAGGAAATTTACCGAGAGTCTGGTTGTTTGGAAACTTTTGCCGCAGGGACAAAGAAGATCAATACTTTCCATTGCCGCTGCACAAATGTGCCAATTTCTCCTGTGGTGTAGTTTGTGGAGTGTCACAGAAGGGAAAATTTATCTGTGAAGATCCAGGTTGTTGTATTTCTCCCAACTTTTGCTGAGTCTGAAAAATTTTTGCCATTGCCATCATCTCTGAAATGGTCTTAATTGAGATCTCATCAGCTTTTAGAATATATTCATCACGTAGGATGTTGTAGTTACCATTGCTGTTATTGTTGTTGCAATTGTTGTTGTCATTGTTGTTGTTGTTGCTGCCATTATTCTTGGTGTTGTTGCCACTGTTGGCGTTGTTGCTGCCATTGTTGTTGTTGTTGTTGTCATTGTTGTTGTTGTTGTTGCCATTGTTGTTGTTGTTGCCAATGTTGTCATCATATATTTACACTCAAACACTTTTTTATCATTTGAAAAATTGATTTGGAATGGAAAGGATGCATGAATGCAAGATTTGTTCGAAATCTTACGATTAGCCACAAAATCTTAAAAGGCATTTAAAGTAAGCACATACTTCAGAAGTGAATGGAAAATGGGAGAGAGATATGGAAAACCCTATACAAACGCCTTTCACGGAAACTTTTGATGAGTCTTCTGTTAAACGTCATTGAGTCAATATGGCTGAAATTAATGCACATGCTTGTATAGAATGTAGTGCATTATACGACAGCGAAGATGCTTTTATCCACGCAGATCAACGCTCTTCATGGATTTTGTATTCGTAGGTTTGCGCTCAGGTCCTCGCTTGATTTTAGACTCTGCCTTAACCTCCATTTTTCGCTTTTTACACGGTGACATGGTAGCTGGTGATTCATCTCTTTTTATCTTTCTAAATCATGGTCGCCTTTGAAGCTGTTGTATTGGTAGTGACTTCAACTCAGACTTTGTCAGATGCACTGCCTTAGACTTTGCTGTAGGTATTGTTTCACGCTTTGCTATAAGCTTTTCTATAGGTATTATCTGAGACGTTTCTGTAGGCATTGACATAGATGGTAGTTGCTGTTCACTCACTGCAGACATGTTCACTCTTCAATATTTTGATACAGAAGCGGGCGCCTTTTATGCTCTATAAGCTAACGTGGTGTAACCATCATCCATCACGTAGCGCTTATCATCAAATGGTGATAAACCAACCTTCTGAGTAAGATTTCGAACAAATGTTGCATTCATACATCCTTTCGATTCCACATCCACTTTTCAAATGATAAAAAGTCTTTGAATGTAAATACATATGATGACAACATAAAAAAAAACAAAGTTTTTCAGAATCGTCTGAAACGTGTAAATATGTAAAAATCAAAAATTTTCGAACGAGGAGGGGGAGGGGGTCAGTGTCCAGTTCTCTCGCCCCATACTTTTTGCTTGGCCCAGTTCCCTCGTCCTATACTTTATGCTTGGCTCAGCTCTCTCGTTTATTAATTTTTTCCATGAGGAGGAGATCGAAAAACCAAAGTTGTTCAGAATCGTCTGAAGCGAATAAATATGCAAAAATCAAAGCATTTTCCCACGATGGGGTGGGGGGGGGGGTCAGCGTCCAGTTCTCTCGTTTATTCCCTACTCTCGGCGTTTATTCGCAGATGTTGAGTGTCGGATTGTGTCGTGTGGGAGCTTATAAATCCCTTATAAATTCAGAAGCCCCTGCTGAATGTCGAGAGTCGCAAACGAAAATAGCCTTCTCGAATCTTTACCAATGCGAAAGCATCCAGGTGTAAATCATCTTTATTTGCATTCCGAGTTCAATTAGCATTGCTTAATTCTAGTTTCTGGGGACTGTGGGATAAAGGTTTTTGAAATTTATTTGTTCATCTAGATTGTACTAATTATTAAATATTCTCATTGTCTTTTCAATATAGACATTCAATAAACATAGCAGTTACACAACGGGTAATTTCTTGGCCTAAGTTATTGTACCGTCAGTGGGACATCCACCTGGAAGCTCTTGGGTATCAAAGGATAAAAAAGGCGCATCCTGACACGGAAATCAATGTAATATACGTCAGGGGTATGTGGATCGCGTACACAAGGAGACTTAATTCAACATCCAACCGGCCTTTTGGCAGTGGATTTTTTGACCGTCCGTTATTTGCCCGGTATCTTGAGAGTGTTCAAGCAGAAGGAATAGCAGATTGATATTTTAACCCACATACATGCGATAGCCAAGTACTTATCCCGAGAATATGGATTTATATTCACGGGCAGAAGGATTGTGGTCAAATGTGCCAAAATGATCGATTTTTGTCTTTTTTTTAAATAATTCCAAATCGTTAGTAATTTCATCCCCTTTTAAACCTTTGAAAACACGTCATGCCTCAAAATATGAACACAAATGTGTACCCATGTGCTGCAAGAATCACCTTGGCACCATAAAGAGGAAGTGCAAAATGTTACTACGCGGTGATTTACTGCAGCTTTTTATAGGATTCCTTCTAGTGCACCAATGTTTTTTGGTTGTGTGATTTGACTATGAGGTACAAATTTTTGATTTGAGAACAGTTGAAAGATTTGAGAACAGTTGAGAGAATACTAAACAGATAAGAAAATTTAAGAAAGAAAAGATCTTATGCAAACATTTCTACAATGTCCCTGAGAAAATGCAGATACCACAATCTTTTACTATAACTGATTATATCTGTTTTATAGTTTTTATAGCACGAACATCATAGTATATTTGGGGACACGATGTTAGAAAAACAATAAGCACTGATAGGGTATGAAAATATTTAGGGAGAGTGACAGGTCAGAAATGAAAACAACCCGAAATTGCTTTCGGATAAATTTCATGGCTGGTTTATTTTGAATACGTGACAGCTTGTTCGATTAAAACGCACGTTATTTTTACGATGGTAAGGCAAATAAAATACTACACTTCCTTTTATCTCACAAAGTATTCTCTAATTTATAAATACCATTTTGTTCACGCAAATGCTTTGCACCTGAAGCTGGGTCGACCCGCTGCTTTGAAAAGGAGTATCCTATCCTTTTCTATATCCGCAACACAGTTGAACTGTAATTCTCACTTGCAAGTTTACAGGGTGATGAGCTCTAGGTAAATCCGCAAAATTTTTATATCAACGGTCAAAGTCACGGTAAAATTGAGATAAAGTTAAATTTTTCACAATATGGTTTCCAGAAAACTAGGGTCTGAGTCAGCGGAGCTTTATATTTGGCACAGTTACAGACAATTGTCAGGTCTCGGTGAAACCGAAAATAGTTTTTACCTTGACTTCAAAGGTCAAGGTCAAATTGAGGTCAAACTATTTTTCAAAGCGCCTATTAATCACGAAAAGTGGTCACAAAAATGCTCAAATAACAATTTGAATATATAAAAGGTACTCTGTAGGGGATAATCCTCCATTCCGGAATCTTGCCCTTGAGGGTCAAAGCCAAAGGTTGCGTGACCTCGTGTACCGTTAACGATAGGCAAACAATCTCGAAAACAGAGATTTTGAGCTCATTTTCGACCCTTTTGGCCTAAACGACGTTACATAACAGGTAACCCGGTGACTTTGACTTTCTCGATTACGGAAAAAGACCGGAAGTTGACAATCATCTCGAAAACAGAGCGAGTTTGAGCTCATTTTCGACAGTTTGGGCCTAAACAACGTTACATCAGAAGTACCTCGGTGACTTTGACCTTCTCGGTCATGGTCAGCGTCAAAACCCGAAAGTTGACTATTATCTCGAAAACTATGAGATATTTTTTGGGAACAGTTTGAGCCCTTTGGGCCAAAACAACGACAAAGAAAGGATACTGCGAAACTTTGACCTTACTGGTCACAATTTAATACACATATTTTCTTTCTATCTAGTCTCTAATAAATTTAGAATTAATTTCACTGGAGTACAAAAATATTTTGGTTAGCTCCAAGTACTTCATGAGTAACCCCATGTTTACTCGTACTAGGATTCGATGTTCACTTTTGATTCTTACCCTGTGAAAAAACACAGTTTCTAGCATCAGTAATTTTTTAATTTGTGGGAGGCCTTTCAAAGGTCCTGTGGAGGAATGAACATTGCAGAGAGTTGCTAGAATGGCATCCAAGGGAGCGGCGCAGCAACAGTTTGATTGGCCAACTGCGGTTCCAACACTCTGTGGTGTAGAGTTTTCAGGCATCTTAGTCTATCCATAGGATTGTTACAGGAAAGTTCGGACCACTACATGGGAAATTTTGGCCGTTTTTAGGCTGTTTACACCGTTTTTGGTTGTGAGTAAAAACGTAGGCAAACCAGAATTGTCAATGTTGCAGGAAACGAGGTCAATTGCCAGATCTCCAGATCATCAGTGTTAAAGGGCTAGACAGTTCTTGTAGATGCCTGCAACTTTTGATTTTAATCCTGTCACACAGAGAAATAAGCAGTTTTAATTTTGGCGACAAGGCGCCGAAGTTGACAGAGACACCGTGGGTCTGCTAACAACGTTACCCTCCTAACTCCTGTCCAATAGATTGTAGGAAGCTGCTGGCCACCTATGCGGAAAATTGTGGCAGGGTGCAAAACGTCTCAGTCCATTTTTCGCAAGTAGTAGCCTTCATCGCCATGTGTTACCACACAGCAGAGTGTACTGCACTCCCAATTACTCGGGAGTTACAAATCAGTTAGTCGGTGGGAGCACACTGGCTACTAGGGGTACCACAGTCAAATCGCAGGCCAAACGCTGAGGCCTGCAATAGCACGAGTGCAGAAGACTGCGCGAAATACACAGGTGAATGATACTACACGTCAAATCGATAATATGCATTAAGAAAAGAGGCGTATCTCGATGGCTCAGTAGGCAGCCCGTGAGTCTCATTGCAGAAACTTTTCTGTGTTCGCTTGCAGTCATGAATAAACATGGTAAAAAACCACGACGTGGGCACACAGGTCTTAAGGACGACTACTGCAGGGACTGCGCTACTCGCTACGGGGAACAAGACTGCGACGGTGTGATAACGTGTGTGTCATCTCCCAGACCAAGTGTGGCGGAGCTTGAACAGGCAGCGTTGACGCATAACAGACAAATAAAAGAACTGTGGTCACGGACAATGTTCCCGGTGGATACCCCCATTGATGAGCCATTAGGCAAAGATCCCGGAACCCCTCTGCAGGATGAGAAGGTGTTAGTGTTGTCTGGACAGGACTCGAGCACCGACAGGTCGCCCAAGAGATGCCGCAAGCACAAATCCAGGAAGGATAAGAAGCAGTCGGGGGCCCTACAACGGAAGGGAGCGCCCATGTGTCGTTGCAAGAACTAGAGCAAGAGGTGGCAACTATAACACCACTGTCCCAACCTGATTGACTGACAGTAAGGCCACGGAATCATTTGAGGAATCAATTGTTAGGGCCGCCAAAAGGACGTACACATCGGGCACGTAAGATCACTCGACCACGAACGTTAGTGACACACCAAGTACGGGGATATCAGCCACTAGCAGAAAAACCGGCTCTCCATATACAGATAAACCTCGAAGAGGTCCTCCGCAACGCACTACAACAATACTACTGCAGAAGCCATGATCTCACAACAACTAGTGTGGCTACAGGTGCATACATTGAGTGCGTGACAAGACTGCAGCAGTGAGGGAGCCCATACCCGCACCTGCCTTATAGGCAACAGTACCACAACGGGCTACCTCGCGAGCCGCTTCACCCAAGCCGGCCAGCACGAAAGGGAAGCTATTACCTCTAGCCGCACTCATGACCCAGATAGAGGGCGAGGCTCATAGTAGTTCGGGGCGCACATCAACGTCTGATATCGTCTTAATCCTCAAGCGATTCCGAGTCCCAGGGCTTCTCAACACCCAACCGACGAAGAAGACGTAAGTCGGGTGCCAAGCCGGCTTTGCATGCGCACACTCTCCGACAGTGAAACGGAACGCAGGACACGACCGAGAACAGAGCGAGGCCTACATGCCTCGCCATTCAAGCACCCGGAATGTGGCGACTTGCTAAGATCACCGCGGAAACGCGACGCGTCCCCATGGAGAAGTGCGGGGAAAAGGAAGCGCTTCTCAGATGAAGCGTCCCCCAGCAGGGGAAGTGAGGAAGGGGGGTCAGCCGCAACGGTCGACCCTCTGGGTGTGACGTTTCGCGATCCAGTGATCCAGAGTGATCCAGAGTTGCTCAAATGCTTCAGTAGGTAAACCCCTGCAGGAAACGCAGTCCAGTTTCAGACTGGCGTCTGAGGACCGCGGTAGCAGGCCCAGAAGTTAAGGCACTGGATGCAGCGGTGGGCATTTTGGACGCCATCGGGTTGAAGAAGGCAGAGTTTCAATCAAAGTACTCGAGTTTTTAGATGGCTCTGGACAACATTCATAGCCCATTGCACACATCACTGATGTCATCCAGCATTCAGCTATGTAGGGACAACGTGCTCCAACGCTGTAAACTCCCAGAGGAGTTGCGTGACGCAGAATACGTTGGGCAAGCACAATAGCCGGCACATCCAGGACCTTCAGAACCACGCACTTCACGAGCGGTAGACATGCCATGTCACCGACCCTACAGCAGCAGCCACCAATGCAGAGCATACCTCGTCCGCACGGCGTCGGCACTTGCCAGCACATCAGCAAGGCCATCAGTCGGGCCATGTGGGCAACCTCGATCAATCTGACAGACGCGTACTTGCACATACCGATGCGGTCCCACTCTACAAATACCTGTGCTTTTAGGCGGGCAGAGGTATTAGTGCCCTTTGGGCTAGCACCGGCGCCTTGTGTTTTCAACAAGGCAATGCGCTCGCTGAAGTCGTAGGAGCGACAGCAGCTGATGCTGTTGTTTTAATACCTCGAGCCACTGGCTGAACGTGGGGCTGAACAGACAAAGGGTGGCCGCTCAAACGTTAATGTTACTCGACAAATGCATCAAGCAAGGGTTACTGGTAAACTTAGAGAAGTCAGAGATAGAACCAAACAGTTAATTGCATTGCTAGGTGACGTGTTCGATTTCACAGTCGGACGCGTATTTCCTCATCAGACAGAATCAAGATCGATGCTGGGAAACAGGTTGGTACCAGTAACCGTAGCAGAGATGTTGCTGGGACAGTTAGTAGCAACAGAAAAAACTGTGTCCGGGGCTCCCAGCATGCAGTGTGAGCTCAAGAAGGGCCGCGACCCACGCAACAAGTTCAGACTCCCGACGCGGGCGAGATAAGATCTCCTGTGGTGGGTGAACATAGTGCATCTAACGCAAGGGAGCCCATTTACCATACCGCAGCCAAAATTTCAGTTGCAGGTAGGCTGGTGGGAGCACACTTTCCCGGCAGGTTGCAATAATGTGCTAGAAATGGGCGCAGGAGAAGTACTGAGGGTCCTGGGGCGAGAATTTCAGGGCAAAACGGTATTGTGTCTGATAGACAATGCCAGCACGGTAAGTCAAATCAGAAAAAAGGGGAGCACGAGGCCGCCAACCCTGGTGCAAGCAAACAGAGGTGTGGGAGCTAGCAATCTAACAGCAAGTAAGATTACTACCACATCACATTCCAGGGGAACCTGAACGTGTTAGAAAACATGGCATCCAGACAGGGACAGGTCCTACAGGGGGAGTGAACGCTCTCCACGCGCCTCTTCTGCTGGGTAACGAAGAGCTCGGTTTTCCGGTCCCCACAGGTGGACAGGTTCGCAACGCGTCTCAACACGCAAAGCACGAGGTATGTTTCAATATGCCTAGACCCGGAAGCTACAACCAGCGATGGGCTGAGTTGCACCTGGCTGCAGGAGGTACTGTACACATTTCCCCTAACCACGATACACGAAAGAGTAGAAGAGCTATTAGGAAGGGAATAGAGCCTTGCGTTACTAGTGGCACCGGCAAATCCGGCGTCACCCGTGTTCACACGGTGGGCGACGGAGGCGCCGAGCAGACTACCAATGCATGCGCGGACACTGAAAGAATCGCATTGGCAACACTGGCAGCAACACCCACGCACGATCAACCTTCACCTCTGATCTCTAAAGCGAACTGGCTAAAAAGACTGGGGTTTTTGGCGCAGGCGGTAACACGCGTGTAAGATATGCACGTCAAGTCCACCCGTTCTGTCTATGGGCCACAGCGAAAGGTATTCGAGAGGTGGTGTTTTTAGATTTCTTTCAGGGCAGACCTTTCGGGGCGAGCAGAACATGCCACTGCGGGAGATTACATTCAAGATAACTTTCCTTCTAGTCCTGTTGTCAGGCAAGAGAAGAACTGACATACACACACTAGACCAGCAGTATTTCATAGAGGATAATAATGGCAGGGTTGTCCTGAAACCTCGAGCCGATTCCCTAGGCAAGACGAACAGCGTGACTCACGATAAGGGCACTTGTTCGGAAGTTTCGCTGCCTATGCTACCCGGAATGTACCAGAGGGAGAATCGTTGCACACAGAAAACCTAGTTTGGCCCGTGGACACACTACGCAAGTACACAGAGGCGCCAAAGGTAATACGCAGCCCAGAACAAAAAAGACTAATAATACCATTTCTTCCCCATATAACAGCGAAACCACAATCTCCAGCTACAAAATTTGTACCAAACAAAAACCCATTTTAATGGGGGAATAAAAATGGGCATTTTATATATTCTCATAAGCTCAAAGAAAAAATACACAAGATCTGCATGTTATGTCTTTACTTTTAAATCAACTTTGACTCTGATGTTGTTCGAGACATCTTACATATACTGATATAACTAGACCAGTTTCGCTACCAAGTAGCGAAAATTACACTTTGAACCAAAACAACTATTCTGAGCATTTAAAATGTCAAAATTCTGTAACATTATTTGTTAAAAGTCATGCCAAATTGCCAGTTGCTTCAAACTAAATGCAACACAGCTTTTGACATGTTGTATCCCAGTAAACGTTCTGATGCCGAGAAAACGTGATTTTGTGCCAGTACAAGGCTAAACTACAACATTGAATCTGATTGCAATTTAATTTTGATTGGTTTCGACCATATATATAAAACAGCGTCTTGGACAAAACATTGAATAGAAGTTGGATAACCAACGATGTGACAGCGTTGGTTTTGCCCGCAAAAACACTTCCGGAGCAATAAATCTGGTTATAATTGGTTGCGATCACATGTGCGACAATAGATCAACGGCAACTCAACGTCTTTAACATCCACTGAACAAACGTTTAATAAAAACGCTCTTTAACGTGACGTTGATTTTAATGCTAAAATCCAACGTTTTTTCCGGTACTCAATTAACGTCTCTAACGTTGAATATATTTCGGATTTATGCAGTTTTCGAAAAAACAGACCTCGCAAAAATGTGTTAACAGTACATTTTAGTCTAGCACTGGTGATGACTGGTTAATTTAAAAAATTACTAAAATCAGTACATAAAGTATGGGATATTTAGAGGTTGTGACGTTGATGGGCCCCACCCCATTTATTTAGGCAAATGCAGAAAAAAGACCACCTCTGTGAAAAAAATTGGCTTCAGTTTTCGTTAAAATATTTACTGTGATGAATAAATTATAATGACGTCATAAAGATTAATGTGACGTATCACATGTAACACAATCTTGTTACAAAGTTAAGGAAATTAAACATGGCATTTATAATGTGCAAACAACTGAATAGCAAATGTGGAGATGAGCATCTCCGAAACGTGGGACAGAAGCCGTTCGGTCTGACGGCAAAGATACAACAGTACATTGCACACATTTGCTCTCTCTTTGCAGGTAGCGGGCAGATCAATAGCTTGCTTGTACTAGTAGGCTGTTAGCTATAAGCATTGTGCTTCTTCCTTATAATGAGCTTCAATGGCAAAATGTCAATGTCCATTTTTGCACGTAAAATGTTAACGAATATCTAAGAAAAATTGAAATGGACCAACTAGACAAGCTACAATATGTATCTGCCAAATTTGGTCGTCCTGGCCCTAACCGTTTCAATGGAGTTCGTGCGACAACATTTCGGCAAAAAAAAAAAAAAGGAATCATACCGAGACAGTTTACCGAATCGTACGAATTAAATACAAGATGGAGATAGAAAATCCTCAAGTGTAATTATGATTACAACAGCCAGCCAAGTATTTATATGGTATGGCGGACTGTACACAAACAGTTCTGATTCTTTCTATTATAAAAATAAATACATTTCGGATAATTCTGACATGCACACAGATAATAACAAAAGATATATGAGAACCGGTATCCCAACATTTAGCCGAGCGAGCATGCATTTAATCGAAACTGATATTTACAAGAGTCTGGCTACGCTTTAACCAACATAATTTAAGACACAGAGACATTGTAGGCAATCATTATGTCATGGCAGTATGTTGATCTGAGCTGACAGCTGCCAAAGTGAGTGAATTTCTAGCTTAACGCAATAATGCAAAATTAGGATCGCACAAAAATCACAGCAGCGGAAATGCCAAGTGAATTTTACGTTGTGATAAAGAACACTATTGTTTGTGACTTTCCTCTAGAAGGTGAAAAGAGGGGGGGGGGGGGGGGGGGACCAAAAGGGGATTTCGGTCACTCACGTACAAACTGGTAACCATGGATGCCTATAGCTTCTTCAAAGCAACCCTTGAACGTAAAGTGCCAAGCCGAAAACATATCCCCTCCCTTTTAAGAAAACCCAGACATAGTTGTAAACTTCAGCCCTTAAACGTGGGGTGGCAAATTTATTAATAAAACGACCGGTTTCACCAAGTGATATTTTTATGGGTACACGCGCAGTTAGAATGCAAGTTCTGCCACCAGAAATCGAAAACTAGACAATCACTTGCACTGAGAAGTGGAAAAAGTGCAGTACTGAATTAAACTTTGAATTTTTAACGAAACTGGCACTCAGCGCAGACCGCGTCTGGACTCAGCATTACCCTCTGTCCGCAGTTTTTTGGGACACACATGGTAACACGTATGCTTCCAAGTGGCCTCACGGAATGCATGGTCCTTATTGAGGGGTCTTTTTTTAACCTGTAAAATAGTCCTTTTTTTAAAAAAAATCTCAGGAATTCTCTCCTGAATTTATTCTAAAGTGTAACATAATTACCCTTATGTCTGTCAAATGCAAAATATATTTTGTGCTCCTTTAACAGACTCCTTTTCCGAGGAAGCTATTATATATCGTGAAAGTAGGGACCCTACAGCCACCTCGTTGTAGAGCTCACTGCACCACATAACCTGTGGTCCACTAAAACGTCTTGAAAGCAAAATCGAGGTGTTTGTCTACCTGTTTACTCTTTTTACGTTAAGGAGTAGACTGGGGAAAGCAGCACGAATTAACGATTTTAGCTTGGTAATACGCGTCTTTTAAAAAATATGACCGTATCTTGTGATAATGAAATTATAAAGTAAATTAAGGTCGGTTTTTCTTGCAATTGTGAAATCTTTGTCGCGAACACGCGCCTTTTAAAAAATGATCATATGAACTGCCTTTGTTCTTGAAATAAAGATGTGCCTTTACAGCTAGTTCACGCTTTGGTCGAAGTCTTCTGCTCCCCTAGCCATAGTTTTTGCTGTGTTGCCATTTTACGCCTTTAAGTTCTTCATTTGCTTGTCTTTGATTTTTAACTATGGACGAATGTAAATCTGTTGTGCCATGAACATTTAATCGTTTTTTTTTTACGGTGACGAAAAACTGTATCTAAAAAGAATCAACCTCATAGGCGGAATACCCCCTTTGGTTTTCTAAGCTTTGCTTGTTTATCTGAATCCTAACGTAAGGTAATGTTTTCCGAACAAAAGTGGCACTTCCATTTGCGTTGATCAATCAGGAAGTTAGAAAGGCGGGCTATAGGAAGCGCTCATCTAGGATTATTCCAAATCTCAGGTGGCACTGCAGCAGACCTCGAATCAAAGATAAACCATCGCTACACAGCAAGAAGAGAGGTGGGAATTTAGTGGATAATCAATACGCGAATGATACATCACAAATGAATTCAGTGGCTGAACATACATAGTTCAGTGCCAAAAGATTCCTTTCAAGCTGACTTTTTTCATTTCTCATCAGTCTGTGGGCATTTTAGAGTAGACTGGTAGGTTGTACTTACACTCAGCTGTATTTTACGTAGCATTAAGAAAAATAAATATTCTATCCCTTATCCCTGACGTCTGATCAATACCGAGTGGCAAACATTTTACTTAGGATGGGAGTCAATACAGCAAACACTGCATTGGTCTTTAAAATCAAAATGACGATTTAAGAGCAGTTATTCCATAACGGCTTCCGTAAGTACAAAATTATCATTCAAAGATATTTGAATGGTTAAATTTTAATCTGAAAAGGCGGCAAATATTCACTTATGATGTAAGCAATGTCTAGGTAAATTCTATAGCAATATGAGAGTAGTCTGGGTACGAAATGCCCTTCTTGCTACAATTTAGGTGTGTCTAAGCTACAGAATATCCAGTTTTTCCCATGTGTTTGCTGAGGATTGCATAAATGTGGCAAAATGTGTTCTTGAAAAGAACTCACGCAGAGCTATTGTGCCATTTACCAGACACATGAGCCATTTTTTGCCAGACTGCGACATTGAGAAATAGGAAAACAAATTTCCACCCGAGTAAAGCAATGCTTTATTCAGAAAGCTTCGCTGCTAAATTTGCTTCCGGAATCGTTGAGCTCCATGACTGTCCACGTTTTTATGCTCTCCTATTGTTATATGTAGTCATGCGCTTTCAGGGTCTCAAAACGGATAATCTTGCCTGGAAAAGCAAAAGCAAAAGTAAAGACATGCCACCAAAAATAATGCTGCCATTTCAAATGCACTTCGACGTCCATCCAATGTCTGTTTCAAGTTCAGTTGGCCAAATCACATCAACCCAGTTCCTTGAGCGCCATATGCTTACTTAGATTACGGCCTCGTACATTGGCTTCTCAACAATTCACCTAATTTAAGTAGCCAAGAATTTAATTTTTATCATGAACACACACCAGTTTCCTTGTATAGCAATGCTATATAGACGATTTACCCAAATTTTCACTTAAGAACTCGTCACATTATGCTGCGAAATATCAGCAACCTATTTCATTTATTTCTTTGGAATTGCCTGGTGTAATTTGTACCTCTGCTGGCACTGTTCTGTTTGTATTACAAATCCGGGCGGCATTTCCTTACACAGAACGTTTACAATGCAATAAAGTCATAACAAACATTGACTGCTACTCCCCAAACATTTAAGTACGAATTAAAACAAACAAAAAAAAAAACAAAACAAACACACATATAGCTGCATATGGGTGGGCCCTATCTACAGATAGCCCGGATCAGCAGAGACGACGTCACACTGCTCCTTTTAGCACAAATAGTTTAGCTATACGACCAAGTAAAAAAGTAATAACCACTGTAGTGCAGACATTTGAGCAAAACCACCAAAAGCATTTATAAGCGAAATAGAACCCGGTTTTCGTAGTTCAATCAATCCAAGCTATACTGATTTACGGCTCATTTGTTCTACAGATTAAGTAGTACCAGCTATTAAAGCTGTAGAATGGACCCTTTGGGTACGTGCTTGTGTCTCATAAATACATCAGATTCGCCTTTATTGCTGTTTATATGAACCCTATAAGAGAAATTCAAAGGGCTTCATAAAAATGTTACTCCAGTTAAATAAAAGACAACTGAAAGAATTGGCCCCAGCTTTTCCCACACCCAACTACGTGCAATTTTATCTGAACGCCGTTCTGAATAAGCAATAGTGTAAATTATACACAAATACAGGCTGCCGCTTCTTTTTCAACCATGAAAATGTTGGTTCAGTAATTCAGCAGACGCTGGTATTGTCATTTGATTCCTTTGCCCAATCTTTATGACGTTGAGACTAATTGGAGGCCAAATTGTGGGATCAAAATGAGATTGCGAGCTTTTAAAGGCATCCTGGCGCCAAAAGAGTAGATTCGAAAATATAGCAGAGCAACATGTGCAAAGGTGCTAGGTTTATTACTCGGCTATTAAGGTATTCCAAATTTTAGGCACAACTGTAGCCACGTTAAATTCATATCAGTGTTTGGACGAAGTCATAAAATACCTCGGGTAGCTCCAGCAGATGGTCCAGAATTAGTTGCGGGTGATAGTCCAGGTGTTGGAGGGGGGAGGGGGGGGGGGAGGAGGGGGAGCATTTTAGATCATTTTAGCTAAAGACTTTAAAAAATGATTTTATTCGTTGTTAGAAGAGTGAATTTTCCCGTCGTGTTGCACTTCATTCACCACAACAAATACCAGTTGCTAGATTTCAAAATGAAGAACGCTTGCAATTTCCGCTTTCAAATTAAACCGGGCAAAGAAATTCTTATGCTTTGAATCGTTTGATTTCCTTTTGGTGTTTCTGTGGATGAAAATAAACAGCAAAAAAGTAACCCTGTTGAGTTTTTTTGCCAAATGCTTGCCTAAAACCATCCCTGCATTAATGTTTATGTTGAATCAGTCATTCTGAATAAGAAGGAATAAAAGCATGTAAATCAATCCAAACAGGCATCTGATCACCATATTTATTTGATTTCTGCATGTGCAGCTGTAATCCTGAAGCCTCCTCCGCTTTTGCTATTGAAATAGCTTTGACCAAAGGGCTGATTATTCATCCTTTTGCTTATTGCTAAGATTGCTGCACTTTTTATCCCTAATAAGGTTTTGACACTGTCAAAGGGGTGATTGTTCTGATCTATAACGGCATTGCCATTTGAAGCAGTGATAGGGCATTGTAGAAATGGCATCGGTGAAGCCAGTCGTTATCACGTTGACCAAGTTGACCTGATTGTAATATTAGAATAGTTACAATGTCACTAACGTGTATATCGAGTTCAAAAATAATCTCAGAAATACCAAAAAATAAAGACAAATTGGAGCCACATTTACCCAGGGAAGAGAATTCGGGCATCGTTTATGTATCAGCTAGCACATATAAAATTGGTTGAGCCAAGGTATGTTGACCCGTTGAAAAATGATGACCTTCACACTTATAAAGTGGGCGACAAGGACGTCCGAACTCAGTATTACAGCTTAACATTGTCCATAAAATGAACCATATAAAATAAACTATCATTTTGGTGAAAAAATATTATTTTGGTTAGTAATTGTGAAGATAAGACAAATTTGTTTATTAACTAGCACACAAACAAATACTTAAGGTTTTGTTTACAATGAACATACCATGAATGCAACCAATATATGATGTTGCGGATTGACTGCAAATATTGCGAATCCTCAATCCTAACAAGGCGTCATTAAAGAATTTTAAAAGTTCAAAACATCAAATTGCCCAGAAGAAAAAATTAGACAGATGAAACATCCAACTATGTATCTGAATTCTGTCTTGGGAAGTCTTTGATATATCTGTACATTTCTATTTTTAACACACAAGCAAACAAGTCAACCTTCCGATCGAAAAGGAGATCCACTTGAGTGAAAATGTACATTTGTAAACAAAATATTTTGAAGCATTCGACCACTCCATGGAAAACAATGGTGCTATGTTGAACTAAGTGTATAATGGAACACTCGTTTTGGTTAGAAGAACAACTTGTGGGTGGCGAGAATGGCGTTATTACGCTTGGAGATTTTCAAGCCCCTGGTTGATTAAATTCGTACGATTCGATGAAAAGTTTCCGTATGATTCTTTTTTGCGCCAAATCCTTGTCACGCGATCTCCTGGTGGCTGAGGACCACCGAATTTGGCAGAGACATAATTTGGTATGTCTAGTTGGTCCAGCTCAATTTTTGAGAAATTCATTAACATTTTATTTGCAGAAACGGACATTGACATTTGAATACCCTGTCACGCGAACTTCTTTGAGAAGGCTAGGGTTAGAACGACCAAATTTTGCAGAGACATAATGCAGTATGAGTAATTGGTCCAGCTTAATTCCTTGTTTTGAAATTCATTGACATTTAATATGCAAAAATGGACATTGAAATTTTGTCATTGAAGCCCGTTATAAGACAGGGAAAACCCTTGATTTCGCAGTTTAAGGGAACTGGTATGATACCAGCATAGGCCCAACTGTCCACAATGACAGCGATTACAGCATGTGTGTGCAAGTTGACTGCAGCGTTTCAGTTTTCCCCATTCGCTAAAGAGTATTTCTCTCTCTCTCTCTCTCTCTCTCACTCTCTCTCTCTCTCTCTCTCTCTCTCTCTCTCTCTCTCTCTCTCTCTCTCTCTCTCTATATATATATATATATATATATATATATATATATATATATATATATATATATATATATATATACTCAACCAATTTAATAACGCAACAACTATATGAGTTATATGAGTTAAATATGAGTTAAATAGAAATACTCAGATAAACTTAAACTCATTGAGTTATACATTTTTGGAAAGAAAATAACGCAACATTTCATTTTTCTCTTGTAATTTGTATCGTTACTTTTTCAACTGTAATTTGTATCGTTAATGTTCATCGGACATTTAACATAAGGCTTGAATTTATCCTGTGTCCAGTTTTAATATCGCGTGTGTCCTCCACATGCTTCTTGGACTGCGGTCAATCTACGCCGCACTGAGGTGATCAACTCTTGATTCTTGTATTGTGGAATGTTGTGCCACTTTTCCACTGGCGCGTGACGCAACTGAGGCAGCGTCGCGGGTGCAGTTTCTTGCGTGAGTGCACCGCTTAACCGAGCATGTTCTATGCTTGCTCAATGGGCGATAAATCGGCTAGGGTAAGACAGGCTAGGGTAAAATCCGTACATTTTGCTTTCGTAGATACTCTTGTGTCGCTCGAGCTGAGTGCGGTTGAAGAATAAGCCCATGCTGTAGGAATAATGCAAGTGCACTTTGCTCCATAATAACCTCGCGATAACTGTCAGCACTGACAATTACCTGGTATGAAGCGGATCTCAGTACGGCGAGCAAATGAAATTTCATCCCAAACAGTTACACATTCACTCACCCAACGGTCTCTTTCTTGAATTTGTTCGAACGTCGCCATGCGCGCATCTTTCCCTGGGCGCAATTGAGGCAAAACCGCGATTTATCAGTGAATAACACATCATTCCACTGTCGTTGAGTCCCATGAATGTGAGTATTCATCCATTGCACACGACTAACGCGTGTTAACAGTAATCCGCGATACGGGCGCAGCGCACGTAGATCGTAACGATGGAACCCATTTCTCACAGCCTGGGCACTTATGCGATTATTTCGAGCCCCGGGTGTTCGCTTAGCTGTCATAGTTGCTGGTAGAAACCGATCTCCCAGGTGTGATAGACACATTTGTCGGTCCTGCCGTGGAGTTGTTACTGGTGGACTACCTGGACTAGAGCGGTCTGCGGTCGACACAGCATCATGCAAACGTGTGCTTAGCCGCGAAACTGTGACCTATTAACACCGAATTGCCTAATGGCGTCTGACGCAGATCTTCCGTTTTCGAGCATCCCGACTCTGCGCTCGCGCTGAATATTTGTCAGTCTAGACATAAGTTCAGCGCACACTTCACAAAAAATCTAAGCATATCGACTTTTCCCTAGCTTTGATACGAGAATCGCATAAATTAAATGTCCATAAATTGTACAGAGAAGCCACTGTGTGCTTTTTTATGTATTGGTGCCATGTGGCCCTGACCTCTGTTAATAAGGAGCACTGCAGCAAGTGAATTAGATAAAGTATTCATGTCCACATGGGCTAAATTTGGACATACAGTACACTATTACCATGCTCCTGTAAGCTGCTGGACACAACAATTGCCGCCATAATTTCTGCTGCATTTTTAAATTGGTTGAGTATATATATATATATATATATATATATATATATATATATATATATATATATATATATATATATATATATATATATATATATATATATATATATATATATTAGGCTATTTTAGGCACTATCGGGGACCAGGCACCCATATATTATATATATGGCATTAGCGGGACCATATATATTTTTTTATTTTTAACTTTGTAATGTATTTTTTGTAAATGTTGAGTGGTTTTGATTGCAAGTCAATGTAACAGATGTAATATAATTATTTAGATATATTATATAGATATAAATTCGACATTTAATTCGACGCTAATGACTATTATATACAATATATAATATATACAACACAAAGTAATAAAACTTTAAATATATCAAAAATATAAAATTTTGCTAAAAATATTGGAGTGCAAATGGTGTCCTAATGTTAATTCTGTGCAACAACATTAAAATTGTAAGATTTCAACAAATATGTCACACAGAGTACCGACGTCAAAATTATCGGGACCGGTGTTTGGTCCCGATAATTTTCCGGTCCCGCTAATGCCTAAATTAAAGGACAATCGGTGTGTATGTATGTGTGTGTGTGTTTGTGTGTGTGTTAGACGTTACGGAAGATACACCTTGATCTTGACCATTTCGGTCATGGTCAATATAAAAAACCGGAAGTAGTCCGTTATCTCGAAAACAGAAATTTTGAGCTTATCTTCGGCACTTTGGGTCTAAAAGACGATATGTAGGAGATACCTCGGTGACCTTGACCGCCTTGTTCATGGCCATATAAAAAGTGGAAATTGATCTTTTAAACAAAAAGGTTAGAGATAGAGGGATTTTTGGGTTATTTTCGACCGTTTGGGCCTAAAAGAGGAGATGTAAGGGAAGAGTTAATTGGTGACCTTCGCCTCCTTGTTCATGGTCAACGTTTTTGTGGCCCCCAGGTGTAATTTTCGCTACTAGGTAGCGAAACCGGTCTAGTTGTGAGGTGACAGTGTTTTGGGTCCAACCATGATTTAATGGCACCAAAAGTCATCCAGCACGTTGCATCTAAATATAGATCAGAGAAAAGCTTCATGACAGGTTCGCAAAAAAGGACAGAAATAATAAGCACCACCAAAGCTTGATGGAAAAGCTTTAGAAATACAACATGCATTAAAACACGCAAAGTCTGAGAAAAAATGCGGTTCTTGTTTAACAAAATACCGTGCTAGCGCTACCCTATACAAAAGAATTTGCCGACGCTAAAAGGATGCAATGAATATATCACTTCCGAGGTAATAAGTACTTTTTGCATCTCCATACAAATTATCTAATACCTTTTTTATACGGTTGACTGAGATTAACAATAACGAAAAAAAAAAAACAAACAAAGAAACAAAACAAAAACAAATAATTCGGGATAGTAACAAAGAGGGAGGAAAAGAAAGACAATATATCAAAATTCTCAAATAAAAACAACTTTTTGCTTCTATACTCTATACTATCAGATGTAAATACTGAAGTTCAGTATCACCTGTGTTGTTATCCGTGTCCAAAACTCAGAAAAGGGGTTGGGGTGATTTTGAGGGCAGGAGCTTTCTGCACGGATTTCCAATTTAGGAAAAAGAGGGCAATTTTCATGCAACACTCCGTATTTCGCACAAAACGGGATTCTTTTAGAACCGTAACCTACATTTGGTTAAAATAGAGAGCATTATTTCAAAATGAGCACTCCATATTTATGAGTCATTTTAGAAAGTCACTGACACACATAACGACTAGTTCAGAAGCGGTTGCTCCCCTTCCCCAGCTTTCAAGATATGACATACTTTTCTTCGAGTAGGTTTTAACGCTTTTACTTTACAGTAGTCGCCACGGCTAAAAACTACTCTTGCACTCATATGGAAAGTGATGCAGCATCTGTGCAAATTTGACCCCTTACACTTTCTGCTGCATTTATTTTGTTCCATATTCGTAAAATACTTTTGTTCATACAAATGCTTTGCAGCTGCCGTTGGGTCAACCCGATGCTTTGAAAAGTATCATCCTATCTTTCTATGCCCGTAACACAGTTGAAATGTAATCTCTAATAAAATTTAGAATTAATTTCACTGGAGTACAAAACTTTATGATTAGCTCCAACTACTGCATGGGTAATCCGATGTTTACTCATACTAGGATTCGATGTTCACTTTTCATCCAGCGTCCCGAAAAATGGAGTCCGAGAAATGGTGAGAGGAGGTGGGACTGGCTGTTGTAAGCATCAGTTCAAAATCCCATTTTAAGTGGGAATAAAAATGGGCATTTTGTTCATACAAATGTAACCCCATGTTTACTCGTGCTGGGATTTGCACATGCACATGCACTTTTTGTCCTTACGCCTGCGAAGAAACACAGTTTGTAGCACCAGTAAAATTTTTAATTTTTGAGGGTCCTTTCAAAGGTCGGATGGAAAAATGAACGTTTCAGAGGGTTGCTGGAAATCTTGAAGATCAATTGGGTGAAGTATGGGAGAATTGCATCCAGAGAGTACTGCAGGGACTGTGCTACTCGCTACGGGAAACATAACTGCGACAGCGAGATGACGTGTGCAGTCTACCAGCATCACTCAGACCAAGTGTGGCGGAGCTTGAACAGGCAGCGTCGACGCAAACTACGTAATAGACAAATAAACGAACTGTGAGCCCTACAACAGAAGGGAGTGTCCATGTGTTGTTGCAAGAACTAGAGCAAGAGGCGCCAACTATAACACCACTGCCTTCGACCCGACGAACTGACAGTAAGGCCAAGGAATCATTTGAGGAATCCATTGTTAGGACCGCCAACAGGACGTACACGCCAGGCACGTGGGTCCACGCGACCACGAACGCTGGTGACACAACAAGCATGGAGGGATACCAGCCACCAGCAGAGAAGCCGGCTCTCCCGATACGGATAAACCTTGAAGAGATCCTCTG
Organism: Protula sp. h YS-2021; assembly: GCA_949752745.1. Classification (NCBI taxonomy): domain Eukaryota; kingdom Metazoa; phylum Annelida; class Polychaeta; order Sabellida; family Serpulidae; genus Protula; species Protula sp. h YS-2021. Next base: position 58,462,776 of record OX457024.1, read on the forward strand.
CAACGCACTACAGCAGCAGGCAGCCGTGATCTCACAACAACTCGTAGGGATGCAGGCGCATGCACCGAGTGCGACAATTACATGACCGAAGTAGGTGAGGGAGCTCACACCCACACGTACACTACAGACAACAGAACCAGAGCGGGCTATCTCTCGAGCCGCTTCATCCGAGCCGGCCAGCACGAAAGGGGGGGACGCATCACCTCTAGCCACATTCATGACCCGATGTAGGATGAGGGGCATAGTAGTCAGGAATGCAAATCAACGTCCCCGGGGGAATGCAAGTTAGAGTTAGAAGTCGCAGACGCCTGATATCTTCCTCGTCTAGCGATTCCGAGTCCCCAGGCTCCTCACGACCTCGCGGACGAAGGAGACGAAGTCGGTTGCTCAGCCAGCATCGTACGCCTACAGTAAAACGCTCTCCGACAGGAAACAAAACGCAGGATACGATGGAGAGCAGAACAAGACCTACATGCCTCGCCACTCAAGCACCCGGAATGTGGCGACTTTCTAAGATCACTGCGGAAACGCGACGTGTCCCCATGGAGAGGTGCACAGAAGAAGGAGGCGCTTCTCAGAGTATGGGTCCTCCAGCATTGGGAGTGAGGAAGTGGGCTCAGCCACATCGGTCGACTCTCTGGATATCCTGCTTTGCGATGTCGTAGAGTTGATCCAAAAATTCTCAACTGCTCAAGTAGGCAAACCCCTGAAGGAGACGCAGTCCAGTTTCAGACTGGCCTCTGAGGAGCTGCGGGTGCAGGACCCAGAATTTATGGCACTGGATACAGCACTGAGCATTTTTGATGCCATTCAGGTTAAAGGAGGCAGAGTTTCAGGCAAAGGACTCGAATTCCTAAGAAGGCTTTGGACTTCTGCAAAATTCACACCTCGTTCAAAATTTACGTTGCGCGAACGGCCTACAGATCATGGATAACGCAGTCGGTTTCGAGCCACTTACGTGCCCTAAGAACGCCCCAGCCTGGTTACCTGTGGCCCGTCCCGACGACAAGGTGACGACAAAAGACAGGGACGCCAGCTACATCGAGGGCATCACGAGGACAGGGCTGCGGGTGCTCTCGCTTATTGAGTATGTAAATCAGACCTTTGTGGATGGATCTCTGGAGTCCAATGCATGCACGGTGACCAAGCTCATTGGATGTGTTGTGCGCGGGACAAAAGATCTTATTAAGTTGCACACAACATTGCTGTCATCCAGCATTCAGATACGTAGGGACAATGTGCTTTAATGCTGTAAACTCCCACAGGACAAGCTATTCCAGTTGTGGTACGCAGAATACGTGGGGCAAGCACAACTGTTCCCAGATGACCTACTGGCAGATCTGAATAGCCTGTACACCCAGAACCTCCAGAATCGCGCGCTACGGGAGCAGTGCACGCAGTTCACACCACGCCACGCCACCGGGCCTACAGCAACTACCAACGGGAGCACACTGCGGGCGCACGGCGTCGGCGCCACCCAGGAGTAAGGGGCCGCCAAGCAAAGAGAGATGGTGCAGTGGTTTTTTGCAATGTCAGTCAGACTGCATAAAACAGGTGACAAGTACAGTCAGCAGCAGGCCAGTCCCTGTCATGAGAACTGGCTCGCTGCAGGAGAACATCTAAATTCTGGCGTAACATTGTCAGATATCAGGGACAAAGTGCTGCGCGCAAACTCCATGCCGGTAGGAGGCAGGCTTAGATTGAAAGAACTGGGGGCACCAACCAAGACAGTGCGGTGGCTAAGGTAGGGCTACCCGCTCCCATTCCACAAAGTAAACCGTCAAGTAGCGCCCACCAGTCTGACTCAAAACGCGAACCCGAGCCATGTGATCTCGTACGGCCAGGAATGAAAAAGCAAGCAGCACTCACGGATAAGCTGGACAAGTTGTTAGAAAAAGGAGCCATAGAGAAAATGTCCGTGGGGTAATCAGGCATGTTCCACAGGGTTTATCGGAGGCCGAAGAGAATGGTGGACTGGCGCTTCATTATACTGCGCTCAAACTTTAATGTTACTCGACAAATGCGTCGAGCTCGGTTTACTTGTAAACTTATAGAAGTAGGAACTAGAACCCAAACAGGTCCTAGGGGACGTGTTCAATTGTACGGTCGGACGCGTATTTCCGTCACCAGACAGATTTCAGAAGAGTCAAAGTATCATCATCTGGAAAACAGGTGGGTACCCGTAACCGTAGCAGAAACGTTGCTGGGACTGTTAGATGCAACAGAAAAAACGGTGCCCATGGAGCGCCTGCATTTCTGGGGTTACCAGCGGGCACTGCGAGCGGCACTCAATTGGGCCACGACCCATGTAACACGTTTAGACCCGCGCTACGGACGAGAGAAGATCTTCGGTGGTGGGTCAACATAGTGCATCTGACGCAAGTAATCCCATTTACCATAACGCAGCCACAATTCCAGTTGCAGACCGACGCATCTAAAGTAGGCTGGCCGGGCACACTTTCACGACAGGTTGTTTCAGGAGCAGTGGCCACAGCAACTGCGAAGAATGCACATCAATGTGCTAGAAATGTGCGCAGTAGGAGAATCACTGACGATCCTGGGGCGTCCTATAAGATTAAACTATTGGCTAAGATTAGTCAACATTTCACTTTTGTTGTTGTTGCTGTTTCTGTCATTGTTTTCTTTACATTTTTAACGTTTAATACCAAATTATTTTATTTTCTTGCTGTTTTGATAAATATCTTTTCATTTTTACTACTGAGAGAATTTTACAATAAGACATTTTATGTTGACTAAATTTCATTCTGCTCATTTTTTAGAATAAAACATTGCGGAATTAAACATCACAGGGTGACATGTCGCTGGATGCAATATCAAAATCATGCCGTCTGTTGATAATATCAACCCACCTTAAACTCGTAAAGACCATCTTGTTGCCCAAGAGTGAGCTTCGACTTAGATTAGCACCTCGCACGGCACAGTCTGAATCTAAATTTAATGGGGTTTCCGTCGCTTGAATTAACCTTGTCCACTCTAATAAGGGATCGGTTGTTCATGAAATGCAATTTCTCCAGAGCAAACGACAGATGCAGTTGTCAATGGCCTTTGTTCATACAAAAGCAACGTTTCCTTTACGGCTGTCTGTATTCTGGTATCGCCAGCTACACAATTCTTGTAGCCGTTGGAGCTTGTACCAAGAAGCTGGTTATTATGTTGAACTGTTAATAGTTATTTCACCATTATCAAATCTGAATAGAATCCAGCCATCTTTTTTAACCGGTGCCCCAGGAGGAAATGGCAAGTTCATGGAAATGGCCCCCAGCCTAAATAGCCTAGGATATTTGTTCCGTCGGGGGTCATTTGCCCTAGGATATTTGGAGTCCTCTTGGGATATTTGTTCCGCCGGGAGTCAATTCGTCCTAGAATATTTGGTCCCCCTTATAAATTTTCTTGAGGAATGAAAAAAGTTATTGTGATCAATCAATGCTTTGATGTCGGAGAACAAATTTCCAACTATGTGAGTGTATAAAATGGAAGCAATTAATCGGTTATTCTACTAATCTACTCACATGAACCTGCCACGATTCACTCGCCGCTAAGATCACATATGTAATCACACACTCTTTGATGACATTGCATCAATCAGCCGTGGCTGTTGTATTAATTTTAAGACCGTTTCTTACCTACTCGCAGATAGCAGTCCAACATGGGGACTATGCATAATATATGTCTTTGGCTAAGTTGCTTCTTTCAACGCTATCAGAATCTCGATATTGCGATTTTGCGCGAAGCTGGGACAACTCGTCAACAGAACAACAAGAAAGCTCCCAAAAGAGTAATATGATGTAAGAGTATGAACTGCATGCACACCGGAAACACATGTTGGAATGCTGAAAAGCAACATTTGGCTGCATGACGACGTGCGGTCTAACGCAGAACAAGCGTGTCAGGGCCAAGTGAGTGCCAAAAAGGCTCTCGATTTTGTAACAAGAAACTAAGAGAATTTTTCAGATTTGTTTTGTTTCTAAACTGTCGCAAACGATTGTGTCATTTGGGGAGGATCGCCTACAATCAGTTTTCAGGATAAAACTCTCGTGAATATCCATACTTTATTTAACACAATACGTTTTAACTAGTGCAGAGGAAGCACTAGAGGACCATTTTATTATGTATACACTAGGGCCCCTGAAATCGGACGCCCTTAGGACTGAGCGAAAGTAGTCCGATTTCTGGGGTTCTAGCAATTTTAAGTTTACCAGCACATAATTATCTATAATAATATCCTTGAATAATAATCGATATATAACACACAATTCTGATATTTTTATTTCAATTTCATTTCAGTTATTTTTATTATAAATAGAAAATACATGTGAATAGACTATTGCTAATCATAATCTGTCAAATTTTAACAGAAATTCATTTGTACACATGTTTTGCACTGCTTAGCTTTTGAAACACACTGAATTGCAATTCGGTAGCTCGGTATTTATTGTATTTAATCTGAAGGTTACTTGGTAAACCCTGCTTTAAGACACTTTTACTTAACATCACAATAATACCACATCTTTTAAAATTACAATATTTCACAACTTGTGCTCCGTTTTAAAATTCTAGCTATACTTCATGGCATTTCGGATTTCAGGGGAAAATTATCTAGTTAATTTCAGGATCTCAAAGGACAATTTAAATGTTATAGCAAAGTGCTTCTTAAAGCAGGAGATGCACTTTTCTGTATTTAAACCCTACATTGCAACAAGTTCCATGCGACCCATCTATCAGGTTCTGGGTAAAAAGCCCCTCTCCCTCCGGTAACCCCCCTCCCCGGAAATAAGCCCCAACTTTACATACCTGGTAATAGCTGCCCCTCCTTTCCGTGTTAAGTTTTCTAGATGCGATCCGCGGATTTCATGTGTGAATGATTGAAAATCTAGGACTTAGCGATACCGGCTCTGTTCATATGAGGACTAGCTATTGCGAATAGACTGGAATGCAGTCCAGCAGTTGAACATTTTGATACGTTATTGTGATTACACTTGGGGATTTTCAATCCCCTAGTTTATTGCTTTCGTACGACTCGGTAAGGTTTCCGTATGTTACCTTTTAGACGGCTAGGGCTAGCATGACCAAATTTGGCAGAGACGTAATGTAGCATGTCTAGTTGGTCCAGCTCATTTTTTAGAAATGCATTAAAACTTTATTTGCAAAACTGGGCATTGAAATTTGAAAACCTTGTCACGCGAACTCCTCTGAGACGGCCAGGGCTAGAGTGATAAAATTTGGCAGAGACATAATGTGACATGTGTAGTTGGTCAAGCTGAAAGCTGAAAAAAAATGCATTAACAATAAATATGCAAAAATTGACATTGAAAATTTGCCATCCACGTATTTGATTGCGCAGTTAAGGGACCTGGTATGATAACGGCACAGGCATAATATTGACCGCCCAACTATACACAATGAGAGCGATTACAGCTTGTGTGTGCATGTTGACTGCAGCGTTTTAGTGTTTCCCATTTGCTAAAGAGTATGGAGTCTTCGATCTTATTTGCCATGACCATTACCATGACCATTATTTCGAAAACGGTTAGAGATTTTGAGCTCATTTCCGATCCTTTGGGCCTAAAAGACGATATGTAAGGTGTACCTCGGCGACCTTGACCTCCTCCGTCATGGTCAAGGTGAAAAATCGGTAGTTGACAATTATCTCGAAAAAGGTTAGAGATAGAGCGATTTTAAGGTGATTATCGACCCTTTGGGCCTAAAAAACGATGTGTAAGAGGTATTTCGGTGACCTTGACTTCCTCAGCCATGGTCATGGTCAAAAATCAGAAGTTGACAATTTCCTCGAAAACGGTTAGAGATAGAGCGATTTTGAGCTTATTTTCGACTCTTTGGTCCTAAAAGAGAATATGTAATGACCTTGACTTCCGCGGCCATGATCAATCTTAAAAACCGAAAATTGAACGTTATCTCGGAAACAGTTAGAGGCCCTGACCTCCTCAGTCATGGTCAAAGTTCGGAACCAAAAGTTAAACGTTATCTCGATAAGGTTAGAGATAGAATGATTTTGAGCTTGTTTTCGAATCTTTGGGCCTACAAGACGATATTTAAGAGGTACCTTGATGACCTTGACCTCCTCGATCATGGTCAAGCTGAAAAACAGGAAGTTGACCATTATCCCGAAAACGGTTAGAGGTATAGCAATTTTGAGCTCATTTTCGACCCTTTTGGCCTAAAGGACCATATGTAAGAGGTACCTCGATGACCGTGACCTTTTCGGTCATGATCAAGGTGAAAAACCGGAACTTTATCATTATGTCGAAAACGGTTAGAGATATGACGATTTTGAGTTTATTTGAGACCTTTTGGGCCCAAAATGCGATCTGCAAGACGTACCTCAGTGACCTTGACCTTGAAGGCCAAACTATGAGAAACAAACTAGATTTTGTCCACGACACGTTCCAAAAATGTTTCTATTTTCAGAGCAAAGAGTACATTAAAACTGTTGCATTGAAATGTCTACCTGTCGAATAGGACAAAGCTGAACATCGATGACGTAACAGACTACTCGAGTTTAATTAGATAAAAAAGACAATTGACCCTTGATATATTTTATGTACATTTGATATCCTGTGCATTTGATATGTGTTTTCTGTGCCTTTGATAGCGTGCTTTGATATGCTCCGAGAGAAATGATTTGTGTTGGTTTTTTAAGAACGACGTATGGATGCAAAATCTTACCTGGTCATTTCAAAATACACCGAATGTTCATATAAATTATCAGCTTCAATTACACACTATTCTTGGTGAGGATCGGGGGAAGGGGGGTGCGGCGATGCTGTTTAACAGTGTAAGTAGCAAAGCTATGTTTTTCTAGAAAGGTTTCGAACTGGCAAAAACTTTCTTAGAAAGGCTTTAACATATAAAACACTATTTTGTCTGTACAGAACAAAAACCATCATACTGAAAAGTAAAATTCTACTCGAATGGAGAAAGAAAATTTTATAATATTATTTTTTGGCCATATGTTTAATACAAATGTGAAATAGGTCCTTGTTTGACACATAATTTCACAATTACTCCTTCAACCAAAATAGCAAGAGCTGCAGCGTTGCATTGCTGTTGCGGCATGTGTCGGCACAGGTATATCGACGTTTCGTCTAGCGACGTTTCGTCTAATTGTGCAAGGTGCGACGTTTCGTCCAAATTATTAGTTTTTATTTATATATTTATATTTATATTTTTTTCATTTCAAATATATCCACATTATTTAACAAATTATTATACGGTCCTTTAGCATTTTTAAATACATAAATGTTCTCTTGACTGGAGTTCTACTTATCACTTATCTGACCAATGGAAGTGTGCCCCGAAATGTAACCAGGCGTTTGCCTCCCCGGAGTGAGGTGAAGAGATGTAGATTCGCACGCAATAATTGTTATTGATTTTTACTGTGTCGCTTAACCCACAAAAAGAAAGGTTCCCCGACGCAACAAGGCTCTAGCCTCGACGGAGAAAACCCTGTTTTTTTTTTATCAACACCGAAGTGCGGATGACGCCAGAATCCTGCTGGGCAGTGATGCGTCTCTGAAGAGAATGATTCAACGTGAACGTTAAAAAAACACACCTCCAGTGCCGGAGAGCCTAGGTGATCTTGTGATTGAAGGTGAATTGGCTGAAAAAGTGAGTGAAACTCCTGAATCCCTTCTTGTGTACCATAACGGCCAGGTTGCGAACTCAAAGATATTGATCTTCGCATCTCTCGAAGACTTGCGCAAGCTCGCGTCCAGTGACACGTGGTACATGGATGGTAACTCTGCGAGGCTTCTCACAACTATATGCCATCAAGGTGCCATTGGGCAACACAATTGTCCCAACAGTGTATGCACTCATGCAGGGCAAATCGCACGAGTCCTACGCCGAATTCATCCGTGCTCTTCTGGTTAAATGCGGCACGGTGTACTTGTATCCAGACCCTAGTGTGGTATACTGTGACTTTGAACAAGCCGTTTTAAGAGCCATCCAGGATACCCTTGGGCCAAAAGGGACAACAAAAGGGTGCTTCTGTCACTTGTCGCAAGCGACATGGCGCAAAATACAAGAGTTAAGATTGGTTATTTTGTATCGCGAAAGCGAAGACTTCAAGCTTGTGGGATGTTTGATATGGGATGTTGACTGGGCCTTGCCTTTTGCCACTGTGTGATGTTCAGGAAGGTCTGGATTACCTGCGCAATAACGCGCCCAAGGGAGCATCCACATTGGTCGAATGTGGCAGCAACGCACGTCTAGGGTACGTTCCATCGCGCAAACGGCCCGGATTCTGAGAACGGTGGCTTTCGCGTTCGCTGAATCCCTCCACGATTTCCGCCTGCCATATGGAATGTGCACGAAACAACAAGCAAGAACCAACAACGAGATGGAAGGATGGAATAACCGCTTTGCCCATTTAGTTGGATACATCCACATCATTATTGGACCAGCAATCCACCAACTAAGAGAGTTCGGAAGGAATATAATGATCTCCAGACAGGCCTCTTCACACTCTGTCACCAGAGCGCAAGCGGAGAGAAGACGATTTCCGAGTTGATGCGCGGTGTAGGTCACAATATTAGGTGGAAGTCAGTTAACCGGCAAAATCAAGAAGGCTAAGTGGCACAGATGCACTGAACTGCTGGACTGCTTGTTGATTTTATGTATGATGAAAAGGCCTGAAGTGTGAGATTTTTCTACATTTTAAATAAATTTCATGTATGATGAATAAAGATACACTGAACTGCTGGACTGCTTGTTGATTTCATATATGATGAAAAGGCCTGAAGTGTGAGATTTTTCTACATTTTAAATAAATTTCATGTATGATGAATAAAGATGCACTGAACTGCTGGACTGCTTGTTGATTTCATATATGATGAAAAGGCCTGAAGTGTGAGATTTTTCTACATTTTAAATAAATTTCATGTATGATGAATAAAGATGCACTGAACTGCTGGACTGCTTGTTGATTTCATGTATGATGAAAAGGCCTGAAGTGTGAGATTTTTCTATATTTTAAATAAATTTCATGTATGATGAATAAAGATGCACTAAACTGCTGGACTGCTTGTTGATTTCATGTATGATGAAAAGGCCTGAAGTGTGAGATTTTTCTACATTTGTAAATAAATTTCATGTATGATGAATAAAGCCTGAATTTTAAGTTTTTTTTAATTTTTACTCCCATGCTTGCATTAAGAACAAAAAGTAGTTAGACGAAACGTCGCTAGATGAAACGTCGCTAGACAAAATGTCGCGGATTCGGCGTCACAACCAGCCTTTTACTTACTCATTAAGGGCTCATACAGGTGTTAGATGGGGTGGGAAGGGATAAGAAGTCAGTGAACGGAGAGGGGGATAGTTAGGGTTGTCGGCTAGCTAGTAAATGACCGAAATAAATTTGCAAATCATACTGTTGGTGCGGAGGCAGTAAAAGGGATCTCCCAATGGAATTGGTTGTCTGGCGTTTGTTTAAATGAGGCTGGATGGTAATGGGTGGGGAAGGAGATTGAAAAGTTCATGTTTTTACCAAATGGACTTGGGGTGGTTATGATTGATGGAATATTCAAATCAAGTTTTGGCGGTTCATACATGCTGTTTGTTCTCTTCCAAACTTGGCTATTCTGTCCCCACACTGATAACGCTGTTCTGAAATGCTATGTAGCTTCCATGAATGCATGTAGATGTGAAGCGTCGGCCTGTCCAATTAATTAATCTGCGCTTGTGGAATGAATTTGTCAATAAATATGACGGATGAATGGAAGCACTATTGGATTTCATACGTGGCAGAAAACTCTCACAGATTTTGGTGACATTAATCCCATCAAACTGAAATGGTAAAAAACATGTGACAAAAAGTTCATGATCAGACCCGAACATATTTGTGTTGTGAATGAGTCATTGATAAAACTAACGATGTCACAACTATTTTCTAGTTTGTGTGGTCTGGCGACGTTTCATCATATAGCGACGTTTCGTCTAGTGACGTTTCATCTAGCGACGTTTCGTCTAAATTAATATTTGTTATTTGTTTTTTTATATTTATATTTTTCATTTCAAATAGTTCCCGTATGTGGATTCGTGTCAAAGAAATCCCTTCTATGCCATGCCCTGTAGTAATGGTTTGAAGTTTTACCTCAAAATAAACCCTTTCTTTGCCATGAGATGGCAGATACACGGAGTACGACCGGTTATACCGCAGATAATTAACTGGCAAAATCAAAAAAGTTAATCACAGAGGTACTGAACTGCTGGACTGCTTGTTGATTTCATGTATGATGAAAAGGCCTGAAGTGTGAGATTTCTGTACATTTGTAAATAAATTTCATGTATGATGAACAAAGCCTGAATTGTGAGATTTTTTTAGGTTTTACTCCCATGCTTGCATTAAGTACAAAAAGTACAAAAAATAAGGGTTTACATTTTTCGAAATTTAGACGAAACATCACACCTTGCATATTTAGACGAAACATCGCTAGATGAAACGTCGCTAGACGAAACGTGGCTAGATGAAACGTCGCTAGACGAAACGTCGCTTCAGTTTCTGTACATATGCTGGGTTCAGTTAGAAAAATTATGGCGGCCAATGACAGCTTATGTTACATGCCATCCCCCCCCCCCCCCACCCCTAGCCACCAAAATCTCCCCAGTAATTATTCTAGTTAAATCTAAGTTAAGTTCATGTGTCAAAACGTACCAAAATAAATATTTTAAAAAGCCCCAAAAAAGTCCAGGAAAGGGGGTGTCAGATAACGGGGTACATACAATTTGACCAACCGCAATTTGACCAACAGAAATTTGACCAACAGAAATTTGACCAACTGCAATTTGACCAACCGCTTAATGGAAAAACTGACATTTGACCAACTTTCAGTTTTAGATATACATAACCTTATAAATCGAGGATTCGTAAGAAAAAGTAATTTCAAAGAAGTGCTCATTCGCATCAAAGAGATGTTGTGCTAATCTCCTTTCTGTCAATGAGTGTCATAAGGCTGAGTTCCACGTGCCCCGTTAATCTCCGTAATCTGGCGTTATACAAGGCGTTATACAAACAAACCATGACCTGGTGGAAGCTTTAGTGTCATCTCAGGTACGTGTTTTATGTGAAGTTTTGAGAGGATATGAGATTACTATCATCCCGGAACATTTGAACAGTACTTTTACTTGCAGTGTTACAACTGTTTAAATGTTGCTTTTGTGGGAACATTTGTGATTGCTAATGTTTTACTGATAAGTGGTACGAAAAACAATAAATTATGAAGTTGGTCAAATGTCCGTTTTTTCATTAAGAGGTTGGTCAAATTTCAGTTGGTCAAATTTCGGATTGTCAAATTTCGGTTGGTCAAATGTCCTACACCCCCAGATAACATGGGTTGCAGAAGGTGGCATAGGCTATCTCGCCTCCCCCCACCCATCCGGGGCAGGGGGAAGGGTGACCTGGCTGGAAGACAGTGAAACGGGTTTCTGGCCGATTTCCTCCGGGCAGCTTACCATTTGTTTATATGTTTGACAAAGATCAGTGCTTCTAAAAATTCCATTCCAAATTACAACAGTGCATTAGAGCATGGTCGTTATGGTTGATATTAATGCAATTTAAAAAAACTCACCTGATCTTCTACGAATTATTTTTTCAAACAGTTACATCATTTCAGCACAATGTTTGATTGGGAGATTTTGTTCACTTCTGGTAGCTTTACAGTATTTACAAGTGATCACTAAATTTAGTTTTTATGTGAAAGATGGACTTCAGCTAAGGACACCAAGAATCATGAGATGGTTCCTTCTAAAGATGTTTGTAACAAGCATGTAAAATATTATTAACATGAAACACACTTTAGCCTAGCTTGGCCTTGAAGCACTTCATATCCTTCTATGTGCCGTTTGATCTTCGTAAATTTTGTTACAGCTCCTCGCTATTGGGGTTCCAAGAAATGGGATAATCGCCTGCTGTCAAAGCTGTATTTCTGCGATGACTACTGAAGTTTTGGGGACTATCATGTAAGGTTGTTTGTCCATAAGACATTATTACATTATTCTAACTCTCGAACAAAGTTTTTAAATGGGGAAATTTATTCATTTTCCCCAATTTTATTTATTTATTTACTTTTTGCATGATTTTTATAGACACTTTGCCTCTTTTATGTGAGAAGACGAACCTTGGCACACGAATAGAGTGCAATGAAATCCCTGGGAACAATTTTGAATTTTGAAAACTTCCATTTAAAAATATGAGCGTGACAGACAATCTTCTCAAAACGATTCTCTGCATGAAGGCCGGGGTCAAAGAGAAACATGCGGGTGTAAACGAATCCCAGAGAGTATCCCGCGCAGAGACATTCCCCCTATTTTGACATGCCCGCAGGTTTTCACGCGTTTTTTCCCCGAGAGTTTCCCCCTTTCATATTTCTTCCATGCTAGCATGCTGGCGCGATTCATGTGGATGAAAAGAATGATGATAAAGTTTGGCTAAAGAGCTGATCTCAGGTTTAATTACAATTTTTCTCGCAGCACAATGGAGATGGTTTTAGGTTGATAATCTGTAATTCCTTGCATTCACTGATTAAGATTACCGCATATCAACTTAGCAGCTGATCTCAGGTGTAACTACAACAGCATTTCGTGCAGCAGACAGGAGATTGTTAGAAGCTCCCCTCTCAACCCTACTCCTTTCTAAACAAAGGAAGATAATAAAGCTTAATCCCCTCCTCGCTCAGCCCCACCCCTGTCTCGACAAAGCTCGTCGCTGTTGTGAATGCCGTTGCAATACCCCTTAAGTAATCCCACAATCCCCAAATGCAAACTGAAGTGTACTCGGGTCATATGTTACTGTAAACATTAATGTAAACGACGGCGCGTGTCTGTTAAATAAGACAGGGGAACCTTGACGGGGTTTGCAAAACAGCACGCGGGAAAGTCTCCGCTCTCAGCAAAAAAAAAAAAAAAACTAAACAAAAAAAACTAAACAAAAAAAAGACGCGGGAATCTCTCCGCGGAGGAAACACTCCGCCCTGGAAACTCTCCTTCCTCCGGTATAAACATATCGGGGGTGTAGGATATTTGATCAACCGAAATTTGACCAACCGCAATTTGACCAACCTCTTAATGAAAAAAAACGGACATTTGACCAACTTAATAATTTATTGTTTTTCGTACCATTTATCAGTAAAACATTAACAATCACATATGTTCCGACAAAAGCAACATTTAAACAGTTATAACACTGCAAGTAAAGGCAGACAATAAGAAAGAAATAGCAGACAAATTTGGTTTAATTTCTGGTTGAGAAATCGCGGTGTTTATACTAAAGCCATGTAAAAAAAACACGTACCTGAGATGACACTAAAGCTTCAACCAGGTCTGGGTTTGTTTGTATAACGCCTTGTATAACGTCGGATTACGGAGATTAACGGGGCACGTGGAACTCAACCTTATGACAGTCAATGACAGAATGGGGATTAGCACAACATCTCGTTGATGCGAATGAGCACTTCTTTGAAATTACTTTTTCTTACGAATCCTCGAACTCCTAGATTAATAAGGTTATGTATATCTAAAACTGAAAGTTGGTCAAATGTCAATTTTTCCATTAAGCGGTTGGTCAAATTGCAGTTGGTCAAATTTCTGTTGGTCAAATTGCGGTTGGTCAAACTGCGGTTGATCAAATTGTATGTACCCCACATATCGGAAACCTTTGCTCATTCTTTTCGAAGTCAAAGTATCTCGAAAATCAGCAGAAATTTTCCCCTCGTTCCTGGACTTTCCAGCGTTCTCGATTGTTACTTGTAACTTTTTCTAGATCAAATGTCATATGGCCTGTATATAACAACACAGCCTATTTTTGTTTGATTTCATGTTATGGCTGGAAATTCTATGCAATACAAATTTAAGTGTAACGTCATGCTGTTGACCTATTCCAAGTGCGTAGGTGTTCAGCACAAAATAGCCACAGTCAATCTAGTTTAAGGAATCCCGGTCATCTGCCCCCGGTCAACTGCCCCCCTGTCATCTGCCCCCCTTTTTTGCAACCCGGTCGACTGCCCCCCCCCCCCTTCAAAGTGGAGGGGGGTTGCTTGCCACCTCCATATACTATTTTTTCTTGGGTTCTTGGCTTACAAAGACAAAATAAATAAAATTATATCTATTTTATTGAATGTATTGCATTTCGGTACATTGCAATTTACCGATAGGAAAGTAATTGCAATTAGAATTGCAATTAGTTTAAGGATCAGTCTCTCCTAAGATCAATATTGGTGAATAGATCAATGAAGATCAATTGTTTCAGAGACGAAGTAGACGGGGACATCACAATTGCCTAATTTTTCAAAGATTTTTTTCCACTAAAAAAAAGGAGGGCAGATGACGACCCCCGTAAAATTGCAGGAGGTGGGGGGCAGTCGACCGGGTTGCAAAAAAGGGGGGCAGTTGACTGGGAGGGCAGATGACCGTTTACCTAGTTCAAGAATTTGCTGTTACAAGTAGCAACAGCAACTAAATATCGACCTGTCATGTAAGAGTAAGCAAGAAAGTTTCCCTGATGCTCACAGTTTATACACAACGCAAATTGTTGTTGTTTTTTAAATATTTCTACCGCAAGTAAAATGTGGATTCGCTGTTGGCACATGCGATAAGCTCGGCAAATATTGCTGCAGTCATTATGCCTCGCTTTTGGTTTGCTTTCCGTTTTGATCATGAAAATGAACACAAAGACCAAAGTGAATGCACATCTTCAGGTCAAATACTATGGTAAACGGAACGGACCCCCCCGGAACAGACCCCCCTTTTTTGCAGTGGTAGGAACAGACCCCCCCCCCCATTTTTTATTATTATAATAATGTTTCAGTATCTCTGTGAAATTAAATTAAAAAATCAAGTTATTTTGGGGATAACAGAGCAGCGAGCAGATATCCAGAATCTACATCACTTTCTATTGAATACATCTCCGGCTCTTGGCTCGGGGTGTGGGTGTTTCGCTAATCTGCAGATTGAATCTCCGTTAATTGTTTTGACAGAGAGGTTTTGATCGCATTGGAGTTCTGTAATTGTGTTATTTGTGTGATCTCACAGTCATTAATTGTGCTATTGCTAATAGTTTTATCAAATTGCAATTGCGATGAAACAACATCAATACATCCTTTCATCCCTTTCATTATGATGAAAGGACATTGGCACATGTTTTCATCGTGATGAAAAGGTATTGCATTACTAATAAACACGCAATTTAAAATAGTAATTGAAAATTGTAAAATACAGAAATATATATATATGGAAAAAACATTTAAAAAATATATCTCAGGACATTATATATATAATATATAGAATCCGGGACACCTCGTAACCGGGCATCTCGTAACCGGACATCTCGTAACCGACATCTCGTAACCGGACATCTCGCATTTTTTTGGAAAAAGGGGGAAATGTCGTAATCAGCAAAAAAAGCATGAAATCTTACAGCTGAGAAACTGGTTATTTCTACATTTAAAAGAACACAATCTTTTTCACAATATTCACTTTATTTACCAACGCTTGTACAACCTAATCAAGTGAATTTTCGAATTAACTTAGATTGCTTGAGATGATTTATTTCCAATTGTCAAGCATGTGCTATAAATCTGTGTTCTGAATAGATCAGTCACTAAATTTAAATCTTAATCCGACGGGTTGATCCTAATCCTTGCTTGCCGCAATTTGGCGATGATGTGGATTCAGCTCACAATCTTTCATCTTACTACATCTATGGATTTTCTTATCCTAATCTGTTGTTAAATTTTAATCTGAATTAATTGTCCTAATCTTACCGTGATTTGCAAATGATGTTGATTCATTTGGTTGTGTTTTATCTCAACAGATCTGTAGCTTAACTGATGATAATCTAAATGTAAATCATGCTCAAAATTAAACAAAAATCTCCGGTCTGATATACTTATGAAAAGTGGTACTTACAATAGGGTTAAATTTATAAAAAAAGAACTAAAAAAAGTCATTGAAATTTTCTGGTTACGAGATGTCCCATTTCTCCATTTCCCATTTCCCCATTTCTCCATTTCAAGTTAAGAGATGTCCGGTTACGAGATGTCGGTCACGAAATGTCCGGTTACGAGATGTCCGGTTACGAGGTGTCTGGATACCTATATATATATATATATATATATATATATATATATATATATATATATATATATATATATATATATATATATATATATATATATATATATATATATATATATATATGTATATATATATATATATATATATATATATATATAAATGGGGAGGGGTCTGTTTCTTGGGGGTCTGTTCCTACCAAAAAAGGGGGGTTTGGTCCGGGTGGGGGGGTCTGTTCCTACATTCCAAACACTATGTATGTGTGAATTTTGGTGGTCCCAGGGCCAGTATGGCCAGATGGGGTGTAGGATATTTGACCAAATGAAATTTGACCAACCGAAATTTGACCAACCGCAATTTTACCAACCTCTTAATGAAAAAAACGGACATTTGACCAACTTCATAAATTATTGTTTTTCGTACCAATTATCAGTCAAATCCCAAATGTTCCGACAAAGGTAACATATTAACAGTTATGACACTGTAAGTAAAAGTACTGTCCAAAACTACCAAAATGGTAATAATCTCATATCCTCTCAAACGATTGGTTGTCAGCATTTCCATCTCGGCAATTGCCGTTGTTGAAATTGCTGTTCAGTTGATCTTGTTGAAATAGCAGACAAAGTTGATTTAATATCTGGTTGAGAAATCGCGGTATTTATACTTAAACCACGTAAAAACGCGTGCTTGAGATGACACTAAAGCTTCCACCAGGTCTGGGTTTGTTTGTATAACCCTTGTATAACTCCAGATTACGGAGATTAACGGGGCACGTGGAACTTTTTTTTTTTTTTTTTTTTTTACTTTTGTCATGTTTTTATTCTAGAACTTCTAGAAAGTCTTCACAAGTAATAATTCGACCTCTTGTATTGTCTCTACGATGTATGTTTCTTCCTCTTCAACATGTATTATTTTATTTTACATAGCATTCTTATTCCTTTCTAGTACAGCAGAGCTATTGACATACTCTTACTTGTTGTGCTAAAAATATTGAATTTCTCAATGAACTTTTTTCAGAGAAAGCATTGGACGAGCTCAAGTTGTACTTGGAGTCAAAACTAGAAGAGAAAAGTAATTCGGTTAAAGGTATTTACATGTTGTGGGCCTAGGCCAAACCCATCCTCTACCTTGGCCCCATGAGCTTGTTTTTTTTTTCACCCATTGTTACTTTCCCTCCAGTATATCAAACTTGAACTGGTGAAGGGAAATAATTTGCTCAAGGCCAAAAATTAAAAATAATTTTAAGCAGACATAACAATTTATTTGTGAGCTTAACCGCTTGTTATATACGTCGACCTTAGCATGTGTTGCTCAGTACTAACAAAAAATCAACATTTAAAAAATGCGGACATTTTAAATACTTTTAGAGCTACATGAACGCCATTTTGACCCTTTTGACTTCAATGGACCAGAACTGCCGGAGGACTTCACTCTGGAACTCACTGAGCAGGATCTTTTTTTTTATGAGATCTGCTTTTATTTAGTTATATCTTTCATTGTATTTTGACATCAGAAATTACCATTTGAATGCTAAAAAGTCTCTCCTTACCAATATAACCTTTTGCCATATTTTTTTTTATTTATTTATTTATTTATTTATTTGCTTATCACATTGATATAAATGTACAGAAGACACCACACAAAGAGCATAGTATAACTTATCCTCAAAATGACTTCACACGGCGGCATCCATTTCACTGGCCTTAGGTGCCTGTCAATAGAGATTAGTCTACCACAGGGTTCAAAACGCTCACTGAACAAATTCTTTGAGGACAGAGTTACGATGTGACAGCATACACACATACACACACACACTCACTCCTACACCTACACATACACAATACCCACACACATACACACAATACACAATTTTTTGGTTGCTTGTAACAGGAGAACGCTTGCGGCCAACTGGAGTTTACTATTTCACGTTAGTATTGACTTTTCATAAAGAAGGCTTTTTTCCACTATGGGATTATACGGTGACCATTTGCTTCGAAATGTTTGATGGGTTAAACGCTTTTTTTCGGTAAGCACACGTTGGTAAACTTTCCGAGCAACAACTGAAGGAACTACATTTTCTTTTCTGCCCCTACGGCAAATTATCTCAAATTTTACTACCAGAATGATAAGATTTAGAGCCAGATCTTCTACCCCAAAAAGAAAGTCTTTTATGGTACAGGTGTGCTGTAATTTGTCAGAAATATCCAAAATCAAAAATGTCTCCTCCACCCACTTTTGTGTATACCCACAATTAATTAGGGCGTGAACTAGCGTATCTTTCACACCAGTTTGGCAGTATTCGCAGTCTGCGGAATTTTTTACTTTCCACCGGAAGATATTTTCTCCACAACGTGGAACTCAACCTTATGACACTTAATGACAGAAAGGGGATTAGCACAACATCTCTTTGATGCGAATGAGCACTTCTTTGAAATTACTTTTTCTTACGAATCCTCGAACTCCTAGATTAATAAGGTTATGTATATCTAAAACTGAAAGTCATTTTTTTTCATTAAGCGGCTGGTCAAATTGCAGTTGGTCAAATTGTATGTACCCCGGCCAGATGAACAGTAAAGACGAACCAGTAAAGACAGACAGAGAAGAAGGTCAAAAATATTTGGCTCCGTGCAACTTCGGCATAATCTTTGCAAGTGTTCGACTTGCCAATATTAAGGAGTACAGCGGATGTATTTAGTGTTTCATTATGACAAACGGTTATAATGAGGGTCGTTCAAACAAAATGATATTTGAAAAAAATGAAAATTTGCCTCAAGAGGATCAAAGCCAAGTGCCATAACTGGACAGAAAAAACAAGAGGACAGGAGATAAAGCTCGTTTTCTAGTCACGAGCGAGCATGACAGTGCATTTGCCAACCATACTTGAGGCGATTATGCACATTTCAGCCAATCAGACAAAGGTTAAGAGATTTATAGTCGCAAAGACTGTACAGAATTGCCCTGTAGATAGTCTGTCATCCATTTCTATTAACGCTGCAGCGCTGGAGTTATTGCTTCTAAGTCATACATCAAGGCTAGGTAAGAAACCGTATGTCTCTATGAATCTTAAGCAGTAATGGTGAAGCTTTTATGGCGGTACTTTGCTCGATTCTATATGAAAATCCATACTGCTTTGCATTTTAAAGCAATATCAGCCAACATAAAGAGTACATACCACATGTCACACAAAAACAATCCAGAGAGAGAGAGAGAGAGAGAGAGAGAGAGGGAGAGAGAGAGGGAGAGAGAGAGAAGGAGGGAGAGAGAGAGGGAGAGAGAGGGGAGAGAGAGAGGGGAGAGAGAGAGAGAGAGAGAGAGAGAGAGAGAGAGAGAGAGAGAGAGAGAGAGAGAGAGAGAGAGAGAGAGAGAGAGAGAGAGATTTTGCCGAGCAGCTTTTCGACATCCTATTATAAATGATTCTTCGGCCGCGAAAAAGGAGAATTTTTCTCCATTTAGGTAACAGGAGGGATTCACTCTTGCAGAATCCCATTTGTGTCAAATCTAAACGAACCGCTTCTTGTAGCGTTTAGTCTTTGATGGACATCTCGAGAGGACAAATTTTTATCTGCAAATGTGCCACCCTTCTTCCAAAGATCTATTACCTACCAAGTTGAGTTAGGCAGCTATGCCTCTAGGGATTTTCCCCTGTTTAAGTGAAGTTGCTTCCATTTACACCATTTTTTGGTGGAAATGCGAGAGCAGTTAAATCCGTAATAGTTTGCCTGGAGACTTGAAGCTAAGCCAAGAGAAGACTTAGTTATTCCCACTTGCAAACTTCGCTTGCAAATAGGTATAAGTTTGTAGTTTTCCAGGTTTGTAGGTTTCCAGAAAACTCCTCCTACGCTATATGACACAGGACGATGAAATTTGGCACAGAGATAGAGGGTGATGAGATGTCGTCCAATCCGCAATTTTTTTACCTTGACCTTGAAGGTCAAGAGGCACCTCGGTGAGTATGACCTTCTGGGTCACGGTCGAGGCCAAAAACTGGAATTTGACTATTATCTGGAAAACAGTTAAAGATAGAACGATTTTGAGCTCATTTTCGAATTTGTATGAGGTACCTCGGTGAGCTTGACCTTCTGGGTCACGGTCAAGGTAAAAAAACCGGAAGTTGACTATTATCTCGAAAACGGTTAGACATAGAGCGATTTTGAGCACATTTTCGACCCTTTGAACCTGAAGAATGTTACATATGCGGTACCTCGTTGACCTTGACCTTCTGGATCACGGTCAAGGTAAAAAACCGGAAGTTGACTATTATCTCGAAGACGGCTAGAGATAGAGCTGTTTTGAGCTCATTTTCGACCGTTTGGGCTTAACTAAACAACATTACATTAAAGGTACCTCGGTTACCTTGACCTCGATGACCTTGACTTTCTGGGTCACGGTCAAGTCAAAAATCGGAAGTTGACGATTATCTCGAAAACGGTCAGAGATAGAGGGATTTTGGGTTCATTTTGCATCCGTTGGACCAAAGCACCGATAAAGAAGGGTACTGCGCGACTTCAAGGTTTTTTTGTCATGATTTAATACAAATATTTTCTGTAATGGTTTCTGCAAGTGAGCTAATTCCGCTATGTAGCGGAATTCTGTCTAGTTAGAAATTGAGATTATCAGCATTAACAATTATTTAACAGACATGGGAATGGAACTGGCTAGATGAAATCAAATTTCTTGTGTACACAACCAGTAATATAGTTTTATATATAAAACGATCTTGCCCTTGGGGCGGACTGTTCGCAAAAAGGCAGCGGTTTTATTTTTAAGTTGAATTCTTATGAAAGTCTTAATAGGCGAAGGCTTCGATTCGAAACCTACGCATTGTGCAGCTTTCAAGTCATGGGCATTGTTGTCCAACAGCCAACCTCTACGGCGGTTCGGTCTGCTCTATATAACACCTTTTTACTTCCCAGACCAACTGGGGATTTCACGAAAATAGAACTCACAAAAGTAAGGAACTACTTTTTGAAATATCCATTCGCTCTGTGTTTATAAGTAACAGGTAAATCTCTCAGAGGTCATCTGTTTTATAATAACGAGCCATGCGTCATGTATTTTGTACGGCGTGCGCTTTTCGCGCCATGTGCCTAGCACCCTGATGACACCCATGATGAAAAGTGCCCCTATCCCCCCGGCCTAGCACCCATGCGCCCTATATGCCATGCGATTGACATGCCACGTGAAAAACAATGTGCCTTTCACAGCATGTGCCTTCCACGTTGCGCGGCTTTCTCGTGTTATACTACATGCGCATTACATGTGACATGCGTATGCTGGCAGGTCATGTC
The DNA here is from genome assembly GCA_949752745.1 of Protula sp. h YS-2021. Lineage (NCBI taxonomy): Eukaryota > Metazoa > Annelida > Polychaeta > Sabellida > Serpulidae > Protula > Protula sp. h YS-2021. The sequence goes on from OX457024.1 coordinate 58,484,168, forward strand.
CATTTAAGGCCATGCACCTAACACGCCCTGGGTCTAGCAGGGTCATACACTTTGCCTACGCACGGCTTTTTTTTTTTAACCTCGTTGGAGTGATGCGTCAATTCTTAATGGTAACACACGTTATAAGAACCAAGAATGACATGCAGACACACTGCAGATAATTTTGCCTGAATATATAAATTCTGCAGCCTTGAGTTGCTACATCGCAGAATGTCCTTTGAGCTTATCTGTTTGTCACTCATTAACCTTTGCTTTGCTCACAAAGGCTCGTACTATGGCAGATAGTGGCACAAATTAGATTCCTGCTGCTAACAACCGATGTGGCCGCCAAACAACAGCGGTAAGGCCAGACAGAAATGCGGCCTGGGACACAACACATCACAAATTACGCATAACCACGATGCCGTTGTTAAATGTATTTGTAATAATTCAGGTGGGGATTTGATGGGGGTAGAGTTACATTAGAGAAAACTCGTCTGGTTGATTCGTAGAATAGGCGCCATTGTTTTTCTCATCTCACAACACTCTCCCAAAAACGAGTTGGCTCTTTTATATACCTGGATCTGCCACACAAATAAAATATAAACGAAAATAGTAAATCTACTCTTACCTGTTAAACACATTAACTTCTCGAGTTCATATCCATTAATATACCTGCCAATCAATTATGAGTTTCAACATGATGCTTATATTCATGGATCACCAATTACATTTCTAACTGTTCACAGTTTCCTTTAAATATTTGTCACCTTAAAGAGGTTTTCCGAGTTCGGAAAGGATTTCGTCGCTATTTTATCCCTCCAGCTCATCAGTTTCACAACGTATAGTTAAAAACTTCATTGAAATAAAGTTATTTTCTAATTTTACATTAGCTAAAATTGTCTAAGAGTTTCAATTTCATGGCTTTATCATTCACGTATAGAAATTAAATAGCTCCTTTCAAATAACAAGACTAATAGTGCACACCACTGTTTCCGGTTCCGCGTTTCCGCTGTCTGATGTGCGTGTTATTTCATAGCTGATAGGGCTTGCTTATAGTGCTCTCTGATCTCATTTACCTCAGCAACAAGCAAAAGAAACTGCCCCAAACCACGAAACTAATATGACAGCTAGCCTTTTAATGTTACTCGTGACACAGCATTCCTTGGGCTCACATATAAAACGAATACTTTCAGTTTTCTTAGTAATGTTCAAGAGAACTTGTTAGGGCAGGACAAAAACAAGGGTCGAAAATTGAACTCGAATCCGGTGCAGGTCGTCACTGGCATCAATGACTGTAGATGAGCCGTTTCAAACCGCTCAAATGGTTCGATCAGTCTATCGCCCTATTGCAAACAGGGCGGCGAAATCCGCTTCAAATTGCTGATCCGGGGCACCATAGTTATCCCATTGAACCAGCGCAATCGCTCAGTTACGCGCCATCGCCATAATCCTTAACTCCGCTCAATTGAGAATTGCGAGAGCCGAAAAAAACAAGGGTCCAACATTGACACGAGTCTACACACAAATGTCCACATATAAAATACTGTCTGAGACATGTTTACATAACATCGCCATTCAAAACCAAACGCAGAATGGATCGCGGGTAAATTTACACAAATCCAGCATTCAGGTAAATATTCAACTTCTTGCTACTTCATTATATTTTTTTCGCTCGATTTAGTCATGCAATGGATTTACACAGTTACTCATTCAATGCAACTATTAAGATTAAATTGCAAAGTTGACAAGTTACGAGATTTGGTATTTTTATCTATCCCAAGATTTTTTCTTTTTTTTTTAAATATTATTTCTGTTCGCATCCAACCTATTTTACGTGTCCTTTTTTGCCATTTCCCATGTACTACCGCCGATCTACCCTATTAAGGGCCCGGTGTAACAGTATATCTTGCCCCCTTGAACTGCTTCTCCGCCCTCTCCGGGGGGGGGGGTAGACTAGGCTATCTCTCCCCCCCTCCCCACTTGGTATTTTTGCCCTCCTATTGGTATCACTTTATGAAAGGAAGATGAAGCATACAAGAAACTGCTTCTTGGATAATGTGGATGTTATTTATGGCAATCTTAGCGATCAGTAGTATCCACCCGGGCTCTCGAAAATGCTAAAAAGGATATTAAGAGAAAAACAAAGAACTTTCTGATCAAGGATACCTTTTTATATTTTGTTAGAATTATGCTGAATTTAGTCAATAAAGTAGTTCAAAATAGTTTTATACAGTTTAATTGAGTCCAGTTATTCTCATGAACAAAACTATTTTGAAAACGACACCGCATCGCAGAATACCGGTTCCATCGTCAGGATGCGTCTTCCTTCAATGGTCGTTTCGGCCCTTGCATCGACGACCTCCAGAAGTGGGCCAGTGGAATTGATCAGACCCCACTCGGAACCGGTAAGCTTTTTTTCTCTTCTCTCTTGCTCCAAATCCACAGAGAGGCCTTTTCTGCTTTTAACTGGCGTGATTCCTCCTCGCTTTGCCTCACCTCTTCCTGGACCAGTTCTTTACGGCGTCTAGGGGTGGCTGTGTTGTAACGGCTTCTGGTCATGCATCCGAGCCCCATCCGCCCATGAGTCACTGTTCCGACTATGTCGCTATGCCTCAATCCCTCCTCTGCTGTTTTTACTGCTTCTTCTACGTGCCACTTCTTCCCAGAGCGAAGTCTTACTCCGACCCCGCTTACGTACTCCTCGGCGCTGTCTCTTAGCAGAAGGGACTGTCTGACCTTCGCTACTTTGTACTCTTCTAAGAGCGACGTCAGCGGCAGCTGTAGCTTTGACAAATAGCCGTGGAGTCCAACACTACTCAGGCTCCAAGGCACGTTCAGCCACCTCCTTAGGTATCTGCTTATTGCTCTCTCCAGCTTCTCTACCGTGCTTACACTCGCGTCGTAGATTGATAGAGGCCATTTCCTGGATTGTTGGAATAACTTGGCCTCCTATCCGGAAAGCTATCTTCTCCAACTTTCCCTTTCTGATCACCAGGCTCCTTGATTTTGCAGGTTTGAACTTCATCCTGGCCCACGAGTATAGCTTTTCCAAGTCTTCAAGCATCCAACGGCCTTGCACAACAGTCTTTGTCGTTACTGTCATGTCGTCCGTGAAAACCCTGGTTGGAGGTTGCTTAATGCCTGTCGCCATTACTGGACCCCTTCTTTTGTTCTCGGCAGCTTTAACCAACAAGTTTGCAGCCGCGGCAAACACTATCACAGAGATGGTACAGCCTGTAACTATCCCGATCTCTAAAGGTTGCCATGATGCCGTATACTCTGCCACGGTGAAGTGCATCTTGAAGTTACTGTAGTAGTGCCCTAGCAGTTTTCTGACTTTCTCGGGGGACATGGTACTTTTGAAGCGTAACTTCGATCAGTTGGTGCGGTAGTGTTCCGTACGCGTTTGCTAAGTCTAACCATATCACCGCTAGCTCTTCCTTCCTCTTTCTCGCCTCAAGTATGATCTGTGTTATGACGCTTGTATGCTCCACGCACCCTGCCACCCTGTTCGGACTTAGTGCCAGGTATTCCGCCCTTCTGGACCGAGGTGTCTATGTATCCATTCTTCAGTAGGAAGCCTGTCAAACGCCTCGATAACAGGGACATAAATATTTTGCCTTCTACATTCAGCAATGATATAGTTCGGAATTGGGTTATGTTTGTTGAGTTCGGCTCCTTTGGTGCGAAGATGCCCTCGGAAATCGTCCAACAGCTCGGTACTCGTCCCCTTCTCCAGATCACCTTTATCAGTCTCCACAGTCTATGAGCTAGCTTTTGGCAATATTTGTAGACTTTGTACAAGACTCCATTAGGTGCTGGTGCCGATGAAGCACGCGCCTTTTTGAGGACATCCGTCACTTCTTTTCTGGAAGGTTCTCCATAGTCGAAGTCCGTCTCCGGTGGTGGCGGGCTTGGAAGCTTCTTGTTCTCTCCTAGGGCCGCGCCTTTCATTGGGTCACTGTGGGTTTCTCTCAGATATTCCTCGACATCCTTTCTAGGCCTTTTAGTGTCCCCGAACGTTTGTCGCCCAACAGCCTAGATACTAAGCCAAAGGGTTTCGCCGTGAACCTTGCTCTTCTTTTCTGACGTTCCCGTCGTTTACTTCTACAGCACTCCGCTCGCCTTAGGCTTTTCAGCTTTTCTCGAGCAACGTTCCTCAAATCTGTCAGGACTCTTCTCTCAGCCTCATTTGCGATCCTGAAGCGTTTCATAAGGTTTCGTAGATCAGTTCTAACTGCAGCAATCTCCCTCTGACTGCGACTTGGTTCGGACTTAGTGTCACCTTCTTTTGCCCTGTCTCGATGCCGCGCCTCTCCGAATCTTTCACTCCCTATTTTGTAAACGTGCGTGGACATAGCATTGCGTTTGTTGTCTGCACTCCCTGACAGCGTTATTTCGAGAATCTTGTCTACATCTTCCTCAAAAGCTGCCCACTTTGCTAACTCATTGCTCCTGGGCCACTTGACTCGCTTCCTTTGCTCTAGCATTGTGCTTGTCTGTCCACCATCTCTCGCGCCCTCCTCTCTTTCTTCCGGTTCTTGGGGGTTCCTGCCGCTGTGGGGTTGATCCTGGACTGCCCCCCGCCGTCTCATCAAGTTGCTTTGCGCGTTGAACCAGATTCATGATTGGTGGGCAACCCATTTTCCCTCTGTGTATCCTAACCCCGCGTTCGTTTTTCCAAGTTCTCCCGCAACTATAGACCCTTCCGATGTTCATTTCCGTAATTCCTTGGACGGCTCCCATCGTCATGTTAAGGCTGTCCGGGTCTAGTCGCTCATCCTCCCCCGCTCTCGCAAATATTATCATATATATTTACGCGCAAAAAAGTTCGAGGGGGAGGGCTAAATATACTGGAGGGGGAGATAGCCTAGTGTAGCTTCCCCCCTGGGGGAAGCTGTACAGGGGGGAGGTAAGATAGCCTGTTACATCGGGTCCTACGTAAAGGCAATTCGTTATCACAGGTGGCTGAATTTTCAGTCTGGCCACCGCTGTTTTTCATGTTTTTTCTCTTCGGTGGTACGGTCTGTCGTGTATAACACAAGGCGTTTTACTCCCCAGAACCACTGGGGGTTCCGCAAAAAGAGTACTCATAAAAGAGAGGAACTACTTTTTACAATAAGCTCAATAACCAAAATCTACGGCGATTTGGTCTGTTGTGTATAATACATTTTTACTCCGCAGACCCACTGAGGATTCCGCTAGAGTAGTACTCATAAAAAGATGGGTGCAGGTCGTTTTAAAATATCCATCCGCCCTGTGTTTATACATAACAAGTTGATCTCCTCAGAGGTCCGCTGTTTAATAACAGCATCCTGACCACTGGTGGGTGAGTCAGTAACTTTTTTCGCCAGAACTTTGAGCTGTGACTGTGCCCCTTTGGACTCGATTGTCTTCTCCACGAGAAACTGCTAGTTAACATTTACCTATATATATTAACTCGTTTCCAAATAATGTTTGTATTTTTTAGCATTCTTAAGTTAAACGCAAAAAGTCCCATTTTTTCTGATTTAGTTTACCAAAAACACCCCTTATTACACTTGGGGATTTTCAATCCCCTAGCTTATTGCTTTCGTACGACCCGGAAAAGTGTTTCCGCATGTTTCCTTCTTTTCCAAAAAAACTTGTCACGCAAACTCCTCTGAGACGGCTAGGGTTAGGACGACGACCATATTTGGCAGAGACATAATATAGTATGTCTAGTTGGGCCAGCTTGAGTTTTTAAGAAATTCATTAATATTTTATATGCAAAAATGGACATTGAAATTTAAAATTTAAAAACCTTGTCACGCGAATTCTTCTGACACTGCTAGGGCTAGGACGACCAAATTTGGCAAAGACATAATGTAGACTGTGTAGTTGGTTCAGTTAATTTGTCAAAGAAATTTATTGGCATTTAAAAAGTTAAAAATGGACATTGAAATTATGCCACTTATGCCTTTTAAAGGCAGTTACAGGAATTGGCATGTCAGCCTGTGCGTATTGATCGCCCATGTAAAAGGTATGTAAGAGGTACCTCGGTGACCTTGACCTCAGCCATGGTCAAAGCTAAAAACCGGAAGTGGGCCATTATCTCGAAAACGGTTGGAGATAGAGGGATTTTGAGCTTTTTTTCGGCCTTTTGGGTCTATAAGACGATACGTAAGAGGTACCTGGGTGACCTCCTTGGACATGGTCACTGTCGAAAACGTTAAGTTCCAAAAACGGTTATAGATAGTGCGATTTTAAGCTTATTTTCGATCGTTTTGGCCTAAAAGGGAAAATGTAAGGGAAGAGGTGCTTTGGTGAGTTTCACCTCCTCGATCTTGGTCAATTCTGGATTTTATGAGTTGAGAATCGTATTTTTTGTGGCCCCCAAGTGTAATTTTCGCTACTCGGTAGCAAAAACGGTCTAGTTTAAACTGGCATGATATCAGAATCGGTGTATTGATCGCCCATTTCTCTACAACGAGAGCCATCACAGCATCCGTGTGCAAGTTTAAGTTGGCTGCAGCGTTTGGGTTTTCCCAATTGCTAAAGAGTGATTAATTTTGGCTCACTGATAGAGGGTGAATAGACGTCGTAAAATCCGCATTTTTTAACCATGATCTTAGAGAGCGATTGAAATGGTCATGGTCAAAGTCAAAAACCGGAAGTGTGCCATTATCTGTAAAACGGTTAAAGAAAGAGCGATTTTTAGCTTATTATCAATATCGACCCTTTGGGCCTAAAAGATGATATTTAAGAGATTCCTTGATGACCTTGACCTCCTCGGCCATGGTTAAAGCCAATAATTGGAAGTTGACCTTTTTCTCGACCCTGCGGGAATTAAAGACGATATGTAAGAGGTACCTAGGTGACCTTGACATCTTCGATTATGGTCAATGTCAAAAACCGGAAGTGGGCCTCTATCTCGAAAACGGTTAGAGATAGAGTGATTTTGAGCTTATTTTCGACCCTTTGGATCTGAAAGATATTTAAGAGATTCCTCGGTGACCTTGAGCTCTTCGGCCATGGCTAAAGCCAAAAACCGAAAGTTGACCATTATCTCGAAACGGTTAGAGATAGAACGATTTTGAGGTTATTTTCGACCCTTTGGGCCTTAAAGACGACATGTAGGAAGTTTGGAGTTCAGAATTGTATTTTTTGTGGTTCCCAAGTGCAACAAATGGGATGATTCATGCAGAGACAGCACACAGTGTGACAATACAGTGTGACAATAAACTTAACCTGGCGTTAGTTTACTGTAAGCTTACTGACAGCATAACATTCATGAGCAGATGCTTACTCTTTTATTCATGAAGTCCATATGACGGACCAAATAAAATTTACATAGCCATACACTGCAATATGACATGTTAACGAGATGGCCAAGTGTAGAATCTTTTAATCTATAAATATTTCAGAAGGTGCATAACAATAAAGGGAGATGCACTATACCCTTTCACTGGGCGAAAATATAATCACGTGCAAATGTTTATTTTAATTATATACCTGTAGGAATATTACAGAAAACGAAATTGGGACTTGTCTGGACGCCTCACGTATGGAGGTAAATTTGAAATCAAGATTTATAGGGAACTGACTGTTGCAACTAGGGTATGTTTATACATGCTAGCCACCATATTGCACATTAAAATTCAGAATAAAGTTATAAATAAAGAAACGAGATGAACAGTAGCTTGTTTATTTCACTTTAGTAAGTCTCCCTAGGTAAACCTGTATAAGACTCATCTTGGGTTATTCCAATAACATTTAAATGATTAAAAGTCATAGAAAGCATTTTTCTTGAGTTCTTTTATATCTTTTGAATATATGTTATTGACATTTATTTGAAGTTAGTGTATTTTATGAACAATTTTTTCATGCATTTTGATGGAACCGTCGTCCTGTGTTTTCAACATAATGCTCTTCGTTCCATCCAGTTTAGAATAATACAGATGTTAGGTATTACTTTGAGCATGAGTTGTTTATCTGCAATGTGGAATCGGGAATATCAATCGGTCATCACTTAAAACTACTAATTTGGACGATAAATTGCACTTTTCAGAACTTGTATCCGAAACAGTTACATATTGAAGCATTCCAGTTACTCTAAAACAAGTAACATTCAAAGTTACCATACCCCACTATGAGGCCTAGGCTCATGCAAAAGCAGTTATAGCAGTTACTCAAAAAATAAGTAAATTTAGATTCTTTAAAAATAGCTGCATTAGTTGTAAACCTTACAAAAGTCCAAGCCCACAGGACTGTTACTCATGCAACAGTCTGAGAATAGACTGTGTTTGTGAACAGTTGTAATCTATGGAATCTCACTCATTTTAAAAGTACATGAAGTACCTTAAATATTTTTCAAAAAATGAAAACCCATAACTTGAGACCAAAAAACTGCACCATAGGTTTAAACATCCTGTTCCAACCCTTTTCCATGGCCGAATTTTTCATTGATTGTTAAATGTACGGGTTTCTTTTCTGTGCAATGCTCTACCATAATACCTCTTTTCTGCTTGTCGTAATACACACGTTAATTTGTACATTTCATACTTGTTTTCAAGCTCTGAATCGTGATTTTACAAATTGCATATGTATCTAATGTTTCTTTTAACACCATAGTGGGTCTAGGGTCTAAGGTTTTTGTGATCTTTTATCTCATTCCTTTATACTCAAAATATAGAAAATAGTTCAATCATCCGAAATGTCATTGAAAAGTATACCGCTAATATTGTTACTGCACAATCATTTGTGAAAATACTATGGATCAGAGTTACAGATGTTGAACATACTCCTGTTGGTTTCTTTATCATGGGAACAAACCATGCCAGTACAAACTATCTTTTTGCTCATATAATGCCTTGCAGCTGCCGTTGGATCGACTCGATGCTTTAAAAAGAGTATCATCCTACCTATTCTACCTGTGCCCGTAACACAGTTGAAATCTAATTTCTAACACAATTAACTCACTAATTAGTATTAATTCACTGGAGAACAAAATTTAAAAAAAAATAAGTACTTCTTGGGTAACCGCATGTTTATTGGTACTGAGATTCGATGTACACTTTTCATCTTTACACCTTAGAAGAAACACAGCTTGCAGCACCAGTGAGAACTTTTAATTTTCAAGGGCCCTTCCCAAGTTCCGATCAAGGAATGAACATTGCAGAGAGTTGCAGGAAGGCTCAAAGATCAATGAGGTGAAGTGTTCGAGAATTCCCTCCAGTGGGAGTAGCGCAGCAACAGTTTGATTGGCTGTTTCCATTGTGATGGGTAGCTTAGTTGTTTGTGTCGATAGCGTACCGCTATCAGGCACATCTTCAGTCGAACGATAGGCTTTGTTACACCACAGGGAAATTAGGAACTCTCGTGCAGAACATAAAACGTGTATGGAAAATAAATGGACGGCGTATGACATCTCTGATCCCCTCCTCCTGTCCGGTTTGGCTCTTCTTTCAGCTTAGTAACGAGAGTGAACTTGCGTTGTTACTTACAATGCTGGGGATTAGAACGTTTTCCATAAGATTTTCGATCATGCCTCTGTTTCCGAAGCTAGCAGCAGGCAGTGCGAGCGACACTCAAGAGGGACCATAACCCACGGAACAAGTTCAGACTTTCGCCACGGGCGAGGAAAGACCTCCGGTGGTTGCTGAACACAGTGCATCTGACGCAAGGGACTCCATTTATCTCACAGCAGCCACAATTCCAGATGCAGACCGACGCCTTAAAGGTAGGCTGAAGGCACACTTTCGGGGCAGATTGTTTCAGGGGAACAGGCAACTGTCAGGCATGCACATCATTGTGTTAGGAAGGCGAGCAGTAGGAGAAGCACAGAAGACCCTAGAGCGAGAATTTCAGAGCAAAGCGGTGCTGTGTCTGATAGACAATGGGGTATCAAGTCGCCCACCCTGATACAAGCAACCAGGAAGGTATGGGATGCACCAATCCAGCACCAGGCAACACTACTACCACATCAAATCCCTGGGAACCTAAACGTGTTGGTGGACATGGCATCCAGGCAGAGACATGTTCTACAGGGGGAGTGGACGTTTCCCACGCCTCTCTTCCGTTGTGTGGTGAGGAGATAGGTCTTCGGGGCTCCACAGGTGGACATCTTCACAACACGTCGCAACACGCGATGCACCGAATTTCACATGGCCGCAAGAGTTACTTTACGCGTTTTATGTTGCTCTTGGTTGCACCGGCAAATCCGGCGTCATCCGTGTTCCAACTGCTACAAAGGCGAGCGGCGGAGGTTGTCAATGCATGCGCGCTGGCACTGCGACAACCACACTGACCACACTGGCACCCGCACCTATTCGAGATTCGGGAGGTGGTTTCTGATGAAATCGGCAGATCCAGTGGCAGCAACAATTTCCTATTTTCTCGTGTGCTCTGAGGGAAAAAGATGGCGACAAGAACAATAGAGGGTTACCGCACAGCGTTGGGCTCGGTGTTGAAGAACGCCACTGGGTACGACCCAGGCCAGGATGAGTTTCTGTCTAAACTAATACGAAATTTTCGTTTGCAGAGACCACCCCCAGCCAAGCACATAGTGTAGTTGTACTCAAAGGTAGTACTAGAATTCTTTCATGGTCCCACCTTCCGAGACGATCTCAACACGTCACTGTGGGAGCTAACGTTTAATGTAACTTTCCTTCTAGCCCTGACGTCAGGTAAAAGTAGAAGTGAGATACAGGCACTAGACCGGCATTATCTCACGGACTAGAATAATGGCTGAGTCGTCCTGAAGCCTCAGGTCCATTTCCTAGGCAAGACCAGAGATGCACTAGAAGGAGAGTCGAGGCCCACAGGAAACTTACTGTGCCCAGTGGACACCCTATCAAAGTACGGAGACGTCAAAAGTAATGTTCAACCCATAAAAAATAAGACTCATAATGCCGTTTCTTCTCCATATTAACAAAGATACAGGGAAAATCATCTCCAACTACACAGCAGGGCAGTGGTGGCGGCATATGACGGGGCATCGCAACGTTAGGAAACACGAGGGGCCCAAGATGCACGCCAGTACGGCAGATCTCATGTTCACTGAAGGCGATAACCGGCGCGAGGGGCCCAAGATGCACGCCAGTACGACAGATCTCATGTTCACTGAAGGCGATAACCGGCGCGACGAATAACGTAAATGCACCCATGGGGGCAAAAAATAGTAAAACATCGAGATTTTGCAATTTTGATGGAGGGTTAGCTTTAGTATTAGGTATGTAGACAAGAGACAACCGTACATAGTTCTGTTTCTATTCATGCAGACAGGGGGGAAGTTTTACTCTAGGTGCGCAGAGACACACCGATAGCAAGAGAATATTTGCTTCGAGAAATTGACAGAAATAAAAATAAATAAAATAAATAAATACATAAAATAAATAAATAAAAATAAAGGTATTTTTTTTGGTAAGCTTGACCCCTGTCTGAATATATTACCTTCCCTCCCATCCCCCAACAACTAAAACTAGCTAATTTAATCACTAGGCTGGAAGTTTATTTTGTTAAATGGAGATACTTGTGGTAATGGTCCTTCTATTTTATTGCATAGACATAATGACAGGAATTCACCACGACTAACGCACGACCAAAGCAACTTATTTTTATAGATAAAATTTACTAAACAACGAAGGTAGACATAGCTTTCTCTCTCCTTACGGCTTTTAATTGTGATCCCTCACTCAAACAAACTGACTTCAAGGGTCAGGCCGGATCCAACTTTTCGTGAAGGGGGGGGGGGGGAGGTTTTAACTTCTGACACCTTCAGTTAAAAAGTTTCAGAAAACCCAAAGCTAAAGAGTTATTTTTTCGCATTTAGGTTGGGTCTTGACCCCTGAACCTCTTCCCCCTAGATCCACTACTGAGAAAGAATGTTTCTTTGCAGCGTCTCTTGTGTAATCGGCACTTTTTGCAACACACACAACTATTGACCGACTCCAAAGGCTTAGCATACGTAGGAACTACCATGCTAAAAATAGGTCATGGGGAAATCACAGGCTTCTGTTAACACTGCATTAAGATACGCATACACAATACGGCTTTTTCTACAGATTCAATCCAGTCAGAAGTAACTCTGTCCGTGTGTGTCGAGATGGGGGTGGTGATGGGGGTCAGGAGAGGGGTAAAAGGGGAGAAGGAGAGGCGACAAAGAGATGTTAGATTCAACTACTGCCCTACAGATATTGTAGATATATGTAAAAATATATACCAAAATATACAAATTTCTGGCCATTTTCAAAGTCCCGTCATTATGGCGATCGCGAAAAAATGTAATTTTCCGGTAGAGGACCACCTAGAGATTGTACATGTATAATATTAAGAAGATCCAACCAAAACTGTAGGAAGAGATACATTTTGAAAAAAAAACGTTTAACAAAATTTTCAAAGTCCCGTTGTTTTGGCTTTTTTCGGCCGTTCGCGAAAAAAGTGATTTTCCGGTAGAGGACCCCCTAGAGATTGTACCTGTGTAATATCAAGAAGATCCAACCAAAACTGTATGAGGAGATGCATTTTGAAAAAAAAGTTCACCAAAAAGTCCCATCATTTCGGATATTTTTGGCCCATCGCGAAAAAGGTAACTTTCCAGAAGAGGACCACCTAGAGATTGAACATGTCTTATTTCAAGAAGATCCGATCAAAAATTGTAGGAGGAGATGCATTTTGAAATAAGGTTCACACTCACACACACACACACACACACACACACACACACACACACACACACACACACACACACACACACACACACACACACACACACACACACACACACACACACACACACACACACACACACACATACACACACACACACACACACACACACACACACTTTGTTCGAAAGTGATTGCACAAGACTACCCGGTAGAGTCGGCTGGTCTAACAAGGAACTGTTTGTTGAAATTGTATTTATTGTCATTCTAGTCAAAAGGGATGCACGCGTGACACCCGAGAAATGCCAGACCACTAGTTAATTCTATTTCAAAGCAGTGGGTCGATCCAAAGGGAACTGCAAAGCATTTGTATAAACAAAATGCCCATTTTTTATTTTCCATTTTTTGTACAAATGTTGTTGATGTATAGTTGGATCGAACCGATACTGACAACAGCATCCTTAATACATTTTAGCACTTGATAAGCTGTTAGATTGCAAGGGTTATATGAATTTGTGCGAGCAGCCGTTCGTCCTTTTTTTCTTCTTGACACTTTTTCCGATTTTTTTGTGTCTTCTTCTCTGACACTATGATCCCTAGGACCATGAAACTTGGGACAAGAACTTGATCCGAACGTGTTCATGTCACTTTTTATTTTCGTCTTCGATTTCGTTTTCTTTGTTAAAACGCCATGTGAAAAGAGTGTATTTTTGCAAGTAAATGCGGAGCATTTAACGTAAGCACAGAACACCACAGAGTTGGTCAGCTTTGTGCGAGCTCTCACTGCGTAAATAGATATAACACAGTGTATGCCTGATCAGTCACTCAAACCTTAAGTCAACAAAAAACAAACACTACTCTGCTTATAAGACGTATTCAAGCTGTGATGTTTGCTAATATATTTAGCTGGTATTAAGTTATGACCCTATGGAGTTTTTTTGACAGTGGTCCGATTTAGAATATTATAAGCCGCATACATGCTGTGCCATAAACCCTGTGCATAGTTGTATAACACACTGTATGCATGTTGTAAAATACTTATATTATTCAAGAAATAACCCACTGAAGGAAGTATTTTTGTGTTTTAGTTTTTGTCAAGTGTTTAACATTTCGCTGGCGAAATGCAACTCTAGTTTACAGTTATTTCCAGTGTCAGATATTCAAGAAAATCAGTTAACATTATGGAGAATTGTTCAAGCTACTTTACGACTAAATCTTTACGAATATAAGTAGAAATTTCTTGTCCTCTCTTCCGATTTCTTAACCTGCTAAACGTCTCATAGTTAACACTTGATAAGCTTGCAAGGTGTTTCTGAATTTATGCGAGCAGCCGTTGGTATCTTTTTTTCTTGACAGTGAACGGATATTTTCTGCCATCTACTCAGCTCACACTTCGGGGCCTAGGACCACGAAACTTGGGACTTGATAGAACTTGATACAAACGTGTGCATGACACTTTTTATTTTCTCCTTCGATATCGTTTTCTTGTTTAAAACGCCATGTGAAAAGAGTGTATTTTTTGCAAGTAAATGTGGAGCATTTATCGCATAACCCAGAACATACAGTTGCTAAGCTTTGTGCGAGCTCTCGCTGTGTGAATAGATAACACGGCGTATGCATGATCAGCCAATAAAACCCTTAAGTCAACAAAAACCAAACACTACTCGACTTATAAGACGTATTCAAGCTGTGTTGTTTGCAATATGATATTAAAGAAATAGCCCATTGAAGGAAGTATTTTTGGTTTTAATTTTTGTCAAGTGTTTAACATTTCGCTAGCGAAGTGAGGTTCTAGTTTACAATGGAAAAATCTTTAATTTCATAGGATTCATTTTCAGTTATAGTAATGATATGAAAGTGTTCATTAATTTTATTTAAGTAAGTAAGCATATATATCATTAAAATCGGACTTTGCCCTTCTCAAGTTAAAATTTATTGACCAAAAGCCGTTTAAATCTCTTTATTTTCACTTGAAACTGGTCATCAGCAAAGTAACTGTACACATTAAAAACTAGTATCCGGGTCACTATGTATCTCCCATTCCCCAACATTGAATTCCAAGTTTTCAGTTTAATAAATAATTTTTACATTTGTTATGCATGTTGAAAACATTCTCATGAACATCGAGATTAGAGTTCTGGCACAGAACTTTTTCAATGTCAACAGTTCAGTTGCAAATGGAAAAAAATTGTTTCACGTTTGGGACAAGAACAGTTATAGTCTGTTTTACTTCTTATTTCCATTCACGTTTTTAAGCTTAGCACAAACTCTTACATGCCTACAGATTACAAAGATCACACTGTGTTGCATCATACTGTGCTTTTTTCTGCCTACGTGTATGCCATTTTGTCTCTCGTTGATTTCAGCCTGCGCAGTCACTACCATGGCTCGGCTTGGCTGTTCAGGAACCGATTGGCTGGCAGCATCATTGGTATGCGTTCATCTGGTGACCTGCTGGTAGTGGTCTGATAACATTCAAAGCATTCACATCAGCTGATTGAATATCAAAATTCTTGTTTTTACAGAGTTTACATTTTCAATCCGGTTCGATGCAGTATTATACGATGCATTTGTATAGATTTTAGCACTTTTCGTTCGGTTTCAAACATCGTTTTTGAGGTAATGCACTGCTGAGTAGGGTGAAAACACCGTTTCTGGGTCACTTTGTGACGTCATCATGTCTGGAAGTGACGTCATCATGTCTGGACCGGAAGTGTTGTCTGGACCGGAAGTGTTGTCTGGACCGGAAGTGTTGTCTGGACCGAAGGTGTTGTCTGGACCGGAAGTGACGTCATGTCTGGAAGTGACGTCATCATGTCTGGACCGGAAGTGACGTCATAGTGTGTGTTTGTTTCTATCTGCTTCAGTTTTTTTGGATGGAGCGCGCGCACGTGTTGGGATGACGTCATGATGAAGGGTAAACGTCACAGCAGAGTATGCGTAAACGAAACGTCATTTTGTTTTCGTAATTTGAAATAACGGACTTCCGTTGAAGTGTGGAACTTATATTTGTAACATGTTGCCATTTTAACTGTGTAAAAAGTGGAAAAAGTGGGATAACTTTCGTTATAGTTGACCGATTTGAATGAAAATTTCACCATTGAATTCAGTTTGATGTCTTAGTTTTACAGTAGTTTGTGCATAGGTGGGTTATTGGAATGGCGCGCGCCCACCATTCAAACATGTGTTTGAATTATTTTTTTACGTCAAACTATTGTTCAACAAGTTGTTTAGCAATTGTACAACAATTGTTTAACAAGCTGTTGTTCAACATGTTCAACATGTTGTTGAACATGTTCAACAACATGTTCAACATGTTCAACAACATGTTTAACAAGTTGAACATGTTCAACATGTTCAACATGTTCAACAACATGTTCAACATGTTCAACAACATGTTCAACATGTTCAACATGTTCAACATGTTCAGCATGTTCAACAACATGTTCAACATGTTGTTGCACAAGTTGAACATGTTCAACATGTTGAATATGTTCAACTTTTTCAACAACATATTGTTTAACAAACTGTTCAACAAGTTGTAGTTCAAGCAAAGAAAAAACAAGACATATGTTGAATAGGTTTATTAATACATTTAAATACACTTAAATACACTTAAATACACTTAAATACACTTAAATATATACAGCTTAAATCTATAACAATATTATAACATTTATAGATTTACAAAGTCTTTATTATAATGTTTAGTCAAATAAGTCGATTTTTCTTCATCTGCTTCACTCTGTTCACTGGCATCCATATCACTTTCTTCGTCACTGCTTTCATCTTCCTCCTCCTCATCTAGAAGCTCTTCAAAGAATGCATCGTTTCTTCTTATAGCCGCCTTTAGTGCCTTTGAATACTCGTAATGTTTTTCATCAACAAAGTAATTGAAGTCTTCTAAAATGGTTTCATAATGTTCGTTTTGTTGTAGACGTTGGGCATATTTGAATAGTCTCATAAACAGTTGTTTAAGTCGACGCTTATAAATGGGTCGAAAGTCATCACTTGCTATTTCACGCGCATCTTCAAGCCCTTGTTCTTCATATTCTGAAACCTTTTCTTGAAATTTCTTATCATATTCATCGTAGACTTCTTGAACCATATCACACCAAACAGAGTCTGTTTCTGACTCACTTTCAGAGTCTGTTTCTGACTCACTTTCAGAGCTGCCGTCATCATCACCCTCAACACAATGTTCCATATGTTTGAACAAAGCTTCTTGACTGTTGTATAATGCACCACATTCTGTACAAGCATGTGCATTCTTTTCAGTCATGTTGACGCTTTGACTTTCCATAGAAGACTCATCTAAAGTTTCAGTGATAGGTGGTTTTACAGGGTTTTCCACATCTATCTCCAATTCTTCTTCTTCTGAAGTGTGAGCATTCTTTAAGTGCCTTTTAAGACTTTGTGGCCAATTGTAAGATTTTAAACAAATGTTGCATTTATACATCCTTTCGGTTCAACATGCACTTTTCAAATGATGAAAAAGCCTTTAAACGTAGCCTTATATACAACTTGTTGAACAACATGTTGAACATGTTCAACATGTTGTTGAACATGTTGTTGAACATGTTGTTGAACATGTTATTGAACATGCTGTCTATGCCTAGGGGAGTTTAACGTCATGACGTCATTATGACGTCATCATTACGTCATCATTATGACGTCATAATGACGTCATTGGAACAGGCGCATGCTTTATCAAAAACTGACTCAGCAGAATTTATTGCTGTTTGATATGGATGAAATGCATGTCTCACTCTTCCTTTTATGCTACTTAGATGTAATCAAAATATGGTGTGTAACTCGTCAAAAATGCCAAACTTGTAAAAATTGCTGATTTTAACGAGTTACACACCATATTTTGATTACATCTAAGTAGCATAAAAGGAAGAGTGAGACATGCATTTCATCCATATCAAACAGCAATAAATTCTGCTGAGTCAGTTTTTGATAAAGCATGCGCCTGTTCCAATGACGTCATTATGACGTCATAATGATGACGTAATAATGACGTCATAATGATGACTTCATAATGACGTCATGACGTTAAACTCCCCTAGGCATAGACAGCATGTTCAACAACATGTTCAACAACATGTTCAACAACATGTTCAACAACATGTTGAACATGTTCAACATGTTGTTCAACAAGTTGTATATAAGGCTACGTTTAAAGGCTTTTTCATCATTTGAAAAGTGCATGTTGAACCGAAAGGATGTATAAATGCAACATTTGTTTAAAATCTTACAATTGGCCACAAAGTCTTAAAAGGCACTTAAAGAATGCTCACACTTCAGAAGAAGAAGAATTGGAGATAGATGTGGAAAACCCTGTAAAACCACCTATCACTGAAACTTTAGATGAGTCTTCTATGGAAAGTCAAAGCGTCAACATGACTGAAAAGAATGCACATGCTTGTACAGAATGTGGTGCATTATACAACAGTCAAGAAGCTTTGTTCAAACATATGGAACATTGTGTTGAGGGTGATGATGACGGCAGCTCTGAAAGTGAGTCAGAAACAGACTCTGAAAGTGAGTCAGAAACAGACTCTGTTTGGTGTGATATGGTTCAAGAAGTCTACGATGAATATGATAAGAAATTTCAAGAAAAGGTTTCAGAATATGAAGAACAAGGGCTTGAAGATGCGCGTGAAATAGCAAGTGATGACTTTCGACCCATTTATAAGCGTCGACTTAAACAACTGTTTATGAGACTATTCAAATATGCCCAACGTCTACAACAAAACGAACATTATGAAACCATTTTAGAAGACTTCAATTACTTTGTTGATGAAAAACATTACGAGTATTCAAAGGCACTAAAGGCGGCTATAAGAAGAAACGATGCATTCTTTGAAGAGCTTCTAGATGAGGAGGAGGAAGATGAAAGCAGTGACGAAGAAAGTGATATGGATGCCAGTGAACAGAGTGAAGCAGATGAAGAAAAATCGACTTATTTGACTAAACATTATAATAAAGACTTTGTAAATCTATAAATGTTATAATATTGTTATAGATTTAAGCTGTATATATTTAAGTGTATTTAAGTGTATTTAAGTGTATTTAAATGTATTAATAAACCTATTCAACATATGTCTTGTTTTTTCTTTGCTTGAACTACAACTTGTTGAACAGTTTGTTAAACAACATGTTGTTGAAAAAGTTGAACATATTCAACATGTTGAACATGTTCAACTTGTGCAACAACATGTTGAACATGTTGTTGAACATGCTGAACATGTTGAACATGTTGAACATGTTGAACATGTTGAACATGTTGTTGAACATGTTGAACATGTTGTTGAACATGTTGAACATGTTCAACTTGTTAAACATGTTGAACATGTTGTTGAACATGTTCAACAACATGTTGAACATGTTGAACAACAGCTTGTTAAACAATTGTTGTACAATTGCTAAACAACTTGTTGAACAATAGTTTGACGTAAAAAAATAATTCAAACACATGTTTGAATGGTGGGCGCGCGCCATTCCAATAACCCACCTATGCACAAACTACTGTAAAACTAAGACATCAAACTGAATTCAATGGTGAAATTTTCATTCAAATCGGTTAACCATAACGAAAGTTATTACACTTTTCCACTTTTTACAAGGTTAAAATGGCGGCATGTTACAAAAATGCATACAGCCACCGGTGTAAATAGCCTGTGACCACTTTATAACAAAACTAGATATAAAACTGAATCAAACAGTGAAATTTTCATTCAAATCGGTCAACTATAACGAAAGTTATCCCACTTTTTACACAGTTAAAATGGCAACATGTTACAAATATAAGTTCCACACTTCAACGGAAGTCCGTTATTTCAAATTACGAAAACAAAATGACGTTTCGTTTACGCATACTCTGCTGTGACGTTTACCCTTCATCATGACGTCATCCCAACACGTGCGCGCGCTCCATCCAAAAAAACTGAAGCAGATAGAAACAAACAGACACTATGACGTCACTTCCGGTCCAGACATGATGACGTCACTTCCAGACATGACGTCACTTCCGGTCCAGACAACACTTCCGGTCCAGACAACACTTCCGGTCCAGACAACACTTCCGGTCCAGACAACACTTCCGCTCCAGACAACACTTCCGCTCCAGACAACACTTCCGGTCCAGACAACACTTCCGGTCCAGACATGATGACGTCACTTCCAGACATGATGACGTCACAAAGTGACCCAGAAACGGTGTTTTCACCCTACTCTGCTGCTTAATGCATGTACCTGTTTAGTTTAATAGATACTGAATTGCTTGCTTTGTGTCTGCACTTTTTCGGCAATAATTCGAATTCTTGTGTTTGCTTACACTAGAGAAGTGTATTGTCAATCAATGCGTGCTATAATTGTTTATTTGTGCATTGTCAAGGAGATGGAAAGGGCAGGCGAAAAGATGAAAAAACCTTTCGAAAACTATAATAGGGTTATTTGTTTCATGCAGATATTCATTTCTGTCACTTTATTATCAGCTTCGGACGAAATTACTTTTGTTGATATATGCTATGAGGGCACAAAAAATCTAACACAATTTCGCTCCTTCTAAGCCTAATGATACGAAAAGGGTAATAACATCATAACATGTAATTTATTTGTTCATTCCAATATCTTTTATTAGTGTTATGTAGTCTGTGCCCTGAGGAAGAGTGTCCATAAACAAGACTCCAGCTGAAAGATCTTCACAGAAGTTCGTTCGAATATTTATTTTTAGGCATCGATTGTAATTTTCTCTAACCGTGCGCAAGCTTTCAAGGTGTGGTTCTAGCTTCAGAAGCTTTTCAAAACCATTGAATTCCACCACCGTTGTAGAGGGAGAATTTAATTGGATGCACTTCACAATTAAGTACAGGTTTTTGTCAAAAGAGTATGCTTCCCGTTCGGATCTCCGTACACCAACTCCTGTAACTCACTTGCTGATAAAAAATAAAAAGTGAAAAAGAAAAACAACAAATCACTTATCCGCAAACCAACCATGTCAGTTGCAAAAAAAAAAAAAGACTTGCATATATAAAAAACATTAACTTATCTACTGGAGCTGGAGACAGGGAAAGTTACGGCAGATAAACTGTCGTTGGACAGAGAGATATTAAGGCTAATCACATTGTAGTTTATTCTCTTGATAAAAAAAAATTACACAGAATAAGATCAGTTTGGCCTCTTGATTATGAAAGCCATTGAGAAGGAAAGAATTAAACTGGCTTATTGTTTTTTTCGAAGTAAAAATTAATACTTAGCAAGATAATAAATTAAAAAGCAACGTAACATCATTCGCAAAGCCGACGGGCTTTTAGAAGCGACCAGAGCAGCAGCAATGAATTATTAAAGTGAAACTATGTCTTAGAAAACATTATTCCTATTAAAGAGAGTTCCCAGGAGAACTGACACTTATTTCAATGCCTTTCTGACCTTCTCGTGGTGTTCTTGCTTTGAATTTCAACTAGAACCTCACTTCGCTAGCGAAATGTTAAACACTTGACAAAAATTAAAACGCAAAAATACTTCCTTAAATGGGTTATTTCTTGAATAATATATTGCAAACAACACAGCTGGAATACGTCTTATAAGCCGAGTAGTGTTTGGTTTTTGTTTGCTTAAAGTGTTATTGAATGAGCAGGCATACGCCGTGTTATCTATTTACGCAGTGAGAATTCGCACAAAGCTCAGCAACAGTGTTCTGTGATGTACGTTAAATGCTCTGCATTTACTTGCAAAAATACACTCTTTTCACATGGAGTTTTAACAAAGAAGACGAAATCGAAGACGAAAATAAAAAGTGGCATGCACGCGTTCAGATCAAGCTCTTCATAAGTCCCAAGTTTCATGGTCCTAGGGCCCATAGTGTCAGACAAGAAGAAGACACAAAATATTGGAAAAACTGTCAAGAAGAAAAAAAATAGGACGAACGGTTGCTCGCACAAATTCATATAACCCTTGCAAGCCAAAGGAAGATAGAAGGAAGTATTTTTGCGTTTAAATTCTTGTCAAGTGTTTAACATTTTGCCGAGTAATGTTTGGGATTTGCTGACTTAAGGTTTCATTGGCTGATCAGGCATACGCCGTGTTATCTATTTACGCAGTGAGAGCTCGCACAAAGCTAAGCAACTTGCGTTCTGTGCTATAGGATAAATGCTCCACATTTACTTGCAAAAAATACACTCTTGTCACATGGCGTTTTAAACAAGAAAGCAAAATCGAATGAGAAAATAAGAAGTGTCATGCACACGTTTGTATCAAGTTCTACCTAAGTCCCAAGTTTCGTGGCCCCAGAACCCTTGGTGTCAACTGAGTAGATGACACAAAAAATTCGTTCACTGTCAAGAAAAAAAAAGATACCAACGGCTGCTCGCACAAATTCAGAAACACCTTGCAAGCCAAAAGCTGTCAAGTGTTAATAAAACGAAATAAACAGAGGGGAGGTTACAGTTACGCTTATCATTATCTTAAGAATGTGTTAGTATCAAGAATTGAGTGCACATCATTAAATTACAAGATACAAATATCTCTGGGTGGATTACCAAAATTAACCCTTGCAAGCAGTGTGTGTTATTATTGTCAATCGCCTGCACTCCTGCACTAACGGAGGGCACAACGCAGAAATCATTGAAGGTGTCCTTGCAGTGCAAGTATAACAATATCAGGACCTTAAAGATATTAAAGATCCGGCTTATAACATAAAGTCAACAAAATCTGCGCAATCTGTCAGAAACGATTACATACCACTACGCCTACGGACCACAACGCGTACGGTCCATTACGCCCACGGTAAACAACGACTACGGTCCACAACGGCTACGGTCCATTACGCCTACGGTTCACAACGACTACGGTCCACAACGGCTACGCGAGACTCTGTGCATCCTCCACATCAAAGATAAAGATCATGAACCAGAGGTGTTGATTGATATGGTCAATCATACGTAGAATTACGGAATCGTTGCAAGTGCAATGGTAGTAATTGCAATTGTGGGATCACGTTCTGGAGTCCATACTCAAGTATTAGCTTTCGAAACTTTTCCAATAGAAATGGGATATCTGGAATTATTTTTCCGGAGTAATTTAAAAATGGGATCAATTCCCTAGAGTAGGCAAGTATGACTATAAAAACGGCTAGGTTTTGTACCTAAAATCAGAGAAAATCATGCCCTACCTTACCAAAGGTATACGAAAAAAACAGCAAAGTACTTGTAAATGAAAATTTCAAGTATGTTCGAAATCGCCAAACCAAAACCAAAATTAACTGATTTCAGTAATTAACAGTAGTAATTAGAATGTTGCCGAAAGTAGTGTAGAATACAGCAGCTATTTTTAATTTGAGTAGATTTTATATTATAGATTTTGTTCAATAAAATAGAAAATGTTATTTTTATTTCAACCTAATTGTTAACCAGACTAAACCCAAATCTGATTAACAATTGAAAATTGCAATCGAGACCAATGTAAAATTAATCAAAATCTCCATCTGTTAACCTTGGTAATATCCTGGCTATTTGGCGCTAAGAAAATTGCAATCAAAATCTGTCATATAACATCAGTCATAATTGATCACAACAATTGATCACAACATCAAGTACAAAACTTCAATTGATAATAATTATTGACTACATCGATAAAAATTCTGCTGATAACCGTAGGCGTAGTGAACCGTAGGCGTAGTGGACCGTAGGCGTAGTGGACCATAGGCGTAGTGGACCATAGGCGTAGTGGACCATAGGCGTAGTGGACCATAGGCGTAGTGGACCATGGGCGTAGTGGACCATAGGCGTAGTGGACCATAGGCGCAGTGGACCGTAGGCGTAGTGGACCGAAGGCGTAGTGGACCATAGGCGTAGTGGACCGTAGGCATGGTGGAATGTTACCGTCAGAAACGTTCGTACTGAAGTTGAGTAGGGTAGAAATAAGAGAATGACCCCAGAGAATGACCCCAGAGAATGACCCCACTAGTGGGGTCATTCTCTGGGGTCATTCTCTTATTTATTCTGAGGTGATTCTCTTGTAAGAGTTCTGCCCCAGAGCCCATGTTTCATAGAGGAACGCCTGGTAGTCGACATATACCTCTTCCCATAAATCGGCATCCTTCTTTGAGAAATGATAAGCCGCCAGGCGTTCCTCAGTGAAAAATTCTTTCTTAAACTGCATATTATTTTTTCGAGACGTCTGCTCTCTACAAAAGTTCGAAAGCTCTGCAGGCGGAGATGACGAAATGTGTGTATGTGACGAAATGATGTGTGAAACGTCAGACCACCCCCCCACCCCTCCTTGTCAATACACAGAGTATTGACGACCACCCCCCCCACCCCTCCCCCAAGAATCTGTGTTACCGACCACCCCCCCCCCACCCCTCCCCTAGAACAGAGTAACAGAGTAACAGAGTATTACTATTTGCATAAAACAACTCCCAAACAAAAAGTAAACTTATGTTAGTATGTTTAAAGCATTTTTCCACACATTTTTCTTGACGAAATGGATGGTTGTATAAACGAAACGCCATTTGTGCAGTTGTTAGGGTGATTACGAGATTGGAAATAACGACTTCCGCTGAAGCGTTGATGAAGCGCTGATGAAGCGTTGAAGTGTATAACCCCCCCTCCCTCCCCAAATTGAAAAAAAAAAGCTCACGTGAGTGTCTCGAGTGAAAAGGTGTGTGCCGTGCCGAGACGGGGTGGGGTGTGTGGTGTGTGGAGAGACAGAGACAGAGAGAGTTTTTTTGAAAGAAGGCGTGAGTGTCTCGAGTGAAAGGGGGTGTGTACGCCGAGACGGGGTGGGGGGTGTGTGTGGAGAGAGACAGAGACAGAGAGAGTTTTTTTTTTTTTTTTTTTTGAAAGAAGGCGTGAGTGTCTCGAGTGAAAGGGGGTGTGTACGCCGAGACGGGTGCCGCATTGCAAAGCACGTCAGACCACCCCCCCACCCCTCCCCCAAGAATCTCCGAGACGTCTCGAGTGAAAGGGTGTGTGTGCGCCGAGACGGGTGCCGTATTGTTGAAACGTCAGACCACCCCCCCCCACCCCTCCCCCAAGAATCTCCGAGACGTCTCGAGTGAAAGGGGGTGTGTGTGCCGAGACGGGGTGGGGTGTGTGGAGAGACAGAGACAGAGAGTTTTTTTTTTTTTTTTTTTTTTTGAAAGAAGGCGTGAGTGTCTCGAGTGAACGAGGGTGTGTACGCCGAGACGGGTGCCGCATTGTTGCATGCATTGCAAAGCACGTCCGTTGAAACGTCAGACCACCCCCCCCCCACCCCTCCCCAAGCGAGAGACGAGAGAGTGTGACGAAAGAAAACGTCATATGATGCAAGGATGCTGCTGCATGGATTACGATTGCGAGGGATTGCGAGCGAAAAGTGTGTTTCCGGTGGAAGGATTGGGAAAGGTTGTAGAATGGTGCAATGGTAGAATGGTATGGGGGGCTTGTGAAAAAAAAAGCCGAGACGTCTGGAGTGAAAGGGTGTGTGTGCGCCGAGACGGGTGCCGCATTGCAAAGCACGTCAGACCACCCCCCCACCCCCCCCCCCCCCAAAAAAAAAAAAAAAGCCGAGACGTCTCGAGTGAAAGGGTGTGTGTGCGCCGAGACGGGTGCCGCATTGTTGAAACGTCAGACCACCCCCCCCCACCCCTCCCCAAAAAAGCCGAGACGTCTCGAGTGAAAGGGGGTGTGTGCGCCGAGACGGGTGCCGCATTGCAAAGCATGTCAGACCACCCCCCCACCCCTCCCCCAAGAATCTCCGAGACGTCTCGAGTGAAAGGGGGTGTGTGTGCCGAGACGGGTGCCGCATTGTTGCATTGCAAAGCATGTCAGACCACCCCCCCCACCCCTCCCCAAGAATCTCCGAGACGTCTCGAGTGAAAGGGGGTGTGTGCGCCGAGACGGGTGCCGCATTGTTGAAACGTCAGACCACCCCCCCCCCACCCCTCCCCCCCCAAAAAAAAAGTCGAGACGTCTCGAGTGAAAGAGGCTGCTTACGGGACACACTGGGGAAGAGTATTTACACAGCAGCAACACTTGCTTGACGTTTCGCGTTTTCGCCGTTGGCGTCTCGAGTGAAAGAGGCTGCTTACGGGACACACTGGGGGAAGAGTATGTACACAGCAGCATTATTGCTTGACGTTTCGCGTTTTCGCCGTTAGCGTCTCGAGTGAAAGAGGGCTGCTTACGGGACACACTGGGCCACTGGGAATCGCTACCAGTGCCACTTGCTTCACCGTCTCGTTTCGTTGACGTCTCGCTTGACTCAGCAGCGGATGGTTGGGTATAAAAGAGGGGGGGGGGGGTGTGTGGACCTCATCAGTACAGTGTAGCAGTGTACAGTGTAGCAGTCATGGAGAACAAGACAAGGAGCGCAACAAGCAACGCAGCGGCGGCAGGCAGGCAGGCAGCAGCGCAGCGCAGCAAGCAACAGCAAGCAGCAGCAAGCAACAGCAAGCAACAGCAGCAAGCAAGGATGGCTACGAATTCAGACACATCAGTGTTTTGTCATGAGTGCAAACAGACATTTCCATTTCTGGACTTGTATGTGGCACATACATGTAAACCAGCAAGGTTGAAACGTGCTCGTGAAGAGCTTGTTCAGCAGATAGAAGTGAAGAGACAAAAGACGATGGAAGATAGCATTATCAGACCTGATCCGTTCCTCTGCGGTGAATGTGCAAAGATATTTGCATCTATGGATGCGTTTGACACACATGTATGCAGGATGCTTCCAAAGAGAGTACAAGTAGGGAAAGGGAGAAGAGTGAGTCTTGGTGAAAATGCACAGGAAAGACGGTTTGAGCCTGAAGATGGATCGGATTTATTACTTGAAATGCGGCAACAAGAGAATCGGATTAAGAGACATTTGTTGGAGACCTTAAACCATGGCATGAAATGGTACATTGTCGTGCATGCACGCTTCAAGAAACTGACGGCGAATGCTGAAGGTGTGATGGTAGAACAAGTGGATAATGCTTTTATCAGCAGTCGAACACATATAGCCTACAATCCAGAGGATATTGAACAGGACTTGCCAGAAGCCTATAAAGAATTGTTTACCAAGTTTGATGAACATGAGCGACAAGGGTCTGGCTGGGTGTTGGATAACATCCTGTATATTGAAGTGCATACAGCTACATCAGCACCTCTGGAAGCGAGCAGTTATATCGAACTGCCGAAGAGAGTGAAGAATACATTAGGTGTATTAAACATTCAGAATAAAGACAACAAGTGTTTCTTGTGGTCAGTACTGGCTCACCTTCACCCTTCAACAAGCAATAACCGACAGCGTGTGCATGAATACAAAGCATTTGAGAACGAATTGAAGGTGGAAGGCATGACATTTCCCACACCGATTAGAGACATTCCAAAGTTTGAAAAGGAGAATGATGTGTCCATCAACGTGTTTGGATATGAACAGGAGGTTGTTGTTCCGATACAACTGAGTCGAAACACCAGCGCAGCCAGCGCGAGAGAAATCAACTTACTTTTGATTAGCAATGACAAGACAAGGCATTATTGCCTCATCAAGAATTTCAGCAGACTGATGGCTTATCGTACCAAGTATAATGGAGCAATGTTTTATTGTTTCAACTGTCTTCACGGGTTTACACGACAAGATCTGTTAGACAAGCATCGCGAAGTGTGTGGCAAGCATGGAGCGCAACGTTTATCATTTCCCAAGGAACCCTTCATCAAGTTCAAGAATGTAGCCAAACAACAGCGAGTCCCTTTTGTGATTTATGCCGACTTTGAATGTTTCACGAAAAAGCATGAAGAAGTGAGGTACCAGCATCATCGTCCAAACAGCTTTGCCTATGTGGTTGTGAGCCAGTATGAGACACGCGCCCCAGTCCTGTATCGAGGAGACAATGCTGTGAAAGTCTTTTTAGACCATATGGTGACTGAGCGTGATCGTATTGTGCACGGTTTACAACAGCCAAAGGAGATGGTGATGACTCACGCAGACAAAGAGGATTTCAGGACTGCGGTCGACTGCTACATTTGTCATGAGCCTCTAGGAGCAGATCGTGTGAGAGATCATGATCATATCAATGGCAAATACCGTGGGGCTGCACATAGTGAATGCAATTTACATTTTCAATTTCGAAAGGATCAGCAGGGGGATAAAGATTCGTTTATCATCCCTGTCTTTTTCCACAATTTGCGAGGTTATGACAGTCATTTGATCATGGAGGAAATTGGAAAGTTCAAAAATGAAACGATTACAGTCATTCCCAACACCGTTGAGAAATATATTGCATTCACCATGAGCAATCTGAAATTTACGGACAGCTTTCAGTTCATGAGTACGTCTCTACAGAAGTTGGTCTCCAACCTGGCGGCAGAAGGGAAAGAGAACTTTTATCACATGACCTCTCACATTCACGATAGCGACCAGCAAGAGTTACTGTTGAGAAAGGGAGTGTACCCCTACGATTACGTGGATGAGCCATCCAAGTTTGCTGAAACACAACTGCCGTCCAAGGACAAGTTTTACAGTCAGCTTAGTGAAGAAGGCATTAGTGATGAGGATTATGCACATGCACAGAAGGTGTGGGAGACATTCCACTGCACTACATTTGGCGACTACCATGACTTGTACCTGAAATCGGATGTGTTACTGCTGGCTGACGTGTTTGAAAACTTTCGTCACGTATGTCTCAACACCTATGAATTGGATCCTGCCCACTACTATACAGCGCCAGGCTTGTCGTGGGATGCGATGTTAAAAGCGACAAAGGTGAAGTTGGAATTGATCAATGACATTGACATGTACCAAATGGTTGAACAAGGCTTACGTGGAGGAATATCTGTCATCACACACAAGTACGCGAAAGCAAATAACCCCTACGTAGCAGAGTATGATCCCACGAAACCGACCCATTACCTAATGTACCTGGATGCGAACAACCTGTACGGCTGGGCCATGTCACAAAGCATGCCGGAAAGTGGATTCATGTGGGTGAACGAGCCAGAATCCATTGACTTCATGGAAGTGGATGAAGATGACGAGATTGGCTACATTTTAGAAGTGGATTTGGAATACCCACAGACCATTCATGATCGTCATAATCACTACCCAGTGGCTCCAGAGCGGAAAAGTGTGAAGGTGGGAGAATTATCAGAGCATAGTCAGAAGCTACGGAAAGATCTCAACATGAAAGACAAACCCAGTGAAAAGCTTATTCCCAACTTGTGTGACAAGAAGAAATATGTACTTCATTATAGAAATTTACAGCAATATGTGTCACTGGGATTGAAAGTCACGAAGGTGCATCGTGCCATCATGTTTGCACAGAGCAAATGGTTAGCGAAATACATCTCGTTGAACACGGAAAAGAGAAAGTTGGCCAAGAACCCGTTTGAGAAAGATTTTTTCAAATTGATGAACAACTCTGTGTTTGGCAAAACCATGGAAAATGTGAGAAAACGCATCCATGTGGAACTCGTTCACCAGGAAAAGCGGTTCAAGAAAGTTGTAGCCAAACCGTCATTCCACCAATTTAGAATTTTCAATGAAGATTTGACCGCGGTACATTTACACAAAGTGGATTTGCTTCTGGATAAGCCCATTCAAGTCGGCTTCACCATTCTCGACCTCAGCAAAGTGCTCATGTTTGACTTTCATTACAACTACATCATGACCAAGTATCCCGACGCCAAGTTGTTGTTCAGCGACACCGACAGTCTATGTTACGACATAGAAACGGATGATATCTACAAGGATATGCAGGAAGATGCCGACTTGTTCGACACAAGTGACTATCCCCCCAATCATTTCCTGCATTCCAACGTGAACAAGAAAGTGCTTGGGAAAATGAAAGATGAGACGGCGGGCATTCCCATTGAAGAGTTTGTTGGACTTCGGCCGAAAATGTACAGCATGATGTATGGTGGGAAAGAAAAACATACGGCTAAAGGTATCACATACGCGTGTCAAAGACGGATGAAACATAAGCAGTATAAGGACAGTTTGTTCAATCAAACGCAGATGATGGTGACAGGACACACCACTTGAAGCTATGACCACCAGATTTTCTCGGAGAAGTTGAGGAAAGTAGCTCTCTCCCCCTTTGATGATAAGCGATACGTGTTGAATGATGGCTATTCCACTTTGGCGCATGGGCATTACAAGGCAGCAGCAGCCAGGGTGGCAGCCAGGGCGGCAGCCAGGGTGGCAGCCAGGGCGGCAGCCAGGGTGGCAGCCAGGGCGGCGGCGGCAGCAACAGTATAAAAGGGGGGGGACTCTCACCACAACTTCAGAGTGAGTTCAGAGTGAGAGTGAGTTGAGGGTGAACATGAAGAGATCTGCAACAACGGATATGGATACTCTAGCAGATACGGTGAAAGACTTGAACGTGAACAATCCCACCGCCACCACCACCACTATCAAGAAATTAAAAGTGGAGACGGCGACGGCGGCACCACCACCACCACAGTCGTGGGATGGAATGCTTTCTCTAGGCAATGGAAAGTATATCAAGATTATGAAACAAAGCAATGAAGGTGTGGTGAACATTCGCAAGTACCTCAGAGATGAGGGGACTGGAAGGAACCGTCCTACGAAAAAGGGTATCTTGCTGACCATACCTGAATGGAAAATGTTGAAGAAGCAGGTGAAAGAAGTGGATAAAAGGCTTCGCAGACAAGACGACAACGCATAACCAGGTAACCCATCATGAATGCACTCATGTTAAACAATGGTGCTTACCTTAAAGTCAATGAGAGGAATGAAGTGATGATGGGTTCTCGGAGATGTTCTGCTTATCGGTTTAAACCTGAAGTGTGGAAAGACTTTAAAAACATACCGCTTGAAGCTGGGTTTGAACGCAGACTTGAAAATAAACTGGAAGTGACGGTGGCTGAATATGATTCTAACATACGTGTGACATTCTGTAGAAATCTTTTACAGGATTATCCAAAGGATTATAAGGGAGTTGTGCCAGACACACCCTATGCACAGTTGATCTTCTTTGATATCAAGAACTGGCGCGCAGTCTTACGATTCCTAGAAGCTATACAGCATCCACTGTTCGACATCCTCCGAGTATAAAATACACACACACACATGGACGAGATGGAAGACGACTATTTGATGGATTATGAACCCATGACATATGGGTTCTCCTATCTGAGAAACTTATGTGATGACATTGTGTTACGGCATTTTGGACAGTATCTCGTCCTATCGCTTGATGACCAATCTGTGTTGAAGGATCACCTAGACAAGTTGAGAATACCCGGCTTTCTCCTAGCAGTCTCGGATGAATTAGAAGTGCGTGTGACTGAGAACGGTCTAGACGTGTTTGTACAATTTCGTCAATATGATGAGCTTACAGAAGGCTGCGACATCATCACCCTCAGCACCGTGGAATGGAACGCGCTGTTACACGCATTGGATTGGGAAGAATCTTCTGCTTGAATTCAAAGAGGATGGAATACAACTCAAGCGGGGTACCAAATCCATTGAGGTGACACAGCCTATGCGGTTGATGCAGCTGATGCCGCTGATGGACTTAGAAGAAGGATATGAACTGAAACTGTCTGAACATGAAACTGTTAAAGTGATAAAGTTTGGTGATGTGTGTTATGTGAGCTTTCATAGCATTTACAAACGTGGATGTAATGTCTGTGATACCTATATTAATTTAAATTGTAATGAATGGCATGCATTGATCCATGTATTGAAAGAAGAAACTTGTAAATAAAATTTGTAGATAAGAAGTGTGGGGGGGGGGGGAGTTTGGAAAACACAATAAAACAAGATCAGTTTGAAACTTGAGTCTTTTTTTTTTTCTTTTCAAAAAAAAAAAACAAAAAAACTTGGAAACAATTATTCAACAACTTAACTACAGCTTAACTACACCCCCCATTAATAAAACAATGGTTTATAATGTCTATAGACAAAATCCTTTACAATAAAATCCCCATCCTTTCTTTTTAATATATTCACAATGTCAAACATACTCTGACCTCGAGCTCTATGCCATATATAATAGACACAATAAAAACCACACGCCGATGATATCGGCGTTTGTAATGAGATGGAATTATACATATAGTCCTTTCTTAAAAACGTTTCTAAACGCTCATCGAGAGGGAACAGTCCATAAGAGTCAAAGTATTCAACAGGGTCTTTGTCATAATACACTGCCACCCAATGCTCTCCTGGTTCATCATGATCGTCGGTGTTGATGACATAGGCACCGCGTTGTAAAGACGGTGGTAACTGGTCCATGGCAAACACACCTTGAAACAAGTCTTTGGTCGCGGCATCATGGCTTAGGATAGCTTCGATCTGCTTCGTGTTCATGACTGGTAGTCGAATTGGATGCTACGATTGGCACTGATCTCAATAATGTTGTCAAATTCAGCATAGACGATGACATTGATGGTAGGTTGCAAAGCCCTAGCAAAGTTCATTTCTAGCCGCAAATTCCCATGCTTGATCAGGGGAAAATGATCAGCTCCATCATAATCCGGTGTTAAGTCGAACGAAAATAAAGAATACCCTCTAGGCCAATCTTCCCTTTTTATAATGGAGCTTTTCTCACCATTCAATCGGTCAAACGATTTGTAAAGCGTTTCAAAAGCGTCTAGGTACTTGTCCTGTGGAATGTCAAGCTTGAGCGGTTTGGACAGGACTGGTTCACCATCCGTGTACAGTTGCATATAGTTCAGATCAAAATGTTTGAAATCATATGGATTCCTCGCGACTGACCCACCAAAGGCTTCGTTATGAACCAGACCAATGACAATGCGATGTGGCAATTGACCCAAAAAGATGTTGTCTTTCACAAAAGAGCGAAACCCTGCCGGAATGGCCAGGACTTTACATTCTTTTCTAGTGATGATGATCTTGGCAGGACTTTTCAGCAATGCGTCTGTATGCCCTAACTGAATGCCTGGACTCACCCTCACTTTGCGAATGGTTAAAAATGCCTCTTTCACTTCTACCTTATAGGTATTATCTGCAGCCATCAATACATAATCATCTTTCTGTCTATGGAAACGCAACTTCAAACTGATGCCATTCGGAAGATAGCGATCCTGCTCAAACAAATCTATCCTTAAACCACCTGCCAGCATAAACTCACGGCTGAGACGTGTATGCAAATAACGATGGTGTAAGCCATTGTTTCCTTGCTCAGCTAGATCACTACCGTCGGCATTGACATGAAACCCGGATACATAGCGTTCATGATTAGGCCTTTTCACCTCATGACTATTCATCGACCCAGCAGTATCCTTGTACATGAGCCGCAGAGAGCGCTCGGAATGGAGACGTTCTTCCGAATCATGGATGAGATGCGAGATCATGCTGGTATACCCATGGGTGTTGTTACTATGAGATACCAACCGATCATTCAGAAACAATTCAATATTAGACCATAGCCCGTTAAACACATCATTGATGCAGGAGACCTGGTCCTCTGGGCCACACACTGTTCCATCAGCCTTTACAATGCGGCATACAATATGAAGTTTGCTGTTCTTTAAATCCAGATATTCTTCTGTACTCGCAGGAATGTAGAATTCTATGGGAGCACCCTCTCTAATGGTCGTCAGTGGTTGATAGTCGACATTATAACTTTTCTCTACGGCCGTTTGCGTTGGCGGTACGTGAAACCATTCCAATGGAGAAAGACTGCATTCGCACGAATGATTGTGAATGAGAGACATGATTTTAAAAGATATCTCTTTTATGCTTTTTTGATGTTATCCGTCTAGCTGTTCTTCGTCTTCTAGCACGTTTCATCGGTTGCACTCTCTTTTTATGTACATCACCACCACCAAACACACGCTGTGCTACTCGGCCCGTAACATCTTTCGCAACATTCTTTGCAGCCTTCTTAAGATGTGGCGCAACGATCTTAGCCCCAGCCTTAAGTAGCGGAATAGCTCTACGAGCCAATGATCCCAGTATTGAACCAATACCATCCCCATATTGAATTCGCGCTCCTTTGAATCCTGGCAATTCTCCACCCACTTGTCGAAGAAAGTGGTTGCGATATGCAGACGGATCGTGTGTGTAGGCTTTCATAGTGCTTTTGGTCGGAAATGGAGTTTACAAATCACCTTTCCAGTTTGAAATGGAACAGTATGGCCTGTGTCGTCCTTTATATTCATCTCTATCATGTCAAATTTGGATGTGTTTACAGGAACATAGTGCGGTTCGTTGTACGTTTTCATAACAATCTCACCATCATGGCCTTGTATCCCAACAGAACGTAGCAAAGGCACATAATAATCCCCAACCACTTGTGGTTCACAAATACTACAATACACATACAGTGTATAAAACCCCTGTTTCACATCGGCTTTATGGTCAGCTCTACCTGTTTCAGTATACCAGTGATCTGGGATAAATCCTAAAATCTCAGCTAATCCAGTGGAGAAGGACACTTCATAGCCATAATCGAGAAATAGAAACACGCGTCGTCTAATTCTATCATACTTTAGCCGAATAGCTTCTGTAAGTTTCAGAGTATTAGTCGCTTCTTCATTGACTGCCTCACATAGTTCTTGTATGGTTCTATAGTAGCCATAAGGAATATCGAGAGTGCTAAGAATAGGATCATCGAATAGTTGTTGTCGATACTGAATAGAATAGTCCATGCCCTGTCTCATCGTTGACTATGTATGTGGATATTGAATTTCAGCTAGAGCCACTTCATATTTTCCATTCAGATAGATGGTTCGAGGCATACGAATTTGATAATTCGAAGCCTTGTTGTTGGGATAATAATTCATACTCGCATTGCTAGGCAAAGTAATGTAAAAGCTTGTCGACTCCATGGTGGTGGTCAAATGGTATGGGTGCGTCGTCGTCGTTGCCTATATACCTCATCAGGTACCTCGGGACAGCGCGCGCCATTCGACCAAGTCTCATCCTCATTCACATGGTCTTTTATTTCTCCTTCGCAACACGCACTTGTACATCGGATCTTCACGGGAATAGTCGCGGGAATAGTCTCTTCCTGGCCACCACCACCACCACAACACCATAGCTCTTTTGTTAAAACTTTTCCCATCCTTTAGGAAACTGTCTTTGCTGACGCTGGTTCATTTCTGTGGCAATGTCTTCACGAGTGGTCTTTTTACTAAACGTCGTTTTTGGAATATTCGCATCGACAATTTCCTGGATAAACGGATGCCAGCCATGGGGTGGGGGTCTTCGGTCTTTTCTTCTTGTCGCCACCAATGCTTCTTTCATCAAATCAATCATGTTAGAATTTGTAATGACATCGCCCGTTTTCAACACAAGTTCATCCTTCTCTGTCCATGTCGTACCATGTTTCTTCAGTTCTGCTAAAAGTTGTATCACTTTTCCATGATAGATAGGTTGAAAATGACTTAACACTCGCTTTTCTAGTGGTGGTGGTGGTGGTGGTGGTGAGGGTGGTTGTTGTTGGGACTGACTTGTTCGTAGATGACGGCCAAAAAGTTGAGACATTTCCATAGCCTTTTCACGTGTTCGTTTCCCACGTAAAAGTGTCTTGACTTTTCTTTTGATGCTATGTTTTCTCCCCTTCTTTTCTAATAACAGTTTGTATTCCTGTTCAGGAATGAGAACCATTTTCATAGCATGCTTCATTTCAACAGCAGCTTGGCTAACAAGGGCAATGCAAATCTAGCAACCACTCCAATGAATCCTCCTTTCTGATTCACCAACTTCTTTTTTCGTCGAAGGGATATCTTCTTGTCTGCCAGAGTACGTAGGGTATGACGCTCACGCTGGAATACCTTATACCGTTTTGAGCGTAAGGGTAAATGTCCCCTTAATATATTCAAACAAATTTCAAACAAGCTCGTTAATTCCTCCTTCGTAGCTTGCTGTAGCAAGGATTTACGCCGTCTAGACCCACTACGTGCAAGCAAATGAAGGAAAGGCTGGTTCGTTCGAATGCGTTTAGACATCTTGACTGTGAATGGTTAAATGACTTGGTTCTTGGTCATACACTGCTTTATCAATATATATATAATGTGTATCTTTTGGTAAAATGCCTGTACGAATACGCAGTTGATCATTCGTCTTCGGCTTCAAGTCAATGAACAAATAACCATGGGGTTTGCTGGTAGCATCTTGATAGGCTTCTATGAGAAATTGAGCTCTTCCAGGATACATTTGCCGCGCCAATGTACTGACTTGCTGACTGTCTCTCGGATTTTTAAACAAAATGATATAATGGGTATTCAAACTAATATTGCGCATCTCTTTCCCATGATGGAATAAATTATGCACAATAAAGATGATACTTAGATTTTGATGACTGCTACCCACACTAAAGAGACGTGTCATACGCTCATCGCTATGGCATTTGGTCATCAAGTCATCAAGGATGAGTAAGTTTGGTTTTTTCGGGTTAAAACGCTCTTCAATGTCATCTGGAATGCCTTGGTAAAATGTCACACCTTTCATTCCCTTGTACAAGGGCTGATCGGCTGCATAGAGCCATAAAATGTTTTTCGGAGAGGGGTGAATCAACTTTTGTTCGAGAATTTCCCTGACCAGAGACGTCTTGCCACTGCCTGTAGGTCCAGAGACCAAGCATGTAAAGGGATGCTTCATCGTTGAATGTCTGTTTCTTTCACCCAAGTGTTAAACTTGTTTGGCCAACCTAACCACTTGACAAATAATTCTTTCACACCTCCTCGCCTTTTACGTGTTTTCAAGACTTTTTCAATTCTGTACACAGATTCAATATCTTTGGTCACTTTCTGCAGTTCTTCCTCATAGAAATGCCCATCAATAT
This sequence comes from Protula sp. h YS-2021, assembly GCA_949752745.1. Classification (NCBI taxonomy): domain Eukaryota; kingdom Metazoa; phylum Annelida; class Polychaeta; order Sabellida; family Serpulidae; genus Protula; species Protula sp. h YS-2021. The sequence continues at coordinate 58,520,525 of OX457024.1, forward strand.
CTTCGTCTAAAAAGTCTTTCACACGATACAAATGTATTCCCTGCTTCTTACAACGATGTGTGACAATGAAGACTTCTTGCGTCCATTTAACGTGATAATCCCGTTGAAACACATATTTAACGTGGGAAATGCGCACATAATCGCCATTGTTGAACTTGTACTTCTTCTTCTTCTTCGGTTTCAATTTTAGTTTGTCGACATACATATACTTCCACACTTTCGATTCGTTGTCTTTGCGAATCTCGGCTGGAGCATACTTATTCGGGAGGGAGCCATGAGGTCTATGGTTGTAGTTGTACACCAAGTCTGGAAGGATGTCTAAGTAACGGTAAGTTTGATTATGTAGAAAATACCGATACATCATCCCCTTTAGAGTACGAATGACTCTCTCAGCAAAGTTGGCTTTGGTTTCATTCTTTGTGGTATAGGCATGAATGCCCTCTTTCTTCAAAAATGCTTTGACCCATCTGTTTTTAAATTCCGTGCCTTTATCGGACCTTAGAGTGCGTGGCCTTCGGGGTGTGTCATGAAAAATCTTTTGGAAAGCTTGTATGACGCTGGTATGTGATTTATTAGGGATTGGCTGTACCCACACATATTTGGAAAACACATCAATGACAATGAGTAAAAAGCGTGTGCCATCATTATAGGGAGCTATGTTTCCCATATCAGCCAAATCCACATCCCACATGTCATCAATGCCTCGTGTAATCACACGTTGTCTTTTGAACCTGTATTTGACAGGTTGGAGTAAACTGAATGTATCTTGGTCCTGTAGCCATTTCTTCACTTGCGACTGTGTCACGGGTTGATCATGTTTTCTTAAGATGTGATACAGTTTGTAAGGACCAGCAAATGCCCCGGGCTGTCCAGGTTTGAAGTACATATTGGTCAAGTAGTCTTTCCACGTCGTTGACATGGTCACACCGAATGAAAACCACCTTCTCAACAGAACAGCTTTTTATTTTATATTTTATAACCGTCAACCAAACTTAACTCCACAAGTTTTTTTTTTACAAATCAAGTATAGATACAATGGTGTGAATCACTGGAGACCATTGATCTTCAATGAATACTAGCCAATGACTGAGTTCATCAAGTGTTATCGTATTTACACCATATTTCTCACAACGCTGATTTGCATTCTCTAACACTTTATCTAAATGAATATAATATTTAGCTTCATTCCAATAAGTATAGACACATGCAAAATGACAAGTATGTTCTGAACACTCTTCAAGTTGGCAAGCAGGACATACTAAACAGGCAAACTTTTTTACAGCTAATAACATTTCTTCACAATAAGCTTTTTGCACAATATATTGTCTCAGTGTCATGTCCGCCATGATACAGCGCTCTAGCGCTCTAGCGCTCTAGCGCTCTCAGTCTTTAGAGAGCACTACCTTCCCCACACTCTTCACAAGTTTGTCACAAGTTTGTCAAGTTCAGTCTGGGGTTCTCCACGTCTCCACACCCGTGAGCGGACTGGTGAGCGGCTGAGTGAGCGGCTTGGCGGCGACGGCGGCCGGCTGAGTGAGCGGCTCGGCGGCTAGGCGGCGACGACGGCAAGTAAGATGATGTTGGAGGCACAGTCTCTTTTATACCCCCGTCACACAACAGTTCCAACAACTTTCCCATGATATTCTGACCGGGATATCCACTTGACACTTGTTTCACACCAGCTCCCCACCAAGGATCATATGTGGCTTCCACTAAAGTTTTACCTTTACAGTCTTTTAACTTGTTTCGAAACGATGCACACTGATTCCATTTGACTTGTAACACCTCTTGCATTTGGCTTCTCTTCACTGTATGCCACAAAGGACATGGCCTTATCACTTTAGCGATACGTTTTGCTTCATATCCATTTCTGGATGACACAATAGCTGAAGCAATATCTTGGCGCTGATGGAACACGGCTTTCTCGTATTGATACAACGCTTCACTCGAGTTGAATGTATGTCCATACTTTTCAAGGCGTGTTGGAAACATGTTGGAAAGAACATCCTTGTGACCGCTAAATAGTACAAGATTCTCCATGTTGACTTTGGGTTTACTCTAACATGTCTTCCTCCTGCAATAAAATATGTTTTAATATATCTGCTACTTCTTCTATCATCTTCTTTCTTTGTTCACGTTGAAACCACTCACATAAAATTAAATTTGCTAGCAAGAAAAACATTGTTAGCTGCTGCGCTGCTGTGCTGCCGCTGCTGAGTTAGAGCTGTTAGAGTTGTTAGTGTTAAAAGGGGGAGGGAGGGGGGGGGGGGTTTGGCTTACCTGACAAGGCTGACAAGGCTGCTCGGTTTCTTCTTCTTCCTCCTCCTCAAATCCACAGCAATCTCTCAAATAATCCACCACGGTGTAATATGCTTCTACATCATTGCGGGCAGAATAGAGTGCAGAATCAAAGTCAAAGTCAAGATCTTCTTCGAGTCCAATTGTAGCACATTCTCCAAGAAATCGTGAATAGAGTTCAGTCACATCGAGACTGTGATGTACAACATCCCAGTAAGCGTCCAAGTGATAAAGCTGATAGTCTGGAGTGCCGCAGCAAGCAAGTTTAGCAATCATCAAGTCAATATAAGCTTTTCTAAAACATGCGTCCATCTTTGCAGTGTGTGTGGTGTGGTGTGGGGGGCTTCTACTGTGCTTCACAGACCTTAAGTACTCCACACTTGCCGCAGAAGTTGTTTGGTTCACACATCATGCAATTGTACTTGTGGCAGTGGCAATCATAATCCTCCATATATCCGCAAGCACCGCAATAGTCGCACGTAAGTCCAAGTTGATTCTGTACATCCATATTCTCCAACTGAATTTCAGCCTGTCTTTTCTTGGATAACTTTGACACCTTCATCCGATCATACTTTTGCAGCTTGATGATCGTTTTCTCACCATGGCATTCCGTACACGGCGGTTCAACTAAGGCTGAGTTGATGTGAGCCATCTCCCGAAGCAGTGTCTCCCATTCACCATCATTCATGTTGATGTAATGTGTGTATTCTTTCCCTTCAAACCGTGATGTACGCACGAAGCTCACATAGCGCATGCCTTGATATGAAATGACTTCAAGCCACTTTGTTTCCGTTAAGTATAGTTTGAAGCCAATGTCACGGCATTTTTTCACGTTCTGACACACAATCTTCCACAAAGATGGTGAATAAGCGCACCATCTCTCTCCACGTTTGATGCGTAGAAATAATCCATATTGTCCAGACTCCACAGTAATGGTTAAGTTTGCACTAATTTGAAAACTGCTGCTGCCGCCGCCCTGGCTGCCGCCGCTGCCGCCCCGGCTGCCGCCGCCGCTGCCGCTCCGGCTGCCGCCGCCGCTGCCGCCCCGGCTGCCGCCGCTGCGCTGCGCTGCTGCCTGCCTGCCTGCCGCCGCTGCGTTGCTTGTTGCGCTCCTTGTCTTGTTCTCCATGACTGCTACACTGTACACTGCTACACTGTACTGATGAGGTCCACACACACCCCCCCTCTTTTATACCCAACCATCCGCTGCTGAGTCAAGCGAGACGTCAACGAAACGAGACGGTGAAGCAAGTGGCACTGGTAGCGATTCCCAGTGGCCCAGTGTGTCCCGTAAGCAGCCCTCTTTCACTCGAGACGCCAACGGCGAAAACGCGAAACGTCAAGCAAGTGTTGCTGCTGTGTACATACTCTTCCCCAGTGTGTCCCGTAAGCAGCCTCTTTCACTCGAGACGCCAACGGCGAAAACGCGAAACGTCAAGCAAGTGTTGCTGCTGTGTACATACTCTTCCCCAGTGTGTCCCGTAAGCAGCCCTCTTTCACTCGAGACGCTAACGGCGAAAACGCCAAACGTCAAGCAATAATGCTGCTGTGTACATACTCTTCCCCCAGTGTGTCCCGTAAGCAGCCTCTTTCACTCGAGACGCCAACGGCGAAAACGCGAAACGTCAAGCAAGTGTTGCTGCTGTGTAAATACTCTTCCCCAGTGTGTCCCGTAAGCAGCCTCTTTCACTCGAGACGTCTCGACTTTTTTTTTGGGGGGGGGAGGGGTGGGGGGGGGTGGTCTGACGTTTCAACAATGCGGCACCCGTCTCGGCGCACACACCCCCTTTCACTCGAGACGTCTCGGAGATTCTTGGGGAGGGGTGGGGGGGGTGGTCTGACATGCTTTGCAATGCAACAATGCGGCACCCGTCTCGGCACACACACCCCCTTTCACTCGAGACGTCTCGGAGATTCTTGGGGGAGGGGTGGGGGGGTGGTCTGACATGCTTTGCAATGCGGCACCCGTCTCGGCGCACACACCCCCTTTCACTCGAGACGTCTCGGCTTTTTTGGGGAGGGGTGGGGGGGGGTGGTCTGACGTTTCAACAATGCGGCACCCGTCTCGGCGCACACACACCCTTTCACTCGAGACGTCTCGGCTTTTTTTTTTTTTTTTGGGGGGGGGGGGGTGGGGGGGTGGTCTGACGTGCTTTGCAATGCGGCACCCGTCTCGGCGCACACACACCCTTTCACTCCAGACGTCTCGGCTTTTTTTTTCACAAGCCCCCCATACCATTCTACCATTGCACCATTCTACAACCTTTCCCAATCCTTCCACCGGAAACACACTTTTCGCTCGCAATCCCTCGCAATCGTAATCCATGCAGCAGCATCCTTGCATCATATGACGTTTTCTTTCGTCACACTCTCTCGTCTCTCGCTTGGGGAGGGGTGGGGGGGTGGTCTGACGTTTCAACGGACGTGCTTTGCAATGCATGCAACAATGCGGCACCCGTCTCGGCGTACACACCCTCGTTCACTCGAGACACTCACGCCTTCTTTCAAAAAAAAAAAAAAAAACTCTCTGTCTCTCCACACACCCCACCCCGTCTCGGCACACACACCCCCTTTCACTCGAGACGTCTCGGAGATTCTTGGGGGAGGGGTGGGGGGGTGGTCTGACGTTTCAACAATACGGCACCCGTCTCGGCGCACACACACCCTTTCACTCGAGACGTCTCGGAGATTCTTGGGGGAGGGGTGGGGGGTGGTCTGACGTGCTTTGCAATGCGGCACCCGTCTCGGCGTACACACCCCCTTTCACTCGAGACACTCACGCCTTCTTTCAAAAAAAAAAAAAAAAAACTCTCTCTGTCTCTGTCTCTCTCCACACACACCCCCCACCCCGTCTCGGCGTACACACCCCCTTTCACTCGAGACACTCACGCCTTCTTTCAAAAAAACTCTCTCTGTCTCTGTCTCTCCACACACCACACACCCCACCCCGTCTCGGCACGGCACACACCTTTTCACTCGAGACACTCACGTGAGCTTTTTTTTTTTCAATTTGGGGAGGGAGGGGGGGTTATACACTTCAACGCTTCATCAGCGCTTCATCAACGCTTCAGCGGAAGTCGTTATTTCCAATCTCGTAATCACCCTAACAACTGCACAAATGGCGTTTCGTTTATACAACCATCCATTTCGTCAAGAAAAATGTGTGGAAAAATGCTTTAAACATACTAACATAAGTTTACTTTTTGTTTGGGAGTTGTTTTATGCAAATAGTAATACTCTGTTACTCTGTTACTCTGTTCTAGGGGAGGGGTGGGGGGGGGTGGTCGGCAACACAGATTCTTGGGGGAGGGGTGGGGGGGTGGTCGTCAATACTCTGTGTATTGACAAGGAGGGGTGGGGGGTGGTCTGACGTTTCACACATCATTTCGTCACATACACACATTTCGTCATCTCCGCCTGCAGAGCTTTCGAACTTTTGTAGAGAGCAGACGTCTCGAAAAAATAATATGCAGTTTAAGAAAGAATTTTTCACTGAGGAACGCCTGGCGGCTTATCATTTCTCAAAGAAGGATGCCGATTTATGGGAAGAGGTATATGTCGACTACCAGGCGTTCCTCTATGAAACATGGGCTCTGGGGCAGAACTCTTACAAGAGAATCACCTCAGAATAAATAAGAGAATGACCCCAGAGAATGACCCCAGAGAATGACCCCACTAGTGGGGTCATTCTCTGGGGTCATTCTCTTATTTCTACCCTACTAAGTTGGGAACGATTGGCTAAAACAGGCGGACAGACTTGAGGATTACAAATTTCCATGCTGGAAATTTCCAAATAATTTGTCCGCAATGTCTTGTTATTCTGCTGCTTTAACCCGATACTTGCTCTGTAAAGGAAATATTTTTGTGCTTGAATATTTGGTGTATTTACGGTGTTATTTTGACCAGAAGTTAACGAGTTCCAAGTCATGATGATGCCATTGAGTTTTCACCCTTTTAACACTAATATGTCCATTATCCACGTATTGAAAGCCAAACCAGCAATGAAGGCATGTAAATTGGCATTATTTCCATGTCTTTATGTAAATATATTAACCGAGCATCACTGATAATTGTGTAAATCCACCACTCCGCTCGAGGTCCGAGTTTAAGTTAAATCACCCATTGATGCTGAAGCCCAACGTAGTTCTAAAATAACTCCGATAGGCTTCTAGGCAACTCACTTGTTTCTGTGAGCCTGGTGTGCGCCAGATCTTCCCAAGTTTGCAACTAACAGGACCTTTAATTTCACCTTAAAATACGGCATGAAATTAGTCACCAGACTTTGAAGTATTTCTTTTTTTTATTAATGCATACAAAAAAGTATTTTCTCTATTTTGTATGCAGTTCATATCATTTGACGTCAAAATAATGAAATCATCTAACAACTGGCATCTAGTTTTATGCCTTATATATACGATTGTATCCGATTCTTCACACAGTCACATGTCAGATTCCTGCCGATTCCGATACATCAAGATATTTTACAAACACACAAAAGCGTGGACCACAGTGAAAAGCTGAAGCTTGTCAGATTTCAGGAAACCCAATGCTATGAGTCTCACGACACGGACACAACCCTATTTTGGTACTTGTCCGCTCGCTGTTATCTGGAGTACGGGAGAGTCTGAGCACTATCTGAACCCCAAAAAGGACCTTCTGCTACCGGGAGTGGGGACACTCACGTACCAACTGGTTACCATAACTTTTTCAAACGACCCCTAAACGCGAAGTGGTAATTTTGAAATAATAAATAATAATAATGATAATGATAATAATAATAATAATAATAATAATAATAATAATAATAATAATAATAATAATAATAATAATAATAATAATAATAATAATAATAATAATAATAATAATAATAAAATAAGAATAAACGACCGGCCTGAAAATTCTCCGCGTTTTTTTTTTGTCCGTGTTTTAACATATTTCATATCAAATGCCCCTCCCTTGGTCTTTTGCTTCATTTGTCACTTTCTCAGGCCCTCTGTCTTTTTATTTACAGCCTAGATTACAGTCAAACTTGTACAGTTTCCAAAATTGCAAGGTGCTCGTTTTCCTTCTTGCTGAATAAACTTCTGAAATAACTCAACCTCTGAAACAGAAAACTCAATTAGTTCCTCTGTTTGCACAAAAAGAAATGCTTCAGTATATCGAGTAAGGTTTCACATAGTTTGTTTTCATAAAAGACTCAATTGGAATCATTTGTCTACAATAGCAACTAATAAAGTTTATTTCCGGGGGTCAGTAACGTGAAACGCCGCGGACTTAAATTGATTACCGTAATGCTGCAGCCCAGCAAACAACCGACGTTTTTTTTTGGTTGATAAAAGGTTGGATTTTGGTCGCAACGACTTCACAACCATATTCTGACCTATTCCCCAAAAACTCGACTTTATTTCGACGTCGAGGCGACGTCGGTTTTCTGACGTCATTCCGACGTGACGTTGCAAAAACGACCAAAAAGCGATGAACGTTATTATCGCTCACCGGCAATGGAAGTCATTTTGAAAAAGAGGAAGAAAAAAAAGTAATTTTTATATGAAAATTTTAGAATTTTGATGGCGCGTAGGTGTTTTTCTTCCTATATTGTAAAAATGTACATGGAAAATGCTTTCGTATGTATTTCACAACAGCAGTTGAATGATTAATTATATAACTCTAATCAGTTTCAGGTCGGAATCCGACGTCGGTTCCAATTTCATATACAACCTAAAACCGACTTAATTCCGAAGTCGGATTTAGGTCGGAACCCGACGTCATTCTGACGTTGAAAACCCGACGTCGGCTCCATTTCATATACAACCAAAACCGGCACGTCAGTCCGACGTCCGAAACGTCGGGTCACGACGTCGACCCGACGTCATTCTGACGTCTTAATGTTTGCTGGGAAGCAATATCATTAAACCAGGAACCGCGCAGCTTCATCAGAGATTTTCAGAGTCATGCTTTGGCTTTTTTCCCATGTGTTTTCAGATCAAGACTCAAGGGCTGAAAGTACGAAAAACGCTTTGTTAAGTAACCTTTATTTCAAGAGCAGCACAGAAAATTCATCATGTTTCTCCATGGGGCAACCAAGAATACACGATGATTCTGAAAGATTTTATTACAAGGAGCACAGGTTATAGAAGGGGGGAGGGGGGCTTAAATTAATTTTGCAAAGAAAGTTCAGTTATTCTATTGTTGGTAACAGTTTCATGCGACGGGACTGATGGTGTACAGAAGGTGCGAATTTTCTGTTAATTGAAAAGAAGATCGTAGGAACACTAGATCTAATCTGCTTGGATAAATCACAACATTGACAGAAAAGGTCAGGATCAGTGAGATGCCTCATAAAGGACACTTTTTCAGGGTCACGGAGATAAATCTTACATGATGCTATTTTTACACTCAACAGATCGGAAATGACCTCAGATTCGCTCTAACGGTCAAATTCCGGTTTCGCGTCTTGGCCTTGACAAAAAAGGTCAGGGTCACAAAGACACGCCCTGTTTAACGTCTTTTAGCACCAATATGTCGGGGGTTTAAACTTAAAGGAAAATGTAGCGTAATAAAGGTACTTCTTTGTGACGTCTTTTCGCCCCAACAGTTCAACAATGAGCTCAACTTTCTGATTTCCGTTCTCAGCCTTCACGGAAAAAAGTCACCTATTTACTCTCATTTAATTTTTCTAAGAGATCGATAATGAGTGAAAAACTCTAACGGAAAGGTCATGGTCAACGTTTTACCCTTCATGTATTGACTTCTATGCCCAAAGGGTCGAAAAATCACTAACAGTTTTCAAGATAATGATCAGCTTCCGACTTTATACCTTCATCTTGACGTAAGAGATCAAGGTCAACGAGGTAAATCTTAGGTCTACAAGACCCAAATAAGCTAAACAACGCTTGAAATTTCACCTAAAATGTTTTCGAAATAACGGTCAACTTCCGTTTTGAGATTTAGACCTTGAAGAAAAATGTCATGCTCACACTGGCACCGCTTATAAAATGTCTTCTAGTCCGAAAGAGACCGAAAATTAACTGAGAATTATTAGTTGTTTTCGAGACAATTATGAACCAACGAAATGTTATCAACCTCTATAACTGTGTCATACATCGTCTTCCTGTGTAAAATAGCCCGGGAGGAGTTATATGGAAACCATCGAGTTGGAAAAAAAGGAAGAAAAAAGTTTCGAGATAACCTTTGAAGTATACCAGAGTTTCCAAGTGTGAATGAATGGGCAGTGGCTCACATATACGCCGGTGAGCCGTTGTCATACCACAGCCAGGGACTGCTGCTTTTGCTATGTCACAAAGAAGATGCTATCAATTTCACAGAAAATAATGAAACTGTAGTTCTTACAGTAAACTGTGTCTTCTACACGCTCTTATACGCAATTAATCAAAAGAAATTTTATAATAAACGATTTTTGAGTATCGTGTTTTCGTGGCCAAAAACCAGACGTGAGAGGCAAACAGTATATCACGGTTCTGGGATCTCCTCCCATTTATTTTCATTTCAATATTACCGTCAGCTTAAATCCAAGGTAATTATTTTCCAGATTTCGGGTGGTTTTAAAATACAATCATAGTCGTTATAATCGGGAATAAGCATGCATTCACATGGCATGGAAGAACAAGCATGCATTCACATGGCACGGAAGAACAAGCATGCATTCACATGGCGCGGAACTTAAAAATGACTTGAGGTTTTAAGTTCACAAACTCAACGAAGAAATGCAAGCTAAAGAAACAACATCAGCAGTAACAAAATAAACGAGAATTGCTTTGTCACTAAGACCAATTTGCTGAATTTGGAGTTTATGGGTGTTCAAGATAATTGCTGATGGTTTGATAGAACTGATACGGACACAAGCCCGTTCTTCATCTTGAAAATCGAAGAACAGATTTTTCATTTGTCATATCTTCTTCCTTTTTTCCATTCTGGGTTCAAGAATTGATGGAGTTCTTGAAAGGCCCAGCACACATTGTATTACCAACAACTAATTTCTAAATACATGATAAGAATTTTCCCTGTTATCAATTTTTGAGTAAGTACGTTTCGCATGATTAATGAAGCAACTTTTCCAACAGGCTGGAGTTTTCATGCCGGGGGGGGGGGGGGGGATTGGAAGGGGGCACACATGTACCAACTGGTTACCACGACTTTTAAAACGGTCCCTGAACGCGGAAGGCTGATTTTGAAACAGTACCCCTTTTTAACTCAACGCTTAATTTAATTCCGAAACAACCCTTTTTTGTTGGAAACGCAGAGTACTGAATGAAAATTACCCCACCACTATTTTTAACGAAATTGGTATTCCTTGCGAATCGTGTCTGGCCTCAAAACTACCCCCTTTCTCTACGTTTGCTTTTACACTTATCGGTAAGACCTGGCTTACCAAGTTCCTTCCCACGGGTTTTGCTCGTGGTTGAGTCTAAATATACAGTTGTATACAGTTCAACTAACGAACATCATTTTCCATCTTGTTAATCAGAATTAACCCAAAGCATTCAGAGAAGCGAAAGAGACTATGGTTCAGCAACAGAAGACCCCAACTGCGTCATTTCTTTGAACGGCGTAATAAAACAAACGGCCCCTTGTGAATTTCAATTTTATACACCCTTTTTCTGTGACACCAGGATGAGGGAAGTCAGGCGATCTGTTCATTCATCTTGAAAAGCCTGGAGTTCTGTGTCTAAGAACGTAATCAGAAGCAAAGCTGTACTGAAAAGAAAATCTTGACTCTTTTTGTGTCCTTGCTAATAGCCTTTGTGAATAAACATGAAAAGCAGCAATAAGACACGAGAGGCAAATTATTAGGAATGCAAAAACAGAGATGTGTCCTCTAAAAAGATGTGAAGTAAGATAGGAGGCATCCAGCAACAAATTTCATTTAACAGTAAAAGTTTTCATCATTCAGTATTTTCCTTCTGACGTGCCATTTAAACAAAACAACCATAATTTGATTCTAGTGTTTTGCTGGTTACTTGTTATTTTAATTTAATGGCCTGATATACGATTCTGCTAAATTTGTGGATATTTTTGCAAATTTTGACCAAACGGCCAAAAACACAAGTCTGATGCAGGATGTTCTGTAGAAAGTACCTGTCAAATTTCAAACTGATTTGTGAAACAGTAGCATTTTTGTGTTTGTGACGTTTTTGGCCAGTTTTGGTAAAATCGCCATAAAAAGCTAGTGGAAGACTACCTGGGGAATATTAATGCGGAATTTCAAAACAATCGTGTCAAAAATGTGGGAGCAAAAATTATTTCACATACATAACGAGTAAGCCTGGTGTGAATAGCCCAGCAGATAAGTCAGCTGAGCTAACACGCTTAGCAGAGACGATTTTTTCATAAATATTCGAAAAACTAATAGACAACCGTCTGGTGCCCCTTCATAAGTATAGTCCAGGGTGATCAAGAGCAACCGGCTCAAACGGGCTTCATGTCCTGTTGACCTTGGGAAAGGAATCACATTTTATAAAAACGTAGTTTATTTTGATAAATTTTGCCATATATTTTAGCAGAATGAGGAGGACTAAGGATGAGATAATAACCTTGTTTCTCATCAGCCGGGGGTAAATATATGCAAGAATCCCAGTAAACATTGCGACGGTGCCTCAACGTTGGATAGAAGTAGATAACCCTATGTTTAATCAATGTTGCGTCAAGGTTGAAAATGGAAGTACGACGTTATTTAGGCATCGTGTAAGCAATGATATGTAGACCTTACAAATTTTTAATTTCCAGTTGTCTTACGGCCCGGTTGTCTAACAATCTGATATTCCCAGTTGTGTCTCGATTTTTGATGTACTTTTGATGCACTGAATGTCGTTGTAAATTAGCTATCTGATTCCTTTTAGAAGGCCATGTAGCTGGTTAGATGCTTTATGATTTTTTGGGTTTTACAGCAATTTTTTGTTCGTGAGTTCTTCTCTGGAGTAGATAGTGACAGCAAGTAATAATCTCCGTCTTTGGTTAAAAAAAAACAAACGTGCTTTGGAATTGCAATTATGCATGGGAATAGCATAATTGCAGTTACATCTTAGCAACTCTTTTGGATTGAAATGCAGTAATGGTTTTTCAGTGGAAGGTTCCGTGAGGTATAACTTAAGTGTTCAATTGCAATCAAGTTAATTTACTAAAGTCGCAATAAATCACACATACAATCAAAGGCCCTTTCATTGAAGAACAAATCAAAACTACGCAGAGGTCAAAGAAACGTGTATGAAATTCTGGACAAAACAGAATATAATTAATTTCAAGAGCCTTTTTCAGTTTAAAACTTTGACGTGGACGTACACACTGGCAATGCAAAATCGTAGGACAACTGGGCCGTGGTACAACTGGGACGCAGTTATTGCCAGTACACAGAACCTGTCGTTTTTATGTGTTCTTGCTACCAAACAGCCCGCATTGTTTTTCTCAGGCAGAGTGCTACAAAACAAACACCGGCTGTTTATGCAACAACTGAATGTTCACCCACAGCATGCTTTATTATCATTCATATGCGCAGTAATGTTATAGAACAAAACAAAGTGTGTTTATTTTCGTTTAAAAGGGTCCCAAGCGTATGCTTCCTGCCCTGTTCACTGTCGAAGTAAAACTGAGGGAAAATTTCTCTTCCTTGTGATTGGTTGAAACAAGTCCCTAAACTAAAGTTTGCAAATCCATGACTGCACACTTTTGGCACCCGAGATTCTAGACAGTGAACACACACGATGTCCACCTCAGGCATCATGTCGCTATGCAGCCATGCCGCTATATGTCACGCCTTGTATTGATTGGCCAAACGCCTACCCTCGGTGGAGTTGCTGTTAGTATATAAAGCTAAAGTTTTATTTCGTAAAATGAGCTTTTACGAGTAAAAACGCAATTCGATTTCTCCACTTTTAATGGGTTCCCTACCGGTTATGATTACCACTCAATTAGGAAAAAAAGAACTTTTTTGTTGCAGTTCGAAAGCACCTATCCCGCCTTCAGTCCATCGACCAGTGAGAGCGTAGGTGACATCTTCTGCTAGCCTTTGTGTTTTTACGCCATTCCCTTTAAAATCCCAATAGGTTGTTACAAACTCACCCAGGCTTCTTGTGGGTTGGATGGGAGGGGAGAAGGTTAAAAGTGGAGAGCGCGAATTGCGCTCTTACTCGCAAAAAGCTCGTTTTACGAAATAATATGAGTCGATTATTTCCTGTAGGGACTGGCACAGGATTGCTTGTGGGGGAAAGCATATAGTACTTCCTCTCGTGGCCAGTGGCAGTTGAGGGCATCTACTGCCCAGGCTTTTTGATCTGGGTAGGGGAGACAAATCTGGTAAGCTGGGTTGTCATGGCATTGGCGAATAAGTCCAGGGTAGGGGGACCCCACGGGATTTGACGTACTACCCACCGAAAGGAATGGGGAGCCAGGCACCATTCGGTGTTGATTACTTGACCTGCCGTGGAAGCTAATTTCGCCAAAACATTTAGTTTTCCCGCTGAGTGGCGGGCTGAGAGAGAGATATTTTCTTGACGGGCGCATATGAGGATTTGAAATGTCAGTTTCGATAAGGAGCGTGATCTGGTGCCTCCTTGCTTGTTCAGGTATGCTATGGCTGTTGAATTGTCCATTAGAAATAGGACCGTCTGGTTTCTCAGGTGTTTGGTTAGCTTGCTTAGAGCGATCCAGACAACTCGGGAGCTCTAACCAGTTGATGTGATAATTTTGTAGGTGTAGGGGTCATTTGCCCTTGGCAGTGTATTCCCCACCCCTGATGTGATGCATCCGTTTAGATCTCTATCTCTGGAGGGGGAGGGTGCTGAAAAGGTGCGTCTTCGGACATGACCTGAGGATCGCACCACCACTGGAGGGTAAGCAAGGAGGCATGTGACACCTGCATCTTTGCTGATGGAGACCTTTCTTGCCGCAGTGAAACGGTCTGTAATAGAGGCGGCCTAATGGGACTGTCTTTTCTGTCGTTACGATGAGCCCCAGAAGGGACTGCATGGCTTGTAGTTTTACCCTTTTGTTTGTTTTGGGGGATGTTCCCTATAGCATTTGAAAATTTTAGGCGGTGTTCTGCTGTGGGGAAGGCTTTTGCTTGCGCTAGGTCCCTTGTTAGATTTAGTAGCATTTCGTTGAGATTTAAATCTTTTTTCTGAGCCTTTCAGATAAGAGGTGGCTAGTTGTTTTGGCGCCTGGGAACTTAGGAGGATGGGTTTTGTGCCCCTTAGTGCTTCGAATGAAGGGGGGGATACCCGCTTTTTAGCCATCGGACCTCCTGCCGAGAGGCTCTCATTTCCTCCCAAAGACGCCAAAATTTTCCCAGTCTTCCTCCTACGGGTAAGGAGACGTTGTAGGGGATTAAACCTTCTAAGTCTCCTAAGTTTGTTTAAGTATCGCTGACAGACGAGGGCCTTCCGGGGCGGTACTTTGATTGGCTGATACCTGCACCACTGCGGCGACTGCCCCTCTGTCTTGCTGCCGTGACTCGGCTTCGCCTTCTTGGTAGCGGGCTGCTGGGGCTGTGTGTTGGGCTTGCTCTGTGCAGGCGTGGAGAGGTACTGTCGCTTCCGCTTCACAAGCCTCTTGAACTGGGATCGCGACATCCTTGCCATTAGAGCGTAGTCCGCCTCGGCGGAGGGGGGGGGGATAGCTGCTTTTCCCCTTAAATGGGTGCGCGGCGTAGGTCCTGCAGGTCTTTGACACTGGACCAACAGTGCTGAAGGAAGGCATCCCTCCGTAAATATACTATTGACGTCATAAGGAAAGTTGAAATTTTCACCACGTCCCGTGGCAGGAGCAGGGACAGGGACATGGTAGAAGTATGGCAGATACAGGATGACTGAGGCGAAGGTCCTCCCATCGTGCCTTCATGGCTTTTAGGGTGTGGTCTTAAAACGACACGCTGTTCAAGATATGACGGGGGGAGGCCTCGATGGTCTTGGCATGCTTCTCAATTAATGGAATGTCCGAATCATTCCGTACTGCTGGCATACAGACCGTCCGTTTTATGGGTTGCTGTAACGCCTCAAATGGGATCGATTCATTGCAGGAGCGGTATGGGCGAGGCTGCGTGAGACAGTGTTTGGAGAGGTGAAAACGCGACAACGTACGACCTTCACTAGCATCCATCTTTTTGAATTCCTTAGTCGGCAAGGAGATGGCATTAGCTATGCCTTCGCTGGCTGCTAGCGCTACGAAGGAATCCTGTTGGGGAGGGGCGGCTTGTGATGTCGTGCGAATCGGGGGATCCTCCTTATATAAGCACGGGGAGTCACAGGTGACTTTCGCTAACCGCGCTATTTCCTGAATAGCATCGCTGAATGGGACATCCTCTGGAGCAATGGTAGACGCGGAGCTCGAGGGGATGGTATCGTCGTTCGGCGGTGAGAGGTCAAGGGGAGATGGTTGGTGGTCTGTGACGTGGCTTGAGTTCCCCTGTTGGGGTGTAAATGCCTTTGTCCCTGTTGCGAGGGATTGTGGAGAGAGGAGGGGTTTCCGTGTGTAGCAGTTCCTCTTCATCGTCCAGTAGTGCCGACACAAACAAGGGTTATGTGAATTTGTGCGAGCAGACGTACGTCCTTTTTTTCTTCTTGACAGTTTTCCGATTTTTTTGTGTCTTCTTAGGATCATGAAACTTGGGACTTATAAAGAGCTTGATCTGAACGTGTGCATGTCACTTTTTATTTTCGTCTTTGATTTCGTTTTCTATAAAACGCAATGTGAAAAGAGTGTATTTTGTGCAAGTAAATGCGTAGCATTAAACGACATCACAGAACACACAGTTGCTCCAGCTTTGTGCGAGTTCTCACTGCGTAAATAGATAACACAGCGTATGCCTGATCAGTCAATCAAACCTTAAGTCAACAAAAACCAAACACTACTCGGCTTATAAGACGTATTCAAGCTGTGTTGTTTGCAAGGAATCCCGGCCATCTGCCCCCACCCCTTCATATGATATTTTTTTTTGGATTCTTGGCCTACAAAGACACCATAAATAAAATTATATTTTATTTTATTTGCCTAATGTTGGACTTCTACCATAATTGCTAGCATATACAAACAAAATATTCATAGCATAAGCAAACACAATATTCAGTTTTAAATGTCCTCATGTGTTGAGTGTTCATTTTGCAGCACTATTTTCAGTGTCACGTTTTCAGTCTTTTTTTACAGTTTTTAGTCACTAATTTAATTGCAATTAATTTAGGGATAAGTCTCTCCTAAGATCAATATTGGTGAATAAATCAATCGTTTCTTATATCCCTGTTACTGCGCGACAATGAACAGATCAATCGTTCTTATTACTATTTTAACCAGCGACAAAGAAGAGATCAATCGGCTCTTAGATCTCTTTTGTTCAGAGACGATGAACAGATCAATAGTTTTTCACATCTCTTTATTTTAAACAGATTTAAAGATCAATGAAGATTGTTTCAGAGACGAAGTAGACGGGGACATCACAATTGTCTAATTTTTTAAAGAATTTCTTCCACTAAAAAAAGGAGAAGGGGGGGGGGGCAGATGACCACCCCGTCAAATTGCAGGGGGGGGGGCAGTCGACCGGTTTGCAAAAGAGGGGGCAGTTGACCGTCGGGCTGATGACCGTTTACCGTTTGCAATATATTATTCAAGAAATAAACCATAGAAGAAAGTATTTTTTAGTGTTTTAATTTTTGTCAAGTGTTTAACATTTCGCTAGCGAAATGAGGTTCTAGTTTTCCTTGTGTTGCTGTTGTGCCCCCGCAACTTCCCTCCTCCTGGGAAACCTCATGAAATCAGCATTTTTTATCATAACCTGAGAAAACGATTGCCCATTATCACGAAAAATGTTAGCGATTTTGAGCTTATTTTCAACCCTTTGTCCCTAAAAAACTATATGTCAGAGGTACCTCGGTGACCTTGACCTCGTCCGTCATAATCAAAGTCCGGAACCTTAATTCGAATGTTATCTCGAAAACGGTTAGAGATAGAATGATTTTGAGCTATTTTCGTTCCTTTCGGCCTAAAACACTGAAAGTCAGAGGTAAATCGGTGACCTTGCCCTCTTCCGCCATGGTCAGGGTCAAAAACCGGAAGCTGACCATTATCTCGAAAACGGTTATAGATAGAGCGACTTTAAGCTTATTTTCGACCCTTCGGGCCTAACAGACTATATTTGAGAGACGCCGCGGTTACCTTGACCTCCTCTGTCATGGTCAAAGTAAAAAATCGCAAGTTGACCATTATCTCGAAAACAGTTAGAGATAGAGCAATTTTAAGCTCATTTCCAATCCTTTGGGACTAAAAGACTATATTTAAGAGGGTATCTCGGTGGCCTTGACCTCCTCGATCATAGTCAATGTCAAAAACCGGAAGCTGAACTTTATATCGAAAACGGTTAGAGGTAGAGCGACTATGAGCTCATTTTCGACTCTTTGGATGTGTCCGGAATACCATCAATACCACGTGATCACAAACGCCTATTAAGCAACAGCTAAGCAAGCAAAAGGCGGGGCAACTATTCAACTTAATCTGGGTGAAAAAAACTTCCCAAGTTATCATTATCTACTGCAGTTAATTTGATTTTTTAACTGACTTCTGAAGGGCATGTTGAAGGGCATCAGCGATCGACGGAAATAATTTAGTCCCAGTTACACTGTACAAATAGATGGCATTAGTTTTAGGTAATGAAAATGCATTAATTATCTGAGACAATTCACATACGGAAAACACGTATGCAACGGCATGAAACATGAGGCAACTCCCAACTGGCCCTTTCATTAAGAGATGAGAAACAATTTAGTTACATTATTTCTTTTTTAATGGGTGACGGTTGGTTCATTTGGTTAGAACATTGGTCTGATAATCCCAAGGTCCCGGGTTCGATTCCTGCTCCGGGTGGTAAGCGGGGGATTGGCGTTCGCTCTAATTGACTTTGCTAAGCGAATGCAATTTTTAGATCGCCTGTCATGGAATTCGAAATAACTGAGCTCATTGAGCCTTTCTGCCATCCCTTTAAAAGGTGTATCGACTTTATGTATTTAAATAAGGAAGGCGCATTTATCTATTAAGTTCGGAAGCTTGTGTGTTGGATCCACATCACCCACATTATGAGATTATAATCTTTCACTCTCGTAGACATATTCAGTGCAATGACTCGATTTTTCAGTGACACGGTGTTCTGTGACCCCAAAGACTAGGTTTAGTGTTTTTCAACAAAGTACGTATGCAGTATTTAACCATACTTTACAGAAACAGCCTTAACAGGCTTAAATTCAAACAGTTTTAAAAGAACCCTTGCTTTGCAAATAAGTACTAAAGCCGTGAAGAAAAACAGTCTTGTTCCTTGTCTCAGTATGTGTCAAAATACTAACAGGTCGGTCAACGATTTTCTTTTCTTTATAAACCGAACTATTTTTTTAAATTTTCATTATGACAAAGCAATGATATTATCAATTTACTACTTCGGAAGGTTTGAAGTGTTTTTGTCTGAAAACGGGAGTACCGAAGACGCACGACGATTTTTGGATAAATTTCTCCTCTGAAAGGTTCTGTTTTCGGTACTTTTTCTGCAATCTGTTTTATTTAACATTTAAGACACTGGGCCGAGATTTCAATTTTTTTAATCAAATTTTTTTACGATTTTAGAAACAAGATTATTTTTTTGTCATCCCTAAAATACGTATTTTGCCAATTCACAAGTTACGTAATATAAAAATAATAACATTATCGCCTAAATGCAAATCTTTAAAAATAAAAGGAAAACAGATGTGGAAGACATAATGACCCGAGTTTGAAGAGCATACCAAGCCAGGAGAAAAGCAGTTGTGTAATCAACTTTAAACTTCAATTACTCTGTGAGGGAATTTAGAAGTTTTGCAGGCGTTTCTGAGAAAATTGAGTTAGTTTTTTTGTCACGTCCTTTCCACGACTAATTTAACTCCAGGGATGTTGCTGCTGGCTGGTGACAAAGACAGTGCTAACAGTCAAGAACAAAATGTTCCTTTCTCTCTGAGAAAATCAGTACTCCAAGACGTTTTTAAGGGAAAGTTCTCAGATACAGATTTCTACGAACAAATCTTCAAATTCATGCGTCGAAATCATTCCAGCAGAAATTACATTCTGAATTTTTTTCTGTTTTTGAGCTATGTTTAAAAAGAACCAGCTTTTCAAAGATTAAAAATATTTTGCTACCTGGTTAGATGGGGCAAGATTTGCTGCGCTCCCTCGGTAACTCCAGTTTTTGGTGCATTAAACTTATTCCAGGGACATTGACACAAACCAAAACAACATTTTTTCATCAAATTAGGAAGGGAGAGAGGAAGGAGTTATCAACGTCGCAGCATTAGCTTTTCAAGTATCCACCACTGGGTCGAGCTCATCACTTATGGAAACAAGACTGCCAACTGACGGTGCCCAGGCGCCGTCAGAGTAACTAGACACGAACAGTAGGTGTAAGACGACAGTTCTGGACTGGACGCTCGCCCTCCTCCCTCGCCCCCGGTGAACCGACCTCACCCCCAGGCGGGAAATTCTGATTTAAGCTTATTTTTCATTTCAGACCATTCTGAGCATTTTCAATTTTTTTATCCCCCCCCCGCGGGAAATTCTGATTTGGACATATTTTTTCGTATCATGCCATTCTGAGCATTTTTCATTTTTGGCCTTCACCCCGCTATAGCTATATGGCTATACAGTATATCGGACAGACATGTCAACTTAAATAGTGCATAACTTTAAAACTACTAGGCCGATTTGCACCATTCTTCCACAAAAGTATTCAGCAGGATTTTGTCTTTAATGTAAGGTGCACCGAATGTTAGATGTCCATAGATATTAGTATTAAAGTTATTAAACCTGATAGGGAACTCTGTATGCAGTTTCAACGGTATGATAAACTTACTGAATTCTACAATTTCATCACACTCGGTGTAGGACATTGGATGTACGGTCACATGATAACTTATATAAGAATTTTTTGTAAAGAACAAGAAACTAAAAATACATCAAATTAACAGTTTTGTTTCATGGTAAGGTATAAAAAGCTTTTAACGATATTTAAAAACTTAGTCATTGAGATATTGAAGGCGTAGCGACGATTTCTAGCCAATCTATTCTTATGTGAGTTGTTTCAAAGGAGGAAAATAATAGAAGAGGCGACAGAAATTTTAAAAGAAGCCACATATGAACATGCTTTGAACAATTCACGCGAATTCAAGTCATTATATTACAGTGAAAAATGATCCATGCCAGCAAAGAAACAAAACAAGTCTGATGCAGTGCAAGTCGGTACAGGCAGAAGAGTAAGTCTTGATGGATATGCACATCAGGAAATTTTCGAACCTCATCTGACTTGCTACAAGAAATGTGACCAGACAACATGGAGAATGTTTTATTATTTTGTAGTTATTAAAATGTTCTTCCAAACATGTCTCCAACATAACCGTCAAGATATTGTTTTAGCTGTAGAAATGGATATGAAGCGAAACGCACAGCTAAAGTAATAAAGACATGTTCCCCGTTTTACACAATGAAGGTAAGCAAAATGCGTGAGGTTTTGTGTGTAAAATTCAATCAATGTGTGTTATTTCGTAAAAAGTTAAAAGCATGTAGAGATAAGACCTTAATTGAAGAAACTTATGACAAATGGTGGGGAGGTGGTGTCAAACAATTATCATCTCTATTACATCCTGGAAATAATGTAATGGAAAAGCTGTTGAGAAAAAACTAGCTATGTATGTTTAATCGTAGGGGTACATTAAAGTATACATCAAAAGAACTCAAGAATGAATTAAACTTGAAGAATATCAAAGTTTATATGAATGAATTGTAGTGTACAACATACTCTTTTAATTGTTTTCTGTGAATTATTAAAATGTTAGTTACGTTATTCATATTTGCTTGTCAATAAAAGTTTTATTATATAAATGATTGGTTTCATTTTGAGTTAAGATGACAACGTAGAAAGACTACTTAACAAATAATTACTTTAAACCTGGAATTCCTGGAGCATTTGCAGGACCTAATAAATTGTACAAACTACTGAAACAAAACAAACATCTTGTGACATATTTCAAAGTGAAAAATTGGTTGCCAGATCAAGGTGCCTTTAGACTACTTCAACCAGTGAAATACACAACGTATTAATACCCGTGGCATTGATGATATGTTGGATGTGGACTTGGCAGATGTGACCAACATTGCAGAATATAATGAAGGCAATTACTTCTACTCATTGTCATTGATGTCTTTTCCAAACACTTGTGCGTACAACCTATTCCAAGTAAAAGTCATACGAGTGTCATTTAAGCCATTCAAAACATTTTTAAAGAAACAACAAGAAGACCTAGAACATTAGGGTTAGTTAATGGAACAGAATTTTAGAATAGATGGGTAAAACAATTTCTGAAGAAATAAGACATTCATGTAAATACTACCAAGAATGAGACGAAAACCAGCATTACTGAAAGACTCATACGTACTCTCAAAGGAATGATGTATCGCTATTTTCTAAATCGGCAAACATATCGATATATATATATATATATATATATATATATATATATATATATATATATATATATATATATATATATATATATATCTATATATATATATATATATATTGCAAGACTTAGTCTACAATAATTATCATAGACCTCGTGGATCCTAACCAAATGCATTATCATCGGCAGACATTACCAAGAAGATTGAATCCAATATGTGGAAACATATGCATATCGATAAATTGAAATTGAAATTAAAGAAAACGGCAAAACCCTACAAGTTTATCATTGGTCAACATGTTCGCGTTTCACACATGAAATATGTATTTCAAAGGGATTATCATATAAAATGGACACAAGAAGTATTCATTGCCACACATCGTTGTAAGAGGCAAGGGATACACTTGTTTCGTGTCAAAGATATTGATGGTTATTTCTATGAAGAACAATAACAAGCTGTTACAAAAGGCGTTCAATCCGTATACAAAACTGAAAATATTTTTTAAGACACGAAAAAGACGAGGTGTGAAAGAATTATTTGTCAAGTGGTTAGGCTGGTCAAAGAAATTTAATAGCTGGGTAAACGAATCTGATATTCAACAAGCGCTATAAAGTATCCATTTACATGTCTGGTTTCTGGACCAATAGATAGTGGAAAACGTTTCTTGTGAAAGCGCTCTTTGAACAAAAAATCATTGAACCATTTTCTAAAAATATTTTGTGGCTCTATGCTGCGGATCAGCCCGTGTACAAAGACATAAGGGAGCGATATCTCATCAAAGTATTCTACAGGATATTGAAAAGCGTTTTAATCCAACACAAA
Organism: Protula sp. h YS-2021; assembly: GCA_949752745.1. NCBI lineage: Eukaryota > Metazoa > Annelida > Polychaeta > Sabellida > Serpulidae > Protula > Protula sp. h YS-2021. Next base: position 58,543,109 of record OX457024.1, read on the forward strand.
CTAACTTACTCATTATTAATGATCTTATCAAATGTCACAGTGATGAACGCATGACCATATTGTTTAGCGTTGGAAGTAGCCATAAAAATCTAAGCATTACTTTCATCCTACACAATCTGTTTCACCAAGGAAAGGAAATGAGTAATATTAGTTTAATACACATATACATTGGCTCGACAAATGTATCCATTGAAATGTCGGTTTCTCATTGAGCATATCAAGTTGCTGCGACCAAACCTCATTTGTTCATTGATTTGAAACCAACGGTAGAAGATAATTTACGTATTCGTACTGGAATTCTACCAAGTGATACACATTACGTTTATTTGAATAAAATAGTGTAGGAAGAAGAATTATAACAGTTTTGTATTGAGCGTCAAGACGTCCAAACGAATTCAAGTGAATCAACCATTTCCTCATTTATTACCACGTAACGGTACTAAGTACGTAAATCCTACAAGCCACAAAAGACGAATTGATCAGTTTGTTTGAAATATGCTTGCATATATTACATGGACACTTATCATTGAAGCCACGTATGCAGCAAAAATTAAAGCAAAAACAACATACCATTCGACAACTAGCTGAAAAGACAATTTACCTCAAGCGTAAAAAGAGTTGATTAATCAAAAAGGTAGATTTATTTGAACAATTGCAAGAATTGTGCTTCCATTATTAGCTCAGTTGTTTTTTTAAATGAAACATGCATTGAAAATGTTCCTTATTCCTGAACCAGAATATAGAGAATTATTATCAAGCCAAATTTCAAATGATGGTATTAAAGCTAAGGTGAATAAACTTTTGAAAGAGAAACGAAATCGTGAAACTGCAACGGAAATGTCTCAACTTCTTGGCCGTCATTTACGTACACTTGAATCACAACAACAACAACAACAACAAAAGTCTGCTGCTGCAGCTACTGCAGTTGCTGCAGAAAAATCAGAAAAGTCACAACAATTAACATTTCTAAACCATTTTCAACCTATATTTCATGTGAAAGTAACACAACTTCTGGCAAAACTTAAGAAATATTGTACGAGATGGACAGATAAGAATGAACTTGCGCTGAAAACTGTAGATGTAATTGAAAATTCCAACATTATTGATTCACTGAAAGCATTGCTTGCTACAAGAACAAAAGAACAACAAGTACCACCACGAGGTTGGAAGCAGTTTATTCAGGAAACTGTAGATGCTAATATTTGAAAAACTGTTTTTGGCAAAAAAACTCGTGAAGATATTACAAAAGAAATAAAACAGCGTCAATAAAGACATTTTCCAGAAGGATGGGAAAATTTTTAAGTGAGAAGTAAATGGTTTAAAGAGTTATGCTGTTGTCAAGAAAATGAAGCCACAACTCATATTCCTGTAAAAATAAGATGTGTAAGTGCATCTTGTCAAGGAGAAGTAATACACAGCACAATGTGAACCATGTACGCAGCATATATAATGCTTGTTACTATAGACCCATACCTGAAATATCTACTGCAATAAATGAAGAATAACAAAGCTCTATTACTACAAACTCTATTCTTTTAAAGTATAATAAAACTGGACGAAGAGTTTCTCTTATTTTGAGAAATAATTATGACATTGTCTTTTCTACTGCATTAGCTGAGATTTTAGGATTTATACCAGATAAATGGCATAAGCATTCTGGTACTGCAGTATTTGCGAGCCACAAGTAATTGGAGATTATTATGTTCCTTTACTGCGTTCTGTTCCCATTGAAGGTGATGATAGTGATATTACTATGAAAACTTACGAAAAACCTCATTACGTACCTGTTAACACATCAAAATTTGACATGATGGAAATGAATATTAAGGATGAGACAGGTCATAATGTTTCATTTCAAACCGGAAAAGTGATATGTAAACTTCACTTTCGACAAAAAAGCATTACGAAAGCGTATAGAAACGATCCATCTGCATTTGTTTGCTTTGGGTAAAGAAAAGGTGTTTCTGACTTTGGTACTGTCGGACTACTTGGATTTCGGAGCACTTGGATCTCGGAGTAGTCACTCGATCTACGGAGATCTGACCCTTCGGAATAATAGGCTGTCACCATGGGTGTATGTCCAGGACCTCTCAGCCACGTATATCAGAGAACTGAATCCGCCCATGTCTAAGCATTGGAACAAAAAAAAAACGCTACTTTATGCCTCATTTTTGCCTTATATTTGCGAAAACAAAAACTAGTGCAGCAGGTGATTAAACGTTTGCCTTACATAGAAAGGGGCTTCGTACAAAACACATCACAGTTTTATCCAATTTACGTGACAGCTTTGATACGCTACAGAGTACTGAGAACAGCCTCTGGAAATGCCCCGTAATTTTTTTTGTTACCATACAAGGCTTTGAAAAACGAATATAAAGCAGTGCAATAAAGAATGTCAGCCCACAGCCAAATGGGTTATAACCTCAGCAATTTGTGATATAATTACTATCGAACACAGATACATAAGCAACAATAGAAAGGACCATCACTGGCATCTCTGGCAATAAAAGTGACTGCAATATAAGAAATTGCTTCAAGTTCTGCGGACTTAAAAAGTGCCATATATAGCATATATGATCAAAATGCCAACCGAAAAAGGAAAACATCAAGATATATCACGTCCTGTAATTACCTAATGATATTACTTTTTTCTGATCTACAATGCCTCAGTGACGCTACAACTGTCAATACCAATCGTTCTTGATGAAAGGCCAAAAACAGAAACACCTCGAACCTCATTCAAAATTTTAAGAACACTGCCAGCAATCTTTTTTTTTTTCTTTTTTCTTTGGTTTTCTTTTTTGTGTTTGTTTGTTTGTCTGTTTTTTTTTTGCTTTGTTTTGTTTTATTTTGTCATGAATGACACTCGAGCCGAGATGAACCCACTCATTTCGAACTGCACCTGACGCAGTTCGGATTGAGTCCCGGGGTAGGATGAGTATTCAATCCTTTGAATACACAACCGCCGAGACATTTTGTTTGCTCCTGCGATCCTTTTTTCGTGTAAGTAGGTGGTTATCTATTATCTAACTAAATTGCCTTTTCATCTAATATAAATAATAAAAGGTGTAAAACTGTCCTTTAAGAACTTCACAACTTATTTTATCTGATCTCATATATCTAAATATTTTTTTTTTTTTTAATCCAAACTTTCGATTTTTTTTACTTTGATTTTTTTTCCAGTTTTCTAGCGCAATTTACACACAATAGTTTCTTTCCCATTGATTTTCCCCAGTTTCTTAACATAAGTCACACACAAAGTTTTCTCGGATCAGGATGCCGGAATACGCGTCCGGCGAATTCCTTGGCGTTTTCCACCTCGTTTGTGGATCATGCACGAGGCCACTCTAAATGAGGAACCTCGCACTAACAACCAGTGCGAGGGCTGGAACAATCGCTCTTCCTACCTGGTTGGCTATTCTCACCCAAGCGTCCAAACGTTGATCTCAGTGCTGCAGAGGGAGGATAGCCCCGTGCGTACTCTGCTAGCCCTGGACCAGGTTGGACAACTACACCGCAGAGCGCGTTCGCAAGGAGTCGAGAGTGCTGCAGAAACGCCTGCACACGCTTTGTCTTGACTGTGTCGCTTGAGGAGAAACAGTACCAGAGTTTTTGAGGAATGCCGCGTTTAATTTGAGGTGGAAGCCGGTCAGTCGGGAAAACGAGGACTGAGAACCGTGCACGTAGTGTATTGGAACCAGTGGAACGAGAGCTTTACCTAGTGTTCAGATGAGTTGAGGGCGAGAACGTACCTAATGCCCAGATGAGTTCTGGACGGTAAAGTGTACAGCGTTGTTGGTAGTTCTGTTCAGATAAGTCACATTTTAAGTGCAGTGTGATTTACCAGCAAAGAAAATTGTAACAAAAAAAGGATAAATAAAAATCGGTTCAAATGTCGCACCCTGCACTTTTTTCAGACGTTATGTCGTCGGACGTTATGTCGTGAATTCCACTACAATCCATGTTTTCACAACCCTACTCTTAAGTAAACACCCCTTGCAAACACTTCAGATTTTCTCGTTTATTTACCCCAGGCCCAATTGAGTTTCCATCTTTTCCAAAACTTTGGCCTCATTACAAGGGAATGTGTAGAAAAAGGACTCAACTCGGTCCGGACTCAACTGGACCTCAACATCCAGAAGTCACGTCCAGTATACATGTGTATGCATTTTGGCACGAACACTTGGATTTTGCTTAGGGGGAAGCATTAAAAAAATGCCCATCACAAGCGGACCGAAAATGGCGCTAAACAGAAGCGAGGTCGCTTTTGCTGTGTCGCAAAAACAGACTGAGTCCTACATTCTCTGTATTCAGTGAACTGCAGTCTATACAAAGAATAAAAAACAAGGGATAAAATAAAAATTCCAGAGACATTATGGCTATCTGGAAATGACATGAATAACATTAGATCTGACAACCATACAGGAGGTATCGGAGTGTATGGCGGTACACATACGCCGTTGTGCCTAACGTTCCCGGACTGCAACCACAAACACGTAAATCCCAATCTGAATTCTTCTAATGTACAGATGCATATTTGTCACGAATAAACGCGTACCAACCCGAAAAATGTTGGTTTCTAAAAGCAATGCTCCTTGATCTATTGCGTGTGCCCTGGAGAAATCCCTGCAAGCAACAGCATTCGGGTACCCACAATGAACACTTCCGTATCTGCAACCCGCTAAACATAAGAACGTTTTTGTCTGGTTGTGAAAAGGTTATAACATTTTTCTAACCAAAAACGAACCTTTTTTGGTTGTAAAAACGTTATATTCAGCAACCAAATGACAACGCTATTTTACAAACCAAAATCAAACCTAATTTGGTTGTAAAAACGTTACATTTACCAACCAAATAAAAACTTTTTTTTTCCAAACCAAAAACAAACGTATGGTATTAGAACATTATTGAAATTGATTTTTCAAGAACCAAAAACAAACGTATAGCATTAGAACATTATTGAAATTTATTTTTGAAGAACCAAAAACAAACCAAAAACAAACGTTTTGTATAAGAACGTTATTATATCAATTTTTAAGAATGTCATATATTGGAGCGTCAAGGAAATGTTATAGGCATTTTAATACTTTGTAAAGTAATTTAAGATATGAATAATATATTCACAATAACAAGAATTACATTTTAGATGCGAAACGTTAAATTCAGTTCACATATATTTAGCTTATTACTGTAAGCTATAACTGAGCATTAAGTGTGCAGATAAAAAAGCCCATAAAAAGGGAGGGGGTAGACCTTGGGGGAATTTCCGTACGGGGGAATTATTCGGGGGAGGGGGATTTGAAGTGGGAATAGTAGGGGTGGTGGGAGTTGGTTCAGGGGAATTGTCTTAGATACACATTTCAATGGATGCGCCGTGGCGTAGAGGTAAGTTCGTCGCTTTGGATGCCAGAGGTTCCCGGTTCAAACCCAGCCAGGTATGAATGTTTCGTGAAATGTTAATTGCAAAAAAAAAAAAAAATAATGGTAGTTCTTAAAAATGATATATGATGTGATGATGGAGCAAGATGCAGCCTCCCAGAGTGAATACTATTTTGAAGAATGTTGAAGGATATTTTTTTAGATAATTTGTTTTACGTACGTTTCACGATGAAAGGTTTTCTTATGGTTGTGTATGAAACGTTGCGAAAAAAAACGTTTTTCGGCATTTCATATACAACCTTTAGAAAACGTTTTTTTGCAACTTCAAAAGGTTCGGGAAAAAACGTTTTTAAAACGTTATTACAACCAAATTTGTTTTACGGGAACAGATGAAAACAACAGCCTAGCTGGTTTTTTTCAGTTTGCAGACAGTCCGTCAAGCTAGAACTGTCATACATAACACTCAAACCAAAAAAAAACGTTTACTTGCTAATAGAACTCTGGTGCTAATAGAACAATAGATTAAAGAGATAACATGGGCGAGGTACCGTGGAATGCGTGAAAAGCATTTCCGGGCAAAAAGCACTCCCTCCTCTACAAGATGCTCACAGCTCCGAAGTAAGAGTGATGAATTTCAATTGCAATTGTCATTAAGATTGGTAATTACAATTTAAATTTGAAATAAAAGAATTGAAAAAAAATATTATATAAATAACACAAACAAGATTATCCATGGGCAATGCTCCAACTCACAAATGCTAATATCAAGATTTATGAATTATAACCTGTAACCCAAATTGCAAGCGAGTAAGGCTATGTACCTGGCGTCATTCCAGATTTTAATGGAAAAATGGTTTATCGTTTACATATATGGTTTATACAGATCACTACCTTCCATCAAAACCTTCCAGCAAATCGCCAAAAATGAATGGACAGGTACCAATAAATCCTGCTACCTGTAAGCAAAGTCTATTATTCTGGAGTTGGTTGAAATTTTACGACAAAAAAGTTTTATCGCTAATATTTCAACCAATTTTTGACAATAGCAAAAATAAATAAATAAATAAATAAAAGAATAGCCAGGTGGACAATTATGTGCCCGTTTCCAATGAAACCATGCGACGAAATGCCATTTAACTGCGTTTTGACCAATATTTCCGCCAATTTTGTCGAATTACCAAAAAAGTAACTGCCAGATAGATAGTAATGTGTGCCACTATTACATAAAATTACAAGTCTATCAGGTTATTTTCCTGGCGCTTATGAAGATTTTTCGGAAAACAATTGCTTTTTCGCCAATATTTCGGCCAATTTTTGGCGAATCACACAGGAAAGAGAGAGAGAGGAACAACAGCAAAGCAGGTTCGAATATCCGCTTTCCTAATTACAAATTTTAAGAAGGTAAGATTATATAACTGGCGTTAGTTAAGATTTTAGTGAGAAATTGTTTTTTTTTTCGTCCATATTTCCACCAACTAAACCCAAAATTCACCAATAACCATTTTCCATTTTTCTTTTTCATCCGACAGCCCTTTTACAAAGTTTTATTTGAACAAGTCTGTACTACTTTAAGTAAAATTTCAAATAGTAAGAACTTTTACGTTATATAAATATATCCCATGTGTTCAGTAGTCGGACTGTGCGTCACTTGTATGCAACTTTTGAAGGGGAGGGGGGGGGGGGGGGGGTACGTAACTTGACTTATGGGTATTTCAATCCTCTTTTTCATACAAGTTAAGCTTAGGTGTTTTATCTGGGTCTAGAAGGTGGTCACTAAAGAGATTTTACTGCACGTCTTTTTGTCCATATGGTTGTCGATAAAACAGGTTTCACTGAACATTCTTTTTATGCCGGTTTCGAAATTGGTCATTACAGCAGTTTTACTGTATGTTCTTTTTATCCGGATCTTGAAGGTGGCAAATAGGCTTACCGATTTTTTTTTTATTTTTTGGTAATCTCCTCCCCTCCCCCCCCCCCCCCACCCCTCCAGCTATTTAATGCAGGTAGCCCCAACCATCCCTCTTAAGGCAACCCTAACCATTTTAGCCAACGTTACGGTAAGGGTTTGTACACTAAATGTAGTCATAGCCATAATGAATACCTTGTCCTCGTGCATTTCCATCAGTCAAAAAGCACGAGAAAGGGATTCTTCAGAACTGCAACACATGACTCATCTCGGTGGGAGAGTGGGGAAGGGGGCATTTTGGTATCAAAGTAGTGCGCTGGTTGTCATAACACAAGACGTTAGATGACTCACATTAAAAGTGAACACTACCTCCAGATATTACACAAATATTGCGAGATAGTACGTAATTAGTCAGATATATTTAAACCACGTCACTCAGTCTTTGCTTGAGAATTCGCAGCCAAAAAACCCTTCTCATGACGTCAGTTTTCAATTTGCATACACAACATCCCAAGGATTCTGAGGAATCTCTCTGTTTATCAACACTTGACAAGTCTTTGACTTTGGTCAAGGCTTATATGAATTTGTGCGGGCAGCCGTTGGACTATTTCTTTTTCTTGACAGTAAAAATTCATTTTTTGTCTCAGCTTCTTCTCTGACACTACAGGCTCTAGGACCACAAAATGTTGTACTTATATAGAACTTGATCTAGATTGTGCATCCCGCCTTTTTTCGTCTACGATTTCGTTTTCATGCGTAAAACGCCATGCGAAAACAGCTGATTTTAGAATAAATAAATACAGCGCATTTAAAAGAAAAGTAACGGTTGAGCAAAACAGCACAGCTTACGGGCGTTACGGGAGCTTTGCCTTCATAGAGAAAAACTGCTATTCCGTTCAATCAATAAAGCCGTTGAGCCAACATAACGAAGCAGATGATTCTTATAAGCCGCATACGTGCTGCACCATAAGCTTTGTATTTAGTTGTATTACAGATTATGCGGCTTGTAAAAAAACTTCATGTTGTTAAAGAAATAATAAGCCGTTCAAAGAAATATTTTTTTAATTTTTAATGTTAGTCAAGTGTTGAAGATTTCGCTTGCGAAATGCGGTTCTAGTTCGATTGTGTGTCCGTTTTGGGTGTTTATAGCTCAAAAGAAATCTTTAATGCCAAAAATGAAAATGTGTGTAATATTTACAATTCTGCATACACTTGAACAGTTATGTCTTTATTTCTGGACATTAACATATATGGCAATATGGCAATATGACATATACTCAACCTAGTCTTTTTATTCGAAATTCGTTTATCAGACAGGTCAAACATCACAGGTTTTTTTGCTTTGTTCATGATATATAGAATTATCCTGAGTCCGTTGTAGCTGTTTTTTCTTACAGTTAGTTATATGATTTGTTTAACGACACGACCGACCCTAAGCGGGTTACATTGTGTCAAAACATGTCAATAATCAGTGGCTAGAAGACAACATTACAAGTCAAAAATAGAGGTAAGTCAAAACCGTGTATATTCTAAAATCATAAAATAAAACAGCGACTAGAAATACTGATACAGGTTGATTTCTTTTCACAGGTTCATAACAGATAAAAGATTAAAAATGTGCGTTGGTTATTAAAGCAGTGTAGAATCTTAAAGCATATCTTGACAATAAGACAAGTAATATAAATACTAAAAATACTGATACAGGTTTGTTTCTTTTAGAAACTGTATTATTTTACACGGTTATATTTTATCGAATAACTCGGTCATGGAACTGACTCTAAAATAACGGGAACGAATGTCTTGGAAATCTATGCAGTTTCTCAAAATATGTCTTACTGTATATCTCTCTTGGCAACCCGGACGTTCGGGTGGCAGTTCGCCTCGAAGCAGGCATATATGTGTAGTATAGGTATGCCCTATTCTGGCTCTACGTATTACCATGTCATCCCGAACAATGTTTAGGGATGGTAATTTGCGTTCCACAACCGGATTAATTTGATACAGTTTATTGTTGATCTGTTCATTCCAATAGTGTTGCCATTTGCCCTTTACATATCTAGAAATATGCACTTTGTAATCTGACGATAGGATAAGAAATTCAGAGTTTTGAATATCTAAGGCCTCTTTAGCAGCTTTATCAGCTGCCTCGTTGCCTAGGTTTCCTACGTGACTTGGAACCCAACAAAACCGTATTACCTTTTCCGCCCTTACAGCTTCGTCATGTTTTTGTACTAGGTCCAAGATCACAGGATTTGATATTTTCAAGTTTTCTATTGATTCTCTAGTACTGACATGGAGTCAACGCAAAACATAAGATTTTTGTAACGACTAATTTTGACAATTCGCATACCTAGCGGGAGAGCTCTAACTTCGGCAGTGAAAATTGAAGACCCATCTGGGAGTCTGATTTTCAAAATATTGTTTTCTGTGACAATTGATGTCGCAGCTTTGTCATCAAGCTTAGAACCATCATTATAAGTAAAGTGGTAGTCTTGGTAAACTCCCTTAAGTTCTGCGAACTTCGATCGGAACACACAGGGGTTAGTTGGTTCTTTTGGGAATTGTATAGCGTTTTCAATACTGAAGGCTTAACTATTGTCCATTTAGGGTAGTTTGATACTCTAAAGCTGGCAATGAGCTCAACGCTGATGCCCGCTTCTTGCAGATCTGGTAATACTCTGGCTCCAAATGGAGGGATGGCTCCACTCTCAGAAAACTGTGAAAAGTCCGAGCCAAAAACGACTTGATGGGTGGGGTTTTGTTTGTTAGCGTAAGTTTTACCGCGTATTGCAGAGTTAGTTTCAATCGGCGAATATTAAGGGGTTGTTCATATGCTTCAACGTGCAAGCTGTCAGCCGGAGAGGTTCTAAAAGCGTTTAAACATAGTCTGAGACCCTGGTTTTGTATCGGGTCAAGCATCTTCAGATATAATGATCTAGCTGAGCCATAGATTATGCTACCATAATCCAACCTCGATCTGATTAGGGATCTATACAACAAGTTTAGTGTCCCTGTCTGCTCCCCAATCCTGAGCAGATATGACCCTCAGCAAATTTAGTGCCTTTTGGCACTTTCTTTTCAACTCTTTTATGTGTAGAATAAAACTGAGTTTCGAATCGAGGATCAGCCCTACGAATTTGATTTGTTTTACTACTGGTATTTCAGTGTCAGAAATATATAGAATAGGTTCGTCATGCTGTTTACGTTTCTTGCAAAAATGTATACAGGCCGTTTTTGTTTGAGAAAATTTAAAACCGTTTTTATTCGCCCAGTCTTGAAGGGAGTTGATGTTTTGTTGGAGACGACGTTGTATTAAATTCCTACTTTTGCCTCTGCAAGAGATGGCGAAATCATCCACAAAGAGTAAACTATCTATCCCCTGTTTTACGGCATCCCTTATACTATTAACTTTAATCAGAAATAATAGAATTGGAAGGATACATCCTTGTGGGAAACCTTCTTCCTGTTCAAAGTATTCTGAGAATATTGTACCAAGACGTACTCTGAAACGACGATCATCTAAAAAACTCTTTATAAATTTAAGTAGCCTACCCCGGAGCCCCAAATTAAACATGTCCTTGAGTACACCGTACTTCCATGCTGTATCATATGCTTTTTCCATGTCGAAAAAGACCGTGACAACGTGCTCATTATTAATAAAAGCTTCTCTTACGAAAGATTCTAGCCTTACGAAATGGTCTAAGGTACTCCTTTGTTTTCTAAATCCGCTTTGCACGTCAACAAGCAAGTGGTTGCTTTCCAAGTACCAAATCAGTCTATCTGCTATCATTCGTTCAAAGGTTTTGCAGAGAGAGCTTGTTAGAGAGATCGATCTATAATTATGGGGGTTTGTTTGATCTTTGTTTGGTTTTGGTATTTGTATGATTGTAGCTTCTTTCCATATTTCAGGAAAGCTGCCTTTATTCCATATATGGTTTAACTGTTCGAGTAGGATATCCAGGACAGATTCTGGAAGGTGCTTAAGAACCTGATAATGAATATCGTCTGGTCCTGCGGCTGAGTCATGAGAGCTATTTATAGCGTCTTTTAACTCATTTATTGAAAAGTCAGTGTTGTAGGTTTCAGCATTGTCAGATGAGAAGTTTAAAGTGTTCTTTCTTCAGCTTAATTTGTGGTGTCTAAATTCGGAGCTGTAATTTTGTGGTGATGAATTATGCTTGAAGACTTTACCAAGAGTGTTTGATATATCCTCCAAGTTGGTGACATAACTGTTACCAATTCTTAGATGGCTTGATGGAGTGAAGGAGTTTTTACCAGATATTTTGCGGATCATGTCCATGGTTCTTTTAAGTGATGTGTTTCTATTCAGTACGTATTCTTGCTTTGTTGTATGGTTTAACGTGATATGGCTTGTAGTCTTTTATATTCTAGCTTGCTGATAAGATCTGAATGGTTTGAAAAGTGGTTTATGCCTTCTTTGCGAAGAGCTATAGTGTGATTACATTCGTCATTGAACCAGGGCTTGTGTGGTTTTTTACGGGCTCCTGATGTCTTTGGGATAGATTTTTCAGCTGTGCTCTGGATAAAAGCAGTGAAAAGTACAATCAGATAGTCGTCGTCAGTGAAGTGTTCTCTTTTAATTCCGTGATGGCATAATTCTTGGAATAATGACCAATCTGCTTTATTAAACTTCCATTTTGGAGCCCTTTCTTCACGATAGGGTTCAAATTGACTCAGCAAAATAAGAAAATGGTCACTGCCATAAAGGTCGTCTAAAACTGTCCAGTTAAAATCAAGGAGTATTTAGCGGAAGCAATAGAAAGGTCAATAGAGGTTTTTGAACCAGTACCGGGGTGGATATATGTGGGCGATTTATCGTTGTATAAAGATAGGTTGTGATGATTTAGGGGGTTTTCGATCAACTTTCCTTTAAGATCAATGTTCCTGTTGCCCCACAGTATGTTGTGGACATTGAAGTCGCCTAAAATTAAACTGGTTTGGGTAACTGGTTTAGAAGGTCATTTAACTGTTCTGGCTGGGGTTTCAATGGTGGTGGTAGGTAGATGTTACACACAGTAAAAGTCTTGCCTAGAGTAATCCGAGCCGCTTGGGCCTGGAAAGGCGTGTCCAATTTAATTTCACTTTGGAAAATTTCGTTGCGTAGAAACATGGCGATACCACCTATCGCTCTTTCACCATGGAAAGGTTTATTGTAAAGTGTGTACCCCCTAAGTGTTGGGGGTTGTAATTTTTAATGTTTCCTGTAGGCAAATGACCGCAGGGTCCTTCAGATATACGAGTGTCACAAGTTCGTGGTAGTTGTTCCAAAAACCTCTGATATTCCAATGAATTATGGTCATGTTTGTTTGTTAAATGAAGAAATGTCGTCTTTTATTTGCTGTGGCATCTAGGCCTTTGTCTCAACACCCGAGGCGGTTTTGGTTGCAGAGGCAGAGAGCACAGCGAGAAATTCCTTTGGTCGTCCTCTGCCAGTTGTAGCGGCCGAGGGTGTGGTGGCGACCTTCTTTTGTCTGCCTCATTCACCTCCATCAGGGAGTTGAATCTATTTTCGTTTTCGGCTGTACATTGTTGCAGTTTTGCCTTCACCAGCCGAACTCTTTTCTTTAATCTATTTCTGGTTTCTGTGTCCAGGCTACTCAGGTTACTCCTGGGACTTGGTGTCAGTGATCTAGTCGCCGTTTGCCTCTTATTTCGTATTGGTGGGGATCGAGTGGTGTTAGTTTCTATTGACGTAGCCCCTTGTAGGGCTGGTGTTCTCACCTTAGGTCTAGCACCACCCTTTGAGGGAGGGCTGCTGGCTGAGTGTTCGACTGTAGTTTCCGACTGGGTGGATTTAGATGATTGCTTCGGTTGGTTGACTTGAAGGTTCTCTGTTGTGAGATCCAAGTCAAGTCGGTTTGGGTCATCGTGTCGGCCAGGGACTTAGCTGCCTTGGCAACTGCCGCGGAGCTTTTGGTGTTTCGAGTTTGGCAAATAAGTTTACGCGCCTCAGGGTAGGGAATGGATTGTTCATATTTGACCTTCTGTACCTCTTTTTCTGCGATCCATGCTGGGCACTCCTTTGAGGACGCTGGATGGATGCCTTTGCAGTTGATGCATTTGCTTTGAGAGGTACAGGTTTATAGTCATGACCATCTTCGCCACAGTTTGCACACATTGTCTCAGTTTTTTGCATCTGCTACTGCCGTGCCCGTATCGTTGACAGTTATAGCAGCCTTCGGGATTCCATACATAGTTTTACGCCGAGTTTTAGATAACCGACTGTAATGTCTGTCGGAAGCGTTGATTTTTGAAAAGTCATAGGTTCCGCGGAAGCCAAGTCTGCGACAACCTGTGACTCCGTACTTGCCTAATTCACTAATGAGTTCTTCCTCCGTACAGAATTTGAGATCAGGGTGGATGACCACCCCTTTGGTGTAGTTCAGTCATTGATGAGGTGTACTTTTAACCGGTGTGTTTACGAAGGTTTTGATTTGTAATAGGTTTTTGCTTTGTTGCGCCGAGAAAACTTGAACAAGTATATAGCCTGAGCGTAAGCGTTTTACGGTATGATGAGAGCCTACAAGTGATGTTACACCTTTTTCTATGGCAAAGGGTGAAAGTCTGAAAGGGCTATTCTCGAGAGTAATTATTATGAATTCAAAACAAGGTGTCGGAAGAGACTCAATGTCTATGTGGGGGCACTTGTTTGCTCCTCTGGGTGTCTGTGTTTCATTAAACTGTATATTTTTTTCCTTCTTTTTCTTTTTGTTTTTCAATACAATCCATATAGTTTGTTTTTGTTTTCTTCGAGATCTACCGGCCCCGGCCCTACTCTGACCACCGAATCCGGCAGCGGGGGTTACCCGCCCAGGGCTAGGATACCTGGAATACTACAAGCACCTATGTGGGAAGACTCGACGACACAGGTGGAGTATTGACCCGATTGAGCCGCAGTTTCTTTTAACTTTACGGCCAGCCGTTAAGGATGTGACGGATCTGGAATTCACGACCGCCCCTCTTTGGCCGAAGAGTCGGGCCAAAGCCACGTGTTGGCAACAGGTCCCCATAGTAGTAAATATATGTCAGAGGCCTACGTAGGGGAAAGAGTGCCTCAATGACCAGAACTCCTGTCTCTTGCCACTATGGGATGAAATCCACGGCACAGTGCGTTGATGGGACTGGAGTACTTTCAGTGAAGAAGACCCAGCAGCTGAACATCAAACTGGAACGCACTACAGATTGCCACGCTTTTATGCGATTAACGTGGGAACGTTGTTAACCTTGTGTGTGGAGTCAAGTAGATCTGTGGAAAAAGACTAATGCAATTGAAACTAAGGTTGAGAACTCTATCCGTCAAAAAATGGAGCAAATGGAAAGCACTAAGGGAACAGAGGTCACTATCTAATTCCAATCGATCACATTGGCAGGATGAATTACGAAGATAAGGTATTGTAAGATGAGACTTTACCGTAATTGAGGTGTTTATTTGCGGGGAAGGTGGGGGTGGGGTGAGGGTGGTGGGGGCGAGATACCAGTGGAACTGCTGCGGGCCAGTGAGACTGGTACCGCGAGGAGGGTCGGTATCTATAAGATCCGGCCCTCCGTAGGGTCAAGGGGCTCCTTTAAAATTTAAAGGGACGGACCCGTTTTTTCTTACACTCAAAAGCCTATATTCTATAATAAATAAATTCATCATCAGAATCATTTTGAGTACTGTTGTAACATTCTGTTTTACCATTATGAAAAGATTCTAGGCAACTTTTGTTAAACGGTGTCTCCACAGGAAAAATAAAGGATGGGATTCCGGTGAAAACTTGATGTTTTCCACGGAATCCAGATTTTTAGGGCGTGATCCTGGAATTATCCCATTTTTTCAAATATGGTGTAAATCCATAAATGTAACCATGATCCACTGCTATGCGTAAATACACCGGAACCCTAGAAATCGGACCATCTACGGGACTGGCCAAAAGTGGCCCGATTTCCGGGGTTCGAGTAAATTTGACGTCTAAGAGTGCATTTTTTGCTATGTTAATAGTGTACCCATATGAAATGAAATGCCTCTTTCTGGTCTAAAATCATCAACTTTATTCTTACATCCAATCTATTGATCACAAAATAATTCAGTGAGCATTCATATTTACATTTGGGTCGAAAAAATCTGAAGACTAAAAAATCTGCCTAGAAAAATGAATCAATTTTTTTGCATCAACTTTACAGCCAAATCTACATTATCTGCTAAATTTCTCTGACTTTCAACTTTGTTTAGGTTTATTTTCTCAACTTTGCCCTGAATAGAGATATCTTTTCGCTTTTTTTATTGCGCTTTCCATGATCTGGAAGTTTGTGGTAATAGTCATTTTTGCCCCCTTTATATATGAAATCAAAATACAATTAAGAACCTGAGTATACAAATCAGTTGAGTTTTTAGGATTAATTAAATGAACAAAAACTTCGGTCTATTGTTTTTAAAAATCTCCGTTTTGTTTGAAATGGGTTAAACTGCATCTAAGATGCGACATCACATACCAGAAAACCCTCGTTTTATACTCACATTGACGCAGTTTCCTTCAATCAAACAAGTCCTTTTTGTACTCAAGAAGGCATAATCCACACCCCAATCAAAGCAGTCAATGAACCTGTGATCGTTAAACATTATAATCTCCAACAGCGATAATCTCAGTTGATGTTTGCTTACTGAGTACATGTCATGTGCGTGGGCTGGTCCGATTTCCGGGGTTCTGTCTGCATTTGGGACTCACAGAAGTGGTCCTATGTTTGGATTTGTTCCGATTTGTGGGGTTCCTTAATAATAGAAACCAATGGGTTTCATTCGGTTCTGGCGAAAAATGATGTTGTCCGGTTTCCGTGGTGGTCCTATTTAGCACAATTTCTTCATTTGGATGACAAATAAGTTAATGATAAAAAAGGACAGGCAGTGAAATTTTCCAGATGCCTGTCTGGCTTGAAGGAGCTGGAAAAAGCTATGGAATTCGAGAATAATGAAAATAGAATCTGAAGCTGTTTGCTGAAACTCTTTGAATTCTATTGATATTAAATGTTTTCCTTTGAACGGGGTCATAAACTATTTGTACAAGTGTAACGCAGATTTTTTTCCATCTTAAGATGGGTCTGCGCCGTATGCGGATCTGCGCCATCTCGAGGTGGGTCTGCGCTATCTTAAGATGGTTCTGCGCTATATGCAGATAAAATGCGAAGTTGTTTGTAAAAAATGTTTGAATAAAAATGACATATTCTGCTGCTTTACGGGTGTTTTAATCTATTTTTTCACCAATTCTGTCTGTTTTATTGCTCGTATCATTAATTTAATTTAAATCCGTGTACGGTGCAAGCCCATCTTAAGATGGCGCAAAACCATGTGCTGATTCCAAAAAAATAAAAATGATCAGTTTATTGCAGAAAACGAGTGTATGAATTCATTGATAGTTAAAAGATATATTGTTAAGAGTAGCGATTCAAAGCCTTATTCCGCATTGTTTAAGCAAATGTCCTATTTGTTAGGTGTAGTTTTGGACATAAAAGTGTTAATTGCAATTCAGTACTATCAAAACTTTGATGTCAATCGCGGTTATACTAAACATCAAAGTAAATTCCCATCAATGCCAATCAGTGCCTAATCTGCCACAATTGCAAGTAGATTTTGTCGCAAACCAGACTAACAGTTGGAGACAATGTCTACACAAAGTTATAATCCGGCGGATTAGTAGACGCCTTAGAATAGTATATAAAGGAAATGGTAAGTGGACATTGTAACTAAGTACAAGTTTGTTGCATCTAGCTTAACAATGCATGATTCTAAACGAAAAGAAATTTTGAATGAACATGTGCAAAAGCTAATGAACAGCACACGTACGCTGTCAATTGATCAGATTGCAATAAAGGTTGTTTTTGTTTAGCGTGTTGGAGTATCTAATTTTGTTACTTAACGATCATATTTAAGTCACATCAAAGGAATCTGAACCAAAAATAATGGTATACACCTAACAGTTATTAATACATATAATTTTTTTTTACCAAAAACAAAATTTTAATAAACTATATTTCATCCGTATATGGCGCAGAACCATCTTAAGATGGCGCAAATCCGTAAATTAATCGGAACAGAAGCACTGGGATAACTAGCTAAAGTAATATATACAAATAACTCATTGCAAAAATTAAAAATGGACTGAAGCTCTTAAGAGGATATCTGTTCACAAACCTTTGTAAAAAATGCAAATGTGATATCTGTAAACAAAAATGATATACAGTAAAACCTCGATAATTCGAACTATTCGGGACCGAAGGAATTGGTACGAATTAACCGGGGATCGGTTTTCAGTATAGGTGATTTTGGTCATTTATACAGTCAAAAGGTAATATATTTTGTTTAACAATATAAGGTGTCTTGTATGTATATCTGCGTGTATTTTAATGGTCTGAGACGCGAAATGAAACAAATTTTAATGAGCATAGCCCTTTTATTTTATTGAACTCAAATCTGCATAGGTTTAATATACATGTATGTAAAGTCTAATGCTATGATCAAACCACATGCAATTCTAAATAACATAGAAACTAAACTAAACACTGAACGGTCTCTTGGTCTACATAGAACATTCTGCACCAAAATTCACTGTTTCTTGAAGAAGTCTGTGATGTTCTTTTGCGTGGCACGGGTCGCGCGATGCCTTTCTAAGAAAGATATCACTGAGTTCACCTGGTTGAAGGCGTCATTGGCATTGGGGCATGTGCCAAGAGCAAGGCGAATATCCGATAAGATGGCGATTGCGGAGGCGACCGACGGAGGTTCTTTTTGTGGTTCTTCGATATCATCTGCGTCCTCAAGTTGATCATTTAGCGTTCGGACTCGATCGATGATGCTGTCCTCGTCAACAGCCTCGATGCAGTCTGCTCTGCGAAGAATCCCTGAAATTTGGCTATTTTGGGGGGTCAAAATGGGTTCGAATTAACCGGGTCCCCGTTAAATCGAACTTTTCCATAAGAATACATTGGTCCCAAAATCGGGACCGGGCAAAACGGTTCGAATTATCCGGGGACGAATTAACGAGGGGTTGCTGTATATATATGAATGTGTGTTCGATGATATAAATACCTTAGTAAGCGGACCAAGGGGAGACATACAGTGTTTGTATCTCGAGAACGAAAAGTCGGATGGATTTCAAACTTAATCTGTTCATTCCTTGAGTAGGTCGGACGGTTGTATCCACTTTGGACACATGTTACGGTATTAGGGAAGCCGTATGACGTCATTACGTAAAAAATCTTTCTGAGCCGCTGAACATCGGAGAAAGTTCAAATTTGATGGGATTGTTGCTTGGTAGGCCCGAAAGATTCCATAGAATTTTAAAGTACAACGTACACGAGTGCGGCGTATGACGTCATCATGTAAAATATGAATATTAAAACTTGGACAAGATGTGTACAAAATACCTAGCTAAAGGAAATGTGTGTCAAATTTTGTATGAGTGTTTCTTGGGTCGGTCGGACGGTTCTTTCAACTTTTGACGGGCGTGGCGAAATTAAGAAAGGCGTACGGCGTCATTACGGTAAAATCTTGTATGTGTACATTTCTCAGCCACTGAACATCGGAGAAAGTTGAAAGTTGGTGGGAATGTTGCTTGGTAGGTCCGAAAGATTCTCTCAGATATGCCCGGAGTAGAACGAACGAAAACGGCATATGACGTTATTGGGTAAAAATATCTCGACAGCGGAAAATCGGATCGACCTCAAACTTGGTGTAGTTATTCCTTGGATAATTCGCACGGTTTTTTATAACATTAAACTTCTGGAAAATTAAGAAAGGCGCCAAGCACGTGAAAAGTATTATGTTATATATTTTTGCAGTCGCTGAATCTAATCTCTACCCTCCACCCCAGCCCCTTCTGATGACGTAAAAGGACACAGCTATACGGACTTTCATTTTTAAAATTGGCAAAACCCTAAAGAAAACAAGTTCAAAATTCCAATCCTGATGTCACCAGAAGAATATACAAGAATTTGTATATATTAGCGGATAGCAATTGGATCATTTCAAATTTCAGGACTTGTATCGTTTCTGAAAAAAAAAATCGGTATAACTTTTGGATCACGCCAAAAAATCTGGATCCCTAGAAATAGATCAAGTTTTTGCCAGAATTCCATCCTATACTTTCCTGTGGAGACAGACACCTTTAACAAAAGTTGCCTAGAATCTTTTCTATAATGGCAAAACAGAACGTTAGAACAGTACTCAAAATGGTTCTGATTATGAATTTATTTTTATAGGATATAGGGTTTTGAAAATCAGTGTAAGAAAAAACCAGCTACAGCGGACCATTTTTATAGTGAATAATTCTATATGCCATGAATAGATTAAAAAAGCAGTGATTTTTTAACCGTTTGATAAACGAAGCCCGAATAAAAAGACGCGGTTGCCTAGCCATAAATGTTTATGTCCAGAAATAAAGAATAACTGTTTAAATGTATAAATAATTGCAAGTAGTATACACATTTTCATTTTTAGCATCAAAGGGTTTTTCGAGCACGTGAACACCCACAAAAAAAATAAAGAAAAGTTCAGTTCTTATTCTGGTACGCCACAGTGCTTGCTATAAGCTGCTCAGTGCTGATCCCACTCATCCGTGTCGTATTGAGCCCTTCTCGTTTTTCCTACACAAAGTACAGGGAGCAGTATTGAACCACAACAGTCTGTAATCCAGTGGCCAGGCCGAGTATCAACGCACAACCGACAGCGGTCTTTTTGCACAGAACTGAAAAGTAAAGAAATACCTATTCATTGTCCTTCAAAGTTATGTAAATCTCTATGCCCGTGTTTTTCGTATTACTCCTTTATTTATCGTAACGCTAACACGTGGTCAATTAATACTTAGTCGCTACAAATGCTTTGGAATAAATGCACTTAGATTCATTTGCTTCAATCGGGATCTTTTGTGTAATTTGGTCACTTGAAACTTCCTCAATATTTATTTCAATTTCCTTGCTATTCATATCTGGTTTTTCCTAGCTGCACAACTTTCATCTTTTATTGTTTTTCTTTCGTTCTTTTTGTGTGAATCCCGGCGAAAAGCTCCGCGGTGAAAAGCCCTCCCCCCTCGGCGAAAACCTCCTTTTTTCACCCCCGGTAAAAAGCCCCTCCCCTCCTGCGAAAAGCCCTTCTTCTTCCTCATTTAGTTTTTTCACTGATGTTTTTATTCTAAGAGCTTAAACCAATATGACATCAGTTTACGGGGGCCGGGGCGGCTTTACACCGTAGGTGCAACAGCGCGTAGCGCCCCACATGATATACCCTGCCCTAACTAAGCTAGTTTGCTCCCGAGCTGCCATCGTAAAATCCGAACACGGATTAACAGGTGGCACCAGGGACGGCTTGCGAGGACAGGAGTGACCTCAGGAGTCCATATCACAACAGACGGTGACGCCCTGGTGCTATCTGCATTAATCAACTGTTTGTGCATGGATTAACGAATGGCATCAGGGATTACATGCGGCGATAGGAGTGACCTGTGACTTGATAATAATAATAATTTATGCCGTTGATGAAACATCCTATAGCGTCCCACCTTATACACTCTACTCTAGGAGTGGCTTCAGGAGTCTGTCATTATAATAATAGGATCCCGTTCCTTTGCAGTTTGCGTTAAAATTTATTTGAAAAAAAAATCGGATAAAAAATGTCGTACTTTGTCACTTGTCCCTTATTTTCGGATGAAATGTCGTCAGATGAAATGTCGTGGATTCTATAATAATAATTACAATTTAAAAATTTTAATATTAAATGAAATGCCGGATGGGGAAGGGGGGAGGGCTTTTCGCCAAAGGTGCAAAAAAGGAGGGACTTTTCCTCAGGGGGGCGGGGGGGGGGGGGCTTCTTGCCGGGGGGGGAGCTTTATGCCGTCTAGCATCCACTTCATATCGACGCAATTCATACAGATACATCAACAAACCTGCACCAAAACAGTTGTACCTTTTAAAGCTGCTAGATTAGAGGTAAAAATGAACATCCGAGCCAGTAGTAAGCAGACGGCACTGTGCGACTGGCCCCATATTATAGCTGGTATAATGAATAACTTGCCATAGCTGGAGATTATCAAACCTCTGTACACCTCTTTTATGCTGAAAACAAGTGCTACGTGACGTCACTTGATATGGCGGTCAAGTACTAGTTGTCTACAATGATTAGCTTCAAAATACGTTTTATATCAAACGAAAATTTATCGATGGACACAAAGTCTTCCACGAATTTTTTGTATTTTTCTTTGTTTCTATCTTCCTAGTCAATCTCCCACTGAATTAATGTTTTCCCTTAAAAGTGAGAATAAAAACTAGAGAGGCCAGTGCACACAAGCATCAGTGTACCCGAATATGTCAAACACTTATCATGCAGCCACTAGTCAATCTCTCACTGAATAAATTTTTTCCCCTAAAAGTGAGAATAAAAACTAGAGAGGCCAGTGCACACCAGCATCAGTGTACCCGAACATGTCAAACACTTTTATTAGCTAGCCACTGCCGTTTTCTTTTTGTAAAGAAAAAAATGATTCCCTCGACACCCCCCATACCCCCGCCCTTTCATAGTTCTCCACCCTTGCCCTCTCTGGGTTTTCAAAGTTTTATTTGACAGTTTTTTACTATTTCAGAAATTTTTTACCCGATTCCTTAATAGTGAAGTGGACTTCACAAGGCACCTTCTGTGACACGAAAATTTAGCCCATGTTCACAGGGCTGTAATTTCGACAATTTTTGATCGATCAAACTGAAACCTTGACGTAGCACATATACATACACTAAAGATTGCACATATGAAAGAATAACAGCCCTTACATAATTCCTTAATAGAGAAATGGACTCCACAAGGTACCCTGGAAAGCGTCAATTTAGGCAATTTTCAGAGGGCTGTAATTTTGACAATTTTTGATCGATCAAACTGAAACCTTGACATTGCACACCTATATTCCCTCGTTATTAGCTATACGGATGATAAAAAGCTCTAACTACTTTAGTTAATACAGAAGTGGACTCCACAAGGTACTTACCATCAAGTGGGACAGACAGACGGACAAGCTGAAACCTATATCCCTCCGTTTCACGGTGGATAATTAGGTAAAACAGACAATTTCTAAAGGTGCTTTTACCCCTGTCTAACACCGCTTTGAGGCGATGGTTTTCAACTGCTCATCTTTTTGTATAGTTGCAGAAAAAAATACTTAGCTCATACTTTATTGTCAGTTTTAATATTTTAATCATATCCTTTCTGAAGTTCAACCCATAGCCCAAAGTGTCGTTAAATTATAGATACAACAAGAAACGGTGGCGCTGGTTACCTCCCCGCGGGCCGCCAATGTGAGTGATAGCTTCCCTCGACATAGATTAGTGTAAGAACAGTACTAATGAATACAGCACTTTCTGCAACAGAAAAGCGAACAAAATGCAAAACGCGGTAGCTGTATGACTAGCAAATATTCTGTATCAAACAAGGGGCTTTCAGGCCTGAAAAATTCTCATCTCAAACATCGCTTTGAATGAGAACAAATTATGTGATTGAAAACATGTTGAAATTTTCCTGTGTCACTTTTTTTAGGTTTTCACCAATTTGAAAAATACCTCAGTTGAACAAATTTACTCTCAAATCAGATTAATTGCCTATTCACTAGTTGCGTACTTTCGCTAAACTAAGTCACTTTAATAACCAAGTACAGCTCAGCTCAGGGTGTTCATATTTACGAGACAGTATCTTGTTATTTCGAATGTAAAACACTGTTTTTCGAATGTAAAACACTAAAACACGCAGCCTACTTTACAAAAAATACAGCAATGCTGCAAACACAGTGTCACGAGTAACAGAGAGTACTTTATGAGGCACATATTCTGTTCTGAAAATATGTTCCGTAGAAAAGAAAGTACCCCAATTTCAGGCAATCCCTAAGTGAAGAAATTATGAGGCTGGTTCCTGAACTGAAGGTGCAATATTGTATAACACACCAACCTATCACAGTAACAATAAACATTCTATAGAAGTCAACCTCCATGGCGGCGTAGAAAATGGTCTTGTCCTTGACATTTGCCGAGCGCGCGTGAGTACTGAGACCGTCCCACTTGAGAAACGTATCAAATAGAAGGTAGATTATCAGCAATTTATGGTGCACCTGAAAATAAAGTTAACAACAAATATACAATTCGTTTCTCGGTTTCTGTTAAATAGCGTAGCACAATAATATTGAGAATTCGTTTTCACATCAGATCTTAACTCCGGTCACACACTTTATTTGAAAAAAAAAATGCCTCCCCCCAACCCCCAGCTCAGCTGAACTTCCAACCGAAAGACTATAACAGCACACTTGTCATTAACTACGTTCTCACCATAAACGAGTAGTTGGTTAGTTGTGTTTTGTCTGAAAGACAATATGAACTCATTGCGTAGAAACTGGATTGCTCTGCAACTTCTACAGCGTCCGATCTCCGTAAAGACCTTTCAAGTTAATACCGAAAAGTGTATATTTTCTTACAATTTGACCAAGGAGTGGTCCACGGTTCTTAGCCATACTCACGTTCTCCGCATGGACATTGAACAGGATGTGCCTGTACGCTTGAGGTTTATGGAGAACCGCGTCCAGAAATATGATCACGGACTCGTACTCTATGTATTTGTCCACCACTCGCCC
Source organism: Protula sp. h YS-2021 (assembly GCA_949752745.1). Classification (NCBI taxonomy): domain Eukaryota; kingdom Metazoa; phylum Annelida; class Polychaeta; order Sabellida; family Serpulidae; genus Protula; species Protula sp. h YS-2021. Next base: position 58,567,040 of record OX457024.1, read on the forward strand.
GCATTTCTCCTGCGTCAGTCATAGTGCAGTGACAATATACACTTCACCACCGTGAGATGAAGCACTTCTTATGCTCTTATTTTCAATGTATTTTCAATAGCTATTTTTATTATTTCACACAAATAATATCCTTAATGTTGAGACTATTCTTTCCTACCGCACGTAATCTTGTAAAAAGCCTTCGTAAGAAAACTATGCTCTCACATGGAAGTTTTTTTTTCAGTCCCATAATCTTATTTGATGTTGGGACAACAAGGAAGGCAAGAAGTACTTCAATTATCTCAGCTCAATTATATTTTTTCAAGGCATCAGTACCATAAGTACCACTTACACAGTGGGATATCTTGATTACATCAGACTTGTAATCTTTATACAAATGTTGTGCCGGTGATCCGCATTCGATACAACACAAAAACGGAAGAGGGTCTCGGTCTGCCATTCTTCCGGTGTTACATTGGTGTTCACTCTGTAAGGAGCAGCAGAAACAAGTTTATACTAGCATCCATTATTTATCGGTTAGTTTGCAGCAAAAACGCTATATTTTCCGCGTTTCATTCGGAACACCTAAAGTCGGATGTTGCCTGTAAAACTTTGATCGCAATTTACTTGAGATGTTTCTTCTGTCGTTTCCTCTGCCATTTCTGCCGTTTCCTCTGCCATTTTTGCCTTTTCCTCTGCCAATTCTGCCACTTCCTCTGCCATAACTATGACTATTTAACCGACTACGTTGCATGTAAAACAGGACTTTTTTCCCGCATTTTACCTGAAGGCGTTCAGTTAGCAGTAAGAGTTAAATTGGCAGACAAGTCCAGTTATCTATATTTAACATGCTACATTTAAAAATGTGGGAAATACTACTGACAATAAAATACACAAAACCAGAGGCGCTGATGTTAATACTACTGAACAGTTCATAATTCTGAAGAACATTACTTCCATCCATGGTATCTTTGTAAGAAAAGAACAAAATCAGTTCCAAATAATCTCATCGCTTTTCTATTACACGGGTTCCATTTGGTCATCAGCTGATGGACGCAGCTTAACGTACAGGTCTTCGAATAAAAATGTTATCAACTTAAAATTTTACGTTTCTTTTCATAAATTTTAAGGAATTCATTACGTTGTTCTTTAAATCGTCTTATTCTTTACTTGACATTCGAAAAAACTGATAAAAAATTGTTCCATTTTATCATTAGGGAATGGAAGTAATTTTGATTACAGAAAAGCTATGTCCAGAACCAACCACACTTTCACAGGAACTTTACTCTTTTTCGGTTACAGGACACAGAATAAAATCATTAGAATATCAATGGAACAGATTGCCATACTGCTCCACTTTTTCCTCTAATATCAGAACATGTTCTGAATCCAATCAAATGGCGATTAGCATACGAAGTAAAAGGATAACGGACAACGGTGTGGTTTATGGGACCCATTAATTTTTCAGCCACAGCTAGTAAAGACGCTTCAATTTCAAATATTGGGTATATTTTTCACCTGGGTGCTCTTGAGGAATATCAAGTATGTACAAAATCTATTAGTTCCGTCCTGGCCACCTTTTACCCCGTGTCCCTAAATTATTTGTCACTTGTATAACTAAATGGCCACTCTGAAGCTTAAATTTTTCAACCCTTGCGCACATACCTGCCCCCATCTTAAAACGGAAAACTGGGCATCGAGGAATTCTACAACACCTAAGGGTTATGGGTGCATCAAAAGAGTACAGCATGAAGTATAATAAACTTGGCTAATGATTCGCAGAGTAGTGAATTCGGGTAGTTCCAGGTACACTTATTACTATCACTGTGTGATTTACAGTTCCACGTTCTTGAGCGACAGTTGATAGCTGTCTTTAGGACAGTGACACCTTGTCAAGATTCGCATATAGTAGGCGCGGTGTACGATGCTGGAATTGCGCTTTTTCCAAAGTACAGCGGACAGTTCACTATGACAACATCATAGCTGAATAAGATGTGAAGTGAAGTTGCATTAGTCACCTTGCTGCTGTTTACATTCATTTATACACATAACACAGACGGAATATATGACTGAACTTAGTGAAACAATCACTACCCAGTAAAATAGCTATTTTATTTTGTGTTTATTATGGTCTTTATGTGGCGAAATCAGATATTTTCTGTTACTTTTCAAATTTTGACAACATCGAATGTGCTCTAAATATTTTTTGTTTCGTTTCAGCTAAAATTGTCATTTTTTCCAAATCAGTCAAGAATTCGGTCTAGTTTATGAAAACGTGACAGACTGGCAAATAAATCTGATCAGGTATCACAGTGAGTTAGTCAAGAGAGTTTGTTGTAATAAGACGGTCTAGTTTGTGTTCAAAGGTTTCCGACTAAACAAACTGTAAAATGTCTGAAACATTCATTTAATGGGACTGGATTGGCAAAATTAGTAGGTAATATTCACAGTCTAGCGTTATTTGAAATGTTTTCACTGTTTTCATAGTTTTGAGAGCTGAAAATTTATTTTTAAGTATACGAAAAATGACATTTTGACTCTTGTTTAGTGAGTGCTACATTTTTCTAACTGCTACAATTTTTCACATTTCAGATAAATTTCGCGATTTCTGCGTTTTAGTCCTTAACATTAAATTAAAAAGGAAATGCTTTTTCAAAGAAACTTTTAAAATGCATATTAAACTGACATTTCAGCTTTTAGCTGAATATCTTTTTGATCGAAAATTGGGTAATTGCGAAAAAACTTCAACTGATTATATATATGAATAAAAGGACGGACATCCAAAAAGTAAAATTAAAATTATGTTGACTCTTGCGGTCCTCCTATGACAGCAAGAGTCATAGTTCCTATAATAGCACTTGCATTGACGTCAATTTTGCCAGTCTCGGCGCACGTCTCTTGCCAATGACGTTATTTTAGAAAGAAAGCATCACATAAATTGCCCAAATTTATAAATGATGGCGCATAAATTTTTGGTCACCTAACAAGTTTGTAATGAGAAAAATAGATGTTTTCTTGAGATAAGAATATATAATCCCCCATTTTCGCCCACAACAAGGAATCTATAATTCCCAAACCACCCTTTACTCAAGTTTTAGAGTTTCGACGAGGTCGAAAATAATGTGCCAGGATACTTCTCCGTGTGTGTGTGTGTTTTACGAAAAAGTCTGCTAGCCTAAACCTCGGTGTCCTGGAGCGTGCGCCGAAAGATCCAGAGCCTCCTAAATTTGGATCAATGGTCATTTCTATTACAGGAACTGTTACGCTTTCTGTCCTTTGTGAAGCTCTGTGAAGTTGTAGCAAAAAAAAATTTATTTGAAGCCCATATTTAAGTCTTTATCTTTAGTCGTCCCAAGGGCCAAAATTCCGTGAAACAATTGTTGGTTTCACTCAACGAGATGTATGGAAGCAGCCACAATACCAGAAGTTATACGGAAAGTCAATCGTAAATGAATTGTGGTCCGTGGCCTGATATAAGCCGAACTACCACTTTGGGTGTTTCTAATAAAATGCGCAAGAATTTTGAATTTCGACTGTGAGGGAACGGGTAGAAAAAATACATAAAATTATAGAACAAATATAGCAAAACAACTCATACTCGAAACATAAAAGAAATTGAAACTTAAAACTATTTATTAAAATTTTTAATTAATTTTTAAAATACGAGTTGTTAAAAACACGATTGCTCTTTGGGACGATAAATTTGACATTTAGGCGAAATTTCTATCATTTCTTTCATTTTTACCCGGTTAGTTTGTATTCGAAACGCAGAACACGTGAATAATAAATGTATATTTGATTTTATGAATACTTCAAATGTAAAGTCTATGTATGTTTGAGCTGTTAGCGAGTTTGAGATAATAGGCATTGTTAAAAACTTTAAAAGTAAAGTTTCTATGGATTTCAAAAACTTAGAGGTGTCAATAATTAAGGACATACCGGTAATCTCTTACATTGTAAAACCTTTTGCTTATATTGTAATATGTCCTTTATAAGCGATGTATTTCCAGAAGAAATGAAAGTAGCCAAAGTAGTACCACTTTTCTAAGCAGGCGATACGGAATCTTTTAATAATTACCGCCCGGTATCTCTTCTTCCTCAGTTTCCGAAAATCTTAGAAAAATTATACAATAGACTAAGTAAATGTATAAGTGTAAATAATCTGATATCCGAAAGTCACTATGGTTTTCGAAATAATCGCTCAACTTCTTCGGCATTAATTCAGTTGTTAGAAAATATTTCAGATGCACTTGATAAAAAGAGCTTTACGGTTGGAGTCTTCATCGACTTAAGAAAGCTTTTGACAGAATCGATCATGAATTATTGCTAACAAGTAAGTATTTGTGAAACACGGGCAGGCCCCAACCGCCCCCAAATTCAAAGGGGTACAAAGTCAATTTTTGGCCACTTCCGGATGACCAAAAGTACCAAAAGGCACATCTACATGTTGAGACTTTTCATTTGAGCATATTCTCAATGTTCCTATGACTAACAGAGCCGAAGATATAGCATGTACAAGCTTATTTCACTAAAACCCCAATTATCGACCATTTTGGTCAATTTGACCACTTCCAGATGCCGAATCTGACCAAAAGTACCAAAAGGCACATCTACAGGTCGAGACCTTTCATTTAAGCTAACTATCAATGCTCAACGACCAATGGAACCGGAGATATGGCGTGTACAAAAAAAGCGATGACGGACAGAAACCCCAAACCTATAGGCCCCAATCCGAAGAGTTGGGGCCTAAAAAGACTGGACCACTGTAGCATTAGGAGTATAGCTTACAGCTGGATTAAAAAGTTACTTGAAAAAATAGTAGAGTTTGTTAAATTTGATGATACTACTTCATCAAATATTATGTCAAATGCGGTATTTCTTAAGTATCAATCTTGGGTCCGTTGCTCTTTATTTTATACATAAACTAGAGCAGCGTGCATAGCCCACATATTCCCCACAGGGCCCCCATCAGTTAAACACGGCCATCAATAGTCAATCAAGAGCTGAAATTTTCCAAGTCCAGTTGGTGCATTTTCCTTGGACGAACGTGGCCCAATTACAATAGCGATCTGTGTTTGTTCCCATAGAAGCTACATACCAAGTTTCATGAAAATCCTTGCAGGAGTTTTTAAGTTATCGTGTTAACAAGCTCTTGATGACAGACCGACAGACCGACACGCGCTCGATCGCATATATTCCCCCAGGTTCTACCTGTGGGGAATAAATGATATATGCAATGTCTCAATAATTTTAGAATTTGTGCTCTTCGCTAATTACACTAACTTATTTTGCTCTGGTTGTGATTTAAATGCTTCATGCAATCAGTTAAACGTTGAACTTTATAATCTAAACACATGGTTCAAAGTTAACAAATTGTCTTTAAAAGTTAAAAAGACAAACTATATGGTCTTAACAAATCTTGCTTCGCATACAGATGAAAACCTTGAAATGGCTGTGTAAAGATCGTATGCACGTTACAAAAATTCTAGGCGTTCAAATAGATAGCAAGCTTACATGGTGTAAACATATCTCTTCAGTTAAGCTAAATTGTCTAAATGTGTATCGGTAATGTATAAAGCCAGACAAGTATTAAATGAAAAAGCGCTTAGAACTATTTATTGTAGCATTTTTTTACCTCACATTTATTACTGTTCAGAAGTTTGGGGTGTCACTAGTAAAAGTGTTGTAGATGGTATTGTTAAGATGCAAAAGAAAGCAATCAGAATTATTTATAAAGTGGGAAAATATGATCACACAGCTTCTCTTTTCCAAAGGTTAAATATATTCAAATTTCATGATCAAATTAAATTTTAAATAGCACTTGTGATGTATAAAGTTTATAATTCCCTTTTACCAAAATATATACAAGAGAAATTCTCACGTAACAGCTCTCATTACAATTTACGAGATGAAAATATCTTTAAGATAGAGTATGTTCGCACTGCAAAAAAGACTTAATGTTTAAGTATTTATGGTGTAAAATTATTGAATAAAATTCCCTCAGATATGAGGCAAGCAAATCGCATCGCACCATTTAAAGGATGATACAGAAAACGTATCTTCGAGAAATACTTGCAACAGGTTTAATTCTTTTCCTTTTATGTGGAAATATCCTGTACAGAGTCTCTGTGGTATCTTGTTGTTTCTAAGTTTTCTCATTTTGTACTATACTTCTTCCGTTAAATTTATTCTTGTCTTATGCTTTGTTTCATTCACGGGGTAAATCCGCCACAAGCTTACTTAGCTTTTTGACTTACCCATTCTTGCTAATATATTGTAAACCGTATTTGAAAATTTTCCATAATTTTTTTGCATATCAGGAGAATGGATGAAATAAAAAAATGTTTGCGCATTTCATTCGAAACGTCCAAAATTTGATTTGGGTTATACGTAGCTCCGAGTCAGCTCTGACTTGTATAACATCGTATATCTCTCTGTCAGAGCTACGAAGCCTTCCATTGTTCGACTAATAGGGGTCAACTTCATATGTTCTGCGGCAAGATTCCTGCAAACCAGTCCCAATAATTCAAACATTTACTGAAAGTTCATGCATAAAATACCATTCTTGCAAAACAGGCACAATTTTTAGTGAGCTGTATATTTTTTTATTTGTTCATAAAAGTGCAGAAAAATTAGCTTCCGCACCCACCTGTCAAATGTTTGTTTACATTCTGGCCTTTAAAGTCAGATGACCAAAAATTTAAATAAAGGGGTCATAGTTTATTTGTAAAAGATATACTAAAATAGTTAGGTATAAATTTATTTTGTATACCCACAATATTTGACGTTTTATGTTTTACATTCTTTTTGAAATATTAATTCAAAAGTTTTTTGGTGGATAAATGCAAAAATTATTGTTTCTCTTTCACGTAATAAAGCATGCTCCCTGTATACAAGCAAATGTCAATTATTGCGGGAGAATTGTACCTATTTCCGTGTTATTTTCTTTTAAAGAAAGCGTAACACAGAAGTTGTATATCATTACCGTTGTATTTTGAGGGCCTTCAGTAAATGCCAGTAAAAACTTATGGGTCGTTGATTCGCGCATAAAAGAGCCACAGGGGTGCCTCAGAGCGAGCGCAGTTGACTTGATTATCGTTATATAGCGAGGCTTTGAAGCGGTGCCCGGAAACTTAGTAGAGTACCGCTTCTTGGAGCTAGGTTATACGGGTTGCTAAAAACACAATTACTCTGGTGCAAAAGAAATTCGACATTTAGGCAAAATCTATCATTTCTTTCATTAGTTCGAAACGCAGAATTTTTGCGCATTTAATTTGGAACGCCCATAGTGTGACTTGGCTTCTGGTGTGTCGTCGGAGGTGGGTGATAATAAGGAATTTTTACATTTAATAATAAGTCCGACTTTCAAAACAAATTTATCGAGTTAATTAACCTGAAGAAACCTTTTTCATCACCCAATAGATTAATTAGGTCAGAAAAATTTCAAATATTACTGTCTACTTCGGCTTCCTAAAAATTTCTTTTCGGAAAAGGGTATCAGTCTCTTGGAAACGTGCATAACACATCAATTTAAGTTGTAATAAATTTTATTCTATGTGGTGCATTTGTTATCGGTTGTTATACATAGGGCACTACTGCTTCATTATAAAGTTTCCTTATTGCACTGTTATTTGATAGTGATTATAGCTATACATAGTCGGGTATATACATGTCTATATACCTCTATTTCCTAAAACATATGTCGCAAATGAACTCAACCCTTTATATCGGGAGGCGTCGTATTAAACTACACTGGCTTGGTTGTGGGTATCAACTTAACATAAAATTTTAGTTTTTTATTAAGGGTCAACTCAGCTTAAGACAGTCCACCCAACATAAGTATACGGGTCTAACAATATCAGGAAGGTCTGCAAGTAAAATGAACAGACACAAAATGCATTTGTTAACTAAACCAAAAACAATATATTAAAATCCGAGCTGCGAACATAAAAGGATGCAAAACGAGGCTAACCTTAAGTGGAATTTCGGATGTGAAGTGGAGGGTTTAAATGTCTCTACAACGCATCAGTTTTTGTCTAGTTGCTAAAAAATTAGCCACTTAAAGTTAAAAAAAAGAAGAAAACACCAGAAAGATTTCGCTGTCTAGTACCGAAATATACATCTTGGTGTGTAAAATCACTACAATGAAGGCTTTAAAATATAGTATTCCACATAGCGCATTTTCAAAAGTAATGTCACCATACCAGCTGCCTGAACAAATTTTTGAAAACTATCGAACAGATGCTTTTAAACTCTCTTCACGAAGAATTTTGCGAATCAGTCGAAAGAAACAGCTTTTTAGCAAAAGAGGTTTTGAATCGCCAGATGGTCAAAAAAGGTTGCAAACTCCCAAAATAAAATGCTTCCGCGCCACCAACCACCAACCTGAGTGGGAGGGCCATCTATACACGAAGTATTATTGCGGCCAAATGGTAACTGTGGGCAAAACTTATTCAATGCTAACAAAGCTAAAGGAGAGAAAACAGAAGTCATGGGCATATCCCATGTAGCCGAAGGGACATAAACATAATTACTATTAACTCTCGTTAAAAACTCGCGTTACTAGAGTAAAAACTCTATTGTGATGCCTCCGCGCCAGCAAGAGCCATGCAGGATACTTAAGTCTGGTATACTTGTTCTCTTGGTAAACCTAATGCAGGCGTTTTGTGGTGCCATATATTAAGTAGATTTGGCTGGGACGTGTCTGAGGGACTAGGGCCTATAGTTTATTTCTCATTTTTCTTCTAAACTTTCTGTGCACATTCTGTTAAAAACCAGCATTTAAACGGTTTAGAAATAAGAAAAAAAATGCCATTTCTTACGTCATAAGTCCAACAGTAGGTCACCGAGATGCTCTCCATGGTCTACTATATGTGTGCCGGTCGGGATGAGATGCCTGGAAACAAAAAAAAAGTGCCAGGGAAAAGGAAGAAAATTTTTTGGTAAACAGCTGGTAAGACAATAGCTTCTCGGGACTAAAATTCTTATATTTTTGCATAACAAAATAAATAAAATTTATTCGGGATAAAACGCGACTAAACGCGACTAAATTAAGTGCTTGTTGAAGAATGGAAGCAAGCTTTTCTTTTTATAATTTAGTAGATGGAGGAGGAGATTTCTGGATGGCCATCTAGAAGTCTCGTGAGACGTCTGGATGATGAACTCCCTCTAAGGCAGTAAATTAAGATTTTTGTATAGTTTAGGTTTCAGACAATTCTTAACATTTTTCATTTTTTGACTCTTGGACAGCCCCTTAAGGCGGGAAATTAAGCTTTTTACATAGTTTTACCTTTTAGACAATTCTGGACATTTTTTCATTTTTTACACTTTGACTTCTCCTTCCTCTTCCGAACATCCTGCAAATATAGCACATAGGATATATAAGATAAATTTAGCATTCTATAACTTCAAAAATAGTTGACCGATTCAACCATTTTTTCAGTGTAATGTTCCAAATAATTGATGCCATGGACGACGTCATTGATGACGTCATTTATCAAAATTTTAAACGAACATAACTTCCGAAGTACTGAATCAATTTCCATACTTCCATCATTTACTATTAAGACAGCGAAATAATAACATAGATATCCCTTAAGAAGAAGTGAAATATGAATGGTGTCATCCAGTTATGTCAAACTTAGATGAATTTGAGAGACACTTATGTGAAAATTGATTGCCTTTCGTAAAGAAAGAGGACTAATTACTTGCCGCATGTGCTTCCGTGCCTTCAACAATGCTGAACAATATGCAAATTATACATGTGATGATGCTCGGGAAGCACCAATGGAAAACATATGTATAAAAAGATTACCTGATGATTCAGATCAAACTCCTGCAAAAGAAACAAAAGAGGACAAAAATTGAGACACAAACATAAACACAAACGAAAAAACAAGCAAAAAAGGATGTAATGCAAGTGAGTACAAGTAGAACAAGCTTTGGCGAACATGCACACCAAGAAGTGTTTGAACTGAAAAATGAATTCGACTTGCTACTGGAAATGCGACACCAAGAAAATTTCATCACAGGACATTTGAAAGATAGATTAGACATAGGAATAAATGATACATTGTTGTTTTAGCTCGATTCAAGATAACAACACATGAACAGGGAATGTTGGTAGAACGTGTTGATAACACTCATCTGCGCAATCAAACTTTTAGAGCAGTCAATGAAATTGATATTGATAACGATTTACCAAAAGCATTCAAGGATTTGTTCAACAAGTTTGATGCCCATGAACGTCAAGGATCTGAATGTGTGCTGGATAAGATTGTTTTGATTAACTACATACAGCTACGTTAGAACGCGTACAGGCCTCCATCTACATTGAGCTGTCAAAAAATCAAAGAACACTAAAAGTGTTATAAACATCAAGAACACAGACAATAAATGCTTCCTATGGTCTACAGTAGCTCATCTTCATCCGATGAATGACAGTGTAAGCTCAGTATACAAGTATCAACCGTCTGAACATGAGCTGTTTGTGGAAGATATAACGACCTTTCCAACACTACTTCATCAAATTCCTAAATTTTTGAAGATGAATAACATTGCCATCAATGTTTATGGTTGGGAAAATCAAGTTGTGGTATCCATCCACCTGAGCCAACATGGCAGTGACACTGAAATCAACTTACTGCGCATCAATTACAATCAGAAGAGACATTATAGCCTGATTAAGAACTAGTCGACTCATGAAGAATCGTATAAAACGTCAAAGCCAAAAGGTTTTCTGCTTCAATTATTTGCATGGATTTATGCGACAGTATCTTTGAACAAACATCGCGAAGTTTGTGGGAAGCATGGAGCACAGCGATTGTCATTTCCAGAGGATACGTATATAATATGTATAGTAATTGTTAGATAAACGCGTTCATATCGTGAATCGACTGAGCAATCCAAAACCCACTGAAAAATTGCGGATAAAAACAGTTTGCTCAAGCTACTCATTGTTACATTTGCCATGAGTTGATGGGAGTGGATCATGATCACATTAGTGGGAAATACCGTGGAGCAACCTATAGTGAATGCAACCTACAGCTTCGCTTGAGAATGGATCAGAAAGGAAAGTGGAATACATTCGTCATCCCTATCCTATTCCACAACCTACGATGATATGACAGTCATCTCCGTATTCAGAGTATAGGGAAATTCAAGCACTTAAAGCTCATTATGCTCATGCACAAAGGGTCTGAAATGTATTCCACTGCAACAGATGCGTTGCTGTTGGCAGATGTGTTTGAAAATTTTAGAAATATATGGCTCAGCAGAGAATTGGATCCTACTCATTACTATACAGCAGCAGTTCTGACATGGGACGCCATGCTGAAACATACGAAAGTTCAATTGGAATTGATAGATGATATTTCCATGTATCAAATGGTAGAGCAATGTCTGCTAGGAGCTATTTCATTCATTATGCAAAATATGTGTAAGTCAACCACCCCTACATTCCAGACTGTGCTCTGACCAAGTCAACAAACTACATCATGTACTTTGACGCCAACAATCTACATGTATATAGGTGCAGTATGTCACAGCGTTTGCCAGAATGTGGATTTCATGGGTGAAGGTCAAGAATCTCTGGACTACATGAAAGCGAGTGAAGATGCTGAAAAGTGATAAATTTTAGAAGTAGGTCTCACATATGAAATCCATGATCAGTGACTATCCAGTGGCGTCTGAGAAGAAAACTGTTCGAATCAGTGAATTATCTGAATACAGTCAGGACCTGAGAAAGTAGTTGGGATTGAAATAAAAACCACGGAAAATTTTTTTCCCACTCTCAGTGAGAAGGAAAAATATGTAGTACACTATGGAAATTTGCAGCAATATGTATCTCTTAAGTTGAATATGACAATGGTACATCGAGCCATTATGCTCTAGCACAGTAAATGGCTAGCTAAATGCATAGATTTCAACAGAGAGAAAAGAAAAGTGGCCAAAAATCTTTTGAAAAAGACTTTTACAAATTGATGAACAATGCCATATTTGACGAAACCAAGGAAAATACGAGGAAACGAACCAATGTAAAATTCGTTCACAATGAGGAACGTTTAGGTGGTGGTTAAGCCTATGTTTCACAAATTCCACGTTTTCAATGAGGAATTGACAGCAGTACAGTGCCTCAAATCGGATCTGTTGCTGAACAAATCCATTTAGATTGGGTTTAACTTCCTAGATCTCAGCAAAACCCTCGTGTTTGATTATCACTACAATTACAAGAAGAAGAGGTATCCAGAGACAAAATTGCTGTCCAGTGGCATAGACTTTTACGCATCTTTTTGTTACAAGTGATTATCCAAAGGATCATTTCCTACATTCCACTTGAACAAGAAAGTGTTGGGGAAAATGAGGGCTTCGACCGAAGATGTACAGTTTGCTTTATGGTGGAAAAGAGAAACGTACTGCTAAGGGCATTACGCCCGCCTGGCAGAGGCGAATGACACATCCTCAGCACAAGAATAGTTTATTTAGGGAAGAGCAATCGTATGTCGTGGGAAACATTATTCGAAGATTGTGAAGGTTGGTGTTTCACCATTTGATGACAAGCGCTATCTGTTGGATCATGGTTATACCACGTTCTGCAGTGAGGAACAACAACTGACATCTATACATCTATAGAAAAGTATCAGATGAAGTCTATGACGAAGTTTTGGGCCGAACACATAGCAAAGCCTGAGTTGAAGCTACTGCAACAGCCTCAAAGGCAGCCATAACTTAGAAAGATGTAAAGAGTTGAGTGTCCACCTACAGCTACCTTGTCACCGTGTAAAAAGCGAAAAGTGGAGCTTAAGGCAGAGCCTAAAGTCAAGCGAGGACCTGAGCGTAAAACTGTTGCTACTAGAAAGCCTATGAAGAAGATGGGTGTAGATGATTTAATGGATATGATACCCCTTAATGGAGAAAAATATATTCAACTGGTGACAAATCAACAGGAAGTGATGGTTCATATTCGTGAATATATCACATATCATGCTTCTGGGAGGTTATACCCTAATAAGAAGGATTGCAAAATGGTAAAATGCTGAAGAGGTAAATGGCGGCAGCGCAGTGGATCACGTGCTTCAGCAGACTGAAGTAGAACTCATTTGTCACCATGAACTCAAACGTGCAACTATCTCTAAATTACTTGCGTGAAATGACCTTTGATTATCCTATGTTTTGAAGATCAAGACATGGTGAAGGATTATTTTGAATCCTTACTATTACCAGATTTCATCTACAAGTCTCAGAAGATCTCAAAGTGAGAGTCATTGAAGGTGACGGCGTTCCAACAGTATGACGAGCTAATTCTATGATTTCATTACTCTCAATGCAGAACAATGGAGACAAGTTTTTGATGTTTGAACTTGAAACTTAGCTTTGAACCAAATGGACATGTACAATTGATACGTAGCTCAAAAAGTATTGACTTTACGCCGAATATGTGGACTATGATAAAGACTGAAAGGTTTAAATGAATTGAACTATCAAACTGTGTTGATGTGAAAGCTATTGGGTTGAATCAATGTTATGTTAGTTTTCATAGCAGTTACAAACGGGGTGATAACATCTATGATACTTACATCAATTTAAGTTCTTGTGAGTTGAATAATGTGTTGCAGTTATTGGCACAATATGTATTTGAAATATTTTTGTTATCAATCATTAATTATAACTTTATTCTCAATAATTGTAAATATTTGTGATTTACTATGTTAAATAACACACACACATGATGCTTTTTAACTTTTTATTTTTTATACTTTATTATAATACAGAATAATGTATATGGTATATGATATATGCTTTATGTGCGGCCTGTTCAGGAACGCGTCATTTAAAAGAAAGGTTTACGAGTGAACTGTTACCTGGCCAGGGACCCTACCCAAGAACGAAAAGGGATTGGCGGGTGACTTAACACCACACCAGCTATTTCACCACCCTGACTATTTACATGAAAGCCTATTATATACTTTCCATGATTGAGTAATTTCACCACACGAGAATTCATCGATCCAGCAGTAACCTCATAGATGAGCGTTCAGACTTAAGACTTTCTTCCAAATGATGGATGGTATTACAAATGTGCTAGTATAACCATGGGAATCGCTACTGAGTGAAATTAATCGATCATTCAGAAATAATTCAATATTTGGCCATAAACCATTAAGCAGATCATTGCTGGATGTTACACTATCATCTACACCACAAGCTGTACCAGCTGTCTTGGCAATGATGCATACAACATTAAGTCTACTATTCTTTAAATCTAAATATTCTCCTGTACTAGCAGCAATATAAAATTTTATTGGAGCACCATCTATAATGAGAGTGAGTGGTTGATAGTCTACACCATAACTTTTTTCTACAGCAGATTGTGTTGGTGGTATAAAACCATTCCAGTGGAGAAAGACTACATTCTCAAGAATGATCATGTATAATTGACATTGTGTTTCTTTTTTTTACGAATATATCTTTTGATATTGTTCCTCTTACTTTTTTTTCGCCTTCTAACAACTTTCTTTCGTGTACTTCATTTATCAATAGCACTTACAACTTCTTGAGCTACACGACTAGTTACGTCTTTATCTACATTCTTTGCAGCCTTCTTAAGATGTGGCGAAACAATTTTGGCACCTGCATTAACGAGTGGAAAACCTTTACGAGCCAATGCTCCCAAGATCGAACCAATACCATCTCCATATTGTATGCGTGCCCCTTTCAATCCTGGCAAATATCCACCCACTTGATGAAGAAAATGGTTGCGGTATGCAGATGGATCCCGTCTTTATTCTATCATAATGCTTTCATCATACTTTTTGTCGAAAGTGAAGTTAACAGATTTCTTGTCCATTTGAAATCTAGCATTATGATCTGTGTCATCCTTAATATTGATTTCTATGGTGTCAAATTTTGATGTGTTAACAGGTACGTAATGAGGTTCTCCATTAGTTTTCAGAATAATATCACCATCATGACCTTGAATGGCAACAGAACGTAGTAAAGGAACAATAATCTTCAACTACTTATGGTTCGCAAATACTACTGTACACATAAAGGGCATAAAATCCCTCTTTCACATCTGCTTTATGATCAGCAGGACCAGATTTATCTATTATAAATCCTAAAATCTCAGCTAATCTAGTTGAACAGACAATTCTATAATCATTTTTCAAAGTAAGAAAAACTCTTTATCTAGTTTTATCACACTTTAACCGAACAGAGTTTGCATTAATATGTATCGCTAATTCTTCATTTACTGCATCACATATTTAAGGTATGGATCTATAGTAGCCTTATGGAATGCCAACTTCATAAACGTATCGTCTAATAATAACCGATAATTTCATTGTCGTCCATGTGTGTGGGTATTGAATTTAAACTAAATGTACTTCGTATTTCCTTTCAGATCTAGTGTATGAGGCAACGAAATTAATAATTAGAGGCTTTATTAGTAGGATAATAGCGCATGCGGCATTACTAAACAAAGCGAGGTAAAAACTTCTTGATTCTATGATTACTAAGTTGTATATAATCACGTTGAAGAACTGGATGCGTGTATACATTACTTCGTGCATGGTGCGCGCCGTTCACACTGCGTGCATTACGTACGTTGCTGGCTTTGCGTTCACTGCATGGTCCACATTGTTGCTGTCTATAACTTCTGCTTCACAGAAGCACTTGCACACCTTATTTTTACAGGAATATGAATTTTAGTTTCATTTTCGTGACAACAACATAAATCATGTTAAAAATTTTCCCATCCTTCGGAAAACTGTCTTTGTTGACGCTGTTTCATTTCTTTTGTAATATCTTTATGAGTTGTCTTTTTTGCCAAAACAGTTTTTTGGAATATTAGCATCTGCAATTTCCTGAATAAACTGCTTCCAATCTCGAGGTGGCACTTGTCGCTCTTAACTTCTTGCACCAACCAGTGCTTCCTTTAGTAAATCATTAATTTTCTATATTTTGATTCAAGAATAAGGGCCATTTTCAATCCATGCTTCAATTTAATAACAATTGAGCTAATAATGGAAGGGCAATTCATGCAATTGTTCCAATAAACCAAACTTTTTGATCAATCAACCTTTGTTTACGTTTTAGGAAACTTTTCTTATCAGCCAGTTGTCGAATGGTGTGTTGTTCACGCTTCAATTTTTATGGCTATATGACTTCATTGGTAAGTGCTCATGCAATATATTCAAGCATATTTCAAATAAACTGCCTAATTCATCTTTTGTGGCTTGTTTCAATACGGATTTATGTCGTTTAGCAATGCTCCATGCTAATAAATGAATTCATCTAGATGTCTTGACGTTCAATACCAAACTGTTGTAATTCTTCTTTATACACTTTTTTGTTCCCATAAATGTAAAGTATATCACTGGGTAGAATTCCTTTGTGAATGAGTGCTTTCAACGACTTTTTCCACTACCTGTTGCTCCAGAAACCAGGACACGGATGCTTCATAGCGCTTGAATATTAGATTCCTTGACCCAACTATTAATTTCTTTCCCCAGTCTAACTACTTGACAATAATTCTTTTTGTAACAGCTTGTAATTCTTCTCTATAGAAATGACCATCGATATCTTCGTCTAAGAACTACTTAACACGATATAAGTATATTCCTTGTTTCTTACAACGACGTGTGACAATGAACATTTCTTGTGTCCATTTTATATGATAATCGTTTGGAAATACATATTTCATGCATGAAATGCGAACTTCAATTTGCAAATATACACTTGTTTTCATACTTTAGATTTAATGTTCTTGGTAATGTCTACCGGTGATAATCATAACGTCTATAATCATAATTGTAAAATAAGTCTTGTAAAATATCTGTATACCGATACGTTTGCCGATGTAGAAAATAGCGATACACTATTCCTTTCAGAGGACGTATAACTCTTTCAGCGAAATCGGCTTTCGTCTCATTCTCGGTAATATATCCATGAATGCCGCCTTTCTTTAGAAATTGCTTTAACATCTATTCTTAAATTCTGTTATATTATCTTACCTCAATGTTCTAGGTCTTCTTGTTGTTTCTTGAAAACCATTTTGAAAGGCTTGATTGACACTTTTCTTTGGAATAGATTGAACCTGCAAGTGTTTCGAAAGACATCAATGAGAAATGGTAGGAAGAGATTGTCTTCATTATATTCTGCATTGCTGGTCACAACTGCAAAGTCAACATCCCACACATCATCAATACTACGGGTAATAATGTTTGGTCTTTTAAGTATGTATTTCACTGGTTCAAGTAAACTAAAGGCATATTGATCTTATAACCATTTTTTCACTTTAGAATATGTTACAAGATGCTTGTTTTGTTTCAGTGGTTTGTATAACTTATTAGATCCTGCAAATGTTCCAGGAATTCCAGGTTTAAAGTGAGTATTGGTTTTGTCATATCTTTTCATATTCACATAACAAAACTTTATAGGCATGCGCGTGCGAATAACTTTATTAATATTTTAACAGCTCAGAGAAAAATTAGTTAAAAGATTATGCTGGGCACTACACTACAACCACGAATCGTACTGGCGTTGATGAATCCTTAATCAATAGATATTCCCTGGTAAATTCAGTTCTTCATATTCACTCAGAAACGATTGTATGAAACGATTTTTTGGAATTGTCCTTCCAACGTCTTCCCAGTGTTTTTGCATATTCTTCACTTCCAGTACCGAGTCGGACACAAAATAATGAAGCTTTGATAACTCAACAGAGTTTACTTTGAAGAGATCATCCAATGTTTCTATACGTCTGTGAAGAAGAGATTGAGATGTTGACATGTTTCACTTTTCTTCTTCCTGTAATATAATGATGAGTAGGATATAAATGAGACTTTTGGAAAAAATATCCAATTGTCTCATGAGATAACTGGATAAACATCCAGAAGTTTTATGAGACTTTTCTATATATCTAGAACTTATAGGGATCACTGGGTATATCTAGAAGTCACAGGAGTTGACTGACTATATCTAAAAGTCAGAGGATATCCCGAAGTCACAGGACAGAGGAAAGAGGGGACCAATGAGACATGAAGGGAAGTAGTAAAAGGGTAGGAGGGAGGGGACAAACAGAAGGACGGACGGAAACGACAGGAGAAGATATGGTTGTAAAATTGTATATTTTTTTATTTTTCGTGATATATGCGCTTATTTTATATCAGTTTTTGGTCTTGAAAAATGACTGGCTTAGTTTTTATTATAATGAAGCAGCACTAATATTCTATCTAGGAAAATGGTTCTGGGCCTTTATGAGCAGTGTAGCAATATGCCAATGATACGAGACAGCTGTGTGTGTAACCCTAACAATCATTTCAAATCATTTCAATGATTGGCGTTGCCAAGATCTAAAGTTAGAAAATTCCAACGACAATGAAACAAGGCAGTCATATGCAAGTGCTAATGCGACAGCGCTGTACCTCTATCAATCATTTCAAAGGCCACAATAGACTATCTGGGAAAGACCCATGTTGGCATGAGTGCACCTATTGCGTATTAGGTTAAGCACTACGGCAAGGTGACCGGCCTCCCTCCAACCTAGTTTGATATTTTTCTATATTTATCCGTTCCAGACGATTCTGAACAACTTTCGTTTTTTAAACAACCCCACCCCCGGGCAGATGGCTCTAGGTCTTTGTGAACAGTGCAGCCACGTGCTTTTTAAGACGCCTGTGTGGCCCTGTCAATCAGTTCCAATCCCAAGACAGAATATCTTGACTTTATGACAGAAATTACAATACAGATGTTTTGTTATTCACTCAATACTGACGAAATCTTCTTTCTTGTTAAGCAGTTCTAGAGATGGGTCAGAACACTTAAAGCAACGTGATAATACTAATCTTAGAAGTGAAAAGAAACGTTTTTTTCTTAGAAGGGGTTTATATTCATGCAAACACGAATGCACAACAACAATGAAGCTTATTAAAACACAAAGAGGTGAATAAAAGACGAGGTGTGAGAAAGGAATTCACCGCTTTCTATGTCCTTTGACGTTTTTCACATATACGTTGCGCGTAGCTTAACATTTATATGTCATATTCTCTTAATTCAGTAAGAGCATATTATTTTATCTGGATATATTAAACATAATTGACCGGTGAGTAGTTTTCTTTTAAAAAATTTTAACAAATGAGAATAATACGTCGACATGGCACTTCTCCTGTTTTTGTTGTTGCCATTAATGTTGTTACCATTCTTGCTCTTGTTATTGACATTGTTGTTGTTATTGTTGTTGTTGCCATTGTCGTTGTTGTCCTCATATATGTTTACATTCAAAGACTTTTTTATCATTTGAAAATGGGTGTGGAATATATATATATATATATATATATATATATATATATATATATATATATATATATATATATATATATATATATATATATATATATATATATGTTGCGGCCAATCCTAAGATTTCGAACAAAAGTCTCAAAAGACATTTAACCCATGCACACACTTCAGAAGTGAATGAAGAATGGGAGCTAGAGGTGGAAAACCCTACAAAACGCTTTTCACGGAAACTTTAGATGAGTCTTCTGTTAAACGTCAAAGAGTCAACATGGCTGAAATTAATGCAAATGCTTAATTAACAGCGAAGAAGCTTTATCCATGCATATGAAGCAGTGTGACGAGGGTGACGATGACTGCAGTTCTGACAGTGAGTCAGAGACAGACTCTGTTTGGAATGATTTGGTTCAAAAAGTATATGATGACCATGTTGACAAATTTCAAGAAAAAGAATATGAAGAGCAAGGGCTTGAATATGGATATGAAAGAGCAAGTGATGATCTTCGGCCGATTTATAAGCGTCGACTAAAACAACTGTTTATAAAACTATTCAAATATACCCAACGTTTAGAACAAAGCGAACATCAAAACATTTTAGAAGACTTTAATTACTTTGTTGATGAAAAACATTGTGAGTATTCACTAAAGGCACTAAAGGCGGCTATAAGAAAAAAACGATGCATTCTTTGAAGAGCTTCTAGATGAAGTGGAGGACGATGAAGGCAGCAACGAAGAAAGTGATGTGGATGAGGACTGTGGGGTGGAAAAGAGTGAAAAAAGATGACCAAGACTATGCAAAGGGACCAAGACTATGCAAATTACTCAACGCATCAGTTGTATGCTCTTGCAAATAATGCTTTATAAAGGCGACGCCCAACAACCAACGCGCAACAATTCACATATTGACACCTCATTAGTACTACACAAGGAGTGCGCCACATGTCTGACCTGATGAGCTTTAATCTCTTTTGGATTACATGCTCAGGCTCTTCAATTATATCATCATGTGGTAACAATATGGTTTCTTGATATAATTCAAAATAGACAGATCGACAGATCTGCCTGTCGACAGATCTGCCGTAATACTTCGCAGAAATGAGATAAACAGATGACGTTGCAACGCACTGCGATACATAGCCGAGCGTCTAACGTACGCGCGTAGCAGTGATAAGGGACATAGGGATGCAGTATCGATGACCTAACCCCGGCAAAGCTGGAATCTCGATCTCCTCAAACGTACCCAAACCTTTAGTCGCAATATGCGTCTTGCGCAAAAAAGACGGTAATGTTGACAAGGACCGTCTCCCATGAGCCATTGATCTGAGTGACAACTTTCTGCAACGCGTGTATTTTCCCGCGGCGTTTACTCGATACCAATGCCACCAGAAGCACATACTAAAGGGTAAGCAATTTGTCCAAAATGATGGAATGATGGGAAAGTAGCGATGTAAGATATTTCAAAACCAATGACAAACCCAAGGCACCACTGTCCTATTCGGATAAGACCGTTCCAATTGAAAGGACCTAACCAAATCCGCCAACACTTTACAAATCATATCCCGATGCCCTCTTCAAAATGAAAGCGAGAGCGGATCGGTAAGTCATGATCGCCAATGCGACAGGCATACCCTGTTAGTGGAATGCTTGTGAATTCTCTCCGTTCTCTGCAGTACTCGCTGAGAAAACCCCTTCGATTTCAAGAAGGAAAACTTATGCACCAAAGTTTGAGTCGAAACAACTGAGGATTTGGGTGATAATGCTACCAGTGAGGTTGACGCATACTGCCATACTCCAGGGGAACCAAAAGACGCCTCTTGTACCAAACCTTAATAAGAACTTTCATCATGGACAGACGACGGCGGGAAGGCAAACAACATCTGCACTGGCCAGTGACACAGCAACGCATCGATCGCTATTGCCCCAAGATCCGGACACGGGGACATGTACCCGGGAAGACGATGATTGAGCCTGTTGCCAACCAAATCTACCTGAGATGCACCCCAGGAAGACTGCGAGGCAATCCATGGAAACTTGTAATCCGCTACCGCCCACTCGGTGTGAACAACATGACCCGTCCGGGATGCTAAGTCCGCTAGAACAGTCAGACTGCCGGCAATATGAGAAGGTAGAACGAAGAATCGACCCTCCGCAAGCAATAAAACCCCTTTGGTGAAATGAAACGACATCGGTGAGCAAGTGCCACCCTGCTCGGCCAAATACGACACAACCGTCTGATTGTCTACGAGAAACTGAACTACATGACAGCATAGAAAGCTATCAAAACCGCCTTAATTTCAAATACATTGATATGCAAGCGTCGCTCGTAATCCGACCACGAGCCCTTCCACATTCAACCTTGGAAAACAACACCCAACCCGGTGCAAGAAGCGTCCGTCTGCACTGCTTCTGGGAGAGAAAAACACCTAGCAAGAGATTGGGTTGACACGACCACCAATCCAGATCCCTTAGAGCTAGCAATCACAACCCCTGACGACGTGTCGGCAACCTGCCGTGACGCAAAGCCTTCAAGACCACACGCTGAAACTCCCGAAAATGACACCTGTCCAGCTGGACCGTTTTTTTGTCGCAACTAACAACCCGAGGAGAGACTAGCTGAGTTACCCGAGGCTTGGGTGTGGAGACAATCGTGGCAATGAGTGACAATTTTGCGAACTCTGTTTTATGTGGGAAAAGCTCTGGCACACGCAAAATCCTACAACTCCCCCAGAAACTCTATTTTCTGATTGGGAACCAGCTCCAAGTTTTTGTGATTGACCAGCAAACCCAGGACCCAATAGCGACTTAACAGCACATCCAACTGTGATAGAGCAACTGCCTGTCCGCCTTTACTAACAACCAGTCGTCCAGATATTGGAACAACAGCAATCCTTCTTGACGACTCCACCAGAGATCGTCGTGCGATCTGCGCCGGATACTTTAATTGGTTACTACCTCAGCTTAGGAGTGGCAGCCTGCTTTTTGTGTCCAATTTGTTCTTCTTTGGCTGGGACATCGAGATCAAAATCGTACTCTGCCCCTTCCGTGGCGTGCCTGTAGGAAGGGCCGTCCTGTGACGTTGCTTCTCTGCACCGGCTCGTGGCGTAAGTGCTTTGCGCATTGATGCGTCTTGCGAGCGTACCTGTGCCGCCTCAATGATACTCTTAAGTAGCTGTGGCGGAAATAAGTCCTACTGACTGTCTATGGGAGCGAACCGCAGTTTCCTGGCATCTTCCGCTCTGATGTTTACTACAGCAAATAGGCGTTTAGCTTCAATAAATCTGATGACACAGCGACAACGGAATCAAACATCCTGTCAAACAGTACGTTGGTGCCGGGGTCGACGAACTTACGGAGCGCCTGAAACGCCGCATCTTGGAAAGAAAATGTACGCATTGATTTTCTGACCACCTCCTCCAAAAACCGATAGTCAGGCTCTGCTAGCGGTACACTCGAGTCTGGATTAATCTTCGGTAGACAGAGTACCGACAGAACACCATCATTGGACTGATAAGTGTTTTGACGTGTAACACTTTTGATGGCAATAAACGTGACCAGAAACGTGGCCGAGTCTGCTGGAGCGACGGTAAATCTTCCATCCGTGCCTGTAGGACGTTGGCTACGCATGGATGTGGATAACGTCATGAAATCGTCACGTTGTGGAGGCTGCGATTGAGCCGCAAAAAACAAAGCCAGCTTCTGAACTACGGCTGCAAAGTCACTAAGGACGCTGAAGAGATATCGGCAATAAACTTGAGAATGTCCTTGAATGGAAAATTCGCTGCCGAAAAATCCACCGTTGACGTCTCTTCCCACTCTTTCGGCGTAAGCTCCATTCTAGGCGGCGTTGAGTACGTACCGGCCTGAAAGGCCTAAACTCCTCCCGTGGGCAGTGCTGATAGGTGACGAGCTACAGAGCATCTAATGCTGTAGTCTGCGAAAAAAACGAGAGGCATTGGCCGTGGCGGTGCCACTGTGTGCGATGCCGTCGCAGTAATGGCCGGAGACTGAGAAACACGCGGCTGAGGATTACCTGTTCACTAATCAACAGCTGTTCCTCTTCTGCCGACGAAGAATTATCTGGCAAAGAAGCTGAGGAGGATTCATACACTGTGCTACGACGTACAGTGCGTGATTTATTCGTCATCGGTCGAATGGGTACAATGAGAGGAAGGGGAGTCGATTGCAACTCCCTGTCCTTCGAAGAAAAAGGTTCAGTCGTTATGGTGGTTGACGGAGCTGAGTTGAGGCGCGACGTTGCCGACGCCACCGATCCCGACTTGGATGCTTGATTACGCAACATCTTCAACTCTTCATCCGATGCGTTGAGTCTGCTGGACTTCTTTAGAGGAGACAGTTCCTTTCTCCAAGGGGAAGACCCTGACAACACCTGTTTCACTGCCGTGGAGATTGTAATGTCTAAGTCTGCGGAAGTAGGCAATTGTTGCATCGATGCGTCCATTGGCACCGTATTGGTATCCCTTGTTGTTTACCGTGTGTAGAGGTAAATGCAAAAGCGATTGAATGGGGGCCGGCAGCGCAGGAGTCGCAGTTACTAACGCAGTTCCAATGGGAGACGGGACATCAACTTGGCCCTGCTGCACAGGTTGTGCAGAACCAACAGACTGTATAAGCGAAAACGGAATAATCTATCGAATAATCTAATCTATCGCCGATGGCAGTGTATCATGACTGTCGGTATCCAGTATAACCTCTGTCGCCAAAATCAAAGGCTCAACAATCAGAACAGTGCGAAGCATACAAAAAACTGTTACCACATTGTGTCATTAACAGAGTTTATTAATGATAAAAACGCAATGTTATACTTCATTAAACAGTTTACTTCGTGTTGTTTTTCCCTTAAAAACAAGAAGAAATTACCGCAAACAGAAGTGGTGTTTGCAAGAAGTTGTCATAAACCCGCTCCGTAAACGCAACAACACGCTGCAATAACAACCCATGAACACGGCAAATCGTCGCAGATACGACTCATAATTACACAAAATCGGTGTAAGTCGCTGCAGCCACCGCTGGCGGCACCAAAGTCGCTGCAAATACGACCCGTGCGCACAGCGAGATGGTGGCAACATGGCCTGTGAACACTGTGAGTCGGTGGCTACACGACCCAGTAGTACAGGGAGTCAGTGGCAACACGAGCTGCCAACACAGCACGTGGATGGCAACACGACCCGTGTGTACATCGAGGCGATGGCAACACGACCCTTGAGTACATCGAGTCGGTGGCAACACGACCCCCGAGCACAGCAATTCAGTGGCAATACGACAAGTGACTCCATCGAGTCGGTGGCAACGCGACCCGTGAGCACAACCAGTCGGTGGCAACACGACCCGTGAGCACAGCGAATCGGTGGCAACACGATCCGTGAGCACTTCGAGCCGGTGGCAACAAGACCCCTGAGCACGGCTAGTCGGTGGCAACAGGACTGGCAAATCAATTCGAAATTGCCACAAACACCCTACTGTGTTGTAACCGTCACTGCCACGGATTAACAAACAAACATCCCCATGCTAACCCCGTACCACGACCTGTTATTGAAGATAACACTACATAGGTGCTGCTCCAACAAGCCAAGTTTTGGAGTTGTCGTACCTGCTACAGATACGATGCCGCTGTTCCGGCCATATGATCGATACTACACCGAGGCAAATGTGTACAGAAGCGGTTACACTATTCCCCACCACGATAAACAACGCCACAGCAGGCAGCCTAGACGTGTTGACAACACGAAAGAGGAAAGTGTATGCAACTCTCCAGAAAGTTGCCGCAGTATTGAGGTAATAGAAGTCAAAACTTTCCAACCCGTGATAACTGCGTGACTGACTAACTACAATCCCTATCGCTGGCAAAAGGAAGAAAGACAGTTGAAGGTAGAAACAAACCTTCCTGTTTGCAGAGCCTACTCAATGCAAACTGTTTGCTGACAATGAGGGCAACCCACGAAATGAAACTGAGAAAATCGCCAAGAAACCATCTCACTGTCTATTACACAAAGCTTACACTGCGTTCTGATGGCAGGAAAGCATTTACCGAACGAAAGCCAGTCGTACCAAACCCATAACAAAGCAAAGTCAGCAAAACATAGAAAACGTACAACTAACCAACAAAAACTTACAACATACGTAGATATAAAATTCAAGATAAGTAATATCCAAAAAAAGTATGCATTTACCTTGATTTTGATCTGTCATTTTAACACAGTTATACCGGAGAAAAATCTAATGTTATTCGGATCGCAATAAGTTGGGAATAATTCGATCACATGACAGGAACTGCAGCATGCTCTGATTGGTCGGTTGGATGACGGGCAAAGTAACAGAGCACATGGTAAGGGTAACCCATGGGGTGCTATGTGTTGCAGAAATTTTTTTATTTTTTATGGATCGCGATAACCAATGTAAATAGATTGGAAAACCCATAGTGATGGCTTCGTAGTCTACAAGCTGATATTTTCGAAATTAAAACTGAATGACTGAAACTCCATGATGTTTTTGTTTTGTTTCGTTTTTTACACCGTGCACACATGATCCATAACGATGATGTTTTTTACAATGAAGCCCTATCTTTTTTAGATCACTTACACAATATCCACAACTGTGATAAAAACAACACTTACCCTTTGGTTTATTTTTTAAAATGAAACTATCATTTTTTTAAGCTCACGTTGCACAGTATTCACAGCAACAAAAAACTGCTTATAGTACATAAAACCTAAATGCACTTTTATTTTGATACCACTATTGTGAAATGCTATTACTCTTTTTAGAGAGCGCACACACTGTCCATACATGCATGCATGGTGACTCAGAATTTTTACTACAGGTTTGAGCCAATTTTTCTCTATCATGTATACCAACCCTATCCAAAACAGACAGTCTGTTCTGGATACGCACCCAACACAAACTGTCTGTTCTAGATACATATCCAAAACAGAATCTCTGTTCTGGATACCTATCTAGATTACCCCCTCCCCTCTTCAGACCTAGGGAGGGGGCTATATACAGAACATACATTGCCAAAACAGACACTTTACCCTACTTAAGGGGAGTCGAAGGGTAAAAAATGAAAAATGCTCAGAATTGTCTGAAACGTAAAACTATGCACAATTCTCAATTACTCGCCTTAGGGGGTTTAGGTTCGAGGGTAAAAAGAAAATGTTCATAATTGTCTGAAACGTAAAACCCTCACTTTATCGCCTTATGGGGGCCATCATCCAAAAGTCTGATGAGACTTATAGATGATCATCTAGAAGTCTCTTTCTCCATCTACTTAATTTTATTCAAAATCGCAATAAACACTTCGGTCGTTGTCAGTGGATAGTTAAAAAATTAGACTCATCATTGCTTGTTGATTTATAAATGATATGCTAAGAGACTAATAACAAATATTTCTATATATTTTACATAACAAAAGGGAAGGAGAAATTAATTTTTGTACAGAGCAATAAACGCTGTGCGGATTGATAAGGAATGAAGTCTGGAATAATTGACTTTTAAGCTTCTGTAAATATGCTCTGTGTTCTACTTTAAAAATCTTAAAACATAGCTCTAAAAAAGGAACTCCCTCAAAAGTTAAAGAGCTAAAAAAATAAAACAAATACGTGCTGAGCTTTGTTTTTCTTTCCGGATTGAAATGGGTATGTTCTGTCCCGGTTACGTTTTGACATGGGTTCTGACCCACTCCCATAATTGCTCAAGCCCATCAGAGGTCACCGGTATTTTAACAACGCCTTTGTGTCAGTTTCCAGTTGCCACCATCGAAGCCTAAAAGCAAATAGCCGTTGTTGTTTCAAGGAGAGAAGAGAGGTAGAGTATCTCAAAATATTCCCTTATGTGATAGGAATCCGTCGTACTTGTTGATTCAGAATGAAATTATTATTTTTAGCAAAGGCATCTACGAAGGTTTTGGGAATCAACAGCAGCGTTATGTACAATACATCCTGAACACACTACACTATTTGATATTGATGTTTTGTTATGTCTTCGTAATCTTTGCAGTATTAAAGGTGTGGCATCTCACGACGTTATTACAGCGCACACGCTTTGTAGAATAGTATAAGGCGGCTTTGTTTCCGTCGTGATATAAGCCATATTTGAGTTGTTTCAGAATTTTAGTCATGGCACTAGCTCCGAGTTAGCTCCAAGTCAGCTCTTCATTATTTATACTTGATATATTTCTTTATCAGAGCTACAACGCGTTACATTGTATTGCTCATAGGGGTCAACTTTAGTTGCTCTGAGGCACTTTGTCGGCACAGTAATCCATAGTATGTTGGTATATATGTATAGTTCATGCAGTATGTACCCTTTGTGCACCCAAGGCCACATTTTTTATGCCTTGTGTTTCTTAAAATTATACATTAAAGGTAAAAAAAAAAAAACAGGCATCGGCCAGCTGTCAAATGTTTTGTTTATCTTCCGGGTTTGTTCTACCCAGCATGCCATTCGACCGTAGTTATAAAATAGCTGACCTCTGTAGGGATCTGTCGATTCTGTATATACCCGTTAACACTGCAGGCCCATTGGAGATTACGTGAGAATAATATCAGTAAGAGGGAGCTACTTTTTGTAATATATATTTGCTCTGTATTTATACATAACAGTAAAAACACGTAGATCTCCTCAGAGGTCATTTGTTTTGTAACAACTCCTTATTGTTTCCGCATAAATTCACATGCGCATGAGAGGAAAACAAAAGATGTCTGCCTGTGGTTATTGCTAGAATTTGTTCTTTTATGAAAATATCAAGATATGTACAGTCCTCAACAACACATTTTCTTTGAGGGCACTCCACAACACTTCATAAATCTGGGTATGTATCTTAATATACTGCAATGTCGCCACAGAGGTGCCTCAAAGCGAGCGTAGTTGACTTGCATATAGTTATATAGCGAGGATTTGAAGCCCTCCGCGAACCTCAGTGGCGGATGGCTTCTTGGAGCTAGCTCCGAGTCATCTCTGACTTGTATAACGTCATATACCTCTCTGTCAAAGCTACGAAGCCTTCCATTGTTCCACTAATAGGGGGCAATTCATATGTTCGGAGGCACGAATCCTTCATACCAGCCCCTATTATTCAAACATCTGCAGAAAGTTCATGCCCAATATACTCTTTGTAAAACAGACACAATTTTTAGTGAGGTGTATATCTTTTATTTGTTCATAGAAGTGCAGAACAGTTGGCTTCCGCATCCAACTGTCAAATGTTTGTTTACATTCTGCCCTTCAAATGTCAAGTGACCAAATTCAAGGGACCGCAAATTTAAATAAAGGAGTTATGCCAGTAACCTGCGACCGTCCGCCACCTTTCGGCGGTTTTCAACTTTTACTTTTTTTTGTTTTCGGTGTAACAGAGTTCCCCCATGGATTGTCGAAAGTAGAATTTTAGACGTGTTTCCAGAGAATTACAAAGCAAAGCAAACTATAGGGAAATTAAATACTTCCGGGCAAAATATTTTTGGACAACTTTAATCCGCCATATTATTTTGTCATCCCGAAATATAAGAATTTTTGTTAATTAATTCTTTAGATAACTACATAAACAACTAATACTAAAAGAAAAAAATATACCAAAATGCGGAACATGAACTGATTTAGGTAGTCCTACCATGTAAAGGGGTATATTTGTTTTTAACCGACCTCTCGTGTGATATAAGGCGAGACAAAAATGACTTAAATTTTTCATTCAATGTTTTCCGCCAATCCAAGCGTAAGCCATGCTGCCTTCTCTTCACATGCGGTGGATTCTGTGTCAACCGTTTTCTTGATTTCGAAGTCTCGAGCGCATAATGATTAAAAAAATTATTTAAAAAAATAATCCCTCTCTTTCAAATGTTTCGTGGCCCGCCCGGCCACCAGCCCCCAAATTCTGGTGGCCCGAGTCAAAATCTGGTAGCCCCGGGCCACCGTAATTTTCAACCCTGCTTTTTCACGTAATAAGTATGTTCCCTGTATACAAACAAATGTCAATTATTGCGGGAGATTTTGGGTTATTTTCGTATTATTTTCTTTTAAAGAAAGCGTAACACAGAAGCTAACTGTTGTATATGATTACCGTTACACTTTGAGGGCCTTTAGCAAATGCCAATAAAAACTTATGGGCCTTTGAATCTCGCACAAACTAGCCACAGGGGTGCCTCAAAGCGAGCGCAGTTGACTTGCTTATCGTTAAATAGCGAGGCTTTGAAGCGATGCCTGGAAACTTTTTAGCGCACCGCTTCTTAGAGCTATCATGGCACCTGTTTCGTAGAGGTAGGTAGTTGTTTGCGAGAAATCTGGCTGAGCGTTTTTGGGTGTTTCGAGGTGATCCTGTAGGTATTGTTAATGAGGGTCCCAGGCACAGCTTACGTACTCTAACACAGGTCGAATAATAACACTGGCCGAATAAGAAAGAAGGATCAATTTCGCCTCAGGAGACCCAGGGTTTTGTACAAATATCCGAAACAGGTTTTTTTCCAGCTTAAATCACTAGTAATCTGGATGCCCAAATATTTTATATCGTCATGAAATTCCAATTTAGTGCCTTCTAACGTGTAATCAAATGGGTTATTTTTATGTTTCCTGGAGAAACGGATCATATTGCATTTCACAGGTTGAAATGTCATGCCCCAATCGCGAGCCCGCTTGCCAAGATTATCGATGTCGTTTTGAAGGTAGTCAGTTACAGAATGGATATTTTATAGCAAACACAGTTTGCAAATAGTCGAATTTCTGAGCTTACTTTTTTCACTATGTCATTTAGGGAGCAAGACAACTCACCCAAAAACCAACTCACCCAAAAAATCCGTTGACGACTCACCCAAAATTTTGGACAACTCACCCAAAAAATTATCTTATTATTTAACCGCAAATAAGTCAGCGTTTTTCTTTCGATAATTAAACTTGCATAATTTGCGGTGAACAGATATTTAATTGCAATTTTTGCTAAATGCAAATCGCCCGGAGTCGCTCGTGTTAATCCTGATAGTGCGACACACAGAAGCTGAAAAGTAATTATAAAGTGCAATTAACTAAACAATGGCCTGTCACCACTGTTCAGCTCGGAGTCGCTTAACTCTTGAGGTGAACAGCTTGTTAGTGATTCCCGGGGTCGTTCAGCCAGAGGGCCTCTTATTTGTTGGAATATTGATGAGATTTTTCCGGAGTCGTGCACCGAATGACATTATGACTGAATAAACTAACTTTGCTCGTATTAAATGCATTTGAAATCTGTATTGATATGTAGTTACACACTTTAATGAACGAATGTTTCACTTAAATAAAATAAAAGTTTTACTTAAATTTTAGTCATTTTGATGTTGTTACCAGCTTCAAATACAAATTTAACAGGGGGAAAAGATTTAGGCTGAATTGTAAACATCAATAAAATATTTTTAAAAGCCTCTTATAAACATTTCACACCGTCTTGTAAAATTGGGTGAGTCGTTCAAGGGCTTTGGGTGAGTCGTCCAAAGGTTTCGGGTGAGTTGGTCATGTTTGGGTGAGTTGGTTTTTTGGGTGAGTTGTCTGACATCCTGTCATTTATATATGCGATAAACAGGATCGGTCCGAGAACCGTACGCTGCGGCACGCCAGATATCACTTCCGCTAAACTAGATGTGGTGCTGTTAACGACAACGGCTTGAGACCGGTTGCCCATGAAGGTCCTAATCCAATTTAAGACCCGTTTAGATACACTATATTGAGCTTAGACTTCAAACAGTTCGTGGGGCATCGTGTCAAACGCCTTCTCGAAGTCTAGTACAAATGTGTCTATTTGTTGATCCTTATCCAGCTTAGATGACCAGTCATCTATAACAGTTACCAGAGCTGGTAAAAATCATAATTTAAAAAAATCATGATTTTTGATTTTTTTATTTAAATCATCACGAGATAAAGAGAACAATTTGACCTTGAAACACGCTTTTATTGGTGGTTTCAACAAGGTTATGTACATGAGTCAATCAAAAGTGATATTCTGGTGTAAAGCGCCAGTCCAAGGGTACACTCATCAAAACTAAAAATTAAAATCGAAAATCAAATATCCAGCGTCACTTTAACAAAATTTGTCCATGTCTCCATTTGTCAGTTCATTTTTCTCTGATTCAGTGATTCAGAGATTTTTCTCTGATTCAGTGATTCAGAGATCCATAACAAAATGCTAGTTTCCCAGCTTTTTTAAGACCGAGACTTGTTCTTAATGACCCATAGGTAAACTTTGAAGTGCTGAATTGCATTGCATTCTTTGCAAATTGTCTTTGGATTTTTACTGTTAGTGATGTCTCTATCAAAGTATTTCCAAATAGCAGCTAAGCGTCTACCCGGCATTTTTTTCAAGTTTTGTCATCTGATTTTTTGAACGATGTGTTTCTGGATGCAAAATAACACCTTATTTCCTCATTTATATACCTTATGTATGTTGGCTTTTGGTTTGAATGAAGGGGGGGGGGGGGATTACTTTAAGCCCCCACTGACGGGAGTTACTCAGGCTTTAGCGCTGTGGCTGAGGCAAGGCTTTGATAAAAGTACACATTGAACAGTGTGGCAACTGACCCATCACTCCGCAAGCCGCGATGCAAACGGTCGAACCAAAATGCATGCTGCATCTTTGTTTTTCTTGGCGGTGACACTGACATCTGAGTTTCGGCGCATTACTTGTAGGACTTGTGGCAAATTTCTTGAAAAAAATCTTAATTAAAAAATCAAAAAGCTATTTTTTTTTTTTCGCATTGTTTTAAATCATGATTTTAATCAGTTGATTTAATCATACCAGCCCTGGTTTATATGATCTGGTTATTGTTGCTTTCACCCAGAATTGATTAATTAATGAAGCGATATTAAGGACAAAATAAATAAGCAAATCTACGATTGGTGGCATTGAAAGGGAAGCGGTACATGTGTTACAAATAAAAGACAGACCGAAGCCATGTTTAGTTGTTTATTTTAACAACCCCCTCCCCCCATCCCTACCGTTATACTGGGTCAGGTACCGCTCTTGGAATGTGACGGAACTGCAGTTTATATCGGTTCTAGGCTAGCACTATCGTTTACCTGAGGTGAGATAGAACATTGGTCCGGCTCCACAAGTATCGAGATCATAGGAAGCCTGCTAGTTCTTACAGAAGGCCGTTTATGTGGTAGTGCGATCTGGTTTGAAATTGACCGAAGTGGGGATGGATGGAGGTCAACGTTAATTCTGACTTGAATATGAACACTTAGTAAACATGCGATGTTTGATAAATTTTAGAATTTCACAGTATAATGTTAGTTACTAACAAAATGCTTGGGGACTATTGTAAAAAAAAAAAAGCATTTGCCTGGTTAAAACTTACTCGGCCGTCTCTAAGAACTAATGGTCTTCTTTTGGTTTTTGCTTGTAGGATCTGAGTACCAAGTTCGCCCTGTTTTTGTGTGAAGAGTATAAAAACTATGGTCGCCGGCGCCAAGAAAAGAAAAGCCAAAGCTGACGGAGTTAAGGAGGAGAGCGATGTCCCACCAACCTACTCGTCAGACGAGCCTGCAAAGAAAAGGACTAAATGGATAAATAGAGAAAGGGTGCTCGTGTTCTCATCCAGAGGAATTTCCTTTCGCGATCGACATCTGATGAAAGACTTCAAATGGATGATGCCACATTCAAAATCGGAATCAAAAATGGACCGCAAAGATAAATTGTTTATTATCAATGAGATCTGTGAGATGAAGAACTGCCAGAAATGCATATATTTTGAGTCGAGAAAGAAACTTGATTTATATATGTGGGTGGCGAATACTCCACACGGACCGTCGGCCAAGTTCCTTGTCGAGAATATTCACACAATGATGGAACTGAAAATGACTGGCAACTGCTTAAAAGGATCGCGACCTTTGTTGACCTTCGGCAAGACTTTTGATTCGGAGCCGCACTGGGTGCTCTTGCGCGAGTTGTTGACACAGACATTTGGCACGCCAAACCAGCACCCGAAAAGTCAGCCGTTCTTCGACCACGTCTTTACGTTTGCTGTCGTGGACAACAGAATCTGGTTTAGAAATTACCAGATACTGGAGGAAAACGGTGAACTGGCAGAAATCGGCCCTCGGATGGTTCTAAATCCTATCAAGATATTCCGCGGGAGCTTTGGGGGCGTGACGCTGTATGATAATCCACACTACAGAACCCCCAACGAGCTAAGGAGATTGCTCAAAATAAAGGCCGGCACGAAGTATCAAGAGAAAATATCGGCCAAAAAGGCACTGGAAGTGAGGAGACGGGAGCACAACACACCCTATCCAAAGGACATTACAGACGATGTTTTCAAAACGCACTGATAAATTTTCACGTTCAGTTTGCAAAGAAATAAATAAGAATTAATTAACCCCCTGTTTTGGGGGGATTTTAATATATATCTCAATGGCGTGACTGAATACCAAATATATCAAGTGAGACTTTTAGCCTTCACACAACTTATATTTTTTGGCGATTTGGCCAAAATTTGAGAAAACACAAATAAGTGCTATTCATCCTACAGATCCCGAAATATTGGCCAAAACTCACATTGTGCTCCTACTTGATGTTTCACAGTTTGTAGAGAGTGGACATTGTCTTGACCAAGCGGCTATATATATACTCGTGAATACTGTGCGATGTCCTGTGTACTTTTTATTCAAATGTGAACAAAACTGAATAACAACATTTCACAAAAACATAAATCAGTACTGAAAATAAATTGTTCTTCAGTGGGCTTTACGTCTGATGAAGATGATTCTGTCATTCTGTAGAGTTTGTTCGGTAACAATTATTCGATATATAATATCCATTTTGTTTCATTTGATTCGTTTCCTTACATGTAGTTTAGTACAATCACAAAAAAGATTGAAAATTGTACATATAATCCTGTAATTCTAGACAAAATAGTGTGTAAAATAGCCTACCTGAAAAGGCCTACGGGTAATTTTAAAACTTTACAGCACCCATTCGTGCGCGAGAAAGATGCTGAAAAACATTTCTGGATTACACAAATTGAAATCCATACAAAATGGGGTGTAAAGTGACCAACGATATATTTGAAATGAGTAAAATTGAAAGATATCTGTCAAGCTACAAATATAAATGTATCATAAAAAGGCGGCCCGGCCCGAGATGGCCCGAAATCAGTATATAGAAACTTTTTTTTCTTATTTTTTTTTTTTACCCCAACCGGGCAAACCCGGGGTTCTATAGGATTGCCGTCCGTCTGTACTTCCATGTGTCAGACTTTGGAAGCTGTTTTGTTTCCACGCAAATTCTTCGAAACTGTTTACCCTAGGAATATGCAACCTTGCACAGTGAAAATATATATATTTAAGTTGTACAAAATCGTGTAATTTTTTAAATCGGCCAAAAATTGCCGAAATGGCGACTTGTCAAAAATTGTGATCTTTTGAGATAACTGCAACGTAAGACTTGGGTGCTTTCCACGCGAGATCTCCGAAACTATTAATCTTAGGCATATGCGACATTGCACAGTGAAAACATATCTATTGAAGCTGTGCAACGGCGTGTTATTTTTCAAATCGGCTGTAAAGGCTATATGATCAAAGTCTTGTATGCACAACTCCGGAGAACGAGTAATCACACAAATTTCAAATCCTGTACAGATTTACTCTTCATGGAAAAACGTGCGAAGGGCGAGGGGATTTGCAGCGTTCCGGTGCTCTTGTTTTGTTTAGACCAGCCGACTTCGTTGGGCTGGTCTTGTCACATCAGTAGAGGGGGTATCCGTCTTTTGTATGTACGTATGTAAAATTTTACTTACAGTTCTTCTGTTCCCTTAGTTTTGATCGAATTGCTTTCAAATTTTGTACGAATATTCTCGAGGTAGGCCTCTCCTGAAAAATTACATTTTTTGTAAATCCGCCAAAATTGGCCAAATAGGGGCCATTTAGAATTTTTTGGTTGCCAGTTTTTCAAAATGCTTCTCCCACAATTTTGATGGCATTGTTTTCAAATCTTGCTTAATTTCTTTCGGGAAGGCCTCTCGTGAAACATTATTATTATGGCGTTTTTTTTGTTTTTTTTTCCTTTTTTTGGTAGCCAGTTTTCAAATTGCTTCGCTCACAATTAGGATAGAATTTCCAATTCTGTACGATCCGCGGTCCGCCAAAAATTGCCTAATCAGGGGCATTAAAAAAAAGGTAGCTTATCTTCAAAATGCTTCTCCCACAATTGTGAATGGATTCATTTAATATTTTGCAGGAATGATCCCTAGATGTTTCTCTTTCGAAAAAAACTTTTTCCTCGATTCTCTAAAAACTGGCCACTTGGCGGCTTTTTAGCCCAACTTCGACTTAGTCGAAGAAGGGTTTTACCGATCACTTTTCGGCTGTGCGTGTATGTGTTTGTGTTATACAGTGTTTTCTCGAAAACTACCAGGGGGAGTTTTTTTATATTACACACGATTGTTCCTTAGGTAAGTCCCTCCCCAGCCATAAACCAGTTTTTGGCATTTGACCAAAATTGGCCAAAAAATAAGTTGTTGCAATTTTGAAGGTTGTCATTCAGTTCTTTCAAATCTACTCAGGAATGTTCCCCTGACAACCGTCTTCTGGAAAATAACTTTTTAGACCAGCCGACTCTGTGCAATCACTTGTTAAAAAAGTGTGTGTTAACCTTTTTCATTCCCCACAGGTAGAACCTGTAGGTAATATGTCCGATCAATCGTGTATCGGTCTGTCTGTCATCACCAGCTTGTTAACACGATAACTTAAAAACTGCTGCAGGGATTTTAATGAAACTTGGTATGTAGCTTCTATGGGAACAAACACAGATCGGTATTGTAAATGAGCCAGGTTCGCAAAGGAAAATGGATCAGCTGGACCTAGAAAATTTCAGCTCTGGATTGACTATTGTGTGGGTTTGTTAACACGATAAGTTAAAAACTGCTGCAAGGATTTTAGTGAAACTTGGCATGTAGCTTTTAGGGGAACAAACACAGATCGGTATAATGGGCCATATCTGTCCAAGGAAAATGGACCAGCTGGACTTAGAAAATTTCCACTTTTTCCGCCATTTCTATTCAAGAGTCACAGTAGCTTGGGTTAAACACTGAGCATGTTGACGCTCTCGCTGCTGGTGAGGGAATGTAAATAGGCTGGAATAAAGATGTGTGATCAGGGGATTAGGCACACAAGCACAGAAGACAGTACATAAAGACATGACTTAAAAAAAAGTGGCACGAGGGGCTCCGGAACGTGTGGGCTAGAAGATAAGACAAAGGCGGGCTGCAGAGTGACAACAGTAAGGCGGAGAGTTAGGCTCGTTTACCCAAAATTAACACAACACCGTATTATTTAAAATAAGAATTCTGAAACAAATAAGAAACCACATGTTCTATCACTTGCCATATTTTTCGTTGCCATTTTTTCCTGCACCCGATAAATCAATATTGCTTCATTTTTCTTATTTGTATGGATTGGAATAAGTTGAACAATGTAAATTCTTGTCTTTGGTGTAAGGAAAATAAAAATATTTGAAAATTGAATTTATATTTGGCTGTTTATTAAAATGTCGGTAGTTCAATGTTGAATAATCCACTGAAATTTGCATTAAAAAAAGTAACTTGTATTTCTGTCCCTTGTGAGGAGGGGGAAATCTTAACAATACACCCACTGCGTTCTGTTCCGCGCATGGCGTAAGAGGCCACTAATCGGAATTTCTTTCTTTCCAACTCTCATTTTACTATTTCTTCATTCTTCCTTCTTTTTCTCCCACTTATTTCTTTAGCAAGTGCGTCCTAATATACCCATCCTGGTTGGTGAACGAGACATTAAACACCAAACAAACAAGCTTGTCTTTCCAATGTGCTTATGTTTTTTTACACATGTATTTCAATTTCTAAAGCAAGAAAATAAGTTGAGTAGTCTTCAATCTACAATGATAAAATAATTAAAAAGAGAACTGGCCCGACTTGCGTATCGCGTACTCAGATTTCAAATACCACATCTCCAGATTAACAAAAGATCTTTGGAAACGACATTGGAACGGGCATATGAAATGATATATGGGATTCGAATCCTAGTCTTCTGATTTCGAGTCAACCCTGTTGACCACTCGGCCACGGCGACTTCTTGCTTGTCATGGTTGTAAACAATAGTAATAAAGAAACAAAAAGAGGCGGGGAGGGGGGAGTGGAGGGGGTTGCAATAATTCTTGCAATTTCCATTTCGAGCAACAGCCCGACGATTGGAAGCAATACATAATAATAACAAAATTAAATGTTCTAGGCTTTCAACTTTGATTATGGTGAAAAATGTTATCTAGGTACATCCATAATTTACGACCATATCTAACTGTACTCATGATTCTATTTATTTATTTTTTGCCAAGTTACTTTAATTGAGAAAAAAACATGAAGTTCAATATTATGGGTAAAAAATGGAAGATGATCCGGATAATGAGTTTAAAACTTTGGCCCAAAACTTTGGAATTTTGACACCGCTTATTAGTC
Organism: Protula sp. h YS-2021; assembly: GCA_949752745.1. NCBI lineage: Eukaryota > Metazoa > Annelida > Polychaeta > Sabellida > Serpulidae > Protula > Protula sp. h YS-2021. Next base: position 58,604,770 of record OX457024.1, read on the forward strand.
TAATTCACGTGTTTGAATCTAAATTAATAAGCAAGAAATTTCATTTTACGGCCATAACATGTTTAATTTATGGGTTGAATATCGGTTATTTCTTCGTACGGGGAAGATGAAATTTAGCTCACAGGAAGGGGATTATGGGACGTCGTCAAATCCGCATTTTTTACTTGATCCCAGAGAAAGATTTATCATTATCTCTAAAAGGATTTTGAGCTTATTTTCGAAACTATCTTTTGGACCTAAAAGACATTATGTAAGAGGTTCCTCGATGAACTTGAACTCCTCGGTCAAAGTAAATGCCAACACCGAAAGTTGACCATTATCGAGAAAACGGTTCGAGATTTGCAAGTGGGAATAAATTTCTAGTTATTCTGAAAGTTCCTTACTTTTTTTCTTATTTGTTCTCTTTTTTCCGTTAGATGTTTTCCAGAATACTCATCCTATGTTATATGATAGGGGGAAGATGAAATTTGGCACACGTGTAAAGCATAACAAGGTCGCGGTGAATCCCGTAAATTTATTTACCTCAGCGGTCAAGGCCAAGTTGGAGTCGAAGTTTTTTTCACAAAATGATTTCAAGAAAGCTCCTCCTAGCGTTTGAACCAGCAGAGGTTCATGTTTGGTACACTTAGCCAATCATAGGGTTGGGTGAAACCACAAATACTCTGACCTTGATTCAGTTTGAATATATAAACGTAGCCCTACATCCTGAATTTTTACTTTGAGGGTCAAAGTCACGTGACCTCGTGTACCGTTAACGATAGGACGACTTAACTCGAGAACGGTTAGAAATTCTCCCCACTTTGGGCCTAAACAATGTTACATAAGAAGTACCTCGGTGATCTTGACCTCGGTCAAGGTAAAAAACTGAAAGTTGACCATTTTCTCGATAACGGTTAGATGTAAAGCAATTTGGGCCTGAACGACGTTACATCAGAGGTATCTCAGTCACCTTGACCTTCTCGGTTATGGTGAAGTGCAAAAGCCGAAAGATCGCCATTATCTCGATAACGGTTAGTGGTAGAACGATTCTGAGCTTATTTTCGGCCCTTTGGACTTAAAAGGCGCTATGTAAGAGGTACCTCAGGTGACCTTGACCTCCTCGGTCATGCTCAGTGTTAAAAACGTGAAGTTGGCCATTATCTCAAACAAAGAAATAGAGGGATTTTGAATTTATTTTAGACCCTTTGGGCCTAAAAGACGATATGTAAGAGTTACCTCGGCGACCTTGGCCTCCTCGTTCATGGTAAATTCTGAATTTTAAGAGTTAAGAATCGTATTTATCTACTTTATCTACACGGTCTAATTTAATAGACTGTGTCGCTTTTCCAAGACGTTCGCTTACGTCATTTCAGGGCTGGCTATCTGAGGCAGCAGTTTGATGAAGTTTTGCATGGTAACATAACACAATGTTTACTGCAATACTACTGTCTTCAAGTAATTGGCCATTACTGATACAATGTAACCTGCTGGTGGTCAATCGTGTCATTAAGCATATAGTTTTCGGACTCTACCACGTTCTTAGGCCACTTAACGGAACATTTCGTAATCTGCACTTTGACCTACATTTTCATGGCTACAGGTAGCATGACGTGTGTTGTCTCGGAAACCGTTGAGATTGGGCGATTTTGACCTCATTTTCGGACTTAATCCTTTCTGAGGAGTTACGATAGGGATAGATTTGTGTTCTGAAATTTGACTTGTGTATCAAGGTCAAACGTCACGGAACTGTCTTAGCGCTGTAACACTACATTATGGAGTTACATTGCAGATGATTAATGATCTGAACTTTGACCTAGATTTTCAAGGTCAAAGGTCAACCCCTGTACGGAGTTACATAAATGAAAAAAAAAAGATCAATTAAAAAGTGATTTGTAGTTACCATTTCCATGGGTACCGTTTGGAACCATTCATTAAATTCCAACAAGGTTCCTGTTCTATTTTTGTCTTTGTAAAACTAAAAAATTGCTAGGTTTTGGATATAACTGCCATTACAGCTGTGGATTGTGAGCAACTGTAAGGCTCAGCCTGTAGATGTATATTGCTATTTATAAACACATATATATTCTGCATCGAGAGTTAGATTTCTGACCGGTAAATTTTCCTAAACTATGATGCCGAGCCCTATGAAACTTTGTTAAATATATTAAAGATATTGCAGATGTGCAGTGTCGTATTTTGTTTTGAAATCGGATAAAAATTTATGAATGAGCGCTGGGTCAAAAATGGATAAAAAAAAAATTTGATCGTGACATAGGCAACCTGCAAAACACAACCTTCTGAAACTATATGTAGTGAAACAGTGTATAATATTGCAAATAAGAAACTAGTGGAAATAACAGAGAACTTCCAGCTTCACACTAGTTCTTTATCTGCTCCTGTAGTAAAATCGCTAACATTCTGTGATTTCACTGACGGGGACTTTAACGAACTTCACTGATTTGCTCTTTTCGGGTTTCAGAATGCCGGAATCTAGCGTCAGGCGGCGAAAGGCTGAAACAAGTGTCATTGCGACGTCGACGGAGAACGTCAAACCTACACCCAAAACGGCTGGGTAAGACTATTCATCTCCGAAGTTCGATGAAAATTGTACCCATACTTAAAGCCGTGAAATTCCGATTAACACAAAACGGCAAATGCACAAGTGAAATAACCCCTATCAAAACTGATCGTCTGCTACAGGGGTGAAAAAATTACTTCGTTCGTCTAAAATTTCTGTCCAGTGTTCCATTCACTTTTGGTCATTTTGGGGAGCGTAAGATCGTTGAGACAGAATATTTAAGTTTGCTAAATCATCCTAGGATAGAATCTGTGTACGTTTGTTTCAATCAGCCCGTAACGTGAGTAGCGTAAACGAGCTGACGTAATTTTTTATGGTTAATTGTACAACACCCCTAAAACATTTATGCACTAGCGCGCACAGCACATACTATGTGCGTTCTCGTTTGAGCTAAAGTTTAGTTCCACAGGATATGAAATAAGTAATCAATGACGTGGTTCCACAGTCTAACTTTCCTTGGGCATTCTTTCATTTGTCTCGTATTAATGTCTCTCTGTGTATGTATATGTATGTAAGTGCCAGTCTGTTGTGAACAAAATGCTGTGTGCCATATACTTTGTGAACGACAAGTCCGATCGACTTCAAACCTGATCTTTTTATTTCTTGGTTATGTCGGATGGTTCTGTAAACTTTTGACACATATCACGATATTAGGGCAGGGCGTATGACCTCATTTCGCAAAAATCTTGTGCATGCGGAATTTCTCAGCCACTGAACAGCGAAGAAAGTTCAAACTTGACAGTAGTGTTGCTTGGTAGGTCCGAAAGATTCTTTAAAATTTTGTCGCAAGTAAAACGAACCTGTGCGACGTAAAACGTCATCACGTGAACTACAAGATCTTGCAAAATATATCGATAACGGAAAGTCGTATCGAGTTCAAATTTTAATTGGTGTGGTCACGTGATGTTCAGAAATCCAAGGTGCTCTGAAAGGAGTGTCAGATATTGGTTAAAACAAATCGGGAACTGATGTGAAGTACTCCTTTTGGCAAATATAATTTATGCGAATTGAAATGCGGGTCGTTTGAGTAAAATTGTTATTGTTGTTACTTATTGACGTGTTATATATTTGTGATCAAGGTTTACATTTCATGCATTATATTAAAAATATTATGTTAAAGAACTCATTTAGTTGATTGAGATGAAGGTTTTACCTGAAAACAGATGTCTCTCCAGATTTGACTTCTGCACATCCTAAGCTCCGCCTAAAATCTGTTTTCGGAGGCACCCAAAAGTTTTGGCCCAACATTTCCCGTATTATTTTGAATAAAAACATTTAAATATAAAACCTTGGTCGTAAATATATAATATGTTAAGATGTTATAACTACACCGTATTATTTAAAATAAGAATTCTGAAGCAAGTAAGGAACCAGATATTTTCTGGTAGGCTATTCCGGAATAGACTACCGATAAATTGAATGGCACAGAAATATAAATTGTCCATTATTTCATCATTTGGTGTTGCAGACTATATAAACAACTTATTTTTTGCCTTAAAATAGAGTAATATAGAAAAAAAAGTGAAATTAAAAAAATTTTAAAAACGTTAAATTACAAAAGAGTGTTTAATACTGAACTACCGACAATTTAATAAACAGCCAAATATTAATTCATTTTTAAAGTATTTTTATTTTCCTTTCGCCAAAAGATAAGAATTTACATTGTTAAACTTATTTTGCCCTTTTTGTATCAGAAAAATGAAGCATTTTTTTATCTCTGTGACATTTATCAGTTGTCTATTCCGGAACAGCCTACCAAAGATATCTGGTTTCTTATTTGCTTCAGAATTCATATTTTAAATAATACAGTGTTACACCCTGTTTTAATCATTAGGAGTCTTGTAACAATTTTACTCAAACATCATGGCGGCCCATTTACTGTTGTTGCTAGGCAACGCTTTAAATGAACTATCAAAACAAAAAAAATTGATGTTGTTGTGGTAAGTTTATCGAGCAAGCCTGTCTAGTTATGTGTTAAAACGACGTTCAATTAAATAATTTGTTTAAATAATATTGGTGAAAAAGGTCCGCTTTAATTTGTTTTAACCAATCCGTTGCTGTCTAATAGTCGACCTCTATGGCTATATCTATATCATATCTCAGATTCGGTATCAGATTCGGTATCTGTGTTATAACAACAACCAATATCTAATATTCCTTTCGGGGCATCTGGGATTCGAACATCGCGTCATCAGACCAAAAGAAATGGCAATATATGTTTTCGGAGGGCATTCTTATAAAGGATGTACCAACAGAAAACGGCCCAAAGATAGGACAGACGCTTGCATATAATCCCAGTGACAGGCTCTAAGTGGTTCTGTATGTTTCAGGTGGACAGTACTGGCTCAGATATTTTTAACACTTATGACCTTGCCCTTCTTCTATGTGGCATACGTGTTCCTTCTTGTTGAAGCTCCGTTTGAAGTCAAAGAAGTGAGGTGAGAAATACTGCTTTTTCCTAGTCTATCTAAAGTCAGGTTAAACTAGACCGAAATTCGCACAGCGAATTAGACCCCACTTGGAATGATAACGTAAAACGGAAGGTAGATGATATTGCTGTTTTCACATGTCTGAATGCAGAACATCCTCTTAAATAATACCAACTATACCGGTAAAGTTAAGGTCAAAAATTTTTATCAGGTGCACCACTTCAGCTGACCCTCCATACATGTGCCTAGTTTGGTTGGTCTAGCTTCAGCGGTCTTGGAGGAGATGTCTGGAAACCGATTGCTCTATTTCTTACCGTTTTAAAGGCCAACTTCCGATTCGGGGCTCGAAAGTGACCTGGAGGTCAAGGACACCGGAGGTTATACCTGACGTATCGTCGCATAGGGGTGGGGGTCGAACATGATGTCAAAATTTCTCTATCTCTTACCATTTTCGAGATAAAGGCCAACTTCCGGTTTTGGGGCTCGAAAGTGACCTGGAGGTCAAGGACACCGGAGGTTATACCTGACGTATCGTCGCATAGGGGTGGGGGTCGAAAATGATGTCAAAATTTCTCTATCTCTTATCGTTTTCGAGATAAAGGCCAAGTTCCGGTTTTGGGGCTCGAAAGTGACCTGGAGGTCAAGGACACCGGAGGTTATACCTGACGTATCGTCGCATAGGGGTGGGGGTCGAAAATGATGTCAAAATTTCTCTATCTCTTACCGTTTTCGAGATAAGGCCAAGTTCCGGTTTTGGGGCTCGAAAGTGACCTGGAGGTAAAGGACACCGGAGGTTATACCTGACGTATCGTCGCATAGGGGTGGGGGTCGAAAATGAGATCAAAATTTCTCTATCTCTTACCGTTTTCGAGATAAAGGCCAACTTTTGGTTGGGGGCTCGAAAGTGACCTGGAGGTCAAGGATTCCGGAAGTTATACCTGATGTATCGTCGTATAGGGGGTGTAGGTCGAAAATGAGGTCCAAATTGCTCTATCTCTTACCGTTTTCGAGATAAATCATTGTTTTTCTTAAATAACATTTTTCGCGATTTGAGCTTGACCGTCAAGGTCAAGGTCTAAAATTTTTAACGGGTGTCTCAGATCACATCGTCCTTTATATATGTGCCAAGTTTGGCTTTTCTAGCTTCAACGGCCTTTCTGTAGTTGTCTGGAAACCGATTGACCTCTTTCGCGATTTGACCTTGATCAGTAAGGTCAAGGTCAAAAATCTTTATCAGGTGCACCACTTCAGATGACCCTCCATACGTGTGCCAAGTTTGGTTGGTCTAGCTTCAGCGGTCTTGGAGGAGATGTCTGGAAACCGATTCGGCGGAAGAAGAGAAAAAAATTTTAAAAAGCGAGAAAAAAAATAGGTGAAGAATTCGAGGCAATTCATCCCCATTTGGTATTTTCAATACCAAGTGGGAACTACCGGTAATCGAAAATGCGGCTTTCGCTAAGATAACCATAATACTGTCCGGTTCGTCCAACAGTCGTGTTGAGGAACGGTGTTCAATTTTCAGATTCTAAATAAATTAGAAGTCAACCTGTATTTATTGGCCACAAAGGGTCATATTTTCCAGTCTATTGGTGGAATTTGCTAGAATTTGCTTTTCTGGCTTCAACGGCCTTGCTGTAGTTGTCTGGAAACCGATTGACCTATTTCGCGATTTGACCTTGATCAGTAAGGTCAAGGTCAAAAATCTTTATCAGGTGCACCACTTCAGAAGACCCTCCATACGTGTGCCAAGTTTGGTTGGTCTAGCTTCAGCGGTCTTGGAGGAGATGTCTGGAAACCGATTCGGCGGAAGAAGAGAAAAATTTTTAAAAAGCGAGAAAAAAAAATAGGTGAAGAATACGAGGCAATCCATCCCCATTTGGTATTTTCAATACCAAGTGGGAACTACCGGTAATCGAAAATGCGGCTTTCGCTAAGATAACCATAATACTGTCCGGTTCGTCCAACAGTCGTGTTGAGGAACGGTGTTCAATTTTCAGATTCTAAATAAATTAGAAGTCAACCTGTATTTATTGGCCACAAAGGGTCATATTTTCCAGTCTATTGGTGGAATTTGCATAATCAAAAATATGGGAAAATTTGTTAACTTTGCTAGTGAGTAGGTGTGTGTATTATGTTAACATATGAGTCAGTTAAATAATATTTAACCAGTAAAATCCACAGACCCACAGTAAATACACATGGGGTGTAGATTCTTGAGAGCTGTATTTATTGGTCACCCCAAGTGAGAGTTAATTGAATGTGGAATTGTCTTGACTTCACAGTCTAGGCTGAAGTAACATCATTGCTTAGCTTGTGCTAATGCTATAATCTGATCGGTCGATTTCCTAAACAATAATCTTTCAATGTTAACTATAATGCAAAACTAAGTATTTCAATTATTTGTTATCAAAACACCAATTGAGATAATTTTGACCAGTTGCATAAATGTTAACTTAAAGGGCAACAGTTCCTTAATGGCCAGTAATACTTATGTTGACTCAAAATACCGTAAGTCAATATCTGCTCAGGGCAAAAAGTTTACTTTTCAGCTCGGGGTCCCGAGGTAAAGTGGTGGGGTCCCGACATTTTCGGGCAATAAAAAAAGTTAAAATCAATAAAATCAATTTTATTGCAACAAAAATAAACGCGATTAGTGATATCATGCAAATCACAAAACTACTTCTTCTAACAACAATGAAAAAAAAATCAATCATTTTCGATCTCAGCGGTGATACTGAACAGTTGCAAGTGAACACCGTCTTTTTTTTCTGGGGTTCCAGGTCAAATTCCAGGGGACCCGAGCCGATTATCAGGGGTTCCCGGGACCCCGGGACACCGTGAACTTATGCCCTGCTACTAATCGCAATTCCGCCTCCATCTTCCTTTTTCTTCCCTCCGTAGGGCACCCCTCAATCATTATCCAAAATGTACTTGCAGGTAGGACTGCGAAAGTGAGGGTCGGACATCTACTGTAACAATTGCCATTCTGTTATCATCAAATCAGAATTTTTTTTTAATCATCTTCGTTTTCCCTTGTGTTGGAAGGAGGGGGTAAGTCTGCCAAGTCGGAGAAGCTGATCTTACCCCCTCCCTCCCCGCACCCCCAGGGGAGCCGGAATGTATCCACGGGCAACTTTCCCCGAAGCAGCACAGGAAACGGACAGCCCCCCCCCCCCAAAAAAAAAAAAAAAAAAAAAAAAAATTAAAAAATAAACAAATGGCGTATAGTGATGAGACTGTACTTCGCAGATTCTCTTTCTAGGTACCACTAATTTAAGTGTAGAGGTACTTTACTGCTTTCAGAACCCATGTGGTACCTCTGTCTCTATTCACTGTCTATCAAATCATTTGACATAGTCAAGAAATACAGGTCTCTGAAAGACCTATCCAAGGTGTACATATTCTTTGTCTTTGAAATCAATAGATAAAATGTCACTAGTCTGAAGTACAGATTTAATTGATAAGCCCACATCTACTCGAAGGGAGAGTTTAAAATTTTATTGTGCATAGAAACATAAATTTAACTAATTATTGCAAAAATACGGGCTGCCTTCGGTGTGATTATTTCTTACTGTTTTCCCTTCCGTTGAATTGAACTTAAAAACGAGTTGGGTTCACAGAAAGAAAAGAATAGGAAAGAAACATGAATCCTGTGAATGGTGATTTGGTGGTATATAGATAAATGGAATGTTTTTGATTTAGAATACCAGAACCTCGCAAATGGACGGGGCCGTTAGCCCCAAACAATGAACTACAGCGTGCCGTGAGATTATTTCACAACCAAGTGCATGGACCCGAATCGCTCATCTTCGATCAGGGTACGCCAATGGCATTATTAACTACAGAAAAACGACCCCACCCCTCCACAGCTCTGCCGACCCGTGCATCATATTTGTAACTTGGTGTACGTATACGTACACATATCCCACCATATCTGTAATTAAGCAGTTGTAGTTTGGTAATAATCGCATTTTCATAGTTTGTTACTGCCATCGACTGAGGGTTCGATCAATGAAATGCTGTAAAATTTCAGCGTCTTACATTTTATGTGTGTCAGTTTGCAGTTGGATAAATATTGCAATTAATTACACAGCTTTTAAATGCCATCTCCGGCACACAATCATTTTAACGCTTAATGGAACAATATATTTGTGAATTGAGATTTGAAATCGAGTAGTTCAATACAAGGACAATTAATAAAATAATCAACTGAGGGGTACTTGCTTGACTGATTGCTTGAAAAGATAAAAAGAATTCACCCAATATTATAAATCGGTAAAAAAGATATCCCCCACAAGTGCAAATCTCGGCCAAATGCCGTAGCTGCCAAATTCCGGAAAACGCCTCTCGGCAAAATTCGGGATACCTCGTAATAAATACAATACAGTAATGAAATATAGAACATTTTAAAAAAAATTGTTTGCTAGCCTGTTTGCTCTAAAATGATTTCAATGTGCTCAGCCTTTGTGTCACTATTGAAAAAGTTTGTTTAGCTCTTGTTGTTGTTTCAACGAATAAAAAAAACATCAACAAATTTCTTTCTTGTGTCACAGGTCATTTATACGCCAGTGCCTACGACGGAAAGGTGTTGCATATTGACAACGGTGTCATCAACACGATTGCCACGTTTGGAACGCCCCCTTGCGGTAAAATTTACGTGTTTGAAATTTGGTGAGAAAAGTGAACATAAATATGCCACCTGGATTCGATAATTAAGAGATGCGTACCTATTTTGATACAACATGAAGTGTTATCGACTAGTTTCATAACTGGTAATATCTTCATGACCTCAAAGTGTCAGAATATGATTTTGAGCTGTTTCGAATAAAAATAAGTTCAATATCTGTCTTGTTTCCCTTCCTGTAATCGAACAGTAGATTACAGCAAGTCATGCAACAATAGGAGTTGAGACTGAACTTCAACACCGTTACATAAGAGGTACCTCGGTGATCTTGACCTTCTGGATCTCGGTCAAGGTCAAAAACCGGAAGTTGACTATTATCTCGAAAACGGTTAGAGATAGAGCGATTTTGAGCTCATTTTCGATCCTTTCGCAACAACGTTACATAAAAGGTACCTCGGTTACCTTGACCTTCGCGGTCACGGTCAAAAATTGAAAACAGCTAGAGATAGAGCGATTTCGAGCTGATTATCGTCTCTTTGAGCCTACATGACGCTACATGACAGGTACCTGGGTGACCTAGACCTTCTCGGTCACGGTAAAAAATCGGAAGTTGACTTATCTCAAAAAGGATAAGAGATAGAGGGATTTTTGTTCATTTTCAGGCCGTTTGGCCAAAGCGACGACAAAGACGGGGTACTGCTTGACTTTCAGGTTTTTGGTCATAATTTAATACAAATATTTTCTTTAGTGGTTGGTGCAAGTGGGAAATTTCCGCTAGCGGATTCTGTCTAGTTTTGAACAAAGTTTTTTTGTCTGTTTAGTGTTTAAAGTTTAATGCACGGAACAGAGCACAGTGGGTGTATTCTTAAAATTCCCCCCGATCCCACAGGGGGGATTTAAACAAATGCTGTTCTTATTTGCTTTAGAAATTAGCATTGTAGTTGCATTAGGTACCAACAGATGGTGTTACAGGACAGTTGATTAACGGACTTTGGCGGACTCCCTTATGTGGTTTGTTTTGTGCTCTATGGGTGCTCATGTGGCTACCTCATAAGAACCATCACATAAGGAACAAAAACCACGTAAGTGACGAATGTACCAAAAATCTACCACATAACATAACCATTGTGGGAACGGACGGACGGACAGAGGTTAATCCTATAGACCCCCGGGCTCGCCCGGTTGGGGTCTAAAAATGAATGTAAAACAGGTTGTAAAATGTCAGTTTATCATTATTCCACGTGAGGGTGTAGTTTCGCGGTGTACAACAAAATATTATGTAACATTTGTATTCAAAATGTATTGCACGCGCTCGGAAAGAATCTGCATGCGCTTTCATGAAGGTGACGCGTGAATGCACGCGCTTTTGGCAATTTGCAAAATGGACACTGCATAGTGCGTTTCATAAATCTAGAATATTTTGGAGGAGGGTGGATTTAGGCAGGAAAAAATGTCGATAGTGTTTTTTACACAACGTGCGTCAAAGTTTCGTCTTTTAGCTACAGTGTGAGACAATAAACAATGAATTCCACTGTGAAATAAACTGGTGTCATCTTTCCAAACATGACTGGTGTGAGAAACATATCTCGCAAAACGATAAGATTGTTGAAGGGTTTTGTTTTAGCAACATTGAATCTTCAAGGCTTTAAATGAAACGACTAACGGCAAGTATTACAGGAACTTTTGATTGGATGAAGCACCATCGATATCTCCAAAAACTTCTGTGTGTCCACCTTTGGCATCAATTAGATGGCCATTTCGTGCATGCATCGATGCATAGACGAATGGTGTTCATGGAAATGTCATTCCATTCTTCAGTGACCATTCACTCGAGGTCGCGGATATTGGACTACCTGGTTAGCCTGCGACTAATGCGCCCTTTTAGCCCTAGCTTCTTTCAGAAGCAGGGGCTATAGCAGTCGTTAAGAGTATGTGCGTATGACAGTTTTTAAGTTGAAAAATCGCATCTCCTTCTAGGCTTTTAGCATGAATGTCTTGAAATTTTGGTTGATGGTAGCGGAATAAGTACCTACCTGACTATTACTTTTTTTTTTGGCAATTCGGCAAACATTGGCGGAAATATTGACCAAAAGTTAAATTTATTTAAAACGTATCTCCTCCTAGGATTTTGGTGGAAACGTTCTAAAATTTTGGTGGAAGGTAGGGTTTGTAAATGTCCGCGTGGCTATTATTTTTTGGCGATTCGCCAAAAAAATTGCGAAAATATGGCAAAAAAAATTTTTTTTTCGTAAAATTTTAACTGTCTCCAGGAAAGTAGTCTTATTGTCGTGAAATATGAAGTGAAGGTAGCAGGCATAGGTACCTACCTGGCCATTAATTTTTTTCGGTGATTGACCGAAAAAATTGGCGAAAATTTCTGCGAAAAAATTTCTTTTTTATTGCTGTTTTTACGCCAGCCGACTGTCGTGCTGGTCTTAACACATCCGTCGTCTGTTTGTACATATGTACGTATGTACGTGTGTAAACTTTTACTTAAAATAACATCGTGTTATTTAAAATAAGAATTCTGAAGTAAATAAGAAACCAGATGTTTTCCCGTAGGCTATTCCAGAATAGACTACCGATAAATCGAATTTCACAGAAATTGAAATTTTTTCATTATTTCGCCATTTCATGTTGCAGACTATATAAACAACTATTTTCTTACCTTATAAATAGAACAATTTGAAAAAAAATTGAAATTTCAAATTCAATAGGTTATTCAACACTCAACTACCGACATTTTAATAAACAGCCAAATATAAATTTAGTTTTTCAATATTTTTATTTTCCTTTCGCCAACAGATAAGCATTTACATTGTTCAACATATTTTCGCAATTTAGTAGAAGAAATAAGCATTATTGATTTCTGTGACATTTGAATTGTCTGTAGTCTATTCCGGAATAGCCTACAAAAAATATGTGGTTTCTTATTTGCTTCAGAATTCTTATTTTAAATAATACGGTGTTAAATGCTTCTTCTCCTTCAGTTTTGATAGGATTACTCTCAAATTTTACATGATTGTTCTCTAGATAGGCATCTCTTTAAAACGTATTTTTTTCTGGCGATCCGCGAAAAATTGGGTAAATGGGGGGCATTTGAAATTTTTCGGTTGCCAGTTTTCAAAATGCTTCTTCTCTCACAATTTTGATCACATTTTGTTCTAATTTTCTGAAATATTCCCCAGGTAGGCTTCTTTTGAAAAATTACTCATTTTGGCGATCCCCCAAAAATTGGCCAAATGGGGGGCATTTTTTAATTTTTTGGTGTCTAATTTTCAAAATGCTTCTTTTCTCACAGTTTTGTTTGGATCCTTTCCAATTTTAGCCAGTTGTTCTCTAGGTAAGCTTCTCTTGAAAAATTACTTTTTTATGGCGATCCCCCAAAAATTGGCCAAATGGGGGGCATTTGTTTTAATTGTTTGGTGTCTAATTTTCAAAATGCTTCTTTTCTCACAGTTTTGTTTGGATCCTTTCCAATTTTAGCCAGTTGTTCTCTAGGTAAGCTTCTCTTGAAAAATTACTTTTTTATGGCGATCCGCCAAAAATTGGCTAAATGGAGAGCATTTAAAATTTTTTGTTGCCAATTTCAAAATGATTCTTTTGGAACAATTTTGATAAGACTTTCTTCAAATTTTGTACGAATGTTCTTGACATAGTCCTCCCTTGAACATTTACTTTTTTTGGCGATCCGCCAAAAATAGGCCAAATGGGGGGCATTTTTTTTTTTTTTTTTTTTTTTTTTTGCTTTTTTTGGTGTCTGATTTTCAGAATGCTTGTTCTCCCACAATTTTCACCGGATTCCTTTCCGATAATGTGAAAAATATGGCCAAAAATTGGTCAGATGGGGACATTTGTAATTTTATGGTTGCCAGTTTTCAAAATGCTTCTTTTCACACAATTTTGATCAGATTTTCCTTAAATTTTGAAGGAATGTTCTTTAGGTAGGCCTCTCCTACTTTTTTGCGATCCGCCAGAAATTGGCCAAATGGGGGACATTTATAATTTTATGGTTGCCAATTTTCAAAATGCTTCTTTTCACACAATTTTGATTGAATTCCTTTCCAATTTTGTACGATTCTTCTAGGCCGCTCTTGAAAAATTAATTCTTTGGGCGATCCGCCAAAACTTGGAAGTTGAATAAACATGCGCATTGGTCCGAAATGCCGACCGCGCATCGACGCAAGTTAACTAAATATGCGCACTGGTCCAAAATGTAAACCGCGCGTCAAGTTAAATAAACATGTGAGGTGGTCCGAAATAATAACCGCGCATCAACGCAAATGAAATAAACATGCACAGTGGTCCGAAATGTGAACATCTCAACAACGCAAGCCAAATAAATATGCGCACTTGTCCGAATTGCAAACCGCTGATCAACGGAAGTTGAATATACATGCGTATTGGTCCGAAATGCGAACCGTGCATCGACGCAAGTTCAATAACCATGCGCACTGGTCTAAAATATGAACCGCGCATCAGTGAAAATTAAATAAACAGTGAAAATTAAATAACAGCAAGTTAAATAGATATGCGCATTGGTCCAAAATGCAAACCGCACCTCAACGCAAGTTAAATAAACCTACCCTGTGGTCCAAAATACAAACCCGTAAAGTAATACATACCGGAACATTAAAACTTAATTAGTTATGTTTTAGACGCGGCGTTTTCTTCTTTTCAAAACGCACATGTGTTTGGTCATATCACCATTCACTGGTCGTTACTGCTACTAGAAATAATTGTGTATGTCCGACAGTACATGTCAACAGTACGCATGTGTGAATACAATTTCGATACGTTTCGATACGTTGTTCGAAGGTATCTCTGGTAGACTACACAGTCTACCAGAGATACACACGATCTGTTTCCCATTTTTCTGGAAAACAAATCTTTGTATGTATTAATCGGTCTATGCTCGGGTCCGTTGCTAAATTAATTATTTATTTGGCTAGCTCTTTGTCATCTCGTCTTTTGAAGCCCAGTTTTTCAGGGAAATTTCCTTGTTCATGCACGCTGAATTTGGGCTTATCGTTTTTCGTAAGCTGGGACTTTGTCTTTGGACAAACTTATACAATGTGACTACCACTTTTCGCAACCAGACCAGCTTATTCATGGATTCACTAAATCTCGGCTGGTGACAATGTCCCTGAACATTCTTGTTTCGTAATTCGGAAAAAATGGCGCAAATATGGGCGAAAATCAATTCTTAACTCTCAATTATTTAAAATACGAATTCTGAAGCAGATAAGAAACCAGTTATTTTTTGGTAGACTATTCCGGAATAGACTATCAATAATTCAATGTCACAGAAATCAATAGTGCTTCATTTTTTTTAAACCAAAGGGTGAAAATAACTTAAACAATCTTTTCGCGAAAGAAAAATAACAATATTGAAAAATTGAATTTACATTGGGCTGTTTATTAAAATGTTGGCAGTTCAGTATTGAATAGCCTATTAAAATTTAAATTATTTAGAAACTTATTTGTATTTTCATTAAATAAGTTGTTTATATATTCATTCAGTTTATCGGTAGTTTGTGACATTCAGTTTACCGGTAGTCTATTCCGGAATAGCCTATCAGAAAATGTCTGGTTTCTTATTTGCTTCAGAATTCTTGTTTTAAATAATACGATGTTTCTTACTAAAATTGTTCCTAATGCTAGGTATATAATCTTACCTTCTTGAATTATGGGAGCGGAAATTAGTACCTATCTAGCTGTAACTTTTTTATGATTCGCCAAAAACATTATTGAAAATGCAACTGGCTCCAGGTATTTGGCCTTAATTTCTTGAGGTTTTGATCAAAAGTAGCAGGCTTTGGTACGCATCTGGCTATAACGTTTTTTACTGATTCGCCTAAAATTGGTGGAAATATAATCCAAAAACAGTTTTTATAAAAAGTTTCTCCTCCTATGATTCAACTGGAAACGTCCTAACATTTTGATGGAAAGTACTGACATATGTGTCCGCGTGGCTATTACCTTTTTTTGTTGGCGATTAGGCCGGAAACATATCTGCCGAAACACGTGACTATTACTTTTTTGGTGATTCGCCACCATTTTTGTATTAAAATCCTGACTGACGCGAGGTACATAGCCTTACTGTCTTGAAAGTTTGGTTATAGGTTATACTTATATGTCATAAATGTTGACATCACCTTTCCTGAGGCGGGACATTTCCATGGACAATCCTGTCATTAGTTCCCCTACATTTTCAATAGGATTCATATCAGGTGATTTCCAATCCATCCACGGTATTGCATTGTCGTCAAGATAGTGATCCAATACGCAATGTGGACAAACATTGTCATCCACTAAAACGATCCATGGCTCCGGCGATCGGTCGCACGTGACTGTTCACGCAGTTCACAAAATTCACGCAGTAATCATTGATGTGCGTGGTGTACTATCCCCACATTTGATCAGTCGACATTTCGTTGAACGACATTTGATTAACGACTAGTGGTCGAGCGACAATTGGTCGACCAAATTCGTGTGATATATACGATTACGATCGCACTGCAATCGGTAATTGCAGTCAACCATTAATTTATGTCCAGAATGGATAGGCTTAAGGAAATACTCATGTGGTGATTGTAGTCAACAATATATGAAAACCAAGGCAAATTTCTTTTTAGATACATCTACTACAATGGAATGCATTACGACTGAAAGGGAAAACCAAAATATTGCGTGATGACCAGATTTATGCAAGGTGGCCAGGGTCAGGAAAAAGTCAGGAAAAAATATGAGTCACGAAAATCAGGAAAAAGTCAGGAAAAAGTTTCCTAAAGATCGGGAAAAAGTCAGGAAATTCGAACATCAGGGTCAGGAAAAAGTCAGGAAAAAATATGAGTCACGAAAATCAGGAAAAAGTCAGGAAAAAGTTTCCTAAAGATCGGGAAAAAGTCAGGAAATTCGAATATCAAAATTTCATTTTTTTTTTCAATTTTTGATAGTTCTGTCATTGATTGTCTTTTATGTCTTCTGATTTATTTCGCTAGATTTTCACTCCCAGTGCTGACTATGTCAAAACTTTTCAGTGTCTTTTCTGACATTCTAGACACTCTCGTTAATTCGTTGGTCTGGAAAAGGTAAGGAAAAAGTCAGGAAAAGTCGTTTTTGAAAACTGCCTGGGAACCCTGTGAATGTGAGACTTAGGAATGCACAGCAAAATTAAAGATAGCGGGTGATGCACAAGATGAACGTTAATCATAAACATAGCCCCGACCGTGGGCGGGCTCAAGTGCTGAAAGCAACATCAGGCATCAAGCGGGGGAATTGCCCATTTGGGAATAGCGCTGTCGGGAATTGCCCTGTGGGTAATTGTCTTAGAATTGGTATAGCCATCAGGCGTTACGTGAGGTAACTAGGCAGTAGCAGTATGTTATATTGGTGGTTATCGCTGCAAGGATTGATGAACAGTGTTGAAACCCGCGTCCAGTGATAAGATTGACGGTGACGTTAGACAGTTTGTACATATCATAAGGGTCCAAAAAACCTGATGTTTTTGGATAAATGACAGAATTAAAGACCGGAAGAAAATGTAAGGTGTGCTTATGACAAGTTTATTTCGTTTTAGGACGATTTGAGGACGAAAAGAATTGTGGGAGGCCGTTGGGAATACGCTTCGACAACGAGAAGTATTTGGTCGTGGTGGATGCATACAAGGGCCTGTTCAGGGTCAATGTGGCCACAGGTACTGATTCTGATAATAACAACAAATCTACGTATGTTTGGCTGAGAAGATTCCAAGTCTGAGACAGCGATAAAGAAATAAAACCAGGTGCTGTTTCCCTGAACTGCTTGCCATTGTTGTACACAGAGAAGCTGAAGGAATTTTGTTTTTAGCATTTCACCATTCCACTATTTACCTTTTGTTACGTCCTTATTTCACCAACTGTTCTAGAATCCTGTAACTTCCCTACCTGTCTAGTAAAACTTATCACATTCGTTGAGGGACTGTAACTGGAGCTCAAATATCATATTCCAAAAAAAAATGTTAGCATTTCTGACGAGAATATGCATTTATCATGTGTGTCTGACTGAGGAGAATTTTGCTGACGCATGGATGCCAGCTAGTAGGTCCTCCTGTGGGGGGGGGGGGGGGGAGTGCCGCCTGTGAACACTGCTGCTCTGGTTCTATTTGCCAGGGTGGCCTCAGAATGATTAAATGGTTAGGGATAAGAAATGAACGGCGCCTGTTTACTCCAGTGTAAATAACGAGCAAGCCCTGGGCTCGACATTAGACCTGATAGCTACGCCCGCCAAGAATAGCTAACAAAAACAAAACTTTTCTTTCTGTTGCAGGTGATTATTTCCAATATTTCTCATCCGATATTGTCATAGATGGCGAGAAACCAAAGTTTCTCAATGATTTGGATATTGACTCCGACGGAATGATTTACTTCACTGATTCCAGCACAAAATGGTACAGAAATGAACTGGTCAACATTCTCCTGGAAGGTGAAAATACTGGGAGGTAATCTGAAACTACTTCAAAACGCACAGTCTTCATTTTCTCCTGTGTAACGAAGGGATATAGTTATGAGTTTGTCCGTCTGTCCGCAAGCATGTCTTGGCTATATCTCCGAAAGTATAGTTGGGATTGTTGTGAAATTTCACACACGAATACAGCACATATTGAAGGTGTGCAACGTCAAATTTTTGTTTGGATTCATATAAAATTTCGAAGTGACAGTATTTTTTCGATTATTGGACTTGGCGTATTTTGGAGTCGTGTCCAGGCTGGATCTCCAAAACTATTCATTGAATTATTTCGAAATGTCAGCTGTGGATAGAGCACACATTGAAGGTGTGCAACGCCGTATTTTTGTTCGGAATTATGAAAAATTTTCAAAATGACAGTATTTTGACTTTTGGTGAAAGTTAGCGTTTGTGTAATTTTGTCAGCATAATGGAACGTCGTTTTTGGGTTATATCTCCGAAACTAAAGGTCGGATTGTTTTGAAATATTACCCAAGGATGAAACACACGTGGAATATGTGCATCGTCGTGGTTTTATTCCAATTTTTTGGTATTGTTGAACAATCTCCCATACGGATAGAGCACATATTGCAGGTGTGCTACGTCGTATTTTTGTTGGGATTCATGAAAAATTTTAATAATGACAGTATTTTGAAATTTGGGAAAACCTCGCGCTTTAATATAATTTTATCTGCGAAATTGAACGTGTCTCACAAGCTTGTCTCCAAAACTATTTTTCTGATTTCTTTAAAATTTCACACACGGATAAAACAGATATTGAAGATTGTCAAAATTACTTGTTTTTAACTTAAACTTAATCTGCCGAAATTGTAAAACTGTTAGAATTGTCAAAAATGGAATGAAAGTGACTGTAGTATAGCACTTTGCAAGCCGAGTTTAGCCCCGATTTCATAGGTCACTCTCTTTTTCTTTTTTTTTTTTTTTTTTTTTTTTTGTCTTAGCACTATATCTCCTGGCATGTGAAGTGTAATTTAATTTTCATGAAACAGACATGAGATTTGTCCTGTCAATGTGCTGATACTGAGGCTTACCTGAGCATTATTTTTGACAATGTGGCAATTAAAAAAACACACACATTTTTTTTTCGGGGGGGGGGGGGGACTTCCGCTTGTTCTCTTCTCTGATGAAAAAATGAAGAGATTTAACACCCTTGCTTATGCTTCAGAAACAGATTTAATATTGCAGCCAGTTGTTATTTCGATGACATGTTCAGAATAAACGTTTTCGCGATATATGTTACAGGGAATCTGAAATTAGGGATTTCATGAAATCCCTAGTGGATTCGTGTAATGACTTGCTAAATCAATTTCGATGTTTTTATTGAGAATTTTCATGTTTGCAATGTAATATCTCACCGAAATTAATAGTAGATTTTGATTAATATACTCAAAGCACTCGATTGCCAAACTATCATTCATGAAATACTTCAGTATCTGAATTTAGCGATATTTTTTATCGTATGTAACTTACGTCACATTTCACGCCAAATTCTGTTATTATGGATGGTAATGTTATAAATTCCAATTCCTTTCGATGTGAAAAGGGATACACAGTTTTGAAGAACCACTAAACAGCCTTCCTGAATGAATAATTTTTCAAAATAGTTTTATAATCAATATGAGCTTATTCATTACACGAATTCCCTAGGGATTTCATGAAATCCCTAATTACACAGATTACCTGTAACATATATACATACATGTATATAGCAAAAACGTGTGTGTGTATTGTGTGTGTGTTTGTGTTTGTTATATGTGTGTGTGTGTGGACGACTGAATACAATTAAATGTGGGTTTTGTCAAACTTGGTGACTGACGATTTATTCACTCTTCAATCGAGAGTACAATATACGTAATAAACTACAGCATCAGTTTATTATACTCAACATTGAAAAAATTCAAATGCTTATAGTCACAAAGTCTGAAGCGTAGACTCTGTCATGTATGATGTATCCCACTTTCACCAAAAATGCTTCTTTCTGCAGATTGGTGAAATATGATCCATTCAAGAACACAACGGAGGTGCTGGCGAGAGGCTTGTACTTCGCCAACGGTGTGCAGCTGTCCCGGAAGGAAGACTACATCCTTGTCTGCGAATCGGGAATCGCAAGAGTTTTAAAGTATGACGTTAAAAGCACATTATTATCCGTTCGTAAGGAAGGAATGTAGTTATGAGCTTGTCTGTCTGTCTGCATACTTGTCCGGGCTATATCTCTGAAACTGTAGGTCGGATTGTTTTGAAATTTCACACACGGATAGAGCACATATGGAATGTATGCAATGTCATATTTTTCTTCGAGTTGGTGAAAAATTGTCGAAATGACTTTTTTTTTATTATTGGAACTGAGCTTATTTTCTACATCGTGTCCAGGCTAGATCTCCGAAGCTTTTAATTGGATGTTTTGCAATTTCACAAACGGAAAGAGCACATATTGAAGGTTTGCATCGTCGTGTTTTTGTTCCGATTCATAAAATATGTCAAAATACAATATTTTTACTTCCAGCCAAATTTTGGCTGAGGGCTATTGCTATCGGTTAGTCCGTACGTCTGTCCGTCCGTCCGTTAGCATTTGGGGTGCTATATTTCGTACGCACCAAAACGTTGAATTTCTGTGGTCGGATCGTTTTAAAATTTAACACAGTGACAGAATATAAATTAAAAATGTGCGGCGTCAAGGTTTGAGTGTGATCGACCAAAAATTGTCGAAATTATGGCCCTTTCAACTTGGACAATTTTTAGGCAATTTTTTTTGTGTGTGTATTGCACTTTCATAGAGACAACTTTGTACGCATCACTTTGACAGTGTTGTGGTGGAGGATGCGTCCGCTTCGGTTGAATGCGGAAGGCGCCCGCTGGTGCAGTCGTTTTCCTTCAGGTGTTAAGAAGTGGTGAATGGTCGAGTGAACTCATTGGGAAACTGTTGATGTGTCGCATTGGGTATACAGCGTGACAGGCCCGCGCCGATTGGTTTAGGATTTGGGGGGATGTTGGTGTAGTAAACATGTTGGTACTAAGTTCAAGTTTGTTTGAAGTCCTTTTGATAGATTTTGTGCCATTTTAAAATTTACTTATATATCAAGTATATTGGGTATCTTCAGAAGTCGAGGACGAAATTTTAAGTTTCACACGGCGTTGCATAGAACGAGTCGAGATTGTGCATATGGCAGTATATATGTGGTCAGTAAATTTGATTTTGTCGGATTTTGAGGCGAGGGAAGTTTTTGTGCTACCTAGCACAAACTTTTCATGTAGTTTTCAAGTATGTAAAACTCTGTAGATTGGAACCACTTTATAAATGAGGATGTGATCGTTTCTAAAACATCACTTTTTGGTCGCTACGTAACTTGTAAGATATGTTTTTGGGCGGCTCTTTTCTCATTGGTCCTTAGTTTAGGCGCGAAGCTCTTTGATTGGTTGCATTTTGAATTAGCTGTTCTGCCAGCAACCATATAAGGAACGCGCATGCTGCGCCATGAGCAGTTGATTTTTCTCAGACATAGAGGCCACACGTCAGGTGTGAGTCCCAGTGTTGCACAGGAAGTTGTTATTTGTCGTGCTGGTGCACAGAGAGTTGTTATTATGGATAGTGTAAAATAAGGGAAATAAAAACAAATATTCAAGTGAGAGATTAGTTTATTTCCACTGCAGTTTTACTGGATATAAAAATAACGGAATTTCAGAAATTATAAAACGTTGCAATCTTGCTCCGTCGAAAGTCACACGACGCCTTCAAAGAGGACCCGCTAATATCGTCTGCTATTTACTGCTATATTTTGTACGCAGCAAAACGTTAAATTTTCGTAGTCGGATCGTTTTAAAATTTAAGACAGTGAAAGAATATATATTAAAGGTGTGCATTGTCAAGGTTTCAGTTTGATCGACCAAACATTGTCGAAATTATGGCCCTTTGAACTTTTTCGTGTATTGCACTGTCATACAGACGACTTTGTACGCATCACTTCGACATGAACGCTTTGATATAAAGCTGTGAAACCTTGCACAATGCAAGTACATTTAAAATATGCGACGTCAAGGTTTGAGTGTGATCCACCAAAAATTGTCGAAATTATGGCGCTTTCAATTTAGGCAATTTTTTGTGTATTGCACTTTCATAGAGGCGACTTTGACATGAACGCTTTCATATAGTTATGAAATGAAATCAAACAATCAATTAAAACCAGGGCTTTTAATCTGTCAGGCCTTTCTTTACAACAGATGTCGCAAAAATCGAGTGACGTGCCATCTCATAACTGCATATCAGTTTCCATTCCGAATGCTTGAACATAAAGGCGCTGGCTGGGGGCTTTGTATCTATGATTGTTATGTTTTCATTTGGTAAAGAACAGTATTTATGCAGTTTTGTCCGCGCTGTGGAATGTCGTGTCTGAGCTATATCTCTGAACCTGTAGGTTGGATAGTTTGAAAATTTCGCACACGGATAAAGCACATATTGCAGGTGTGCTGCTTCGTTTTTTTTGTTCAAATTGGCCAAAAATGTCTAAATGACATTATTTGGAAATTTGGTGAAACTTTGTGTTTTTATGTAATTTTGTCTGTGTGTCTTCCAAACTGTGTCTCCAAAACTTTTCTTTCAATTTCACACAGCAAAATAGCGTTTTTTTTTTAAATGCAAAACTTATCTTTTGTAGAAATTTAAAAATGCAAAACTGTCGGTCGCTAAGAAACACGATCTGGGGGTGGATTAGGTTATAGCCCAGCAACTCCGCGTTGCCAGTGCACCAGCACCACCGAGGGGCGAGCAGGCAGTAGAAGGGACCTCGTCCAGCCAAAACCCTACATCCGTCGCTGAGCAATCTTGCCGGCCGAAAGATCCCCATCGCTCTATCACTAATGTCTATACAGGATATGGTGACACTATTTCCTGCTGTACGTCACTTGGATATAGCACGCTCACCCGTCAAGGCCCAATATCTCACCCCACGTGACTTTGCCGGACGCTGACAAGTTACCACCCACCCCCCCCCCCCCGACTACTGTGAATCAGACACACATTCCGAAGCGGAAGCTGACGATAATGATTCCTCGCCGTCGGGGAAGTCTACAGATATGCAGTTCACCGACTTATTGCGCATGCTCTTCGCTTATGACAAAAGTGGTGCTCGGCTGGAGCCACTGCGGTCCAATGTCCCGCGACGTCACCTGCGGTTCGCATCGCAGAGAGAGGTCGAGCCTCGCCCCGTGCAACTAGCCCTAACTACGGTGGATTGTATTAAGCAAATTTTCAACTCGAAGACGGAAGATCATGCCGAGAAAATTTTGCAACACAACCATGCCTATCATAGGATCTCCATTTGTCGTTTGCCTGACGTGAAGACTGAGCCTTTGCGTTACCCACGAGAAAATTCCTAACCATGAGAGCACTACAGCCTGAACATTCTGTCTTTCCAGGATGTTGCCCTGGTGGCACTGCGAGACATTTCATACAAGCAATACCGGCCGATTATGCCCCGGTTGTGGAAAACCTCACCCACTCCATTGCACGAGCCTTATGTAACATTGCCCTATTGCAGAGTGAAGCAGTGGCGGGAATGGAAGGGTTACGACAAGGGGGGTGGGGGGGGGTGAATGAGACAGATTCGTTGGGAAATTAGGTATATGCTACTCCAGATCTGTTTTGTTGTTCGCACCGGTGGGGGTGACGCACGCTTCGCGTGACAAGAACTCGCAGAAAATGAATTCGCGCGACCTGACGAAATTCATTCCATGTCGAGACAAAGGCACCCACCTCTGGTTTCACGTCTATCAAAGTTGGCAGCATTGCTTGGTTAAATTAGCTTCAAAATACATTAAAAGTGGCGTTTTAAGAAATTAAAACGCATTTGTATGTGTTATAGGAGTTTAACCTAAGCAATGCTGCCAACACAAAGATGCTCTCCCAGCCGCCCACTCTTGTCTTTGAAACTGGGAAAGTGGTTTCAATTTGTGATTTTAACCTAATCTCATTTGTATGAAGGAATAAACAGTGGAAGTTGTTTCATTGGTTTTATTTGCGCTCCGAAGTACATATGCACTCCGTATTATCAAAGTTGGCATCATTGCTTAGGTTAAACTACAATAACACATAAAAATGAGTTTTAATTTCTTATAACGCCACTTCTACATATAAATTATGCAGAGCAAAATGCATCCATAAATTTAACTTTCTGCGTAGCAATCAAAGAGAACATTAATCTCCGTGTAAAGTGTGGTTGTGTTTTTACCCTCGCTCTATGCATGACGCAATATAAACATTCCGCAGTTTTGTTCTACATCAATTTCAGGTACCATCTGAAAGGATCAAAAGCTGGACACCTGGAAACTTTTGCGGAAAACTTACCTGGCTATCCCGATAACATCCGGCGTTCTAAAAGCGGAGGTTTCTGGATCGGAGGTGCTTTCGTAAGGAATCCGGATAAATTCTGCCTCATCGATTACGTGCTTCAGAGACCCAAGCTCCGAGAATTTTTATCCAAGGTAAACTGGGCATATATAAAATGAAGCAGCTGAAATTTTCTTGGGTTTGTCTGGATTATGTCTCCCCTACCAAAGGGAGTTCATTCTCTCTGTGTGTGCTTGTATGTACGTCTGTATATGTGTCAGTCTGTTGTGAACAATATATATCGAGCACGAAAAATTGGATAGACCTCGAACCTGGTCTATTTATTCCTCGGTTAGGTCGGACGCTTCTTTTAACGTTTGGCGCATGTCGCATTATAAGGGAAGGTCCATAACGCCATTACATGAAAATCTTGTATGTAATATTTCTTAGGCGTTGAACATCGAGTGGTAGAACGAACGAGTGCGGCGCATGACGTCATCACGTAAAATATATGTATATTGTGAACAAGATCTTGTGTGCAAAATATCTCGATAATAGGAAGTCGCCTCGACTTCAAAGTTTATGTGGCTGTTTCTTGCGTCCATTCGATGGTTCGTTCAACTTTTGACAAATGTGACGAAATTAAGAAAGGCGTATGACGTTATTTGCGCTAAAATCTTACATGTAACATTTCTAAGCTGTTAACCGTCGGAGAAAGTTGAAACCTGGTGGAAATGTTGCTTGGTAGATTCGGAAGATTCTTTTAAATTTTGCCCGGACTACTAGAATTAAACGAAAACGACATATGACGTCATTAGGTATAAAAAGTTGACAATATCTCGATAGCGGAGAGTTGGGTCGACATCAAACTTGGTGTAGTTGTAGGATAAATTCGCACGGTTTTTGTTAAACATTTAACTCACAGCCTAGAATGTTCCAAAGTTAAACCCTTGAGTGGTCTGTTCAGAAATATGGCGCATTTGATTCCGGGAGGTGTTGTGTAACCGTTAGCAATGTTTGCAGTACCCGGAAGTAATTTTCTCTTTTAAATTGGGGCATCTGATATCTTGTATTATGACAAGCAGCTCGCCATTTTAGTACCAAATTGCACCCACCCTTCCCTTGCCCATCCAGGTGAGTTATCTGTTGCACAGTTATAAGGAATTCTTTTCTGGTGTTTTTTTGGAAGATGGGAATGTAAACACAATCGAGATATTGTGGCTTTGGGTGTAGGACAGTTGACCAACCTGCACTTTGATCAACCGCCATTTGACCAATGGACATTTGACCAACCCCTTAATGAAAAAAAACAGACATTTGACCAACATTATTATTTTTTTTTTTTTCTATCGCTTCTCAGTAACACATTTGCAAGCAAAATATTCCACAACTGCACAGCTAAACAATTATAACACTGCAAATTAAATTACTGTCCCAAACAACCCGAGCTGGGTTCAACCTCACGATTAAAAAGTCACAACACTACAACTAGCGCTGCTCTGAAATTAATGTCCAAATCGAACACCATGTTCAATTCCTCTTTTATTCCCCACAGGGAGAATATATGCGATCGATCGTCGGTCGGTCTGTCATCAACAGCTTGTTAACACGATAACTTAAAAACTGCTGCAAGGATTTTCATTAAACTTGGTATGTGGCTTCTATTTGAGCAAACACAGATTGGTATTGTAAATGGGCCAGGTCCGTCCAAGGAAAATGGACCAGCTGGACTTAGAAAATTTCAGCCCTTGACTATTGATGGCCGTGTTTAACTGATGGGAGGCCTGTGGGGAATATGTGGGCTATACACACTGCTCTAGTTTGAACTGCTGCAGCCTTTTGCGTTCCTCATAGAAATCCTGGAACAGAACTTGCGTGCGGCGCAGGATGGCGGGCTGAGGCACTTCGTGGTCGATTTGCGGCTGCACTTGTCGGAAACGCCCGGTGACGTGGGTGCGATCAAAGTACGTGACGAGATCATCTAATTCCGAAGGAGCTGTTTCCCGAATGTAGGCCATTCCCTCAGCAACTTGATCCACAGACAGAAAGAACTAGCGGGTGTTTCTGAAGCACGGCACAGAAGCACTAGGCCCAAATCCTGAATCTTGTGCCAGGTACTCTGGGTTACGTGGAGGTAGCAGCGGTACACGTGGACTTGACGGCCCAAAACAGCTGTGACAGCACGCATGGCAGCTCAAAATCGGTGACGACGAAGCGCGGAGATTAACGGGGCACTTAGATATCGACAACAGGTGACACCTAATGACACCCAATGACAGAGGAGAGGATTAGCACACTCTCCTTTCACTCTCTGTGAATCCTGTGAAAAAGTTGGTCAAATGCCTGTTTTTTTATTAAGGGGTTGGTCAGATGTCCATTGGTCAGTTGGCGGTTGGTGAAATGGCGGTTGGTCAAACTGCGTTTGGTCAAAGTGTATGTACCCCTTCAACACTGTTGCTTCAATTTATACTAGTGTCTCTACCGACAGAAACTCTTCCCCACTAATGCATTAGTTGTGTTTTAGCAAGGTTTCATCCTTGGTCCAGCTTCGCAGTGTTTGTACTGCTTGGGCGATTTGTTCGTCCTCCAGATCTCTAAGTAGCCTTTCGCTTTAAGCGCTATTCTTTGCGCGATGTGCTGAATTCATAACCTGCTCATTTGCTGAATTCCTGAGCTGCTCAAGTCAAGTATAACTGCTGGAATTCTAATTGCAATTGACTTTCTAATGTATGAGGGTCAGGATTTATAGGGGATTAGGCCTCGTGAATGGTCAGGGTTCATTAGCCAATGAGGGAAAAGCAAACATTGAGTAGGCTGAGGAGACCCTGAGTAATTTTATTATTAAGATTATTAACTCAGTAACTGCACTTAGGGTACAGACCCTTACCGTAACGTTGGCTAAAAGAGCTGGGGTTGTGTTTAGAGTCGTACCTACATTAGATGGCAGGGAAGAGGGATGTTTGGTGAAGGTTAGCAACGAATCCCGGTCATCTGCCCCCCCCCCCCCGGTCAACTGCCCCCCCCCTTTTTGCAACCCGGTCGACTGTCCCCCCTCCCTCAAAGTGGAGGGATGGTCTCTTGCCCCCTCCATTTACTATTTTTTCTTGGGTTCTTGGCTTACAAAGACAGAATAAATAAATTTATATTCATTTTATTGAATGTATTGCACCTCGGTAAATTGCAATTCACCAATAGGAAACTAATTGCAATTAGAAAAGCAATTAGTTTACGGATCAGTCTCTCCTAAGATCAATATTGGTGAATAGATCAATGAAGATCAATTGTTTCAGAGACGAAGTAGACGGGGACATCACAATTGCCTAATTTTTAAAGAATTTTTTTCCACTAAAAAAAGGAGGGGGGGGGGGGGGGGCAGATGACGACCCCGTCAAATTGCAAGGGGGGGGGCAGTCGACCGGGTTGCAAAAAAGGGGGGCAGTTGACTGGGGGGGCAGTTGACCGGGGGGGGCAGTTGACCGGGGGGCAGATGACCGTTTACCGTTAGCAACACCTCCCAGACCTGGATAAAAAAGTATACAGTAAAACTGCTGTAATGACCAATTTCGAAACCCGGATAAAAAGGACGTACAGTAAAACATGTTTTAGCGACCACCTTCCAGACCCGTAAAAATGTACAGTAATACCTGTTTGTAGTGTCCACCATCCAGAACCGGACAAAAAAAACGTACAATAAAACTTTTTAGTGACGACTTTGTAGACGTGGAGAAAAAGGTGTACCGTAACCCTGGCTGTAGAGATCACCTTATAGACCCAGACAAAATGCTTGTACAGTACCTGGACTTGTATGGAAAAAAGAGGATTGCTGTGTTACATATCCCCCCTCCCACCCCATCCCCTTCAAATATTGGATACAGATGATACGCAGCCCGACTTTCTGGGCACATGGTATACATTTGTATAAGATAAAAGGTCTTATTATTCTGAAAAGAGTACAAACATATTGAAATTAAATCTTATGAAAGGGATATTGGGGGAAACATTTGTTTTTGTTCACAAACCAAAAAAAGGCAACTGCTCGCTAATAAAAGTGCTTGACCTATTTGGGTACTCTGTTGATGGTGAGCTCTGGCTCTCGAGTTTTTTTATTTTTTAAATTTTTACAATGAAATATGATTATGTTTGAAGAAATAAATCTTTATTTAAGTAAAAAGAAAATGGAAAATGGTTATTGGGGAATTATGCAGACATTTGTTTATGTTCACAAAAACAAGAAACTAAATAGGTGTGAATTGAAAGCTTATTCTATAAGCTATTTTTGCGTTTTAATTTTTGTCAAGTGTTTAACATTTCGCTAGCGAAATGAGGTTCTAGTTTGTTTTTGTTTTTTTTTTCGCCAAAAAAGAGCTCTCTCTCTCTCTGTCTCTCTCTCTCTCTCTGTCTCTCTCTCTGTCTCTCCCTCCCTCCCTCCCTCCCTCCCTCCCTCCCTCCCTCCCTCCCTCCCTCCCTCCCTCCCTCCCTCCCTCCCTCCCTCCCTCCCTCCCTCCCTCCCTCCCTCCAAAACTGGTAGGTTTCTCCTTTCACCTTTGAAATGTCTTTTAGGGCTGGGAAAAATGCCCACAGACATTCTTGTTATACAAATCAACCTTAATAGTGCCTCTCTTAGCTAAGACTTCTTGGTTTTGCTTCCAGGCATTCAACCCAGGAACTTTGCTGTCATTTTTCGGGCTGGACGCGGGAGCTATTGTCATGCAAATAAGCGAAACGGGCGAAATCACGCGGACGCTGCATGACCCGACAGGTTCCGTCATCCAGTCGGCTAGCGAGATAGAGGACAACAATGGAATACTTTACATAGGCTCCTACAAGGCACCGTTCCTAGCAAAACTAGATACTACAGTGAAACATGACTAAAATTATGTCTCAATTATATGCCCGTCCACTCCTCCCCTCTACAATACAATACAATCAGAGTTCTTGTTTACCACTTTTGAGGGATTGTCAACACATAAGATATAAATCCATTCAGCTACTTAAAAAAAGAATTTTAAAATGTAATATTAAAATAATGCGATTAGGTTTTGTTTTCAACTAGATTAAAATATATTTAAGTACAAACTGTGTTCTACAAGTCTGTCCTCGTGGTATCGTGCAGCATTACTGGGTGTGATTTTATGGACCACACAAGCAGTCTTGAAGTTAATCCT
This sequence comes from Protula sp. h YS-2021, assembly GCA_949752745.1. Lineage (NCBI taxonomy): Eukaryota > Metazoa > Annelida > Polychaeta > Sabellida > Serpulidae > Protula > Protula sp. h YS-2021. Next base: position 58,634,372 of record OX457024.1, read on the forward strand.
ACACTCTACGGTGAAGTCGTTTCGAAGAACGATGCTTGACTAGTTGGACAGGTTTTGCAGGCTTGGACATATTTATCCGAAAATATAAAAGCATATGGTCAGTTCTGAGGTTATCAACATTGCAATGTGCAATGTCGTGTAAGTTTTGAAATGGGTCCCAAATTTGTCAAAAACTGATAAAAAATTTACATCGAGACATTGTATGGAGATTTTGTAATTGGAAGTTTTCGGAAACTACAAGGACAAGTGCTGGAGGGGGGAGGGGGTTACTTCTGTTCTTTTTGGTGAAAAGATCAATAATTACAAATAATAATTAAATTTACAGAGGTTTTTTACATTGTAGCTCTGTTAAGTGAATGTTAATTATTGTAGAAAGGACCTGTGAAGCGAAGAACGTTGGGGAAACATCACATAGTACTAAATATGGAAAATATAAAATTATCTATCGTACGTGGTACGGTAGTTTTGATTTACGCACAGCCTAGTCTGATTCATTTTTTAATCTGCTATTTCTTTTCTAAAGCATGCTATAATTATCTGATGTTTTCCTGTGATAAACAATTCGAAATGATTATTCGAGCTGTAAGCATTCCATGTTAACGCTCGCATATTAATGCTGATGAAAATCGAGGAAAGTTCCGCATCTTTGGTTTGCCTGAAAGGTCCATTTTATGTTGATTTGTTTTCTTATTTTTCTTCGATGCGTGTTTTAATGGGTTTGCCTGGAGTAAGGTCTTTTAATGAAGCGTATCAGTCTTTGTACGTAGATTTCGCCGGATTTGGACAAATCGCCAACCGGTAGGACAAAAGTGCCAAATAAAGAGGACGAAAAAGAATAGTACTGCAGGTTAAAAATGCCAAATTTAGAACAATAGCATTATGTAATTAAATCATATGAGTAGTTTCACTTATCTGAAAAGTACAGTCCACATCGCCATTACACCCGTTACAAGTCCACTCGGGCTTTATACTTGTGTCCCGTGACTGAGATGTAATGGCGTCGAGATATTTCTTTCTTCGCACGCTTGTTGTCCAGCTACATAGCGGCTTCAGTTTTAGAATTTTCTGTCTTCGTTTGAGGCTTCGTGTCGTACAAGCTGCGAATCTTTATATACGCAGAAGTTTGAATCTTCCCAACTCAACAGGGTCTTCCGGACCCAAGCTGGGGCATCTGAGATGTCTGAGGGATTGGCTGTACTTGCCGCTTAATTTGGCTTGGCTCAAATGTCTTGGTGCTTATTTCGTACTGGGTTTTTCTCTATTTTATTCTCTGCAAGTCGTTTCCGGGCACACTTTGCACAGACGCAGGGGTTTTCTCAAGATTAATAAATTGATAATTAGACATTTTGCATAGAGACTGGAGTTTTGTCCAGACAAGTTCTTAGAAACTGTACGGCCAAGATTTTAGAACTTTGCACAATGGATATATATGTAAATATATATTGCAGATTATTTTTGAAAATTGACGGATCGACACTTTGTCAAATATTGCTGAAATTGACAGCTTTTGCATCGGGGCTTTGATCCTGAGAGGTTCTAACCCCCTGTTTGAAAAAAATATCAGAAACTATTTCAAAACAGTCTTTTGCAGTGATTCCGACACGTTGAAACCATAATGAACACCAAATAGAAGGGCTATGGCACTTGGATAATAATGACTTCAGTAAGTTCAGTTATGTGTTAATACTAGTTTTATATATGTAAATTAAATATGTTGTATGTGTAAATGTTCACATTGGGACCACAGTCAATAGATTCTGTACTGGCCATGGTGGTTGGAACCAATAACAAAGCTTAACGCTGTGCATTTTAGTCTGTGTTTCCACATCATGGTGTGGATAGTGCGCCTTCACAGCATAAAGTGGAAGTGGCTAAAGCACCTTCGCATCTTATTCAGCTAAGATGTACACAAGTTAGAATTGGCAGCTCAGAACGAAATTAATGTTAAGGATGTATAAAATTTGTAATAATAGAATTAAAAATGTTCAACATCTGTTTGCCGTATTTTGACAGAATCGTAGTGCCATGCCGTACTGTTTCTCTGACGGCACCTGGGCACCGCCACCCGGCCGTCTTGCCCCCTACCACCTGGCGATCTTGCCACCCCATACCACCTGGCGATTTTGCCACCCCCTACTACCTGGCGGTCTTGCCCCCCACCACCTGGCTGTCTTGCCCCCCCCCCCCCCCACCATCTGGCGGTCTTGTCTCCTCCCCTATTTCCCTGCAGGTTTAATTTAGTGCAAGTATCAAGTGCTAACAATGTAGAGAAGTGTGTTGGTTTCCAAGCGTACCATTTCGCCTAAAAATCCAAGTGTCGCTCTAATTTTATTACAATTTCATGTTTTGTAATTAACTTAATTGTTTGATAAGATTATAAAAGCTGGTATTTAATCATAAAATGATTTTAAATTACTGTTTTACTTGTAATAAGCGAAATATTCATGACATAATAAATTAACAGTAAAAGACACCAAACTATCGAATTTGAAAGTGAACACTTCCTGGACAACTGTTATTCCATTTCCCAGTGCCATTTCACATGTGAAAGAAAATGAGATCCAAAAGACTATGAGATCCAAGAGACTGGGTTTTCTTAAGAAATTTCTCTCAGCTTCAAGCAAGTGATCTCGGATCAAGTGGACAGCCTGGGATCCTAGCGGTTACCAAGTTTAAAGAATTTATAAAACTAGTCCCGATCAATATTCACGAAATCTGACATTTAAGCTGGACTTAGTTACTTTCCCACTGACAACCCCTTTTTAGATTTGTAGAACATCCTCCAGGAAGTATTTCACCCAGGCTTTTTATTTTGTTAAGAGAGCAAGTCTTATTTTTATGTGAAGAAAAATGGTCAGGTAGAAAAAGGAATGTCCAGGGACGTTGTAACCAGCCAAGATCTGGTGAATCAGATCTCGATAGGTTAGTATGATCACCAAAAATGGAGGTCGTGTTTTAAAAACCGGTTACTGAAAATTTATCAAAGGATTACACTCAAAAAATGAAAACATTCTAATCCCCGGAACATTCAAACGGCGGCATGCGACAAGTTTTTGGAGGTGCGCAAAAAATATTAAAGAAAACGCCACATGAAAAGTAATATTCTAAAAGTTCCATCTAAATCCCATCAAACTGCAGCAGGCAACACCTTTTCGAAAACTAACAGACTTAAAATGCCGCCAGTTGGCCAGTTTTTTAAGGATCGCAAAAAAAGTACAGGTTCTGCTGTTATTAGAAACATCCAGGGAACCACTGTAAACAATTTCAAATTAATCCGGTCGAAACTGTGGGAGAAGAAACGTTTTGAAAACTGGATACTGAAGTTCTTCCTCCCCATTTAGCCAATGTTTGGCGAATCGCCAAAAATGTGCCTTTTCAAAAGAGGACCGCCTAGTGAATGAACATTTATACAGAATTTGAAGGCGGCCCAATCAAAATTGTATAAGAAAAAGCCTTTGGAAAAGTGCCCCACATATACCAGTTTTTGGTGTCTTGCCAAAAAAAAAAACTTTTCAAGCGAGGACAGCCTAGTAAACATGTATGCAAAATTTGAAGGCAGTCCAAATAAAATTGTGGAAGAAACCATGGAAAACTGGCTAGCAAAAATTTTACAATGCTCTCTATTTGGCCAGTTTCAATCGGATCGTCGAAAATTTTCAAGAGGCCTACCCAAGTAAACATTCGAACAAATATTAAAGGTAATCTAATCCAAATTGTGTGAGTATAAGCATTTTGAAAATAGCTTGCCAAAAAAATTATAAGTGCCCCTATGTAGTCAATTTTTGGCGGCTCGACAAAAAAAAACAAAAAAAAAACCAAAAAAAAAAAAACGAGATTTTCAAGAGAGAATCATCCAAGGAACAATCGATCAAAACTGGAAAGAAATCAGATCAAAATTGTGGGAGAAGAAGCATTTTGAAAATTGGCTGCTAAAAGCCCCCCATTTAGCTAATTTTTGGCGGATCACCAAAACATTTCCAGAAAGGCCTACCCAGGAAATATTCGTGCAAAATTTAAAGGTAATTTGATCCAAACTGGGGGGGGGGGGGAGAAGCATTCTGAATACTGCTTACAAAATTTCATTTTAAAATTTAGCCAATTTTTGGCGAATTACCAAAAAAGTAACTTTTTTAAAGCGAACATCTACATTTGGAAACGTAGCTAAAAAATTTAAAATGTCCCCTATTTGGCCAATAATTCAAGAGAAGCCTGCTTAGTAAACATTCGAACAAATTGTGAAAGGAATTCGTTCCAAATCGTGGAAGTATAAGATTATGAAAATTGGCCATCAAAAATTATAAAAATGCTTTCCCCCAATTTTGCAATTTTTTCAAAAGAGAAGCATTTTGGGAACAATCGCACAAAACTGAAAAGCAATCCGATACAAATTGTGGGAGTTAAACCATTTATAAAACTGGCCACAAAAAATGCCCCCCCCCCCCCCTGTTTGGTCTGTTCTGGGTGGCAAAAAGCAGCTTTTCAACAGACGAGTGGTTAGTGGACATTTGCGACAAAATTTGAAAGCAATCCGATCAAAATTGTGAAAAAAAAATCTTGGAAAAAGTGGCTACCAAAAAATTATATTGTGCCCCCATTTGGTCAATTTTTGACCGATAGCCAAAAAATTTCATGACAGGCCTACCAGGTAAACATTTGTACAAAATTTGAAAGAAATCCGATCCGAAGCGTGGAAGTGGAGGCATTTTGAAAATTTCTTTCGCCAAAAAAAAAAAAAAACATTGCAAGACAGGACATGAACATTTGTGCAAACGTTGAAGATAATCCGATCAATATTATGGGAGAAAAAGCATTTTGAAAATTGGCTACCAAAAATTTAGAAATGCCCCCTACTAGATACATTTCATGCCAAATACCCCCCCCCCAGCCCCCCCCCCCCCCAGATCTGGAAATGGGGTACCCGTTTTCAAAGGCACACACCAGCTGCCAGAGATCAAGCCTTGAGGGCATCTTTCCTTCCTCGTTCTACATGCTGTGGAGAGTTAGTTATCAACACTTTGCCAAGCATTTTAAATGACGCTTTACAGTATTGGTTTGAAATAGTGACTGCTACAGGCAGAGGAGCTAGAATGAGAAAGTAATAAATTTTACTTTTACTGGTATTGCTTCATTTATCAGATATGATCTCTGTTTTTTCTACTTTGTTTTGACTATCATTTCATACCTAGTGGAGGAAAATGTTATTTCCGATGGGAAAATGCAATGGTAAATTAATACTGAAGTTGTAAAATTGCTCAGTTACTGGTGTAACAGGCTATCTTATCCCCCCCCCCCCCCCTCTGTACAGCTCCGCACCCCCGGGGGAAGCTACACTAGGCTATCTTCTCCCTCCAGTATATTTAGCCCTCCCTCGGTCTTTTTTGCGTGTAAATATGTTTGATAATATTTGTTCATGAGAATAACTGAACTCGATTAAACTGTATAAAACTAACTTGAACTACTTTATTCACTAAATTCAACATAATTCAAACAAAATATAAAAAAGGCATCCTTGATAAGAAAGTTCTTTGTTTTTCTCTTAATATCCTTTTAGCATGTTTAGAAAGCGCAGGTGGATACTCCTGATCGCTATGATTATCATAAATAACATCCACATTATCCAAGAGAAACGCTTTCTTGTATGTTCAACTTAATCTTCCCGGTAGAAAGTTATACCAATAGGGGGCAAAAATACTAGGTGGGGGTGGGAGATAGCCTAGTCTAGCTTCCCACCTGGGGGAGATAGCATAGTCTATCTCCCCCCCCCCCGGGGGGAATCTGTACAGGGGGCAAGATATACTGTTACACCGGACATCCATTTATCGGTATGGTAAAGAACAGCCCGTCTGTTATTAGCGTAATGTAAAAATCTAAATGTATTTAAAACATTTTAAAGATTTTTTCCCCTATCGGAATACGGTTGTTTTAGGGTGCACATGTCCATTTGTTGCTTGGAGTGGTAGCTATAAAGTGTTCTCTGATGGTGGTATTTCTAACTAGTCAAGCCCCGGTGGCTGAAAAAGCTTAGTAAGTATTAGGTTGGTATTTTTCATCTACAGAATGAAAGGTTTATGTATATTTCTGTTAGTGGTCGTTATGAGAAAAGGTTACAGTGACCTTACTCCTGCTGCTCCATAAGAAATCCGAACGCCCGAAAGTGAATATATTTGACCGGTTTAGCAATTACCTGCTTTTCGCTTCTATGGGTGTAGTGAACTGCGCACTTAACTACTGTGACTACGGCGACAGAATGATGTTGAGATAGTGACTGATACTTTGTGCTACACAGTGTGTATGTGTGTGCGCGCGAGTGAGACGGACAGAAAGAAGATGGAGGGAGCATCAAAACCAGCTCCAAAAGGATTTGGTAGTTCATTGGAAGCACTTTTCTTGGATTTTGGACAGTGCCACTTGTATTGTTAATTGGAGTTATGGGCAAAAACATGCATTTTTTTCAACTTCAGGCATTTTCGACTCCCGTTATCCCTAACTTTCTTTTTAAGGAGACAATGTGAAGGAATGTTTTTTTTATGTAAAGATTTTGTAGTGCTACAATTATAAACAGGAGAAAATTTAAATTTGGTGGCAGTGGGGACAGCAATTTTCATGGTTAAATTATCAGCCATAAAAAAGAAGTCACAAATTTACTTTGCATATATTAGAGTGAGTGTACGCGCCTTAGTATACATTGGTTCAATTAAATAAGAAAATCATTTCGCTAGCGAAATGTTGAACACTTGACAAAAATTAAAACGCAAAAATATTTCCTTCAGTGGGTTATTTCTTGAATAATATATTGCAAACAACACAGCTTGAATACGTCTTAAAAGCAGAGTAGTGTTTGGTTCATGTTGACTCAAGGTTTTATTGACTGATCACGCATACGCCGTGTTATCTATTTACGCAATGAGAGCCCGCACAAAGCTGAGCAACTGTGTTCTGTGCTGTGCTACGCATTTACTTGCAAAAATACACTTTTCACATGGCGTTTTAAACAAGAAAAGGAAATCGAATGCGAAAATAAGTGTCATGCACACGTTCATATCAAGTTCTATCAAAGTCCCAAGTTTCGTGGCCCTGGGGCCCGTAGTGCCAGTGGAGGAGATGACACAAGAAATCCCGATTACTGTCAAGAAAAAATAAGATACCAACGGCTGCTCGCACAAATTCAAAAACCCCCTGGAAGCCAAAAGGTTGTCAAGTGTTCACTATATTTTGCTATAGTTCTATAGTTGCTATAGTTCTTTTTACGATGTTTAGTTTGAAACACAAATGACAGATTTATTTGATATAAAATGCTCTTTATTAAGCCGTAGAAGTCAGACGAAGAAGCTTCTTAATGTGATTTGTATTTTGACAACGCATCACTAACAGTTAAAAGAAATCAAATTGCTGCTAACACAATCAGAAGAGGTAATTACAATCACTGCAACACTGGTTTCTTTTTAGCGGTTGCGGGGTGGTTGCAAAATTTAGTTGCAAGAGCTAAAATATGTACACTTTCAAATTTATTTTATCTACAACATGCTTGTAATTGAGATGTTGGAACTGGTCATGTTTTAATTAATACTCGTCCTTTAATCAACAATCATGTTTTAGTTTCAGGTCAAGGTATGACACTGCTGTTGGTGATTAAATGCTGGCAGGTTTTTTCAGCCAAATCAATTTTCTGTAATTTAAACAAGTGCATCAAAAACACTAACGCGCTCCGTTTTTTAAACCATCTTATACAATGATATATATATATATATAAAAAAAACAGCAACGCGCCCCAATTTCGAACTATTTTATAGAATAGTCTCGGACTAATTTCCAGTGTTCAAACACTTTACATACGACAAAATTGTAGCGGATATTATATTTTGCTCATCGATAATGCACATAAAATAGCTAGCATATTTTCCCACGTAAAAATTTACACGCAATTTACACGTAATTCCCACCAATTATTAAACGCCTTTTACACGTTTTTTTCACGGATATTAGACGGATTTTACGCATTTTTAAACTTATTTTATGTGCAGTTCAGTTTTCCCACCAATGTAATGACCCAGATAGGAGTCCCACATGGGGACCAGGCATAATATGTGTGGGTATTCCCACGTACCCACGCATAAATAATGTACGTTTTGCTTAGAAAATTCCCATGTAGTTACGTGGGATTTAGGAAAGTTTGAGACTTTCCGATATGTATTATACACATGAACCTTTATCATTATAGTGCAGTTAATTTTAATATTTAATGCTTATTTTTGATATCAAAATATTATTCAAGATATCAATAAATCAATATAGACCTCAATTTATATTTTGCTATCAATAATTGAACTTTATGGCAAAAATTTACTTTTGAGATCAAAAAATCAATTTTACAAACTTCAAAAACCATAAGGGAGACACACATTTACATAAAATATAACGAATCGTCAATTAAATTTTATAGATGAAAACTTGAATTATTGAGATCAATAATAGCAACACAATTTTTGATCAAGAATTGCTTCTTTTAATACAATAAAAATTTAAAGAAAGATTCTGTATGCAAGAACCATCCATTATTTCTTTACAGACGTGTGTTTCTGAATTTTATATTTAAAAAAACAGACTGATATTTTGATATCTTAAACATTCAAGCCCAAAAATCACAGAAATCAGTCCTAAAAATGAGTATGCCCTCCGGCGTTTTCAACAAATTCATTTATATATATGGACTCTAAAATGTTCCTAGGCAGCATGGTTTGTTGTTTAGACAATATTGATCAATTGTCTGTTTAAGTAGAACAGAATATTCATACATTGTCATATAAACACACCATTGTCAGCTAGAAATATAAATAACTTTTGAACCGATGTATATTATACTTAGAAAAAAGGCAGCCCTCCACTAAAATCCAGTATTTAGCAAAATTCAAATATATTATCGCTTAATGGCCCCCGTTTCCGGTCTGCGATAATAGGCTCACATTGCCAGACTACGTATACTATGCGCATATTTTCCCCATATATTTACACGTTGAAATTAATTCTCACGCATTATATACGTGTATTTTACATGGGAATGCCCATATGGGAAAACCTACGTAAAATACACGTGCAATATACAAATGACTTTTAATGAAATTTTACGTGGGAATCCAAAACTATAATACACATTTAATAAGCCTTTCAAATACGGGCATCTTTTTACCATGCAAAACATATGCATAATATGCCTCCCTAGCTACGCGTATTGTACGTACAAAAAATGCATATAACATGCGTATTGAAAATGGGCATATATTTTCCCGCGTATTTTATATGTGTAATAAAAATTCCTGGATATGCGGATATTATACGTAGGAAAATACACGTATACTATATGCGAATTCAATATGGGCATATTTTTCCCCACGCATTTTATACGTATATACGTATAATATACGGTTCTGGAAATGGGGATATTTTTATTATACGTATTTTATACGTTTATTATGCGTCCGAGAAAAGATGCCCAGTTTGCCCATGCATTTTAGATATTAAATACATATAATATACGCGTACTGTTTTTGTGGGGTAACAGCCTCGGGTTTATTCCCCCAGCCCCCCCCCCCCCCGAGTCAAACTACATATTACAGAACAGTCTCAAACTATTGTACATCATTGTCTCAGGCTTATTTCTTGTGTCAAACACATCTTATTCTATTTACGGCAACAAACTATTTTACGCAGCAGTCTCGGGATCAGAAGTTCGTTATTGCGAGTTGCGACGCTGGCAGGTTCAGAAAGTGTTCATCTGCATTGGACTCGACAGGCAGTTCAAAAAGTCCATTTTAACATAAGCAGTCACGTTTAAAGCAGCGTGTTGGGTTGTGAAGATCTTTGCCATGTTGACCGTGCTTATCTGCTTCCGAAGTGACAGGCTTTAATCTGAAATTAAACGTTGAATGTTTAAAACATACTTTGCTTATTTTAAAGCAAACTGCTCTAAAATTACATGTGAGGTACCGAGAAAGAAGGACAATAATATAAACACTGAAATACGAAAACTTTGATGGAAAAGTTTCATCTAAATTTTTGTCTTTTTTTTAAATCTTTCGTTTTCCGTAATTAAGAAAGATATCCCATAAGTTTTTCATGACAAATAGGAGCCCTTAGCTATGTTGACGGACAACTAGCAGTTTTCTTTAAGAGCATACCAGCAATACTGCTCTATCCGTGTGAGATTTTTTAATTATCGAAGAAATCGTCCATTTTCTCATTTCAATGAATCCGAATAACAATACAATGCTGCAAACCTTTGATATGTGTTTTATCTCTGTAAAATTTCAGAACAATCCAAACTCAGATGTGACTCGACCACATAACTACGCGAACAAAATGGCACAAAAGCTGAATTTTACGAAATTTAAACACTGCAATTTCGACAATTTCCCCCCCCCCCCCCCGATTCCGTGCAAAAAAGAAGGTTGCACTCCTTCAATATGTGCTCTGTGTGTACTTTAAAAAAACAACAGCACTGGAGATCTAGCGGGGACACCACTTCCAAAAATAAAAATAAAAAGTTCCACAGTCGAAAAAAGCTGTCATTGAGAATTTTTTTATGAATCCTAACAAAAATACAACATCACGCATCTTCTATATGTGCGCTATCCGTCTGAAATTTCAAAATAATCCGAGATATAGCCCGGACATGCGGACAGACGAACAAGCGCATAACTATATCCCTCCGCTGCATGGGAGTTAAAAACTACTATTTTCCTCACTTCTTGATATTGTAAACAACTTGTAAATTAAAAATAAAATTAGAAATGCCCGATTTGTTCAAGTAGGACAAATCTTACCATTTATAGAACTGTCCTAATTTTTGGAACTGCCGTTCTCCATAATGAGCTAGTCTTCACTGCAGTCTAAAATTTAGCATATAAATAAGTACATTATATCAGTTATTAAAATGGTTAACATACTGAAAAAAAACATGTTTGAACTTTTGAGCAGAAGTGCTTTAGTGATTGAAGAGAAACTAATATCTAGTTTCAGTTACTCTAAATTCTGTCTTATTTCGAAATCAGCATTCGACTTTACTTTGAAGGAAGTCCCAAATAAAAATGCAGAAGTTTCAACAACAGAGATGCTCTTAGTTTTTTCAAGTTGGCAGATGTTCTGGGCCAGAAGTCTCCGGACGCACCTTCCAGTAGGCTCAGGAAATGTGTTCTGAGCACGCCGTCCTCTGGGCCAGGCTTACACTCGGCACAGCGTCTTCTGGATGCACACGCCGACCTCTGGGTGGGCATGCCAATCCCTGGGTGGGCTCGCCGACCACTGGGTGTACACGCCGACCACTGGGTGGGCACGCCGATCGCTTGGTGGACACAGTCTTCTGGACACGCCGTCCTCGTGACACGGCAAGCTCTGGGAGGACACGCCAACCTCTGGGTGAGCACGGCAGCCTCTGGGTGGGCACGGCAGCCTCTGGGTGAACATGCCGACCTCTGGGTTGGCATGCCGACCTCTGGGTTGACATGCCGACCTCTGGGTTGACATGCCGACCTCTGGGTTGACATGCCGACCTCTGGGTTGACATGCCGACCTCTGGGTTGACACGCCGACCTCTGGGTTGACACGCCGACCTCTGTGTTGACACGCCGACCTCTGGGTTGACACGCCGACCTCTGGGTTGACACGCCGACCTCTGGGTTGACACGCCGACCTCTGGGTTGACACGCCGACCTCTGGGTTGACACGCCGGCCTCTGGGTTGACACGCAGTCCTCTGGGTACAGCGTACAGGTGTCCCTAGGGCCTGGCCCGCACGAAGAAATAACAAAATATCACCCATAAATGACTCGCACTATGGCCGTTAAATGACATTTATGACTCATTTTGAGCCATACACGTAAATTAGACAAATAATCGGGGTCAAGTATTTTTATTTATTTTCTGGATCAAAACTAACCCATAATTATAAACCTTTAATTCGGGTCAAGAATATTTAACTTGGCTTTTTGTGATTCATAAAGTAAAGTTAATCGTATAACAAAAATTAATTTAAAAAATACGGTGTGATGTAATACAATATGACGTGGTGGTGAATATTGCATTTCTCAGCATAATCAAAGTTAATAATAGTCTAACAAATATGTGTTATTATCATAATTTTGATGTTTCTGTATTGCTTCAAAACATCAGGCAGTCTCGAAATTGTTTGTTTGTTTGGTGTTTCACATCTCGAAATGAATTTTAACAAAATTCGCGAACTCCTCCCCCACCCCCCTTCCCCCTCTTTTAAAGGAATCAATTGAGATGCATTGAAATAAAAACCAGTTTGAATTCATCTCACATAATCCATTCCAGGGCAATAGGAGCGAAAGGATTTCCTTTATTAGTACTATTTACGGCCACGACACCACCAAAGAAATGATTTAAACGACTATTCCCCTTGCTCAGAAACCCAATTTAATAGCAAACCGCCTTAAAATTAGCCGAAATTTTTTGCTTAATATAAAGAAATAACTATACTTTTTGAAAGGCCAAGATTCATCCTCGTCTATCTTCAGACGCCAGTCTTCAAGTCTGTCTGTTGAGGAAACAATGTATTCTTTGTTGGAGCTTTAAAGTTGGCCTATGTTTCACGTGCTCTAACTTTTATAATCATACATATTAAAATAATTCGATTTATTCTATTACCGAATTCCACGTGACTTCAAAAATATTTTGCATAGAAAGTGCAAGCAGCAAAAATTAAGGAATGGTTTAAGCCGTTACGCCACGAAAAAGACATTTTGTATTTCAACATGGGTAAACGAATACTTAATGAATTTTAAAAGCTTACGTGTGGTTGCTTGTCCGTATGACGAGACGAGACGAGACGACCTCTCGGCGGGACTCAAACGAGACGAGACGAGACGACCTCTCGGCGGGACTCAAACGAGACGAGACGAGACGACCTCTTGGCGGGACTCAAACGAGACGAGACGAGACGACCTCTCGGCGGGACTCAAACAAGACGAGACGAGACGACCTCTCGGCGGGACTCAAACAAGACGAGACGAGACGACCTCTCGGCGGGACTCAAACGAGACGAGACGAGACGACCTCTCGGCGGGACTCAAACGAGACGAGACGAGACGACCTCTCGGCGGGACTCAAACGAGACGAGACGAGACGACCTCTCGGCGGGACTCAAACGAGACGAGACGAGACGACCTCTCGGCGGGACTCAAACGAGACGAGACGAGACGACCTCTCGGAGGGACTCAGACGAGACGACCTTTCGGAGGGACTCAGACGAGACGAGACGAGACGACCTCTCAGCGGGACTCAGACGAGACGAGACGAGACGACCTCTCGGCGGGACTCAGACGAGACGAGACGAGACGACCTCTCGGCGGGACTCAGACGAGACGAGACGAGACGAGACGAGACGAGACGACCTCTCGGCGGGATTCAGACGAGACGAGACGAGACGAGACGACCTCTCGGCGGGACTCAGACGAGACGAGATGAGACGACCTCTCGGCGGGACTCAGACGAGACGAGATGAGACGACCTCTCGGCGGGACTCAGACGAGACGAGATGAGACGACCTCTCGGCGGGACTCAGACGAGACGAGACGACCTCTCGGCGGGATTCAGACGAGACGAGACGACCTCTCGGCGGGACTCAGACGAGACGAGACGACCTCTCGGCAGGACTCAGACGAGGCGACCTCTCGGCGGGACTCAGACGAGACGAGACGAGACGAGACGAAATCTCGGCGGGACTCAGACGAGACGAAATCTCGGCGGAACTCAGACGAGACGAGACGACCCCTCGGCGGGACTCAGACGAGACGAGACGACCCCTCGGCGGGACTCAGACGAGACGAGACGACCCCTCGGCGGGACTCAGACGAGACGAGACGACCCCTCGGCGGGACTCAGACGAGACGAGACGACCCCTCGGCGGGACTCAGACGAGACGAGACGACCCCTCGGCGGGACTCAGACGAGACGAGACGACCCCTCGGCGGGACTCAGACGAGACGAGACGACCCCTCGGCGGGACTCAGACGAGACGAGACGACCCCTCGGCGGGACTCAGACGAGACGAGACGACCCCTCGGCGGGACTCAGACGAGACGAGACGACCCCTCGGCGGGACTCAGACGAGACGAGACGACCCCTCGGCGGGACTCAGACGAGACGAGACGACCCCTCGGCGGGACTCAGACGAGACGAGACGACCCCTCGGCGGGACTCAGACGAGACGAGACGACCCCTCGGCGGGACTCAGACGAGACGAGACGACCCCTCGGCGGGACTCAGACGAGACGAGACGACCCCTCGGCGGGACTCAGACGAGACGAGACGACCCCTCGGCGGGACTCAGACGAGACGAGACGACCCCTCGGCGGGACTCAGACGAGACGAGACGACCCCTCGGCGGGACTCAGACGAGACGAGACGACCCCTCGGCGGGACTCAGACGAGACGAGACGACCCCTCGGCGGGACTCAGACGAGACGAGACGACCCCTCGGCGGGACTCAGACGAGACGAGACGACCCCTCGGCGGGACTCAGACGAGACGAGACGACCCCTCGGCGGGACTCAGACGAGACGAGACGACCCCTCGGCGGGACTCAGACGAGACGAGACGACCCCTCGGCGGGACTCAGACGAGACGAGACGACCCCTCGGCGGGACTCAGACGAGACGAGACGACCCCTCGGCGGGACTCAGACGAGACGAGACGACCCCTCGGCGGGACTCAGACGAGACGAGACGACCTCTCGGCGGGACTCAGACGAGACGAGACGACCTCTCGGTGGGACTCAGAAGGGACGAGACGACCTCTCGGCGGGACTCAAACGAGACGAGACGAGACGACCTCTCGGCGGGACTCAGACGAGACGAGACGACCTCTCGGCGGGACTCAGACGAGACGAGACGACCTCTCGGCGGGACTCAGACGAGACGAGACGACCTCTCGGCGGGACTCAGACGAGACGAGATGAGACTAGAGGACCTCTCGGCGGGGCTCAGACGAGACGAGACGGGACGACCTCTCGGCGGGACTCAGAGGAGACGAGACGGGACGACCTCTCGGTGGGACTAAGACGAGACGAGACGGGACGACCTCTCGGTGGGACTCAGACGAGACGAGACGACCTCTCGGCGGGAGTCAGACGAGACGAGACGACCTCTCGGCGGGAGTCAGACGAGACGAGACGACCTCTCGGCGGGACTCAGACGAGACGAGACGGGACGACCTCTCGGTGGGACTCAGACGAGACGACACGAGACGAGACGACCTCTCGGCGGGAGTCAGACGAGACGACACGAGACGAGACGACCTCTCGGCGGGAGTCAGACGAGACGAGACGACCTCTCGGCGGGACTCAGACGAGACGAGACGGGACGACCTCTCGGTGGGACTAAGACGAGACGAGACGGGACGACCTCTCGGTGGGACTCAGACGAGACGACACGAGACGAGACGACCTCTCGGCGGGACTCAGACGAGACGAAACGAGACGACCTCTCGGTGTTGCTCAGACGAGACGAGACGAGACGACCTCTCGGCGGGACTGTGATGTAATACAATATGACGTGATGGTGAATATTGCATTTCTCAGCATAATCAAAGTTAATAATAGTCTAACAAATGTGTGTTATTATCATAATTTTGATGTTTCTGTATTGCTTCAAAACATCAGGCAGTCTCGAAATTGTTTGTTTGTTTGGTGTTTCACATCTCGAAATGAATTTTAACAATATTCGCGAACTCCTCCCCCACCCCCCTTCCCCCTCTTTTAAAGGAATCAATTGAGATGCATTGAAATAAAAACCAGTTTGAATTCATCTCACATAATCCATTCCAGGGCAATAGGAGCGAAAGGATTTCCTTTATTAGTACTATTTACGGCCACGACACCACCAAAGAAATGATTTAAACGACTATTCCCCTTGCTCAGAAACCCAATTTAATAGCAAACCGCCTTAAAATTAGCCGAAATTTTTTGCTTAATATAAAGAAATAACCTTACTTTTTGAAAGACCAAGATTCATCCTCGTCTATCTTCAGATGCCAGTCTTCAAGTCTGTTTGTTGAGGAAACAATGTATTCTTTGTTGGAGCTTTAAAGTTGGCCTATGTTTTACGTGCTCTAACTTTTATAATCATACATATAAAAATAAATCGATTTCTTCTATTACCGAACTCCACGTGACTTCAAAAATACTTTGCATAGAAAGTACAAGCAGCAAAAATTAAGGCATGGTTTAAGCCGTTACGCCACGAAGAAAAGAAATTTTGTATTTCAACATGAGTAAACGAACACTTAATGAATTTTAAAAGCTTACGTGTGGTTGCTTGTCCGTATGACGAGACAAGACGAGACGACCTCTCGGCGGAACTCAGACGAGACGAGACGAGACGAGACGACCTCTCGGCGGGACTCAGACGAGACGAAACGAGACGAGACGACCTCTCGGAGGGACTCAGACGAGACGACACGAGACGAGACGACCTCTCGGCGGGACTCAGACGAGACGAGACGACCTCTCGGCGGGACTCAGACGAGACGAGATGACCTCTCGGCGGGACTCAGACGAGACGAGACGACCTCTCGGCGGGACTCAGACGAGACGAGACGACCTCTCGGCGGGACTCAGACGAGACGAGACGACCTCTCGGCGGGACTCAGACGAGACGAGACGACCTCTCGGCGGGACTCAAACGAGACGACACGAGACGATACGACCTCTCGGCGACACTCAGATGACACGAGACGAGACGACCTCTCGGCGAGACTCAGATGACACGAGACGAGACCACCTCTCGGCGAGACTCAGATGACACGAGACGAGACGACCTCTCGGCGAGACTCAGATGACACGAGACGAGACTACCTCTCGGCGAGACTCAGATGACACGAGACGAGACGACCTCTCGGCGAGGCTCAGATCACACGAGACGAGACGACCTCTCGGTGAGACTCAGATGACACGAGACGAGACGACCTCTCGGCGAGACTGAGACGAGACGAGACGACCTGTCGGTGGGACTCAGACGACACGAGACGAGACGACCTCTCGGCGGGACTCGGACGATAGGAGACCAGACAAGACGACCTCTCGGCGGGACTCGGACGATAGGAGACCAGACAAGACGACCTCAAGGCGGGACTCAGATGAGACGAGACGACCCCTCGGCGGGACTCAGACGAGACGAGACGACCTCTCGGCGGGACTCAGACGAGACGAGACGACCTCTCGGTGGGACTCAGAAGGGACGAGACGACCTCTCGGCGGAACTCAAACGAGACGAGACGAGACGACCTCTCGGCGGGACTCAGACGAGACGAGACGACCTCTCGGCGGGACTCAGACGAGACGAGACGACCTCTCGGCGGGACTCAGACGAGACGAGACGACCTCTCGGCGGGACTCAGACGAGACGAGACGACCTCTCGGCGGGACTCAGACGAGACGAGACGACCTCTCGGCGGGACTCAGACGAGACGAGACGACCTCTCGGCGGGACTCAGACGAGACGAGATGAGACTAGAGGACCTCTCGGCGGGGCTCAGACGAGACGAGACGGGACGACCTCTCGGCGGGACTCAGAGGAGACGAGACGGGACGACCTCTCGGTGGGACTAAGACGAGACGAGACGGGACGACCTCTCGGTGGGACTCAGACGAGACGACACGAGACGAGACGACCTCTCGGCGGGAGTCAGACGAGACGACACGAGACGAGACGACCTCTCGGCGGGAGTCAGACGAGACGAGACGACCTCTCGGCGGGACTCAGACGAGACGAGACGGGACGACCTCTCGGTGGGACTAAGACGAGACGAGACGGGACGACCTCTCGGTGGGACTAAGACGAGACGAGACGGGACGACCTCTCGGTGGGACTAAGACGAGACGAGACGGGACGACCTCTCGGTGGGACTCAGACGAGACGACACGAGACGAGACGACCTCTCGGCGGGACTCAGACGAGACGAAACGAGACGACCTCTCGGTGTTGCTCAGACGAGACGAGACGAGACGACCTCTCGGCGGGACTGTGATGTAATACAATATGACGTGATGGTGAATATTGCATTTCTCAGCATAATCAAAGTTAATAATAGTCTAACAAATATGTGTTATTATCATAATTTTGATGTTTCTGTATTGCTTCAAAACATCAGGCAGTCTCGAAATTGTTTGTTTGTTTGGTGTTTCACATCTCGAAATGAATTTTAACAATATTCGCGAACTCCTCCCCCACCCCCCTTCCCCCTCTTTTAAAGGAATCAATTGAGATGCATTGAAATAAAAACCAGTTTGAATTCATCTCACATAATCCATTCCAGGGCAATAGGAGCGAACGGATTTCCTTTATTAGTACTATTTACGGCCACGACACCACCAAAGAAATGATTTAAACGACTATTCCCCTTGCTCAGAAACCCAATTTAATAGCAAACCGCCTTAAAATTAGCCGAAATTTTTTGCTTAATATAAAGAAATAACCTTACTTTTTGAAAGACCAAGATTCATCCTCGTCTATCTTCAGATGCCAGTCTTCAAGTCTGTTTGTTGAGGAAACAATGTATTCTTTGTTGGAGCTTTAAAGTTGGCCTATGTTTTACGTGCTCTAACTTTTATAATCATACATATAAAAATAAATCGATTTCTTCTATTACCGAACTCCACGTGACTTCAAAAATACTTTGCATAGAAAGTACAAGCAGCAAAAATTAAGGCATGGTTTAAGCCGTTACGCCACGAAGAAAAGACATTTTGTATTTCAACATGAGTAAACGAACACTTAATGAATTTTAAAAGCTTACGTGTGGTTGCTTGTCCGTATGACGAGACAAGACGAGACGACCTCTCGGCGGAACTCAGACGAGACGACACGAGACGAGACGACCTCTCGGCGGGACTCAGACGAGACGAAACGAGACGAGACGACCTCTCGGAGGGACTCAGACGAGACGACACGAGACGAGACGACCTCTCGGCGGGACTCAGACGAGACGAGATGACCTCTCGGCGGGACTCAGACGAGACGAGACGACCTCTCGGCGGGACTCAGACGAGACGAGACGACCTCTCGGCGGGACTCAGACGAGACGAGACGACCTCTCGGCGGGACTCAGACGAGACGAGACGACCTCTCGGCGGGACTTAAACGAGACGACACGAGACGAGACGACCTCTCGGCGACACTCAGATGACACGAGACGAGACGACCTCTCGGCGAGACTCAGATGACACGAGACGAGACCACCTCTCGGCGAGACTCAGATGACACGAGACGAGACGACCTCTCGGCGAGACTCAGATGACACGAGAGGAGACGACCTCTCGGCGAGACTCAGATGACACGAGACGAGACGACCTCTCGGCGAGACTCAGATCACACGAGACGAGACGACCTCTCGGCGAGACTCAGATGACACGAGACGAGACGACCTCTCGGCGAGACTGAGACGAGACGAGACGACCTGTCGGTGGGACTCAGACGACACGACACGAGACGACCTCTCGGCGGGACTCGGACGATAGGAGACCAGACAAGACGACCTCTCGGCGGGACTCAGACGAGACGAGACGAGACGACCTCTCGGCGAGACTCAGATCACACGAGACGAGACGACCTCTCGGCGAGACTCAGATGACACGAGACGAGACGACCTCTCGGCGAGACTGAGACGAGACGAGACGACCTGTCGGTGGGACTCAGACGACACGACACGAGACGACCTGTCGGTGGGACTCAGACGACACGACACGAGACGACCTCTCGGCGGGACTCGGACGATAGGAGACCAGACAAGACGACCTCTCGGCGGGACTCAGACGAGACGAGACGACCTCTCGGCGGGACTCAGACGAGACGAGACGACCTCTCGGCGGGACTCAGACGAGACGAGACGACCTCTCGGCGGGACTCAGACGAGACGAGACGACCTCTCGGCGGGACTCAGACGAGACGAGACGACCTCTCGGCGGGACTCAGACGAGACGAGACGACCTCTCGGCGGGACTCAGACGAGACGAGACGACCTCTCGGCGGGACTCAGACGAGACGAGACGACCTCTCGGCGGGACTCAGACGAGACGAGACGACCTCTCGGCGGGACTCAGACGAGACGAGACGACCTCTCGGCGGGACTCAGACGAGACGAGACGACCTCTCGGCGGGACTCAGACGAGACGAGACGACCTCTCGGCGGGACTCAGACGAGACGAGACGACCTCTCGGCGGGACTCAGACGAGACGAGACGACCTCTCGGCGGGACTCAGACGAGACGAGACGACCTCTCGGCGGGACTCAGACGAGACGAGACGACCTCTCGGCGGGACTCAGACGAGACGAGACGACCTCTCGGCGGGACTCAGACGAGACGAGACGACCTCTCGGCGGAACGCGGACGAGACGACCTCTTGGCGGACGCGGACGAGACGACCTCTCGGCGGAACGCGGACGAGACGACCTCTAGGCGGGACGCGGACGAGACGACCTCTCAGCGCCCCTCAGACGAGACGAGATTAGACGTCCTCTCGGTGGGGATCAGACGAGTCGAGACCAGACGACCTCTCGGTGTTGCTCAGACGAGACGAGACGAGACGACCTCTCGGCGGGACTGTGATGAAATACAATATGACGTGATGGTGAATATTGCATTTCTCAGCATAATCAAAGTTAATAATAGTCTAACAAATATGTGTTATTATCATAATTTTGATGTTTCTGTATTGCTTCAAAACATCAGGCAGTCTCGAAATTGTTTGTTTGTTTGGTGTTTCACATCTCGAAATGAATTTTAATATTCGCGAACTCCTCCTTCCCCTTGCTCAGAAACCCAATTTAATAGCAAACCGCCTTAAAATTAGCCGAAATTTTTTGCTTAATATAAAGAAATAACTATACTTTTTGAAAGGCCAAGATTCATCCTCGTCTATCTTCAGATGCCAGTCTTCAAGTCTGTTTGTTGAGGAAACAATGTATTCTTTGTTGGAGCTTTAAAGTTGGCCTATGTTTTACGTGCTCTAACTTTTATAATCATACATATAAAAATAAATCGATTACTTCTATTACCGAACTCCACGTGACTTCAAAAATACTTTGCATAGAAAGTACAAGCAGCAAAAATTAAGGCATGGTTTAAGCCGTTACGCCACGAAGAAAAGACATTTTGTATTTCAACATGAGTAAACGAACACTTAATGAATTTTAAAAGCTTACGTGTGGTTGCTTGTCCGTATGACGAGACAAGACGAGACGACCTCTCGGCGGAACTCAGACGAGACGACACGAGACGAGACGACCTCTCGGCGGGACTCAGACGAGACGAAACGAGACGAGACGACCTCTCGGAGGGACTCAGACGAGACGACACGAGACGAGACGACCTCTCGGCGGGACTCAGACGAGACGACACGAGACGAGACGACCTCTCGGCGGGACTCAGACGAGACGAGATGACCTCTCGGCGGGACTCAGACGAGACGAGATGACCTCTCGGCGGGACTCAGACGAGACGAGACGACCTCTCGGCGGGACTCAGACGAGACGAGACGACCTCTCGGCGGGACTCAGACGAGACGAGACGACCTCTCGGCGGGACTCAGACGAGACGAGACGACCTCTCGGCGGGACTTAAACGAGACGACACGAGACGAGACGACCTCTCGGCGACACTCAGATGACACGAGACGAGACGACCTCTCGGCGAGACTCAGATGACACGAGACGAGACCACCTCTCGGCGAGACTCAGATGACACGAGACGAGACGACCTCTCGGCGAGACTCAGATGACACGAGAGGAGACGACCTCTCGGCGAGACTCAGATGACACGAGACGAGACGACCTCTCGGCGAGACTCAGATCACACGAGACGAGACGACCTCTCGGCGAGACTCAGATGACACGAGACGAGACGACCTCTCGGCGAGACTGAGACGAGACGAGACGACCTGTCGGTGGGACTCAGACGACACGACACGAGACGACCTCTCGGCGGGACTCGGACGATAGGAGACCAGACAAGACGACCTCTCGGCGGGACTCAGACGAGACGAGACGACCTCTCGGCGGGACTCAGACGAGACGAGACGACCTCTCGGCGGGACTTAAACGAGACGACACGAGACGAGACGACCTCTCGGCGACACTCAGATGACACGAGACGAGACGACCTCTCGGCGAGACTCAGATGACACGAGACGAGACCACCTCTCGGCGAGACTCAGATGACACGAGACGAGACGACCTCTCGGCGAGACTCAGATGACACGAGAGTAGACGACCTCTCGGCGAGACTCAGATGACACGAGACGAGACGACCTCTCGGCGAGACTCAGATCACACGAGACGAGACGACCTCTCGGCGAGACTCAGATGACACGAGACGAGACGACCTCTCGGCGAGACTGAGACGAGACGAGACGACCTGTCGGTGGGACTCAGACGACACGACACGAGACGACCTCTCGGCGGGACTCGGACGATAGGAGACCAGACAAGACGACCTCTCGGCGGGACTCAGACGAGACGACACGACCTCTCGGCGGGACTCAGACGAGACGAGACGACCTCTCGGCGGGACTCAGACGAGACGAGACGACCTCTCGGCGGGACTCAGACGAGACGAGACGACCTCTCGGCGGGACTCAGACGAGACGAGACGACCTCTCGGCGGGACTCAGACGAGACGAGACGACCTCTCGGCGGGACTCAGACGAGACGAGACGACCTCTCGGCGGGACTCAGACGAGACGAGACGACCTCTCGGCGGGACTCAGACGAGACGAGACGACCTCTCGGCGGGACTCAGACGAGACGAGACGACCTCTCGGCGGGACTCAGACGAGACGAGACGACCTCTCGGCGGGACTCAGACGAGACGAGACGACCTCTCGGCGGGACTCAGACGAGACGAGACGACCTCTCGGCGGGACTCAGACGAGACGAGACGACCTCTCGGCGGGACTCAGACGAGACGAGACGACCTCTCGGCGGGACTCAGACGAGACGAGACGACCTCTCGGCGGGACTCAGACGAGACGAGACGAACTCTCGGCGGGACTCAGACGAGACGAGACGACCTCTCGGCGGGACTCAGACGAGACGAGACGACCTCTCGGCGGAACGCGGACGAGACGACCTCTTGGCGGACGCGGACGAGACGACCTCTCGGCGGAACGCGGACGAGACGACCTCTAGGCGGGACGCGGACGAGACGACCTCTCAGCGCCCCTCAGACGAGACGAGATTAGACGTCCTCTCAGTGGGGATCAGACGAGTCGAGACCAGACGACCTCTCGGTGTTGCTCAGACGAGACGAGACGAGACGACCTCTCGGCGGGACTGTGATGAAATACAATATGACGTGATGGTGAATATTGCATTTCTCAGCATAATCAAAGTTAATAATAGTCTAACAAATATGTGTTATTATCATAATTTTGATGTTTCTGTATTGCTTCAAAACATCAGGCAGTCTCGAAATTGTTTGTTTGTTTGGTGTTTCACATCTCGAAATGAATTTTAATATTCGCGAACTCCTCCTTCCCCTTGCTCAGAAACCCAATTTAATAGCAAACCGCCTTAAAATTAGCCGAAATTTTTTGCTTAATATAAAGAAATAACTATACTTTTTGAAAGGCCAAGATTCATCCTCGTCTATCTTCAGACGCCAGTCTTCAAGTCTGTCTGTTGAGGAAACAATGTATTCTTTGTTGGAGCTTTAAAGTTGGCCTGTTTCACGTGCTCTAACTTTTATAATCATACATATTAAAATAAATCGATTTATTCTATTACCGAACTCCACGTGACTTCAAAAATATTTTGCATAGAAAGTGCAAGCAGCAAAAATTAAGGAATGGTTTAAGCCGTTACGCCACGAAAAAAAGACCTTTTGTATTTCAACATGGGTAAACGAATACTTAATGAATTTTTAAAGCTTACGTGTGGTTGCTTGTCCGTATGACGAGACGAGACGGGACGACCTCTCGGCGAGACTCAGACGAGACGACACGAGATGAGACGACCTCTCGGCGAGACTCAGACGAGACGACACGAGATGAGACGACTTCTCGGCGAGACTCAGACGAGACGACACGAGATGAGACGACCTCTCGGCGGGACTCAGACGAGACAACACGAGATGAGACGACCTCTCGGCGGGACTCAGACGAGACAACACGAGAAGAGACGACCTCTCGGCGGGACTCAGACGAAACGAGACGACCTCTCGGCGGGACTCAGACGAAACGAGACGACCTCTCGGCGGGACTCAGACGAAACGAGACGACCTCTCGGCGGGACTCAGACGAAACGAGACGACCTCTCGGCGGGACTCAGACGAGACGAGACGACTTCTAGCGGGACTCAGACGAGACGAGACGACCTCTCGGCGGGACTCAGATGAGACGACACGAGACGACCTCTCGGCGGGACTCAGATGAGACGACACGAGACGACCTCTCGGCGGGACTCAGATGAGACGACACGAGACGACCTCTCGGCGGGACTCAGATGAGACGACACGAGACGACCTCTCGGCGGGACTCAGATGAGACGACACGAGACGACCTCTCGGCGGGACTCAGATGAGACGACACGAGACGACCTCTCGGCGGGACTCAGATGAGACGACACGAGTCGACCTCTCGGCGGGACTCAGAGGAGACGACACGAGACGACCTCTCGGCGGGACTCAGAGGAGACGACACGAGACGACCTCTCGGCGGGACTCAGATGAGACGACACGAGACGACCTCTCGGCGGGACTCAGATGAGACGACACGAGACGACCTCTCGGCGGGACTCAGATGAGACGACACGAGACGACCTCTCGGCGGGACTCAGATGAGACGACAAGAGACGACCTCTCGGCGGGACTCAGATGAGACGACACGAGACGACCTCACGGCGGGACTCAGATGAGACGACACGAGACGACCTTTCGGCGGGACTCAGATGAGACGACACGAGACGACCTCTCGGCGGGACTCAGACGAGACGACACGTGACGACCTCTCGGCGGGACTCAGACGAGACGACACGAGACGACCTCTCGGCGGTACTCAGACGAGACGACACGAGACGACCTCTCGGCGGGACTCAGACGAGACGACACGAGACGACCTCTCGGCGGGACTCAGACGAGACGACACGAGACGACCTCTCGGCGGGACTCAGACGAGACGACACGAGACAACCTCTCGGCGGGTCTCAGATGAGACGACACGAGACGACCTCTCGGCGGGACTCAGACGAGACGACACGAGACGACCTCTCGGCGGGACTCAGACGAGACGACACGAGACGACCTCTCGGCGGGACTCTAGACGAGACGACACGAGACGACCACTCGGCGGGACTCAGACGAGACGACACGAGACGACCTCTCGGCGGGACTCAGACGAGACGACCTCTCGGCGGGACTCAGACGAGACGAGACGGGACAACCTCTCGGCGGGACTCGGTCGAAACGAGACGAGACGACCTCTCGGCGGGACTCGGTCGAAACGAGACGAGACGACCTCTCGGCGGGACTCGGTCGAAACGAGACGAGACGACCTCTCGGCTTGACTCGGTCGAAACGAGGCGACACCACCTCTCGGCTTGACTCGGTCGAAACGAGGCGAGACCACCTCTCGGCGGGACTCGGTCGAAACGAGACGAGACGACCTCTCGGCGGGACTGGGTCGAAACGAGACGAGACGACCTCTCGGCGGGACTGGGTCGAAACGAGACGAGACGACCACTCGGTAGGACTCAGACGACACGAGACGAGACGACCACTCGGTGGGACTCAGACGACACGAGACGAGACGAGCTCTCGGTGGGAGTCATACGACACGAGACGATCTCTCGGCGGGATTCGGATGACACGAGACGAGACGACCCCTCGGCGAGACTCAGATGACACGACACGAGATGACGTCTCGGCGAGACTCAGATGACACGAGACGAGACGACCTCTCGGCGAGATTGAGACGAGACGAGACGAG
Source organism: Protula sp. h YS-2021 (assembly GCA_949752745.1). Classification (NCBI taxonomy): domain Eukaryota; kingdom Metazoa; phylum Annelida; class Polychaeta; order Sabellida; family Serpulidae; genus Protula; species Protula sp. h YS-2021. Next base: position 58,660,362 of record OX457024.1, read on the forward strand.
CTCTCGGTGGGACTCAGACGACACGAGACGAAACGAGCTCTCGGTGGGACTCAGACGACACGAGACGAAACGAGCTCTCGGTGGGACTCAGACGACACGAGACGAGACGAGCTCTCGGTGGGACTCAGACGACACGAGACGAGACGAGCTCTCGGTGGGACTCAGACGACACGAGACGAGACGAGCTCTCGGTGGGACTCAGACGACACGAGACGAGACGAGCTCTCGGTGGGACTCAGACGACACGAGACGAGACGAGCTCTCGGTGGGACTCAGACGACACGAGACGAGACGAGCTCTCGGTGGGACTCAGACGACACGAGACGAGACGAGCTCTCGGTGGGACTCCGACGACACGAGACGAGACGAGCTCTCGGTGGGACTCAGACGACACGATACGAGACGAGCTCTCGGTGGGACTCAGACGACACGAGACGAGACGAGCTCTCGGTGGGACTCAGACGACACGAGACGAGACGAGCTCTCGGTGGGACTCAGACGACACGAGACGAGACGAGCTCTCGGTGGGACTCAGACGACACGAGACGAGACGAGCTCTCGGTGGGACTCAGACGACACGAGACGAGACGAGCTCTCGGTGGGACTCAGACGACACGAGACGAGACGAGCTCTCGGTGGGACTCAGACGACACGAGACGAGACGAGCTCTCGGTGGGACTCAGACGACACGAGACGAGACGAGCTCTCGGTGGGACTCAGACGACACGAGACGAGACGAGCTCTCGGTGGGACTCAGACGACACGAGACGAGACGAGCTCTCGGTGGGACTCAGACGACACGAGACGAGACGAGCTCTCGATGGGACTCAGACGACCTGAGACGACCTCTCGGCGGGATTCGGATGACACACGAGACGAGACGACCTCTCGGCGAGACTGAGACGAGACGAGACGACCACTCGGTGGGACTCAGACGACACGAGACGTGACGAGCTCTCGGTGGGAGTCATACGACACGAGACGATCTCTCGGCGGGATTCGGATGACACGAGACGAGACGACCCCTCGGCGAGACTCAGATGACACGACACGAGTTGACGTCTCGGCGAGACTCAGATGACACGAGACGAGATGACCTCTCGGCGAGACTGAGACACGAGACGAGACGACCTCTCGGTGGGACTCAGACGACACGAGACGAGACGAGCTCTCGGTGGGACTCAGACGACACGAGACGAGACGAGCTCTCGGTGGGACTCAGACGACACGAGACGAGACGAGCTCTCGGTGGGACTCAGACGACACGAGACGAGACGAGCTCTCGGTGGGACTCAGACGACACGAGACGAGACGAGCTCTCGGTGGGACTCAGACGACACGAGACGAGACGAGCTCTCGGTGGGACTCAGACGACACGAGACGAGACGAGCTCTCGGTGGGACTCAGACGACACGAGACGAGACGAGCTCTCGGTGGGACTCAGACGAGACGAGACGAGACAACCTCTCGGCGGGACTCAGATGAGACGAGACGAGGAAACCTCTCGGCGGGACTCAGATGAGACGAGACGAGAAAACCTCTCGGCGGGACTCAGATGAGACGAGACGAGAAAACCTCTCGGCGGAACGCGGACGAGACGACCTCTAGGGTGGACGCGGACGAGACGAGCTCTCGGCGGGACTCGGTCGAAACGAGACGAGACGACCTCTCGGCTTGACTCGGTCGAAACGAGGCGAGACCACCTCTCGGCTTGACTCGGTCGAAACGAGGCGAGACGACCTCTCGGCGGGACTCGGTCGAAACGAGACGAGACGACCTCTCGGCGGGACTGGGTCGAAACGAGACGAGACGACCTCTCGGCGGGACTGGGTCGAAACGAGACGAGACGACCACTCGGTAGGACTCAGACGACACGAGTCGAGACGACCACTCGGTGGGACACAGACGACACGAGACGAGACGAGCTCTCGGTGGGAGTCATACGACACGAGACGATCTCTCGGCGGGATTCGGATGACACGAGACGAGACGACCCCTCGGCGAGACTCAGATGACACGACACGAGATGACGTCTCGGCGAGACTCAGATGACACGAGACGAGACGACCTCTCGGCGAGACTGAGACGAGACGAGACGACCACTCGGTGCGACTCAGACGACATGAGACGAGACGAGCTCTTGTTGGGAGTCATACGACACGAGACGATCTCTCGGCGGGATTCGGATGACACGAGACGAGACGACCCCTCGGCGAGACTCAGATGACACGACACGAGATGACGTCTCGGCGAGACTCAGATGACACGACACGAGATGACGTCTCGGCGAGACTCAGATGACACGAGACGAGACGACCTCTCGGCGAGACTGAGACGAGACGAGACGACTTCTCGGTGGGACTGAGACACGAGACGAGACGAGACGACCTCTCGGTGGGACTGAGACACGAGACGAGACGAGACGAGCTCTCGGTGGGACTCAGACGACACGAGACGAGACGAGCTCTCGGTGGGACTCAGACGACACGAGACGAGACGAGCTCTCGGTGGGACTCAGACGACACGAGACGAGACGAGCTCTCGGTGGGACTCAGACGACACGAGACGAGACGAGCTCTCGGTGGGACTCAGACGACACGAGACGAGACGAGCTCTCGGTGGGACTCAGACGACACGAGACGAGACGAGCTCTCGGTGGGACTCAGACGACACGAGACGAGACGAGCTCTCGGTGGGACTCAGACGACACGAGACGAGACGAGCTCTCGGTGGGACTCAGACGACACGAGACGAGACGAGCTCTCGGTGGGACTCAGACGACACGAGACGAGACGAGCTCTCGGTGGGACTCAGACGACACGAGACGAGACGAGCTCTCGGTGGGACTCAGACGACACGAGACGAGACGAGCTCTCGGTGGGACTCAGACGACACGAGACGAGACGAGCTCTCGATGGGACTCAGACGACCTGAGACGACCTCTCGGCGGGATTCGGATGACACACGAGACGAGACGACCTCTCGGCGAGACTGAGACGAGACGAGACGACCACTCGGTGGGACTCAGACGACACGAGACGTGACGAGCTCTCGGTGGGAGTCATACGACACGAGACGATCTCTCGGCGGGATTCGAATGACACGAGACGAGACGACCCCTCGGAGAGACTCAGATGACACGACACGAGTTGACGTCTCGGCGAGACTCAGATGACACGAGACGAGATGACCTCTCGGCGAGACTGAGACGAGACGAGACGACCTCTCGGTGGGACTGAGACACGAGACGAGACGAGACGACCTCTCGGTGGGACTGAGACACGAGACGAGACGAGACGACCTCTCGGTGGGACTGAGACAGGAGACGAGACGAGACGAGCTCTCGGTGGGACTGAGACACGAGACGAGACGAGACGAGCTCTCGGTGGGACTGAGACACGAGACGAGACGAGACGAGCTCTCGGTGGGACTCAGACGACACGAGACGAGACGAGCTCTCGGTGGGACTCAGACGACACGAGACGAGACGAGCTCTCGGTGGGACTCAGACGACACGAGACGAGACGAGCTCTCGGTGGGACTCAGACGACACGAGACGAGACGAGCTCTCGGTGGGACTCAGACGACACGAGACGAGACGAGCTCTCGGTGGGACTCAGACGACACGAGACGAGACGACCTCTCGGTGGGACTCAGACGACACGAGACGAGACGAGCTCTCGGTGGGACTCAGACGACACGAGACGAGACGAGCTCTCGATGGGACTCAGACGACCTGAGACGACCTCTCGGCGGGATTCGGATGACACACGAGACGAGACGACCTCTCGGCGAGACTGAGACGAGACGAGACGACCACTCGGTGGGACTCAGACGACACGAGACGTGACGAGCTCTCGGTGGGAGTCATACGACACGAGACGATCTCTCGGCGGGATTCGGATGACACGAGACGAGACGACCCCTCGGAGAGACTCAGATGACACGACACGAGTTGACGTCTCGGCGAGACTCAGATGACACGAGACGAGATGACCTCTCGGCGAGACTGAGACGAGACGAGACGACCTCTCGGTGGGACTGAGACACGAGACGAGACGAGACGACCTCTCGGTGGGACTGAGACAGGAGACGAGACGAGACGAGCTCTCGGTGGGACTGAGACACGAGACGAGACGAGACGAGCTCTCGGTGGGACTGAGACACGAGACGAGACGAGACGAGCTCTCGATGGGACTGAGACACGAGACGAGACGAGACGAGCTCTCGGTGGGACTGAGACACGACACGAGACGAGACGAGCTCTCGGTGGGACTCAGACGACACGAGACGAGACGAGCTCTCGGTGGGACTCAGACGACACGAGACGAGACGAGCTCTCGGTGGGACTCAGACGACACGAGACGAGACGAGCTCTCGGTGGGACTCAGACGACACGAGACGAGACGAGCTCTCGGTGGGACTCAGACGACACGAGACGAGACGAGCTCTCGGTGGGACTCAGACGACACGAGACGAGACGAGCTCTCGGTGGGACTCAGACGACACGAGACGAGACGAGCTCTCGGTGGGACTCAGACGACACGAGACGAGACGAGCTCTCGGTGGGACTCAGACGACACGAGACGAGACGAGCTCTCGGTGGGACTCAGACGACACGAGACGACCTCTCGTTGGGATTCGGATGACACACGAGACGAGATGACCACTCGGTGGGACTCAGACGACACGAGACGAGACGACCACTCGGTGGGACTCAGACGACACGAGACGAGACGACCACTCGGTGGGACTCAGACGACACGAGACGAGACGACCACTCGGTGGGACTCAGACGACACGAGACGAGACGAGCTCTCGGTGGGACTCAGACGACACGAGACGAGACGAGCTCTCGGTGGGACTCAGACGATACGAGACGAGACGAGCTCTCGGTGGGACTCAGACGACACGAGACGAGACGAGCTCTCGGTGGGACACAGACGACACGAGACGAGACGAGCTCTCGGTGGGACTCAGACGACACGAGACGAGACGAGCTCTCGGTGGGACTCAGACGACACGAGACGAGACGAGCTCTCGGTGGGACTCAGACGACACGAGACGAGACGAGCTCTCGGTGGGACTCAGACGACACGAGACGAGACGAGCTCTCGGTGGGACTCAGACGACACGAGACGAGACGAGCTCTCGGTGGGACTCAGACGACACGAGACGAGACGAGCTCTCGGTGGGACTCAGACGACACGAGACGAGACGAGCTCTCGATGGGACTCAGACGACCTGAGACGACCTCTCGGCGGGATTCGGATGACACACGAGACGAGACGACCTCTCGGCGAGACTGAGACGAGACGAGACGACCACTCGGTGGGACTCAGACGACACGAGACGTGACGAGCTCTCGGTGGGAGTCATACGACACGAGACGATCTCTCGGCGGGATTCGGATGACACGAGACGAGACGACCCCTCGGCGAGACTCAGATGACACGACACGAGTTGACGTCTCGGCGAGACTCAGATGACACGAGACGAGATGACCTCTCGGCGAGACTGAGACGAGACGAGACGACCTCTCGGTGGGACTGAGACACGAGACGAGACGACCTCTCGGTGGGACTGAGACACGAGACGAGACGACCTCTCGGGTGGACTTAGACACGAGACGAGACGAGACGAGACGAGCTCTCGGTGGGACTCAGACGACACGAGACGAGACGAGCTCTCGGTGGGACTCAGACGACACGAGACGAGACGAGCTCTCGGTGGGACTCAGACGACACGAGACGAGACGAGCTCTCGGTGGGACTCAGACGACACGAGACGAGACGAGCTCTCGGTGGGACTCAGACGACACGAGACGAGACGAGCTCTCGGTGGGACACAGACGACACGAGACGAGACGAGCTCTCGGTGGGACTCAGACGACACGAGACGAGACGAGCTCTCGGTGGGACTCAGACGACACGAGACGAGACGAGCTCTCGGTGGGACACAGACGACACGAGACGAGACGAGCTCTCGGTGGGACTCAGACGACACGAGACGAGACGAGCTCTCGGTGGGACTCAGACGACACGAGACGAGACGAGCTCTCGGTGGGACTCAGACGACACGAGACGAGACGAGCTCTCGGTGGGACTCAGACGACACGAGACGAGACGAGCTCTCGGTGGGACTCAGACGACACGAGACGAGACGAGCTCTCGGTGGGACTCAGACGACACGAGACGAGACGAGCTCTCGGTGGGACTCAGACGACACGAGACGAGACGAGCTCTCGGTGGGACTCAGACGACACGAGACGAGACGAGCTCTCGGTGGGACTCAGACGACACGAGACGAGACGAGCTCTCGATGGGACTCAGACGACCTGAGACGACCTCTCGGCGGGATTCGGATGACACACGAGACGAGACGACCTCTCGGCGAGACTGAGACGAGACGAGACGACCACTCGGTGGGACTCAGACGACACGAGACGTGACGAGCTCTCGGTGGGAGTCATACGACACGAGACGATCTCTCGGCGGGATTCGGATGACACGAGACGAGACGACCCCTCGGAGAGACTCAGATGACACGACACGAGTTGACGTCTCGGCGAGACTCAGATGACACGAGACGAGATGACCTCTCGGCGAGACTGAGACGAGACGAGACGACCTCTCGGTGGGACTGAGACACGAGACGAGACGAGACGACCTCTCGGTGGGACTGAGACAGGAGACGAGACGAGACGAGCTCTCGGTGGGACTGAGACACGAGACGAGACGAGACGAGCTCTCGGTGGGACTGAGACACGAGACGAGACGAGACGAGCTCTCGGTGGGACTCAGACGACACGAGACGAGACGAGCTCTCGGTGGGACTCAGACGACACGAGACGAGACGAGCTCTCGGTGGGACTCAGACGACACGAGACGAGACGAGCTCTCGGTGGGACTCAGACGACACGAGACGAGACGAGCTCTCGGTGGGACTCAGACGACACGAGACGAGACGAGCTCTCGGTGGGACTCAGACGACACGAGACGAGACGAGCTCTCGGTGGGACTCAGACGACACGAGACGAGACGACCTCTCGGTGGGACTCAGACGACACGAGACGAGACGAGCTCTCGGTGGGACTCAGACGACACGAGACGAGACGAGCTCTCGATGGGACTCAGACGACCTGAGACGACCTCTCGGCGGGATTCGGATGACACACGAGACGAGACGACCTCTCGGCGAGACTGAGACGAGACGAGACGACCACTCGGTGGGACTCAGACGACACGAGACGTGACGAGCTCTCGGTGGGAGTCATACGACACGAGACGATCTCTCGGCGGGATTCGGATGACACGAGACGAGACGACCCCTCGGAGAGACTCAGATGACACGACACGAGTTGACGTCTCGGCGAGACTCAGATGACACGAGACGAGATGACCTCTCGGCGAGACTGAGACGAGACGAGACGACCTCTCGGTGGGACTGAGACACGAGACGAGACGAGACGACCTCTCGGTGGGACTGAGACAGGAGACGAGACGAGACGAGCTCTCGGTGGGACTGAGACACGAGACGAGACGAGACGAGCTCTCGGTGGGACTGAGACACGAGACGAGACGAGACGAGCTCTCGATGGGACTGAGACACGAGACGAGACGAGACGAGCTCTCGGTGGGACTGAGACACGACACGAGACGAGACGAGCTCTCGGTGGGACTCAGACGACACGAGACGAGACGAGCTCTCGGTGGGACTCAGACGACACGAGACGAGACGAGCTCTCGGTGGGACTCAGACGACACGAGACGAGACGAGCTCTCGGTGGGACTCAGACGACACGAGACGAGACGAGCTCTCGGTGGGACTCAGACGACACGAGACGAGACGAGCTCTCGGTGGGACTCAGACGACACGAGACGAGACGAGCTCTCGGTGGGACTCAGACGACACGAGACGAGACGAGCTCTCGGTGGGACTCAGACGACACGAGACGAGACGAGCTCTCGGTGGGACTCAGACGACACGAGACGAGACGAGCTCTCGGTGGGACTCAGACGACACGAGACGAGACGAGCTCTCGGTGGGACTCAGACGATACGAGACGAGACGAGCTCTCGGTGGGACTCAGACGACACGAGACGACCTCTCGTTGGGATTCGGATGACACACGAGACGAGATGACCACTCGGTGGGACTCAGACGACACGAGACGAGACGACCACTCGGTGGGACTCAGACGACACGAGACGAGACGACCACTCGGTGGGACTCAGACGACACGAGACGAGACGACCACTCGGTGGGACTCAGACGACACGAGACGAGACGAGCTCTCGGTGGGACTCAGACGACACGAGACGAGACGAGCTCTCGGTGGGACACAGACGACACGAGACGAGACGAGCTCTCGGTGGGACTCAGACGACACGAGACGAGACGAGCTCTCGGTGGGACTCAGACGACACGAGACGAGACGAGCTCTCGGTGGGACTCAGACGACACGAGACGAGACGAGCTCTCGGTGGGACTCAGACGACACGAGACGAGACGAGCTCTCGGTGGGACTCAGACGACACGAGACGAGACGAGCTCTCGGTGGGACTCAGACGACACGAGACGAGACGAGCTCTCGGTGGGACTCAGACGACACGAGACGAGACGAGCTCTCGATGGGACTCAGACGACCTGAGACGACCTCTCGGCGGGATTCGGATGACACACGAGACGAGACGACCTCTCGGCGAGACTGAGACGAGACGAGACGACCACTCGGTGGGACTCAGACGACACGAGACGTGACGAGCTCTCGGTGGGAGTCATACGACACGAGACGATCTCTCGGCGGGATTCGGATGACACGAGACGAGACGACCCCTCGGCGAGACTCAGATGACACGAGACGAGATGACCTCTCGGCGAGACTGAGACGAGACGAGACGACCTCTCGGTGGGACTGAGACACGAGACGAGACGACCTCTCGGTGGGACTGAGACACGAGACGAGACGACCTCTCGGGTGGACTTAGACACGAGACGAGACGAGACGAGACGAGCTCTCGGTGGGACTCAGACGACACGAGACGAGACGAGCTCTCGGTGGGACTCAGACGACACGAGACGAGACGAGCTCTCGGTGGGACTCAGACGACACGAGACGAGACGAGCTCTCGGTGGGACTCAGACGACACGAGACGAGACGAGCTCTCGGTGGGACTCAGACGACACGAGACGAGACGAGCTCTCGGTGGGACTCAGACGACACGAGACGAGACGAGCTCTCGGTGGGACTCAGACGACACGAGACGAGACGAGCTCTCGGTGGGACTCAGACGACACGAGACGAGACGAGCTCTCGGTGGGACACAGACGACACGAGACGAGACGAGCTCTCGGTGGGACTCAGACGACACGAGACGAGACGAGCTCTCGGTGGGACTCAGACGACACGAGACGAGACGAGCTCTCGGTGGGACTCAGACGACACGAGACGAGACGAGCTCTCGGTGGGACTCAGACGACACGAGACGAGACGAGCTCTCGGTGGGACTCAGACGACACGAGACGAGACGAGCTCTCGGTGGGACTCAGACGACACGAGACGAGACGAGCTCTCGATGGGACTCAGACGACCTGAGACGACCTCTCGGCGGGATTCGGATGACACACGAGACGAGACGACCTCTCGGCGAGACTGAGACGAGACGAGACGACCACTCGGTGGGACTCAGACGACACGAGACGTGACGAGCTCTCGGTGGGAGTCATACGACACGAGACGAGACGAGCTCTCGGTGGGACTCAGACGACACGAGACGAGACGAGCTCTCGGTGGGACTCAGACGACACGAGACGAGACGAGCTCTCGGTGGGACTCAGACGACACGAGACGAGACGAGCTCTCGGTGGGACTCAGACGACACGAGACGAGACGACCTCTCGGCGAGACTGAGACGAGACGAGACGACCACTCGGTGGGACTCAGACGACACGAGACGAAACGAGCTCTCGGTGGGACTCAGACGACACGAGACGAGACGAGCTCTCGGTGGGACTCAGACGACACGAGACGAGACGAGCTCTCGGTGGGACTCAGACGACACGAGACGAGACGAGCTCTCGGTGGGACTCAGACGACACGAGACGAGACGAGCTCTCGGTGGGACTCAGACGACACGAGACGAGACGAGCTCTCGGTGGGACTCAGACGACACGAGACGAGACGAGCTCTCGGTGGGACTCAGACGACCTGAGACGACCTCTCGGCGGGATTCGGATGACACACGAGACGAGACGACCTCTCGGCGAGACTGAGACGAGACGAGACGACCACTCGGTGGGACTCAGACGACACGAGACGTGACGAGCTCTCGGTGGGAGTCATACGACACGAGACGATCTCTCGGCGGGATTCGGATGACACGAGACGAGACGACCCCTCGGCGAGACTCAGATGACACGACACGAGTTGACGTCTCGGCGAGACTCAGATGACACGAGACGAGATGACCTCTCGGCGAGACTGAGACGAGACGAGACGACCTCTCGGTGGGACTGAGACACGAGACGAGACGACCTCTCGGGTGGACTTAGACACGAGACGAGACGAGACGAGACGAGCTCTCGATGGGACTCAGACGACACGAGACGAGACGAGCTCTCGGTGGGACTCAAGACGACACGAGACGAGACGAGCTCTCGGTGGGACTCAGACGACACGAGACGAGACGAGCTCTCGGTGGGACTCAGACGACACGAGACGAGACGAGCTCTCGGTGGGACTCAGACGACACGAGACGAGACGAGCTCTCGGTGGGACTCAGACGACACGAGACGAGACGAGCTCTCGGTGGGACTCAGACGACACGAGACGAGACGAGCTCTCGGTGGGACTCAGACGACACGAGACGAGACGAGCTCTCGGTGGGACTCAGACGACACGAGACGAGACGAGCTCTCGGTGGGACTCAGACGACACGAGACGAGACGACCTCTCGGCGAGACTGAGACGAGACGAGACGACCACTCGGTGGGACTCAGACGACACGAGACGAGACGAGCTCTCGGTGGGACTCAGACGACACGAGACGAGACGAGCTCTCGGTGGGACTCAGACGACACGAGACGAGACGAGCTCTCGGTGGGACTCAGACGACACGAGACGAGACGAGCTCTCGGTGGGACTCAGACGACACGAGACGAGACGAGCTCTCGGTGGGACTCAGACGACACGAGACGAGACGAGCTCTCGGTGGGACTCAGACGACACGAGACGAGACGAGCTCTCGGTGGGACTCAGACGACACGAGACGAGACGAGCTCTCGGTGGGACTCAAGACGACACGAGACGAGACGAGCTCTCGGTGGGACTCAGACGACACGAGACGAGACGAGCTCTCGGTGGGACTCAGACGACACGAGACGACCTCTCGGCGGGATTCGGATGACACACGAGACGAGACGACCTCTCGGCGGGACTCGGACGATAGGAGACCAGACAAGACGACCTCCCGGCGGGACTCAGAGAAGACGAGACGACCTCAAGGCGGGACTCAGACGAGACGACCTCAAGGCGGGACTCAGACGAGACGACCTCAAGGCGGGACTCAGAAGAGACGACCCCTCGGTGAGGCTCAGACGAGACGAGACGAGACGACCCCTCGGTGAGGCTCAGACGAGACAAGACGAGACGACCCCTCGGCGGGACTCAGACGAGACGAGACGAGACGACCTCTCGGTATTTCTTGAGACGAGACGAGACGAGACGACCTCTCGGTATGTCTTGAGACGAGACGAGACGAGACGACCTCTCGGCGAGAGAGACGAGACGAGACGACCTCTCGGCGAGACTGAGACGAGACGAGACGACCTCTCGGCGAGACTGAGACGAGACGAGACGACCTCTCGGCAGGACTCAGATGAGACGACACGAGACGACCTCTAGGCGGGATTCGGACGAGACGAGACGAGATGACGTCTCGGCGGGACTGTGATATAATACAATATGACGTGATGGATTCAGACGAGACGAGACGAGACGAGGCGGGACTCAGACAAGACGAGACGAGACGACCTCTCGGCGGGACTCAGACAAGACGAGACGACCTCTCGGCGGGACTCAGACGAGACGAGACGACCTCTCGGCGGGACTCAGACGAGACGAGACGACCTCTCGGCGGGACTCAGACGAGACGAGACGACCTCTCGGCGGGACTCAGACGAGACGAGACGACCTCTCGGCGGGACTCAGACGAGACGAGACGACCTCTCGGCGGGACTCAGACGAGACGAGACGAGATGAGACGACCTCTCAGTGATGCTGAGACGAGACGAGATTAGACGTCCTCTCGGTGGGGATCAGACGAGTCGAGACCAGACGACCTCTCGGTGTTGCTCAGACGAGACGAGACGAGACGACCTCTCGGTGTTGCTCAGACGAGACGAGACGAGACGACCTCTCGGCGGGACTGTGATGTAATACAATATGACGTGATGGTGAATATTGCATTTCTCAGCATAATCAAAGTTAATAATAGTCTAACAAATATGTGTTATTATCATAATTTTGATGTTTCTGTATTGCTTCAAAACATCAGGCAGTCTCGAAATTGTTTGTTTGTTTGGTGTTTCACATCTCGAAATGAATTTTAACAATATTCGCGAACTCCTCCCCCACCCCCCTTCCCCCTCTTTTAAAGGAATCAATTGAGATGCATTGAAATAAAAACCAGTTTGAATTCATCTCACATAATCCATTCCAGGGCAATAGGAGCGAAAGGATTTCCTTTATTAGTACTATTTACGGCCACGACACCACCAAAGAAATGATTTAAACGACTATTCCCCTTGCTCAGAAACCCAATTTAATAGCAAACCGCCTTAAAATTAGCCGAAATTTTTTGCTTAATATAAAGAAATAACCTTACTTTTTGAAAGACCAAGATTCATCCTCGTCTATCTTCAGATGCCAGTCTTCAAGTCTGTTTGTTGAGGAAACAATGTATTCTTTGTTGGAGCTTTAAAGTTGGCCTATGTTTTACGTGCTCTAACTTTTATAATCATACATATAAACATAAATCGATTTCTTCTATTACCGAACTCCACGTGACTTCAAAAATATTTTGCATAGAAAGTACAAGCAGCAAAAATTAAGGCATGGTTTAAGCCGTTACGCCACGAAGAAAAGACATTTTGTATTTCAACATGAGTAAACGAACACTTAATGAATTTTAAAAGCTTACGTGTGGTTGCTTGTCCGTATGACGAGACAAGACGAGACGACCTCTCGGCGGAACTCAGACGAGACGAGACGAGACGAGACGACCTCTCGGCGGGACTCAGACGAGACGAAACGAGACGAGACGACCTCTCGGAGGGACTCAGACGAGACGACACGAGACAAGACGACCTCTCGGCGGGACTCAGACGAGACGACACGAGACGAGACGACCTCTCGGAGGGACTCAGACGAGACGAAACGAGACGAGACGACCTCTCGGAGGGACTCAGACGAGACGACAGGAGACAAGACGACCTCTCGGCGGGACTCAGACGAGACGACACGAGACGAGACGACCTCTCGGCGGGACTCAGACGAGACGACACGAGACGAGACGACCTCTCGGCGGGACTCAGACGAGACGAGACGACCTCTCGGCGGGACTCAGACGAGACGACACGACCTCTCGGCGGGACTCAGACGAGACGACACGACCTCTCGGCGGGACTCAGACGAGACGAGACGACCTCTCGGCGGGACTCAGACGAGACGAGACGACCTCTCGGCGGGACTCAGACGAGACGAGACGACCTCTCGGCGGGACTCAGACGAGACGAGACGACCTCTCGGCGGGACTCAGACGAGACGAGACGACCTCTCGGCGGGACTCAGACGAGACGAGACGACCTCTCGGCGGGACTCAGACGAGACGAGACGACCTCTCGGCGGGACTCAGACGAGACGAGACGACCTCTCGGCGGGACTCAGACGAGACGAGACGACCTCTCGGCGGGACTCAGACGAGACGAGACGACCTCTCGGCGGGACTCAGACGAGACGAGACGACCTCTCGGCGGGACTCAGACGAGACGAGACGACCTCTCGGCGGGACTCAGACGAGACGAGACGACCTCTCGGCGGGACTCAGACGAGACGAGACGACCTCTCGGCGGGACTCAGACGAGACGAGACGACCTCTCGGCGGGACTCAGACGAGACGAGACGACTTCCCGGCGGGACTCAGACGAGACGAGACGACCTCTCGGAGGGACTCAGACGTGACGAGACGACCTCTCGGCGGGACTCAGACGTGACGAGACGACCTCTCGGCGGGACTCAGACGAGACGACACGAAACGAGACGACCTCTCGGATGGACTCAGACGAGACGACACGAAACGAGACGACCTCTCGGAGGGACTCAGACGAGACGACACGACACGAGACGACCTCTCGGCGGGGCTCAGGCGAGACGAGACGACCTCTCGGCGGGACGCAGACGACACGACCTCTCGGCGGGACTCAGACGAGACGACCTCTCGGAGGGACTCAGACGAGACGACCTCTCGGAGGGACTCAGACGAGACGACCTCTCGGAGGGACTCAGACGAGACGAGACGAGCTCTCGGCGTTACTCAGACGAGACCAGAAGAGACGACCCCCCGGCGTTACACAGACGAGACGAGACGAGACGACCTCTCGGCTGGTCTCAGACGAGACGAGAGGAGACAACCTCTCGGCGGGACGCGGACGAGACGACCTCTCGGTGGGAATCAGACGAGAAGAGACGACCTCTCGTCGGGACTCGGACGAAACGAGACGACCTCTCGCCGTGACTCGGACGAAACGAGACGAGACTAGACGACCTCTCGGCGTTACTCAGACGAGACGAGACGAGACGACATCTCGGCGGCACTCAGACGAGACGAGATGAGACGACATCTCGGCGGCACTCAGACGAGACGAGATGAGACGACCTCTCGGCGGGACTCAGACGAGACGAGATGAGACGACCTCTCGGCGGGACTCAGACGACACGAGACGAGACGACCTCTCGGCGGGACTCAGACGACACGAGACGAGACGACCTCTCGGCGGGACTCAGACGAGACGAGACGACCTCTCGGCGGGACTCAGACGAGACGAGACGACCTCTCGGCGGGACTCAGACGAGACGAGACGACCTCTCGGCGGGACTCAGACGAGACGAGACGAGATGAGACGACCTCTCAGTGATGCTGAGACGAGACGAGATTAGACGTCCTCTCGGCGGGACTCAGACGAGACGAGACGAGACGTCCTCTCGGTGGGGCTCAGACGAGACGAGACCAGACGACCTCTCGGTGTTGCTCAGACGAGACGACCTCTCGGCGGGACTGTGATGTAATACAATATGACGTGATGGTGAATATTGCATTTCTCAGCATAATCAAAGTTAATAATAGTCTAACAAATATGTGTTATTATCATAATTTTGATGTTTCTGTATTGCTTCAAAACATCAGGCAGTCTCGAAATTGTTTGTTTGTTTGGTGTTTCACATCTCGAAATGAATTTTAACAATATTCGCGAACTCCTCCCCCACCCCCCCTTTCCCCCTCTTTTAAAGGAATCAATTGAGATGCATTGAAATAAAAACCAGTTTGAATTCATCTCACATAATCCATTCCAGGGCAATAGGAGCGAAAGGATTTCCTTTATTAGTACTATTTACGGCCACGACACCACCAAAGAAATGATTTAAACGACTATTCCCCTTGCTCAGAAACCCAATTTAATAGCAAACCGCCTTAAAATTAGCCGAAATTTTTTGCTTAATATAAAGAAATAACCTTACTTTTTGAAAGACCAAGATTCATCCTCGTCTATCTTCAGATGCCAGTCTTCAAGTCTGTCTGTTGAGGAAACAATGTATTCTTTGTTGGAGCTTTAAAGTTGGCCTATGTTTTACGTGCTCTAACTTTTATAATCATACATATAAAAATAAATCGATTTCTTCTATTACCGAACTCCACGTGACTTCAAAAATATTTTGCATAGAAAGTACAAGCAGCAAAAATTAAGGCATGGTTTAAGCCGTTACGCCACGAAGAAAAGACATTTTGTATTTCAACATGAGTAAACGAACACTTAATGAATTTTAAAAGCTTACGTGTGGTTGCTTGTCCGTATGACGAGACAAGACGAGACGACCTCTCGGCGGAACTCAGACGAGACGAGACGAGACGAGACGACCTCTCGGCGGAACTCAGACGAGACGAGACGAGACGAGACGACCTCTCGGCGGGACTCAGACGAGACGAGACGAGACGAGACGACCTCTCGGCGGGACTCAGACGAGACGAGACGAGACGAGACGACCTCTCGGCGGGACTCAGACGAGACGAGACGAGACGAGACGACCTCTCGGCGGGACTCAGACGAGACGACACGAGACGAGACGACCTCTCGGCGGGACTCAGACGAGACGACACGAGACGAGACGACCTCTCGGCGGGACTCAGACGAGACGACACGAGACGAGACGACCTCTCGGCGGGACTCAGACGAGACGACACGAGACGAGACGACCTCTCGGCGGGACTCAGACGAGACGACACGAGACGAGACGACCTCTCGGCGGGACTCAGACGAGACGACACGAGACGAGACGACCTCTCGGCGGGACTCAGACGAGACGACACGAGACGAGACGACCTCTCGGCGGGACTCAGACGAGACGACACGAGACGAGACGACCTCTCGGCGGGACTCAGACGAGACGACACGAGACGAGACGACCTCTCGGCGGGACTCAGACGAGACGACACGAGACGAGACGACCTCTCGGCGGGACTCAGACGAGACGACACGAGACGAGACGACCTCTCGGCGGGACTCAGACGAGACGACACGAGACGAGACGACCTCTCGGCGGGACTCAGACGAGACGACACGAGACGAGACGACCTCTCGGCGGGACTCAGACGAGACGACACGAGACGAGACGACCTCTCGGCGGGACTCAGACGAGACGACACGAGACGAGACGACCTCTCGGCGGGACTCAGACGAGACGACACGAGACGAGACGACCTCTCGGCGGGACTCAGACGAGACGACACGAGACGAGACGACCTCTCGGCGGGACTCAGACGAGACGACACGAGACGAGACGACCTCTCGGCGGGACTCAGACGAGACGACACGAGACGAGACGACCTCTCGGCGGGACTCAGACGAGACGACACGAGACGAGACGACCTCTCGGCGGGACTCAGACGAGACGAGACGACCTCTCGGCGGGACTCAGACGAGACGAGACGACCTCTCGGCGGGACTCAGACGAGACGACACGAGACGAGACGACCTCTCGGCGGGACTCAGACGAGACGAGACGACCTCTCGGCGGGACTCAGACGAGACGAGACGACCTCTCGGCGGGACTCAGACGAGACGAGACGACCTCTCGGCGGGACTCAGACGAGACGAGACGACCTCTCGGCGGGACTCAGACGAGACGAGACGACCTCTCGGCGGGACTCAGACGAGACGAGACGACCTCTCGGCGGGACTCAGACGAGACGAGACGACCTCTCGGCGGGACTCAGACGAGACGAGACGACCTCTCGGCGGGACTCAGACGAGACGAGACGACCTCTCGGCGGGACTCAGACGAGACGAGACGACCTCTCGGCGGGACTCAGACGAGACGAGACGACCTCTCGGCGGGACTCAGACGAGACGAGACGACCTCTCGGCGGGACTCAGACGAGACGAGACGACCTCTCGGCGGGACTCAGACGAGACGAGACGACCTCTCGGCGGGACTCAGACGAGACGAGACGACCTCTCGGCGGGACTCAGACGAGACGAGACGACCTCTCGGCGGGACTCAGACGAGACGAGACGACCTCTCGGCGGGACTCAGACGAGACGAGACGACCTCTCGGCGGGACTCAGACGAGACGAGACGACCTCTCGGCGGGACTCAGACGAGACGAGACGACCTCTCGGCGGGACTCAGACGAGACGAGACGACCTCTCGGCGGGACTCAGACGAGACGAGACGACCTCTCGGCGGGACTCAGACGAGACGAGACGACCTCTCGGCGGGACTCAGACGAGACGAGACGACCTCTCGGCGGGACTCAGACGAGACGAGACGACCTCTCGGCGGGACTCAGACGAGACGAGACGACCTCTCGGCGGGACTCAGACGAGACGAGACGACCTCTCGGCGGGACTCAGACGAGACGAGACGACCTCTCGGCGGGACTCAGACGAGACGAGACGACCTCTCGGCGGGACTCAGACGAGACGACACGACCTCTCGGCGGGACTCAGACGAGACGACACGACCTCTCGGCGGGACTCAGACGAGACGACACGACCTCTCGGCGGGACTCAGACGAGACGACACGACCTCTCGGCGGGACTCAGACGAGACGAGACGACCTCTCGGCGGGACTCAGACGAGACGACACGACCTCTCGGCGGGACTCAGACGAGACGACACGACCTCTCGGCGGGACTCAGACGAGACGACACGACCTCTCGGCGGGACTCAGACGAGACGACACGACCTCTCGGCGGGACTCAGACGAGACGACACGACCTCTCGGCGGGACTCAGACGAGACGACACGACCTCTCGGCGGGACTCAGACGAGACGACACGACCTCTCGGCGGGACTCAGACGAGACGACACGACCTCTCGGCGGGATTCAGACGAGACGACACGACCTCTCGGCGGGACTCAGACGAGACGACACGACCTCTCGGCGGGACTCAGACGAGACGACACGACCTCTCGGCGGGACTCAGACGAGACGACACGACCTCTCGGCGGGACTCAGACGAGACGACACGACCTCTCGGCGGGACTCAGACGAGACGACACGACCTCTCGGCGGGACTCAGGCGAGACGACACGACCTCTCGGCGGGACTCAGGCGAGACGACACGACCTCTCGGCGGGACTCAGGCGAGACGACACGACCTCTCGGCGGGACTCAGACGAGACGACACGACCTCTCGGCGGGACTCAGACGAGACGACACGACCTCTCGGCGGGACTCAGACGAGACGACACGACACGAGACGACCTCTCAGCGGGACTCAGACGAGACGACACGAGACGAGACGACCTCTCGGCGGGACTCAGACGGGACGACACGAGACGAGACGACCTCTCGGCGGGACTCGGACGAAACGAGACGAGATGAGACGACCTCTCGTCGGGACTCGGACGAAACGAGACGAGATGAGACGACCTCTCGCCGTGACTCGGACGAAACGAGACGAGATGAGACGACCTCTCGCCGGGACTCAGACGAGACGAGATGAGACGACCTCTCGGCGGGACTCAGACGAGACGAGATGAGACGACCTCTCGGCGGGACTCAGACGAGACGAGATGAGACGACCTCTCGGCGGGACTCAGACGAGACGAGATGAGACGACCTCTCGGCGGGACTCAGACGAGACGAGATGAGACGACCTCTCGGCGGGACTCAGACGAGACGAGACGAGACGACCTCTCGGCGGGACTCAGACGAGACGAGACGAGACGACCTCTCGGCGGGACTCAGACGAGACGAGACGAGACGACCTCTCGGCGGGACTCAGACGAGACGAGACGACCTCTCGGCGGGACTCAGACGAGACGAGACGAGACGACCTCTCGGCGGGACTCAGACGAGACGAGACGAGACGACCTCTCGGCGGGACTCAGACGAGACGAGACGAGACGACCTCTCGGCGGGACTCAGACGAGACGAGACGAGACGACCTCTCGGCGGGACTCAGACGAGACGAGACGAGACGACCTCTCGGCGGGACTCAGACGAGACGAGACGAGACGACCTCTCGGCGGGACTCAGACGAGACGAGACGAGACGACCTCTCGGCGGGACTCAGACGAGACGAGACGACCTCTCGGCGGGACTCAGACGAGACGAGACGACCTCTCGGCGGGACTCAGACGAGACGAGACGACCTCTCGGCGGGACTCAGACGAGACGAGACGACCTCTCGGCGGGACTCAGACGAGACGAGACGACCTCTCGGCGGGACTCAGACGAGACGAGACGACCTCTCGGCGGGACTCAGACGAGACGAGACGACCTCTCGGCGGGACTCAGACGAGACGAGACGACCTCTCGGCGGGACTCAGACGAGACGAGACGACCTCTCGGCGGGACTCAGACGAGACGAGACGACCTCTCGGCGGGACTCAGACGAGACGAGACGACCTCTCGGCGGGACTCAGACGAGACGAGACGACCTCTCGGCGGGACTCAGACGAGACGAGACGACCTCTCGGCGGGACTCAGACGAGACGACACGACCTCTCGGCGGGACTCAGACGAGACGACACGACCTCTCGGCGGGACTCAGACGAGACGACACGACCTCTCGGCGGGACTCAGACGAGACGACACGACCTCTCGGCGGGACTCAGACGAGACGACACGACCTCTCGGCGGGACTCAGACGAGACGAGACGAGACGTCCTCTCGGTGGGGCTCAGACGAGACGAGACCAGACGACCTCTCGGTGTTGCTCAGACGAGACGACCTCTCGGCGGGACTGTGATGTAATACAATATGACGTGATGGTGAATATTGCATTTCTCAGCATAATCAAAGTTAATAATAGTCTAACAAATATGTGTTATTATCATAATTTTGAGGTTTCTGTATTGCTTCAAAACATCAGGCAGTCTCGAAATTGTTTGTTTGTTTGGTGTTTCACATCTCGAAATGAATTTTAACAATATTCGCGAACTCCTCCCCCACCCCCCTTCCCCCTCTTTTAAAGGAATCAATTGAGATGCATTGAAATAAAAACCAGTTTGAATTCATCTCACATAATCCATTCCAGGGCAATAGGAGCGAAAGGATTTCCTTTATTAGTACTATTTACGGCCACGACACCACCAAAGAAATGATTTAAACGACTATTCCCCTTGCTCAGAAACCCAATTTAATAGCAAACCGCCTTAAAATTAGCCGAAATTTTTTGCTTAATATAAAGAAATAACTATACTTTTTGAAAGGCCAAGATTCATCCTCGTCTATCTTCAGACGCCAGTCTTCAAGTCTGTCTGTTGAGGAAACAATGCATTCTTTGTTGGAGCTTTAAAGTTGGCCTATGTTTCACGTGCTCTAACTTTTATAATCATACATATTAAAATAAATCGATTTATTCTATTACCGAACTCCACGTGACTTCAAAAATATTTTGCATAGAAAGTGCAAGCAGCAAAAATAAAGGCATGGTTTAAGCCGTTACGCCACGAAAAAATACCTTTTGTATTTCAACATGAGTAAACGAATACTTAATGAATTTTAAAAGCTTACGTGTAGTTGCTTGTCCGTATGACGAGACGAGACGGGACGACCTCTCGGCGGGACTCAGACGAGACGACACGAGACGGGACGACCTCTCGGCGGGACTCAGACGAGACGACACGAGACGGGACGACCTCTCGGCGGGACTCAGACGAGACGACCTCTCGGCGGGACTCAAGACGAGACGACCTCTCGGCGGGACTCAAGACGAGACGACCTCTCGGCGGGACTCAAGACGAGACGACCTCTCGGCGGGACTCAAGACGAGACGACCTCTCGGCGGGACTCAAGACGAGACGACCTCTCGGCGGGACTCAAGACGAGACGACCTCTCGGCGGGACTCAAGACGAGACGACCTCTCGGCGGGACACAAGACGAGACGACCTCTCGGCGGGACACAAGACGAGACGACCTCTCGGCGGGACACAAGACGAGACGACCTCTCGGCGGGACTCAGACGAGACGACCTCTCGGCGGGACTCAGACGAGACGACCTCTCGGCGGGACTCAGACGAGACGACCTCTCGGCGGGACTCAGACGAGACGACACGAGACGAGACGACCTCTCGGCGGGACTCAGACGAGACGACACGAGACGAGACGACCTCTCGGCGGGACTCAGACGAGACGACCTCTCGGCGGGACTCAGACGAGACGACCTCTCGGCGGGACTCAGACGAGACGACCTCTCGGCGGGACTCAGACGAGACGACCTCTCGGCGGGACTCAGACGAGACGACCTCTCGGCGGGAGTCAGACGAGACGACCTCTCGGCGGGAGTCAGACGAGACGACCTCTCGGCGGGAGTCAGACGAGACGACCTCTCGGCGGGAGTCAGACGAGACGACCTCTCGGCGGGACTCAGACGAGACGACCTCTCGGCGGGACTCAGACGAGACGACCTCTCGGCGGGACTCAGACGAGACGACCTCTCGGCGGGACTCAGACGAGACGACCTCTCGGCGGGACTCAGACGAGACGACCTCTCGGCGGGACTCAGACGAGACGACCTCTCGGCGGGACTCAGACGAGACGACCTCTCGGCGGGACTCAGACGAGACGACCTCTCGGCGGGACTCAGACGAGACGACCTCTCGGCGGGACTCAGACGAGACGACCTCTCGGCGGGACTCAGACGAGACGACCTCTCGGCGGGACTCAGACGAGACGACCTCTCGGCGGGCCTCAGTGCAAACGTCGTCACTTGCGTCATCTTTCTGCTTCTATAAAAAGTATTCAATGAGAGTGACTGATATAGATTTCCAAATCAAATCATGTGGTGTTGACTATTTCTTTAGATTCTTAATATGAAAAAAAAGTAGAAAGACGACTGACAATTTTGTGTCACAGCATAAGTAGTTTTGCCACGAAAGAAAGGCATGTGTATTTCAACATGGGTACTGAATATACTTACGTGTGGTCGCTTGTCCGTATGCCTAGAATGCCCGCCCTCCACAGCCCTCTTCTTCAGTGATGCTCACTTTCTCTGTAATGTTAACAGAAATATTTATATATATTACTGCCTGTGTTTACTTATAAGAAATCGATTTAATTATTTAAAGCCAAGATGTATGTTGAGCAGATTTGTTTCTCTCGAATCTCAGAAACAGTCAATTCAGAACCTTTGCAAAACGCAATTTACGGTTTCAAGCTGTTCCACAACTAGATAAAGATTTATGTTGTCGAAATTGTTAAATCTATTGCTAAAACGTGAAAAAACTTACTGTTTGGAAAATCAGTCGGTGTCATCCGCATCCTCCTCGGCCTTGTGACGTCAGTTATCTCGAAATCTATAAATAAATTAATCGTATTTACAAGAAAAGTTTTTACCAGTCAGATTATTAACCAGACGTGTGAAATTTATGAAATCGTGTAAAAGTTCGCAACAGATTTCAAGTTTTGCCTCTCTTCGTTTTAAAGAAACATCAAAGCTAACATTATGCAAATACATCAGACAAAAAAAATGGAAAATTATTCTTACTGTTGATCCGTCGTGATGTAAAATGTTTTATTCTGTCGAATCGGGCCTGCTGCAGCTTGTTGAAGGCTATAAAAGTATAAAAATTGATCTTAAGGGTTTAAGTAATTTCATCCAAAGCATTTTAAGTGTTTATAACGTTACAAGATTATCTCAATGCTTCGTACAAACAGAAAGACAAAAAATAGTTTCAAATTCATTTGATTTTCTCTCAAAAGAACAGTAAACCATTTTGCATTTAAATTGACTAACTACGATACTTTATCCATCGCCCTTAAAGAAACTTTAGCCAAGACAGTGTTGTTTCAATAGCAAAAGCTTTCATTTTATTTTGCAGTTATAAATTGTTTCAATCAACCACAGAAGAAGACTTGCACAAATATTCTAGAAAATTTTAAATTACTCGTTGTCCGCGGAGTCCTGATAACTGGAACGCCCGCCCACCACAGCCGACATCTCCAGTGACAATCCTTTCTCTACAAAATAGCAGAAAAATAAGGTATACTTTAAATAAGTTCACGTGAATGCTGAATTTCTGATTTTTTTCACTTTATTACCTGTTCTGCTTGCTTGTTTGAGTTATCAAATCAAAATGAAGACATTCTTTAGTTAATTTAAGCCGTTTTCAAGAAAACACTTGTGAGAACGGTCCCTATTCAATAGCAAGATCTCTTCCAATGTACTATTTATTATTTCGTTCAATATTCAATGCCTTAATTCAACTGCTGATAAAAATCTTACCTGTTGAATGTGCCCTTCTTTGTCCGTTGTCCGCTGGATTGCTGTCTGCCATGCGCCGATGTCGATTTAGTTGCTGTCGTCTTGGTCGGGGTCCACTTGGCTGGTGTCCGCTGGATCTCTTCTAAAACAAACTTTAAACAGGAAAACGTGATAAGACAAATAAATACATAGTATTTTAACATACATTAAAGTATTTTAAAAAAAGTACGTGAATATTGACGTATTCCGAAAATAAAACAAACGACTTAGCAGTATTGGTTTCCGCTTGGCTGTTGTCCTCATAGGCGGGTTGCGCTTGGACTTTCGTCCGCTTGACTGCTGCCCTCATGGGCGGGATCCACTTGGCTGCTGTCTTCATGGTCGGGTTCGCTTGACTGCTGTCCTCATGGCCGGGGTTCGCTTGACTGCTGTCCTCATGGCCGGGGTTCACTTGACTGCTGTCCTCATGGCCGGGGTTCACTTGGCTGCTGTCCTCATTGCAGAGTTCGCTTGGCTGCTGCACCCATGGCCGGGTTCGCTTGGATGCTGCACCCATTTTCGGGTTCGCTTGGATGCTGCACTCGTGGCCGGGTTCACCTGGCTACTGTCCTCATGGCAGGGATCCATTAGCTGTGTCCACTTGGCTTGTGTCCTCTCGATCCGCCTTGGGCCTGTTGGCTTGTGTCCTCTTACCCTTCAGCTTGAGAACCTATCAAAATAGAAAGGGTGCCGTTGTTCCAAGATTAATTTAGACGTTGTGGAAACGTATGTATGATCGGTATTATCTCATTGATATTCATTAAACGTCTTTACATGTTGTCTTTGAATTGTCTGAATGCTAAAGTAAAGTATTTTTGCTTTAATGAATTTAAATCTACAGTTGAAATCACGCAGAGAGTTGTAGATTATAAATTTGGTATGAATTCCTTACACGTTGGCTCCACTGTAGGAATAATTGGGAGACCACATAATCTACATGTCCAGCGGTACATCTCTTTCTTGCTGCAATATGGCAGCGAAGAAATGATATCTTGTACCTATGTCATTAAAATAATGAATTTTAACATATATGCAACCGAATAAAAAGGGATGATTGATAAAGTGGGGAAATAAAATTTGTATCATTTGATGTTTAAATTTGTCAGTCAACATTGCTGTCAATACTAGTGATTTGCTGAGGCTGCGGTTAACTTGGAATAGGCATTTTATGAAGAGGACATGTGTTATCCAAAGGAAGTCTTCACAAACATTCGAAGAACTTTCGATGCTTTCGGAGGAGAAGCTGACATCAAAAATTTTTTTAGAGTTAGGAAACTGAAAGTTGGAATGAAAAACTATTTTAATTCTAGCCAGGAAAGGAATGCACCAATTCATATTTTTTTATCACAGTGGGGAGGGGGCATTACTTGAAAGAAACTGGTGAGTGTTTACTGGATCGAGTGCGGTAAATTTTAATTTGTTCAAAAGAAAAAGTTCTTACCTGTTGACAGCACTGGCCCAGTAAGTCCCGCCCGTCTCATTTCCCCAATTTTTGTTGTGTTCGGGGCCCTCTCCTGATTTTCTGTGACAGGAAGAGAACTGTATGCTTCACTTGTTATGAAATACAAATATTTTGCCTTTATGATTCAGGCTAAATTCCAGTCAATTATTCCATGTTGCTTTTCTTTTATTTTAAAAAACATAATGTATATATTTGAAGCCGACACATTTCTACGAAATTAGGTCATTACTAGATACCAAATTTATCTCAGCTCAAGAAGATTGGCTCTTACATTTCGGCCGAGCTGTCTGGTTGCCTGGAACACGTGATCTGTATCGTCACAGTGCAAACGTCGCCACTTGCGTCATCTTTCTGCTTCTACAAAAAGTATTCAAGGAGAGTGACTGATATAGATTTCAAAGTCAAATCATGTGGTGTTGACTGTTTCTTTCGATTCTTAATATGAAAAAATACACAGACGATTGACGTATTTTCTGTCACAGCATAAGTAGTTTTGCCACGAAAGAAAGGCTGGTGTATTTCAACATGGGTACTTAATATACTTACGTGTGGTCGCTTGTCCGTATGCCTAGAATGCCCGCCCTCCACAGTCCTCTTCTTCAGTGATGCTCACTTTCTCTTAATGGTAACAGAAATACTTATATATATTACTGCCTGTGTTTACTTACAAGAAATCGATTTAATTATTTAAAGGCAAGATGTATGTTGAGTAGATTTGTTTCTCTCGAATCTCAGAAACAGTCAATTCAGAACCTTTGCAAAACGCAATTTACGGTTTCAAGCTGTTCCACAACTAGATAAAGATTTATGTTGTCGAAATTGTTAAATCTGTTGCTGAAACGTAAAAAACTTACTCTTTAGAAAATCAGTCGGGGCCATCCGCATCCTCATCTTCCTTGTGACGTCAGTTATCTCGAAATCTATAAATAAATTAATCGTATTTACAAGAAAAGTTTTTACAGTCAGATTATTAACCAGACGTGTGAAATTTATGAAATCGTGTAAAAGTTCGCAACAGATTTCAAGTCTTGCCTCTCTTCTTTTTAAAGAAACATCAAAGCTAACATTATGCAAATACATCAGACAAAAAAATGGAAAATTATTCTTACTGTTGATCCGTCGTGATGTAAAATGTTTTATTCTGTCGAATCGGGCCTGCTGCAGCTTGTTGAAGGCTATAAAAGTATAAAAATTGATCTTAAGGGTTTAAGTAATTTCATCCAAAGCATTTTAAATGTTTACAACGTTACAAGATTCTCTTAATTTTTAGTACAAACAGAAAGACAAAAAATAGTTTCAAACCCATTTGATTTTCTCTCAAAAGAACAGTAAACCATTTTGCATTTAAATTGACTAACTACGATACTTTATCCATTGCCCTTAAAGAAAATTTTAGCTAAGACAGTGTTGTTTCAATAGCAAAAGCTTTCATTTTATTTTGTAGTTATAAATTGTTTCAACCACAGAAGAAGACTTGCACAAATATTCTAGAAAATTTTAAATTACTCGTTGTCCGCGGAGTCCTGATAACTGGAACGCCCGCCCACCACAGCCCACATCTCCAGTGACAATCCTTTCTCTACAAAATAGCAGAAAAATAAGGTATACTTTAAATAAGTTCACGTGAATGCTGATTGTCTGAGAATTTTTAACTTTATTACCTGTTGTGCTTGCTTGAGTTACCAAATCAAAAATGAAGACATTCTTTAATTAATTTTAGCCGTTTTCAAGAAAACACTTGTGAGAACGGTCTCTATTCAATAGCAAGATCTCTTCAATGTACTATTTATTATTTCGTTCAATATTCAATGCCTTAATTCAACTGCTGATAAAACTCATACCTGTTGAATGTGCCCCTCTTTGTCCTATATCCACTTGATTGCTGTCTTCCATGCGCCGATGTCGATTTAGTTGCTGTCGTCTTGGTCGGGATCCATTGGCTGGTGTCCGCTGGATCTCTTCTAAAACAAACTTTAAACAGGAAAACGTGATAAGACAAATAAATACATAGTATTTTAACATACATTAAAGTATTTTTTAAAAAGTACGTGAATATTGACGTATTCCGAAAATAAAAAAAAACGACTTAGCAGTATTGGTTTCCGCTTGGCTGTTGTCCTCATAGGCGGGTTCCGCTTGGCTTTCGTCCGCTTGACTGCTGCCCTCATGGGCGGGATCCACTTGGCTGCTGTCCTCATGGTCGGGTTCGCTTGACTGCTGTCCTCATGGCCGGGGTTCGCTTGACTGCTGTCCTCATGGCCGGGGTTCGCTTGACTGCTGTCCTCATGGCCGGGGTTCACTTGACTGCTGTCCTCATGGCCGGGGTTCACTTGGCTGCTGTCCTCATTGCAGAGTTCGCTTGGCTGCTGCACCCATGGCCGGGTTCGCTTGGATGCTGCACTCGTGGCCGGGTTCACCTGGCTACTGTCCTCATGGCAGGGATCCATTAGCTGTGTCCACTTGGCTTGTGTCCTCTTGATCCGCCTTGGGCCTGTTGGCTTGTGTCCTCTTAGCCTTCAGCTTGAGAACCTATCAAAATAGAAAGGGTGCCGTTGTTCCAAGATTAATTTAGACGTTGTGGAAACGTATGTATGATCGGTATTATCTCATTGATATTCATTAAACGTCTTTACATGTTGTCTTTTAATTGTCTGAATGCTAAAGTAAAGTATTTTTGCTTTAATGAATTTAAATCTACAGTTGAAATCACGCAGAGAGTTGTAGATTATAAATTTGGTATGAATTCCTTACACGTTGGCTCCACTGTAGGAATAATTGGGAGACCACATAATCTACATGTCCAGCGGTACATCTCTTTCTTGCTGCAATATGGCAGCAAAGAAATGATATCTTGTACCTATGTCATTAAAATAATGAATTTTAACATATATGCAACCGAATAAAAAGGGATGATTGATAAAGTGGGGAAATAAAATTTGTATCATTTGATGTTTAAATTTGTCAGTCAACATTGCTGTCAATACTAGTGATTTGCTGAGGCTGCGGTTAACTTGGAATAGGCCTTTTATGAAGAGGACATGTGTTATCCAAAGGAAGTCTTCACAAACATTCGAAGAACTTTTCGATGCTTTGGGAGGAGAAGCTGACATTAAAATTTTTTTTAGAGTTAGGAAACTGAAAGTTGGAATGAAAAACTATTTTAATTCTAGCCAGGAAAGGAATGCACCAATTCATATTTTTTATCACAGTGGGGAGGGGGCATTACTTGAAAGAAACTGGTGAGTGTTTACTGGATCGAGTGCGGTAAATTTTAATTTGTTCAAAAGAAAAAGTTCTTACCTGTTGACAGCACTGGCCCAGTAAGTCCCGCCCGTCTCATTTCCCCAATTTTTGTTGTGTTCGGGGCCCTCTCCTGATTTTCTGTGACAGGAAGAGAACTGTATGCTTCACTTGTTATGAAATACAAATATTTTGCCTTTATGATTCAGGCTAAATTCCAGTCAATTATTCCATGTTGCTTTTCTTTTATTTTAAAAAACATAATGTATATATTTGAAGCCGACACATTTCTACGAAATTAGGTCATTACTAGATACCAAATTTATCCCAGCTCAAGAAGATTGGCTCTTACATTTCGGCCGAGCTGTCTGGTTGCCTGGAACACGTGATCTGTATCGTCACAGTGCAAACGTCGCCACTTGCGTCATCTTTCTGCTTCTACAAAAAGTATTCAAGGAGAGTGACTGATATAGATTTCAAAGTCAAATCATGTGGTGTTGACTGTTTCTTTCGATTCGTAATATGAAAAAATACAAAGACGATTGACGTATTTTCTGTCACAGCATAAGTAGTTTTGCCACGAAAGAAAGGCTGGTGTATTTCAACATGGGTACTTAATATACTTACGTGTGGTCGCTTGTCCGTATGCCTAGAATGCCCGCCCTCCACAGTCCTCTTCTTCAGTGATGCTCACTTTCTCTTAATGGTAACAGAAATACTTATATATATTACTGCCTGTGTTTACTTACAAGAAATCGATTTAATTATTTAAAGGCAAGATGTATGTTGAGTAGATTTGTTTCTCTCGAATCTCAGAAACAGTCAATTCAGAACCTTTGCAAAACGCAATTTACGGTTTCAAGCTGTTCCACAACTAGATAAAGACTTATGTTGTCGAAATTGTTAAATCTGTTGCTGAAACGTAAAAAACTTACTCTTTAGAAAATCAGTCGGGGCCATCCGCATCCTCATCGGCCTTGTGACGTCAGTTATCTCGAAATCTATAAATAAATTAATCGTATTTACAAGAAAAGTTTTTACCAGTCAGCTTATTAACCAGACGTGTGAAATTTATGAAATCGTGTAAAAGTTCGCAACAGATTTCAAGTTTTGCCTCTCTTCTTTTTAAAGCTAACATTATGCAAATACATCAGACATAAAAAATGGAAAATTATTCTTACTGTTGATCCGTCGTGATGTAAAATGTCTTATTCTGTCGAATCGGGCCTGCTGCAGCTTGTTGAAGCTATAAAAATATAAAAATGGATCTTAAGGGTGTAAGTAATTTCATCCAAAGCATTTTAAATGTTTACAACGTTACAAGATTCTCTTAATTTTTAGTACAAACAGAAAGACAAGAAATAGTTTCAAACCCATTTGATTTTCTCTCAAAAGAACAGTAAACAATTTTGCATTTAAATTGACTCACTACGATACTTTATCCGTCGCCCTTAAAGAAAACTTTAGCCAAGACAGTGTTGTTTCAATAGCAAAATAGCTTTCAATAACTTTCATTTTATTTTGTAGTTATAAATTGTTTCAACCACAGAAGAAGACTTGCACAAATATTCTAGAAAATTTTAAATTACTCGTTGTCCGCAGAGTCCTGATAACTGGAACGCCCGCCCACCACAGCCCACATCTCCAGTGACAATCCTTTCTCTACAAAATAGCAGAAAAATAAGGTATACTTTAAATAAGTTCACGTGAATGCTGATTGTCTGAGAATTTTTAACTTTATTACCTGTTGTGCTTGCTTGAGTTACCAAATCAAAAATGAAGACATTCTTTAATTAATTTTAGCCGTTTTCAAGAAAACACTTGTGAGAACGGTCTCTATTCAATAGCAAGATCTCTTCAATGTACTATTTATTATTTCGTTCAATATTCAATGCCTTAATTCAACTGCTGATAAAACTCATACCTGTTGAATGTGCCCCTCTTTGTCCTATATCCACTTGATTGCTGTCTTCCATGCGCCGATGTCGATTTAGTTGCTGTCGTCTTGGTCGGGATCCATTGGCTGGTGTCCGCTGGATCTCTTCTAAAACAAACTTTAAACAGGAAAACGTGATAAGACAAATAAATACATAGTATTTTAACATACATTAAAGTATTAAAAAAAAAGTACGTGAATATTGACGTATTCCGAAAATAAAAAAAACGACTTAGCAGTATTGGTTTCCGCTTGGCTGTTGTCCTCATAGGCGGGTTCCGCTTGGCTTTCGTCCGCTTGACTGCTGCCCTCATGGGCGGGATCCACTTGGCTGCTGTCCTCACGGTCGGGTTCGCTTGACTGCTGTCCTCATGGCCGGGGTTCGCTTGACTGCTGTCCTCATGGCCGGGGTTCACTTGACTGCTGTCCTCATGGCCGGGGTTCACTTGACTGCTGTCCTCATGGCCGGGGATCACTTGGCTGCTGCACCCATGGCCGGGTTCGCTTGGATGCTGCACTCGTGGCCGGGTTCACCTGGCTACTGTCCTCATGGCAGGGATCCATTAGCTGTGTCCACTTGGCTTGTGTCCTCTCGATCCGCCTTGGGCCTTTTGGCTTGTGTCCTCTTAGCCTTCAGCTTGAGAACCTATCAAAATAGAAAGGGTGCCGTTGTTCCAAGATTAATTTAGACGTTGTGGAAACGTATGTATGATCGGTATTATCTCATTGATATTCATTAAACGTCTTTACATGTCTTTGAATTGTCTGAATGCTAAAGTAAAGTATTTTTGCTTTAATTAATTTAAATCTACAGTTGAAATCACGCAGAGAGTTGTAGATTATAAATTTGGTATGAATTCCTTACACGTTGGCTCCACTGTAGGAATAATTGGGAGACCACATAATCTACATGTCCAGCGGTACATCTCTTTCTTGCTGCAATATGGCAGCAAAGAAATGATATCTTGTACCATATATGTCATCAAAATAATGAATTTTAACATATATGCAACCGAATAAAAAGGGATGATTGATAAAGTGGGGAAATAAAATTTGTATCATTTGATGTTTAAATTTGTCAGTCAACATTGCTGTCAATAGCAGTGATTTGCTGAGGCTGCGGTTAACTTGGAATAGGCCTTTTATGAAGAGGACATGTGTTATCCAAAGGAAGTCTTCACAAACATTCGAAGAACTTTTCGATGCTTTGGGAGGAGAAGCTGACATTAAAAAATTTTTTAGAGTTAGGAAACTGAAAGTTGGAATGAAAAACAATTCAGTTGGAATGAAAAACTATTTTAATTCTAGCCAGGAAAGGAATGCACCAATTCATATTTTTTATCACAGTGGGGAGGGGGCATTACTTGAAAGAAACTGGTGAGTGTATACTGGATCGAGTGCGGTAAATTTTAATTTGTTCAAAAGAAAAAATACTTACCTGTTGACAGCACTGGCCCAGTAAGTCCCGCCCGTCTCATTTCCCCAATTTTTGTTGTGTTCGGGGCCCTCTCCTGATTTTCTGTGATAGGAAGAGAAATGTATGCTTCACTTGTTATGAAATACAAATATTTTGCCTTAATGATTCAGGCTAAATTCCAGTCAATTATTCCATGTTGCTTTTCTTTTATTTTAAAATGCATAATGTATATATTTGAAGCCGATACATTTCTACGAAATTAGGTCATTACTAGTTACCAAATTTATCCCAGCTCAAGAAGATTGGCTCTTACATTTCGGCCGAGCTGTCTGATTGCCTGGAACACGTGATCTGTATCGTCACAGTGCAAACGTCGCCACTTGCGTCATCTTTCTGCTTCTATAAAAAGTATTCAAGGAGAGTGACTGATATAGATTTCAAAGTTAAATCATGTGGTGTTGACTGTTTCTTTCGATTCTTAATATGAAAAAATACAAAGACGATTGACGTATTTTCTGTCAGAGCATAAGTAGTTTTGCCACAAAAGAAAGGCTGGTGTATTTCAACATGGGTACTGAATATACTTACGTGTGGTCGCTTGTCCGTATGCCTAGAATGCCCGCCCTCCACAGCCCTCTTCTTCAGTGATGCTCTCTTTCTCTGTAATGGTAACAGAAATACTTACTTGTATATATTACTGCCTGTGTTTACTTACAAGAAATCGATTTAATTATTTAAAGTCAAGATGTATGTTGAGTAGATTTGTTCCTCTCGAATCTCAGAAACAGTCAATTCAGAACCTTTGCAAAACGCAATTTACGGTTTCAAGCTGTTCCACAACTAGATAAAGATTTATGTTGTCGAAATTGTTAAATCTGTTGCTGAAACGTAAAAAACTTACTCTTTAGAAAATCAGTCGGGGCCATCCGCATCCTCATCGGCCTTGTGACGTCAGTTATCTCGAAATCTATAAATAAATTAATCGTATTTACAAGAAAAGTTTTTACCAGTCAGCTTATTAACCAGACGTGTGAAATTTATGAAATCGTGTAAAAGTTCGCAACAGATTTCAAGTTTTGCCTCTCTTCTTTTTAAAGCTAACATTATGCAAATACATCAGACATAAAAAATGGAAAATTATTCTTACTGTTGATCCGTCGTGATGTAAAATGTTTTATTCTGTCGAATCGGGCCTGCTGCAGCTTGTTGAAGCTATAAAAATATAAAAATGGATCTTAAGGGTGTAAGTAATTTCATCCAAAGCATTTTAAATGTTTACAACGTTACAAGATTCTCTTAATTTTTAGTACAAACAGAAAGACAAGAAATAGTTTCAAACCCATTTGATTTTCTCTCAAAAGAACAGTAAACAATTTTGCATTTAAATTGACTAACTACGATACTTTATCCGTCGCCCTTAAAGAAAACTTTAGCCAAGACAGTGTTGTTTCAATAGCAAAATAGCTTTCAATAACTTTCATTTTATTTTGTAGTTATAAATTGTTTCAACCACAGAAGAAGACTTGCACAAATATTCTAGAAAATTTTAAATTACTCGTTGTCCGCGGAGTCCTGATAACTGGAACGCCCGCCCACCACAGCCCACATCTCCAGTGACAATCCTTTCTCTACAAAATAGCAGAAAAATAAGGTATACTTTAAATAAGTTCACGTGAATGCTGATTGTCTGAGAATTTTTAACTTTATTACCTGTTGTGCTTGCTTGAGTTACCAAATCAAAAATGAAGACATTCTTTAATTAATTTTAGCCGTTTTCAAGAAAACACTTGTGAGAACGGTCTCTATTCAATAGCAAGATCTCTTCAATGTACTATTTATTATTTCGTTCAATATTCAATGCCTTAATTCAACTGCTGATAAAACTCATACCTGTTGAATGTGCCCCTCTTTGTCCTATATCCACTTGATTGCTGTCTTCCATGCGCCGATGTCGATTTAGTTGCTGTCGTCTTGGTCGGGATCCATTGGCTGGTGTCCGCTGGATCTCTTCTAAAACAAACTTTAAACAGGAAAACGTGATAAGACAAATAAATACATAGTATTTTAACATACATTAAAGTATTAAAAAAAAAGTACGTGAATATTGACGTATTCCGAAAATAAAAAAAAACGACTTAGCAGTATTGGTTTCCGCTTGGCTGTTGTCCTCATAGGCGGGTTCCGCTTGGCTTTCGTCCGCTTGACTGCTGCCCTCATGGGCGGGATCCACTTGGCTGCTGTCCTCACGGTCGGGTTCGCTTGACTGCTGTCCTCATGGCCGGGGTTCGCTTGACTGCTGTCCTCATGGCCGGGGTTCACTTGACTGCTGTCCTCATGGCCGGGGATCACTTGGCTGCTGTCCTCATGGCCGGGGATCACTTGGCTGCTGTCCCCATTGCAGAGTTCGCTTGGCTGCTGCACCCATGGCCGGGTTCGCTTGGATGCTGCACTCGTGGCCGGGTTCACCTGGCTACTGTCCTCATGGCAGGGATCCATTAGCTGTGTCCACTTGGCTTGTGTCCTCTCGATCCGCCTTGGGCCTGTTGGCTTGTGTCCTCTTAGCCTTCAGCTTGAGAACCTATCAAAATAGAAAGGGTGCCGTTGTTCCAAGATTAATTTAGACGTTGTGGAAACGTATGTATGATCGGTATTATCTCATTGATAGTATGTATGATCGGTATTATCTCATTGATATTCATTAAACGTCTTTACATGTCTTTGAATTGTCTGAATGCTAAAGTAAAGTATTTTTGCTTTAATTAATTTAAATCTACAGTTGAAATCACGCAGAGAGTTGTAGATTATAAATTTGGTATGAATTCCTTACACGTTGGCTCCACTGTAGGAATAATTGGGAGACCACATAATCTACATGTCCAGCGGTACATCTCTTTCTTGCTGCAATATGGCAGCAAAGAAATGATATCTTGTACCATATATGTCATCAAAATAATGAATTTTAACATATATGCAACCGAATAAAAAGGGATGATTGATAAAGTGGGGAAATAAAATTTGTATCATTTGATGTTTAAATTTGTCAGTCAACATTGCTGTCAATAGCAGTGATTTGCTGAGGCTGCGGTTAACTTGGAATAGGCCTTTTATGAAGAGGACATGTGTTATCCAAAGGAAGTCTTCACAAACATTCGAAGAACTTTTCGATGCTTTGGGAGGAGAAGCTGACATTAAAAAATTTTTTAGAGTTAGGAAACTGAAAGTTGGAATGAAAAACAATTCAGTTGGAATGAAAAACTATTTTAATTCTAGCCAGGAAAGGAATGCACCAATTCATATTTTTTATCACAGTGGGGAGGGGGCATTACTTGAAAGAAACTGGTGAGTGTATACTGGATCGAGTGCGGTAAATTTTAATTTGTTCAAAAGAAAAAATACTTACCTGTTGACAGCACTGGCCCAGTAAGTCCCGCCCGTCTCATTTCCCCAATTTTTGTTGTGTTCGGGGCCCTCTCCTGATTTTCTGTGATAGGAAGAGAAATGTATGCTTCACTTGTTATGAAATACAAATATTTTGCCTTAATGATTCAGGCTAAATTCCAGTCAATTATTCCATGTTGCTTTTCTTTTATTTTAAAATGCATAATGTATATATTTGAAGCCGATACATTTCTACGAAATTAGGTCATTACTAGTTACCAAATTTATCCCAGCTCAAGAAGATTGGCTCTTACATTTCGGCCGAGCTGTCTGATTGCCTGGAACACGTGATCTGTATCGTCACAGTGCAAACGTCGCCACTTGCGTCATCTTTCTGCTTCTATAAAAAGTATTCAAGGAGAGTGACTGATATAGATTTCAAAGTTAAATCATGTGGTGTTGACTGTTTCTTTCGATTCTTAATATGAAAAAATACAAAGACGATTGACGTATTTTCTGTCAGAGCATAAGTAGTTTTGCCACAAAAGAAAGGCTGGTGTATTTCAACATGGGTACTGAATATACTTACGTGTGGTCGCTTGTCCGTATGCCTAGAATGCCCGCCCTCCACAGCCCTCTTCTTCAGTGATGCTCTCTTTCTCTGTAATGGTAACAGAAATACTTACTTGTATATATTACTGCCTGTGTTTACTTACAAGAAATCGATTTAATTATTTAAAGTCAAGATGTATGTTGAGTAGATTTGTTCCTCTCGAATCTCAGAAACAGTCAATTCAGAACCTTTGCAAAACGCAATTTACGGTTTCAAGCTGTTCCACAACTAGATAAAGATTTATGTTGTCGAAATTGTTAAATCTGTTGCTGAAACGTAAAAAACTTACTCTTTAGAAAATCAGTCGGGGCCATCCGCATCCTCATCGGCCTTGTGACGTCAGTTATCTCGAAATCTATAAATAAATTAATCGTATTTACAAGAAAAGTTTTTACCAGTCAGCTTATTAACCAGACGTGTGAAATTTATGAAATCGTGTAAAAGTTCGCAACAGATTTCAAGTTTTGCCTCTCTTCTTTTTAAAGCTAACATTATGCAAATACATCAGACATAAAAAATGGAAAATTATTCTTACTGTTGATCCGTCGTGATGTAAAATGTTTTATTCTGTCGAATCGGGCCTGCTGCAGCTTGTTGAAGCTATAAAAATATAAAAATGGATCTTAAGGGTGTAAGTAATTTCATCCAAAGCATTTTAAATGTTTACAACGTTACAAGATTCTCTTAATTTTTAGTACAAACAGAAAGACAAGAAATAGTTTCAAACCCATTTGATTTTCTCTCAAAAGAACAGTAAACAATTTTGCATTTAAATTGACTAACTACGATACTTTATCCGTCGCCCTTAAAGAAAACTTTAGCCAAGACAGTGTTGTTTCAATAGCAAAATAGCTTTCAATAACTTTCATTTTATTTTGTAGTTATAAATTGTTTCAACCACAGAAGAAGACTTGCACAAATATTCTAGAAAATTTTAAATTACTCGTTGTCCGCGGAGTCCTGATAACTGGAACGCCCGCCCACCACAGCCCACATCTCCAGTGACAATCCTTTCTCTACAAAATAGCAGAAAAATAAGGTATACTTTAAATAAGTTCACGTGAATGCTGATTGTCTGAGAATTTTTAACTTTATTACCTGTTGTGCTTGCTTGAGTTACCAAATCAAAAATGAAGACATTCTTTAATTAATTTTAGCCGTTTTCAAGAAAACACTTGTGAGAACGGTCTCTATTCAATAGCAAGATCTCTTCAATGTACTATTTATTATTTCGTTCAATATTCAATGCCTTAATTCAACTGCTGATAAAACTCATACCTGTTGAATGTGCCCCTCTTTGTCCTATATCCACTTGATTGCTGTCTTCCATGCGCCGATGTCGATTTAGTTGCTGTCGTCTTGGTCGGGATCCATTGGCTGGTGTCCGCTGGATCTCTTCTAAAACAAACTTTAAACAGGAAAACGTGATAAGACAAATAAATACATAGTATTTTAACATACATTAAAGTATTAAAAAAAAAGTACGTGAATATTGACGTATTCCGAAAATAAAAAAAAACGACTTAGCAGTATTGGTTTCCGCTTGGCTGTTGTCCTCATAGGCGGGTTCCGCTTGGCTTTCGTCCGCTTGACTGCTGCCCTCATGGGCGGGATCCACTTGGCTGCTGTCCTCACGGTCGGGTTCGCTTGACTGCTGTCCTCATGGCCGGGGTTCGCTTGACTGCTGTCCTCATGGCCGGGGTTCACTTGACTGCTGTCCTCATGGCCGGGGATCACTTGGCTGCTGTCCTCATGGCCGGGGATCACTTGGCTGCTGTCCCCATTGCAGAGTTCGCTTGGCTGCTGCACCCATGGCCGGGTTCGCTTGGATGCTGCACTCGTGGCCGGGTTCACCTGGCTACTGTCCTCATGGCAGGGATCCATTAGCTGTGTCCACTTGGCTTGTGTCCTCTCGATCCGCCTTGGGCCTGTTGGCTTGTGTCCTCTTAGCCTTCAGCTTGAGAACCTATCAAAATAGAAAGGGTGCCGTTGTTCCAAGATTAATTTAGACGTTGTGGAAACGTATGTATGATCGGTATTATCTCATTGATAGTATGTATGATCGGTATTATCTCATTGATATTCATTAAACGTCTTTACATGTC
The DNA here is from genome assembly GCA_949752745.1 of Protula sp. h YS-2021. NCBI lineage: Eukaryota > Metazoa > Annelida > Polychaeta > Sabellida > Serpulidae > Protula > Protula sp. h YS-2021. The sequence goes on from OX457024.1 coordinate 58,698,547, forward strand.
TTTGAATTGTCTGAATGCTAAAGTAAAGTATTTTTGCTTTAATTAATTTAAATCTACAGTTGAAATCACGCAGAGAGTTGTAGATTATAAATTTGGTATGAATTCCTTACACGTTGGCTCCACTGTAGGAATAATTGGGAGACCACATAATCTACATGTCCAGCGGTACATCTCTTTCTTGCTGCAATATGGCAGCAAAGAAATGATATCTTGTACCATATATGTCATCAAAATAATGAATTTTAACATATATGCAACCGAATAAAAAGGGATGATTGATAAAGTGGGGAAATAAAATTTGTATCATTTGATGTTTAAATTTGTCAGTCAACATTGCTGTCAATAGCAGTGATTTGCTGAGGCTGCGGTTAACTTGGAATAGGCCTTTTATGAAGAGGACATGTGTTATCCAAAGGAAGTCTTCACGAACATTCGAAGAACTTTTCGCGGCTTTGGGAGGAGAAGCTGACATTAAAAATTTTTTTAGAGTTAGGAAACTGAAAGTTGGAATGAAAAACTATTTTAATTCTAGCCAGGAAAGGAATGCACCAATTCATATTTTTTATCACAGTGGGGAGGGGGCATTACTTGAAAGAAACTGGTGAGTGTTTACTGGACCGAGTGCGGTAAATTTTAATTTGTTCAAAAGAAAAAATTCTTACCTGTTGACAGCACTGGCCCAATAAGTCCCGCCCGTCTCATTTCCCCCAATTTTTGTTGTGTTCGGGGCCCTCTCCTGATTTTCTGTGACAGGAAGAGAAATGTATGCTTCACTTGTTATGAAATACAAATATTTTGCCTTTATGATTCAGGCTAAATTCCAGTCAATTATTCCATGTTGCTTTTCTTTTAGTTTTAAAATGCATAATGTATATAGTTGAAGCCGATACATTTCTACGAAATTTGGTCATTACTAGATACCAAATTTATCCCAGCTCAAGAAGATTGGCTCTTACATTTCGGCCGAGCTGTCTGGTTGCCTGGAACACGTGATCTGTATCGTCACAGTGCAAACGTCGCCACTTGCGTCATCTTTCTGCTTCTACAAAAAGTATTCAAGGAGAGTGACTGATATAGATTTCAAAGTCAAATCATGTGGTGTTGACTGTTTCTTTCGATTCGTAATATGAAAAAATACAAAGACGATTGACGTATTTTCTGTCACAGCATAAGTAGTTTTGCCACGAAAGAAAGGCTGGTGTATTTCAACATGGGTACTTAATATACTTACGTGTGGTCGCTTGTCCGTATGCCTAGAATGCCCGCCCTCCACAGTCCTCTTCTTCAGTGATGCTCACTTTCTCTTAATGGTAACAGAAATACTTATATATATTACTGCCTGTGTTTACTTACAAGAAATCGATTTAATTATTTAAAGGCAAGATGTATGTTGAGTAGATTTGTTTCTCTCGAATCTCAGAAACAGTCAATTCAGAACCTTTGCAAAACGCAATTTACGGTTTCAAGCTGTTCCACAACTAGATAAAGATGTCGAAATCTGTTGCTGAAACGTAAAAAACTTACTCTTTAGAAAATCAGTCGGCGCCATCCGCGTCCTCATCGGCCTTGTGACGTCAGTTATCCCCAAATCTATAAATAAATAATTCGTATTTATAAGAAAAGTTTTTACCAGTCAGCTTATTAATCAGACGTGTGAAATTTATGAAATCGTGTAAAAGTTCGCAACAGATTTTAAGTAGACTTTAAATTTTTGCCTGTCTTCTTTTTAAAGAAACATCAAAGTTAGCATTATGCAAATACATCATAGACGAAAAAAATGGAAAATTATTCTTACTGTTGATCCGTCGTGATGTAAAATGTTTCATTCCGTCGAATCGGGCCTGCTGCAGCCTGTTGAAGGCTATAAAAGTATAAAAATTGATCTTAAGGGTTTAAGTGAATTTCAAACATACCATTTTAAATGGTTATAATGTTACAAGATTTTCTCTTAATGTTTATTACAAACAGAAAGATCAAAAATAGGTTATATCCATTTGATTTTCTTTCAAAAGACAAACAAACCATTTTGCATTTAAACTGGTTAACTACGATACTTTATTCATCGCCCTTATCAAAAACCTTAATCAAGACGGTGGTGTTTCAATAGCAAAATCTTTCATTTTATTTTGTAGTTATGAATCGTTCCATCACGGAAGAAGACTTGCACAGATACTCTAGAAAATTTTAAATTACTCGTTGTCCGTAGAGTCCTGATAACTGGAACGCCCGCCCACCACAGCCCACAACTCCAGTGACTCCATCCTTTCTCTGTAAAGACGCAGAAAAATACTGGTATAATTAAAATCAGTTCACGTAGAAGTTAATGCTATTGAATTTTTGTTTCACTTCATTGTTTGTTCATTGTTTGTTGTGCTCGTTTCCTTCGAATTTCTATAAAAATGTAGACACGATTTACACAAGGCTTTTGTTTAGAACAGCAACTGTAAAATTAGTTACGTGATTTGGTTGAATGACAGGGCCGACCTTTGTCGGGTTTCATCGTGCCAATGAATACAAGTCTTTTTTAATCAGTGTAATACATTTGTTATTTAATTCAAAGGATGTTTTAACGGGCAAGAATGCCCGTTGGCATTGTGCGCTGTCGTAAAAGCGAAGACAGTACAAAGTAAAATGAGCAAACGACCAATTTGGCAATGGAGGGAGGAAGGCAGGGAGGGGAGGGAGGGAAGGAGGGAAGGAAGGAAGGCAGGGGAGGAGGTGAGGGAGGGAGGGAAGGAAGGCAGGGGAGGAGGTGAGGGAGGGAGGGAAGGAAGGCAGGGGAGGAGGTGAGGGAGGGAGGGAAGGAAGGCAGGGGAGGAGGTGAGGGAGGGAGGGGGAAGGCAGGGGAGGAGGTGAGGGAGGGAGGGAAGGAAGGCAGGGGAGGAGATGAGGGAGGGAGGGAAGGAAGGCAGGGGAGGAGATGAGGGAGGGAGGGAAGGAAGGCAGGGGAGGAGGTGAGGGAGGGAGGGAAGCAAGGCAGGGGAGGAGGTGAGGGAGGCCAATATACTGCCAAAAAAGGTTTAAAAGTGGAAGGGATGGGTAGACGTAGTGTCTAACATTTAAACGAATCAATCCATTAACCAGTAGGCGCGTGAGACTGCCGTAGGTACGCTAAGTCCAGTGCCGATTTTCAAAAGTCCGCCATTTTGTCAATTTTATCTTGGTTCTTGGTCACTGCACTGCGGAAGGGTTCAGAGAAGCCGTGTACAAAATTGGAAACCAATCCATCTATCAATGCGGCCTGTAGGCGCGTGAGACTGCCTTATATACGCTTAAGTCCAGTGCCGATTTTCATAAGTTCACCATTTTGTCATTTTTTTCGATCCGAAAAATTCTTGGTCACTGCACTGCGGAAGGGTATGGAGAAGCAATGTACAAAATTTGAAACGAATCCATCTATCAATCTGGCCTGTAGGCGTGTGAGACTGAAGCGTGGCAGACCGACAGGCAGACGGACAGACCAAACAGTTCAAAACTATATGGGGGATAATTATTTATACTCGCACGCATATAACCTCCCAAGTAATAAGTACAGCTTACAACAACGAAGATTGGTTATGTTAATAATCGTACGTGCTGATTTCTTTGCCCCCCCCCCCCCCAATGAATGATGCTAAAGTCCAGCCCCGTCTCGCCACCCGAGACACAGATATAATATCCGTTTTCTATCCAAGTTAAACACACAGCCAACTATCATGAAACTTCTTTCAAAACTTCTTTTCAAGTCTCAGGTAAGTTGAAACCTATATTTTTATTACATTTCCTAACATCTTTTTTTTCAATAATGCATGCCAACCCGTGTGGGGTTGCAGCAGCGGAAATGTCGAGGAGGAAGGGGGTGGACAATATTCCATTTAGCTGATATTATTTTCTAAACAAGTATATCAGTGAAACTGCTCATAGTCCCCCTGCCGAATGATATCTGAATGTAAACTCCTTCGGTCAAACACTTTCTGAAAAATCGCACGTAAAAAGCAGGAGGGTGGTGGACGGAATCTGGTCAGCGAACAAAAGTGGAAGCATCGTGCCCCCACAAACAAAGACTTTGGTTATGTTGAAAGTTTCATAGTTTCGTCAATTTTTGGTCAAATCTGAAAACAATCCCACGTCGCACAATCGAAATATATATTCCTCTGTGAAAATTCAAAAGGCTGCCGTGCAGAATGAATGAGAAATTGCGCGTACAAAAGTGGCCCAACAGTACCCCACCCCCCCCCCCGACAAAAAATTTGCTCAAATTTGAAGTTTCACAGTTTCGTCGATTTTTGGTCAAATTCAAAAATAATCCCAGGTCGCACAACTGCAACATATGTTATTACTTCCCACAAAAAATCAAAAGCCTGCGGTGAAACGTGAGAGTAATCGCGCGTACAAAAGTGGGGGCGCTGGTGGGGGACAGACGGACGGACGGACAACGAGGGTTTTATAAGTTCCCCGCTAAGCGCATACCGCGGCGGAGGGGGACTAATAACGAACTTACATGCCTGTTGGCTCGTCCAAATAACCCGTGTGAGCTGGGTTGTCCTCCACCGCTGGGCTGTCCTGCACCGCTGGGCTGTCCTCCACCGCTGGGCTGTCCTGCACTGGCAGTCCACCGCTAAGGTAAAGAAAAGGGACGCCAAATTTCAATAATTACAGGAGCTTATGGGATATTTCTTGCCAACTATCTGTGTGTTTATATTGATTGCAGGAAGCTGTAAGTGGTTTACAAGTATGTCAACTAAAACGAAATTTTGTATTTTAGTGCCAGAACATTATTTACTGCCAGTGGCTAATGCTTTGCAAATGCGACATCTATTAATTGCAGTGAATGCTTGCAATTTCTAAGCAGTAAGAGCTAGAAGATTCTGAAGCTTTCAATACAAAATATATTGAAGTGGAATTTTGGATTTGTTTAGCCCTAGAATACGGGAATTTGTTTTCAATTGAAAATATACCTTACTTGTTGTGGAGTCCGCCCACATAAGTGATGCCCGCCATCTTGGCCATCGCTTGTCGACCATCTTCCCAGAGGCTGTAAACACATTAAAATGTAATTAATTTCTTTTAATCACCTTTTAGACTATTTTAAGGGTCATGTTAAAAGCCAGTTTATTCAAGCTTTTGCCAGAAGCAGAGGAACAGTTGTGGTGCCATTTGATTTTGCACAGTGTCTGCTATTCATTCATCATTATGTTCTTCTCGGTTGCTTTATTTTGGCCAAAGAATGGCAAGATTTGTTAAAAATGAATGTCCGACAAATAGGCTGGCCACATACAGGACACGACATTTTGCCGGCGACATTTATGGCTGCGACATTGGGGTCACTTGTTCCACTGCGACATTCAGGCCAAGTTTTATACAAGTTCTGAATAAACAAGTCGATCACTTTGCAAGAGCGCAAAATGCCACTAAATGGAATTTACCAGTAGATCCAAAAGATTAGTGAAATATATAAGTACTGGCGTCTGTTCTTACGTGCTAATGGGATTGTCCAGATGACCCGGAGTTATCTGTGTCTTCGGTCGGCCTCGATCTTGTCGGGAGCTGTGAATCAGATATTTAGATGGTTATAAGTAACGACAGAAGCTTGCTTTATTTTTACGTTTAATCTTTTAGCGTTTATGGAAACAGGACAATTCCCGCGGAGACTTTTCCCACGCGGACTTTACCCGCGGGGAGTGTCAACAAGTTGTAGTGGATTATACTGCAGGGGCAGGGTATATTGTGATTCAGTTAAATGCAATTAAAACTTAATTCACCAATGTGTGGTGGAGTGAAAAAACAGCAAAAGATACAACTCATGATGATCAAAAGAAGCCAAGATAATGTTTGTTGATAAATTTCTTGACTCCGGCCTGTGATGGATTATACTGGTGCAAGCTTCAGTGGTTGTTATGTCAACAGTTGTGTTTTTTTGGTATAATTGCAGACGGACAAGCTATAAAATCATACATTCTATAAAATCATACATTCCTAAGTGTGAGGTGCGAATATATCAAATGAATAAAAGCTTGGAGAATATTTTTTGTTAGTTTTTTTTTCATCCGCGGGGAAAGTCCTGCGCGGGAAATGTCCTAGGTCGGGAAAAGTCCGCGCGGGAAATGTCCTAGGTCGGGAAAAGTCCGCGCGGGAAATGTCCTAGGTCGGGAAAAGTCCGCGCGGGAAAAGTCCTGCGCGGGAAATGTCCTCGGTCGGGAAATGTTCCAGGTCGGGAAAAGTCCGCGCGGGAAAAGTCCCCGCGGGAAATGTCCTAGGTCGGGAATAGTCCACGCAGGTAAAGTCCGCCTGGGAAAAGTCCACTCGGGTAAAGTCCGCCTGGGAAAAGTCCACTCGGGTAAAATCCGCCTGGGAAAAGTCCACTCGGGTAAAATCCGCCTGGGAAAAGTCCACTCGGGTAAAATCCGCCTGGGAAAAGTCCACTCTGGAAAAGTCCACTCTGGAAAAAGTCCACTCTGGAAAAAGTCCGCCTGGGAAAAGTCCGCCTGGGAAAAGTCCGCCTGGGAAAAGTCCGCCTGGGAAAAGTCCGCCTGGGAAAAGTCCGCCTGGGAAAAGTCCACGCGGGAAAAGTCCACGCGGGAAAAGTCCTAGATTCAGCGTTTATTCCTCAAAAGTTATAAAAAGGCATATAATAAGGCGAATCCTACTTGCAAATTCCAAAGTAAATCAATATCTAATTTATTAAAGTGCAAAGCCGCTCACATGATGCCGGCACTGCTCTTATCTGAGAAACGCCCGCCCGCCTCTTTGCCCACATCTTCACTGTAAGCCCATCTTCTTTCTTCCTCTAAAACATTAGCAAACTAGAGCAGTGTGCGTAGCCCACATTCTCCACAGCCCCCCCCCCCCCCCATCAGTTAAACACGGCTATCAATAGTCAATCAAGAGCTGAAATTTTCCAAGTCCAGCTGGTCCATTTTCCTTAGACGAACCTGGCCCATTTACAATACCGATCTGTGTTTGTTCCAATATAAGTTACATACAAAGTTTCATAAAAATCCTTGCAGCAGTTTTTAAGTTATCGTGTTAACAAGCTCTTGATGACAGACCGACCGACCGACAGACAGACACACGCGGTCGATCACATATATTCCCTGTGGGGGATAAAAAAATATATATAAGCCGCAACAAAAGGAAATGAATGCAAAAAACTGAATGTTGCTTGTATTTGATACACAGCAGTGACACACAGAGTCACTTGAATAGTTCTACCTCGATGTGCTGCTGTGTGGCTGGCGTTGTAGCTTTCCTTTACTGGCGATGGTGGATTCCTCTTCCGTGCCTGGTGCCGATGTCCCTCCGTTGCTGGCAGGTTTTCATCTCCTTGGCTGGCGACGGCTGTCATGGCACCATGACCTGGGCGGTGCTAATATTGTCCCTAGCCCAGGATGGTACTATTACTTTCTCTTGTCCTGGGCGGTGCTAACATTGTCCCTAGCCTAGGATGGTACTGTCACTGTCCCTTGCCCTGGGCGGTGCTAACATTGTCCCTAGCCCAAGGTAGGACTGTCACTACTTCTTGCCCTGGGCGTTACTGTCACTGTCCCTTGTCCTGGGCGGTGCTAACATTGTCCCTAGCCCAGGGTAGGACTCATTGCCCTAGTCCTGGGCGGTGCTAACATTGTCCCTAGCCCAGGGTAGGACTGTACCTACATCTTGCCCTGGGCGTTACGGTCACTGCCCCTAGCCCAGGGCTGTGTCTAACCGCCGCGAGTTGTGCCGTCTCCTTTGCTGGTGTTGGCCACCTTCGTTGCTGGTGTTGTCCCTCTGGCTGGCGTTGGCGTTGTTCCTCTGTGGCTTGCGTTGGAGCTGTCCCTCTTCCTGGTTGGTGATGGAACATCTGAAATATGGAAAAGGAACAAAGCCATGTAGACAAGGCATGTAGAATCAGCGAAAAAAGCTTGTATTTTTAGGAAAAATACAACCGTACAAAACACGCGAATTACCGTAGTATTCTCCTTAACGCCACTCCCTCCTGAAACCCCGAACGCGAGGAGGGTACAGCCAGCAATTTTCCCGCTTGAATTGAATTCCGGGAGACTGTCCCTCCGGCAGACTTCGGTTATTCAGGATGAAGTTACGCTCGGAAAACACATGGCATCCGCGATATTTTGTACGGAAGCAAAAACATGAATAAAAACACTTAGCTCTGGTGTACGAGTCCTCGTCATCTTCCTGTTGAACCTGATGCGGGCTTGTGGTGCTGTGATCTCTGCATCCCTGTATGTGGTGAAGCGTTTAACAGTTACAATGTTGTTTTGTTTTGTTTAAGTACCGTTTAAAAAGTTACAATTGGTTGAAATTTTCTGGCTTTAAAGGGAAATGCGGGTATCTCTGCGCCATCTAGCGACCGAAATGCGCATAACATTGAATATGACTGAGTTTGAATCTGCGTTCACACAGTATGGATAGCTACTAAATCCATCTAGATCAAAAAATTCTTTTCAAAGACAAATAGGGTCGTGTCCAGAAATGATCTGTGTTGATGTTTTATTCCTAGAAGGGCCTCTGTTGATATCTTGCCCATTAAAATCATATTAGACTGTTTTCATCATTTAACCATTGGGTCAATGTGATTTTGTCAAAGTGATTGTATAATTCTCTTATTGATACGGTGACATATTTTTTGTTTGCTTAACACATTTCGTATGACGTGTTCTTCAAACAGGGAGAAAATGAGGCAATTGTCAATTGTGATTATGTGTGAATTTTGCATTTTGCTTGAAATTTAATGGTTTTCCCAATGGTTTCTATAGTAAAAGTACGCGACCTTTCAGTGTCTTTATTTCTCTTATAACATCGGTGACCCCCCTTTTTCTTTTCAATTTTGGAATGTATACCCTCAAAGCAATAAACTGTGAAAGTATGAAGAAAAGTATGAAGAAATTGTAGGTGAGATACCCGCATTTCCCTTTAAAACTTGCCGGGGGTGGGACGGAGCACGCGGGGTTAAAACACGGGAGAAATAAAGGTAGGTTCTTTGGAAAAGGGGAAATTTTCATTCCACACGCAGCTTTTTCATAAAAATGGGGTTATTTCAGAACTTTGCTCGTTGCGCCTTGCTTGAGGAAGAAGTGGAAAAAATAGAAGACAGAAGAAATAAAACAATAGCAAAGAAAGAAATTGCCGTCAGCGTCTTTCAGAAAAACGCGTTTAATACAGCACACTAACGAGTCGTTTTAAGATGTCACGTAAACTCAACTGGTAACCAGTTCGAACAAGAGTGCAGCCTAGCTCGGGTAAAAATATTAAATTTATTATTTAAGTTCTTGCCATGCTTACATGATGAAGGCGCAGTCCCGATACTGTCCTCATCGTCGCTGGTTGCAGGACGTGTGTGGGCGAGCTAGCAAACAGAAGAAACATTCCGTAATGATATGTAGACTGGTTGAAGAGCTACACAATTTTCATGATTTGAATTGTGATATTTCTCCTATTGCCTTATTTTGTGTGATTTTCTGGGGAGTGTTTTTAGTGTTTCAGTTCAGATCATTTCTTTCTGGCAAAATGTTTTGAGTGAATTAGCTACTGGCTTGGCACTTGACCGGCAGCTCTGGTCTCCTGCTTGTTACACTTGTCCCACAAGTTTCCAAGATTTTAGCCCTCTTTTTTGAACAGGCGTGGAATTTAAGTTACAACAGTGATGGCGCAAGTTTGGAAAGAGGTCATACTGGGGGCGGAGGAGGGGTGGAGAGGCAGCAGACGCAAGAATGATCGGTCATCGATGGAATAGCATTATTTTTCTGGTTTTTTCCTGGCCTCAGATTTTCCGATACTCCAAGACAAACGCTTAATTACCTGTTGACGGACTCGTATTAAGGACCCAGGTCCTCTTTATCCATGGTTTCCCAGAGAGCTTCTGTCTTGCTGTTAAACATAAAAAGTGTGCGTAGTATTTCTATCATAAAGTTATGTAATGTGTCATTGTTAAACCGAAAATTTCAAATTTCAAGCAATTTTTTTGGTAAAAGGTTTACGGTAATTTTGCACTCACAGTTGCTGTAGAGCACGTTACTGGCGATGAGCGGGCGTAAAATGGCGAAAAGTCCAACATAACGCAGCATAGCGTGAGGTTTTAACATGAACTGCATCACATATCATTTTTTTTAAATGCTGTTATTGACGTTGAAAACAGTTCTTACGGATGGTTGGGCTCATCCAGACGATTCGATGCCTTCAGTGACACCGGTCGTCCGTCATCTTTTCGCGAACTGTCCATCAGATTATATATTTAATTATTTTAATGTAGTTACAAGTCATGGCAGAACCGCAATTAATTTATTATTGTTCTTTTTTTCAGAAGGTATAAGACAAAATTACAAATGCTACTTCTCATATTGTGAATTAAGTCATTGCTCTTATCTGAGAAATGCCCACCCGCCTCTTTGCCCACATATTCACTGAAAGCGCATCTTCTTTCTTTCTTTAAAACATTAGCAAAAAAAAAGGATATGCCGCAACAAAAGGAAATGAATGCAAAAACTGAATGTTACTTTTATTTGATACACAGCAGTAAATCAGTAGTCACTTTCAATATTGTATTATAACTGTCAATATTCCATTTAAATGTAGAGTCATTTGAATAGTTCTACCTCGCTGTGCCGCTTTGTGGCTGGTTGCTGCGATGTCCCTCTCCGTGGCTGGCGATGGTGGATTCCTTTTCCGTGGCTGGTGCCGATGTCCCTCCGTTGCTGGCAGGTTTTCATCTCCGTGGCTGGCGGCGGCTGTCATGGTGCCATGACCTGGGCGGTGCTAACATTGTCCCTAGCCCAGGATGGTACTGTCACTGTCCCTTGTCCTGGGCGGTGCTAACATTGTCCCTAGCCCAGGGTAGGGCTGTCATTGCCCTAGTCCTGGGTGGTGCTAACATTGTCCCTTGCCCAGGGTAGGACTGTCACTACTTCTTGCCCTGGGCGTTACGGTCACTGTCCCTCGCCCAGGGCTGTGTCTAACCGCCGCGAGTTGTGCCGTCTCCGTTGCTGGTGTTGGCCACCTCCGTTGCTGGTGTTGTCCCTCTGGCTGGCGTTGGCGTTGTACCCTGTGGCCTGCGTTGGAGCTCTCCCTCTTCCTGGTTGGTGATGGAACATCTGAAATACGAAAAAAGAACAAGGCCATGTAGACAAGGCATGTAGAATCAGCGAAAAAAGCTTGTATTTTTAGGAAAAATACAACCGTACAAAACACGCGAATTACCGTAGTATTCTCCTTAACGCCACTCCCTCCTGAAACCCCGAACGCGAGGAGGGTACAGCCAGCAATTTTCCCGCTTGAATTGAATTCCGGGAGACTGTCCCTCCGGCAGACTTCGGTTATTCAGGATGAAGTTACGCTCGGAAAACACATGGCATCCGAGATATTTTGTACGGAAGCAAAAACATGAATAAAAACACTTAGCTCTGGTGTACGAGTCCTCGTCGTCTTCCTGTTGAACCTGATGCGGGCTTGTGGTGCTGTGATCTCTGCATCCCTGTATGTGGTGAAGCGTTTAACAGTTACAATGTTGTTTTTTTTAGTACCGTCTAAAAAGTTACAACTGGTTGAAATTTTCTGGCTTTAAAACTTGCCGGGTGTGGGAGGGGAGGTACTTGGTATCATGCGTTACCCTGCGGAGTTAAAACACGACAGAAATAAAGGTAGTTTCTTTGAAAAAGGGGAAATTTTCATTCCACACACAGAGTTTTCATAAAAATGGGGTTCTTTCAGAACTTTGCTCGTTGCGTCTTGCTTGAGGAAGAAGTGGAAAAAATAGAAGACAGAAGAAACTAGAGGAGTGTGCATAGCCCACATATTCCCCACAGGGCCCCACCAGTTAAACAGGGCCATCAATGTAAACCTGAGAAACAAAAGCAAATTTCATTGAAATCGCTGCAGTTGTTTACTAATGGTGTTAACAAAGTCACTCCGATGCTGAATAATTTAATCAAGAGCTGAAATTTTCTAAGTCCAGCTGGTCCATTTTCCTTGGACGAACCTGGCTGATTGACAATACCGACCTTTGTTGGTTCCAATACTTCCTATATGTAAAAGATTTTAACAATCGATCCAGAAATGTAGGCTTGAGGGTGTTAAACTCATTCAACTGAGTAAGGATTGGGAAAATTTGTGAAGTTCAGCTGGGCCTATGTCCGTGGGCCGACATGGCTCATTTACGATACCGATCCTTGTTCGCTCCAGTACTACCTATATGCAGTATCTTAACAATCGGTCGAAAAATGTAGGCTTGAGTGTGTTAACAAAAAAGGTGTCGACAGACGGACAGACGGACGGACAGACATACCCGAAAACCATCCTGAATAATTTCCAAGATTTGATAAATTTCAAAGTCCGTGTGGCTCATTTTCCTTGGTCCAACTTATCCCATTGACAATACCGATCCTTGTTAGTGCCCACAGAATAGACACATCAAGTTTCATTAAAATCCTTGCAGTTGTTCTTGAGATATAGTGTTAACAATAGTCAATAAAGAGCTGAAAATTTGAGCTGAAAATTTGTAAGTCCAGCTGGTCCATTTTCCTTGGACGGGCCTGGCCCATTTACAATACCGATCTGCGTTTGCTCCCATAGAAGCTACACACCAAGTTTCATGGAAATCCTTGCACGAGTTTTTAAGTTATTGTGTTAACAAGCTCTTGATGACAGACCGACAGACCGACCGACAGACCGATCGACCGACAGACCGACACGCGGTCGATCGCATATATTCCCCCTGTGGGGAATAAACGCATATATTTCCCCCGTGGGGAATAAATAAAACAACAGCAAAGAAAGAAATGGCGACCAGCTTCTTTCAGCGCTACGCCTTTAATACGCCGCACTAACGGGTCGTCTTAAGATGTCACGTAAACTCAACTGGTAACTAGTGCGTACACGAGTGCAGCCTAGCCAGGGTAAAAATATTAAATTTATTACTTAAGGTTCTTGCCATACTTACATATTGAAGGCGCAGTCCCGATACTGTCCTCATCGTCGCTGGTTGCAGGACGTGTGTGGGCGAGCTAGCAAACAGAAGAAACATTTCCGTAACTAGAGCATAGCGCACATATTCCCCACAGGCCCCCAATCAGTTCAACACCGCCATCAATGGTCAAGCAAGGGTTGAAATTTTCCAAGTCCAGTCGCATTTTTTGGACGAACCTGGCCCATTTATAATACCCATCTGTGTTTGTTCCCATGGAAACTACACATCAAGTTTCGTTAAAATCCATGCAGTTGTTGATATCGTGAGATATCGTGTTAAACTCATTCCGATGCTGAATAATTTCCAGGATTTGGTAATTTTCAAAGTCCTTGGGCCAACCTAAACCAGTTACAATACCGATCCTGGTTAGTGCCCATAGAAGCTACATACCAAGTTTTATGAAAATCCCTGCAGCTGTTATTGAGACGTCTCGTTAACAATAGTCAATGAAGAGCTGAAATTTTCGAAGTCCAGTTGGTGCATTTTCCTTGGACAAACCTGGCCCATTTACAACACTGATCTGTGTTCCCAAAGAAGCTACATACCACGTTTCATTAAAATCCTTGCAGCAGTTTTTAAGTTATCGTGCTAATAAGCTGTTGATGGCAGGCCGACCGACAGACCGACATACGGTCGATCGCGAATATTCCCAGCCTATGGGGAATAAATAATATCGAATGGTTGAAGAGCTACATAATTTTCATGATTTGAATTGAATTGAATTGATATTTCTCCTATCACCTTATTTTGTGTGGTTTTCTGGGGAGTGTTTTCAGTGTTTCAGTCACATCATTTCTTTCTGGCAAAATTTTTTGAGTGAATTAGCTACTGGCTTGGCACTTGACCGGCAGCTCTGGTCTCCTGCTTGTTACACTTGTCCCACAAGTTTCCCAGCTTCTAGCTCTTTTCTTTCTTTCTTTCTTTTTTTGAATAGGAGTGGAAATTAAAGTTACAACAGTGATGGCGCAAGTTTGGAAAGAGGTCATACTGAGGACGGATGAGGGGTGGAGAGGGAGAGGCACCAGACGCAAGAATGATCGGTCATCGGTGGAATAGCATTTTTCTGGTTTTTCCTGACTTCAGATTTTCTGATACTCCAAGACAAACGCTTACTTACCTGTTGACGGACGTATTAAGGATCCAGGTGCTCTTTGGGCATGATTTCCCGTGAGCTTCTCTTGCTGTAAAACATAAAAAATGAGCGTAGTATTTGTATCATAAATAAGTAATGAGTCATTGTAAAACTTTCAAATTTCAAGCAATTTTTTTTTGGTGAAGGTTTACGGTAATTTTGCACTCAACGCCAAAGTTGCTATAGACGAAAAGGGGTCATGCTTGGAAATTTTTGGTACTAGAGCACGTTACTGGCGATGAGCGCAGAACGTAAAATACAAATTGGTCTTGATTTTCTTTTCTAGAATATGAATGCTCTTTTATCAAAATTAAAAATATCCTCACGTGTCAATGGGCTTGTCCTCCCGACCCGATGGGCACGTCTTCTGCTGGTTGTCCGGTCTCTTCTCCAGCTATCAAATATGAAATATGATATCTTAGTCAACCGAAGAACAGTCTGTTTAATGTACCAATTTTTCTGTCAATCACGTTTATGGCGCTTTAATGCTGCATTTTTAATAGACGTAGGAACGTCTGTTACAATGGAACAGTTGTTGCAACGAGTCAGATGGAGAGGACAGAGGGCGGTGGGGCTGACGGAGTGGATTGGGGCGGGAAGTGTGGTGGAGAGAACGGCGGGCCGCTGCTGGTAACTGTCGATTTGCCTGATTTTCTTTTCGACTTGGATGCTAATTAATTTTTTTTACTGGAATTAATCATTTCCTTGTGTGTTGACATGCTTGTCCTCATGAAACGAAGCTCATGTCTTTGGTTGTCGGGCATCTCCCCCGTGCTATCAATAATAAAATATGAAATCTTAGTTAACCAAACAAGTTGTTTCAGGACGTCGAAACAAAGTCTTTCCTTCCAACGTTGGATGGGCGCCGATAATGCGTGATGAAGGTTGCAAATTGTAGTGGAATCAATGTCGAACTGGCAACGTAGAAACGACAATTTTTAGATCTCGGAACAATACTAATCTAGAATAGTAATTTCGACAGCGTCAATTATAGTGTGGTCACCCTTCAAGCCGAGTAGATCACCCTTGGGCCAACCGGTATGGCAGGATATGTATGAAGTGATTGCATTGCATTTTTGTTTTAAAAACCGGGTGTGAAACTGTGCGCGCTCCTGGCATTCTCATATTTTTATATCTTGTTTTCGGTCTAGTTATTTATAGTTTTGATAAATCTGGAACTTTCTTGCCAGTGTTAACTGACTGTTTAAGTTCAGTAAAAGAAAAGGATCTATTTGGCGTCAATTTTAACTTTTACCATTTTGATCTATGAGCACAAAATTGAATCAGATGAGAGGCTTTGATAACTGAGCAAGGTGTTAGCTTCATAACTTTATAACAACTATGAATTGAATGGTTGATTTCCATATCCGGGCAATGAAGGAGTTGGGGTGAACACATTTTAGAAATTTGCAGATATCATGGGCACCACAAATTAAACACGCCATCGTTGAGAGCGCAGACCCAAACAAAACACTGACTAAACGATGACAATCACTATAATATAGGAATCGGCAATTTTTGACCAGTCGCAATCTTGGCAATTTTTGACTGATTTGAAAAATAAAATGACGTTGCACAACTTCAATATATATTTTTTCACTGCGCAAGGTGGCATATAGCTACGATGAATCGTTTCGGAGAACTTGCGTGGAAAGTCACCCAAGTCCTACATTACAGTTATCTAAAACTAGAAATGTGTCCTGGGGGAACACGAATGACCCACCCTAAGCGAACTTGTAAGTGAAGAATTTGTATTTGGTATTTTATAGACAGAAATCGCCAGCACAAAACTTCAAGCTGTTCATTAAATATGACGGAAAAATTGCCTAAAGTTCAGACACTCACCACGGCTTAAGACAATAGCCGATTTCGGTCAAGAGAGGAAATGCACATCTTCATTATATATCAAACCACTTCCAATAGTTTTGAAATTTATAGACAGCAATCGCTAGCACCAGTTCATTACACAAAACTTCAAGCTGTTCATCAAATATGCCTGAAAAATTGCCTAAGTTCAGACACTCACCACGGCCTGACCCATCGGTCGATTTCGGTCAAATGGGGAGGTGCACATCTTCATTGTATATCTAATCATTTCCAAAGGCTTTGGGATTTATAGGTACAAATTCCTAGCACAAGTTCATTGCACAAACTTGAGCACCCAAGGTTGCATATAAGGGTAAATAATTTCGGAAGCAAAGCAGCATCAAAAGTGTGACACAAGGACGGACAGACAGACGGACGGACGGACAGAGGGCAATCCTATAGACTCCCCCGGGCTCGCCCGGTTGGGTCTAAAAATAGTATTTCAAAGAATGTCGGTCAGAGCCAGTTTGCTGAATCATGAGTTCCAGTAGAAGAGGGAGTGTTGGGAATAGGGGAGCAAGTCAATGTCGACAGGGGGAATGAATCAATGTCGAATTTGATTTTCGTTTGATAAAACTTACGTCGTTGATTGACTCGTCCAACTGAGTTCTACGCTAGGCTGTTCCCTGCCGGGCTGTCTTCGGCCGGGCTGTCTTCGGCCGGGCTGTCTTCTGCCGGGCTGTCTTCTGCCGGGCTGTCCTCCGCCTGGCTGTCCTCCGCTTGGCTGTCCCCAACATCTTCTGAAAAACTTCTGAGTAACAAAGAAATTAATATCATGATATTGCAAGTGCAACCCGAACCGAACCCGGTAAGCCCGAAACCCGGAATGGAATACGTCAATATTCACGATTTAAAAAAAGGAAAGGAAAAATAAAAATGTGACTTATGCTGTCCTCTGCTTGGCTGTCCTCTTGGATGACCGCTGAGCCGTCTCCTGCTTGGCTGTCCTCTTGGATGACTGCAGAGCTGTCTTCTGCTTGGCTGTCCTCTTGGATGACTGCAGAGCTGTCTTCTGCTTGGCTGTCCTCTTGGATGACTGCAGAGCTGTCTTCTGCTTGGCTGTCCTCTTGGATGACTGCAGAGCTGTCTTCTGCTTGGCTGTCCTCTTGGATGACTGCAGAGCTGTCTTCTGCTTGGCTGTCCTCCTCTGCACAAATTAATACGTCTTATTAGTTTTCTAACCAAGAACTAATTGAAGGGGTCCATGCATATAAACTTGATAATTCCACTTATCAGGAAAATGCACTATTGCCACCACGTATTTCTTGGCCTCTGTTCTATCGCATATGTAAGTCTTACACCTCAAAACCGATTAGAAGTGGGCATTTTTCAGGAAAATGCGATTGGAAAAACCTATGTTTGTTACTAAAATTTTAAACTTTAAAGGCGTTTTTCTCCACTGCTGATAACTGCAGTTATCAAGTTTATGCATGGACCCCTTCAATTATGAGGCACCTTTCTCGTTTTTAAAACCTTTGAAAAACTTTCTAGCTTGGCTTAAAATCATTCAGAATGTTGCTCGTTTTCAAACTTCAGCCGCGGTATTCACAAAAGCTGGCTGTACAGTTAACTGTACTCTCGGCAGAAAATCGGTTGATCAGACGCAAGCAATTCTTGGTGTAGTTCTGTGTGTTAATAGGTTAAATTTGTTGATTTACTTTCGAACACTGGTTGACAATGGAGCAGTTAACAGAATCGGTTAACTATGCAGTTAACTTTTACGAATACGGCCGCAGTGATTCCAGATTTTACTGGAGTGTTACCGGGGTGAGTGGGGCCAATGTTGGCGGCAAAATGACAATTTATTACATTTTTCAGGCAGGAGTAATTCTTTAGGCGAGCATTAGAAACAAAATATTTCCCAGTTCAGTTACAAGACACCCAGCTGCTATGGAGCTGTCCGTTTGATTAAGTTGCTTCCATGTATGGAATGCCATTTTCACAGTTATTAGGGAACTACTGATAAAGAACTGATTTTTTATCTCAAAAAAAAATTTACAAAGAATTTTTTATCTAAAAAAACTTTGGCATCAAGAATTAATGTGTGCCATCTGTAATTATAGTTAAATGTAATAGTAATATCTCTGAATGTATTCTGAATCTCAGAAAGAGTTCGTGATACAAATTTCTCTGAATGTATTTTGAATCTCAGAAATAATTCTTGATACAAATTTTTACAGATAAAGAAATATTTATTATATCAAAAATGATCTAATGATCTCTAAAACTGATTTTAGATCTCAAAAAGTGAATTCTTGATAGCAAAAATAAACTAGAGCAGTGTGCATAGCCCACATATTCCCCACCCCCCCCCCCCCCCATCAGTTAAACACGGCCATCACTAGTCAATCTAGAGCTGAAATTTTCCAAGTCCAGTTGGTGCATTTTCCTTGGACGAACCTGGCCCATTTACAATATCGATCTCTCTTTGTTCGGATAGAAGCTTAACATACCAGGTTTCATTAAAATCGTTGCAGTTGTTAGTGAGATATCGTGTTAACAAACTCATTGCGATGCTGAATAATTTCCAGGATTTGGTAAATTTCAAAGTGCATTTGGCTCATTTTCCTTGAGCCAACCTAACCCATTGACAATAGTGATCCTTGGTAGTGCGCACAGAATATACACACCAAGTTTCATTAAAATCCTTGCAGTTGTTCTTGAGATATCGTGTTAACAATAGTCAATGAAGAGCTGAAAATTTCTAAGTCCAGCTGGTCCATTTTCCTTGGACAAACCTATCCCATTTGCAATACCGATCTGTGTTTGTTGCCATAGAAGCTATATGCCAAGTTTTATGAAAATCCTTGCAGGAGTTTTCAAGTTATCGTGTTAACAAGGTCACCCAATAGACAATGAAGAGCTGAAATTTTCCAAGTACAGCTGGTCCATTTTCCTTAGACGGACCTGGCCCATTTTCAATACCAATCTGTATTTGCTCCCATAGAAGCTACATACCAAGTTTCATGAAAATCCTTGAAGGAGTTTTTAAGTTATCGTGTTAACAAGCTCTTGATGACAGACCGACAGAATGAGACCGACCGACAGAATGAGACCGACCGACCGACCGACACGCGGTCGATCGCTTATATTCCCCACAGGTTCTACCTGTGGGGAATAAAAAATATTTGATAGCAAAATCTCCCTTTTTGAGCAAGAATTTATTTCAGATATTATTTCAGAATGAGGCTTATTTATATTTTGAAATCTATGGAATGTCGTTTTAACATTTAATGTTTATTTCTGATATCAAAGTATAATTAAAGATATCAATGAATTAACGTTGATTTCATTTCATATTTTGCTATCAATAATTGAATTTTAGATGGCAAAAATTTATTTGAGATTAAAAAATGAATTTTATAAACTTAAAAATTCGCAAAGGAGACGCACATTATATAAAATTAAACGAATAGTCGAATAAATTTTGGACATGAAAATTTCCATTATTGACATCAATAATAACAGTTTTTAGCTCAAAAATTGCTTTTTTATGCAGTAAAAAAAGTCTATACACAAGGACCAGTCAATTTATTCACAGATGTGTGCTTCTGACTTTTTATATATAAATAAAAGACTAATATTTTGATATCAGATATTAATTTCTGAAATCAATAAATCAGTTGCAGATTTCAAAATGTAATTTAAAGTCATTCTGAAATAATGATATCTGGAATAAATACTAAGATTAAGAAAATATCTGAAATAAATACTAAGATTAAGAAAGGGAAAACAAATAATTGAGCTCAAAACTAAGATTTTGCTACCAAATATTTTTTTATAAAGTATTAATTTTTGATATTTAAAAATCAATTTTAGATATATTTAAACCATTTTTGATATCAATAAATATTTCTTGATATCTCTAAATAAATATTTACTGATATCAAAGATTATTTTAGACAGCAAGAACACATTTAGAAATGTCAAAAATATAATTACAGATAAGAAAATTTAATTCTTGATATCAAAATATGATGTTTTTGAGATCAAAACTGGATTCTTGATATTAGCAATTCCCTAATAAATACGAAAAAATGGTATTCCATCGAATGAATGAATCAAAACTTAAACTCAATTTTTCATCTCCAAAATTTAATTGGCTATTCTTAAATTTTATGTAAATGAGTGTCTCCTTAAGGTTTTATTAAGACTGTAAAATTGACTGTCTTACAAATAAATTTTTGCCATCGAAAATTCATTTATTGATAGCAAAGTATAAGTTAAGGAGATGTACATTGATTTATCGATTATCTTTAATTATACTTTTATATCAAAAATAAGCATTAAATGTTAAGACGGCATTCCATTGGTATCAAGACTGTTTTACAGATAACTCTCTCAGAATGAGATTTTTTAATTTTTATTTTTAAATCTGAAAATGATTTTTTGATATCAAAATATCAGTATGTTTATATGAAATTCAGAAGCAAGCATCTGAATGAAATAATGACTGATTCCGGTTTGCAAAGTAGTTCTTTTAATTTTTGCTGCACAAAAAAGCAGTTTTGGAGCACAAAGACTGCTTTTCTTGATATCAGTAATTCAGTTTTTCATTTCCAACATTTAATTGACGATTCGTTTAATTTTACACAAATGTATACCTCCCTGTTTGATACAAAAAATAAGTGCCATCGAAAATACAATTATTAACAGCAAAATATAAATTTAGGAGATCTACATTGATTTAATGATGTCTTTATTTGTATTTTGATATTGGAATTTAGCAGTAACTGTTTAAATGGCATAGGGTGGGGGAGAGAAGAGAGGAACAGGGGAGGAAAGGGGGAGGGGAGAGAGGGGCAGGGGAGAGATAGGGGCAGGGGAGAGATAGGGGCGGGAGAGAGAGAGAGAGAGAGAGAGAGAGAGAGAGAGAGGCAGGAGAGAGGTTGGGGTTGGGTGAATGATCGCGGGTTATCGGTAGCATAGCAATATCGTTTCTTATCTCCAACTGCTTTCTTAAAAATTTCAGGAGTCGCTCACGTGTTGGTGGACTCGTCCCCATGACTCTGCAGGTCTTCTTCCGACGGGTTTCCCAGGCGGCTTCCATCGCACTGTTGAACATTAAAACTTGTGCGTACTGTTTCTGCTGATAAAAATTGTTATGTAACATGACATTTCAAAGCTTTTCCAACTCGTCTCTTGTGTAAATTTACAAAAACCATTCAAAAGTTTTTTCAGAGACCGATCTGTTTAAATGCTGCTTTTTGAAACTCATAATCAAGTTTCAACAAGCCATCGCAGAGGGCACAGCCCCCAACCCCGGCCACAAACAGTATAAGGCCCCCAATCACTGTAGACTATATTCCAAGCCAGTAACAGAAATGTAATTTCACAAAGTTTACGTAACAAGTAAAGTATGTGAGATTCCTGATATATGGCGTTCACAAGGTACATTTTCTTGGTTTATATACCTAAACATTCTAAGTCCCATGGTGAACTTGAAAGTGAGGTCAAGGTCACCAAAACGTAATCAGATCGAGAACCTTTTATATAGAAGCCACACACCAGGTTTGATTGAAATCCACCTAGGACTTCTTGAGATATGGTGTTCACAAGGTACATTTTCTTCATTCACATCCCTAAAATTTCTAAGTCCCATGGTGACCTTGAAAGTGGGGTCAAGGTCACCAAAACCTTATCAGGTCGAGAACCTTTTATACAGAAGCCACACACTAAGTTTGATTGAAATCCACCCAGGACTTCATTTGAGATGGTGTTCACAAGCTTTTGTACACGGACGGACGGACGGACGGTCAGACAGACAGACAAGCCGATCCTATAGTCCTCCGAGTTCCCCGGTTGGGGGCTAATCAAACAGGGAAGTGGGGTGGGTGAGGGAGAGTAGGGAGGCGAGAGTGATGGAGAGATGGAGGAGATTGGGTGGGGAGAGGTTGGAGGAGTGGTTGAGTGAGAGGAGAAGTGGGTCGGGGAAGAGTGGAAGTTGGAGAGGAGAAGTGGGTCGAGGTCGATGGAGAGGCGCCGGGGGAAGAGTTGAGATGGACTGAGGGAGAGTGTGGAGAGAGGAGAGGTGGGTCGAGGAAGAGTGTGCGGGGATAGGAGAGGTGGGTTGAGGTTGGGGACATTGGGTAGGGAGAGGAGAGGTAGGTGGAGGTTGGAGGAGAATGTATGGAAGTGACAGATTGCAATGTAAGGAAGTGGCAGATTGCCATGTCTGGAAGTGACATATTGTTATTGACAACCATCAATACGTATATCTTTTCTGGACTCGGATTTTGCAATTTTATTTATAATTAAATTCCTCACATGCTGATGGGCTTCTCATAATGACCCGATCTTGTGGCGTTTGTCGGTAGTCCATCTTCTTGCGAGCTATCGAACATAAATCATAATATCTATGTTAACCAGACAGCCCTCAATAAATATCGCCACATTTAAAAGTTTTCCACTAAATGTAACACCTATTTGATTGTTGCGTTTTCAATGGGCGTTGCATATTTTATTTAGAAAACATATCTCAAGCCCGCCAAGCGTATCACAGCGTTAGGCGAAGTGGGAGTGTGGGGATTGAGGGAAGCAAAACAACGTTGAATCTGTTTATTTTCTATCTGAATAATGGAACTTACGTTGTTGATTGGCTGGTCCAAATGACGCAATGTTTCTCTGCTTGGCTGTCTTCCCTCGGGCTGTCCTCCACTAAGTAAATTAATTGTTTTGTGTTAGTTTTGTTAACCAAGGAACCATCTTTTATTTACTTTTCTCTTTTTAATACATTTGATAAAAGTTTGAAATCGTTCGGAATGTTGAGTTTTTCTCAATTGGCATTGATTCAAATTGCTGATCTCAAAAAAATTATTTTTTGATGAAGAATTATTTTTTATCTCCAAAAATTCATTTCTTGAAATCACGAATAAATTTTTGCCATTTGTAATTATAATTTTTATATTTCTAAATGTATTCTTGATTTTAGAAAACAATTCTTGATACAAATATCAAGAGATAAAGAAACTCATTGATATAAAAAATGATTTAATCTCTAAAATTGATTTTTAGATCAACAAAAATTCAATTCTTGAAAGCAAAAATGACACATTTGATAGCAAAATCACTATAATGAGCTCAATTTAATTTCTTTTATTGATAAAGAATTTATTTCAGATATGATCACTTCAGAATGAGACTATTTTGAAATCTTTGGAATGCCGTTTTAACATTAAGTGCCTATATTTGACACCGAAATACCAGGCGTATCATAGCGAAGTGGGAGTGTGGGGACTGAGGGAAGCAAAATAGTGTTGAATCTGTTTATTTTCTATCTGAATAATGGAGCTTACGTTGTTGATTGTCTGGTCCAAATGACGCCATATTTCTCTGCTTGGCTGTCTTCCCCCGGGCTGTCCTCCACTAAGTATATAATTTTTTGTGTTAGTTTTGTTAACTAAGGAACCAACTTTTATGCACTTTTCTCTTTCTTGATACCTTTAAAAAATAAGCTTAAAATCATTCAGAATGTTGGGTTTCTTTCATTTGACATTGATTCAAGTTGCTGATGTCAAAAAAAAACTCATTTTTTGATAAAGATTTATTTTTACCTCAAAAATTTGATTTCTTGACATCAGGAATTAATTTTTGCCTTCTATAATTATATTTTTGATATCTTAAAATGTATTCTTGATCTTAGAAAACAATTCCTGATACAAATATTAAGATATAAAGAAACTGTCGTTAATATCAAAAATGATTTAATAATCTCTAAAACTGATTTTTAGAGATCAAAAATTCAATTCTCTAAAGCAAAAAAAAAAAAAAAAATGGAAAATTTGATAGCAAAATCTCTATAATGAGCTCAATTTATTTTCCTTTTATTGATATCAAGCATTTATTTCAGATATCATCATTTCAGAATGAGACTTCATTTATATTTTGATTATCAATAGAATGATGTTTTAACATTTAATACCTATATTTGATAACATATCAGGCGTATCATAGCCAGGTTGAAGTGTGGGGATTGAGCGAAGCAAAACAACGTTGAATCTGTTTATTTTCTATATGAATAATGGAACTTACGTTGTTGATTGGCTTGTCCAAATGACGCAGTGTTTCTCTGCTTGGCTGTCTTCCGCCGGGCTGTCCTCCACTAAGTAAATTAATTTTTTGTGTTAGTTTTGTTAACCAAGAAACCAACTTTATTCACTTTCTCTTTTTAATAGCTTTGAAAAAAAAATCAGTTTAAAATCGTTCAGAATGTTGAGTTTTTTTTTGTCAAATGGCATTGATTCAAATTGCTGATCCAAAAAAAAAATCATTTTTTGATAAAGAATTTTTTTCATCTAAAAACATTCATTTTCTTACATCAAGAATTAATTTATGCCATCTGTAATTATATTATAAATGAAATGTGATATCATAACATCAGGCATATTATACATAGCGTTAGGCGAGGTGGGAGTGTGGGGATTAAGGGAAGGAAACGATGTTGAAGGTATTTATTTTCTATCTGAATAATGGAACTTACGTTGTTGATTGGCTGGTCCAAATGACGCAGTGTTTCTCTGCTTGGCTGTCTTCCGCCGGGCTGTCCTCCACTAAGTAAATTAATTTTTTGTGTTAGTTTTGTTAACAAAGAAACCAACCTTATTCACTTTCTCTTTATAATAGCTTTGAAAAAAAATCAGTTTAAAATCGGTGAGAATGTTGAGTTTTTTTCAAATGGCATTGATTCAAATTGCTGATCTAAAGAAAGTCCTTTTTTGATAAAGAATTTTTTTCATCTAAAAACATTCATTTTTTTACATCAAGAATTAATTTATGATATCTGTAATTATATTTTCTTGATGTCTCTAAATGCATTCTTGATCTTAGAAAACAGCTCTTGATACAAATATTACGAGATACTTTTACTGACATCAAAAATGATTTAATAATCTCTAAAATTATTTTTGAGATCAAAAATTCAATTCTTGAAAGCAAAAATGAAATGTGATATCAAAACACCAGGAAAACGATGTTGAAGGTATTTATTTTCTCTCTGAATAATGGAACTTACGTTGTTGATTGGCTGGTCCAAATGACGCAGTGTTTCTCTGCTTGGCTGTCTTCCGCCGGGCTGTCCTCCACTAAGTAAATTAATTTTTTGTGTTAGTTTTGTTAACCAAGAAACCAACTTTATTCACTTTCTCTTTTTAATAGCTTTGAAAAAAAAATCAGTTTAAAATCGTTCAGAATGTTGAGTTGTTTTTTTTTGTCAAATGGCATTGATTCAAATTGCTGATCCAAAAAAAAATCATTTTTTGATAAAGAATTTTTTTCATCTAAAAACATTCTTTTCCTTACATCAAGAATTAATTTTTGCCATCTGTAATTATATTTTCTTGATGTCTCTAAATGCATTCTTGATCTTAGAAAACAACTCTTGATACAAATATTACGAGATACTTTTACTGACATCAAAAATGATTTAATAATCTCTAAAATTATTTTTGGAGATCAAAAATTCAATTCTTGAAAGCAAAAATGAAATGTGATATCAAAACATCAGGCGTATTAAACATAACGTTAGGCGAGGTGGGAGTGTCGGGATTGAGGGAAGGAAAACGATGTTGAAGGTATTTATTTTCTATCTGAATAATGGAACTTACGTTGTTGATTGGCTGTTCCAAATGACGCAGTGTTTCTCTGCTTGGCTGTCTTCCGCCGGGCTGTTCTCCACTAAGTAAATTAATTTTTTGTGTTAGTTTTGTTAACCAAGAAACCAAGTTTATTCACTTTCTCTTTTTAATATCTTTGAAAAAAATCAGTTTAAAGTCGTTCAGAATGTTGAGTTTTTTTCAAATGGCATTGATTTAAATTGCTGTTCCAAAAAAAATCATTTTTTGATAAAGAATTTTTTCATCTCAAAACAGTCATTTTCTTACATCAAGAATTAATTTTTGGCCATCAGTAATTATATTTTCTTGATGTCTCTTAAATACATTCTTGATCTTAGAAAACAACTCTTGATACAAATATTACGAGATTCTTTTATTGATATCAAAAATGATTTAATAATCTCTAAAATTATTTTTTGAGATCAAAAATTCCAATTCTTGAAAGCAAAAATGAAATGTGATATCAAAACATCAGGCGTATTATACATAGCGTTAGGTGAGGTGGGAGTGTGGGGATTGAGGGAAGGAAAACGATGTTGAAGGTATTTATTTTCTATCTGAATAATGGAACTTACGTTGTTGATGGGCTCTTGGAAATGACGCAGTGTTTCTCTGCTTGGCTGTCTTCCGCCGGGCTGTCCTCCACTAAGTAAATTAATTATTTGTGTTAGTTTTGTTAACCAAGAAACCAACTTTATTCACTTTCTCTTTTTAATAGCTTTGAAAAAAAATCAGTTTAAAATCGTTCAGAATGTTGAGTTTTTTCAAATGGCATTGATTCAAATTGCTGATCCAAAGAAAAAATCATTTTTTGATAAAGAATTTTTTTCATCTAAAAACATTCATTTTCTTACATCAAGAATTAATGTATGCCATCTGTAATTATATTATAAATGAAATGTGATATCAAAACATCAGGCGTATTATACATAGCGTTAGGCGAGGTGGGAGTGTGGGGATTAAGGGAAGGAAAACGATGTTGAAGATATTTATTTTCTATCTGAATAATGGAACTTACGTTGTTGATTGGCTGGTCCAAATGACGCAGTGTTTCTCTGCTTGGCTGTCTTCCGCCGGGCTGTCCTCCACTAAGTAAATTAATTTTTTGTGTTAGTTTTGTTAACCAAGAAACCAACTTTATTCACTTTCTCTTTATAATAGCTTTGAAAAAAAAATCAGTTTAAAATCGTTCAGAATGTTGAGTTTTTTTCAAATGGCATTGATTCAAATTGCTGATCTAAAGAAAGTCATTTTTTGATAAAGAATTTTTTTCATCTAAAAACATTCATTTCTTTTACATCAAGAATTAATTTTTGCCATCTGTAATTATATTTTCTTGATGTCTCTAAATGCATTCTTGATCTTAGAAAACAACTCTTGATACAAATATTACGAGATACTTTTATTGATATCAAAAATGATTTAATAATCTCTAAAATTATTTTTTGAGATCAAAAATTAAATTCTTGAAAGCAAAAATGAAATGTGATATCAAAACATCAGGCATATTATACATAGCGTTAGGCGAGGTGAGGTTGTGGGGATTGAGGGAAGGAAAACGATGTTGAAGGTATTTATTTTCTATCAGAATAATGGAACTTACGTTGTTGATTGGCTGTTCCAAATGGCGCAGTGTTTCTCTGCTTGGCTGTCTTCCGCCGGGCTGTCCTCCACTAAGTAAATTAATTTTTTGTGTTAGTTTTGTTAACCAAGAAACCAACTTTATTCATTTTCTCTTTTTAATAGCTTTGAAAAAAAATCAGTTTAAAATCGTTCAGAATGTTGAGTTTTTTCAAATGGCATTGATTCAAATTGCTGATCAAAAAAAATCCTTTTTTGATAAAGAACTTTTTTTCAACTTAAAATATTCATTTTCTTACATCAAGAATTAATTTATGCCATCTGTAATTATATTATAAATGAAATGTGATATCATAACATCAGGCATATTAGACATAGCGTTAGGCGAGGTGGGAGTGTGGGGATTAAGGGAAGGAAAACGATGTTGAAGGTATTTATTTTCTATCTGAATAATGGAACTTACGTTGTTGATTGGCTGGTCCAAATGACGCAGTGTTTCTCTGCTTGGCTGTCTTCCGCCGGGCTGTCCTCCACTAAGTAAATTAATTATTTGTGTTAGTTTTGTTAACAAAGAAACCAACCTTATTCACTTTCTCTTTATAATAGCTTTGAAAAAAAATCAGTTTAAAATCGGTGAGAATGTTGAGTTTTTTTCAAATGGCATTGATTCAAATTGCTGATCTAAAGAAAGTCATTTTTTGATAAAGAATTTTTTTCATCTAAAAACATTCATTTTTTTACATCAAGAATTATTTTATGATATTTGTAATTATATTTTCTTGATGTCTCTAAATGCATTCTTGATCTTAGAAAACAACTCTTGATACAAATATTACGAGATACTTTTACTGACATCAAAAATGATTTAATAATCTCTAAAATTATTTTTGAGATCAAAAATTCAATTCTTGAAAGCAAAAATGAAATGTGATATCAAAACATCAGGAAAACGATGTTGAAGGTATTTATTTTCTCTCTGAATAATGGAACTTACGTTGTTGATTGGCTGTTCCAAATGACGCAGTGTTTCTCTGCTTGGCTGTCTTCCGCCGGGCTGTCCTCCACTAAGTAAATTAATTTTTTGTGTTAGTTTTGTTAACCAAGAAACCAAATTTATTCACTTTTTCTTTTTAATAGCTTTGAAAAAAAAATCAGTTTAAAATCGTTCAGAATGTTGAGTTGTTTTTTTTTTGTCAAATGGCATTGATTCAAATTGCTGATCCAAAAAAAAATCATTTTTTGATAAAGAATTTTTTTCATCTAAAAACATTCTTTTTCTTACATCAAGAATTAATTTTTGCCATCTGTAATTATATTTTCTTGATGTCTCTAAATGCATTCTTGATCTTAGAAAACAACTCTTGATACAAATATTACGAGATACTTTTACTGACATCAAAAATGATTTAATAATCTCTAAAATTATTTTTGGAGATCAAAAATTCAATTCTTGAAAGCAAAAATGAAATGTGATATCAAAACATCAGGCGTATTAAACATAACGTTAGGCGAGGTGGGAGTGTCGGGATTGAGGGAAGGAAAACGATGTTGAAGGTATTTATTTTCTATCTGAATAATGGAACTTACGTTGTTGATTGGCTGTTCCAAATGACGCAGTGTTTCTCTGCTTGGCTGTCTTCCGCCGGGCTGTTCTCCACTAAGTAAATTAATTTTTTGTGTTAGTTTTGTTAACCAAGAAACCAAGTTTATTCACTTTCTCTTTTTAATATCTTTGAAAAAAATCAGTTTAAAGTCGTTCAGAATGTTGAGTTTTTTTCAAATGGCATTGATTTAAATTGCTGTTCCAAAAAAAATCATTTTTTGATAAAGAATTTTTTCATCTCAAAACAGTCATTTTCTTACATCAAAAATTAATTTTTGGCCATCAGTAATTATATTTTCTTGATGTCTCTTAAATACATTCTTGATCTTAGAAAACAACTCTTGATACAAATATTACGAGATTCTTTTATTGATATCAAAAATGATTTAATAATCTCTAAAATTATTTTTTGAGATCAAAAATTCCAATTCTTGAAAGCAAAAATGAAATGTGATATCAAAACATCAGGTGTATTATACATAGCGTTAGGTGAGGTGGGAGTGTGGGGATTGAGGGAAGGAAAACGATGTTAAGGTATTTATTTTCTATCTGAATAATGGAACTTACGTTGTTGATGGGCTCTTGGAAATGACGCAGTGTTTCTCTGCTTGGCTGTCTTCCGCCGGGCTGTCCTCCACTAAGTAAATTAATTATTTGTGTTAGTTTTGTTAACCAAGAAACCAACTTTATTCACTTTCTCTTTTTAATAGCTTTGAAAAAAAATCAGTTTAAAATCGTTCAGAATGTTGAGTTTTTTCAAATGGCATTGATTCAAATTGCTGATCCAAAAAAAAAATCATTTTTTGATAAAGAATTTTTTTCATCTAAAAACATTCATTTTCTTACATCAAGAATTAATGTATGCCATCTGTAATTATATTATAAATGAAATGTGATATCAAAACATCAGGCGTATTATACATAGCGTTAGGCGAGGTGGGAGTGTGGGGATTGAGGGAAGGAAAACGATGTTGAAGGTATTTATTTTCTATCTGAATAATGGAACTTACGTTGTTGATTGGCTGGTCCAAATGACGCAGTGTTTCTCTGCTTGGCTGTCTTCCGCCGGGCTGTCCTCCACTAAGTAAATTAATTTTTTGTGTTAGTTTTGTTAACCAAGAAACCAACTTTATTCACTTTCTCTTTATAATAGCTTTGAAAAAAAATCAGTTTAAAATCGGTGAGAATGTTGAGTATTTTTCAAATGGCATTGATTCAAATTGCTGATCTAAAGAAAGTCATTTTTTGATAAAGAATTTTTTTCATCTAAAAACATTCATTTTTTTACATTAAGAATTAATTTATGATATTTGTAATTATATTTTCTTGATGTCTCTAAATGCATTCTTGATCTTAGAAAACAACTCTTGATACAAATATTACGAGATACTTTTACTGACATCAAAAATGATTTAATAATCTCTAAAATTATTTTTGAGATCAAAAATTCAATTCTTGAAAGCAAAAATGAAATGTGATATCAAAACATCAGGCGTATTATACATAGCGTTAGGTGAGGTGGGAGTGTGGGGATTGAGGGAAGGAAAACGATGTTGAAGGTATTTATTTTCTATCTGAATAATGGAACTTACGTTGTTGATGGGCTCTTGGAAATGACGCAGTGTTTCTCTGCTTGGCTGTCTTCCGCCGGGCTGTCCTCCACTAAGTAAATTAATTATTTGTGTTAGTTTTGTTAACCAAGAAACCAAGTTTATTCACTTTCTCTTTTTAATATCTTTGAAAAAAATCAATTTAAAGTCGTTCAGAATGTTGAGTTTTTTTTCAAATGGCATTGATTTAAATTGCTGTTCCAAAAAAAATCATTTTTTGATAAAGAATTTTTTCATCTCAAAACAGTCATTTTCTTACATCAAGAATTAATTTTTGGCCATCAGTAATTATATTTTCTTGATGTCTCTTAAATACATTCTTGATCTTAGAAAACAACTCTTGATACAAATATTACGAGATTCTTTTATTGATATCAAAAATGATTTAATAATCTCTAAAATTATTTTTTGAGATCAAAAATTCCAATTCTTGAAAGCAAAAATGAAATGTGATATCAAAACATCAGGCGTATTATACATAGCGTTAGGCGAGGTGGGAGTGTGGGGATTGAGGGAAGGAAAACGATGTTGAAGGTATTTATTTTCTATCTGAATAATGGAACTTACGTTGTTGATTGGCTGGTCCAAATGACGCAGTGTTTCTCTGCTTGGCTGTCTTCCGCCGGGCTGTCCTCCACTAAGTAAATTAATTTTTTGTGTTAGTTTTGTTAACCAAGAAACCAACCTTATTCACTTTCTCTTTATAATAGCTTTGAAAAAAAATCAGTTTAAAATCGGTGAGAATGTTGAGTTTTTTTCAAATGGCATTGATTCAAATTGCTGATCTAAAGAAAGTCATTTTTTGATAAAGAATTTTTTTCATCTAAAAACATTCATTTTTTTACATTAAGAATTAATTTATGATATTTGTAATTATATTTTCTTGATGTCTCTAAATGCATTCTTGATCTTAGAAAACAACTCTTGATACAAATATTACGAGATACTTTTACTGACATCAAAAATGATTTAATAATCTCTAAAATTATTTTTGAGATCAAAAATTCAATTCTTGAAAGCAAAAATGAAATGTGATATCAAAACATCAGGCGTATTATACATAGCGTTAGGTGAGGTGGGAGTGTGGGGATTGAGGGAAGGAAAACGATGTTGAAGGTATTTATTTTCTATCTGAATAATGGAACTTACGTTGTTGATGGGCTCTTGGAAATGACGCAGTGTTTCTCTGCTTGGCTGTCTTCCGCCGGGCTGTCCTCCACTAAGTAAATTAATTATTTGTGTTAGTTTTGTTAACCAAGAAACCAAGTTTATTCACTTTCTCTTTTTAATATCTTTGAAAAAAATCAGTTTAAAGTCGTTCAGAATGTTGAGTTTTTTTCAAATGGCATTGATTTAAATTGCTGTTCCAAAAAAAATCATTTTTTGATAAAGAATTTTTTCATCTCAAAACAGTCATTTTCTTACATCAAGAATTAATTTTTGGCCATCAGTAATTATATTTTCTTGATGTCTCTTAAATACATTCTTGATCTTAGAAAACAACTCTTGATACAAATATTACGAGATTCTTTTATTGATATCAAAAATGATTTTATAATCTCTAAAATTATTTTTTGAGATCAAAAATTCCAATTCTTGAAAGCAAAAATGAAATGTGATATCAAAACATCAGGCGTATTATACATAGCGTTAGGTGAGGTGGGAGTGTGGGGATTGAGGGAAGGAAAACGATGTTGAAGGTATTTATTTTCTATCTGAATAATGGAACTTACGTTGTTGATTGGCTGGTCCAAATGACGCAGTGTTT
Organism: Protula sp. h YS-2021; assembly: GCA_949752745.1. Classification (NCBI taxonomy): domain Eukaryota; kingdom Metazoa; phylum Annelida; class Polychaeta; order Sabellida; family Serpulidae; genus Protula; species Protula sp. h YS-2021. Next base: position 58,730,655 of record OX457024.1, read on the forward strand.
CTCTGCTTGGCTGTCTTCCGCCGGGCTGTCCTCCACTAAGTAAATTAATTATTTGTGTTAGTTTTGTTAACCAAGGAACCAACTTTATTCACTTTCTCTTTTTAAAAGCTTTGAAAAAAAATCAGTTTAAAATCGTTCAGAATGTTGAGTTTTTTCAAATGGCATTGATTCAAATTGCTGATCCAAAAAAAAAATCATTTTTTGATAAAGAATTTTTTTCATCTAAAAGCATTCATTTTTTTTTTTACATCAAGAATTAATTTTTGCCATCTGTAATTATATTTTCTTGATGTCTCTAAATGCATTCTTGATCGTAGAAAACAACTCTTGATACAAATATTACGAGATACTTTTACTGACATCAAAAATGATTTAATAATCTCTAAAATTATTTTTGAGATCAAAAATTCAATTCTTGAAAGCAAAAATGAAATGTGATATCAAAACATCAGGCGTATTATACATAGCGTTAGGCGAGGTGGGAGTGTGGGGATTGAGGGAAGTGGCGAGCATAGTGGAGGAGAGTATGAGAAGAGAAATGTCGGAGTGTGGTGTGAGTGGTGGGAAAAGACGGATCGTTGTTTGCTTAATATTGCAACTATCGTTTCATCGGATTTATTTTATGGGCTTTGCTTTATATTATACACGTACGTCGTTGACTTGTCTGGGCCAAATGATTCGATGCTTCTCCGCGTGGCTGTCCTCCGCGTGGCTGTCCCCCGCGTGGCTGTCCCCCGCGTGGCTGTCCTCCGCGTGGCTGTCCTCCGCGTGGCTGTCCTCCGCTTGGCTGTCCCGTCCATCTTCTGAAATACTTGGAAACTAAGAAATTAACAGAATGATAATACAAAAAGCTCCCGAACCGAACCCGAAAAAGCCAGAAACCCGGAATGGAATACGTCAATATTCACGATTTAAAAAAAGAATAAAGAAAATTTGACTTATCACTGTCCACTGCTTGGCTGTCCTCCGCTTTCCTGTCCTCTGGTTGTTGCCCCATCTTGGCTGTCCTCCGCTTGGCTGTCCTCCGCTTGGCTGTCCTCCGCTTGGCTGTCCTCCGCTTGGCTGTCCTCCGCTTGGCTGTCCTCCGCTTGGCTGTCCTCGCCTGGGCTGTCCTCGGCTGGGCTGTCCTCGGCTGGGCTGTCCTCGGCTGGGCTGTCCTCGGCTGGGCTGTCCTCGGCTGGGCTGTCCTCGGCTTGCTCCCCAATCCTGGTTGTCCTCGGCTTGGCTGTCCTCTGGCTCTTGCTCATTGGTTGTCATCTGCTTGACTGTCAACAGGTTGTTGCCCCACGTTGGCTGCCCTCCGCTGAGCTGATTACTGCTTGGCTGCCCTCTCCTAAAGAAATGTGACGTGTGAGGTTCTGTTTACCAAGGAGTTGCTTTCGTAAAGTTATGTACATTTCTCTTTTTAAAACCAATGAACAATTTTCTGGCATAATTTTTAGTGTTGGCTGCAAAAAAAATTAATTCAACTTTTTTTTTTTGACAATAGCACTTTTTTTAACAAATATTTTTACCAGTTGGTTGTCTCGTCCACATGAACCAATGCCTTCATCGTTGGTTGTTCAGCAGCTTTTAGGCGGGCTGTAAAACATACATTTTTCGAAGCCTATCACCAAAAAGAATCATTATGTAGCTACACATTTGAAGTTGTTGAAAATATGTTTACATTTTTTTAAAAAGTTGTCTTAACTGGATTGTGCATCTAGAACTGGGGTCGACAGATTTGACAGGAATATTAGTAGAAACACCAGGGTAGGGGGGGGGGGGGGCAGGGAGCGAATGGGCAAGAACGGCGGATCATTACAGGCAGTACAAATTGATTTGCCTGATATTTTTTTCTGGTCTCTCCGAACGTTTTTTTTAATTCAAAGGCTTACACGTCGGTGGACTCATCAAAATGACTGATGGTCTCCATTTGTCGTTTTCCAGGCAGCTCCTCTCCTGTTGTTAAAGTAAAATCTGAGAGTAATAAGTGAATAAAGGAAACGTTATCATCCCAAGAACCAACGCCCATTAAGGCTGTGCGTTTGAACAGTTAAGTTTCTGGTGTTGCTTGAAAAGCTGCTTTTTAGCCCTGCTTTTCAAAAGTGAAAAGTGTTTACAAAACTGGGGTCCAAACTTTTGAAAGGATATTTATGGAGTGGGGGGGGGGCGGGGGCTGAGGGGGGAAGAATGGATGCTCATCCAGGGTACGGCAATAGCGATTCGTCTAATTTTTTTCTAATCCCATTGTATTTATTTGCAAGATTCAGGACAAACATTTACTTGTGGGTGGACTCGTCCTAATGACTTCAATGCTCTTCATCTGTCGTTTTCCCGCTTCCATTGCACTGTTAAACACAAAATGTGTGTGTAATATTTGTTGAAAAATTACTAGATATATGGAAATTTACAAATCTTTGTCAATCTTTAGGAAAGTTTGGCACTGATCGCCAAATTTGGTCATTGCATTCGGTCATTGCATTTGACAAGTAAGCGTCAAATGGTTTTTTTGTTTGCAAAAAATACAGAATGTGGATCCAGAATGGGAGTTTATTAAATAAAATTGAGAAAACTCACGCGCTGATGGGCATGTCCTCATGATCTAGACCTCGCGACCTTTGCTGATCTTTTGGCATCTCCTTGCAGGCTATCAAACATATAATGTAATATTTTGTCAACAAGAGCCATCTGACTCGCGTTGCTTCCCTTTAGAGCTTTTAAAGTTTATGTCGTTGGGTAAAAACGTTTAATCTTGTATTACTAATTGGAGTAGAGAAGTAGTTGGAAAAGTTGATAGGGTATAGTACAAGGTGGGGCCATGGCGAGGTTGTAAGCATGATTGGGGCGAGCGATAAGAATGAGGGTGGAGAGCGGAAAGCAAGAAGGAGGACAGTTGTGAGTATGAGATGGGAGACTGGTGAGCATAAGGAAGAGTGGTGAGCATGAGAGAGGAAAGTGGCGAGCATGGTGGAGGAGAGTGGGAGAAGAGAAATGTCGGAGTGTGGTGTGAGTGGTGGGAAAAGACGGATCGTTGTTTGCTTAATATTGCAACTATCGTTTCATCGGATTTATTTTATGGGCTTTGCTTTATATTCTGTATAATGAAACATACGTCGTTGATGGGCTGGTCCAAATGATTCGATGCTTCTCCGCTCGGCTGTCCTCCGCTTGGCTGTCCCCCGCTTGGCAGTCCTCCGCTTGGCTGTCCTCCGCGTGGCTGTCCTCGGCTTGGCTGTCCTCCGCTTGGCTGTCCCCTGCTTGGCTGTCTCCTGCTTGGCTGTCCTCCGCTTGGCTGTCCCGTCTATCTTCTGAAATACTTGGAAAACTAAGAAATTAGCAGAATGATAATGCAAACAGCTCCCGAACCGAACCCGAAAAAGCCCGAAACCCGGAATGGAATACGTCAATATTCACGATTTAAAAAAAAAGAAAAGAAAAATTTGACTTATCACTGTCCACTGCTTGGCTGTCCTCCGCTTTCCTGTCCTCTGGTTGTTGCCCCATCTTGGCTGTCCTCTGCCTGGGTGTTCGTGGGTTGCGGCCCCATCTTGACTGTCATCCCTGAGCTGTTTACTGCTTGGCTGTCCTCTGCCAAAGACACGTGATGTGTGAAGTTCTGTTTACCAAAGTGTTGCTTTCATAAACTTGTGTACATTTTTCTTTTTAAAACCAATGAAATTTTTCTGGCATAGTTTTGGTGTTAGATGCAAAAAAAATTATATTGGAATGTCATTTTCACAATTATTAGGGAATTACTGATATCAAGAATTAATATTTAATCTCAAAAATTGATTTTAATAGCAAGAATTAATTTTTGATCTCAAAATATTCATATCTTGATAAAAAATTAATTTTTGCTATCTGTAATTATATTTTTGATATCTCTAAATGTATTCTTCATCTCAAAAAATAATTCTTGATCTCAATGAATATTTAGAGATATCAAAAAAATATTTATTGATATCAAAAATAATTTAATGATATCTAAAATTGATTTTTTGAGATCGAAAATTCAATTCCTGATAGCAAAAATGAAATATTTGATAGCAAAATAAAAATTTTGAGCTCAATTTATTTTCTTTTTATTGATAAAGAATTTATTTCAGATACCATTGCTTCGGAATGAGACTTATTTTGTATTTTAAAATCTGCAAACGATTTTTTTTATTTCAAAAATTGATTTTGATATCAAAATACCAGTATTTTTATATACAAGTTTCAGAAGTACACGTATGTAAATAAAGAGACTGGTCCTTGTACACAAAATCTTTCTTTTGGTTTTTTACTGTACAAAAAAACAATTCTCGAGATCAAATTGACTGTCTTACAAATAAATTTTTGCCATCTAAATTCAATAATTGATAGCAAAATATAAATTAATGAGATCTGCATTCATGTGATTGTTTTATATCTTTAATTATATTTTGATATAAAAAATAAGTATTAAATGTTAAAACGACATCCCATAAGTATTTTATTTAAACAAACAATATTCTCACCTGTTGGTTGTCTCGTCCACATCAACCGATGCTTGGCTGTCATCTTTGTTGTTCAGCATCTTTTAATTGGGCTGTAAAACACAAAATTTTACATCAAAAAGAATCATTATGTAGCTATCCATTAGAGAAGTTGTCGAAAACATGCTTACATTTTTCAAAACGTTATTTTTAATAGAAAGTATCTAGAACTGGGGTCCAAAGTTTTGACAGTGATACGAGCAGAAACATTAGGGAGCAGGGGGGGGGGGGGGGAAGGGGCAGGGAGCGAATTACGGATCATTATAGGCAGCGCAAATCGATTTTCCTGATATTTTTTCTGGTCTTTCAGAATGTTTTTAAATTCAAAGGCTTACGCGGTGATGGACTCGTCCAAGTGACTCCAATGGTCTCCATTTGTCGTTTTCCTGGGCAGCTCCACTCGTGCTGTTAAAAAAATGAAACCTGCGAGTAATGTGTTTGTGAATAAAAAAAAAAAACGCCCAGTAATACGCGAGTTGCATGTGAGTGGTGGCAAACAAGGGGAATTCATCCGATTTTCTTTTTAGATCTCAGAATGCGAATATATTTTTCTGCAATGACCCGATGCTCGCGACCTTTGCTGGTTGTCTGGCACCGTCTTTCGAGCTATCAGGCACAAAATGATACTGTTGCAACCGCCTTTCAAATTTCTAATGGAATGTCTTGTGTTTATTTAAAAATAGTGTGGTGTTAACATTTTTCATTGGCAAAAAACGTTTACAACAGTTTTTGGAGACCTGTTTACGGGGGGGAGGTGGTGGGGAGGGGGAGAGGCGGACAGAGTGAGGGAGGGGGCAGTGGAAAGGGGGAGCACAGGGGACGGGGGAATGATGGCATTTGGGAGTAGAGAAAAACTGTTTCAGTGTGGGGAAGTTTGGTTTGGGAAAAGAGTTGATGGGGGAGAATAGGAGAAGAGGGGAAAGGGACGACGGGAAATGTTGACAGTGCGCGGGAATGAGGGGGGGGGGGGGGGTCGGGGAGACTAGGGGCAGAATGACTGAATTAAGGAGTAGGGAGAGAGTGGGACTGGGTTGCAAGTTGGGGTAGGGGAGAGATTTGGTAGAGTGTGGGAGTGTTGGTATAGAGTGAAGGAGAGGGGATGATTGAGCGGAGGATCAGGGGGAGTAGGATTTGGTTTGAGAGTGGGTGAAGAGATGGGGCGGGGGAAGTTGAGTGGGAGTGGGGTCGGAACAGTGGAGATGGCGAGAGTAGGACAGAGTGGCGGTGGTGGGAGGTAGTGGTTGAAGTTTGGGGAGCATGGGGAGGAATCGGAGAGTAGAGAAGTGGTGAAGCTCGGGAAGAGTGGGTTCAGGGGTATGGAAGAGTTCGGGTGGGGGAGAGGATAGAATGGCTGAAAGGATGGCTGAACAGCGGGGGAACCCCAGTGATGAAGAGACAGGAACAAATGGCAGGGAGAGTTGGAGAGAGCGTTGGGCTGAGAAGGAGATAGTGGGGGATAGAGTGTAGCAGAGTGGGAAAAGCTAGGTAGAATGGGAAGATGGGAATGGGAGAAGTGGGAGTGGGGGAGAAAATAGCCAGTCATCGGTGGCAGTTAAAGATTCGTCGTATGGTTCTCCTTACCGGTTGACAGGTTGGACCTCCCGACTCCATGCCCGCAGTCTTTGCTGGTTGTTCGGCATCTCGTGCTATGAAATATAAATAAAAATATTTTTGTCAAACAAAGAGCTGTTTATGATACATTTTTAAAAACTTTCTAGTTTCTGATGTGACCTGAATAATGTGGGTCAAAGCTGATCATGCAACTTACGAACTGCGGTGTCGGAGGGGGTGGAGGGAAGGGGTGGTGTTGGGAATGAGGTAAGCAAAATATTTTTTATTCTGAATAATGACTTACGTGGCTGATGACGCTGGACTGTCCTCCGCTGGACTGTCCTCCACTGGACTATCCTCCGAGGGGCTGTCCTCCGAGGGGCTGTCCTCCGCGGGGTTCTTCTCCAATGGGATGTCCTCCGCGGGGTTCTTCTCCGATGGGATGTCCTCCGCGGGGTTCTTCTCCGTTGGACTGTCCTCCGCTGGGCTGTCCTCCGCTGGGCTGTCCTCCGCTGGGCTGTCCTCCGCTGGGCTGTCCTCCGCTGGGCTGTCCTCCGCTGGGCTGTCCTCCGCTGGGCTGTCCTCCGCTGGGCTGTCCTCCGCTGGGCTGTCCTCCGCTGGGCTGTCCTCTGCTGGGCTGTCCTCTGCTGGGCTGTCCTCTGCTGGGCTGTCCTCTGCATCTTCTGAAACACTTTGAGAACTAAGAACGTAATGTGATGATAATCCAACCAAAACCTGAACCGAACCCGAAAAAGCCAAAAAAAAACGGGATGGAATACGCCAATATTCACGTTTCGAAAAAAAATACAAATAAAACTAGACTTATCACTGTCCGCTGCTTGGCTGTCCTCTTGGCTGTCCTCCTGGTTGCTTGCTTGGCTGTCTTCCTCCTGGCTGTCTTCCTCCTGGCTGTCTCCCTCCTGGCTGTCTCCCTCTTGGCTGTCTTCCTCTTGGCTGTCTTCCTCTTGGCCACTTTTCTTAACAATACAGAATTTGAAATTTAAGGTTTCAGGTTTGTTCACAATGGAAGTCGAAAATGGTGCAGTCCTCATTTTCCAGGAGTATTTTGGAACTCCTCTGCTCACGACAAAGCTATTTTCTGCACTACACGGTTCCCATTGCTTTCTATGAACAATATAAATCTACTTGTTGTGACGACAAACAGCTCCATGAAAATCGTTCAAGGTTCAATTTAGAAAAAAAAATAATTACCTGTCGATGGGCTGCTCCAAACATCTTCACTGGTCGTCCACCATGCTGTAGGTAGCTAAAAACAATAGACTGCCAAGCTAAACCAGAGCAATCAGTAATCATACCATATCCCCCGCCGTGGGTGTAATTAGTAGGGCGGGTGCTGTACCTCGCACTTAAACTAAGTTGACAAAACAACTACACTATGTTGTTGTTATGCATACAAAATGAAAATCGAATCCGGTAAATTTTAGAGTTATCGTCTAGAAAACAAAGTACACATTGAGATTCGGATTTTGGGATTCTGAGTCCAATTACAGATCCAGATGGGCTTCGATCCGATCAAAACTCCCAAAAGGCACATCTAGATGTCTTGGTTGTTACGCATATCAAATATGAACCGGATCCGCTCACTAGTTTCGGAGATATCGCCTGGAAACCAAAGTACACGTTGAGATCCGGATTTTGGGATTCTAAGTCCAACTACAGATCCAGATGGGCTTCGATCCGACCAAAACCCTAAAAGGCACATCCAGATATCTTGGTTGTTACGCATACCAAATATGAACTAGATCCGCCCAGTACTTTGGGAGATATCGTCTGGAAACAAAACTAGCGACTGACGGACGGACAGACGGACGGACGGACGGTCAGACGGAGGGACACAGTGCGTTTCCATATCCCCCCCGCCTCCGGTAGGACGGCGGGGGATAATAAACACCTCCAAGCGAGTTTTTATTTGACATTAGAGTGAGTTAGAACTGGAGATCATAAAAAATGTCCTTGCAACTTCACAAACCACTCATGCTTAAAGTAATTTATCAATCGATCAGGAAATGTAAGGCTTGAGTGTATCAACAAATTTTATTCGAATGCTTAAGGATAGAGTAAATTTGAATGTTCAGCTGGATTACTGTCCTTTGGTTGATGTTAATTCCAAAAGCGTTCCTTATTAGTTTGTGCTTTATCTATTGTTTTTTTTTTTAATATTTCAACAATTGATCAAGAAAAGACTTGTGCAGTTTAAATTCATTGAAGTTGTCAACGATGGCGTAAATTTGTTCAGCTCGGCCACTGCCCTCGGGCTGACAAGGCTCATTTTCAATATCGATCCATATTAGTTCTCATACAACTTATATTAAAATATTCAAACGATAGATTAAGAAATGTAGCGTATTAAAGTGTTGACAGGCGAACAAGCAGGGTGTCAGGCAAACCGGAAAACTAATCCCCAACTCCGCGCAACGCGGCGGGGGTGGGGGGGGGGGTGGGGGAAGTGAGTGGGTAGCAAGAGAACTCTGCCCTGCAACGAACTCGGCCCCGCACCTTACACGAGAACCCCGCTACGCAAGAGATCTTTTAAGTGTAGGATTACGGTTAGCTTAGGATTATGGTAAGCATTATTCTTAGTTAAGGTTCGGCTTTGAGTCCAGGATGGGGTTCATTACGGGACCAGGACAGAGTTCGTTGTGGGGCAGAGTTCTTTTGTATTCACCCAGCAAACATTAAGACGTCAGAATGACGGGTCGATGTCTTGACCTGACGTTTCCGACGTCGGACTGACGTGCCGGTTTTGGTTGTATAATTATGAAATGGAACCGACGTCGGATTCCGACCTGAAACTTGACGTCGGGCTCACCAGTCTTAGACACGTCTTACAAAAATAGAGTCTAGAGTTTTATAATTAATAGATAATTAACCGTTCAACTGCTGTTGTGAAATACACACAAAAGCATTTTCACAATCTAGAAAGAAAAATACCAACGCGCCACCAAAATTCTAAAATTTTCATGTAAAAATTACGTTTTTTTCTTCTTTTTCAAAATGGCTTCCATTTCCGGTGAGCGATAATAAATGTCCATCGCTTTTTGGTCGTTTTTGCAACTTCGGAATGACGTCAGAAAACCGACGTCGCCTCGACGTCTTAATAAAGTCGGGTTTTGGAGAAATAGGTCGTGACGTAATTCTACCAATTTTACAACTTATTTTATTCAGAATATGGTTGTGAAGTCGTTGCGACCAACATCCAACCTTTTTTTAACCAAAAAAAAAAAAAGACGTCGATTGTTTGCTGGGCTGTGAGTAAGGGGGTGAGGTGGGAATGAATGACACTGGGAAGGTTGTGTGATGTACAAGATCTGGTTACAAGCTGTGATTTGAGCATGCGGTGCCGTTGCAAAAAGTCCACGATTAGCAACCCAGGTGTTTTAACCTGCGATTCTCAATTTCTAATTCATCAACTCTTATTAGAATGTGTTATTTCTGGCCCATAAATGCTGATTAGTTAACAATGAAACAATTCTTACGTAGGCGTTGTTTCGACTTTCATAAACAACCTAAACCTGACGTTGATCAGACGCCCAGTGCAACGTCTATCCAAGGCTGATGTAACGGTTATGGTTAGGGATCAGCCTAGCTGTTTAATTGTCACCTTCACTTTTTATATTTTGTTTGGGCTTAACGTAGCACCCCCACCCCAACCCACCCCTCCCCAGGAAACCCAGTAGAACAGTACTGAGAGCAATTGTTTCTGGGTTGTCCAGCTAGAATCGGACCAATAAATGTAGCGCATGCGCACTTGTTTAAGTACCCAAGTCTGCCAGCGTCTAAGCAAGCCAACCTTGTACTCTATCCTGTATCTTAATAGATTCGAATTTAACAGATTCCACTAAAAGTCTAAATTAAACAAAGATCGCTGATTTAATGCTTAATTCGAGGCGATTGTTCTGGTGGACGAGAAAATATCGCCGACTCCTGATATGCGTGGGGAGGGGGGGGGGGGGGGTCCTTTCTGCGGCCCACATCCAGCTAAGAAGCGTTTATATTTACTAGAGCTGGTATACTTGACGAGTTGTTATAGCACCCTCTTATAAAGAACTTTTCTTGAATTCGCAACACTAAAATTGAAGAATTATGGAATACCGTTTTAACATTTAGTGCTTATTTTTTATATCAAAATATAATTATGAACATCAATAATTCAATGTAGATCTCGTTAAAAATTTATACTTTACTATCAATATTTGAATTTTAGATCGAAAAAAAAAAATTTTTGAGATGAAAAAATCAATTTTACAAACTAAAAATTCTTAAGAGATACGCACATTTACATAAAATTTAACGAATCGTTAGTTGAATTGTGGAGACATGAATAATAACACAATTTTTAAACCAAAAATTGCTTCTTTTTTGGCAAAGTAAAAAATTAAAAGATTCTTTATACAAGCACCAGTCATTTTATTCACAGATGTGCTTCTGAATTTATGTAAAAAATTCATACGAAAAAATCAATTTGAGATCAAAAATTAATTCTTGACAACAATTCCCATAAAATGTTAAAATGACAATCGATACCCATAGCTTCTGAGAATCTCTGGACAAAACTCCAAAAATATAATTACAGATAGCAAAAATTAATTCTTGATATAAAAATATGATAAAAAAAATCATTCTTGATACCAAAAAAAATTGATATCAGTAATACCTAATAAATGTGAAAATGGCATTCCATTAAGAATAAGGCCAAAACGAGTCATACACCACAACACATATATAACGAGTCCAGTCATACACCACAACACATATATAACGGGTCCAGTCATACACCACAACACATATATATCGAGTCCAGTCATACACCACAACACATATATATCGAGTCCAGTCATACACCACAACACATATATAACGAGTCCAGTCATACACCACAACACATATATAACGAGTCCAGTCATACACCACAACACATATATAACGAGTCCAGTTATACACCGCAACACACACAAATCCAATTCTAAAACAGGAATTGCAATACAATATCAACAAGTATGTTAGTAAAACTGACTAAGTCAACCGCCGGCGTGCAATCACAAGATTTCAAGACATTTCGAGGTCTGACTAAGTCCCATGGCCGCTTGCAATCAAAGGAAATTAATTTTCGATGAAGTCTGTAGGCCCAGTTTTTCGGCTGACGGTGCAATCTATACCCAGGTGCACAACTACAACCCTTACTCTATGCATGAATGAAATCCCTCCAGTAGTTCTTGAGATCTGTCGCGGAAACGACACCCTATCCAACCGTTTCAAGGTCTGGCACTATCGGACTTTTGACTAAGTCTGTAGCCCCTATTTTTCAGCCGATGGTGAAACCTATACACAGGTGCACAACTACAAACCTTATTCTATGGATGTGCAAGGTTTAAATGAAATCCCTCTAGTTCTTGAGATCTGTCGCGGAACGACAACACCCTATGCCTAATGTTGACGGAGAGACGGACAGACGGACGGACAAACGGACATACCCCAATTCAATAGTCCGCCGCGGCGGGGGACTAAAAATGCATATCTGTATTCACATGAAATCTCATCGCTCTAGGCCTCCCCGGGGAAGGCGGGGGGGGGGGGGGTTGTTGGAGGGAGTTGTAATTTTGAGGCCAGTCGCAATGCCACTTTCGTTTCAAAATTAACATTTAGTAATCAGCATTTCCTACAAAAAGGGGTCTCTCAGAACAGGACTCGCTTGGTTAAAGCTTGGGTTTTGCCTCGAACTTAGCACTCCTTTGAGTGTCGTTTAAAAAAAGCCATGGACGCGTAGGGTACGTGAGTGCACCCTCCCCGGATCCTACAACAAGTAAATGTCCTTCCATAATGAAACAAAGCTCGTGAAGTACCAAAAAGTTCGTAATATGTCGATCATGACTTCTAACACCGTCATTTTATTCCACCACATCTAGTTTTACTTCACAGACGCATATAAAATGGAAAAAAGACATTTTGTGCGTGATACCGACTTTAAAAGAATCAGCTTACATTTTTCACGCGTCTGCCAAAACTTGTATACATACTTATATAAATGTTCATAGACTCGGAACAAACATCACTTTACTTGCTTCTTTTGTAAGAAAAATGTGATATTTTGTATGGGTTGGGCCACATCAGTGAAATGAATGCTAATTTAAACCTCAGATATTCTTCGGTACATCTGGAGGGGTTTGGGCCTAAACATTTTAAAAAGAAATTGACAGGTCGTCGAGAAATAAAACAAACAAGTTATCAGTGAAACTGATGAATGTGCCCGAACTATGGTCGAATCGAAAAATAATGCGACGTCGCACATCTTCAATATATATATTTTCACTGTAGCAACAATCAAAAGCCAGGGTTGAATAGCGGCTGAGATATCGCGTGCACAAAGTTGCACTGTAGGCAACAGAAACACTAAAACATTGCCTATTTTCAACAAGTCGCCATTTCGTCAATTTTTGGCCGAATCGAAAAATAATGCGCCATCGCACAACTTCAATATATATATTTCACTGTAGCAACAATCAAAAGCCAGGGTTGAATAGCGGCTGAGATATCGCGTGCACAAAGTTGCACTGGAGGCAACAGAAATACTAAAATATTGCTTATTTTCAACAAGTCGCCATTTCGTCATTTTTTTGGTCGAATCGAAAAATAATGCGACGTCGCACATCTTTGATATATGCATATATTTTCACTGTGGCAAGAATCAAAAGTCAGGGTTAAATAGCGGCTGAGATATCGCGTGCACAAAGTTGCACTGTAGGCAACAGAAATAGTAAATCATTGCCTATTTTCAAGAAGTCGCGATTTCGTCGTTTTTTTTTTTTGGTCAAATCGAAAAATAATGCGCCATCGCACAACTTCAATATATATATTTTCAATGCAGCAAAAAATCAAAAAGCCAGGGTTGAATAGCGGCTGAGATATCGCGTGCACAAATTTGTGCTTCCAAGTGTCGCCAGACGGACGGACGGACAGACAGACGGGAGGACAGACGGACGGACGGATAGACCCGAACAGTATAGTCCCCCGCTCCGCGCTACGCGGCCGCGGGGGACTAAAAAATAAGATTCACTCGGAAGTCAGAATACTGGAAATGGATTTTGAGATGAAAATTTATGCTACACTTAGGCGCTCACACCTGCGGCGTTCATACTTTCAAGCAAATAACACTTAAAATGCTTATGAATCTTAAGAACATATAATCAGCGTTATAACACAAGATTTATACAATAATTAAACTATACTTTGCGAAGAAAAAAAAACAGATTTAGGCCAATTCGAGAAAATTTTAAAAATATAAGATATAAACATTTGGGTCACGATCTAACATACAAAAAAACCTAGGTCAGATAAATAATTCGGAAACAGGGTAATACCTGTCAAGTAAGTTTTCCCTGTCGTAAGAGGTGCACTTCGTAAAAAAAGCCTTTTCTACGCGCAGGGAAAACTTATGCAACACTACCCTCGGGGACTTTACCAGCGAGGACTTTAGCCGGGGCAGGACTTTAGCCGACCTAATAGTGTAGTAGGACATTAGCGGTAGACGTCATGCCGTATAGCTGCCGTTAAATTTTAATACCTAAATGTGTGATGGATTTTAGGACCAAAGGGTAGATGATTTTGTTCGGAGACTTTTTTCAACTCCGGCCTATATTGAATTATACGGTAGCAATCTGCAGAGCGCGGTGGATCAACAGTAACTATTCAATCTCAATTAATATGCAACCAGTGTTTGAGATGGATGCTAAAATTTGAATTCATTGACTATTTTTTCGACTCCCGACTATGGATTTTTGCCCAGAGGCGGTTAGATTTCCTCGGAGTAGCTGGGCCATTGTGCATAAATACAGGGCAAAAATTCCAACTTCCATATATGGAACAACTGACTGAAAAGAGTATCTGAACGAATGTATTGGTTGCATGCTGTAAGTTTCAAGTATAAAACAGAACATTGTGGAGACTGTTTCGTTTATTTCAGCTGCGGGTAATGTCCTAAATCTGGTAAATTCCTAGGTCGGGTAAAGTCCCTGCGGGTAAATTCCTCCGCGGGTAAAGTCCTAGATTAAATAATTCGGATGAGATGCAGGGCTTATTTCTCTTTCCGTCTTAATGAAAGGGAAGTTTTGGGCTGTGCTTACGGCAGCCTGTGACGTCACGAATTTAGCGTGCCTCACCAGCCTCATTGAGAATCACCGTAATGACATAGAAGTGTGAGAAAAGCCGGTTAATTGGAGGCAGATCACAGCTGGCTGGGGGGGGGGGGGGGTGGGGGTAAGGGTGGGGTGCAGGAGGGGGGATTGGTGAAGAAAGAGGAAAAGTAAGCAGTTTAGGAGACGATTCCCACAATATTTAATATAAACGATTAAGTTGTTTAAATCGCTACGAGGGAGAGATAGAATGTTAGAGTAGATCCTAACTGGTGACAACAAAATCTTCAGTTCTGACTAAACTTATTAAACCTTGCCAACCCTGTAGACTTGAATATTCCTTATGTTGCGATACTCTACAAATCAAAATTATTTTCACACACGGAATGTTCTTTTCAATTTCACACATTCGGATATACTGTAATCATTCGTTCTCTCCAGTCGTATGTTCTTGCAAAAATTCGAAACAATATTCCACTCTATAAACAAGCCATCGTCGAGGGCGCAGACCCCAACTGAACACTGACGAAACGATAACAATCACTGGAATATAGGAATCCGCAATGACTGAAAGGCAAAAAACATTACTTGAACTGATAGAGAAGAGAGAACAGTGAAACAGTACCGTGTTCGTTGCGTCTTTGTAACAGAAGCTGAATAGATTATCAGATTAGCTACTGAAGCATTTGACTTTCAACGAACTCACGCAGAAAGCACCCAAGTGTTACACTACAATTTTTGACAAGTCGCAATCTTGGCAATATAGCTGGGTTAAATAGTTTCGGAGAACTTGCGTGGAAAGCCACCCAAGTCCTACATTAAATACAGCTATCTAAAAAATAATTTTTGATAAGTCGCCATTTTGGCAATTTTTTACCGATTTGAAAAATAGCACGACGTTGGTAGCATATGCCTAGAATAAATGATGTCGGAGAACTCGCGTGGAAAGCACCCAAGTCTTACATTGCAGTTATCTAAAAAAAAATCACAATTGTTGACAGTCGCCATTTTGGCAATTTTTGAACGATTTGAAAAATAACACGACGTTGCGCAACTTCAGTATATATATTTTCACCGTGCAAGGTTGCATATGCCTAGGATAAATAGTTTCGGAGAACTCGCGCGGAAACTACCCAAGTCTTACATTGCAGTTATCTCAAAAGATCACAATTTTGACAAGTCGCCATTTTGGCAATTTTTGGCCGATTTGAAAAATAACGTGACGCTGCACAACTTCAATATATATATTTTCACTGTGCATGGTTGCATATGCCCAGGACAAATTATTTCGGAGAACTTGCGTGGAAACAAAACAGCATCTAAAGTGTGATGCTGGGCTTGCCCGGTTGGGGTTTAAAATACCTGCACAATTCTTCAACAGGAACAGGGTTTATTTTTTTCTGGTGACTTTCTATTTTATTTTGAATCAGTAAAGTTGTCTGCTTTAAATAACAGTTACAAAATAACGTCATTTTGTGGGAAGCCCTCCACCAAATTTGGAGAGAAAAAAATGAATTTAGACTGCTGCAGCTTCAAAATAAACCTATTCGGGTGATAAAATCTACATGCCTCCTAATACAGGAATCAACTCGAGTAGATAAGCCACAAAATGCATTTTTCACATTTCACTAATATTTTCGGACATTTAATATTTCTGGCATTGTTGTTCCTCTTTTCACTCATGTACAAAACTTTTCTGACACTTTTACAAAAAGGAAAATATTCCAAACCAGGCGAGTCAGACAGACCTGGGTACATTTCCAACTAGCGTTTTTTTTTTTGTATATTGGGGGTACTTGTGTATTTTAACGTGCACATTGGTTGCCATGCCTGTCCATGGCTGTTGTAAAACAGCCCCTAAATCCAAAACTGATACTCTGCTCATACCACGTCTAAAGTCCCCCTTTCTCTTGCTTTTTTCGGACATTCGTGGGGACACAAAATTTCACCCCACGGACTGGGCCCTAGATGCGCGCAAACTGACCCTTGCTACAGCTGACCGATCGCAACCAAACCCGCATTTGTTAAAAAAACTAACCAGGTTTTGCGAAAAAACTAAAACATTTTCGTCAATGTCGAGTCACCGCAAATTTAAGAATTCAGGCCCGTTCGGATGTGTTTTTCGAGGCAAATACCTTGTTAAAGACGCCGGGAGGGTGATATTCTATATGCGCCAGGACAGCGATGCTTGAGGACTGAAACACTACAGGCGAGAAAAGAGCGACACCTCTGAAAAAATAAAGCTCGCTTCTCCTTTCCCCGGACCGTGTGAAAACGGAAAATTCCTGACCGGGATCACAAATTTACGTTGTTTTTCTCTTAACGAAGAATAGTAAGGGGTACTTTTCTTAATCAGAAAGCTTTAAAAATCTGCATTTCTCCGGCTCTTTTTTCCCCATGGCAAAATGTGTAATTTTCTTACTGATTTTTCACTCGACGCAGAACCTCGTCACACCGTCAACAGTAACCTCGGAAACTGGATTATTTTGAGAACAGCATATACGCTTTATCAGCCACACACACACACACACACACACACACACACACACACACACACTTTTCCATCACACAGTATTGGCACTAAAATCTTAAGATTAATAAAAAAGGCGAGCTGGACAGTTCCACATCCCGGGATATTGAACCTGCTGCTTTCGGTGGTCACCAAAACTTACCAACTAACAGATAAAGAAAGATCTCTTGCCAAACTAAAAAAATTGACGAGAGTTGTCTAAGTCTGGAAAAGTCCAGGAGTTTTTTGGCACATTCTGCATTAATATTTCAAATTTTTTCGTTAATAAGAAGTGTGCAGACATTTAAAATATTACTATTTTATAAAATAATCAACGTACCTTGGATAATAAAGTGAATCTTCTAATTTTTTGGAATTTTTTCAACTTCTGCTTCTGCTTTCTTCCCTCCATTTTGCCTGTTTGAAAGGAAAGTTATGTTCAGTTGAGAAGTCGTGTCAAGCACTGGGGTTGCCTCAGCCAATCAGAGAGGCACACGTAACCCTGCGCGGGAGGCACCCGGTAATATCCTACATGGAAAATGGCTGACTTGAAGGGAAGGTCAGACTGAAACACCCTGAAACTGTGCCTTGAAGGTGAAGGCCAAATTGGAACGCATTGAAAATCTCTTTAAGTGCCAGCCATCTTCCTGCTTTGTGGAAGTAAGAAAGCCGAAAATTTCTGATTGCGAGGTGATACTGAGTGGTAATACTGTATCCAGTAAGCGGAATCTCACAATTTCGTCCACGGATGGAGGGGTGGGGGAGGGCAGGGACAGGAGGGTTAACAATTCTGGCATTTTCGCAAACATTTTTGTGTACTCAAAAGAACTGATATTACGACGTCAGATCAGTCTTGGAGAGACTTGAGATTAACGTCGGACTTCGGTTTTATGTAAGCAGAAACTACGCTAACCTGATGACGTTCGATAACGCCGATTTTCCTATTTCCTATCAATGCTGAACATAGAATGCAAATGAAACAACGTCAATTTTCAAACGTTATACAGGCGCTAGTAGAGCGGTGCCGTAAAGACGTCGGAAAATATTAGTCTAAACTCAAAATCTCGACAGTGACTACAGCTAAGAGCGTCGACATCACTACGTCAACGTAATCCCGCCATTGGGCCATCCAGTAACGCAAGATATGCATGAAGTCAATTCATAACTATTTCCAAAAATAGGAGCGAAAAAAGCGCTCTAAATACCCATACTTTACGATCTCATTTTCTTCTTTTTTTTTCGAAGTGCTTCTCATGACTTGAGTTTCAGGCAACGTGAGGCGGTTGTTGATTAGTTGTGACCCCTGACGACTCTACAATTTCGATTATTTGACAACTGTTTAACGTCGATTTTCCGACTTCAATTCAACATTGCACCGAAGACGTTGTACAGATGTCGTTTAAAGACACGTTTTGGTTGCGACGAAAAGCAACGTCTATACAACGATGTCAATCAAACATTTATTCAACATTGTGTCAAAACCGTTGATTAGACGTTGATCTATGACCACGACAGTGAACGAACGTCATTTTGACTTAATGTTGATTAACTGGTGAGCAGGTGACGCGTAAGAAACGCGAGATAGGCATGGCGACGCGACATCGCATCAACGATGGAGACACGTGTGGTTATAGAAGTGCGAAGCAACTCGCCCTCCCCCCTCTACTCACCCTTCACCGACGCTTGAGAAGACGTTGGATGTCGACGTTTTACAGGTTTTGACAGTTGAACCAGACCACGATTTGCGATTTTCGGATCAGTTTAAATGTGAGCGTGATTTTATTTTTATTTCATAACTTTTGACTTCTCCTACTTCTTCGTCGTCGTCCTCCTTCTCCTTCTACTCCTCCTCCTCCTCCTCCTCCTTCGACTCCTTCTTCTTCTCCTCCTTCTCCTGCTCTTCGTCTTCTTTTTTCCAGATAATTGGATGATTCGGTGTTGTTTTTTTTCCCGCCAAATTTTTGCAGAATTTCAACAAGGCAGGCCTTTTCTGTGGGTGACAGACAATTCAGTACTTTGCGAGTCAAAGACAGCCACAGGTCTTACGCGTGGACAGTAGAAGTAAAGATCAATTTACAGATAAGAAAGGTGCATTCTCTGGGTTTGATAGAATTTCACGCATTTCAAATCTCCTCTATTATGTTTTCAGCAAAATTATCTGCATTGATTTGTTCCTTTAAGCTTTTGTTGTTCCTATTTTTGTGGATGCGTATACCGTACCACCCCCTCCTGTTCCTATAATGGCTACGGGATCAACGTCGTACCACCCACCCCTCTCCTGTTCCTTACGGCTACGGAATCAACGCCGTACCCCCACCCCTTTCCTGTTCCTGTAATGGTTACGGGATCAACCTCGGACCACCCACCCCTCTCCTGTTCCTTACGGCTACGGAATCAACGTCGTGCCACCCACCCCTCTCCTGTTCCTTATGGCTACGGAATCAACGCCGTGCCACCCACCCCTCTCCTGTTCCTTATGGCTACGGAATCAACGCCGTAACACCCACCCCTCTCCTGTTCCTTATGGCTACGGAATCAACGCCGTACCACCCACCCCTCTCCTGTTCCTTATGGCTACGGAATCAACGCCGTGCCACCCACCCCCTCTCCTGTACCTATAATGGCTACGGGATCAACGTCGTACCACCCACCCCCTTTCCTGTTCCTGTAATGGTTACGGGATCAACCTCGGACAACCCACCCCTCTCCTGTTCCTGTAATGGCTACGGAATCAACGCCGTGCCACCCACCCCTCTCTCCTGTTCCTGTAATGGCTACGGAATCAACGCCGTACCACCCACCCTCTCCTGTTCCTTATGGCTACGGAATCAACGCCGTGCCACCCACCTGTCTCTCCTGTTCCTATAATGGCTACTGGATCAACCTCGTGCCACCCACCCCTCTCCTGTTCCCATAATGGCTACGGGATCAACGCCGTACCACCCACCCCCTTTCCTGTTCCTGTAATGGTTCCAGGATCAACGCCGTACCCCCCCCCCCCCCCCGCCCACCCATCTCCTGTTCCTATAATGGCTACGGGATCAACGCCGTGTTCCTCATTGGAATTTCTTTGATTACAATAAATGTGGCGTATTTGACCACTGCTACGTCATCACTTTCTGAAAGAATCTCCAGACGGAATATGAATTTTTTGGGGGCCATGGATAGTGTGCTTTATATACACTACACCTAAACAGGCAAACGTGATAGAAAACTTGGGATTCCAGCACTGCAAGCATAGCACCTTTGGTATGCATGTAGAAGTCATGATCGAAGTATCATGAACTTTTGCTGTTTTTAACTTTGTGTTATATTTTATGATGTTTTTTTTTTTTTGCGTGACCCAGACAACTCAAATTGTAAAGGAATATGGGTGTTTATGTTTTTATCAGCATGATTTCGATTTTACAGGGGCGCTCTGTGCGGTCTGGCACATCATCGAAATCGAGTTGACCGTTTTGCTTAACCTAAGTATCACGAATGAAGAAGTCATTAGAAAAATATCATTGTTTATTGACTTAAAAAGAAAAAGATGCGTTTGATGGTCAGCACAGATGATCGTCACCTTCACTTGGTCGTCGCTAAGTGTAGCCGCCAACTCCCCCTCCTATGGTACAGTTTTGAAGAGCTGGAGATCTATTTATGAATCATAACAATGTATTTTCTCATTTTGCCTGGCATTTTTGCCAACATGAAATCGCTTTGAAATTATGTTTCCACAACGTTATCTACATAAGTGCCCCCCCCCCCCCCAAGTATTTTGTCAGGATGTGACCATGATCGAGTTAGTGGTCACCGGGAATCGTAGTTTGTATAAACGTCGGGAAAGCGACGTCGTATCGGCGTTGAAAAAATGATGAATCGCCATCCAGGCGGCTATCTGCATAGTGATGTCAACGTACAGTCATCCTTTTGTCACCCGGTAACGCAGGTTAAGTATGAAGTCGGTTTTTATTAATATTTTCAAAAGTAGGCAACAAACTCGCGCGATCTCATAATATTTATATTTTGTGTCGTCACTGTGTTCTTTTTTCGGCGTGACCTGTCATGAAAGCCATTCTAGGTGAGCGATGAAATAGTGTTGTTGGTTTTTTTGTTTTTTTTTTTTGTGAATTCGATATCTATACAGTGCGAAGTTTATACAAATATATTGATTTTCCGACTTCTGTTCAACGCTACCCCAAAGATGTTGATTAGACGTCAGAGGAAGTTGCGTTATGGTTGCGAACAAACGCGAGGTCGGATGAACGTTGATTATCCAACGTCTATTCAACGTTTTGTAAAAAACGTTGGAAAGACGTTGATCTATGGTTTCGAACAATCATAACAAAACTATCAGCAGAGTTCATGTCGTAGTTTGGTCTGACCGACGTCGCAATCTCTAATAGACGTTGCACCAACGTTTGAGTGTTTACTGGAAACTAGTTTAAGGACTCAAACGCAGAATAGAGAGCAGTGACGTGGATGCATACATGCATGCAACAAAAGTACAGATTAAGAGCCGAAATACAGTTCACAACACGGACGGAATGGCGAATCCAAATTCATTTTAGCATCTTATTTTCAGATTTTATTGCATCTAGGCATTGTTCTCTGACCCATATAATGCTTTCAATGTTTAAATTTAACACATTTATAAAGTAAAAAAAAAAAAAAAAACAAGCATTTTCAACCTTGACACTTAAGGAATGCCATTTTTTGCATTTATTTTTAGAATATTTTAGAACTTTTACAGGAAAGTTTCAGGTTTGATTTAAACTTCTTTTAAACCGCTAATTTTACCCATATTCTCAGGTAATTTCTTACATATGCGGGATCAAGGGTTGGGGGCAGGGAAGTATCAGGGTTTTTAGTCATTTCGCTAACATACTTCACATGTAAAACAATGTGGAAAACCTAACAATTACTGGCATTTACATGGGGTGCCAATGTCCCCAGCTTGTGATGGTTACTCTGGCCCTTTTCTTCAAGAGTTGATCCAGCTGTCCTGTTGCCGTTTACAAAGGCCATGTTCAAAACTGGTCAAGGGTCATGGACGGGAGGGGGGAGGGGGGTCTGAACACCTTTAAATATTTGTTTAAAATTCTAGAAGGGCATCTACCCCCCCCCCCGCCCCCCCTCCCCACTCATCACACACACACCAACCCGATAACTGCCCTCTCCTGTTGCTAAGCAACCGTTACTAAATTGTAAAGAATGTGTATGAATAAGCTTTAATAAGCTATTGTATCATTTGAAATCCTATCTAACTAGAATTTTATCCACAGGCGTCTGCCCTATTATTTTGCATTTGGCTGGCCCAAATGTGGATGATGGCGCACCCTCATATTCTGAAACCAGCAATGAAAGAACCAATGTTTTTTAACCAGAAAAGTAAGAATAATTCGCAAGTTATTTTGATTTGATGACCCCCCCCCCCCCACCCAAAAAAAAATCGCTTGTTATATTTAGAAACCAATAAATATCCAAGGAATATATAACCTATGATCTATCATAATTGTAACACATGGTTTAACCATCCCACCTGGCCCGGTGTTTTTCAACATCTCATCAGGGATCTTCGCGAAATATTAATACCACTTGGTTACTACATGGGGTTTTTCCTGGTCGCACGCTTATATTTAAGATGTTTTTGTGGATACATGGATCGGCATGGTTGTCCACTCACGGCTGAGCATATGCCTGATTCTGTAACCGAATCACCGGTGGCATGTGGCAACGCTCATGTCACAACCACATACTCAATATATAACCACAAATATAACCATATTTCGCTTATGTGTGTTGATCACATGTTAACCATATGGTAATCATATAGTCGACATTGGATGAACAACAACACATATGTCACACCAAACTGAGGTCTAGTCTGTAGTCATTCTGGGCACCAAACTATCACAGAGTGAAGAAATGTACCACCCGGGGGTGGGGTGGAAAGAGGGGAGGGTGATCCTCAAATGTCTAGCTTCCTTCGTCTTTGGTCCCAAAGTGAGGTTAACAAAAACGTCCAGTGTAGCGTTTGGTCTGAGTTCTAACAGGGATGGGTGGGATTGCCGATTCTTGACTTAAGATACGTTACGGTTATCCAGAAAAAAGAAAACCTAATGTTTATAATTTTTTATACTTCACAATATTTTCAACACATATTAAGTCTATTTACATTACTTAGCTCCAGGCATGGAATCACGAAAATTGCTTAACGTCATCACCGCCATACACAACGCGGCATCACATTATTACCACCGTCCATACTATGGCATGGCATAACCGTATTACCACCGTACATACCTCGGCATAACATTACTACCACCGTTCATACCATGGCATAACCTTATTTCGACAGTACATACATTACCATCATACAAGTAGTGTAGAAATGGGTGTTCTAAAACAGGAAGTGACATCATAATGACATCATAGGGTGTTTGACCTATGGTGTTTTAAAACACCTGTCAGTCATCGTGACGTCATGAATCACGTGAACAATGAGCAGCCAATGAAATCAATGAAGGCAATGAAGCCCCTCCCACTTTCAGGGTTGCCACGGGGGAGTTGGACAAAAAAAGTACAAAAAAGTACACTGAAGCGTAAAAAAAAGTACAAAAAAGTAGGTTCAGTAAAAACGCAAAAAAAGTACCAAAAAAAGTACAAAAAAGTACACTGAAAGCGTTAAAAAAGTACAAAAAAGTACGTAATGTAAAAAAACAAAAAAAGAGTACAAAAAAGTGCACAAAAAGTACAAAAAAGTGCACAAAAAGTACAAAAAAGTACAAAGAACATACGCATCGGAGATGCAGAGCCCTCAGCCAATAGCGGTTACATCACTGTGGTCCAGTTACTCTTGTGATATACCGCCCGCACAAAAACAATATACAAGGTGCATAGGATGGAGCGACGGACGGGTCCTTGCGCATCTACACTATATATATATACTTTCTTCATGTAAGGCTTGGAGAAGATCCGATGAATAGTTTTTCAGATAGCGCCTGAACAAGAAAAAGTTTATAGAGTGCAATGGACGGACTGATATGGGACAAACTGAACCTCCGCTACACACCTACACTATATATACTTTCTTCCTGTAAGGCTTGGTGAAGCTCCAATGAATAGTTTTCGAGATATCAGCCGGACGAAAAAAGTTTACTGACAGACGGACGGACAGACAAACGAGAGGTATGTTATGTGGTGGTTGCATTATGTGGTAGCATTTGATATGCCTGAAATAAGCTTAAGTGGTCGGTCACGGACTAGATTATTTGAGAATAATCAAGCAAGTTCAAGGACATGACCCAGCCGAGTTACCAAACAAGGAAAAGAGAAAAACTCTGAAACGAATACTGTTAGGCTAAAAAATGAAGTATGTAAAATGCATTTAATTCGAATTTCGAAGCTACCCGAAAAGGGATGTCGGAGAGGTTGGGCTTTGACGATTCACGTATTTACCGACATTTACACAATTTTACAAAATTTTTAAAATTCCACCATTTCGCCATTTTCATCATTTGCCAAAAAAGCAAAGTCTAGGTGGAGAAGCACCTAAGAAACTTTCGATTAAAATTTTATAACTATCTGAAAAAGACAGAGAAATGAATGGTTTGACAATTCAGTTATTTACTACCATTTATTTCAGTTTTTGCCACTAGGCTGATAGGCTAACCCATGGGAAACATCTCTGTGTAACATCTAAACGATTGGAGTAAAACTGTAGAAGGAGAAGCATTTTGAAAAAGTGCCAAAAAGTGCCACAATTTTGTCAGTTTTTCGTCAATCGTCAAAAAAGTAATAGCCCAGGTGGGGGACCACCTAGGGAACATTCATGCGTAATATCAAAACGACTGGAGTAAAACTGTAGGAGGAGTAGCATTTTAAAGAAAAGGTTTAACATACGCACATACATTCAAGCCCCCTATAGTGATACGACTAGCCCAGTCCGACATAGTCGGCTGGGTTAAAAATACTCACGTGGTTGTTTATATTGCCCGTGCCCTTGTGTGGTTCCCAGCAGGCGTCATTGTAATGTCAATAGTGTTTTATGCTTTGTGAGTGTGTGTCAACGGAATTCTGCATATGCTACTTCACAACTTATCTTTCACTACTGTTTTGCATAATTCCCACTTGCAAACCTCAGAGGACTGTTATATTTAGCACACTTATAGACAGTCATCAGGTCTCGGTAAAACCGCAAATATGACCTGGCATCAAAGATCAAGGTCAAACTGAGGAAAAAATATTTTTCAAAACGTCTATTAATCACGAAAAGTGGCTATAATATGTGTTTAAATCCCAGTTTGAATATATAAAACGTACTTCGTAAGGGGTAACGCTGAGACGTAAATCTTGACCTTGAGGGTCAAGGCCAAAGGTCACGTGACCTCATGTACCGTGAACGATAGGCAAACTTTTTTCAAAACGGGAGACGGACCCATTTTGAGCTAATTTTCGACCCTTTCGGCCTAAACAACGTTACATAAATGGTACCTCGGTGACCTTGACCTCCTCCGTCATGGTCAAAGTCCAAAATCGGAAGTTGACCATTATCTCGAAAACGGTTAGAAAACCGAATTTGATTATTTGTACCCAAAAAAGATAACATTATATTTACTTCGATGTCCTCGTTCAAGATAATAATTCGGAAGCTGATAATTATGTGGAAACACTGAAAAATGTCTTTGACCAGATAGATTGCACCATTGCAAGTGGGTGCCATTTCACTACGTGTACCGAAATTCGGTCTAGTTTTCTAAAAAATTCTGAAAAAAATCCAAAAATTTTCCAAATCACTCAGAAAGCACAAGCCGTAGGCGTTACGCCCTACAGACGGCTCAAACCAAAAATAAATAACATCTGATAAAATTTGTAGGAGGAAATGTATTTTGAATTTTTCTTTTTTTTCAAATTCCCCGATCGACTTAAAGCACAAAGCGATATTCACGACCTCCTAATCGTGCCTCACACCCAAGATAAATGATATCGGATCAAAACTGTAGGAGAAGATGCACTTTGAGGTATTTTCTTCAAAAATCCCCCCCCCCAAATAAAAAATCCCCAAATCGGGTCAAGAAGCACAAGCCGTATGACCAACCCACCCAGGGATGCCTCAAACCAAAAAGAAATGAAATCGGATGAAAACGGTAGGAGGAAATGCATTTTGAAGGTTTTTCTTTAAAAATTTCCCAAAAATACAAAAATTGTCCGAGCGACTAAAAAGGCACAAGCCGTATGTACGACCCCTTAGGGATAACTCACACCAAAAATAAACAAGTTATCAGTGAAACTGATGTCCCCCGCCACGAATTATGGTCGAATCGAAAAACAATTCGACGTCGCACAACTTCAATATATATATTTTTTCACTGTAGCAAACCATTGGGCCAACATGGCTCATTTACAATACCGACCTTTGTTGGTTCCAATACTTCCTATATGTAAAAGATTTCAACAATCGATTTGGGCCAATGTCCTTGGACCGACATGGCTCATTTACAATACCGATCCTTGTTGGTTCCAATACTGCTTATAGTTAAGAAATCTTGTCAATCCATGCAGAAATGTAGGCTTGAGTGTGTTAACAAACTCATTCCAGTGTATAAGGGTTGTAAAAATTTCTGAAGTTCAGCTGGGCCAATGTCCTTGGGCCGACACGGCTCATTTACAATACCGACCTTTGTTGGTTCCAATACTTCCTATATGTAAAAGATTTCAACAACCGATCCAGAAATGTAGGCTTGAATGTGTTAACAAACTCATTCAACTGAGTAAGGATTGGGAAAATTTGTGAAGTTCAGCTGGGCCAATGTCCTTGGGCCGACAGGGCTCATTTACAATACCGATCCTTGTTCGTTCCAGTACTACCCGTATATAGATAGCAATCGGTCAAAAAATGTAGGCTTGAGTGTGTTAAAAAAAGACAGACCCAAAAACTATAGTCCCCCGGCGGGGGACTAATGACATCGCATCAAAATTGTTGGAGCAGATGCATTTTGAAACGAAATTTTACTAAATAAACAACTAACTAACGGACGCGAACCGATTGGGAAACCCCAGCTTACGTGTAACGTAAGCCGGGCTAAAAACCACGCAAGTGACGGATGTACCGAAAATCTATCACATAACATAATCATTGTGGGCACGGACGACAGACAGACTGAAAGCAGTAGCCTTCAGCCAAATCGGCTGAGGGCTAAAAAGTATCTAAAAGCAGCTTATAAGCCTTGAAATAAATGAAGAAAACATTAAAGGCGAAGAAAGGTATAAATCTTTTTTAAAAGTACGGTCTGGTAACCTTGTAACTCGCGCCAAAGGTGCGAGGAAATTTTGCTTATAACAAAGCTAATACTGTGCGTTTTGAAAAATGAACAGAAAAATGAAAATGCAAAAAAAAGTATTAAAAAGTACGCTGGTCAAAAAAAGTACGTTTTTTAGGAAAAAGGTACAAGGCAAAAAAAGTACAAATCTTTTTTAAAAGTACGGTGTGGCAACCCTGCACTTTCTGTCTATCACCAGTCAATCATCGTGACGTTATCAGTCACGTGACCTGTCAATCATCATGACATCATCGGTCATGTGACCCTAACCCTATATGAGGAACGTTTTCCAGAACATCATCCTTACGTCCCGAGTAGCTCACCTGGTAAAGCGTGGGACTCGTGGGCAGAAGATTGGTGGTTCGTCGAAATGACGTCAGACCCCCCTAGGGCATACCATGGGATCCCCCTGGGCATACTAAGGGACCCCACCTAGACGACACTTTTACCATTTGTCTATCATACCGTCATAATGACGTCAGACACCCCCCCCCCCCCAGGGCATACCATTGGACCCCCAACCTAGCACGTGTTTCATCAGCCTTTATAAGCACCTTGTGTGCACAAACGCCCATTCTTGCTGTTGCTGTTGTTGGATGCACATGAAGAGGAATTGAAAGATTTGCTGTTGATGTAAAACACATGAGGGAGGAAGTGGCAAAAGATTCTTGGTGAGTGACATTCTCTTTTTTTTTTGCGTTGTTTTCCACATCATTCACCAGAACTGCTCTATAGCTCAGTCAATAGGGCGAGGGACTCAGACCCGGAAGATTGGTGGTTCGAGCCCACCAATGGGCAAATATTTTTATTATTTCGGGGGGGGGGGGGACAGGGGTGAAGAGCACACGCCATTGACAGGAACGTGTTTGAATGAAACGCGCACTATTTGCACAAGAACATGTTTGAATGACAAGCTTCTTCCATTCACAAGATGTGTTCAAATGGGAGGACCAGCTCCGCTCCATTCAAAGACGTGATCAGCCTACATACTTTGTGACTATGTGACATCATGTGACTATGGGACATTACTGATACTATATAACATTATGTGACTATGTGACATTATGTGACTACCGGACACCATCTGACTATGTGACACCCTATGACTATGTGACACTATGTGACATCATGTGACTATGTGACACCATGTGAGGACTATGTAAAAACTATGTGAGGATAATTAGTTTAAGTATGTATGTAGTATGAAATTACAAGAAAGAAAGATTGGTGGTTCCAGCCCACCTATGGGCCAACATAACTTTTTTTGTTTGTTTGTTTTAACATAGTGTTCATATTTCTATGATTATTTTCATTTTTTAATATTTAATCAGTCATATTTCATTGGTTCTATTACAGTAACCACTCACACACACAGCGTAGGAATAAGTGCATGAAAGACCTCAGAGCGTGGGAACTATCAATAAATTTGAGAGTGAAAGACTCCAGAGCGTGGGAACGATCAATAAATTTTCATCAGATCAGATTTTCCCCACGCTAAGTCTAATGTTATGTTTTATGTTATAGTAGTGGGAAAATGAGGGTTCTAAAGCACATTTAACAAATTTAGTTTTGGAAAACATATAATGTATAAAATATGTTTTAGCATTTTACCATGCTACAAATTCGAATGCTTTGATGTCATAGTAGGGAAAAACGATGCTTCTAGACCAACTTTAACAAATTTAGTTTTTGACAACATATTATGTACAAAATAGGTTTTAACATTTTACCATGCTACTTATTCGAATACTCTGAAGTCATAGTAGTAGGAAAATCAGGGCTACAGACCAGCCTTAACAAATGTAGTTTTGAAAACGTATTATGTATAAAATAAGTTTGGACATTTTGCCATGCTACTTATTCGAATACTATAAAGTCATACTAGTGGGAAAATCAGAGTTCCAGACCAACTTTAACAAATTTAGTTTTTGAAAACATATTATGTATAAAATAAGTTTGGACATTTTACCATGCTACTTATTCAAACATTCTGAGGTTATATTAGTGGGAAAGTCAGGGTTCTAAACTAAATTTAACAATTTATTTTTTGAAAACGTATTATGTATAAAATAGGTTTGGCCATTTTACCAAGCTACTTATTCGAATACTCTGAAGTCATAGTAGTGGGAAAACGATGCTTCTAAACCAGCTTTAACAAATTTAGTTTCTGAAAACATATTATGTCATGGTACGCGAGAGTTTTGCATATTTGCACGTTTCAGACGATTCTACCACTTGGTTGGTTGGTTGGTTGGTTGGTTGGTTGGTTGTTGGAAAATGGGAAATGAAATGTCGTTAGATATGTAGTAAGACCGCCTTTCAAAGAACGGCAAGCTCATTCAAAGATGTGTTCGAATGGCAAGCCCATTCAAAAGACGCGTTCGAATTATTCTTTGGAACATATTACGTCATTGTATTGTTCAACAATGTTTTTTAACAAGTTCAACAATTGTTCAACAAATTGTTCAACAAGTTGTTCAGCATGTTAAACATTTTAAACATGTTGTTCAACATGTTCAACATGTTGTTTAATTTTCAACATGTTCAACAAGTTGATATTCAACAAGCTGTTTTATATAAATCTATATTTAAAGACTTTTTCATCATTTGAAAAGTGTATGTTGAACCGAAAGGATGTATAAATGCAACATTTGTTCGAAATCTTACAATTAGCCACAAAGTCACATGTGGTAACGTTATTTCTAAACATATTAGGACATAGTGTGTCCAGTCTTGAGTGTACAACTCCCTACAGAGCATAAAAGACACCCGCCCTCAGACGTAAAACACATTCTGTATCAAGATACTAAAGAGTGAACATGTCTGGAGTGAGTGAACAACAACTACCATCTATGGCAATGCCTGCTGAAAAGTCTGAGACAATGCCTGCAGAAAATTTTATAGTAAAGCCTGAGACAATACCTACAGCAAAGTCTAAGGCAATGCCCATGGTAAAGGCGAAGTCACTACCAATACAACAGCGTCAAAAGCGACTGCATCTCAGAAAGATAAAAAGGGATGAGTTACCAGCTATGACGCTGCCGTGTAAAAAGCGAAAAATTAAGACAGAGCCTAAAATGAAGCGAGAACCGGAGCGTAAAGGTGTCACTACAAAGTCCATGAAGAAGATGAGTGATGATGATTTACCGGTTATGATACCCATTAATGGAGAAATATATATTAAATTGGCGAAATATCAACAGAAAGTAATGGTTATTATTTGTGAATATATTACGGATCATACATCTTACAGTTAGCATCCTACCAAGAAGGGAATTTTGTTGTCATTGAAAGCTTGGCAAATACTGAAGAAGCAAATGACGTCAGTGGATCTCGTGCTTCAGAAAATGGATGTGTATAAATGCAGTGACTGTCAGAAAATGGTAGAGTAGAAAGTTATTGAGCGAGATGACTGTGTACAGTTTTAACAGCATGACGAGTTTAGTGCATGCTATGATTTCATCATCCTCAGTGCAGACGATTGGATCGAAGTTTTTGAAGTTCGACAAGAACTTCAAACTTAGCTTTGACTCATATGGACATGTACATTTGATATGTAGTGCAAATAAAATTGCCTGTATGCTTCATATGTAGTCTATGAAATGAATTAACATTGTCTATGTTGATGTGAAGTCAGTTTTTATAACATTTACAAACTTTTTAAGTTTTTGTGAGCTGCACATGTATCAACATAATATGTATTTGAAATATTCTGTTTTTATCATAATTGTGCATATTTGTAATATTCAATAAAAACACATATGATGCTTTTCAACTTTTTATTTTGCTCTTACAATACTTGGATATAATACATAATAATACAATACAATACTTGAATATAATACATAATAATACAATACTTAATTATAATCCATGATATATGATATATGGTTTACGGGTGAATTCACACCACGTCAGGGATCTTAGCCTCTCGCGACTTCATATGTTGCAAAGCAAGATATATATTATTACACAACGCTTAAGTTAATAAAATATTACAACATTTATGAAGTCTTTATTATAAAGTTTAGTCAAATAAGTCTATTTTTCTTCATCTGTTTCACTCTGTTCACTGTTCATGCCACTTTTTTCATCACAGCTGTCATCCTCCTTATCTATTAACTCTTCAAAGAATGCATTGTTTTTCCTTACTGCCGCCTTTAGTACCTTTGAATACTCATAATGTTTTTCATCATTAGTAATTAAAGTCCTCTAAAATCTTTTGATAATGTTGGCTTTGTTCTAGACGTTGGGTATATTTGAATAGTCTCATAAACAGTTGCTTTAGGCCATGCTTATAAATAGGCCGAAGTTCACCACTTGCTATTTCACTCGCATCTTCAAGTCCTTGCTCTTCATATTCTGAAACCTTTTCTTGAAATTTTTCACCTTAGTCATCGTAGACTTCTTGAACCATATCATGCCAAACAGAGTCTATTTCTGACTCACTTTCAGAGTCTGTTTCTGACTCACTTTCAGAGCTCATGTCATCGGCATCCTCACCACACTGCTCCATATGTTTGAACAAAGCTTCTTAGCTGCTGTATAATGCACCGCATTTTGTACAAGCATGTGCATTATTTTCAGTCATGCTGGTGCTTTGACTTTCCATAGAAGGCTCATCTAAAGTTTCAGTGATAGACGGTTTTACAGGGTTTTCCATATCCGATTCTTCATCCATTTCTGAAATGTGAGCATCCTTTAAGTGCCTTTTAAGACTTTGTGGCCAATTGTAAGATTTCGAACAAATGTTGCATTTATACATCCTTTCGGTTCAACTTACACTTTTCAAATGATGAAAAAGTCTTTAAACATAGCTTTATATACAACAACTTGTTGAATAACAACTTGTTGAACAACATGTTGAACATGTTCAACACTGAACAACATGTTCAACATGTTGAACAACAAGTTGTTATTCAACAGGTTGTTGCATATAAAGCTATGTTTAAAGACTTTTTCATCATTTGTTTTCCAAAACTAAATTTGTTAAATGTACTTTAGAACCCTCATTTTCCCACTACTGTAACATAAAACATAACATTAGACTTAGCGTGGGGAAAATCTGATTCCTTCTCAAATTTACTGATCGTTCCCACGGTCTGGAGTCTTTCACTCTCAAATTTATTGATCGTTCCCACGCTCTGAGGTCTTTCATGCACTCATTCCAACGCTGTGTGTGTGAGTGGTTACTGTAATAGAACCAATGAAATATGACTGATTAAATATTAAAAAATGAAAATAATCATAGAAATATGACCACTATGTAAAAACAAACAAACAAAAAAGTTATGTTGGCCCATAGGTGGGCTCGAACCACCAATCTTCCGGGTCTGAGTCCCACGCCCTATTGACTTAGCTACAGAGCAGTTCTGGTGAATGATGTGGAAAACAACGCAAAAAAAGAATGTCACTTACCACGAATCTTTGGCGCTTCCTCCCTAATGTGTTTTCCAGCAACAGCAAATCTTTCACTTCCTCTCCATGTGCATCCAACAACAGCAACAGCAAGAATGGGCGTTTGTGCAAACAATGTGCTTATAAAGGCTGATGAATCACGTGCTAGGGGGGAGGTTCCATGGTATGCCCTAGGGGGGTCTGACGTCATGACGGTATGATGGACAGATGGTAAAAGTGTCGTCTAGGGGGGTCCCATAGTATGCCCAGGGGGGTCCCATGGTATGCCCTGGGGGGTCCCATGGTATGCCCTAGAGGGGTTCTGACGTCATTTTGACGGTATGATAGACAGATGCTAGAAGTGTTGCCCATGGGTGGGCTTGAACCACCAGTCTTCCGCCCACGAGTCCCATACTTTACCAAGTGAGCTACTCGGGACGTAAGGATAATGTTCTGGAAAACATTCCTCATATAGGGTTAGGGTCACATGACCGATGATGTCATGATGATTGACAGGTCACGTGACTGATGACGTCACGATGATTGACTGGTGATAGACAGAAAGTGGGAGGGGCTTCATTGCCTTCATTGATTTCATTGGCTTTTCATTGGTCACGTGATTCATGACGTCACGATGATTGACAGGTGTTTTAAAACACCCATGGGTGTTCTGGAACACTGTTTCAAAAAACCCATGGGTTTTCTAAAACACCCGATGACGTCATTATCACGTCACTTCCAGTTTTAGAACGCCCATTTCTACACTACTCATACATACTGCAGTATTTTGTACACATATTGAAAATGCTCAACAAACAAAATAATAAGATTTTCTGATTTCTGTTGCCAGTAATCTGATCTAACCGCACCACTTTTCCTCATCTGACACATCTTTATATTTACACAGACCTCACGGAAACCTAATTTCACTTCATTTAATCAAATATAAATACCAAAAAAAAAAAAAACTGCCGGTGTTCTGAAATGAAATACAGTTTTTAACCGCCCGAACACTCGCGTAACGTCTAAAATACATCTATACTAGATCGGCAATATCGGCAACTTCGTCGGCCGATGTATCGGTTGCACATAGGATTAACTATGGCCCGACGCATAATAGATATAGCGGCTTCGTACATCGGATATACATCGGGCCGATATATCTTTAATACGTCGGGCCACCGTCGGAAATATCCCTACAAACTCTTCGACGTCGGCTACCAACCGTCGGCTATACGTCGGTTATACGTTTATATTCCGATGCATTTCCGACGAACTTCCGATGATTTTTATACGCAAAAAAATCGTTTCTAACCTTAACTGACCCATTGAACCTTTACCAACCATTCATAATTCACATATTCATACATACACCATAGCATATCAATATACAACATAGCATATCTATATATTGCAACTGAACACTAGTACTTACTCGGGTTTGAACCGGGGACCTCTTGCATCCTAGGCGCGGAACATACCTCTGGGGCTAGTTTATTGAGGCAAATGATAATTTTCAAGTATATTCATAATGCACCCCTATTGATTCTTCATAATGTCCCCTACAAAACGTCAATCGATAAATTTCCGACGCCGAATAAGCATCGGAAAATATGCGTTTTATAGACGTATAAAAAATACGTATAATATACAATTGCAATATCGGCATCTTTTTCCGATGAATTTCCGACGTCGTTTATACATAGGAAAATATGCGTTTTATAGACGTTTAAAAAAATACGTATAATACGCGTTGGCAATATCGGCATCTTTTTTCCGACGCTGTGGAATATGTGGAGCACTCGTACACAACGCAATATATATATATATATATATATATATATATATATATATATATATATATATATATATATATATATATATATATATATATATATATATATATATATATATATATATATATATATATAGTTTTCATTTCAAGTTATGCGTGAAATACACAAATTTAGAGATCCATTGGAAATGGGTATATTTCCAACGTTTCACCGACAAATATAACCATATGTATAATATGCGTATATTTTTATACGCATATTACATGCTTGTAATATCTCAAATAAAAACATTAGTTTTCGTCGGAATTCGGTATATTTCCGACGTATAGCCGATGTAGTGATATATTTGAGATCCATTGGAAATCGGTATATTTCCGACGTTTCACCGGCAAATGTAACTATATGTATAATATACGTATATTTTTATACCATATTACATGCTTGTAATATCTCAAATAAAAAAATTAATTTTCGTCGGAATTCGGTATATTTCCGACGTATAGCCGATGCAGTGATATATTTGTATATTATACGATTATTGTAATCCGTCGGTTATACATCAGTAATATCTTTTTCAAAAACAATTAAGTTTTGTTCCGTCGGAAGTACGTCTGTATCAGACGTTGGGCCAACATATACAAATATATGTATAATGTACGTATAACTTAATACATCGAATATACGTATGCAATATCCGTTTCATTTTTTTTTACCATTGGTCGGAAGTTAATCTATTTCCAACGTATAACCAATGCATAAAAATATATGTATAATATATGCATTGAGAAATACGTGTAATATATGAATATAATATTTTTAGCAAAAAAAATTCCCAATTGGTCGGAAGTTCGTCGGAAAAAGATGTCGGCCCGATGAATATTTGCCAACATCTATTAAACTGAGGAAAATAATCATCGGGCCAACGTCGGTAACCGATGAACTTCCGACGAATGAGAAAAAAATGGAAATTAGACTATTGCCAACCTATAACCGATGCATTACCGATGCATCGAAGCCGATGCCGACGTTTTCCGACCTGGTTTATACCGTTCCGACGTCGGCCCGACGTTACGCGAGTGTTCGGGGCGGGGCATGTGTACTCGGCATACCGCAATACCGGTAAATAGTTAGTAGCATAGTTAGTAGAAATTTTAGTGTGCGTGTGATATACCGAAAGTAAGGCTGTTCACTCTAATACTTTTTGATAATGCCTTTAGCTCTTAGCTTGGAAGTTCCCTAGTTGCAAGAAAATCTGATTATAAAAGCCCATGTACAATAGTAATACTTCATTCTGAGTGTGTACGATATTGTTTTTTGCCTGAAGCCGTAGGGCCGTACGGACCGACCCCGAAGGGGGAGGTCCGTACACGCCCGTAGGTTGAAGGCAAAAATACCACAATGTTCCTATTTAATACACAACATCAAAGAAAATGCTTGTACTCATCAGTACACCGTGTTCAGCACCCCAGGAACAAAAGCGCCCGGTGTAACAGGCTGTCTTTTCCCCCCTTCCCTGTACAGCCCCACCCCCCCCCCGGTGGGGAGCTATACTAGGCTATCTTCTCCCCCCCCCCCCGCCAGTATATTTAGCCCCCCCCCCCCCCCCCTCACGAACTTTTTAAATGTATTTTGATAATATTTGTTCAGGTAAAAAAATTAAACTGTATAAAACTATATTGAACAATTTTACTCCAAATGAATATAAAAAATGTATGTTAAATTTTATTGATTCATTTCAGTGATCTCAGTTGTGATTAGACCGCAATTGCTCTTATCTGTACTTAAGTTACAATTTGAATTTACAAATTGATCGATCCGTCCAATTCGATAGGCAGACGTTGTGAAGTTGAATGGGCAGGAGCTACCCCAGCCCCTTTATCTAAGCAGCTTAAGGTAAATGACAAAATATAAAAAAAAAGTGGCTGCAAATTCCTCTCCAAAGAAAAAAATAAATAAAAATCAAGAACAAATAACCTGGTGGTCAAACGGTCGGTTCTTCATTTTGCTGGTGGTCATATGACGGTGGTGATTTGGTAGGACGCCTTTTTTGTCATGTAGACTTCTAGAATCATCGAATACCCAACGTAGATGAAGCGTTAAAATATTTACTGGGGTGAATAAATTATAATAACATCATACTCCTTGATGTGACGTTGCATCGTAATAATTTTGTAATAAATGGACGGACCCTGCGCGTGTGTGTATGTACATGTGTGTTTTGTTTTCAGTGAGTTAAGAAAACCCAAAATAGCATTTTTAACATGTAAACAATTTAACAGCAGGTGTGGAGGTGAGTATCTCCGAAACGTGGGAAATAGGTATTCCCACTAAGATATTATCAGTTCAGCCTAACGGCAAATAAACAGAACAGTGAAAAGGTGAACCCTCGTTTGTTCAAACGTCTTTTTTAGAAATTTTTGAATTTGACATGACGCAAGTCAGAGGTCAGAGGAAATGTTTTTCATTTTCTTTTGGAATATTTGGTGTTACAACTGGCCTGGTTACATTATGTATAGAAGTTTTAATTTCGATGACGATTTTGGGGTGGCAAGTGTAACATTTTGCTACTCAGCAGCAAAAACGATAGAGTTATCCTTGTTTTGTTTATGTGGTGGGTGACCAAAACTGTGGCAAAATTGCCCTATTCTTGCGATGGCACGCTTTTAGCGTTAGTCCTGCTCCGAGACTACACCGTACATAGTTCTTGACAAGAGAACAGCAACATGATAATTGGCAGGGCGTGCCCTTTCGAGCTCTTGTTCTTTATGTCATGATTGCCAGTGCGCGTGCAACGGAAGCAGTAGTATTTCTGCAATGCATAGCACAGGTAGACATTCGTGTTCCCCGCTCTTCCAGTATCGAAAAAAGTATGCACTACTGAAAGGGTATACTTGACAACGTAAAAAAACGTCGCAGTGGGGTGCAAAGTATCTAATTTAAAAGAGCCCTTCGCATTGTTGGCAGTGCTGCCAGTACTACAAGCTGCTCGAGAATTTTTCGGATGAATCCACCCGCTAGTGTGGTTTTATCATTTTATCCCACCTGCACCCTTATTCGATAACTTAGCTCAAGCGCTTGTTGCGACTCCTGTCGACTAATTCGAAACAGTTGTGTCTAAAAAGGCGTCTTTTCGCAAGGTCGGGTAAACTTTTCTGTCAAAATGAACAACCAACTTCATATTCTCGTTCACCAAAAAATGGCGGTCGTAATAAGCGGATTCACAACTTCGTCTCCGAAATTTACGCTAAAAACAGGACTGCGGGTTTGGGGCATAAACATAGAAGCAGAGAAACTTACAAGCCTAGAAGCATAGAAGTGAATTGAGAAATACATCCAAATCACTTTGAAATAGATACAGCGCTCTCTTTGTGTTAGAAACCCATTCTAATAATGTCGTCAATAAATTTTCCCACATTTGAATAAAATGTGACGTCACTTCCTTTGTTGTAGCTTAACCTAACCTCATCGGGTGAAGGAATAAACAAAAGAAACACGTGGAAGTTGTTTAATTGTTTTTATTTGCGCGCCGAAGTACATATGCACTTCGTATTATCAAAGTTGGCAGCATTGCTTAAGTTGAACTCCAATAACACATAAAAATGTGTTTTATTTCCTTAACACGTCACAAAAAAAGTAATTTTTCAAGAGATGCTTATCTTGAGAGCATTCGTACAAAATTTGAAAGGAATCCGACCAAAACTGAAGAAGCATTTTAAGTAAAATTCACACACGTTCATGACTTACAAACATACCTACAGACGATGGATGCCCCTCTGCTGGTGTGATGAGACCAGCCCGACCAAGCCCGCGCGTCTAATAAAACTCCATGCACTACTCCTAACTTGCAGTGTACACTCCCAAGTCTTTGAAAAGTGGGCTTATTTAACAAGGAGTTTCTTGCAAAGTTACGACACATGGTATTCCAAGCCTTACATTTTTATCCGCCTTCTGATTGGGACTGGCGTCATGCTGAGGGATATTTGTCCATTGTAGCTGCTCTTATATGCTACCCAGTCCCATATAAAGTAATCGTAGAAATTGGTA
Source organism: Protula sp. h YS-2021 (assembly GCA_949752745.1). Classification (NCBI taxonomy): domain Eukaryota; kingdom Metazoa; phylum Annelida; class Polychaeta; order Sabellida; family Serpulidae; genus Protula; species Protula sp. h YS-2021. The sequence continues at coordinate 58,768,902 of OX457024.1, forward strand.
AAAGCAAGTCCTCGGCAAAATAAGTAGTTCTAGTCATGGGACATTGCAGCATCATTCAAATATATATATATATATATATATATATGAGGCCACCATTTCACAAAGATGTCTTTCAAGAAATAGGATACAGCTCTACGCACCACTTCTTTTTGAACACATTAAAGAATATTACCTAACAATAACTGGACAATTGTCCATCAAAACGTAAGTGCATTTGGCATTGTTAACCATTGAATTATAAAGTACAAAGAAATGTCATTTGACATTCGAAATGCTAAGATTGGTAAAACACCCTTTGTGTTCCCAGTTTCCGACATACACATGAACACGAAAATACAATGCACCATGTCTTCCTTCATAACAACAAATAAGTTTGTACTTCCAAACCCTCATCAACAGTTTCTATAAACTGAAATTAACTTTGGTAGCTTCAATTAATTGCAATTCAACACAAATACTCTCCCATGAAGCCCAACTCCCGATTATCGGTTGCATGCTTTTATCTATTAATGTTAGGAATTCACAGAACAATTTCAATGTTATAATATTAGAACTGTACCACCTGCGGCTCAGCAGTTCTCTAGCCAATACCATACAACAGCCAGTTTATGTACAGTGTTTAGCATTCTCCAAGCTAATTAAATTCAAAACCATTCATTCTGAATACATCTTGTTAAAATAACGGTATCCAGCCTAAAGGAAGTACAAAACACTCTCTTTGATAGTGTTGCTCAAGCCTCTGGTAATCCATTAGCCTGTCTCCAACAGTGTGATGCATCTAGTGCTTCCTATCAGCGTGTAGCAATCTGCAAGTTCCACAGCTGGTTTGCTATTTCTCATCTTTTGCCGCTTGCTGGCACGCTTGATCCGTGAAAGGACCATGTACCTGGAATAACAAAATCAAAACAAAAATTCCAGGGACATTGTGACCAGCCGAGATCTAGTGAATCCAGTATCAATAGGCTTGTATGGTCGCCAAAAACTGGTAGTCATATTTTAAAACCGGTTATTCAAAACATTCGTACAGCAATCGGAGAACAATCGTATAAAACTGGAAAGAAATCCGATGTAAAAATGTAGGTACGACTGTAAACGCAACTCTAACCCTTTTATTCAAGGTAACGGTCTGTACCCTAAGTGTAGTTATAGCCATGATAGAGTACCTTGTCTTCCTGCATTCCCATAGGCCAAAAACACTAGAAACTGCGAATCAGGTGACGCACCTCGTGAGAGAAGGGGGAGGTACATTTCGGTACAAGATACCAGACGACCCACTTTAATAGCGAAAAATGCTTCCAGGTAATGCAAACAATGCTAAACGATACAAAATAGCTCCCATCTATGGCACACCTTGGCAATCGAATCAAGTATGCGGCGAAAAGAATTAATAGCTGGACCTGCCGAGACCTATAAATACGACAATAGCATTCCATGACCTCGTAAATAACGACTTTCCGTTATCTAGATATTGTACATACAAGATCTGGTTCAAAATATAAACATATTTTACGTGATGACGTCATACGCCCCACTCGTTCTTTCTACTCGCGAAAAAAAATCCTTCGGACCTACCAAGCATCAATCTCACCAAGTTTCAGCTTTAATCAATATTCCGCGGCTGAGAAAATTCGCACACACGATTTTTACGCAATGACGTCATACACCTGCCCAAATCACGTGACATGCGTGAACAGTTGATAGAACCCTCCGACTGAGCCGAGGAATACCCATGTAAAATTTGAAGTCGATAGAACTTTCCCTTATCGAGATATTTTGCACACAATATATTATTCATAATATATACATATTTTACGTGATAAAGTCACATGCCGGTCTTCGGACATTTTGTACCTTTGCCACTTTGTACCTTGCCATTTTGTACCTTCGCGAAAGACGTTTTGTACCTTTTTTGGGACACTTTGTACCTTCGCGAAAGATGTTTTGTACCTTTTCCGCCACTTTGTACCTTACCACTTTGCACCTTTTTAGTCATTTTGTACCCTCTTTAAGATAAGAAAAATTACAACCAAGATTAATTTTACATATTTTATTGTCAATTTGCACGCTTCTTTACAATACAATACACGTTTTTTGCTGTCGCGTAATGTGTAACCAGCAAAAGAACAACGGAAAAAAATTGTCACCGATGACAGTCTAGTAGCTACCACTAAGCCGATAATTTAATCCACATTAACCTCGAATTATCCGTTGCGATGTAATCGAACAACCTCTTTCGAAGATATCGCAACAATATGGCCAAAAAACTTAAATAATCAAAAATTTAAAAAATCGCCAAAAATACACTTTCAATGGAAATGAAGAAAAACTTTGCAGTATACATTTGTGCTATATGTGTGTTCTTCTTGCGACGTCTGAGCCTTATCCAAAGAACTGTTTTGGAGATATAGCCTGCCAAAGTGAAAAAAAATGCACGAAACCCCCCCCCCCCCCCTTATGTTCAAAAATTTGTACCCCAATATGTATGTATGTATGTTCTGAGAAATATCGACTCATTAATTTCATAAGAACTCTCTGCGGACAGACAGACGGACGGACAGACAGACGCCAGGACGGACAGACACACCTTAGGGAGAGACAGATAACTAGCAAAGAATCGCACCTGTATTTATACTGATTTTAGAAGACTGGTGCTGAAAGTCCAGCCAATTACGGCGATTTTGCAGAGTAACCCATGAGTAGATTCACTCAGTCTGGTTGAGTAATTCCAGAGAAAATCTGGTCAAAATGATTGCATTTAATATACTCCCAGAGCTGATCAATTCTGTCCCATTCACTGAGTAACTCTATAACATAAACTCAAGTAATGCAATTAACACTGTTAAGAAAAGTTACTCGGGATAATTGCAATCATGGTAAAGCCACTTTACGGAATGGCCCCCAAAACTATCCTACAGGTTATTGCAATTAATAAATAAACATATTTTCACTGAAATGAAAGTCAGGTAGAGCAGGCGGTATTTAATTTTTTGTTTTAACTGAGTATTGCACGTAAAAAAAAGGTATAAAATGGTAAGGTACAAAGTAGCAGACAAGGTACAAAACGTCTTTCGCGGAGGTACAAAGTGTCCAAAAATCTGAGGTACAAAGTGTCCAAAAAGGTACAAAATGACGGAGGTACAAAGTGACAAAGTTACAAAATGTCCCAACCCCCATATGCCGCATTCGTTCATTCCACTAGCGAAAACATTTTACGAAATTTTTCGGACCTACCAAGCAATAATCCTACCAAGTTTCACCTTTCTCCGATGTTCAACCACTGAGAAATTTCGCACACAAGATTTTTATAATGACGTCATAAAGCTGCCCTAATCACGTGCCATGCGTCAAAAGTTGATAGAACCGTCCGGCGTAACCTAAGCTCTCCAGATATCTTGCACACAACTTTTGTTCACAACAGACTGACACACACAAACACACACACACACACAGAACGTACAAACATTATATGTCTCCCCTTGGTCGGGGAGACGTAATAAATGCAATTATTTCGGGTGTATAAGTTGATATTTTACATTTTATTTTGCCTTCCTCGGCTTATACAGTGGTTGCACTTACAGAGGATTTTTTAGGAATTTTTTTAGAAAGCTTTAATATAAACGATCAGACCGTAAAACGTCAATTTCTTGAGTAAACAAGACATGTAAACTTTGGTCACTAGTTACAAAGCGGACTGGGCTACTAACTCGAAGCGCATCAGAAGTCTGTGTCGGCCCTATGGATGTCGCAAGTGCACCGAGGAAGGGGTTTGGTCAACTCGGCGACAAACCTACTCGGCGACAGGTCAACCCGGCGACATTTTGGTTAACTCGGCGACAGATTTTTGGTCAGATCGGCGACACGTGAAAGCCAAGTCGGCGACACATGGAGTCAGCTCAGCGAATATTTGCCCTATTTATACTAAACGTAATGGTTTAAAGACTGCCAATGAATACAGACCGTTGCGAGGATGATCGAATAAAAATTCGGAATTAGTTCTAATTCCGTATTTATAATTGCAATTACGTTACACTGACGTATCAGGTTGTATTTTGCAATTAACTCTCTTAGTGTTTGACAAAAAAAAAACGGAAAGGGTACGCTTGCTACAGCATCGGTCAGGCCACGTGTAATACTTGGCAAACATCCTGCCGGAATCACCCTCTACAGAGCATGACTTCTCGTATAAACAACAGGTTTTTCTCGCTTGGGTTACAAGTCACTAAAGAGATAATGGAAGACCTTAGAAAATGTTTGAAAGTGAAGAAAAAATTCACAAAAGCTCGTTCATGGCGACCACTTAAAAAAAATAATAAAGTAATAAACCTGAAGCGAGGATCACTGGTGTTACGGTCTGCTGCATTCTGGCATTACAGTTGCACTATATTACTTGCACTGGTGTTAAAATTAGTATTCACCTTAGCATAAGCTCTTGAAATACATTTGTTGATTTATTACTCTGTTTGCCATCTTTAAGCCTTCAGAAAACAAAAGCCACAAAATTACAGTTCTCCAGCATCTGGATACTAAAGATACCAACCGTATCCGCAATATCTATCCATTCAAATGCTTGTCGGATTTTATCGTTCACCGAAGGCTGCCTATCTAAATTCCAAAATGTAAACTCTTTGAACTGTGCTGTCATTTTGAATTCCCTTTCTTCTTCTTCATTAAATGTTTTCCTTGGTTCAGCCATTACAACACCTGGAATATCAAGCGCATTCGTTTCAGCCGCTAGCAATGTTCGCCATAGGTTTACTATGTGAAGTGGCAAATGTGATAATTCAAACTCCAACCTCGTCATAATATAACGAGCGGCCACAGTGTTTGTTTTACGCAAGTGTTCGCCAACAAGGGGCAAATTTCACAAAGCTTTGTGAATTATGGGAAAAGGTGTTGTTCGGCTGTTCGAAGTTGTTCTATAAATCAGAAATGTTCACCACCGGAATATTGTGAGCCATTATTCTTGGTGAAAAAAGGAACCATTATGTGTGACACGCGTACATATGTGTCATACCCAAAATATAAGAAAGCTTTCGAGAAACTAGAGCCCCAGAGATACACGATCCCCCGTGTAACATTGATGACCTGTGATATAGTTATCAAAACCGGTTTACTATTACTGCCACTTTCATTACGATTTTCACAAATTTAACACGTCTGCATTTTTAAAATTTCGACAAAAGCTAATTTTTTATTCAAAAATAATCCACTCTGGCAATTTTCAGTGTCTGTGTTATTCCTATGTACAGTTTTACAGAAATCAGAAAAACGGTTTTCGAGACGACACAGCCTAGAAGACGGCCTCCAAGACCGCTCAGTTTCGCAGACAAAATTATGACAAACGAGAAGTTTTACTAAATTTTTAAACACTTTTTTTCACAATTGTTCTTGAGTGGAAAAACGACTTTGAACACCTTCCATATGTGCTCTATTCGTGTCTGGAATACGGCAGTTTTGGAGACCTAGCCTGGAAAACGACATCGAAAATAGGATGTTCCAATAAACGAAAACCTTCAATGTTTTCTCTTTATGTGTGTGAAATTTCAAAACAATCCTGTCTATAGTTTCGGTAATGCAGGTTGGACACGCGGGTGGACAGACGAACAATATAACAACTATACCCTCCCGTTACTGGGGGGGGGGGGGGGGGTTGTTAAGAAATTGAAAGACCAATAACGGTCAGGTCTAAGATGATCAGTTTACCCAGATAGTAATGTACCCACATAATTAAATGGTTCCCTAAGCACACTAAAACCACGGTTCATACTAGGTGATAACTACCTGAAAGATGCGGCTCGCTATTAAGGGATTGGCTACCTCTTCAACTCCCCGTTAAATTAAAAAATAACACAACGTTGCACATCTACAATATATATATTTTCACTACAAAAAATTCAGAACGCTGAATCGAATAGTTTCGAGAACGAGTCTGGAAAAAATCGATCTCTGTGCAAACAAGTTTCCATAAAAACATACATTTTTGACAAGTCGCAAGTCGTATATTTGACAATTTATTGCCGATTTCAAAAATAATGCGGCTTTGCACATGTACAATATATATATATTCACTGCATAATATTTCAGAACGCTGGAACTAATAGTTTTGGAGAACTCGTCTGGACAAAACCTATCTCCGTGCTGACAAATTTCCTGTAAAACAGCCATTTTTGACAATCGTATTTTTCAGAATTTTTGGCCCCTTTCAAAAATAATACGACGATGCAAAACTCCAATATACGTTCTAATTGTATGCCAAAGGAAAAAGGCTATACGATAAATGCGTTCCGAGATAGAGCCCGGACACGAGGGCGCACGAAAGCCGACAGGCAGAAGGACAACCTGAAACCTATATCCCCTCGTTAGACGGGGGATAAAAACTACGGCAGTAGCACCTAATGTACCGTGAAGGTTAATCTCCGTACCTGTATAGCCCTCTGGAACTTGCATCACGATTCCATCCAGTGGCCGACCCCTCAGAGAAGCAGTCATTCCTTAAACACACATCAGAGCGGCTATTTTAACATGTAAGTGTTCATTCCAGAATAGGATTGTCGAAAATGCCACCTCTCTAACGCTCAACTTGCAAATTCGATCTCTTTTCCAGGCCAACCCTCTTGCATTGCTATGTAGACCTCTGGATCTTACATTTTATGAGGAAAGGAAACTCACAACCTCTGTCTCTACTGCTTTAAAAATCTTTCCATACTTACAATCACAGATGAATGGAAAGATTTTTTATTTTGAACTATGATAGCATACATGATAGAGAGAGGCGGACACATAAATTTCAACCCTTGCCGCTCCAAGGATGGACTTTCTCATTTTAAATAATAATTGTCTTCGGAAGACATAAATTTCTATCAGATAAGCTATCATAGTTCAACTACTTTAACGATTCAAGAACCATTCAACTGGGACTGCAAGAATGGAAACAGTTTAAAGTAACAAATTTACTTTGCCTGTATGGTCTACTACAACATTCACAAACAACATCGACATTTCAGCACCACCTTGCTTTCTACCAAGTTTTGTAGGCGCACAATCAAAAACTGACTGCGCACTTGCATAAAATGACACCTTAACCAAGTCTTTGGCTGGAAATTAACGGTAACCTGCCAAATCAAACATGGAAGCTACAACACATGTATAATACATGTAGTACAATTTAGTTTTGTTCACCCAAAAACCAGTGTCTGCAGAATTTCTGAAAAATTACTAAGATTGTCCAAATATTAAGATTCTGAGGCCTTAGAGGCCTGCTTACATTTTCATTTGTTTTGGGCAGTTGTGCGTTCTGTTGCTTGTTTGTGCTTTGGAGAATTTGGAACACGTTGCACCTGTCCTTCTCTGTTGCTAATTTTCATTTAGGTGGACAACAAACCAGGGTGTCGATGCAGTGTATTATATGAAAGGTTTTTTAATTCTGAAAATGTAATACTTCCTATTTTGTAGGTTAGGGAAGAACCAGGCACCACGACCATGAATAGCTAACTGGCCATCTAGACGAATGCACATATGCGAAGCGGATATCTTTTTTTTTTTGGCTTTTAATGTCTGAATGGTGCTTATGATGCAAAAATAGATCTAACAGAGCACTATTCTTGTAAAATCGATTTCAATTTTTTTGTTTGAAATATTATTCTATTATCTCGACTTATTATTGCAAAATATTATTATAAATTTAGGACTATAATGATATCTACACAATGTAAGCACTTATCAACCGGTTTGTGAAACTTCATCATGATATTCTATCGACTGTTATTTCTTATTTTCTAGAAAAAATTCTATATTTCTCATATTTTCAATTTATCTGACCATACCACATTCAAAGTAAGCAAAAATACACATTAAGAACCATTAACACCAATTGTGGTTTACCTATTCATGGTTGACCAATTTCTGGGGTTCGATTTCGCATTATTATGACTCCGGCTGGGCGAAGGGGTTAACACCACAATTCCAGGCAATCCACAAAAATAAAAACCACAATGGACAGCCGATAAGGTACTGTCTCGAAAATGGACCACAAGAGATTAATAACACCGACTCCGGACAAATATAAGAATGTGATACTAATCTCGAAAAAAGCAAATACTTTGGATAAACCTAAACGCATCTAATTAAGCGCATTTAACGAACAACTCCCATAGTTCCGTGCTTTGGCAGTATCAATTGCAAATTAAAGCTAATAGCATTTGCAATATCGGAATTTAACACCAGAAAGACCTCCAGAGTCGACATTTTGTTTCGTTATCCTTGCACCAAGTTGAAAAGCGGAATTCTTGAAACAGAGAGGCAAATGCAAAGATATCTAGACGATATTATGTGCTATTAGCTTTAGTCGTGATACAAACTGAAAAGGAAATGTAGTTTGCCAAAACTATATTTTTTTCTAGAAAATAAGTTATTTTAAATAACTAATACTGAATAGAATGTAGTTATGTAGTCTAATTTGGGTGCTGCAACACAATTTTGACTATTGCTATCATTCTGAACTGAGATAATACAGTAAAATAAAGTTTCAAAGGAAATTTGGAGATTTATATTGACTGGAGACAAGTCTGATAGAGAATGGATTCGATCTTGCCTCCTAAATATCAGTCAGACAACAAGTAAGTATTTTAGAAACACAAGCAGGCCCCAACCGCTCCCAAATTCATAGGGGTATAAAGCGATGACGGACAGACGGACGGACGGACGGACAGACAGACGGTCACCCCAAACCTATAGGCCCCAATCCGAAGGGTTGGGGCCTAATAAACCATCTAAAAAGATGCTACTTACGCGGTCTGAAGCATTTCAGGCTAACTGTATAATTTTCAAAATCAGGCTATCAATAGCTGACCTAGCTTTCTTTAGGCTATCTATTGTTGGATGAACAGGTATTTCAATTTATTTATTTATTTATTTTGGTCATGAAGGCGCCTCGAAAAAATATTCCGCAATCTTGTTGGGCAATGTATTACACCCTTTCGAAAAAGCACCCCATCTAAAAAACGCTCGTTTCATAATTCCGAATTGTATACAATACTTGTCTTGGATTAATAGAATGCTCGTGTGACTTCTTTTCTGTGTGAAAATTTAATTTAATTTGTAAACATAATAATACAAGAGGCTCCAGGGCCCCCCAGGGCCACTTTCCAGCCGTTGCCGATACAAAACAGCAAATTCCTACCATGCAGGAAATAATAAGCCATCGTCGAAGGCGCAGACCCCAACCGGACACAACAAATCGCCATTTTGGCGTTGCATAACCTCAATATATATATTCACTATGCAAGGTAACACATGCTTAGGATATATAGTTTCGGAGAACTCGCGTGGAAAGCACCCAAGTCTTACATTGCAGTTATCTAAAAAAAATCGCCACTTTGGCAATTTCGGGCGGATTTGAAAAATAACACGACGTTGCACAACTTCAATATATGTATTTTCACTACAAGGTTGTATATGCCTGGGGTAAATAGTTTCGGAGAACTCGCGTGGAAACCGCCTAAGTCTTACATCAGAGTGACCTAATAGATTGGCAAGTTTTGACAAGTCGCCATTTTGGCAATTTTTTACCGATTTGAAAAATAACACGACGCTGCACAACTTCAGTATATATATATTCACTGTGCAAGGTTGCATATGCCTAGGGTAAGTAGTTTCGGAGAACTTGCATGGAAACAAAACAGCATCCAAAGTGCGACACACGGACGGACCGACGGAAGCACAGACGGCCGGACAGAGGGCAATCCTATAGACCCCCGGGCTCGCCCGGTTGGGGTCTAAAAACACAAAAACATAAAACTTGCTTTAAGGGTAACCAGTACACAAGTTCCAGAAATAATCATACAAAACTGTTACAGAAACCAAGATGACGACGTCATAAGAAAAAAAATAGCTGATCAGTCTGGCCAGTTTTGTTAATTATAATGTTGATTATAAGTAACAGTTTCTTAAGTATATTGTGCAAGTTGTACCCTACAAAAATCGGTAAAGCAGGCTACAGTCTGTCTGGGTCAAATTTCTCATTCTTGTTTCCTTGTCGATTTTGGATCTGCTACAAGTAAGAGACAGTAATTGAGAGAAAATTATACGTTTTAAAGATTTTAGGGAAACATGCCTTGAATTACTAGGAACAAATATATATTACTGACAGAGGAGGCCGAGCCAAACATTGCAAATACAAAAGAAAGTCAATTCCTGGCATATAGGCAATAAAAAACACAAAAGCATAGATTATGTTTCTAGGGTAAACAATACACAAGTTTGGGAAAATAAAATGGTGGTATGCACTTGCCAATAGCGATACAAGAGATGTCGCAGAAACCAATATCGTGACGTCAGAAAAAACAAGTAAGTATTTGTGAAACACACGCAGGCCCCAACCGCCCCCCAAATTCATAGGGGTATAAAGCGATGACGGACAGACGGACGGACGGACAGACGGACACCCCAAACCTATAGGCCCCAATCCGAAAGGTTGGGGCCTAAAAAGCTGATCAGTCTGGCCGGTTTTGTTAACTTATTGGTTGTACAACACACGATACGTTCAAATTGTCTGTTATAATATTGTAAGATATACGTTCCTCACGTATATGATGCAAAGAAAACATAACACAAAAAAGAATAAATTGGGTTTCGGTCTATTTAGGTCAAATTTCCCATTCTACCATCCTTCTGAATTTCCAGTCGCGGACTAGTACAAGTAAGAACATTAATTGGGAAAAAATTGCGGGCTTTTAATGATTTTAGGGAGCTACGTCTTGAATTACTTGGAACAAATATATGACAATGACAGAGTAGATTGAACCAAGCATTGCTGTTACATAACACAGTAAATTCCTGGTAATAAATACAACCAAAAACACAAAAGCCTAAACTTTGTTCCTTGTGTAAACAATACACAAGGCTGGGAAATAAAACGGCGGTCAATACGTGAACCAATCACCACCAGCGATACAAACGATGTAACAGAACAAATATGACGACGGTTTGCACTTGAACCAGTCAGCAAAGACGATACATTCGATCTCACACAACCAAGATGGCTACGTAACAAAAAAAAAAAAAAAACATAAAAAAATTAAAATAAAAAAAAAACAGTTGATCAGTCTGGTTTTGTTAACTTCTCTCGTGAACAACACATGATACCTTCAATTTTCTGTTACAATATAACGAGATATTATTTTCCCAAGTATATGTTGCTAAGGATATTCAAAAGTAAAATGAGTAGTGTAGGTTTACGTCTATCTGCGGCCTACTATCCATTTCTTCACACACACATACATACACTGACGTCACAATAGCAGATCAACCAGTCAACTGTGAGAGAATTTCTTGCTAACGAAATTGTTTGGCGAAGAAACGCACTTTTTCACTCTTTCTTTGCAAATCTTAGTCCCGAGTGATCCTAGTCTCATCACCACTCCACTACCCAGACTACGAGTAATCTGGGACTGCAAATCTATGCAAATTCTGATTACAGGAAAACAAAACCAGTTTGTGTAAAAGTATCGAACAGTGACTTATTCTCCAGTTATCACCAATTTAGCACTTTATCTCTTGATTTTTATGAAGGTAAAGGACGTTTGTTGGGAAGACTCTCGATCAATGGTCTCGAACTTGCACAAGGCCAAAATTGGTAAATATGTTACAGTCTATAAAGTTCAAATTTCTCATATGTATCCTTATCAATTTCGAATCCGCTTCTTATAGAAAAGGTACGATGGGATTAATAAGCTAAACCACACGTTAAACTTTCCGAATAAAATGCGTAAATTCTGCGTTTCGAAAACAAACCGGGTAAAAATTGAAAGAAATGATAGAGTTCGCCAAAATGTCAAATTACTCTTGCACCAAAGAGCAATCGGATTTTTAACAATTTTTAACAGTGCGTCACATAAATGGTCCATTGTGGCGCACAATTGTTATGGTCAAATAACAATTTTGTACCGAAAAAAATGTTATCTTGAGCTCGGGATATCGAATCCCACATTATCGCCCATAACGATGAATTTGCAATAAGCCAATTCACACTTTCGGGTCTTTCAGGTTTTGTTTCGACTGCAAATATTTTGGGATAAATTATAAAGAAATGATAAGGGAAAAACATCAAAATTCTATTTTCTTTCAACATGCACACTTTCAAATTATAAAGCCATCATAAGATCTTTTAAAAACTATTTTACATATTACTTTATTTTATTATTTTTTTATTTTAATATTCCCTTTAATAGCCAATATGTGGAGATGTTTCTGGCAAAATGGATTTTGGCAGTTTTTTGTATTTTTTATTTTCTATCATTTATTTATATCCTTATCAGGGTTGAGATTTCGCGGTCGCCACTGGCGACCAACTTTTGGCTCGGGCGACCAACTCGAAAAAACTGGCGACAACTTTTGTGCTGGGCGACTATCTTTTTAAAGTTGGTCGTCCGAAAGGCGACCAGAAAATTGCACGAAGTCTCTACCCTGCTTATCCAAACTGAATTCAGCCGAAACGCAAAAACTTTTCGGCAAAAGTCAAAGTGTGATTTGGTTAATTGCCGAGGTCGAAAATGATGCGCCAAGGTACTTCTCAGTGTGCTTTTTTTTTTAAGAAAAAGCCTGCTAGTTCGAACCTAGGTGCGCCGAAAGAGCCAAAGTCTCGAAAATTGAGATCAATTTCCATTTATATTACAGGAACAGTGACCCTTTCTGTCATAGGAAGATGGAAAAGTTCATCTGGGACTACCAGTAACCCAGGACCGTTGGCCACTTTTCAATGGTTTTTGCGCAATAACTTTCGTATTTTAGACGCGATCCGGATATGCTTTTGTATGCAGTAGATACAGGATTTCACACAAGTTTTCTGTTATACGCGAAGTAAAATGTCATGATCTACGAAAATGCCAGGCCAATGTATTTTTTTTCGGGCAGGATTTTCGAGCTGTGCCTCGCCACTTTTAGTCCTAGATGACTCTTGCTTCCCAGCAAGAGTCATCGTTCCTATAATATAACTTGTCATTGATCTCAATTTTTCAATCTCGGCGCACGACTGGGGCTAATGGCGTTATTTTAGAAAGGGTGCATCACATAAGTAACCCAATTATAAATTATGGCGCACAATTTTTATGGTCAAATAACAATTTTGTAATGAGAAAAATAGATGTTTTCTTCAGATCAGAATATAGAATCTCCTTTTATCGCTCACAACAACAATGAATCTGCAGGTGTAAAACCACTCTTTACTCCACTTTAGTAGTTTGGACGAGGTCGAAAATAGTGCGCCAGGATACTTCTCAGTGTGCTTTTAAAGAAAAGGCATGCCATTCCGAACCTCGGTGTCCTGGAATATGCGCCGAAAGATCTAGGGCCGCGAAAATTGAGATCAATGGTGATTTCTATTACAGGAACTGTGACCCTTTCTGACCTAGGAAGACAGAAAGGGTTCACTGGGACTACGCAACTTTATTCTATCTTCCCGAAATATAAATTAAGTGCAAACTGTAAGACTATCAATTCGCTTTTCAAAATGACTGCTAAGAGCTACAAGGATTACATGTGAGCATAAACCTGACTTCACCTGTGCATACGCACAGTTTTCTTATAGCAGCTCAGCATTTTGCATTAGAGAACCAGTGGCAGTTGTCAGGAGGTTCGGACAAAAAATATCGTTTCCGAGATAATTGTTGTTTTCGGGAGGTGGCGATTCTACAGGCACAGGCGGGTTCAATCTAGGTTACTGGTAGGCATACAAGGAGAGAAACATAAAATTGAACAGCACATCGTAATTGGCAAAACTGAAAATGTGTTCTTTTAATGCGAGAACAGCGTTTGCGGCGGTTGTTCGATGTTTATTTACAAACTTAAAGCCATGCCAATAAACTATTACATTCTTAATATGGGTCATAATAATTTTCATCAGCCAACAGACGAGTTTGTAATTTAACCAATTACGATGTGCTGGTCAATTTGAATGTTCCTTGCATTGTACAGGTAATCTGCCCTCTAGCTCCAAGAAGCGGTACTCTACAAAGTTTTCTGACAGAGAGATATACGATGTTATACAAGTCAGAGCTACTCGGAGCTATCTGCCCTCATGCGTACGACTCCTTGGAGCTGACCTTCGTCCGTGTTGTGAATAGATTTGTTGAAGAATCTATCAACATTAGCATTAAACACGCCTCCATGGTGTGAAATTTTACAGGGTACAGAATGGATTTCTTTCACTTCTTTTTGCGACGTTGTGTCAAAAGTGTTAGACCCTTGATTTGTTTGTTTACTTATCGATAAATGTTTCAAACTCGTTCGTGATCCTGTAGAGCACGGGAAATGGTCATAAATAGAGAAAATCAATGTCCGCCATAGTTTTGGGAGATACTTCCATGTTGTGGTATACTCGATACTGGAGGCGGTGACGCGGTACAAAAAATAGTGCCTTGTCGTCTCTGTTTCATGATGTTTTGTGTAAATATAATGTAATGAAATCATATTTAATGAATTTATAAATGTGTTACATAAAAGTTGAAATATAAATAATGTTGAAAGACAGCTTTAAAAGAAATGTATAAATAAGATATTCCTACGCCGCTGTGTTTACGTCAGAATGACGTCACTTAGGTATATAAATACTCGGGATATTCTGCAGTTCAGCAGAGTGTAATGGGCAAACCCAACTAAGACACTCCAAACTCCCCTCTGAGGAGCTAAATCACAACAGCCTAAGCTGAGCCACCAAGGCGAGAATAAGGGGCACACTTTAAAGTCTCCGCTGAGATCAGATAAGTGTACAGTATCCTCGTCGAGGTCGTCCCTTCTCCCCACTTCTCTGCCAGGCTATTGCATGCGGGTTTCGATGGTTCCCTGTCCTGGTCGGTGGCATCGGGCTGGGGGTTGTTTACTAGTTGATTAGTTCGGGGGTTTGGATGTCTGTATTTTATTCTGAGTAGTTGATAGATTAACTCTGACGTATGACGCTCCGCGTAGGGTTTAAATTGCAACGCTAATTGTAAAATATTGTTCGTTCTTATGGAGAAATAAATAAATCAGATAACAGTTATCTTCTGCGTTTATGCCGTAAGGCGACTAGTTGGATTCGTAGCCCACATCTACTGCACTCTCTCCCCTTTCCAAATAACCTTCGGTTGGCGATAAAGTAGTGATCAACCGCAAGGTTACAACACTGGTGGCAGCGGTGGGACTGAGCCTGTAACACAACGTGGCTAGGGGCAGTTTTTTTTGCCTTTAGTTATAAGTACGGCTCAGAAAAAAGCACCCATACGTGTCCGATTGTTAGCCGCTCACGCTATGTTTAACGTTTCTGTGTTTCATCGTGAAAACACTGTGGTGGCAGCACATTTTTTTCTCTTAGCGGTGCAGTAGAATTCGTTTACGTTTCGTGCGAGAATTCGTTTACTAACACTTTGAAATATATTTTACTGCATACTGTGTTTAGCTGTATTTTTTCTAGTTTAGTTAGAAAAAAAACTACAGAACAGTGTCCATAAGTACACGTTTTACTTTGTAGTGTGAAAAAAACGATCCCAATTGCATAATGTCTCATCGGTCGCTTTCTCCAAGAGGGGAAGAGGGCGCATACGCCTGTAATTTCGACCCCTACAACGATAGTGACCCTGAGGTCATTCTCAATTTCCCTGGTGGGAGGGCTCCAAGTGCAGGTGACTCGTTCGCAAGGGCGGACACTGTTCCTATCGAACAGATGGGTTTGACTGCAGGGTCCCGGGAAGGTCTAGCTGACTGGCAAGAAAGGTCTGTGAGACAGGAGCATAATGCGTCCGTTTTGTCTCAGCACTCCGTTATCTCGGAGCGGTTAGACCAACAAGAGCGTCAGTTATCGCAATTACAAAGTACACTGGACAAGTTGGCAGGTATGCTGCACACAACTCAATCCCAGGGGAATGAGCGTTCTTTTACGCCAGTACGCCCGGTAGGTCCAAGAAGACCCGAATTGGGAGTGGCGCGTAATGTTTTCCCCGTTCACCAAAATGTAGCTGGTTTTCCTGGAGCAGGGTGTATCCCCACACCGCGCTTTCAGGGGCCTAGGTTCTCTACACGGTTACCATGCCCAAATTCCCGTTTTGTCCCCGTACCGGTTACGGAACAGGTAAGGGTAAGTAGAGTCCCTGAGGTGGCCCGCCCCGTCCCTGGTCCTCGCGTTGCGTTGGCTGACCAATACAGGGACAGGAGAGGCGACTCACCGGTGTCCAGCTATAGTGGTAGGGAATCTCCTGTAAATCCCTTCAGACCGACACACATAAGCGATACCCGTAGGTGTCCCAGTGTCCCTGTGTCTGAAAGGGTGGTGCAGCATGATTGCGCAAGTGAGTCCGGCCGTCCCGCAAAGCAAAAGACTGTCATGCCTGACAAGTTCGACGGGAAGACGGCCCTGGCTGAATATCTGATTCATTTTGATATCTGTGCCAACCTGAACAGGTGGTCCGAGGTCCAGAAGGCTCAGTACCTCTCGGTTAGCCTCAAAGGAAACGCACAAAAGCTCCTGAGTACCCTTACTCCCGGAGAGCTATGTGATTTCCAGGCCATTACCACGGCCCTATCCGAACGGTTCGGTACGGAAGGCCAGTCTGAGTTGTACATGACCCAGCTCCAAACTCGGACAAAGAGTAGCAAAGAGTCCTACCAGGAGTTGGCTGAGTCGGTCTCCCGCCTTGTTACAAAGGCATATCCGACTGCTCCTACGGACATGGTCCATATCCTGACCCTTAGGCATTTTATCGAGGCCGTGACCGATCCCGACCTACGGATCAAGCTCAAGCTTGAAAAGCTACGCAATGTGAGGGACGCGGTGATGTTAGCCATCAACTACGAGGCTATACAGAATGCCGAGAAGTCCCGCCCCACAAAGCGTCAGAGCGGGTCCGTACGGCAAGTGGTCGCGAGCCCCAAACAGCCAAAGAAAGGGGGGAAAGGATACAAGTCTCGTGCTCCTGACTCACCGGCTAGTGCAAAGAAGACAGTACAGAGACTGATCCAAGTCCGAGATATGTCTCAGACGTCTTCGGCACTCACCGAACTCTCTAACAAACTAGAACGGCTAGAGAGGTCTCAGGGAAATAGGCCCAGACGTAGGCCTCCCCCAAAGCGCCGACCGCGGTCTGAGGAAAGGTCCGGGCGCAGGAGGGCACACTCTAGAGGGGAAAGCTATGACTCCAATGACGAGCGGCCCTCTCGTTCATATGAGTCCAAGCGCCCTCGTGACAAAGTGGAGTGCTACGTCTGTGGCGATCCAGACCACATCGCCCCTCGATGTCCAGAGAAAACTCGAAACAGTTCCCCTCAAAATGAGGCCCGGAGGGAACAAAATCCGGAAAACTGGTAGAGACTGGCGATTCGGGTCGCACCCCAGTCTCACAACCTCCAAGACCCACAAAGGAGCATTTCGTGAATGCGAGTGTCCTTAAGACTGGACTCGCTGGGCTATATATGGAAGGGCAAATCTATGATCAGTCCGTTGACATGATCATAGATACAGGTAGCAGCGTGACTATTCTCGCGAGCTCCGTTTTCCACAAAATATGCCCCGAGGTCCAGCCCAAATTGCTTCCCTTTCTCGACAAGCTCTATTTAGCTGATGGAAGCGAACTCCCGGTCTTGGGGATGACTGACATTCCGTTTCGGTTCGGACAAATGTGCGTTACACACGACACGGTTATAGCGGACATAGAATCCGAAGGTCTAATAGGGTTGGACTTTATGAAAGCCAACTCTTGTGAAATTAATTACGCCGAGAAATCATTCTCGATCAATGGTAAGCCCCTTTCGTTTAAGGAAAACACTGGTCAGTTTGTAAGCTGTCGCATTAGCGCAATTCAGACTGTGACCATTCCCCCACGGAGTGAGTATATAGTGCAAGGGAAAGTCCACAGTAGAGGGAAATTGGGTCCCTGCTCCGTTACGGAGCCGGTAGCGTCCTTAGCCCCTGAGCAAGGATTGGTGGCAGGCAAAGTCCTCGTCGACCCCAGTAAGGGATTTATACCCCTTTGGGTTATAAATGCCTCGGACGAACCCAAAGTTGTTCTTAAGAACACAGTTTTAGCGGTCGCTCATCCGGTGATGAGCGTACGTGCGTTTCAAAACGCCGACCGCACCACTTATACTCCAGACACCAAACGTCATAATAAAAAGGGCGAAGTTCCCAGGCCAGACGTTGCTGTTGTCAAGGAGGGACCCCTGTCTTACCATCTACAAGACCTTTTGGACCGTAGTTCGGCCGATTTCACGCCCGAACAATATGCCCGCTCTCGCAATTTTTTATTGGCGTATGGTAATGTGTTTTCTGCGGGAGGTACTGATATAGGCAGGTGTGACATTTTAAAACACACCATCCCTACAGGGGACAACAAACCTGTGAAATTACCCCCAAGGCAGATTCCTATACACCTGAAGGACGCTGTCAATAAAGAAATTGACCGATTGCTAGAGATGGACCTCATTAGTCCCTCAGCCAATCCGTGGTCCTGGTGCATTGTGATTGTCCGAAAATCTGACGGCTCCATCCGTACACGTGAGAATGTCTATCGCGGTCCTAATGACGTGCTAAATCCCCCAATCCTAAGTGCAACTTCTCCCGGTTCCATGACGTTAACAGCGTCCGAAACCCAGGATGAAATATCCCTGTCCGAAACGTTGCCTTATGGAGACATGGGGAATAAAACAAATTCACCCAGCAGTCAGGAATTATCCTATGCGCAACATCGCAACGACGATAATTTCAGGCTGAAAACACGCTATGGCAGAAAAATACGCCCTCCCAGGCGATTTTCAGAATCTAGCGAAAAAAAAAAAACACGCTTTTTCGGTTTAATTCAGTGCGTCGGTTAAAGTGTCTGGCTTTGAAGCCATGCACCTGGCTGGCATCATGTGTAGTTTATGGGAACTAACCATAAAATTAACTCCCCTGAATTTCAAACATAGCAACGTTTTACAAATGTAAATTAGATTGTATTCTGTGTGGTGCACAGATGCTCCTCGATACATATCCCGTCGATTTTACAACATTAGGCCCATTATCTCTGGCTGGTCCAGATGCCAAGTTGTAATTAGTATACACCCACTGAGGTGTGTCCCATGTTAAATGACCGGATGCCCCAGTATGAATAATTGGGCCTTATGAGTCCGCATTTTCTCCGCGCTCAACAAAGTCAATCAGACTGCTATAGCGCAATGAGGAAAAAATAACTGGTTTAACCAGAGAGCCCCCCCCCCCCCTCGTTAGTCCCACACGCGAATATACACCCGTTGTATCCTGGGTTTTAGAGCTTTCCCATATAAAAAAAAAAAAGTGGATTGTGCTATTTGATCTAAGGTGTTTGGGCCGTTTATACCCAAATTCCTGCTCCCCCCCCCCCTCATCTGTGTCCGTGACTAGTTCACGGGGGGCAAAAAGATGTTCTGGTGGTCAAGACGTCAACGCGGAAGTGCTGCAGTCCCTTGGCATCCAAATCAATAGGATGTCAAGGAGGTCCAAAGGGAACTACCCCGTGCGAGCGACCAGGCTCAATCGGAAGTAGCGTGGAAATACGTCCCGCTAACGAACAGTTCGCAGTTTCACAAGCAACTCTGCAAAATTCCAGCGGTTACAGTCGAGCATCAAGGATTGTGATTCATATTCTATGTATTTATAAATAAGCAACTTAGTATTTTGACTTGCGTCTCAGGCCTGTTCTTTTCATGCCATTCAAATGCTTTAGCTAAAAGGTAGTGCTATTTTAGCTTCTTCTTTGGAGGGGGAGAGAAAAAAAAAAAATTTATAACTCTTTGGCATGTAAAGGCAGAGCTGTCAGGTAAGTCAAAATTGCAGTTGCTGAAAGGATAATTAGTGCAAGCAGCGTGCCTAATGTGGAACATTTTCTTATGCGTGCACAGAGTATGTTGAATTCATGTTTTGCTTGTCAGCTACATATGCTTTGTATTGAATTCTATGTTTTTCTTTTCAGCTTTATATGTTATGTAAAAAAAAAAAAAAAAAAGTGTTCATAGCTTTGTGCTATGCTAACGGTGTGTAACACGGTGTTACAGTGCACACGTGTATAGGCCGTCTTATAAGAGGTCATTCTGATGGTAGTTCAGTTCAGCAGTCTTGTGACTGCCGGTAAAATTAAAAGTGTGGAAAAAAAACTTTTATTATATAAAACGGTTTTGTCTGCAAAATTTTACACGATCCACACACCGGCCTCTGTGGCCGTGATCGTATAGTGGTTGTCTCGTTCTGGTTAACGTTTTATATTTTTTTTACTGTGCTGAAGTTCGGTGGTTCGACCCCCGGCACGGGCACTCAAAAGTTTAGATTTTTGCGTGCTGGTAGCTATCCGCAAGAATGGTATATTCTGCATATAAATAAAGTGAAGTGCATATGCTGGGGTGTAAATTCCCAATGTCAGAAGACAAGTGTGTTTCTGTGTATATTAGCCAAGAAAATCTCGGTTTCTCAAGTGCTAAACTAAAGTGTTGACATCAGGTGCGTTATGCACTGGCCCAGCTAAATTAATTCAGTATTGGGATTGAGTACATTGTGGTTGCCTTGGCAATAAGGTACCGTGTACTCGTAGAAAGGAGATAGTCACTGGTGATGTTTTTGCATACAAGTGCACTAAGAGTGTATTTATTCGTTTAATATGTTCTTTTCTACAGCCATTCTGAGTTCAAATCCACGAAGAATGTTTCATGTATGATATATGTTCTGTATATATTTGAATGTTTCTGTTTTCTCGCTTAGTTATCGCGAAAATGTCGGAAGAATGTTTCTTCCGTATTGTCGGGTTTTTATGAATGAACTGTTCGTAGTAAACAGTTGTAGCTTCTCATTGGTCGGTACTGAAAGTAGTCCGTCTGTAGAGCCCGCCCACTTTACTAGTAAGAAAAGAAGGGTTCTAAACCAACTTTCATCCCGAAAAGTAATTTTTATATAATAAATGCATCACGATTTTATATTGTGTGTCCGTGTGTACAGTTACAAGGAAGTTAAGTGTTTCGAAGGCATTTATGTTTTACAATATATTAAATTTAACATTTGAACAGCATTAACTTCTTGAATTTGTCTTCTTGCGTGTTTTATAAAACCAAAAGCATTAATCAGTTGTAAATGGAGACATTCCTGTTATTAAGGTTTAAGATTATCCGTTCGACCTGTGGTCTCTCTTTTTTATGAGGGGGATAGTGTTAGACCCTTGATTTGTTTGTTTACTTATCGATAAATGTTTCAAACTCGTTCGTGATCCTGTAGAGCACGGGAAATGGTCATAAATAGAGAAAATCAATGTCCGCCATAGTTTTGGGAGATACTTCCATGTTGTGGTATACTCGATACTGGAGGCGGTG
Source organism: Protula sp. h YS-2021 (assembly GCA_949752745.1). Taxonomy (NCBI): domain Eukaryota; kingdom Metazoa; phylum Annelida; class Polychaeta; order Sabellida; family Serpulidae; genus Protula; species Protula sp. h YS-2021. Next base: position 58,790,229 of record OX457024.1, read on the forward strand.
ACGCGGTACAAAAAATAGTGCCTTGTCGTCTCTGTTTCATGATGTTTTGTGTAAATATAATGTAATGAAATCATATTTAATGAATTTATAAATGTGTTACATAAAAGTTGAAATATAAATAATGTTGAAAGACAGCTTTAAAAGAAATGTATAAATAAGATATTCCTACGCCGCTGTGTTTACGTCAGAATGACGTCACTTAGGTATATAAATACTCGGGATATTCTGCAGTTCAGCAGAGTGTAATGGGCAAACCCAACTAAGACACTCCAAACTCCCCTCTGAGGAGCTAAATCACAACAGCCTAAGCTGAGCCACCAAGGCGAGAATAAGGGGCACACTTTAAAGTCTCCGCTGAGATCAGATAAGTGTACAGTATCCTCGTCGAGGTCGTCCCTTCTCCCCACTTCTCTGCCAGGCTATTGCATGCGGGTTTCGATGGTTCCCTGTCCTGGTCGGTGGCATCGGGCTGGGGGTTGTTTACTAGTTGATTAGTTCGGGGGTTTGGATGTCTGTATTTTATTCTGAGTAGTTGATAGATTAACTCTGACGTATGACGCTCCGCGTAGGGTTTAAATTGCAACGCTAATTGTAAAATATTGTTCGTTCTTATGGAGAAATAAATAAATCAGATAACAGTTATCTTCTGCGTTTATGCCGTAAGGCGACTAGTTGGATTCGTAGCCCACATCTACTGCACTCTCTCCCCTTTCCAAATAACCTTCGGTTGGCGATAAAGTAGTGATCAACCGCAAGGTTACAACAAAAGAAATAGACATGTTGAAGATGTGATGTTTACAAATATTGCGCGACGAAATAATTTTGTACAAGATCTTCTGATTGGTTAGTCTTTGGAAATGGTTCCAACATAATTGCATAGCAGAGCAGAATCGCCGCTTCCAAGCGCCTCCTGGCCAATACAGTGTCGCTTTAGGTACATCTATTAAATCGAAATTAAATACACCTTTTCAGTAGCGCGCAGCGTGACGTTTTTGAGTCTGGAAGACATCTAATATGGCTGTGCATATACACTGCAAAAATATTACGGTTTTTTTTGTACGGACACTAGTTCGGTGGAGGTCTGTGTTCAACGGTGTATTCCTACATGAATAGAAGGTATTCTTACTCGGTTGAACGCAGATATCCACCCGTCGCACTCCCTTTGTAATTATTGCAGAGCGAAATGTGAGATATAGATACTTTTGATGAATGCAACGAGTTAATCTTTCTAATCATATAAAGGATAAAATAATTCGAAATTTAAAAGCTGCCATGAAAAATCAACTTTTGTGCCTTTCTCTTTTTCTCCTTTTCGTTTGAGTAGTGTGGGAATTGAACTTTTGACTAGTCCATCTAGAAGTCCCTTGAGACTTCTGGCCGGTCGATCTGGAAGTCCCATGAGATTTTTGGCTGGTCAAGAAGTCTCATCAGATTTCCAGGCGATGTGTTCCTCACTAGGGGAGAACATCAGATTTTGGCATAGATTTACGTTTCAGACAATTCTCATCATTTTTCATTTTAAGATCTCCGGGCTGTAAAATATTTGAACTTGAAGTTTGAGAGTTTGCTTTCAAAACGGAATGTCCCTTTTGAAGGATGGATGTATGAAAATCTAAATCTAATTAACATCTTAATATTAACCCTACGTTCTGTTAAAAACATGAGGGATGTCTCAAAGCAACTCAATTAATTGACGGGGAGTGTGAAATAAAGTCAGTTGATTCGAAGACAAAGTGGTAGCGGCGTTTTGGGACAGTTCTTTTCGTCTTTTATTGAAGCGAAAACATAACGCAATACTTACGTACCATGTCGTTTCACAAAGAGACATTGTATGCAATGTATTTTAACGACACGAAAGGCTGACAACAAATTACCTTACCAAAATTTACCCTATAAACGCTGTAGTTATTAGGTATAGTGTTGAACTATCGAAACGTTTGACGTCAAAACGGAGACACACTGTAAGCAGAGACTGAGGGGAATGTCCGTGTAGCGTAGATAACTATCCAGTTAATAAACTCTTTGTGATTTTATCAGGGGCGCTGAGAGGCCGCAAGCCCAGGAAAAAACTCTCTCCCCCTCCCGCCGGCGAAGGCTATGACCGATGTATTTCGTGCTATCTACGCCAATTCTGCACATGTTTTTTTCTTCAATAATAAGAAAACGGCGTAGTGGTTGTAGGAATACAGGGCCGCGAAACCCGTGGCTGGGTTAGATTCGTGAAAAAGCTTTAAGACTGTTACGGGTCAAAGAGAGAACTCCTCAATCCAGGGCACTGGTACCAAGAGAGGATAAGTTATATGATTCGTGAATATTCTAAAATCATAAAATAATGAGCTGACACTGGTACAAGGAGGTGACACATGAAATCTCTCAACGTTTTTGTGTGTTTAACGTTTAGTACGGCCCGTCTGCGCGGAAATTTACATCTTCGTGACCACAGATCTATGCGGCACGAATGGTTAGTGCTGCTGCGAATGAACAGTGTGGACTTCCTGAAGAAGTTGAAAAAGCCTACCAGGCAGGCTGCTCAAAAGCGGTGACGCCGACCTGAGTGTGAAAGCCCTTTAACAATATTCTGAGGAAATAATTGCCCTCCATCGGGTTCGAAAAACCGAGTTCAAAGTGAAGTATCCGTAGCATTAGGTAGCATTTGATGGAATGAGGCTTGAGAGAGCGGCTTAGGAAGCAGACGTAACACAGCAAGGCTGGTGTGTTGGCTGGTAGGGGCAGCACCGAATATAGTGACAAAACGAGATGTAAGCGTTGAGTTGAGAAAAATGCGCGGCGTACGTGCTGATTTGCGATATTCCGTTATCTCGCGGCACAGTATTTCTGACTACGGCCTGACTACTCCTGAAAGCATAATGACAGCGATTTTCGATCATGTGATAGGGCAAGCCTATAAAGTGGAGGTGAGCTAAGTCGAAGGTGGCGTGTGGCAAGCTGCGCATTCGCGAAATAGAGTCTGCAAGTTTGTTCGCCCATTTGCTGATATAATTGGCAGAGATACTGACATTATAAAAGATGCATACAAGTAGTGTTTTGTTAAAATATCCGAGGCCAGCGTATTGCGCGTGGAATGACGTGTTAGCTCTACGCAGGCGACCGTGTTGTCGGTAAGAATTGTAATCTTCTGGTCTGCTAGAAACGGCGCCCAACGTTCAATTACTAGATAAACTGCTGCTAACTCTTTAATACTCATGTGTTCTTAGGCGAGTTGGGGGATGTCCAGTGCCCAGTTGCGGTGTAGCCAGTCGCGCGTTGTGGTGGCGTGCACGAGGGTGGTGCACGCTGCTGTGGGTCTTACGCTATGGGGCTTACGCGGCGCATGGCTGGGCGTGTATAAACGTGCCCAACAGCAGAGCTTTCCGATCAGACTCTGGAGCTCCTTCTTGGACGTGCGTTTGAGAGGGACAGATGCTCAGTAGTGGGCGGCGTTCTGAGTTGCTAGCAGCTTATCCTGTGAAATGGAGAGGATGCACGCTGGAGCATCCGGCGATGGAAAATTCCGAAAGGCAGCGAGTGTCCATCGTATACACACACTGCGAGTTACCACTGAATTTCCACTTTATGTCGGAAAAGCGCCGTGAGAAAATACTCAAACTGGCGTTACGGTATTCGGATTTAAGAGCGAAATTACACGTAAAATATACAGGCTGCGTCATTTCTACTGCTTTGTTGACAGATGGGGAAACAAAACTATTCATGGATGGACCAGTGGGTTGGGTGCAATCGTGGATGCGACGAATACTCCCTTAGTCCTTGGGAACTGAGGGAATTGGCGAGATAATCACAGGTTTCGTGTCCACAATTTGCATCTGCCCAGGGAAAGTTCTTTTTATTTCTTCTTCTTCTATTTTACCCTTGTACTGTTAAAATTTAAACATTTTTCGTTAAATACAATTTAGTTAAGTTGTTTAATTTATAGCTAAATTTGTTTTAAAACAACTTCAATTTTTTTTGTTAAATGTAATACAGTTATGTTTTTTCAAGTTTATTTTATCTAGGCTAATGGAGGGGGTCAATAGAGTGATTCTGAGCAATTTGCTGAAAAGATGGTTGAATCAAACCAGTAGTTTTAAAGTGATGCTTGCTTAAAATTTTGATAAAAGACGTCATCAATGACGTCATCAACGGAAAGCATAGTCTTACTGAATATATTGTTGAAAAAAGTGGTTGAAGTTGGTCAAATAGTTATGAATTGTGTTGTTGCAGTTATCATAGCCTGGGGATCTAGAAATGAACAATGATCAGAATTGCCTGAAACATAAAACTATGCCAAAATTTGATTGTCGCCCTTGGGAGGAGATTCAACGCCTAGAAAGCTCATGAGACTTCTAGGCCGGCCAGAAATCTCATGGGACTCGTAGACGGACCGCCTAGAAATCTCATGGGACTTCTAGACGGATCGGCTAGAAGTCTCGTTCCAACTGCTTGTATGTGTTAGTGTAGTTTTTTAACGTCACAGCGTACTGTGATCTGATTCATGGGCAGCACCGGGGTATGCAATTATAACGTGTGGGTGGCAAATTTCAGCAAAATACCAAACAATTATCCTGAGTGTTATCTTAATGTTCAGGTCATTAAATCACCGTTCCCAGTCGATTAAACGTTGGGATTGACGTTGCGCTACATTTAAGAACGACAAAATTGAAACTGTTCTGAATACTGTTCTGAATTAATCTTTACAAATACACCGGAACCCCGGAAGTCGGACTACCTAAGGGACTGGCCAAAAGCGGTCAGATTTCCGGGTTGGTCCGATTTCCGGGGTTCGAGCAAATTTGATGTGTAAGAGTGCATTTTTGTTATGTTAATATTGCACCCATATGAAATGAAATAATAACGCCTTTTTCTGTTCTAGAATCATCAACTTTATTTTGACATCCAATCACAAAATAATTCAGTAAATGTTCATATTTATAATGGTCATTTTTTGCCCCTTTTATACAAGAAATAAAGATGCAATTAATAATCTGAGTATACAAATCAGTTTTTAGGAATAATTAATTAAAAAAACTTAGGTCTATTATTTACAAAATCTCTTTTTGTTTGAAATGGGTTAAACGTGTGTTCGGCACCGAAGAAACGACCTCACACACCAAAAAAAACCCGGTTTATAATCACATTGACGGAGTTTCTTTTAATCAAATAAGTCCTTTGTGTACTCAAGAAGGTAGAATCTCCACCCCAGTCAAAGCTGTCAATGAACCTGTTATCACAAAACATTATAATCCCCAATAGAGATAGCCTCAATTGATGTTTATTTACTGAGCTTATGTCATGTGCGTCGGCTGATCCGATTTCCGGGGTTCTGTCTGCATCTGGGACTCACAAAAGTGGCCCTATGGTTCGATTTGCGGGGTGTTCAGATTTGTGGGGTTTCTTAATAATAGAAACCAATGGGTTTCATTCGGTTCTGACGAACAGTGGTCCAATTTCCCGGGTGATCCTTTTTGCGGGATGGTCCGATCCCGGGGCTCTGGTGTATATAGCTTTGCTCTTATTCCCAATAACTATTATAAAAAGAACTATATTTGCAGTTGGAAAATTTTTTAAAAGTTCAAGAAAACCGTCAAAACCAATCTTACATTACTAGTGAAATGTATATTTGTCATAAAGCTTTCTCTCTATTTTTGGTAAAGTTCAGTAGTTTTCAATGAAAGCAGCAACAATATTGTATCCATACATTAGATAACTGCATTCTGCAATCCAATACCAGTTTTCCAGCCCCTCTCTCTCTTTACAGTATTGTAGAGAATAACGTTCAAGACTGTAGTCACAATTCATATCTGCTATAATTAAAGAGCCCAATAGTAAAGTTAAATGTTATTACCTAGCTATTCTATGTGGAAAGCCAGATATCAAGTACGTACGTTGCTAGAAATGTGAAGATTTAATTCTTCAAGTATTACAATTAATATTATTTATTATTATTATTATTATTAATTATTATTATTATTATTATATTATTATACACGATATTTATAGCGCGTTTTTTTTAGTAAAAACATCTAAGCGCTTGCATATATAACCTATAGAAACACCAAGTTTACGATAAATACCTTATTTGACAACATAATATCAATGAAATGTTTCACTAAAATTATAAAAAATTCTACACATATATCTCTTGATTCCCATAAGCTTGAATTAATAGAATTAATAAAACCCTGTATTGTTTTGGCCTCTTTGATGTTATTTGGAAGATTATTCCAAAGTTTTGACACTGAATATTGAAAAGACCGCTCTCCATATTGCCGTTTCACCTTAATAAGCTCAAAACAGTTTTTGGCTTTCGATCTCAGTTCACGTTTAAGGGAGTAAGGGTGTATCAAATCTTGCAATCAGAGGAACCAAGACCACTCATGGACATATAGACCAAAGTCAATGTCTTAAAAGTACACCTCTCTTTAACTGTGGACTCTTCAACATGGGACTTATATGGTCTTTTTGATTAGCTCTAAAAATAACTCAGCCAGACGCATTCATGATCTGTTGTAAGCTATTGAAACAAGCTGTTGCAATACTCAAGTCTGGATATGATAAATGACTAATGACCTTGCCTCTTCAAAAGTTAAAAGATGGCGTGTTTTCTTAATCTATCCTAAGTAAGTAAAACATATCTTGAGAAGTTGTGCTATGTGCTGCTCCATCGATAAGTGCATATCCAAATAAACACCGAGATTTCGAACGACTGGGACGCAGGTATGATATCCGAATCTAGCAAAAGTTCTCTGATTTTGATATGTGCCCAATTCTGTTTCGAAACAAACACTACGAACTCATAGTTCAGTTTCAAACGGTTGGCATACATCAATTGAGATATCCTACTTATACCACTCTGTAGATCGTGCACTGCGGCTAGTTGGGTGTCCTCTTGCTTAGGATTACAGAGTTTCCCACTTGAGTGTCGTCGGCGTAGCAGTGATATAGTAATCGTAGAATATCCATAAGTCTTCCCAATGGCATAACATAAACACTATAACGCATGGAGCCGAGCTGTGACCCTTGAGGCAAAGAACAGCTCAGAGTGACCGAATAGGAGTAGGCACCATCAGATAAGATTCGAGTCATGACAAAACTCTACCTATAATGTTGAGAGTAGTACTTCGGTTGTCGAAGTAGAATCCTATGATAAACAGTATCGAATGTCGCACTAAAGTCCAACATGCCGAGACATCTTATAAGATATCATTACACATCTTGAGCAATGCAGTCTCAGTGGAATGATTTGTTTTATATGCAAATTGATGTGGATCTGAGAGACCGTTTGTCTCGATATGTTTGACTATCTGACAGCTTCTTCGATGGATTTGGAAATATATGCCAAGTTTGACACTGGTCTATATTACTTTAGAATTGGATCTAGTGTTGTTTTTTAGTCAATGGACGCACAATAGCCTGTTTAAGTATTTCCGGCATTTGTCCCTTGACTAGCGATGCATTGACAATGCTAGTGATAATGGGGCATATCTCATCAATGCACGTCTTCAACAGGCATGTTGGCAACGAATCTAGCTCGCATCTTTTCGAGGCCAATTTCGTGATAATTTTTGAATATCCGTTTGTGATATTTCCACAAAATAACCATAGCACAAAATTTCAGAGGATGAGTAGAAGCATAGGCAAAGGCTATCTTCTGAGATATCACTGTCGAATTCATGCCTTATCTTATCAATTTTTTCCTGAGAGAAACAACAAAATTTATCCGCCAAATTCTTACTGGTATTGTGCTCTGGGAAAACATCTTTCTGTATTTCTGTTCATGATTTTATTCATCTCTTTGAAAAGCTTTCCTTGGTCACCTGCATATTTGTCAAAAATATTGTGAAAATGTGCTTGTTTTGCGCCCATAAGAATTGTTGAATAGTCCTTTCACGCTTCTTTGAATAGACGCTCAGAGTGTTCATCAACTCTCTGAGCGTTGACTCCGCCTCAATGCCTTCCTCACAACCGCTGTAATCTGGCCATGGACCACAATTACATTTCCTGGTAGAACATAAACACGCTAGGAGTAAAAACAAAAGCAGTGCCGCGGTAAATGTATTATTATTTAACACATGTGCAGTCAATAAATAAAAGTTATTGTTGTAAAATATTCACAATAGGCTGGATTGTTCTAGAAAAAAATATTGCTGTGAAATATTTATTGGTTTATGCGTAACAATTTTTAAAAAATCAGCAAAATATAGGTGGAAATCGGCCAGAACTTGGGAATCGCACGGTTGCTATTTTCCAATCAGCATAGCAAAAAATCGAATCGAAAGACCCCCATTTTTCTGGCTATTTCTGTTCTTCTAAAGCTCCAGTTCATCTGATTTTGTGGTTGTTTTAGATCGTGCAATGTTGTGGAGAGTGCCAGATTTCAAAATGTTATACAGAAAGTCTATGTAAAATTAATTGTGGTCCATGGCCATCTAGGGATCTCGTTGCTTATTTGTTAGGCGCTTAGTAGTCAGGGGAGCATATTTATCTAAAATCTCTTGGAACTCAATATTTACCTACTGATAAGAGTGTCAAGGTCCATCTCTTTATGATGTTGGTATATATTCGTTTTTATGATGTCTAAATGAAAGGAATCTACGTCAATGTCGGTAATTTTCCGAATGTCACAGTTCTTTCTTCAGGTTTTAGTTTGTCCAGCGATAGACCGCATAACAGAATATAATAATCCGAGAAAAGATCACCCACTGCAACATCAGAAACAATTAAAGACGAATTTGGGAGCTTAAAATATGATCTAATATTCCGCCTTTAATATGAATGGGGCTACGTACATGTTGAGTTATTGAGAAACTATCTAAAATTTGCGAATATCCACGTGAAATATAGGTACTTTCCCCACGATTATATTTATGTCCCCAGCGATAAGAAAGGCGGTGATCTTAGAGACACCCAGAAAACTCCTTGAAAAAGGTTTTCAAGTGAGAAGAAGGTGGCCTATATATATAATAACTAGCTTGAAGTCCTTCGACTTTCCATGTAAATTCACTACACAATGTTCAAAAGATTCAAACAGGTGCGAGGAAACATGTTTCGCCATGTATTCCTGCCGAAAAAGCACAGCTTCCCCGCCCCCTAATAATAATAATATCAGAATTAGAAATAGCTCTCAGTGTGTGAATGTGCAGAATTTATGACAGGATTTCAAATAAGCAAATGGATATTACCATTGTTGTGATAATAGTCACCTCGTAACCTACCGGAGAGTGCAATAAATGCGTTTAACGATGAAATTGTCTGTTGTTTTATGATAGTTTTAGGCTAAAGTAAATGTCCTTTATGATGTTATAATATTGTAGTGGGTTTGAAATCTAGTATGGATATACAAGACAAGATATGGAAATGCATTTATTATCGCCCATACGGTTTTCAAGGTTTACTCGTAAGCCAAATTCGCACGTTCGTGTTTTTCCGGTGGAGGTGTTGTTTCGACTGCAAATATTTTGGGATAAATTACAAAGAAATTATAAGTGAAAACAAAACTTCTGATTTTCTTTCAGCATGCACACTTTCGAATTTATAAAGCCGTTATATAAGTCAAGTCGTGTTTCGAATAATATGTTTCTGGAAAAAAGAAATTTTGTTGATTTTTGCTAGTTTTTTTCATATCATTTCTTTATGTCCTTATCCCAACTTTTCGGCAAAAGTCTAAGTGTGATTTGGCGCATTACAAGGCCCGGCTCACACATAGTCACGATCCTGTCTCAAAATTTTGTTAAGGAAGATTAATTTCGCAGGTTAAACTTGTATTTTGATCAAGGGTCTAAATACGTCGGTTGTCTTGAATAACATACAGGCGCAGAGGCGGAATTTACTGGAAATCTTCAGTGTCAGTAACTGCAAATTTCGAATGTAGGTAATCTGCCCCCCCCCCCCGGTGATCTGCCCCCCTCGACAATCTGCCCCCCGGTAATCTCTCCCCCTCAAATTTTCCATACTAGGTAATCTGCCCCCTCCTCATATTATATATATATATATTATATATAACATGCAACGACGGCTGAAGACCCTATGCAGCCAACGTGCCAGTGGAGAGAAAGAAGTCCACGAAGTTCTCCGAGGCCTAGGAAGAAATGTCAGACTTCAGTAATGGATATGTGTTATTGACTGAAAATAAAAAAGAAACGCACACATAAACATAATCAATGCATGAGAGGGGGGCAGATTACCTAGTATTGAAAATTTGAGGGGGGGGGGGGGATTACCGTTTACCGCGCATTTCATTACATGAAAATGTCCCGATAACCGTCCGGAACAATTGCGATATAATTCGCGGGTGTTCCACCACTGGTGTTACTTAAGATATCCATGCATCAGCATAGGCTCACGCGTATCTACCATTCTGTCGTAGAATTTCGATAATGAAGATAATTTCTTGAGTTATGCTTGTAGTTAAAGCAAGGATCTAGATACGTTAGTTGTCTTATATAACACACAGGCGCAGGGGCAAAATTACTAGGAACATTTAACGAACAAGCCACTGCGATGTTAAAGGAAAGTTAAAAAGGGTTTAATTTTAATACAATGATTCATTATGTTTTGATAGATAAAGCGTGTATTCTGTTTGTGGCGGTAAAAATCATATTGGAGGTTTTGGCGGTAAGATCAAGCTCTTAATTCGCTCTTGTGTCTTGTTTCCCCTTTTCCTTGACGGACTTATTTTTTATTTAGCTTCTTTAAAGAATAAATCATAGGCGTATTGTCAGAGTGCGTGATCTAACAGATTTCTACTCAGGAAAAGAAAACATTAGAATCTTAAAGCATCTCAATTCGGAATCAAAAGAATAAATATTTCAAAGTATGTTTGTTTTCCTTTTTTTTTTCATTAAAAAAAACTAAAAAAGGACTTTAATTTCCTTTTCTTTCATTTTGTCTTTTAAAAATACATACTCCCTGTGAAGAGAGCCATTTATTTACATAACAAACTTGTGTTTATTTACTTATGCAAATTTGCCAAGTTTGTTGATTTTTTTTATGCAAATAAGCCACGTGCAGGATTCGAAAAAATCGGTATTTCTGAGGAAATATGCAAATTAGCACTTACACAAGATACTGAATTTGACGGATGAAGAATGAAAATTATTTTGGTAATAAATTTTTTCCTATTTAACATAGAGTTGATGAAGTGATCAAAAGTAGGCTTAAAAATTCGGCCAAGTTTCCCCATACCTTATTTTGGCCTAAACCCCGTAATAAAAAATCATACATACTCGGGTGAGTTTGCATGAATGCTAGAATCGACGGAAAGCGTGTATGTGTGTGTTCGTGTATGTGTGTCAGTTTGTTGTGAACAAATGTTGTGTGCAAGATATCTCGAGAATGAAAAGTTTGATCGACTTCAAACTTGATTTGTTTATTCCTTAGGTCGGACGGTCCTATCAATTTCTGATGTTACATTATTAGACAGGACGCGATTACGTAAAAATATTATGTGCGAAATTTCTCAGCCGCTGAACATTGGAAAAAGTTGAAACTTTGTGGGATGGTTGCTTGGTGGGTCCGAAAGAATCTGTCAAATTTTGTCTCAAGGAGAACAAACGCCATCACGTAAAATGTGTATACATTTCGAACAAGGTCTTGTGTGCAAAATGTCTAGATAACGGAAAGTTGTATCAGCTTCAAATTTTATGTAGGTATTCCTTGAGTCAGTCGGACGGTCTTTTTACCTTTAACGGATATAGCGAAAAGCGTATGACGTCATTACGTTAAAATCTTGTAGGTAAAATTATTCAGCCACTGAACATCGGAGAGAGTTTAAACGGTGGTATTGTTGCTCGGTAGTTCAACAATCGCCAATTTTTCACTAGGCTTAGCAATTAAAAATACGGCGAATCCTGAAGATTGACATGCAAGCAATGCCCTTTAAATAGGGCGGAGAAGAACCCTTTCGGCGAAACCCTTTTAGTCTTAGTAATGTTTAAAGTGTGCTAAAATTTGTATTGGCTAAAAAAAAAAAACATGCGTAAAACTGAGTAAATAATCGCAATAATCCGTATCAAACCAATAAACTAAACACAGTTAATTATAGTTTTAGATAACTTACAAGACTAGTTATAATCCCGTTATTAGTGAAAGGCAAATAACAAGGCTCTTCAGTGGCAGACCTCTAGTTAATCCATCATCTCACGTAACATAGAGGCGGTCGTTAAATACAGTCTGCGTAATTGTTGACACTTACCTACAGCGTTAATCCCTATCTCAGATGTACACACACCGCCCACGCTCTACCCTTTTTCACTGTCAGTCCACCGGGGATAGGTTGCAAAATAAGAGGACTACAAGGGCCAAAAAAAAGAGAAATAGGCCCTTGAAGATTACGTGTTTTTTGCTTCCAGGAAACAAGACAGGAAGATGCGGAAATATAGATTTGGAGATCCTTTTTATTATAAAAAGAACCTGTACTGGAATGGCTTCTTGTTCCTTTTTGCCTGGCATATGGGCGCTTACACCTTTTACAAGTACAAAGTTAGCAAGCTGACAACAGACGAGAAAGAGACTTTTAATAAACTCAGCACAGGTGAGCTTTCCTTCTTTTATTTCGTAATTACGTTTTAACGATATGTCAGGGCGGTTTCCAGGTTTGCGTTATTGATTGTCGCTTAAAAGTTATAGGCCCAAACATCTGTATAGATCATAGTAAAAGACTGTTTGTATCCCGTTTTTAGCCCAGCTTACGTTACACACAATCTTGGGTATTCCTATCGGTCTGCGGATGGTGTCCGTTAGTTAGTTAGTTAGTTAGTTAGTTCGCTGTAAACTTTGTTTCAAAATGCATCCCCTCCTACAATTTTGATCTGATGTCATTTGTTTTTGGTGTGAGGCATCCCTAAGGGGTCGTGCATACGGCTTGTGCTTTTCTAGTCGATCGGATGATTTTTTAATTTTTGGGGAATTTTTAAAGAAAAAAAATTAAAATGTATCTCCTCCCACATTTTTGACCCAATGTCATTTATTTTTGGTATGAGGCACCCCTAAAGGATCGTGCATAAGGCTTGTGCTTTTTTAGTCGATCGGACAATTTTTGTATTTTTGGGGATTTTTTTAAGCAAAAATTTTGAAAAAAAATGCATCTACTCCTAAATTGTGATTCGATATCATTTATTTTTGGTATGAGGCATTCCTAAGCGGTCGTGCATACGGCTTGTGCTTTTTTAGTCGATCGGGTGATTTTTGAATTTTTGGGGATTTTTTAAAGAAACTTTAAAATGTATCTCCTTACATTTTTGACCCGATGTCATTTATTTTTGGTATGAGGCACCCCTAAAGGGTCGTGCATACGGCTTGTGCTTTTTAGTTTTCTATTTTTGGGGAATTTTTTAAGCAAAAATTTCGAAAATAATTCAAAATGCATCCACCCCTACAATTTTGATTCGATGTCATTTATTTTTGGTGTGAGTGCATACGGCTTGTGCTTTTTAGTCGATTTTTGTATTTTTAGGGAGTTTTTGAAGAAAAAAACTTCAAAATGCATTTTCTTCTACAGTTTGAACCGATTTCTTTTTTTTTTTTTTTTATTTGGGTTTGAGGCAGGGACTTTTTGAAGAAAAAAACTTCAAAATGCATTTTCTTCTACAGTTTGAACCGATTTCTTTTTTTTCTTTTTTTTATTTTTTATTTGGGTTTGAGGCATCCCCAAGGGGTTGAGCATACGACTTGCGCTTTTTAGTCGATCCGACAATTTCTGTATTTCTTGGGAATGTTTGAAGAAAAACTTCAAAATGCATCTCCTCCTACAGTTTTTATCCGATTTCATTTATTTTTGCTATGAGGCATCCTTAGGTAGGTATGCTTAGGGCGTCGTGAATATGGCCTGTCTTTTTCAGTCGCTCAGAGAATTTTGAAGAAAAAAATTCAAAATGCATTGCCTCCTACAGTTTTTATCAGATTTCATTTATTTTCGATATGAACCGTCTCTAGGGGGTCATGCATACGGCTTGTGCTTTTTGAGTGAATTGGAAAACTTTTGAATTTTTTTCGGAATTTTTGAAAAAAAAAAATAATTAAGTGAATCTCCTCCTACAGCGCATAAACGCATGTTAAATGAACTTGCGCAGTAGTCAGATTTAACCACCGCACATCGACGCAAGTTAAATAAACATTCGCAGTAATCCAAATTAAGTACTGCGCATCGATGCAAGTTAAATAAACATGCGCATTGGTCCGAAATGTGAACCGCGCATCGACGGAAGATAAATAAAGATGTGAACTGGTCCAAAATAAACACCGCGCATCAACGCAAGTTAAATAAATATGCGCACTGGTCCGAAAAAAGAACTACGCATCGACGTAAGTTGAATAGACGTGTGCAGTGGTCCGAAATGCAAACCGCGCATCAACGCAGCCTAAAGAAACATGCGCACTGGTCCGAAATGCGAACCGCACATCGAGGCAAGTTAAATAAACATGCGCAGTGGTCCGAAATGCAAACCGCACATCGACGCAACCCAAAGAAACATGCGCACTGGTCTGAAATGAGAACCACGCATCAACCTAAGTTAAATAAATATGGGCAGTGGCCTGAAATGCGAACCGCGCATCGGCGGAAGTTAAATAAACACGCGATTCGGTCCAAAATAAGCACCGCACATCAACGCAAGTTAAACAAACATGCGCACTTGTCCGAAAAAAGAACCACGCATCGACGCAAGTTGAATAGACATGCGCAGTGGTCTGAAATGAGAACCGCTCATCAACGCAAGTTAAATAAACATGCGCAGTGGTCCGAAGAAAGAACCATGAATCGACGCAAGTTGAATAGACATAAGAGTCGGGCATCGACATGCGTTCTGGTCCGAAATGCAAATCGTGCGTCAACGCAAGTTAAATGAACCTGCTCACTGGTCCCAAAATGCGAACCGCGCATACTGGTCCGAAATGCGAACCGGATATCAACGCAAATTAAATAACCTGCCCAGTGGTCCGAATTGCGAACCGCACATCAGCGCAAGTTAAATAAACATTTGCACCGGTCCAAAATAAGTACAGATCATCAACACAAGTTAAATAAATATGTGCAATGGTCCAAAATGCGAACCACGCATCTACACAAGTTAAAAAAAAAACATGCGCGCTGGTCCGAAATGCGAACCGCACATCAACACAAGCTAAATAAGCAAGCACACTGGACCAAAATAAGCACCGTGCATCGACGCAAGTTAAATAAACATGCGCACTATTTCGAAATGCGAACTGCCCATTAACGCAACTTAAATAACATGCGCACTATTCAAAATAAGAACTGCGCATCAACGCAACTTAAATAAACATGCGCCCTGGTCCAGAATAAGAACCGTGCATCAACTCAAGTTAAAGAAATATGCGCATTGGCCTGAAATAAGAACCGCGCATCGACGCACGTTAAATAAACATACGCAGTTGTTCGAAATGCGAACCACACGCCAACGTAAGTTAAATAGACATTTGCACTGGTCCAAAATAAGCACCGCGCATCAACGCAAGTTAAATAAACATGCGCACTTCTCCGAAATTCGAACCGCGCATTAACGCAAGTTAAATAAACATGCGTAATGGTCCGAAATTCGAACTGCTCATCAACGCACTTTGAATAAACATGCACACTGGTCCAAAATGCAAACCGCGCACCATCGCAAGTTAAATAAACATGCACACGTCCAAAATAAGCACCGTGCGTCAACGCAAGTTAAATAAACATGCAAACTGGTCCGAAATGCGAACCGCGCATCAAGGCAACCTAAGGAAACTTGGGCTGTCCAAAATAAGTACCGCTCATCAACGCAAGTAAAATAAACATGCGCATTGGTATGGAATAAGAACCGCACATCAACACAAGGTAAATAAACATGCGCACTGATCCGAAATAAGAACCGCACACCAACACAAGGTAAATAAACATGCGCACTGATCCGAAATAAGAACCGCACATCCACACAAGGTAAAAAAACATGGGGGCTCGTCCGAAATGCGAACCGCACATCAACGCAAGTTAAATAAACATGTGCACTGTTCCAAAATGAGAGCCGCGCATCTACGCCAAGTTAAATAAACATGCGCACTTGTCTGAATAAGAACCCCGCATCAAGGCAAGTTACATAAATATGCGCACTGGTCCGAAATGCGAGCGTTGTTTGAAGGTATCTATGGCAGACTATCCAGTCTACCAGAGATACCAAAAATCTGTTTCCCATTTTTCTGGGCAAGAAATCTTAGTATGCATTTATCGGTCTATGTTCTGGTCCGGTGCTAAATTAATTATTGAGCTAGCTCTTTGCCGTCTCATCTTTTGAAGCCCAATTTTTCAGGAAAATTCCCTTGCTCATGCACGCTGGAATTGGTCTTATTGCTTTTCGTAAGCTCGGACTTTGTCCTTGGACAAACTTGTTTTACTCGGATGTCTGATTGTTTCAGTAGTGTGTTTGGTTAACATATCAAAATATTTAACCAGTTCTTTTCCGCCGTCGCCCTCCCCACAATAATAATAATAATGATGATAATAATAATAATAATGGTAAAAAATAATAATAATAATAGTGATGATGATGATGATGATGATGATGATGATGATGATGATGATGATGATGATGATGATGATGATAAAATAACAATAATAATAATAATAATAAATGAATGAATAAATGAATAAAAAATAAAAATATCAAAATTTTTGAGGTAAAATCGTGTTGAGAATATGATCACTATATATATATATATATATATATATATATATATATATATATGCTCACATTCTGAATCGATGTTATTTTGTAGGTCAAAGGTACTTGTATTTTATGGGAAGAGCAGATGAAACTGTAAAAGTTGTCAGAATACGAGGGCTAAGCGTTGTTGAAAGAAAGGAAACAACTTATGGTGATTTATATGCTGCGAAAGAAGACACCTCCAAACCAGGTATTTACCTCTGTGAGACCGTGTTTCATTGTGGTGACAAGGAGTTCTGAATTCTGGCATGCTATGACTGTCAGACAGGGTTGTTGTGGGCCATTTCCTGATTGCTAGTGTGGGTACAAAGGAGAAAGTAGTATTTTGCATGTGAAGAGCAGACACGCACAGCCGCAGTACCCGCTATTCGAGTATCGAGAATGCCAGCTACGCACTACTGAAAATATGTACTTGACATAACCATAACAACATAACTGTGCAACAGAAAACATTGTGGAAGAGTGTGAAAGATACTTTTCTTAAGATACAGTGCAACCCCGTGATAAGACCACCCCGGAATTAAGACCAGGTTGTAGGACAGAATGGCAACGGACATAATGGCAAGCGGATAAAATGGCAGGCGAACAAAATGGCAATGTGTAAAAACGGACAAAATGGCAAACTAGTAAAAATGTCAGAAAGCAACCGAAACTGACGTACGGTGCATCAAAGAATCCTTTCAGCGCCAGCGCATGTTAAGGGGACAGGAGTAGTAGTGGAAGCATAATCCCTAGCAGTCGCCGTACAGTCTGGTAATTCTTAATAATAAACACAATCAGGCCTTAACGGGTGCGCGGGCGCGTACGCGCCTAAGATTTTGGCCATGCGCCTAAGAGAAAGAAGTTAGGCGCGCGCTGCGCGCCCACTTTTTGGCCCATTTAATATGATTATAATAATATTATGATATATTTTTTGGAAAAACTCATCAAAAAAAAAAAAAAAAAAGGTTTCTTGTGAATTTCAAGATCTGCGAAACAGCCACAGGTTACTCTGCATTTTACACACCATTAAGCTTATGTGTACCTATTAGATATTACATAATTCAATCCATGACATTTTTCTTTATCATAGGAATAGCGTCTTGTTAAGGGATCCTCTTTCAAGTTTTATTGTGACTCAAAACCCTTATGAAGAATACGACCCACGCGCCTAAGATTTCGCCCACGCGACTAAGGTACAGGCCTACACATTGGTAAATCCACAACTGTATTTTACTTCTACTCCGGCTGTGAGTTTCGGACACTGCGTTGGCTGTAAAAGGGCAAAGAAAATTCAGGAAAATAACATTCAAAATGGAAAGGTGGACAGAAGATAAGCTTGAATGGATTTGCAAATACAAAACAAATTGCAACGTCACGGAATATTAGATGGAGATGCGTTAACACACACAACAGATTGTAAAGCAGTTTTGCAAGCAACGTTGAATGTACAGAATCCTCAGCTGATTCAACAGCATAATCACGATCCCAATGACGCGGCCGTTCCGGTAACAAAGCGCCGCGCCCAGATGCAAGAACAGGCTAAGGGTATTTTCGATAAGCCTAACCAGATTTTATCCCAGAATTTGAGCGAAATTGACATTAATTGCATGTCGGAAATACTGCCATTTCGACGGTCCACGCTTTGCTGCAGCGCAGATCGCATGGCGCACACGAAGAAATGCCACGCGCTGTCGTGCAGAAGTGCTCGGAAATTCACCAGGAGCCTGATCCGCTGGCTGTGGTGGTGGACTTTGTAGTACAGGTGTACTTTTCCCCTTTCTTTGTGTTGCCATTTTACACATTGCCATTTTGTCTGCCTGCCATTTTATCCGCTTTCCATTTTGACAGTTGCCATTTTGTCCGTTACCATTTTGTCCGTACCTGTTAAGACCACCCGTCAATTAAGATTACTTTTTCCGGGAACCGAATTTTTTCACTAGTTTCTTTAGTGAACAAACCTCGGAATTAAGACCATCGATTATTAATTAAGACCAAAGACCACTTTTCCAGGTCCCGAATCGCAAAAGACCCCGGAATTAAGATCACTTGTGTAAAAACTGCTATTTTTCTTCCAGCTCTAGATGTTATTTTTAAGATCCATACCGTGAAAAACATGTTTAAAATTAACAGCACACACAGATATCGTTGCCTTGTAGATCACAAGTGTTAATTAGAATTGACATGGGGCAGTGCATAATGAAAGCACCTAAGATTATGTTAATGCAACCCTTTTGTAAACACAAAGTATAGTTTTTGTCACCGATTAGACACGGATATGTGATAAGGGCAAGCTGTGATCCTGGAACAGTGGACGAGTACAACTTTTTTGTGCACATAGCCTTTTTGATTTTACAACGCCGACTTAATCTTTGTGACTCTGGTATGCCTTACTTGTGTATAAACATCCAGATATTTGCCAGAAGAATTCTTATCTAACAGTATCTATAAGAACACAGAAAATTGCTCAAATGGATAAAAAACGTAGAAAACGAAAAGAACTTTTGTATAGAAGTATAAACACAACCCTGTCACTAACCAATAACATAAACTTTGATCCACTGCCCCATTATAAATAAATCACGAAGTGGACCCAGCAACCAGAACCCCGGAACTGAGACCACTTTTGGTCGGTCCAACAGGTGGCGTTATTTCCGGGGTCCCACTGTATTAAAATTATACAGTAGATCATTAAATTACCAATGGACCAGCTCGTGTGTTTTTTTTTTTTAATGATTAATAGTACGCAAACAAAGGATACATTTTGTCCAGACGAGTTCTGCGAAATTATTCGATCGAGTGTTCTGAAATTTTATGCAGTGAAAATATATATGTTGTAGGTGGGCAACGTTGTATTATTTATGAAACCGGCGAAAAAATTAAAAAAATACGACTTGTCAAAAGTGAATATTCTTCAGGAATTTTGTTAGCACGGAGAGAGGTTTTGTCCAGACGAGTTTTGCAAAACTGTTCGATCCAGCGTTCTGAAATTTTTTCCAGAGAAAATGTATATCTTGTACATGTACAACGTCGCATTATTTTTGAAATCGGAAAAAATTGTCAAAAATACGACTTGTCAAAAATGTATATTTTTACAGAAACTTGTTTGAACGAAGATGGATTTTGTCCAGACGAGTTCAGCGAAACTATTCGATCCAGCGTTCTGAAATTTTATGCAGTGAAACTATATATATTGTAGATGTGCAATGTCGTCTTATTTCTTAAATCGACCAAAAATTGTTAGGCAATGAAGGGTTTTCAATTTCAGTGAATTTACTACCATCCAATGACATTATGTGCTATACGGGGGATCCTGCCTCACTGAGCCTCTAGTTTTATTTATACTACCTGAACCCACCACAATGAACTGATCCCACGAGAGACACTGCCTGATTGCAACAGAAATACTTAATCAGGATTACCTAACTTTGGGTTTTATTCACAGCGCCTGTTAGAGCAGGCCTATTAAAACGAAGCAAAAAAAGTACAGTACACAAAGTTAAAAGTTCTAACTGTCAACTATAGTGTTTGCATTTCAGACACGATTTTTTTCAATATCTTCGCTTTCAGAAACATCCTCTGAATCACAAGAATGAAAACTACACTACGCATGCGCAGAGAGCCGTGATCGATGTACAGTCGTGGGCGGCGAAAGACTGCACTGCTAGTCTGCGCGGTCACCCGTGTGACAGCGCCAGGATGGCCGAGGGACCATTTCAACATGCTTGAGCCAGGTGGCTGTGTTAGGCAAATTCAGTAAACTTCAAAGTGAAATAGCAATTTAAAATAAAAAAAAGCAAGTGACTAGGCCCACGTATATCGCAATGCATCAGGTTTTAATTCACAGTCCCTGGTATATCGACGTGCTCTGGGCGGACCGAAATCACGGCACCGTACATCACGTCGTATACACTTTTGTGTACGTGGTAAAAAATAGAAAGGCGTAGACAACTTGAAATATCCCGCAACGTCTTAGTTTGGTATTTACACAAAATCCGTATCCATATTTTACGTTATCCGTGACATGTGTATTGAAGATAGGTCCATGAAAAGTCGTTTCCTTTTGTCTGGTTGTGCCGTTTAAGAATTAAAATCTAACGACACATCCCATAATTTTCCTGGTCTGCTGCAAAAGTTCCATTCGGCAAAAGAAATTAAAAAAAAATAATAATAAAATTGGATTATGTGCTGCCGTCATACGCGTCTGGATTTCACGGACATGTACCGTAGGGTGTAGCAGAAGCCCGTGTTTGTGTGATAGAGGCCTTAGCAGCGATATGAGTATAAATCAAACACTCCGTTGCTTCCGCTCCATATGGAAATTCTTATTGAACCGCAGCACACCACTTGCACCATTTTTCAATCATTTCTTCCTTTCGAGTGTGTATTAAATTCCGGTAGATTAACTTGCGAACCAGATCCCCTACTGTAGTTAATCTAGCGGTTCGGTCAGTGTAATGAAATGAAAACAAATGCCCTCAATTGGTATTTTTTTGCAGATAATTTCTATTACATTTAAGTCTTTGCTTTCCAGCAGGAAAGCAAGTGCATGTTGATAAGTCAGTAATTTGTCAGTAGTATATTTTTATTTGAATGAATTTTCAATTCTGGTGTGGTTATCTAACGATATGGTTAATGTATAATCCAGTTCCCGGTTTCAAGTGCGCGTGCGCAATAGAGCAAACTCGTCGGATTTCAGTGGGGGATAATATAAAGAACAAAAAGAAATATACACTAAAAGTTTATTATCTTGGCCGTGGCATATCTATAGAATGTCAAAACTTTATTGAAATGTGGACAAATTATACATGACATTATAGTGGATTTCTGGCACAAACAGAACTCTACGTCTAGATCAAAGTGATTGTGATGCATTTCTCCGGTGCCTTCTATGTTTCTCATTTTCTCTGCTTCTATGTTTATCCCTATAACCTGTGGTCCTGTTTTTTTTTGTTTTTTTTTTTTGGCGTAAATGTCGTGGACGAAACTGTGAATCTTTTTTTTTTTTTTTAATTTTAACGAAAACATTGAGTTTTTTTGGGAGTGTGGTTTTATCTAGTGAGCAGTTAATCTACTGGAATTTATGGCACATTCAATCTCAAGTCAAATGTGCGGGTATTGGTGGTGTTGATTATGAAGTGTACACTGATGTACTTTCAGTGACAAATGACGTCAGCATTGAGATCGGTGTGACACACTGTTCTAAGCTCATTTGTGATAAAGCGAAATCTGTTGATGGTTATGTTGAAAGTTTGGTTATTAGTGACATGCAATAATAAAATCACGAAAAATCATATTCTGAGTTTCTGTGTTGTTTTAGCCGTTGTGACAAACGGTCATCTGTGGACATGCCAATCCGGCTGGAGGCATTTGTCCCATACTGTTTTTGGCATTTTGGCAAACTAAAGGTATTTAAGGAAAAGTCATCCGACAAATTTGGTAGGACAGGAATGCTTGCAGACATTTTAGAGAGAACTTTAATGGGTTCAACGAGTATCATTTTTTCTTTGAAAGCAATAACCGGTCTTTCAGCTTTCAAGTGTTTATGTCTCTCTTTTTTTTTCTTTTTGCAGTTTAATTTTTTCACTGATAGTTTACAGCTATAAAATAAAGTACTGCTTCGCGCTCAGCCATAAAACCTCAGTACGATGACATGTTGTTCTTTTTGAAGAAAACTATGTAACTTGATAACTTATCACTCGACATTTTAATGTGACCTGTTCCTTGATTAACATTAACGTTATGTTTCGTGAGTAGAATTCAAGACTTAAAGGTTCTTATAATATGTGTAAAGCCGTTTTGTGTATGGTGTTATAATTAAGAAATTCTGTAAGTGTTCTTAAGCTAGAACGAAACTGTAATGATTGTTACAGGATATATTTTTATGTCTCCCACTAAGGGAGACATATATATAGCATTTGGTGTGTCCGTCCGTCTGTCCGTCCGCCCGTCTGTCTGCAGTGAGTTCTTATGAAATTAATGAGTCGATTTTTCTCAAAACATACATACATATTAGGGTACATGTCTAGATTATTTTTTTTTTCGTTTCTTCGCAAATTCTACTTTTGACAAATTTTTGAACATAGGGGAGTGGGGGGGGGGGGGGAGTTGTGCATTTTTTTCACTTTGGCAGGCTATATCTCCAAAACAGCTCGTTGGATAACGCTCAGACGTCGCAAGAACACACATATAGCGCAAATGTATACTGCAAAGTTTTTCTTCATTTCCGTTGAAAATGTATTTATGGCGAATTTTTAAATTTTTTATTTGTAACTTTTTTGGGCCATATTGTTGCGATATCTCCGAAACAGTTTGTTGGATTAGGCTGAAACGTGGCAAGAAGAACCCACATATAGTGCAAATGTTCACTGCGAAGTTTTTCTTCATTTACTGTAAAATGTATTTTTGGCGATTTTTTCCATTTTTTGGGTTCGCCAATGTTGTACTTTTAAGCAAGGATTTTTTCTCCACGTGACTGATTGGGGGGGGGGGGGGGGGGGCAGGGGAGACATATCGGTTTTTGTTTTAACAAAAACACTGGCCAGTCTAGTTTAACTTAATAGTAAGTTCGGTGATGTGAAATAATATGTATAGTGATTATTATTCGAGATATTATGCTTAATTGTAGTTTCTGTGATTTTTTAAATATTTAATGAGAATTCAGGGACATTTGTTGTTAAAAAATGAGCACCCTGTTAAATAAGTAAAAGAAAGTTATGAGTAATTAAATCATTATTAGGTCTCCTCCTTTGGGGAGACCTGTTTTAGGTGCTTCGGAACGAATAAATATTAAAGGAGTGATGCTTTATTTTAAAAAATAATCGCTAATTTATCAATTTGAGCGTTGTAAGTTTTATAAAGTGGTGTTTTTTGTTTCAAATCACATGGCTAAAAGGCATTATTGACTGTTATAAGATAAATATTTATATAAACACTAATATTATACCATTTCGGCAAAAATTAACAATTTCTGCAAAATCGTACCGAAAAAAACTGAACCAAACCGAATAATGGAAGTGTATCGAACTGAACCGAACCGTGGGCATGGCGTACCGTCACACCCCTACGCTGAATATCGGAGAAAATTCCAAATTGGAGGATATTGCTTGGTAGGTCAGAAAGATTCTGTTAAATTTTGTCCCGAGCAGAAGAAGCGATGAAGTGTCATTATGTAAAGTAGTTATCTGTTCTAAACAAAATATCTTTCGCAAAGTATCATGATGCAGTATCTTGTGCAGTTTTGTTTAAGGAGTTCTGCAGGACTCGTAATGTGGGCTAGGTAAACAAGCTGCTGGGCCCATCGTGGAGAGATATGCGAGGGAAACTGCCTCTGCGTGTGTGTCTGTGTGTGTGCGTGTGTGTGTGTGTGTTTTTTTGTTTTGTTTTTTTTTTTTGGGGGGGGGGGGGTTATCCCATAATTAGAAAGTGTAACACATATTTATATAAGTGCAAGTTTTTTACTTAATATTTTGAGGGTCATTAATGTGAATAATTTTGTGTTTTCTCTGGTCGTTTCATTTATTCCCCACAGGGGAAAATGCGATCGACCGCGTGTCGGTCTGTCAGTCGGTCGGTCTGTCGGTCTGTCATCAAGAGCTTGTAAACACGATAATTCCCCACAGGGGGAATATATGCGATCGACCGCGTGTCGGTCGGTTTGTCTGTCGGTCTGTCATCAAGAGCTTGTTAACACGATAACTTATAAACTGCTGCAAGGATTTTAATGAAACTTGG
Organism: Protula sp. h YS-2021; assembly: GCA_949752745.1. NCBI lineage: Eukaryota > Metazoa > Annelida > Polychaeta > Sabellida > Serpulidae > Protula > Protula sp. h YS-2021. The sequence continues at coordinate 58,814,645 of OX457024.1, forward strand.
TATGTAGCTTCTATGGGACCAAACACAGATCGGTGTGGTAAATGGGCCAGGTTCGTCCAAAAAAATGGACCAGCTTGACTTAGAAAATTCCAGCTCTTGACTATTGATGGTCATGTTTAACTGATGGAGGGGGGCTGTGGGAAATATGTGGGTTATGCACACTGCTCTAGTTAGGAACTGCGGTTATGCCTGTGACACTTGTGGTTTAGATGGGGATAAGCAAACGTTAGCTTTTGCCAACGGTCATTTATCTCCACTGTTGCTTATCGCGGTGTCGTTTTATTTCATAAAATGCGTTTTTACGATAAAACCGTAATTCGTGTTCCCCACCTTGAGACGTTTCTTGACCCCCCCCCCCCCCCCCTTGCTCCCGTCCCTGCTGCAAACACGCTTAGGGCTATGGGGTTATTGAGATAAAAAAAAGGAATGCGGGTTGCATGGTATCAACATATCTTTACGACTTACCTATTTCCTATTTGGCCAAATGAGGCGATTTTGAAACGTTTGTTTACATTTTCCGCCTGCACATGTAGAAAAGTTCCAATCATTTCTTTATACAGTCAATGCCTGCTATAATTAGTGTTATTTGTGTAGTTATTTGTGTAGTTGTAAAATGTTAATAAGAAAAACAAACAAGCAAAAGAAAACTTCAAATTTTCTTATAATATTTGTTGAGGTTGGAATAGGTATGGTTGCCATTACCTGGTGGCAATTCTCCGGGTGGCAATCTGCGTATGGCAGTTGTCGTGAACTCGTCGAAAAAAAAATCACTCGGTTCTACAATGGACTATTATATGTTTGCACTTGTGCAATTGTTTGAGTGCATAATATAACTCTAACGTAAAGATACAAGAGCTGGGAGGTCACTTACAATGAAGTAACCGCGGATTTTATGAGCATTTAATAGAACCGAGAGGGAACATAATAATATCACTTTGATATAATTATTCACGAAATCTTGCAGCTGTTTTTGTTTTTTTTTTCAGGAAAAAAATTTCGAATTACGACACTCTTTCAGCACCCATAAATTTAGAGTGATTCCATTAAAAATCTGATGACCTATTTGTTCATTTTTTGTAGTACAGGAAAATGTCAGGATGGCACCGACCACCCCCCCCCCCAATACAAAAACATCATTTTGTAGTAGTCTTGTTCTAGCTGCCTTCTGTCACAAAATCAATAGCACCATCCCGGAAGGATTGTTTTAGTTCGCCCCGAATGGCAGTCATATTTCCACGGCTCTGCACTGATTGGTTACCGAGCGTGTCGATGACTTTTTAACAAACTCCTAAACGGGGAGTGCTATATCTGAAAAAAAAACCTTGTTACCCCTTCAGAGTGCAGTTTCGAAAGAATAATTTTGTTTATTTTATTTTTGACACACATGCTAACACATCCCATTAAACAGTCTATAAGTCGATCAAAGTCGATTCGAGGTTGCTTGGCCGACCCGACCAAACCACAATAACTCTGGTTGTATTTTGGTTGTGGTTGGTCGCGACCACAAATCAACGTCTTACCGACGTCTTTGACAAAACGTTGAAGAGATGTTTGGTTGTTTAGATGTTGTCTTTAGTCACAATAAAGCGCAACTTTCTTCGACGTCTAATCAACGCTTTTGGTTCAACGTTGAATAACCGCAGAAAAGAGACCAAAAAAAAAAAAAAGGGAATTTCAAGAGCATACTTTTTCTCCAACTAACTTTCGGGAAATATTCATTGAAATCGATTTCACACGTGTCCTCTGTGACCGGTTGACCCGAGGGTGGGGCACATTGTCGGAGGGGGGGGGGGGGTGATCACATTATGGTTGTCGCTGTCTTTGGCGACGAATCTAGATAGCTATTTTCCCAACGTCTATAGAACGTCGCTTTTCGGACGCCTATCCAACCTCGGAAGGTATTTTCGACTTCTATAAAATCCAAACCCGACGTCATGAAGGCGCGACATCTATCCAATGTCATTAATAGCTCCATTCAAAACAAAATGTTCTTTAAACATAATATATATACCAATTTTTCTTCTTTTTTTTTTTTTTTTTTTTTTTTTTTTTTTTTGTCTTTCTTTCTTTATATCTTTCCTTCTATCAAACTGCAAGCCAAATAGTTTATGTTTATTGTACATGATTTATTTGTTTGCTTACATATATATGTTTGTGCTCCATTAAAAAAAAAAAAAGATCACTGAAAAACGTTTCAACTTCAAGCAGGTTGTTAACGCGGATGGATCGAGATCTTAACACCGACCCAGTGTATCATGCAGGGTTATGGAAATCCCACATTCGGCGGATGCCACGAAGCAAAGGCGAAATATTGTGGAGACAGATAACACAAAAATCGTTGACGTTTCAACGTTGCTTGCGTAACAACGTCATGGGAGTCTGCCATTGTGGTTTGATGGCAAGATGTTTACATTTAGGGTAATTTGTCAAAAGAAACTTTGTATGGCTATATTTAATGGCTAGATTTGATATTTGTCATTAAAATGTGTAACTATATACTCTGATTTACAAACATGGGATCTGGGGTGACAAAAGCAATAAACCTCAGAAAAACAACATATGTTTGCGAAAAAATAAATGAAGATACAGTTGTAAAAGAAGGTGCTGCTAATGCCGTGGGGACAAAAGAAAATTGTATTGAACTTTCGAAACAAAATGATGAGATCACTGAAAACTTTATGCCATCGGAGGCAACACAGTCAGAATCAGACGTGTCCTATGTCAAAGACAAGAGGGCATTAGCCACCGGAAATGTACTTGCAGTTGATACTTTTAAAGTGAAGAAACTGCAAACTTTGCATAGAAAGTCTGTTTCGAACGCGACATTGAATTCAGAAGATTTCACCACATTCGAACTGAAAAATGAAACTGCTCCATTTGCTCAACAGAAGCCGCCTGAATTTCTGACAAAACAGAGATTTAGCTTCAGCACTGAAATGCCTGATGTGATGATACCTTGCAAGAAAAATCTTAACATGGTTGCACAGGAACCAAAGAACTTACCCGAAGTCAGTACATTTTCTTTATTCCATCTAAATGACCTGTGGGAAGGTGAAGTTCAGGGGCGTTACAGTAAGGCCATTCAATCGCGGTTGTACCTAACAGCGTTTCATCTAAAAAATAACATCTTACCATAATAACATCTTACCATCTTCAAATGAAGGGAGAACCTGATTTCACATTTCGCAGTCATCAACCTCAAATCTGAACACACGACATCTGAATTTCTCGCATCCAGATAAAAAAATTTTGAATTTCACATCCGTGATTTTTAGACAGGGAACACTGCTCAGATTTACATATTTTAAAATTATATACTATATATTATATATAGGTTTGCTGATGTCTAAGGCAATTTTCGAAGGATACTTGGATAATGTGAGTCCATGAATCACCCCGGCCTTTTTTCTCCCACTCTTTTCGGTTCGGTTCGGTTAAAAAAAAAAACGAAAAAGAAAAACCGCGGTATTTTCTTTTTTTTTATTTATTTATTTATTTTTTTATTTTTTAGTTGTTTTTTTTTTCAGTTTAATTTTTTCACTAAAGGTAGACATCTATAAAATAAGGTACTGTTTCGTGCTCAACTATAAAACCTCAGCATGTTGACATGCTGCTCCTTTTAAAGGGAAATGCGGGTATCTCTGCGCCATCTAGCGACCGAAATGCGCATTACATTGAATATCGATGAGTTTGAATCCATGTGTATACAGTATAAATAACTACTAAATCCGTCTAGATCGAAAAATTCTTTTCAAAGACATACAGCGTCGTGTCCAGAAATGGTCTGTATTAATATTTTGTTCCTAGAAGGGCCTGTGTTGATATATTGTTCATTAAAATCATATTACATTATTTTCACCACTTATTCATTGAGTCAATGGGATTTTATCAAAAAGATTGTATAATTCTCTTATTGATTCAGTGACATATATTTTTTATTAGCTTAAAACATTTCTTATGACGTTTTTTTTTCAAAAGGGAAAAAATGAGGTAATTGTCAATTGTGGCTCTGTGTGAATTGTGCATTTTGATTGAAATTTCTTGGCTTTCCCAATGGTTTCTATAGTAAAAGTACGCGACCTTTCAGCGTCTTTATTTCTCTTATAACATCGTTGACCCCCCTTCTTCTTTTCAATTTTGAATGTGTACCCTCAAAGCATTAAACTGTGAAAGTATGAAGGAAATGTCAATTGCAGGTGAGATACCCGCATTTCCCTTTAAAGAAAAATATGTAAATTTGAGCAGTTGAATATTTGCCAAGTGTAATTTAAGATTTAAAGCTTCTTATAACATGTGTAAAAGCATTTTGTTATGGCGTTACAATTAAGAAACTCTGTAAATGCTCTTAAATTAGAACAAAACTGTAATGATTGTTATAGGATATACTTTAACTTAATTGTTAGCTCGGAGATGTAAAATAATACATATATTGATTGTTGTTTGAGATATTTTTTGCTTAATTGTAGTTTCTGTGCCTATTCAAATTTAATGAGAATTCGGGGAAATTTCTTGTTAAAAAATGGGCACCTAGTTACGAATAGCAAAATAAAGTTAGAATTAATAAAATCATTATCAGGTCTCCTCCTTTGGGGAGGCCTTGTTTTTTTTTTGTTTTTTTTTGTTTTTTTTTTTGGGGGGGGGGGGGGTTTCATCACCGAATAGATATTAGAAGAGTGATACTTTATTTTGAAACCTATTTTCCAATTGATCAATTTGAACGTTGTAAATATTATAAACTGGTGTTTTTATTTCCAGTCACATAGCTAAAATGCGTTACTTACTGTTAATTGATAAATATTTTGCTAAATACAAATATTATATCATTTCGTCAAAATTTAACAATTTCTGCAAAATCGTATCAAAAACAAAAAAAAAATCGAACTGAAGTTAACTGAACAGAACCGTATAAATGGCGTAAAGTCACACCCCTATATGTTAGTACTAACAACTCGGGGAATTAGTCCCAAAATTCAACGGTTTTGCAATTGCTCAAAGAAACGCAATCGGTCAGTGGAATTTGTTGGACCATACACGTATCTTGTATTGCAATCTTTATTTTACTATTCATATATATATATATATATATATATACATAAGGTGCGTTACTTGCCGCAAAAATTAGCCTTACTCAACAGTGTATAATTGGATATAAAAACAAATCGCGCACATGGAGTGTAAATATTCAGCTTTTGAAATAGTAAGTCATGGAAGGCATCGTTAAAATAGCATATACAGTTATGTGCTTAACGAAAAATTGTTGCAAACTAAGCATAAGGGACGGAACCTATACAGATCTTTTTGTTGCATGTTAAGATATGAATGATTTTTGTTTCAGAAATGGTCCGTGTTTCCTCTGCGAAAGCAAAAGCTGCAGCAACATCAAATCGATAAAGCCGAATGGCGAGAAATTACTTTACGCCAGCAAACAAATATAAACCACGTTACTCACGAAGAAAAGGATGGTGATTCTTCGCGATATCTGGGCAAACCCGCGCGAAATGTTGTTCTTCCACACAGTCAACCAGCGATGCGTCTCTCGCCGATATCGTTACCAAATACAGGCAAAAATACAGACAGCTACTCAGATGAAGACGATTTTATTGACACTTTAGACTGGGACTTGGGCAAAGAAGATGAGGATTATGTATCCCGAGGAGCTAAAAAATACCTCGGTTATGCTGCTATGGGCAAGCTTGCAAAACAGATAAAAAAGGAGGAAGATGCCCTAATGGCTCGAGCTAAGACACTGGAACTCCAGGCAAATGATGACGAAGTTTCTCAGTCCTCAAGCTCCAAAATAGAGCCTGTTGTGGAGAAGAGTTGCTGTCCTCAATTCAACCCAGAAGACAGTAAATCCCCAAAGGCTCTCTCCCCTTGCGGAGATGTGGTTAACATTACATTGGGTCGTGACGCGAAAACCACCGGAAATCATGAGATTGGGGATATTGAAACTGGAGCTAATAGCAACATTGTTGAAACAATAAAAAAGACAGCGCATGAATCTAACATACAAGCGGAAATAATGAACAAACTAGGGCAAGTAGAAAAATTGATATTTGATTTGGAATTGCTCTGATTATACACAGATACATTGACAGAAAACAAATCAAACGCGAGATGAAAACAACGGTCAACTCTTGAAAGAAAATATGAAAAAAATTAGAACTCTTTATAATCAAACGTTGGTGTAACCTCAGTTCAAGCTTATCAGGTGAACATACCGCAAAAGTCTAAAATCGGCAGCCTTAAATTTCATTCATTTAGGTCAGGATCCAAGTAGATTTATGAACAGCCTTCAGGTCATTTTAAAAAGCCCCCTTTCATGAACTAATGCTCAGAGCGCACTCATGTAAGTGATTTGAAGTGTGAAGAACTGTTTGATTTATGAGTGTAGTTTGTGTAGAAAATGAAATGGCAACACTCCCTTTGTTCAAAAACTTCTCATTTTCTGAGCTTTCAGTATTAGAGGGTGTTTTTGTGATTTTGGGCGATCAAATTGCAGAATTGCAAACAAGGGACTGTTTTTCACAATTCAGTATTCTGTTTTCATTCTGACGTTTTATTCTATTAAAACGCTTTTTTACGATTAAAAGTGTACTTTGCGTTCTCCACTTTTATATGGGTTTATCGTGCAACTCGAAAAGAATCTCTGTCTCAAAAAAATTATCATTACAACTTGAATAGTCCCTGTGTGAATATCGACCAGTCCGAATCGTTGGTACCTTTGTACCAAGCTTCATTCAAGTTTTGTTCCCAGGTACCAATCACAATAGTAATATGAGTAATAGGGGTCGGTTGGATGGGAAGCTAAGAAGCTAATAGTGGATAACGCGAATTACGAGTATTGAAATAACATAAAGCACCCATATAACACAGGGAAAACACTCGTGATATGTTTTACCAACCAACTATAGCGTACACAGAGTGAGCAAGACAGAACCAAGTACTCATAACCGTTTTTGAGACCAGCACCTGGGGACAAAACGGACCTTAAGAAGCATAAAAACAACGCGGTCAGTCTTTAGGCGAAAAAAAGTTTCCAAGCTCATTGGCGTAGAACAGCTGGTGCTGACCTTGTTCTAGGTCTTTCTTGCTGTTGCCAGCACGGCTGCCAGGATGACGGAAAAAGCTTTACTTCTGTTTAGCTTTGCCCTTACAACTAGGAGTGTAACTTACCGACCGCTGATTCGACAAACGGACCCATTGAAGACAATCCAGAGAGTTGTTGCTGATTGAAATCTTTTTGACAACACTCAACAAATGAGTTCGGAGAAGCCCAGCAACTCATTGCTTACTTTCCTTTAATGTTTCTTACGTTCTAAAGTCAACTTTTGATTGAGTTTTGCTGTGTACAGTTATAATGACACATTTAATATAATTGGAAATGGTCTGCGTAGAAGAATCCATATCAAACTTTTGCATGAAAGAAATAACTAGAGCTTTCGGATTGTGTTTTCTGTACTCCCACGAAAGACGCAAATACTTACGAAACTCTTGGACTGGATAAAGAGAGACCAAGCCAGGCAATGTCTCTTTCTCTTACAGCGCTGGTAACACCATATGCCTGAACGTACAGAGGCCTCCTAAGGCAATGTCGTTTTACCCTGCTGTAGGTTGAAGGAAAATCTTTCGCCACTCGCCGTTTGCTTTTGATATCTGACGATCCAGGACAGGATTTCAGCCCCTTTTTTTGCCTGACGCTGAGGCTTAGAGAAATTTTGCGTCGCGTTCTTTAGTGTGATTATATCGTTTCCAAAGATATCTTTCAATTGTAGGTAATGCAACACCAGGAAAAGACCTCAGTTTGCTAAGTTGGCCCCCGAAGGCGGGGGATGGGGGTACTTTAAAATGTTTGAACTACATAGATAACGTCTGACCGCAAACTACCAAGCAACTGAGAAGAGACATTCTGGTTAGACCAATAATCCTATAAAAATGATGCGTCGCAGAAACACCATAGACGTTTAGAGGTAAGTCACGAGTTTCACTATGCCTGTCGTCCCCAGGGCCAGCCACTCGAGAAGCGTCGTAGCTACAGGGCAGAGAGAGGCAGAAATCTTCCCATCTCGTCTTGAGTGTATGCTCCTGGAAAGAGATAATGTCCAGGAGGGGGTCTTGTCGAACCCTCGATTGTTTAGGTGTCCCTCTCCACTAATGGATATCCACACGGTGCGTTTGTTAGGCTGCTCTAGTGCATGCAAGGGTATTCAATCATCGGTATAACGGTACAGGCTGTGTTTTACCGAGCAGTCCATAGAAGGATGAAGTATGGATGAAAGCACTCGGCCCTCACCGGCCTCTAAAGGCTTCAGTTCCCTACAGCGGCCTAAGATCGCATTAACTACGCCTTTACTTTGAGCGCGATGAAGGTTTCGGACTGATTTGTTGTTCATCTCTCTCGGCCACCGGAGACCCGCCCTCTGCTGCTGCCAGTATAGCGATTTCCTGGATTGCATCCCATAATGATACGTCTTTGGGAGCAATCGACGTGGATTGGGGTTTCGGATAGTCTTCCTGTAGTGGCGATGGGGTGCACATAGGGCGTCTGTCTGCTGCCACAAGATCCTTCCATAAGCACTGGGCTTTGCCTGGAGAAAATAAAGAGTCAACTTCTCGCAGGAGGAGCTGGACAGAAGCCGCGATCTTCATCGCTCGAGAGGCTTGTCTCCGCTTGTGCTTTCAGACTTCCAGTGAGAGTGTAAATGACTCGCTTTTCATCACGGGGGATGAAGGCAGCGAAGAAGTGTGAATCTGAGAATGTTTTCCTCTTCCACACGTTGCGATTGAGGTATCACGGGGGATGGAGGCAGCGAAGAAGTGTGAATTTGAGAATGACTCGCTTTTTGGCAGGTTTCGAGGGAGGTAAGGCTTCTGGGTCTGTCTTGGACTCAGTCATTAGTTGAGTCGGCCGGTTCGTAGGGTTGAGGCATCCACCGACAGCAACACAGGGAGCGTAGCTGGCTGTTCCCATGGGCGTGTCATGGCAGGCAAGGGCGTGCGTGTTTGCGTCTTATGCTTCCTGGCTAGCATCGCCTTCTTCAGTTCTCGAATCCACTCACATGAGTGATAAAGCACTCACCCGACTCCGGGGCGTGAAGGCCACATCTTCTTTCTCTATCAGTAAAGACGATAGTAACAAAATCTCAGTCTCTTCGGTCTCTGTGTTTTAGCCGTATCCTGACGCAAGGCTGCTCATGCCTTCTCTAAAATGAAAGTTCATCTTCCAACAGGAGATAAAGTACAGCGAATGTCTCTGAAGTTGCCCTTTGCTTAGTATTTTTGGACTTGGTCTTTAGCACATCCGATTCCTTTCCCCTATCCGAGCGAACTGGGGAGAAGACTTGACCAAGCCCAAATGAGCTAGCTTCCAACGATAGTGACAGAAATTTGCGACGTACCCTCCCCTTAATGTTCATGGTTAGCAGCTTATGCAATGCCACCCAGTCTTGGGGAGATAAATGAGAGCACTCCACACAGATTGGATCAAACAGTGAAATATTCCGGTCTTTCCTGTACCTCTCACAGAGTGTAGGTTGATGGCGGCGGATGGGCAAATGTACGAAGTCTTCGCCTTGCCGTAGTGAATACTCTGGCCTCTAGTGTCTCTGACAGACAAGCACACTCAAATAATTGGTAAATGATATCTGTACCCTACCAAGCTACTTGCAGTTTGATAATTGGGGCTTGGTGACACCTAACTTGTGTGAAAGCAAATGTGGTCTACATGTGACCTAGCATAGACCAAGACATACCAAGGCTTGGTAACTGAACCAAGGCCTAGGTGTGCGCTTGGTACTTGTTACTCAACCCATGCTAAGGGTGGATATGTGGCAAGTACCCCGCACCAAGGCAAAACCAAGACCCAAGTACCCGGCGGCACGTCTGTGAGGCTCCAGGGCGTCAGAATTGGCCTATTAAAGCAGCTTTTTCTTGATCCAGACACGGTCAGGTGACCTTGTTTACTTCTATAGTTACCGGTAGTCTGTTAGGATGCACCATGCTACGCTGACAGATTACTGGGAGACCCAGAAATCTGCGAATAGCTTGAGGTCAAAACAGATATCCGTGGACTGAGATTACCAGTGCTCCTGTGGTTCGTCAGCGAACTCGTACCACTCCAGTAAACAGGTGGAGAGCCTAATTCAAATCCGATTGCTTATTACCCCGGTTCAGTTGCTCATTCAAAATCAAAATCAAAGTATTTGACTCATAGTCTACAAAGAAGTTGGTTCAGTTGCTCACTCAAAATCAAAAAGTTTTCTTTTAGTATCTATCAATGTCTTTCAGTGTCTGGTAATGCCACAATGTTGTGAGTAGGTTAATCCCCAGCTGAAAGCTGCTAATCCCATAGTGTCGGGGCGATGTTTTGAGCAGGTTTCCTGCATGTGTATAAATAGGAGGTTGATTTTGTTTGTTATATGCAGTTCCAATCGCTAAACAAAACAGAAGAAAAAATACTAGAAGTTGTAAAATAAAATGAAAAGGTGAAAATAAACCATTTTTGAAGAGGCCGTTCAGTTTGGCTCTCGCTGAAGAGTTGATGAAAATGCATATTTCTATCAGTTTATATGTTTGTGAATAAATGTAAAAATACAAATGTTTAGTATTTTTATTTGTTATTATTTAAGATTATTGTTTTCTGCATGTTAGCAACTTTTGATATGGGGGTAACTTAAATTCAGGAGGGGGTAATACATATTCGAATTTAAGTTACCAGGGATAGCTTGAATTCGATTTTAAATTACCGGGGAGGGGGGGGGACTAATAGAAAAACGAGGGTAATCTGACATCTTTACACCAGGACTCTTCGGGCTATAATGAGAAAACCTCTTTTAGAGTTACATTAAGAACCCAATATAGACGTGGAGATAAGCAAATTCAGAGCTTTTCCGAGGTAAAGCATTCATTTGTCAAAAAGAAAATTCAATGAGGAGAACATGCGCACTTCAATCGTCGCTCCTCGGCATAATAGTGGAAAAAAGACTGAATGAAGTCACAGTTATTACTGGGCTTTACCACTACTGTTACTTCTACTACAACTACTACTACTACTACTACTACTTGTTATTATTATTATTATTATTATTATTATTATTATTTCAATGTTCCAGTTCTTACATCATTTGAACGTGCTCTAAGCTTATAACAATGACTGATTGAAAGCGTTGTTTAAATGTTCAACCGATATGAAAAGCAATTAAAGAGCCATTTGGCGACAATCTTTAACATGTCTATGTTGATTGGAAAGCCATTATTAAAGGAAGAGCCTGACATTTTCATAGGTGTATTGCTCCAGAATAAAATGACAGGGTGATTGAAACGAGCGTTTGCTCAGACCAGATAAGCTTTTATTGTGTTTACCTTGCTGTCGAGACTCACAATATTACAAGTGATATGGGCATTTGGTAAACTTAGAGCATCTGGTCGCCAATTGGTCTCTTCATCAATTAAACAATATGTCAGTGATTATCTGTTATTAAAAAAGTGTTCTTTGAATTTGCCGATAACAAAATTACCGCGTAACATTTAAGGGCAAAATTCTAATAATGATAATAATAATAATAATAATAATAATAATAATAATAATAATAATAATAATAATAATAATAAAAGAGTATACAGAGTACGTCTCAGGACGAATATCTTCAAAATAACCAAGTGAAGTTAAAGTCATAAAAGGTTTCACTTATACGAGTTTGGTTTCTATTTTGACTAGTTAAAACCGATGGACACCACAAGAAAAATTGTCAGCGGTTTAAAACAAGAAGTAATGGCTTCTTTTCCAAGTAAACATTCTAAGGTCTGCCCAACGTGAATTTGAGGTTGGGACGTCGACCAGACAAAACCACATTAGCCCTGGTTTGATTGGTGGCGACCACAGAACAACGTCTTACCAACGTTGAATAAACTCTTAATAGACGTCGGATAATGTCGGATAATCGACTTCTATCCAACGCCTTTGATAGACGTTGTTTCGACTTCCATAAACAACCAAAACTCGGCGTTGATGGAGACGTGTATCCGACTTTGGCCCAACGTTGTAATGTTTAATGTTTAGTTTTCTTTAATGTCTGGTTTCTAAGTGAATGGAACCATTTTCGTAAAACTGACACACTGAAGGAAATATTAATACTGCATTGTATGGAATATGCATGAAAAGCAAATACAAAATACTCGGATTTAGAATCGCAGTATCAAGCTGTAACAAGAGAATTAACGTTTGTTAACTTTGTTTTTCATCCAAGGCACAAAATTCATTCAAACCTGAACCATGTCCGGGATATTTGAATGTAAATGCACCACCACACAGTCGTGTGCATGAAACATGCTTCGCTGCTTACACTCTTTTTAAGTATTTCCAATTAGGTTTATTCTGTCCCAGGAGAATCAGAGAGTTTGTTATTAAGACCTTTACTTTAACATGTATAATTAGAGAGTGAAAGATTCACTTCATTCATAATTTTGCTAGCAATTATAGAATTATAAAATTATAGATAAAACATCAGCATTTTTTTCTCTGTTTCAAGGTATCCCAAACTTAATTTTTGAGAAGAATAATTTCAATGAATGTATTTGCAATATACGTGTTACCTTCACGATGCAAACTACTTTTTGTACTGCAATTAGTAAGGCAGAAGAAAGTTAAAATTTTGTGACACCTTTGCATTGTTAAATTACGAGTCAATTAGAAAAAAACGTAATAGTAATCTGAAGAGCTTCAAGCTCTCACGAAGGAGCCCATACGCTTCAAACATATTTAGTGGCTAACATTTCACGTTATAACTATTGAAGAATTTTCACTTTTGTGTGTTTACTTAAAGTAATTTTGGCTTTATAAAGTTTGGTTGCATCTTCAAGTTCACTTTCGCTTACGGTAGCGAAATCGCTTCTTTTTTTTAATTTGTATGTAGGGTTTGAAGAAATAAACTAAGATAAATGAAGGCCTAATACATGAAAGGTTTTTCTTATATGAAGGGCTGTTAATGTAACTGGAATTAATTTTTTTTAAATTTAGCGCACTCGTATTCGCTAGAAGATTGAAAAACCAATCTTATTTTAAAGTTTATGATCTTTGTACGCAGAAAGGTATGGAATGCCATTTTGACATTTATTAGGCAATTATTGATATCTAATATTAATTTTTGATCTCAAAAATTGATTTTTTGAGATCAATAATTATTTTTTCTCTCCGTAATTATATTTTAGATGTCTCTAAGTGTACTCTTGATCTCAATAAATCAATGCAGATCTCATCCAGGATATTTTTGTTGAGATCAAGAATATATCAAAAATATAATTACAGATAGCAATTTGGAAAAATTAATTATTGATATAAAAAATACAATTTTTGAGATCAATTATTGATCAATAATTGCCTAATAAATGTGAAAATGGCATTCGATAGTAACAAGAGTGTTACTACGTTATAATTTCATCCATTTATGTTTCCGTGAAAGTTCACCCAGCGAACAGGGTCGTTTGAAAACGAGTCTAAGCGTTTAAACCACTTGGTTGCTTTCTAACTGTTTTTTTTTTCTATTAGCACCACATTATAACGAAAGGCTAAAACAAAGTTCTACTATAGGCATAGATCCGAAGTGTCCGAATCCAGTACAAAGCACATCGGTCCTATGATCTATCGCTATTGTAACACAAACACACTTTATGTTTCGGATGGCCAAAGAGCGCGGAAATAACTTGTTTTTTCACTGTCTGATACTTCCCTGTACCTTAGTCACGCAAAACAAAAAGGGTATACTCAAAAGCCTTTGTGTGAATGGGGCCAGTAAAGCTTTTTATGCACTTAGAGCAAAATTTACCGATCATTTCTTTATACGGGAGTGCATTGTCACTCAATGCGTGTTATAGTCTAGATCAACAGTAATTAGACCGATTTAACTACCGAGTAGCGAAATTTACGCCTGGAAACACAAAATAGCAAAAGAGACGGCTTAAAAATATTCCACTAAGCTTATAATATTCCACAAAGAACTTCGTTAAAAGTAATGCGGAGAGGCCTCCCCCTGCCTTTTTAACGAAATTGGCACTCTGTACGAACCACGTCTGATCTGTAAATTAAACCCCTTCTCCGTATTTTTTGTACATGCATACTACACTGCTCCCTGGGTGGGGCAGGAACTGTGTCAATTCGGTGGGGAGGAGGGCAATTTTGAATTGAAACTCAGGAAGACTAGAACGTGCACCACTTTATCCTTCTAACCATTCCGCGTCTTTTCTAACAAGCCAGTAATTTTACTGGCTACTTATGACCTCGGTCTAAGTCTTGGTAGAGCACGGGGTGTTATTATTTAACTACAAAAATTGATTATATTGATTTCAAACAAAACAAATAAATCTGAGATTTTATGTTTATCAAAATGTAAATAAATGTGAGCGGTAAACTAACACCCTCCCTTTTTGTTATTTTTACCTGAAGCCAGCATCTGTTGCGGCCAGAAATGACCTCTCTATTCAGAATCTAACGCCATTTTAACAGTGATCGATTCTTTCCGCCACGGTTTGAGAGCCGTCTATTAAGTCGCACACACCACTACTTTCAACATCAAGCCCTCTCCCGCCCCCCCCCCCCTCCTCATTCGGCTCCTATCTTCCTCCTGTTTTCCACCATTTCGCACAATTTTATTTCGTTAAACAAACCCTCAGTGGGCTCTTGGCCGATTTTTTTGGCAAGAGTTAATCCAAAGTACTTACGCAAATTTTTAGACTTTTTAATCCCTCTGTAAGCAAAATATGTGACTTCACCCATTGACTATAACATAACGTATGCTCTACCACAGACATGGCATATGCTCTACCACAGACATAGCGTATGCTCTACCACAGACAGCGTACGCTCTGCCCCACTCCCCCTCCCTTACGTGTGAAATACATACTTTATGGATGGCCCTAAAATGAATAGAACGGAGTTACAATGTAGAATTTACATTACAATAACCTTGTATTTTACATATAATACGAAGGGTAAGTAAAATAAAATTACTTCGACCTGTGGCGCACCTATTCACAGGAGCACATCTTTTCACATTTTTTCACTTGTAAACAGTCCATATATCCAACACCACCTGTATGAAATATCACGTTTTGCCTAGTATTAATATGATATCTATTGCAGTTGGTATATGTAACTTTTGAATAAACAAAAACCTGTGAAAAAAGTAACATGAATTTTTAAAATGCAAAAATATGCGTAAAATGTCAGATTTCTTTTTAAGTTACTAAATTCAAGTTCTGTTGCATAAAATGACAATGTGATTTCGACGAAGTAATGAAGTAAACATAGCTGTTTTGCACTTTTGCTCAAACCCCTTTCAGCAGAGAGCCAGCGACAATTTAGACCGTCATGCATCCCCGCACGAAAAGTCCGTACAAAAGCGTATAAGATCGTATAAGATCTTTGAACGAAATTTTCGTATAAAATCGTACACGATAGTATATGAAATTTGTATGTAAATTAGGTAGCTTGCAAACTATTGCGTACTGTTGCATACTACCGCATACGTTTTGTCTGCTCAGACTTACTTAGAAACCAAACATAAACATATAAAAGCATACAAAAGCATACTTAACCATAACACGTCTTCCATGATTTTCTAATGTGAACAACTGTATACAGGTGAATTTTCTTCTTAAAATCTCACTTTTTGTCTGATGTTTTGGTGCAGCTATCATCTATGCCATAACGCAAATACCTTGATCCTGGTTCCTGCAAGTAAACGTGTTTTATTCTCCCCCATTCATCGTTTAATCGCTGTTGTGGATGTTCACTTGTTGTCACATCGGCGGCTTCAGAGGTAGTGAAGTTTTTAAATTTGTTGATTAGACCTAATTGGCTCATTCTTAATTGCTATGATAACTGCAGACTTGCACTTGGCTCAATGAGACAAAATCGTTCTAATTCGTACAAAAGCATATACAAGCATATTTTGGACAAGCCGCAAAAACCACGCCAGTCACTAACTCGTACAAATGCTAAGAAAAGCATTCAAAAGCATACTGATGCATACCAAAGCATACTCAATCCCACATTCGCTTACTAATGCATTTAAGATCGTGTAAGATTTAGTATGCTTTAGTTTGCATTTGTACGGACGTTTAGGCAGCAGACGATAGGCAATGATGCTGAGAAAGATGTTTTCAGAAGCACATTTAGAAGGATATTCGGGTGATGACTCTCATCCATCCTACCCAAAGAAAAAACTGCTTAATTCTGAGTTTCCAGAGAAAGCCTGCTAAACTCATGATTCTCGTGATTGTGAAACTCGACCCCTCCCCCCCCCCCCCAACGAATATCTTGGATCCGTTCCACCCCCCATACTGATGCTCAGGAGGAAAGTTCCACTTCTAATTTTAAGTATGTAATTATTCAATTCCTTGAGCATTTTGATTGTTGAAAAAGGTAACAGTAGAAAGACTGCTTGTGATATTAGATTTTTTGCAACATATAAAGCTTAAAATCTGAACCAGAAAGGAAAAAAATGATGGCTAACGAATGGCCAAAGTTATAAAAACAATCTTGTCACTCACAAATATATTGCCCACAGCATAACTAATGAGTATCAAATAATATTTCATGGCATGGGAAACCCGTATTTTTAGGGTTTTCTCCAACCTGAAGGCTAACGCTTGACCATCGTTACAGAGACAGCATACCATGAAACATTATTCTATTACAGTTAATGTATATGTTAGGTCCGATCTGCCTATCCGTCCCATCTGCAGATGGGCCTGTTTCGTTTACGGATCGCCAAACGGGAGGCCCATCTGCAGATCGGCCTCCCGTTTGGCGATCTACAGATGGGACAGTCCCGTTTGCGGATTTTTAGTTGCTTCCCATCTGCAGATCGGACAGGCCCATCTGCGGATATATTGTTAAAGAACCGTATTTTTGTCACAAACTTTTATTCTACGAACTACTTTGGCTATTCCACCTTGCAACGATCACCCTCGGGAAATATTTTCGAAGTAAGTTATTTTACAGGTTTTCTATTGAATAAAATATTGCAGGAAATATTATGTGAACTATGACTGCATTCGTGTCACTTTGTTGAAAGTGTTTAGCAACTTTAGTTTCTATACGACTATAGCCAATGGGAAAGGTGGTGGTGAACTTTTCGGCAAATGTTTCGCCAAGTGTTGCCGGGGGTAGATATAGTTCTGTGGACATGGGTCGTTGCCAATCTATCTGTAACTGCTTGCTCTTAGCATAGTGCTTGAAATGAGCGTCAACAACTTTTTCGGGATTTTTCAAATGACTAATAATTCTCATCAGTTAATAATTTTCTGTATATGAGTATCAACTCTAGACCGGTTACTCTCAGAGTCTTCCATCTTAAGTTCCAAGTTTATCATTCAGCTATCCTTTTTATTACCATAAGATAATATAACATTTTCCATGTGATCAGTAGAGAGAGAGAGAGAGAGAGAGAGAGAGAGAGAGAGAGAGAGAGAGAGAGAGAGAGAGAGAGAGAGAGAGAGAGAATACAAAGAAAAGAAAAAATAAGAAAAATAAAATGATTTTGGGGGGAATAGTCCTCGTGGGGAATTGTCCTACGTTGGAAATTGTTCGGGGGGGGGGGGGGGAATCCTCCTGATTTACATGGATTAAGACAATCCCTTTTGTTCACAGCGATAATCCCCACTTGCACACCTTCGTTTGCAATTTGGTATAAGTGTGTGGTTTTTCTGGCCCTTTTCTGCCCTTTTTAAATTTTGTTCTTCTCTCTTTTTTCGTATGATGGTTTCCAGAAAACCCCTTCTACAGTGTTTGACAAATTGAGATGAAATTTGGCACACGGGTAGAGGTGAATCCGCAATTTATTTTGACCACAGAGGTCAAGACAAGATCAAATTGAGGTTAAAGTTGTTTTTTTCCATAAAATGGTTCCTAGAGCACTCCTCTTAGGGTATGAATTAGAGGAACTTTATATTTGGTTCACTTATAGACAATCATCAGTTCTCGGTGAAATTGCAAATAATTTTGACCTTGACCTCAAACGTCAAGATCAAATGAGGTGATAATATTTTTCAAAACGCCTATTAATCCCGAAAAGTGCCTACAAAAAGTGCTCAAATTCCAGCTTGAACATATAAAACGTACTACGAACGGGCAAACCTCCCATTCTGAAGCTTGACCTGGGGGTTCAATGTCAAAAGTCACGTGACCTCATGTGCCGTTAATGATAGACCGACGCATCTCTAAAACGGTTAGAGATAGAGCGATTTTGAGCTCATTTCCGACCCTTTGGGCCTAAACAACGTCACGTCACATCAGAGGTACCTGGCTGACCTTGACCGCGCTCACGGTCAAGGTCATAAACCGGGAAGTTGACTATTATCTCGAAATCGGTCAGAGACAGAGTGATTTTGAGCTCATTTTGGCCCTTTGGGCATAAACAACGTTACCTAAGGGGTACCTCGATGACCTTGACTTTCAAAATCATGGTCAAGGTCAAAATTATTATTGTTATAATAATAATTATTATTATTAACACATTTATATCGCGCTTACAATGGTATAACCCTAAGCGCCGACAATATAGGTATTTTAATAAGAAATTAAAAATTAAAAATTAAAAAAATTAAAAACATTGACTAGATAAAATTGACATTAACACATTAACATTAACACATTAATTGTATGCCAGTCTAATAAGGTGAGTTTTAAGTAATTTTCTGAAAGCTAAAATATCACGTTCTTGTCTTATTCTAAACAGTAAAGAGTTCCATAATTTGGGGGCGGCATTTTGGATTGCTCTTTCCCCGCAGCGCTGATTAGATCGACGCTCTTGGAGAAGATACTGATCCGACGACCCTCAGGCTACGCGATGGAGTGTGAGGTGAAAGGAGCTCTGTAATATACTCAGGTGCTGAATTGTTGAGGGCTTTATGAATCAAAAGGGCGACTTTAAACGAAATACGCTGCTCAACTGGTAACCAATGGAGAGCCATGAGTTTATCGTTAACACTTTCTTCACTACATGGTCTCACAATGCGTGCAGAGTGATCAAGGATGAGCTGAAACCGCTTGATCTGCGTTTTAGTGAAGTTGATTAATATACTGTTGCAATAATCGATGTGACTGATCACCAACGCATGCACGAGTGGTTCAAGTTTAATGTTCAAGTTTATAAAAAAAAACCAGAACTAGCAAATGAAAACAGCTGATTTATTTGCATAATCTCATACTCGCTTTGTGTCTTTGCAAACGCGAACGAATATCACGTATCCGCTGTAGGTAGTAGTTGCACGTTCGAACAACAGAGTTTATATGTGCCTCCATTGTTAAATGCGAGTCAACGCCCTCCAAGCCTCGAGCAACGTGGGAACGTTTAACAACGTCATTGTCGAGGTGTAGGCTATGGGTACTGATAATTTTCTCCTGTTATAACCAAAACTTCATTTTTGTCCTAGTCCAGTTTAAGTTTATTAGCGGTCATCCAGGACCCAATATCTTTGATGGCGTCAGAAACTTGAGCGATGGCAGTGCCCTGTTCTGAGACTGAGCGTGGATTGAAGGCGTTTTCTACACCAGAATCATCCGCATAAAAATGATACGGTAGTCCATGCGATTTTACCAGAGAACCCAATGGCTTGGTATATTGAGAATATCCTCGTGGTTTAATTTTGGAACCTTGGGGTAGGGCGCAATCCAAGGTAATAGAGTCCGAAAATGCACTACCAACCTTAACACATGCACTGCGATCATGAAGGTAAGATGATATCGAATCAAGAGCTCCACCTTCTACACCAAAGGAGCACTCCAACCGGCGTAGATAGATCTCATGATCTACGGTTGCAAAGGCGGGAGAAAGGTCGAGTAATGTGAGAAACACAGCTTAACGGTTATCCAGTTGGATCAAAAGGTTATTGAACAACCTATTGAAAACCCAAAAAGTTGAGTATTATCTTGAAAACGGTTAGAGATAGAACAATTTTGAGTCCATTTTCGATCCTTTGAGCGTAAAAAACGTTACATAAAAGGTACCTCGGTGACCTTGACTTTCTAGCTCACGGTCAAAGTAAAAAACCGGGAGTTGACTATTATCTTGAAAAGGGTTAGATATAGAGCGATTTTGAGCTCATTTTCGACCATTTTGGCCCTAAACAACATTGCATAAGAGGTGCCTCAATGGCCTTGACCTTCTTGGTCACGGTCAAAGTTAAAAACCGGAAGTTGTCCATTATCTCTAAAACGGATAGAGATAGAAGGATTTTTGGTTCATTTTCGACCCTTTGGGCTAAAGCGACAATAAAGAACTGGTAATGCGACTTTGAGACTCTTGGTCATAATTTAATATAAATATTTTCTTTAGTGGTTTCTGCAAGTGGGCCATTCCGCTATCTAGCGGAATTCTGTCTAGTTATTATTGGGTCCATCAGAAAAGCTTAACTTGACTAAGGGTGATATCTGTGTTACACAGATCTATTCGCTGATATTTGAGACAATTGTATATTCCTGCTATAAGATATCTCCGAGTCTTGTGCCAACAAACAAACAACCATCGAAAAATATGGGTCAAAATGTTATTTTTTCAAGACATTACCCTTTACCTTTTCAGACACATACAAGGCTGAGTTATACACGAAAAATGGGGGGGGGGGGATCAGCTTTGTTTTAGATCTAATACGACACACATATCACTGTGATAAATGAAAATACTGGAAGCGATGACAATGAAATGCCTTCAAAAATCTCATGAAATGCTTTCAAATGTCCTCATGCTCATCGATTATTTATAGATATTCACAACAAATGTCATAAAAATCCATCATCAATTTTTAATAGTTAAGCATTAAAACAGCAATGTGAAGATGTAGGACACACAAACAGAAGGCTCTCAAAACTGAAGTCACCTCTTATCTTGCTTAGGGCAGAGCACAACAAAAATATTTTAAGCATACAGGTGTGTTGCTTTTTATACATACAAATACACAGTTAACATTGTAAATATTGAGGTCAAGAGCATCGATCCCAAGGGGATATATTGTTTAAGGTAATCACTCCAATCACTCTTTTTTTTTTTTTTTTTTTTTTTGGTTTTACAAGTGCGGAAAATTATAATTACAGCTTATAAAACTCTTGTATCTTCGCGTAAAATTAAACAGTTAAGACACTTGTAAAGATACAGCAAGGATACGAGTTCCTCTTCACATGTTGTATACATGTCAAACATCGTATAAAACTTTGGTCTGTCTGAATTCATAAATCACATTATCTCGCTTGCTTTAAGCAATTATTTTAATGTGTTTACAGTTTTTTAAATATTCATTATATTCATTATAGTTATATTATAGTTATATTCATTACTTTGTGGCTAGCTCTCATCACTATGGTTCTGTGTAATAATGTGGAATTTTACATCGTTTTGATGATAACGTGAAGTTTTGCTCAATGTAAGAACCTCGGGTGACAGCTACCCCCTCCCCCCCTTCCCCAGGATGCACAACAATTCATGCTAGTAAAGCCACGTCGCAGTTGAATATTGACCAAAAGCAATGCTGATATCTTTTTTGCCCGGAAGAGGAAGAGGAAGGTTAAAAATCTGTTCGCCAACTTTGATGCATATCTGTCAACAAACAATTAAACATTGGAAAATTGGAGAATCTATTCTATATCATAAAGGGTAATGTCTTTACAGAAAAGAGTAGCATTTCGCGCTCCCCTCAGCCTTGCTCATTGCTCACACTCGTCTTTCAGGCTCGTGTTGCTGGTGCTGTGCTGGTGCTACAGACTGCAGAATGGTTTTTCGGAGCAATCCAAACGCTTGTATGTTTTTTTGCATTGTAATGTGTTACAAATTTTTGCTTTTCTGCAAAAGCACTTCCCTTTTAAATTATATTGTTTAAATTTGTCAAGGCTAAATATCACATTTTTACATTAACCAAACCAATTCTTGATGAAAATCAACATTAATCGTCTTTATGTACATTGCCTTTACATACAAATAAGGCCAGGATTTTTATAAATTCCTCGTAAAATATAAGTGACGGTTCCAATTTCATTTTTAAGAGATAAACCACACGTCTGGTTTTAAGAAAAAAAAAATCGCAGCGAGTTATCGTTCCTGAAAATACATTTTAATTAAATATCTCTTACGGCAATTACACTCCACATTTCACTCGTTTTCGCATGCATGTAATATACTTTCATGCTTTGGGGTTATTAAGCATAAATAAAATTAAAAATGAACAACACATAATGACATGATGCTATTGGAAGACCAAGTCATCACTTCACTCAGGGTGTGGCCTTTTGAATGGTTCAAGTGTAATGTATTGTAAAAAAAAAAACAAAAAAAAACTAGAACTAGCAAATGAAAACAGCTCATTTATTTTGCATAATCACATATTCGCTTATAAATTTAGTGGGAAAAACAAAGCCTTAAGTCTTCTGATATCACAAATATGTTTAGTTTGAGGAAATTATTGTCGGAAAGCGCATTTGGCTTCATCATCTCCGAATAAATTCAGAACTTTTCTTCTTTATTTTCTTCTTTATTAAAGAGAAAAAACTATTTTGTAAACGTCATTTCTCAAAAACACACCAACAGGTTAATATTAGACGCTATCACAAAACTATGAACAATTTAATATATATATTTAACTCCCTGTGCAACATATATTTCATGTATATTTTAATTTCTTGGAAGGATTTGTCACGTGACTTTTATTGACACGTGGTCTTTCTCAGCCAGTAAAAGCCTTGTTTGAGAATAAATCATTTCGCGTTTGCATTGGACACAGAGTAGCTGCCGCGGTCTCTCGCTCGGGAAATTCTGTTTTGTCACGTGAGTATTCTTTGGCTGGATTTGGAAAATTTTATAGTCATATTTTTTTTCAAAATTATCTACTGGTCTGTTTCTTCTCAATATTGTTCAAAATACCTTCACGCTAATGCTTCTTGAATGAATTAAAATGTTCAACAGTCAGAGCTTAACTTGACCTAACCTAAGATTGATTTCCTGTGTACACTTTCATTGCATTGCTTTGGAAACGACATCTATATTTCATGCATATAATAATAAACACTTCCCAAGGAAAACTGTAATTATTCAATGCAGCAAAACGACTACTTTTGGGCTATGTGGTTATTTTTAAAGCCGTTTATTTCAATACTGAATGAAAACAATGTTATGTAAGAGGCACTTATTGCTTGTTAGTAAAATTTTTCTTTTCAGCAATTTCACTTGCTGCATGCTGTTAAAACATCCATACAGTGTATTTGTTGTCTGCCGTGATTATACCAAATTACTGCATTAGTAACATCCATATTTCTTTGTAAACTGCGCTGAGAATAATTATTTCATAACATAAAATAATAAATATAATATAATGTATAATTTAAACAACTACCAGCCTGAAAAGTGTGTCTTCGTTAGAGTAGGGATAGAATGAGAGAACTGAGCCACCTACCCCCTCCCCCCCACCGTGAGAAAATTTTGTAATTTTTGCATATTTTTCCATTTCAGACGATTCTGAGCAAATTCCGGATGGGATAAATTCAAAAGGTTCCTTTACTATCTTGTTAAAAAAAACCTTTTGCATATATCCATAGCCATATTTGCTGAAAAGACCTTACCGCGGGGAGAGAGTCTATGCTTAGCGCTGAACTTGTCTCACAGAAATGTAGCATTACACCAAAAAAAATCCATGGTCGAAGGCGCAGACCCCAACCGGACACAATAATAAGAAAAGCTACTTATCAAGTCTTGAAATGTTATTCCAACGTCGCATATTTCAATCGGATGTGGCATAACCTGCATATAATGAGGTCAAGCGCAAAAATATTCAAAACATTTTTTTTTAATTTTTCAAGAAATAAAAAAATAACGCTTCGCCGCTCAGCTCCAATACTTGATCTTTCTAGGTGCAAAAGAAAATTGAAATCGGTTGAATGGTGCTGGAGATATAGCGCGTACAAACTTCATATATTAAGGTCAAGCACAAAAACATTTTAAAGTTTCCGCATTTTTTCAATTTTCCAAGATATCCAAAAATAACGCATCGTTGCACAGCTCCAGTACTCGGTCATTCTATGTGTAAAAAGAAATTGCAATAGATTGAATGGTGCTGGTGACATAGCGCGTACAAACTGCATATAATGAGGTTAAGCGCTAAAAAATTGCAAAATTTCCACATTTTAGTATTTTTCGAGAAATTCAAAAATAACGCTTCGTCGCACAGCTCCAGTACTCGGTCTTTCTATATGGAAAAGAAAATTGAAATCGGTTGAACGGTGCCAGAGATACAGCACGTACAGAAATCGGACGGACGGACGGACAGACGGACAGACGAACGGATTGACAAAGGTCAATTCTACAGACCGCTCCGGGTTCACCAGGTTAAGGTTTAAAAACTACTTACTAAGTTTTGAAATGTTAATCCAACGTCGTATATTTCAATCGGATGTGGTATAACCTGCATATAATGAGGTCAAGCGAAAAAAATTTCAATGTTTGGAATTTTTTTATTTTTCGATATAGCGCGTACAAACATCGGACGGACGGACAGATGGACGGACTGACAGAGATCAATCCTATATACCCCTCCGGGTTCACCCGGTTAGGGTTTAATAAATTTAGACATGTGTGAACAGGGTGGACGGATGTTAATATGAGACATTGCAGATATTGCCAACTGCTAACATATGATGTTTAGTCAGATCAATCATTTCTGGAACAACTAGACGTGAATCAGACTCACATTAGTGCAACCGTACTGTATGATGGTTTTCCACGGGCCGACCTGAATCATGCTTACATGAGTGCAGCCGTAATGTGTCATGATATTCCACCTACGGACTCCCCCTCCCTTCATGAACGAAAGAACTGAGCCAAGCATAAGCTATAGGGCGAGAGAACTTGGCCATCTGGCTCCCCCTCCCCCCTCTGATTCATGCGCAGGCATATGATATATAGGCACATCATTTCCCATCCCATCCATAATATGTAAATGAACAACTTTAGTTAAAAAAGAGGGGCTTCGCTTGTCTGCTTATTTCCGGTAATAGAAATTTACCGACAGTCGTGTTGTTTGCAAACTTTTTACCATAGGGAAAGAAGTTTAGTAATTTCCATTGCCGCTGCACAAACGTTCAAACATGCCAATTTCTCCTGCGTTGTCCAGTTTGTTGTATGACTTCGACTTTGAGTAAGTCTAAAAAACCCTGCCATTATCTCTGAAACGGCCTCAGTTGAGACCTCATTAGCTTGGAGAATATATTCATAAAGTAAATTGGCAATGGCATGCCATTGTTGTTGTTGTCATTGTTGTTGTTGTAATTGTTGTTGTTGCTATTGTTGTTGTTGCCATTGTTGTTGTCATTGTTGTTGCTGTCGCCATTCTTGTTGTTGTTGTCATTGTTGCTGTTACCGCCACTGTTGTTGTCGTTGCCTTTGTTGTTGTTACTATTGTTGTTGCCATTGCTGTTGTTGCTGTTGTTGCCATGGTTGTTTTTGTTGTTGTTTCCATTGCTGTTGTTGTTGTCATTGTTGTTGTTGTTATTGTTGTTGCCGTTGTTGTTATTGTTGCCATTGTTGTTATTGCCATTGTTGTTGCCTTTGTTGTTGTTGTTGCCATTGTTGTTTTATCATCATATATTTACACGAAAGACATTTTTTATCATTTGAAAAGTTGATATGGAATCGAAAGGATGTATGAATGCAACATTTGTTCGAAATCTTACGATTGGCCACAAAGTCTTTAAAGGCATTTAAAGAAGCATACACTTCAGAACTGAATGAAGAATGGGAGATAGATATGAAAACTCAATAAAAACACCTTTCATGGAAACTTTAGACGAGTCTTCTATTAAACGTCAAAGAGATAATATGGCTGAAATAAATGCACACGCTTGTATAGAATGTGGTGCGTTATACAACAGCGAAGAAGCTTTATCCACGCATATGAAGCAGTGTAGCGAGGGTGACGATAAGAGCAGTTCTGACAGTGTGTCAGGAATGGACTCTGTTTGGCATGATATGGTTCAATAAGTATATGATGATCATGATGACAAATTTCAAGAAAAGGTTTTAGAACATGAAGAACAAGGGTTTGAAGATGCGCCTCTGTTTGGCATGATATGGTTCAATAAGTATATGATGATCATGATGACAAATTTCAAGAAAAGGTTTTAGAACATGAAGAACAAGGGTTTGAAGATGCGCCTGAAAGTGCAAGTGATGACCTTCGACCCATTTATAAGCGTCGACTAAAACAATTGTTTATGAGGCTATTCAAATATACCCAACGTCTAGAACAAAGCGGACATTGTCAAAATATTTTAGAAGACTTTAATTACTTTGTTGATGGAAAACATTATGAGTACTCAAAGGCACTAAAGGCGGCAGTAATGCATTCTTTGAGGAGCTTCTAGATAAAGAGGAAGATGATGACAGCAGCGACGAAAAAGTGATATGGACAGTGAGGTGGAACAGAGTGAAATAGATGAAGAACATTAGACTTAATTGACTAAACTTTAATTTAAACAATATTAATTTAAACGCTATCTTCAAAGTGTATCAATAAAACTATTAAATATATGTCTTGATTTTGATGTTTAAAGCAGTTTCAACGTTCTTCACATATGAAATCACAAGAAGCTAAGGTCCCTGGCGCGGTTTTAATTCACCCGTAAACTTTTTATATTTTTTCCGTCTTAAAAAAGAGGTCCTGGCGCGGTGTGAATTCACCCGTAAACCTTTCATTTTCTTTTTTCCATTCTTATGGACAGACCCTGACGAGGTATTAATTCATCCGTAAACCATATACCATATATTATATATTATAGTTAAGTATAGTATTATTATGTATTATAGTCAAATATTGTTTGAAAAAAAAATAAAAAGTTGAAAAGCATCATATATGTTTTTTTTTATTTTATTGAATATCACAAATATTTACACTTATTGAGAACTACAATTATTATAAACACCAAATTAAAATATTAACATGTATTGAGAATAAAAACAAAAATATTTCAAATACATGTAACATATTAGCCCACTCAAAGAAATGTAATGAAAACTGACATAACATTGATCCAATTTAATCGCTTTCACATCAACATGGCTTAATAATGTCAATTCAGTTAAACCTTCTATAGCCTTTATCACAGTCCACATATAAAGCATAAAGTCAATTTTATTTGAACCACGTATCAATTGTACATGTTTATTTGGTTCAAAGCTAATTTTCAAGTTCTTGCCAAGCATCAAAAACTTGACTCCAATGTTTTGCACTGAGAGTGATGGAATCAATACATATGCTAAGCTCATCAAACTTTTGAAACTGTATACAGCGTTCACCGTCACGTTCAAAGACTCTCACATTGTAATGTTCTGACACTTATAGAAGAAATCCTGCTATTGGTAAGAATTCAAAGTAATCCCTCACCAAGGCTTGATCTTTAGGAGATAGGATAATGTAAGTTCCACAAGAAGAGATTGCCAGGTCACGTAAGTGATTCAGAGATAGTTTCATGTTTGAATTCATGATGATAAATGGGTTCTACTGAAGCGTCTTCTGAATGTCATTACATTTATACACATCTATCTGTGGAGCACGAGATCCACTGACGTCATTTGCTTCTTCAGCATTTGCCAATCTTTCAATGAAATCAAAATTCCCTTCTTGGTAGGATATAACCTCCCAGATGAATGATCCGTAATATATTCACGATTGTTATCCATCACTTGCTGTTGATATTTCACCAATTTATTATATGTTTCTCCATAACCGGTAAATCGTCTACACTCATCTTCTTCTTCATAGGCTTCGTAGTGGCAGTTTTACGCTTAGGTTGTCGCATGACTTTAGGCTCTGCCTTAAACTCCATTTTTCGCTTTTTGCGAGGCGGCATGGTAGCTTGTAAACCATTTCTTTTTGTCTTTCTAAATTGTGGTCGCCTTTGAAGCTGTTTTAGTGGTAGTGACTTTAACTTAGACTTTGCCATGGGCATTGCCTTAGACTTTGCTGTAGGTATTGTCTCAGACTTTGCTATAGGCTTTTCTGAAGGCATTGCAGTGGATGGTAGTTGTTGCACGCATGTTCACTCTTCAATATTTTGATATAGAATGATTGTTATGTCTATGCTATAAAAGTTGCATAATGCCCATGAGCTAACGTGGTGTAACCATCATGCAATACGTAGCGCTTATCACCAAATGGAACAAGACCACAATTACTTCCGCCTTCATTGCCCAATAACAGGAAGACTATTAGCATGGCAGCTGTACTTTTTCGATAATGTTATGATTGTTCCGGGCAGTCAGTAATAAACCCGTGACATGCTTATGTTCCCAAAGGTTGCACTAGAGGCATGCTTAAACTCTTTGCAATCAAGCGTATTGTTTTTGAGAAATATGACGTCAAAGTTCAGTAATTTATTCATGTGATCGAGCGACCTCGAGATCCATGGGTGCCCCTATTTGATGCGAGATAACAAAAAATCCAATTGGTCAACCCCCAAATATTTTGGTGTTTTTTGCCTTCTCGAGGGTTAATTTGAAGGATTTAATAAAGCTTGATTCCCCACCAATGTTGTAGAAGAAGTCAGATTTTGAAATTCTATAAAGAAACATATAAGTAAATTAATTATGGTCTTAGGCCAAATGCTGATAAACAAGGGTCAAAAAGCCAAAGTTGCTCAGAATCGTCTGATACATGTAAATATGGAAATACGGGGGGGGGTCAACGTACAGTTCTCTCATCCTATACTTTATTATCTGTTCTCTTGTTTATGAATTTTCCCACGAGAGGGTGAGGGCTAGGAGTGGCCCAGTTCTCCCGTTCTATACTTTATGCTTGGTCCAGTTCTCTCGTCCTATACTTTATGCTTGGTCCAATTCTCTCGTCCTATACTTTATGCTTGGCCTCTCGTTCATGAATTTTCCCACGAGGGGGAGGGATGTAGGTTCCTCAGTTTTCTTGTTCTATCCCTATTGTTAGAATACATCTATACAAATTAGACTTCACAGAGAGATCATGAAAACCTGTACCTTGTGTTTTCTCTTGGAATATCCGTTGCTTGAATGTTCATATCTAGTTTCTACTACACACAAAAAAAAATCAGTGAAAACAAACTAGTGTAATGAGAAAAAAACATATCGGCTGATTTGAGGAGGTCCCCAATCTGAGATTAAAGTATGAAAACCCTTTAGTTTCTTATTGTCATGGTGACACCAAACACCAGAACAAGCAAGAGGAAATAAATATCCTCAGTTTCAATTGTGAAATAGAATATATACGAAGTTGCTTCTTTAAGTGAATTAATCTGTGTCCTTATACTAATATGCATTTGGTTTTAGACACTTAAATGTGTATTTGACATTGCAAAATATTTGTTCGGCTTGTTTTTGCACAATACGGATATTTTTTCACCACAACTAAATTTCTTAAAATTTGGATATTTGCATAGGAAGTACTATCAGATGACGGCGTATACCATAATAAAGAAAACTTGTTGAGCAGGGACACATTTTCGGTGATTACAACAACAATGGAATGCATAGTTTAACTTAGCATTTTTGTGAGAAAGAGTATTTTTACCAGTTTTATGTCTAATTTTGTGCATGTCACTATTCAATATTTTAAAGATTCATAAGGCAATTTTCAGCTGTTTATATGACATCACGCTGGTTACCTTACGCACTGATGTCAGAAGTACCGGGAGTTTCCAAAAAGAAGACCCCCTACATAGAAGCCCCGCGGCTTCTATTTGGAAACTGTTTCCGAATAGAAGCCCCTAGGGCTTTATTTAGTTTCAATATCAGAAGCTCAAAATGCCGAGTTGCCGTTTAGAAGCCCAGGGATTCTTTTCGGAAACTCCCAGTAGTTGTCAACTTTATTTTTAACCAGTAGTTGCATAATCTTTTTCGAAATACACACAAATACACCTTATGTGCATTCCAACTTCTGTGGCATTATGAGTGAGAAATTGTTGATAAAACACGTTTTCAGAAAACTAAAAGGGTAAGAAAATTAGACGTGTTTTTATTAAACGGCACATGACAAAAGTACAAGTCCCTTCTTATGTATCAATCAAAACATATTGATTTTGCTGTGATACTCTTACTTTTGCTGATAAAACGGTCACACATTTAAGGTTCTATTTTTCACATAAACTGAAATGTAAATAAAATTTTCCCTACTTTTTGACAAACTGCTTTCTGTACCGTTTCTACCGCTCGTTGTGTACTGATTTAAATTTAGTTGTGCTTTCCGTTTTTGTATGGAAATAAACTGTGCTAAGAACTTAAGAGGAATAATCAAAAGGACTAAAACGAATTTCTGGAATATGTTAGTTATTTCAATTTATATCTTTCCATAACGCCTACTCAGATTTAGCACAATGCTTGTAACACGTAAGGTATAAATCTTGTCGCTTCCTATCTCAACTGCCCTGATGATTGATTGCGTAAAAGTCGATGTTTCCATGTTTGGGTGAAAATATATGTTATCTTGCAACAATTTTATTAATTTCACTGGCCCGTTGTTCACGTCTAATGCAAACTGTGTGTTTGTATTCTTCTATCATGTGTTATTAACCTGTGGAAATAAATTAGAATATTTTCGAGTGGTCGCAAGTGTTATTCGAAAGAAGGCCGCAAATCATGTGGTATGATAGTGCTGTGTTTCTGCACCGTTATAAACGAGTGACTTATCTTCCTTTACCGTATAATGATACATGAATTATGAGTAATTTATGAGAGTCCTGATTAGATCAAACACGAAACCACTTGAGATTTGACCGGTTATAAGGCAACGGTATTGCGAGTGACGTTATGAAAGATACGTGCTGAAATAAATGGCTACAAATATTACAGTTATTTGAAAGGAAACAATAAATTGTGCAGTCCACAAGATAACAGATGTGCCGGCACGCAGAAGTTCTGTGTGGTGTATGGCCGCGTCCTCATGTCTACACGCTTAGGAACGGCTTAGTTTGCGATCTCTTGGATTCACATTGCTCTGTGCCTGTGAAACCTAAACCGGTGCATTAATCTCATTTGAACCACGAGATTGATTTTAAGATGTCATTTTCACACAATAGACTCAACATTATAAAACATGACATCACGCGAGAATTAATGTGTGAAAACTAAAGAAAACTTTATTGAAAAATTCTTTCTACGTTATGTTCAAATTAATTTTTACTGTAAAACAAGATTTATACTACAGGCCATAAGCTCGATATCATTTATAAGGTATAAACAGCTTCTCAAGAAAATTAGGTCCAGTCATGTTGGTAGGATACCACTTGTTGTAACCAGAGTTTGAAGTGGACACCCAAGTCCCAGTCACTTTCCACAAGTCTGTGACTCTTATGTATGATGACCAAAAAGTACACCATTCATGTGCACCACTCTTAAGTTATATCTTCAAAATCAGTTCTCCTTAAGTTGAATTTCTATTAGAGTTCTTGTTTTAATTGCTTTACACTCTTCATATAATCAGAGGAAACTCATACTCAAAGAGGCTATGCTGTGTGTGAATATACCAGCCTTTTTTTCGGTGCTTTGATTCAAGATTTGGGCCCTTGACCCCCTCCTTTACTAGTATTGTAGCTATTCACCAACCCTTCATCCAAGGGCTACCGTGAGCTTCGGTTCTTCACCAGAAGCTCGAGTTTTGAGTGAAATTGTTAATTATTTTTTACGAATTGCTTCACAAAAGTCATTCATAAATATTCACTGCACAGTAATACTTTAAAGAAGCCTGTACAATCACATATACATCGTATAATCACACACAATACAAACTAAACTAGTTGTGAGTCATTCGTTTCCGTTGCGTGAAGATTCTCAGCGACGAAACACATTCTGACGATTATTTGGCATTATGGAAAAGTGACTTGTTAAGGACTCTGTACCGTCTCTCAGCTCGTTCGGTTCCATGTCCCTATTATGTGTTTATTTGATCGATTTTTTTTTTGCAAAAACAAAACGCAACTGTATCAACACCTATATAACTTTGCTCACTTATACTATTTGTTGGTTTGGGACATTAACATCATGAATATGAAACAAACTCAGTTTGTTTCGGTTCGTTTATCTAACTCCATTTTAAAATCATCCTTTCTAACCGGTGTAACAGTATATCTTTCCCCCCGTACAGCACCCCCCCCCGGGGGAATCTGGACTAGTTTATCTCCCCCCCCCCCTAACCACCTGGTATTTTTTGCCCCCTATTGCTATCACTTTTTAAAAGGAAGTTAAAGTTGACCATGCAAGAAAGCGCTTCTTGGATAATGTGGATGTCATTTGTGATAATCATAGCCATCAGGAGTATCCACCTGGGCTCTCTAAAAGTGCTAAAAAGGATGTTAAGAGAAAAACAAAAACTTTCTGATCAAGGATGCTTTTTTGTATTTTTGCTTAATTTTGTTGAATTTAGTCAATTAAGTAGTTCAAGATAGTTTTATGCAGTTTTATTGAGTCCATTTATTTATATAAACATATATTACCAAAATATATTTAGACGCAAAAAGGTTAGTGGGGGGGGGGGAGGGGCAAATATACTGGAGGGGGGGGGGAAGGGAACCTAGTATAGCTTCCCCCCCCCCCCGCGGGAGAAGCTGAACAGGGGAGGGGGGGGGGGTTAACATAGCCTGTTACACCGGCAGTTTCTTCTTCAATAAATTTGGATTAATTTTGGATAAAAATTCATTGTCATGCAATTCTTAATAGTTTTTGGCAAAATCTACGTCAAGTTGCTTTCAATCATTTATAAAATCCGTATGTATTAATTTCCTGAGTATTGAGGTGTGGTTAATATTGGTGAAATATCAGTTTATCGTTGCAGGATCCCGAAACATTCCGGGTTCTCGGTGGGTCAGGGCGGGATCCCAATCTTACCGGGAATTTTTTTTCCATTGTGTAAATCCTACCCCCTTCCCCAAAACCACAGCAACAACAAACAAACAACAACAACAACAAAACAACAAAACAGTGAACTTTAAGCAAGTTTGAATAAAATTGTTGATATGCATTTTCAAAATAACCCTTGCACCGGGAGCAGTAAACTAAGTACCCTACCCACGCTACACACCCAAAACGACGTGTAAGGTAGGTGTGTTTGGACTTATCGTTATTTCACATGCAGAACAGAATCTTCTGCAATTTGCGGGCTACAAAGGAGATCATGTCCGACGCATTCTGGTGGACTTTTTAAGCCATCCTAAACTCCTCACACAAAAATGTCACCACAGCAAAGCAAGTTTTCATTTACAGCAGCTCTTATAACAAATATATAGACCTGTATTCTGGAAAAAAATCATAACATTTGGCCATCCCGAATTAGGTGAAACGCGCGACATAATCCTTAAAACTGTTCCCAGTGTGGACTTTTTCTGCAGATTCCTATGCCTTTAAAGGTCATCACAACTTTTTCTCATTTTCACACATTTTATTACAATGGAGTGGAACCGTGGTTTAAAATCAAAAGGATTCTTGCACCGAATCAAGAAACAAACTTGTGCAAGAATCACTCGTAGTTTCTGAACCTGGAAACCGTCTGTGCTTGAAGTTTTGTTTTATCACTTTCCAGCTGTCCAGATACACTCATACAGTATACACCATTTTTGCAAAGGCATATCTGAAGCCCACAGACGTTGTGCTTCACCATTCCGGCGTCACTGCTACGGTTGCATGGTTTCTTTTACTCACGTTGATATCCACAGAACTGATTAGCGCTATCTATCAGTGCTGTGACAGTTTTCCTGTCATTATGAAGTTAGGCTCTGAAAATATACGGATAGTTTTTCAATTGTTTCCGACTAGTTTTGCTGTATTCTATACCTGATAAAAGACTAAAATTTTAGTCTTTCAAGTAACTTAAATAGTTAACATTATGGTTTTTTGAATTTGTAATCTTTCACTTCAAGAGAAGGAGATTTCATGTCACTGAAATTACTAGTTTTGGGGAAATAATAACTGTAATTTTTTTCCCTGCTTGCGTTATTTATCATTTTATAAACAGCTTTTCGGAAATAAACATTTTACTTCCGACTATGAAATATATAACTGATTGAAAGTACCAGCCACTGATTGAAAGTACCAGCCACTGATTGAAAGTACCAGCCAAAAGATTCATGGAAGGGGAGGCATGAAACCAAAAATTTCGAGCATGCCTCCCCTTCCATGGATGTGTATAGGGGATGCTCCAAATTGTGATATTATATTATTATATTATATTATAATCTGTAAAATTGTATACAGTATTATTGATTTAAACACTGAAGTTGCAACTGGCTCTATAGCACACCTGTAATAACTTTATATAGTCTGATACTTTTTCTTTTTACGAACTGGCTTCGATCTTGTGGATGGGTGTACTTTGCCTGACATGTTAATTAATATTTATCGTATGACAACCTTTAACGTTTCCTTCTTATGACAAACATAAAAATGTTGAAGATCATCTGAAGATTTGCAAATCAAACAACGTAATGGGGGCTGAGAGGGTTCAAAGTTTACATCCAAGAAACTGACAGAGAGAGAAATGAAACGCTGTGAGTATGAACGTGATGACAATATTTCCTGTCACGGGAAAAAAGTTGGTCAAACTAAGATTACTACTTTTACAGCTGGGGCTCATTTCTAAAGTAGCCATTTTATGGGGTGCAAATTTTCCGCGTGGAGGAAATTTTCAGTCCACTATGTAATGTTTACAAGGTATATGTTCCGTGAGTATATGCCGCGTGGTCACCATAGAAACCAACAAACAAGTGATCAGCTGACAATAGACCATCAAACACCTGACATTCATGTGCACATATTATGAAAGAAACAAAATTTTCGCAATTTACTGATATCTAATTTTGTCACTACTCCAAATATTCGGGAACGATTTCTTCGTAAGTAATATTTCTAGAGTTGCTACTCACTTTCACTACGTGTCAATCAAAAAAAATTGTGTAAAAGACAGCATGGAGTTTTTTTAGTCAAAGCTTCATAAATTACATTCGCGAAATCAATTTTTATAGAAATCTTAATACAGCAATCATGATTTCAGTCCTTAATTTAATAATTTAAAATATTACGTTGGCACAAGGTTAAGTAATAAACTTAATTTTTTTAACCTTTTTGTGGTCAAGTAAATGAGTCTGAATTAGCTTTGACATCTTCCAAGAATCTAATCTTATCTCTTCAGTCAACCAACCAACCAACCAACCGACCGAAAGGACAACACACCTTCTTCATGTCTTCATGCCATTTCTCTATTGCATAGCTACATCTGACCTCTGTCCTAAGGTCAAGTTCACTGCCCACCCCCTTCCCTCCAGCCTCGATGTATTTTTATGCGAGCTGTTATCTTACCTGAATGCAAGCAGTGGGACAGGCAGACACAAAGCAGCATGGGTGCTGCCATGATTTTTATAACTCAAACAAGCGTTATCAGTTGCGGATCTTGCAGGTTTTTTTGTGATCGATGAGAAATTAATCTCTTAACATTTGACAGGCATGCTTTTAAGGTAACAACAAAGGAGACATTTTCCTGTGCCGTATTATGTGGCACTTCGCGTGTGTTTTCGCAGGTCTAAAGTGGTCAGTACGCTAGACATGCTTTTGCCCTCATATTGTCGATATCGCCCGGTTATCTACAAAAGCGTACTTGAATTCGGAACAAATGGCAGTACGTTTTTTTTATACTTTTGGTCATAAAATATTCCTATTAGCCCTCATGTTTATAACCTAGTCAGTCCTGAAGCTTTCCAGTGCCCTGAGTACGGTATAAAATATCGGTACAGGGACAACAATGTAGTCAGTGTCCCTTTTATCATTCTTCGTAAGATCCTGGTAGGAGCCTGGGTGAGGGTGGGTAGGCGGAACTTGATACAAGTGTTACCATGCGGAGCAAGGGGCTAATTTAGTGGCCAGACTTCAATCAGTACTCTGCAGTTCCCATTAAAAGATTGCTATTTCTAAATTGCATTGCGCGTTTGGTAAAAAAAAATTGGTATTTTTCAAACTTAGCCCTTCGTGGCCGCTCGATGCAAAGCATCCCAAACTGTTTTGTGTGTGACAGATCGTGCGAAAATGCAGGTCATGGCAAAATGTATATCAGTTTCACTTGCTTGACTGTAATCCATGCACAGTCCTGCCTGCGGGGAAAGCCAGATGTGTCGATCTTCCAGAGAAGTTATTACACGGGGCCAACCTGAACGCCCTCGGTCGTGCGTCGATCCAGTCTCTCTCTCAAACGGGTTCGCAGGCGTCGAATAGTTTGTTCGTTGGCACCGAAGTGAATCGCAGCATTAATTCGGGTCATACCAGTCTCTAACATTCCGACCGCGCGTTTTTGATCAATTCCATATCTGACAGCCGCAGTACCGTAATCAGTCGACGAGAGTTCAAAATTCTACTGTTTGTTTATCTGGCAAAAACCTTAACTTTTACTGTGCATTTAACTTTGTGTCATGCGTGCTGTCCATATTACCCCCAAGCACACATAAAAAGGAAGAAAAGAAGCATATGGGGATGACCGGAAATCATATAAGGCGCCTTAAAACGCCAAAAAACTGACGCTGCAGAAAACACCGAACTTTTCTTTAATTATTGACTATAGTTCCGCCAGCTGGGCGAAGTTTGGCATTTTTGCGTGACGGGTTAAAACATTTGTTTTGTGTAGAATTTGTCGAACCGTACAGTTTACAAACAGCAAGTTTTGTTCAACATGTCTTTGGAAAACAATGAGATACACAACATATTAATTATATTTTGCAAGCAGCGCTTAGGATAATTGTAATTATATTTTGCAGCCTCAGGCAATAATGTCAATGATCCCTGATTATTACATTAGCATAAAAAACAACAGAAAATCAACACCGGTGTAAAGATCTCAGATTAACCCGGTATATCTATTACCCCCGGTAATTTAAAATCGAATTTAAGCTATCCCCCCGGTAACTTAAATTCGAACTAGGACCTCATTTCGCTAGCGAAATGTTAAACACTTGACAAAAATTAAAACGCAAAAATACTTCGTTCAATGGGTTATTTTTTTGAATAATATATTGCAAACAACACAGCTTGAATACGTCTTATAAGCCCAGTAGTGTTTGGTTTTTGTTGACTTACGGTGTTATTGGCTGATCAGGCATACGCCGTGTTATCTATTTACGCAGTAAGAGCTCGCACAAAGCTGAGCAACTGTGTGTTCTATGGTCTGCGTGGAATGCTCCGCATTTACTTGCAAAAAATACACTCTTTTCACACGGTATTTTAAACAAGAAAACGAAATCGAAGGCGAAAATAAAAAGTGTCATGCACACGTTCATATCAAGTTCTCCCTAAGTCCCAAGTCCCGTGGCCCTAGGGCCCATAGTGCCAGTGGAGGAGATGACACAAGAAATCCGATCACTGTCACGAAAAAAAGATACCAACGGCTGCTCAAAAACCCCTTGTAAGCCAAAGGCTTGAAAAGTGTTAATTAGTATTACCCCTTCCCCGCTACCCTGATTTTAAGTTACCCCCATGTCAAAAGCTGTTAACATATGCAGAAAAACAATAATCTTGAATAAAAACAAATAATACTACTAAACATTTTCGTGTTTATTTTCACCTTTTCATTTTATTTTGCAACTTTTTTTTAGTTATTGGGACTGCATGTAACAACCAAAATAACCTCCTGTTTATACGCATACAGGAAACCTACTCAAAACATCGTCCAGACACTTTGGGATTAGCAGCTTTGAGCTGGGGAGATTAACCTACTCAGAAAACTGTGACATTACCAGACACTGAAAGACATTGATAGATACTAATAGAAAAGCTTTTTGATTTTGAGTGAGCAACTGAACCAACTTCTTCGTAGAACACCAGTCAAATACTTGTAAAAATTGTGCAAAACCAGTGTGGAAGAGGTCGTCCAGTTTGGCTCTCGTTGAAGAATTGATGAAATGAATATTTCATTTTAGTTTATTTGTATGTGTATAAATGTAGAAATATAAAAGATTATTTTTTTCTGCGTTAATCTAAAAACAGAGGGGGTAATGCAAATTTCATTTAAGATTACCTCGGGTGTAATAAGAAATTGAATTTGAATTACCCCCGGTGATAAGAAATCGAATTCAAGGTACCGGCCCAGTTAGCATAATTTTTCGTCCCACGTATAAAGCGCGTTGTTTTTAGGTGGGATTTAGGTGGGAATGTGGGACGTTGGCAGGGCCACATAGAAAATATGTGTAATATACGTGGACATTCCCAAGGTGTGATTTCCGTGTAAACTCTACATATAATATACATAGGCTTTCCCACGTATAAAATGCACGGGTAGATGCACGCGTAAACTGCATGGTTTTTCCCGCGTAATGCCCACCGTGGGCATTCCACTGTATAATATACGTAGAATTGCCCACTTCTAAAATGCATGGGTAATTAACGCATATTATATGTATATTATACTTTTGAATTCCCACGTAAAATTTCATTAGAAGTCATTTGTATATTACACGTATATTTTACGTGGGATTTCCCATATGGGCATCCCCATGTAAAATACACGTATATTATGCGCAGTCTGGCAATGTGGGCTTATTATCGCAGACCGGAAACAGCCGCCATTGAGCGATAATATATTTAAATTTTGCTACATTCTGCATATTTTGGTGGAGGGCTGCCTTTTTTCTGAGTATAATAGAAAGTTAGACATGGAAATACCAATTTCACTAAAATTTTTATGCTTAAAATTCCTTTAAGGAGTACTTTATAAATGAACTATAGTTATAAGGTACATGTCTGTGTATTCGATGGAGTTATCGTGTATGTCCAGGGTGGGTCGTCCCTTTAAAATTCCATGCTTAATATGCGTGGGAATTCCCACATATAAAATGCATGGAAATATATGCGTATAAAATGCATGGGTTCACATATGCATAATACACATCGGAAAGAGTCTCAAATTCTCCTAAATCCCACGTAACTACGTGGGAATTTCCCAACAAAATACACATTATTTATGCGTGGGTACGTGGGAATACCCACATATATTATGCATAGTCCCCATGTGGGACTGCTATCTGGGGGGGTGGTAGCCTGAGAGGGGGTAACTTAAAATCAATACACAGGAACGGTAAACGGTCATCTGCCCCCCCCCGCGGTCAACTGCCCCCCTTTTTTGCAACCCGGTCGACTGCCCCCCCCCCTGCAATTTGACGGGGTCGTCATCTGCCCCCCCCCCTCCTTTTTTTAGTGGAAAAAAATTCTTTAAAAATTAGGCAATTGTGATGTCTACTTCGTCTCTGAAACAATTGATCTTCATTGATCTATTCACCAATATTGATCTTAGGAGAGACTGATCCATAAACTAATTGCAATATAATTGCAATTAATTTCCTATTGGTGAATTGCAATTTACCGGGGTGCAATACGTTCAATAAAATGAATATAAATTTATTTTTTGTGTCTTTGTAAGCCAAGAACCCAAGAAAAAATAGTAAATGGATGGGGCAAGAGACCACCCCTCCACTTTGAGGGAGGGGGGGCAGTCGACCGGGTTGCAAAAAAGGGGGGCAGATGACAAGGGGGGCAGTTGACCGGGGGGCAGATGACCGGGATTCCACAGGAACACATCTATTACACAGGAACACATCTCTTCCAAAAAATGACTGCACATCTCCAATAACCCGACGAATAAGGAGTCACGTTAGAAGGACTACGGGACACCTGCCGTGTAAGATTTTAGGCCCAAAGCCCCCGTCCCCCCTCCCCCAACCCTCCTGCGAAAAGTCCCACTTCCCTGGCAAAAAGTCCCTCCGTTTTCCGACACTATGTTTCAAGCCCCTTTTCAGCGATTGCAATTCAAAGCGAATTCCGTTCATGTTTGCCAAGTTGAGGAAGAGAGCTTTTTCTCCGACTGGAATAAAGGGTGGGGCGGAGGGCTTAACACCTGACGGGGGAGCTTTACTCCGTTTACCGTTATGCTACAGTCAAGTTATCCATCCCAATGCAGCTTCCCTCAGGTGGAGCAAGGGGAGGGTAAGCATTAGGTTAATCCTTCACAATCTTCACAAACAGTCAAAGTAAAAGAGGCAATGCGTGATCTTTCACTCCACGAGAATCTGTCATATATATAGCGGAGGGGGCTTTATATGGGTATGGGGAGCAGCAGAGACTGTTTGCTCGATCTATAAGTTTACCTTGCCCCCATCCCCCTTATCGTGCAGGATAGATTAGGGTATACACAAGGTCCAAATTAACGGAACAGAAGAGCACTTTGGCACTCCTAAAAATTGCTTATTACACATCAGTAGTAAAAACCATAAAGCAATTTCTAACGTTAGAATTAAGAATTAGCTATTTTTTAAATTAAAAAAATCGGAACATAAACATACCACTTAAAAAATTTCTTTTCGTCAATTGCTAATAATAAAAAATAATTTGTTTTTCTGTGTTTTTATTTTTGAACCCTGGTTTTGGTCTAATGCAACAAAGAATCAAATATGAAAAACCGTTAACCGAGCGGGCTTGAAACCGGTGAGTACTTCTACGCAGTGCCGCTAATCCGTAGACTTTTGATTTCTTATCAGTTGCATTTGACCAGAGCGCTGACTCTCTGCTCAGTACTTAAAACACACGTAGCCTATCGTGGAATATTTATTTTAGGGCCCTTTGTTTTAATATCAAACACCTTCTTTTAATCTTTACATATAAAAACTATGATCAATAGGAACAAGATTAGTCATCTTGCTTTCGACTTTTAAAGTTCAAAAAAAGTATAATCTTAATGTTTCCAATATTTACAAAAGATTTGAAGCCTTTGCATGTTTGACGGAGTGTTGCCTGTGCTGCGTATATAAGGCTGGTATCGCAAGACAAACCAAACACTGCTCTATATTTTTTTGAGTATCAATAACTCCATGACATTTTGACATCTCGAGTAAGACAGTACACACTTTGACACAGAATTTTGTGGCCTGTTGGATATATTTAACAAAGCGGTATTCACAAAACAGTTTCAGACACGAAAGTATAACGTGGTTGGCTGAACAAACATTGGAACATTTAAACTGAATAAAATTGTAAGGCAAATTTTAAAAAAAGAGAGAATACAGTGAGCTTCTGAAAATGATAAAACCAGGAACTCAGATTCTTTGTTTTAGTTGCGCTTGTAATGTTGTTAGAGATAAAGATACCAGGATCTGATTAGCAATTACAATACTTGTCACATAAAAGAGTGAACAGTATAGGGCACACCAGCGGCTGTTTTGTTCCAACTTACTACGTGCGTTTGGTCACTGCACAGATTTCATAAGCTTTAGCCATTTAAGGCCGCTTATGAAATACATCCTACAGTGTTGTCAATGTGGATATTCCTACAACAGCAACAATAAAAAACTACAGCGTTGTAGTTTATTATAGTGACATTCTGATTGGGCCAGCGATAAAATTTATTCGGAGATAAAACGCGTGGAGCAACCACTTGTGTAAGTGCAGACTTGCCTTGGGTTGTGAATAAAGGCCATATATAAAAACGTGATTACGGAGTGATCAACTTTAGGTTGTCTTTGACCAGCGAGAAACTGAATGCGCTAATTTTTTGGACGGATATTTGTCTACATAACCTGTATAAGAAACACTACATATTTAGATCCGAAGATATCAAAATTAACGCTTTGAAGGATTCTGAAGGGCCAATTTTTAACCCGCCGTCCCACTTTAGTAGAGAGGAGGGCTTCGGATTTTACTACTAATACTCTCAATGGTCAAACACTTATATGGATACTCCTCGATGCACGATGAGAAGTGAGGCAACTTAAGGTTTTCACTTATTGAGAGTATATAGATCTTGAAATGAAATCGACAATTCGAATATTAGATATCATATGAAGATGTTTTGAGTGGAATTAGAAGTACATGTTTATAAAAAAAAACCCTGCTTGGAACTCAAGCAATTTGAATGAGCTTTCATTGGGGATACCATTAACCTAAGTGGACACATAGTTTCTGTTACAAAAACAATATTTGTGGCAACACTTGACTCCAGCAGGCAAAACTGATATACAGTAACATTATTATTTTCAACTGGTATTATTTGCAAATAACTCGAGGATTTGAACATCAGAATAAACCTCGAACAACACTTAGAGACAACTTCTGCGTCGTGATTGAAGTGACCACACTCAACATTGAATGATAGTGAAAACTTACATGCATATTGTGTAAAAATACTTTTACGGAGGTGAACAGGATAACAGCAAAGTTCGTTCAAAATTGGAGTAACCGCGACTACTTACCAAGCAGTACTAAAGAAGCAAAAAACACAAGCAAACAATGAGTTTGGCAATATCGCAAGCTTTACATACCATCAACGAATCGCAAGGAGAGGTAAGTTGTCAAATTTTCCTCTATAATAACAGGACCATTTCAAACCCAGCCAAGCTCAGTTAACAGATGTGAAATATGCTGTGTTCCTGGCCAATCATTATTTAAATTGATTTATCTGATGATTTGCACATAATTAAAATCGCGTAGCACTCTCTTTCAGCATCCATAGGAGCATAGTTAGAGTAAGCGGTGGTCAGCTGAAATCCTAAACCTTGATGACAACCCCATCCCCTCCCCATAACAAATCCTGAAGTCAAACAAATCGTTGGTCCTCAGAAAAATACCCTGACAACGTTGTTGGGTCCTGCAAAAAAATCTCCTGAAATCGCAACACATACCAATCCCACTAATCAACAGGAGCACCACGCCCCTACACCAAATCCCACCCTCTATATCAACGAAATAAAGAAACGACCCTTAACAGGCAATTCCATTTCAGGGATTTATATTTCACCCACATATGATCTATACCCCCACTAAATTAAGTCCAGAACCTATCAGAACCATTATAAGATTTTTTTATTTTAGAGCCACAATAAAATAAGAAAAAAAATCACACACAGCGCGCAGTAAATGCATTTTAAGCAAATGCCATCCAGACTTAATTATCTAAATATCAATTGTCCGGGGTGTAACTTCGGGATTCGCTGAAGATGTAGACATTAATATTGTATTTTGTCGTTCACACCAAAGACGGAAAGGAAGTGGTAAAGCGAATAAACACTGCAGAATTATTAAGCTATTGATTATATCCTCATTCAGATAAACTACGTAGATGTATTTTTCTTATAAAAAAAACAATCGGGCAGTACCTGTTTCAGAACTTTTTAGTGAATAGCCTCAGCTATAACGGTCACTGTTGACCCCTCCCCCAACCCCTCAAGATCCACCTCTGAGATTCCACGATGGGATTCATCGTTTTTGAGCATTAAACATTCAAGAAAAGTAGTGTCTACAGAAAAAATTTAGGGTGACTATTTGAGTCAGTAACGCTGAAAAAAATATTACACAGTAGAATTGGTAAAATGCTAAAAATTTCCAAGCATTGTTTTATTTAATGATTGACGCAGCCTTCCTCTCCCAACTGTGCAGTTAGAGATATAAAAACTCGTTTATTAGTAACTTTAAATAATGCAAAATGTGACAGCGTATTATGTATTATTCTCTCTCTTTTTCTCACGATCCATCAATATTAAAATGAGCAAAAAGGCGTGTTCCCAAATATCCCATCCCATCTCCCAAGTCCTGTGCCTTTATTTAAAGTATATCCGCATCTTATCTATAAATACACGGGCGTAATCATGTCGACTTATTTCCTTTCACTTATCAGAAAATTATAAATTCCAATACAATATATCACTTAAAGTAGACCAAAAAAGGGTTAAAGTCATGTTCAAGATTGGCCCGCCATATTTCACTGAGGCAGGTATATGTCGATGAGAGCCGATAAGGTTTTATATGGACCTCCTCAAATTTAATATTAAACATGTATGTACAAGGAACACGCATACCCAGTACCAATAAAAAGCAGTCTTTATTGCAGTGAGCGTTTTATTTTATGCAAACGCAGTTTTTGGTTAAAACCTTGTGGGGACATTCAAGAGGTTGGTAATGACTGGCCCATCTATGAGTAAGGTCAGACTGGCGTTTATGTGGCCCATGATTTTAGTACAATGTTTATTTAACATGATGCTTCGGAAGTAAGTTATTTT
The DNA here is from genome assembly GCA_949752745.1 of Protula sp. h YS-2021. Lineage (NCBI taxonomy): Eukaryota > Metazoa > Annelida > Polychaeta > Sabellida > Serpulidae > Protula > Protula sp. h YS-2021. Next base: position 58,858,704 of record OX457024.1, read on the forward strand.
TTCGCCTTGCTGTCTCAGGCAAAAATGATAAAAGAAATACAACTCAAATGTCAAAAATTATAAATTTGTGTTGTAAAATGCAAGTTCAAATGCCGTTTGCAAAAAGGAAGTTAAGGATTTAATTCTGTGAAACTTTGCTCTTTTACCTCTTTGTATTGAAAAAGAATTGAGTAAATAGGGGAATAAATGATTAAAACTTAACTAATGAATGATGATATAGTAAGATAAGATGGCCCGTTTCACTTGTTTCTATGACCACACAGAAAACCACCGCTATACACTCAGTTTATATATAAATTTTATTCTCGGAACCATCGATTATTTGGTTTATGGTTTTTATCAATGTACCACAGCACCCATAACAGCATTCTGTACTTTTTTGGCCTTTGTGAGAAACATTTGCGTTTGTGGTGATCATGTTCTTGGTTTATACCCGTAACACTAAATTTATAGAAAAAATGGTTCAAAACACAGTTTTAGGAAAAACCCCGAATCAGATTACAGATGGTACATATTGAATATATGTTCGTAGCATATCAAAGAAAAGAAGACGAACAAGTCTGTGTGTATTAAAAAATTCTGAAGCGGCAGTTACTTTACTTTAGATAATATGTGATACTTAAATCTTTAGATTTGAGGCCTTGGCAATTTCCCAAAATCAACCACAGATTACAGTCAATAGTTTTTGAAAGGAAATGGAGAATGAATATTTTATATATAATTTCGATTTTAAATTACTAATGAAAATCGCAAGCCATTTTAAAAAAATGAATAAGATATTTTACCCAATCAAAGAAGTTGGCTCACCTATTTATATCATGCTCATAGGAGTGCTGGCTATACGAGTTAACTGTAACATATATAGCTACCAGCTGTTCATTTATCCAGGCTGTTCTATTTACTGAGCATGAAGCCTGTTTATAAAGGCGAGTCTCGAAATAAAATAGGATTATGAAAAATATTTAAATCATATCTCAGCAACTGTCTACCTGCCCCTTAATTTTATTTTATTTTATTTTTTTTTTTGGTGTCCTTTCATACCCTCAAATGAAATCTTCAAAGGGATAAGGCAGAATTAAGTGGGCATAAATTTAAACGCAAAACTGTAAATGAGACCTTCGGAAATTAAATTTATGTGTTATTCGGAGCACCCTTACACTTATTAAAATGTTTGTATTTTTTAAGAATTTTTTTAAATTAATTTCTTTTCACAACTGCGAAAAATTTGTATTTATTATTTGTTCACTGGAAATAAGACGAAAAAATAGAATTAACAAGTTGAGAGAAGTGTTGGAAGATAAAAAAAACAATCCACTTATAAACAAAGGACCACCACCATGATTAAAACAGTGACAAGCTGTCAAGGCTTAAAATTTCTTGACTGACGGTTGACGAGCTTGTTGATTAACCACGAATGTTCGTATGAAAAAATCGCGATTTTTAGCTGGAATTTTTTTTTTTTTGCTTAACAATTAACACAGTTATTGCTTTGTTTCGATGTTTAATAAGGAGTTTGTTCTGACTAAGGGTGAGAGTACTGATGTAATTTTCTATTTTATTCGTTGTGTAATTATAACGCGCTCAGTTAAGCAATGCCGCTAGAGGGTGCCACTCTGTTTACTGTGAAACACTATAGCTAAACTTTTAAATCACTGCGATTAAGTGAAAAATTAAGTGAAATTTCTTTCTTGTACCCCTATGACAAATACCACATGGAAACTGAAAACCGATTAAGTTTGATAGACTGCTTGTGAGTTCATAGCATAACAGTTTTATAAATAGGCGATCGCATCAGCTGATTTTGGTGCTGCTAAAAGCACAATCCAATGAAGTTAATCTAAGATGGTTCAGTGCTATTAAAATTGAATTTATTAAAATTACTAAAACTATTATCATTCGACATTTGCCATGCAGAATTTTTCATGTTTTTATTTTTTGGGGGGGGGGGATGAATGGTGGTTCATCAGCACAAAGTTTAACATATTGCAATTATTTAGGTTGTATTGCTAAAAATGTCCATTTGTTGTGCAAAACCATCGATTGTAATTCAGATTAAGTATTCCCGTAACATCTTTTTTTTATCAACTACTTCATATGTTTCACTACTTAGCAGCTTATGTTGCCGAAAAAAAGTTCCATTTTTCAAACTCAAGAACATGCTTTGTCTTCAGAGTGTGGCAAGGCGAGCTTTAAATCTACTGAAACCAAGGCAACGTATTACACCCTCATCAGCAACTCCTCCGTTGACAGATAAATATCTGACCACTAAAAATTGCTTCCAGTCGAAATATTTTTTAAAAACATAATTACTGTGTATTGAAAAGGGAGACTCATAAAATACAGTTAAATGTGTCTGTGGAGCAGCTTAATTTCTTTGTCCTCAATTCAAATTTATAGTTTTCTGGAACGCTGCTGTTTGATTTGTCATTTCACTTGTTTCTCAAACAGTACAAAAACCTATATTGAAGTTTTAAAAGCCAAGTCTTCCATAAATTTTGGAATAAGTAATACATCAGCAGGTTGTATTCACTTTTTGGATTGGCAACACGCAGCCTTTATTTTGCAGCTAGAGCCAATGACAGCTCGATGTGGCTGCCTTGCAATTTCATTGGCTGTTCCATTTCGCGACACTCTACATTGACACCTCATTGACTTGACACGTGCAAATTTAGTCAATTGACTGTCAACAGCTCATCGCGGACATTCATGTTTATGTCTGATCATTGTTGTGGGATAAGTTTTATAACACCCTCATTGATTACACATATTAGGATGGGCGCTAGGTAGGAAACTAGATAAATTTTCAATACGAAAAAGCTATTTTTATTGCAAAGGATGGATAAAAAATATTACTTTATGATACAATTTCTTGATACAGGTTATCAAATGACACTTTAAAACAAGGAATTAGAGTGGATTAGGGACGGTCCGTTATGGCTGATGGGTGATAGTAAAATTTGGTTCATTCTGAAATAAAATCAATTTAGGAAAAAGTTCTAGCGTCATGCCTCGAGTTATCTATTAATAACCTTATAAATTTTCGGTCTACTTTAACTTCAATTTTATCTTCTTTAAGTTAAAAAAACTATTAAATATAAATAAATGAATAAAAACAGTATTGTTAAATAAATATCGCAAGAAAAACATATTTAATATAAGCTTGTGTTTTATGAATAATAAGGAGCATAAATGAAGAAGGAGGAAAACCAAATAACATTTTTTATGGGCGACTGCTAAATTATAAGCAAAATTCACAGAAATTAAATACACATACGTGTTCAGTGCAATTCAAAAACGTTGAAGTACTCGTAAAAACGGCTCACAACTCACACTAAAACGGTTTTAAACACTTGAAGTTTTAAATAAAAACATAGATTTTGTTTTCGGCCATCCCTCTGTAATAAAACCGACGAAGTACATTTCTAGATCATTTCACTCAATTGTTAACTTTTTATATTGAATGAGCGACAATTCAGGGACTTGTCAGAGTAAGATTGCGAATATGGAGGGATGCAGTAAAGCCCTGTATTTTTGATAAGCTTGACTGTAAATCATCGTAAATAGCAAATGTCATCTTCTCATGCGTAAGGTCACATTACTCGTTGACATAAATAAACAAAACAACTCGAAGTCCACATTATCGTGTCATCATTTAACATGTGTATTTGACCTTAAATCAGAACACTAAAAGAAGAGCGTTTGGTGTAACCTGTATGTTTAGAATGTTCAAATAAACTTTGTTTTGATCTTACGCTGTTTTGTTGTAGATGGACCCAGCGAGCCTCAATGGTATGAAATCCAGTTTCAATGTAAAAGATCTGTTGGATCTACCATCGGAGCCAAAGAATCTCAGTCCTGTTGCTATCGGGGTGCCAACTACAATCCCGCTCGATGGAAGTGATGTGTCGGATTCCGTAATGACTGTAACACAACTCGAGAACGCGGCTGTTATTACGACATCACTGCCAAATCACACACCAAACGAGATTTCACAAACTCAAGAAACACACACACAGTTGCAACCAGTCTCGCATTTGCCTACGGATCATAATACGGACTTTAACATGATAAGTTCAATGGGGAGTATTGTGCACAATCCGGTGTTCTCAGCGAACACTTTACCGTCGATGGGTTCGGCTATGACGTCCCACCCATATTCACAGTTCAGCCTGGGAGTACCTCCGTCTACAACGAGCTTGGGGCTGGATGCAGAAAATCCCTACACGCGCTGGCTGCAAACCAATGGAACAAACCCGTATCCATGTAAGTTTTTTTTAGCACATAATTTTGAAATCTATCAACTGTTTTAAGATAAATATGTAGCACAACAGCCACGATGTAATGCAAAAACGATATACCCCTATATATTCCCATAGCCATGTGTAGCTGTGCTGTGGAAATGCAGTGGGTTCTATATCAATGAAGGCATTTGTCACTGCCTTAAATATCATGTGCGTTGTTATCGACTAAAAAAAGGAACGGCAACAACGGCGTAATTGATGACACTAACTGTAGATACATTTTAAAGTCTACATGTCAATATCAAATGCATCCGAATAGGTTTGCCAACTCGATAACACACAAAGGGCTCAGACCGAATTTAAAAAAAAAAACGATTAAAAAATATTCACAATAAAGATTCAATAATAATTTTCGTCTTCTAAGCCCTCTCTTGAATTAACAGCAGTTAATGAGTTTAAGATAATGTTTTGGAAGGGTAAGCAGTAAACTTGTTCCTAAAGGGATTATTTCACAAAGTATTATCATGGGCATATATTATATTTACTACGAATAAAAAAATGCTTCTTCACCCACATCATTTCAAAATATGAAACCATTTCTGTCAAATAAAATACATTTTCCAAAAATATCAAGTCTAACTTTCGTTTTCGTTTAGCATTTTTGAAACTTGGCAAAAAGAAAAGTTTCACAAATCTTCTATTACTTTAATTTGACTTTATTTTAAGAATGCGTCCGCAACGTAATCATGTCATCTTTTTAAAGAAGTAAACAAGTCCGAATAATACGACCCATTGAAAAAAAAACGTAAAAATAAATATCGGTGAGATATAAAGCAGTTTTTTAATTATTATCGGAAGCAGGGTGTTTTACAGCAGAATTTCGGTGAATATTAGCTTTTCTAAATAATATCTGATTAAAGCACTGAAAAATTCTTGTCTTTTTCAGCATTTGGAACTGCTATGCAGTATCAAACGCCGACGGAACAAACTACAGTATCTTCGCCCTTGATCACTCCTCACTCTGAGATCACGTCATCGCCCGCGATTACAGCCACACCCTCCCAGCCAATGAGCGAGCAGAACGTCCCCATCAAGAGCGAGGACACAAAAGACGAAGACGAAGGCGACGGAGACTCCACCGATGACGAAAACGATGACGATAAAAGCGCAGACGACAAGAGCAGCAACCCGGATAATCCACCGAAGAAGAAGAAAAGGCGTGTGTTATTTTCAAAAGCACAAACGTTCGAACTGGAGCGTCGCTTTAGACAGCAGCGCTATCTATCGGCTCCTGAACGTGAACATTTGGCCAGTATTCTCGGACTTTCTCCACAACAAATCAAAATCTGGTTCCAGAATCATAGATACAAGCTGAAAAAAGCCCGTCAGGAGAAAGGAATACAGGACATTGCTCCACTGCCCGCTCCACGACGAGTAACAGTTCCTGTTTTAGTTAGAGACGGTAAACCATGTCCGCCGATGCCTTATAAAGACCCTCTGTCGGCCATGTCATACGACAGCTATAACCACATGAGTAACTCTTACTCTTCGTTGAACAATATGCAGACGATCCCGCCGCCTTATCCCGCGTCATCACTCCCGCCTTCGACCCTGGGAACGACTATGGCAAGCGGCGGGTTCGGATACGGTGCTAGCACGATGCCGTCCAGTTATAACTCCATGGGCACGATGTCAACGATGCCGTCTATGAACAGCATGAATAGTATGACGTCACTTCCCGCTTATAACCCACCATTAGTTCAGACACCTTCACGGACTCCTTATGCTTGGTGACAATACCAAGTTCGTGTGAACAAAGGTATCTGATGCATATAGAACAACTAGATCAGTGGCGTCTAGTGATATTCAATGGAGGCCGGTTTTCTGTAACAAATCCTGGTGTTCAGTTTTCGATCGATCGATCGATCGACAGAAAGAGACAGAGAGAGAACTATGTCAGTTTCTTTTGGATTCTGGCAGCAAACGGTCTTCTGCCGATGGCCATACTTTGTCGCATAGTCGTTAAACCCAAGGTGTCATATTTAAAGGTCCGGGGAAGGGGGAAGGGCCGAAATCATGGGCTGTGCTTTCTGTCCTTTATGATATGGTTTGGGTGAGGCATTTTTCGAACAAGACCCGGAGTATGGGGAGGCGACAATCAGCAATAGATAAAGCAAGCTCTTATGAAAATCAGTTCATCTTGTAACATTCCATGTAAACGTAATCATTTTTTAATTGAGTGCGCGAATGATGCTTTGTAGTTTACAATACACTAAGACTACTGAATGCATTTCCTAATTTATTTTCGGGTCCGATGGACCAAAGTACCTGATGAAATTGTATTCAACATTTGTTGCAACGTTTTTGAAAAATGTCAAATAATAGATTTAATGGTGATAAACGTTAGCTTTAGAAATCAGCTCTGCGAGTAGATCCTCGGTTGAATATCAAGGTATTTTACGTGATATATTCACGGCAATGAAGCCTGATGCATATGATTGGAATCCAAAATAAAGACTGATCTATGAAGAATAAAAAAAAAGAAAAAAAAACGCGGTCTTAAAAAATAAAATAAAAGTGAACGGTTGCTAAAGGGTGTCACATTGAAAGATCAAGATTTATATAAAAAACAGTCAAGTTAAAGCAAATTAAAGTAAATAAAATGAGGTTAAATTTTCAGTGCAGTAACACATCGATTTATAATGTGCAGAAAGTGCAATGGCGGTCTTCACACGGATGTCCGCACACGGGATACTTTCAGCTCTCTGATCCACATATTTTCTACACGTACAATATTCAATGAATCGTTGATTTTTATTAATACTGAAATAAACATTTTGTACAAATACAGTTATTGTTTCTTTGACATTATAAATTTGTTTATATGGATTAATTTCACAATGTTTTCACGAATAGCGTTGCATGGTATGTTGGCCTCAGAGTTAAGTACCAAATCATTTGCTACCAAACGGGTCCCTCAAGATGGTATGGCATATATTTCTATTGAAGGAAAGCTTCCCTTGAGGGGTGGGAGAACACCTAAGAATATCTTTCTGGGTGAGCCAACAACCCAGGTGGAGATAACCTGTGAAACCCACCAATCGCTTGTATTATCCGGGGACAAAAGAAATTTATGCCAGTTATCAATATAATGATATTCAAGGTTGCGTGATTGGTGCAACTTCCAGAGCTTTCCCCGGTGGTTGGAATGCAACATTCGGCTTCACCTAGTGTAATATTCGACCCTCGAGTGAACATACCTCACTCTGCTGACTATGTCACCATTACAAAACAACAAGCGTCTACACGATTTCATAAAACAATCTAGTTCAATCGCGTCATTCGTATTTTCCTTCACGTGATATTTATAGATATATTTTGATATTTTACTGAGATACACTAATTTTCAACATAAATATTACGGACTTGCCGTTGAATTTCTAGTGCTAGTTATATGTTATAAAACCTCAAACAAAAGCTGGTAACAAAGAGTAGAGCCCTGTAATTTGCTGGGAAGGAGTTTCCCACAACGTTTGGTATTTGTAGGGGTTCAAAATGGCGAGTGTAGAAAAATCATCATATTTCTTGGAATAACTGAATTTAGTGCCCCATTTTAGCTGCCCATAAGATGTGTCTTTTTATATTTGCTAAATGAGCTAATATGCATTGATGCATGTTCATTATGCAGCTATGCACGATCTTTTCATATTTATTTTATGACTGATATCTTGCATCTTGGAAATTGCTGACCTCATAAAGTACCGTTTTCGCAGTTTTTTTTTTTTTTTACAATACGCAGAAAACCCACAAATTCATTTCGAGCAACCAATTAACTTTTACATCAGGAGTTGGAATATGGTCGCAGTGCTATCCGTAAAATGAGGCAAGCCCATCCTGGTTAATTTCAGTTGGTGCACAAACTGCAAGCTTAAAATATTGCAGACCACGTCTGTTTTATGAATCTTACCATTAGATAGTATGGCAGGAGGTTTTAGAAGAACAATGTCATTATATATCGTTGTACTTTGGGAAAAGGTACACTTAAAAAGCCTTGATGTGGTAGAAATTAATTGTATTTTCAATACAAACGGTTAAGGTGACTTCCGTTGAACTGATACAAAGGCTACTCACTTCTTTTCATCCTATGACGTCATTGATGACGTCAGACGTGTGATAAATGAATTTAACGAGTGTAAAGATGCTATTTAAAGAATGTGTTCACATGCCGTGCTCGCAGCAGATATTTTATGGAAATAACAATGATCGCATGACTTTTATGGAAAACCTAAGGAACCTGTAGCAAGTACCTAATCAACAACAGACAAACACAAAAGACAACAGTTACTGAACTTCATATTTAACGTACACAAAAATAGATCGCGCTTCTATTCGTTGATCGCTCCTTGGAGTTGGATTTCGAGCTTTTCAGACCAACGATTGATTGATTACTTGCACGTTGTTTGCTTTATAAAAACCATGAGTCAGTGACGCCATATCACAATCGCGTATTGTTATGTTAGCGATGTGGCGTCTTCCGGTGTAACAGAATATATTGCCCCTCCCCCCAGATATCTTGACATCCCGGAAAGGTCTCCTAATAAATTTTGGTATCCCCTTTAGGGTAACTTTTTGGAAGCCAAAGTGGAAGAGAAAATACACACATATCGGCAGCTAGCACCCCCACCCCCCATAGGCTGTAGCAAGGATTTCATTTTCCGTCGCACAAACTCAAAGCTGATGTATGGGGCAGTTCTGGGAATCGTCATCGCTATTTGCCAGCTTAGAAAATATTTCGTCTTTTTTCAGTTAAGTATTTTGCGACAGCCGATTGAAGGTTTTTGTGGATGTTGTGAGAAACCAATCAAAATATGGTTCAATGCTCGAAAACCGTAATTGCCGTCCCATGAAACACTAACTGATTATTGTTTGCTGAGGAAATTCTTTTTATTATTTTTCCGACTTAACTTTCCCTATGAAATTATATCAGCGTGGCTAAGATATCCTTGGATAACTTGGTTAAGCTGGGGCCAAAAAGATGTCCAAAATGGCCAAGATATTCTAGGATGTTTAGGCCCTCGAGGGGACATCGGCAGGCTTCGTACTAATGTTTTCTGGACTTATTGTAACAATTTACTGTTTTACATTTTGTATTCTGAACCAACTGTATTATTAGAAGAGAGGGAATTAAATGATTAACTCAACTTTTGACATTTTTTCTGTTAAAATTGATATGACGATTGATAGTACAGAGAACTTAAAATTCCATACACTCTAAAACGCAAACGTCACCACCCAGACCTTTTGAAAATACCTTGAAAATATACAACTCCCACCTTTACTCAATAGCTGACCGGTGTAACAGGCTATCTTGCCCCCCCCCCCCCCCTGTAAAGCTTCCCCCGGGGGGAAGCTGAACTAGGCTATCTCCACCCCCCCCGGGATATTTTGCCCCCTCCATAAAAAACCGAATAAATGAAACAAATACTTAACTGCAACAGAACTTTTAATGGTTAATGATCTCTATAGAGTACAATTTCTTCTGTGCTTGAAAATTATCAAGTTTTTGCATAATTCAACAGTCATTTACACAATTCACTGCAGTTCACTGCGCTTTTGGTCCAACCAGGTCAATGCCGATTTATTTTCATGTATTTTTATTTATTTTCATTCACAACTTCTTTTCAATGTTTTCTCTACTGATCAAGTAATTAATTTACAATCAAAATAAAAAATAAAATGCTCATACCCTTTTGCATACCCTTTTAAACTTCTCAATTCGGAGTAAACTTTTACCGCAAAATCCATTTCCCTGAGATTGTTTGTACTGTTATGCATTATTGTCGAATACAATTGATCAATCAAAATGGATTATAAAAAGAGATGTGGCTTTATCGCAGCCAACTCTAAATCCCCCGATAACTGTGAATAGAGAGCGAGTATACAAACGGATTACCCTTTATGTAAAATACAACTAAAGAAACTTTTATTTTAGGGGGGGGGGCAAAATATCCCAAGGAGGGGGGGACCTGAACAGGGGGCAGAATATCCCAGAGGGAGGCAAGATAGCCTAGTCTAGCTTAAAATACAACTAAAAAAACTTTTATTTTAGGGGGGGGCAAAATATCCCAGGTGGGGGGGGGGGAAGCTGAACAGGGGGCAAAATATCCCAGAGGGGGGCAAGATAGCCTAGTCTAGCTTAAAATACAACTAAAAAAAACTTTTATATTCCCAGGTGGGGGGGGGGGGAAGCTGAACAGGGGGCAAAATATCCCAGAGGGGGGAAAGATAGCCTAGTCTAGCTTCCCCCAGGGGGGGGGGGAGCTGTACAGGGGGTGCAAGATAGCCTCCCTGTACATAGAAACATATTTTAAGATTTTTTATTCATACCTAAATTTATAAATGCACGAGTCGCACATGCTGTCAGTTTCAGAAGGAATAGTAGATAACCCGTCAACACATGTGGCAGTCAACAGACGGGTTATCTACTAGGAATAACAAAACAGTGTAATAGTGTTATGTGAATCAGTGACTTCCGGCTCCGAGTGAACAAAGGGGACCAGTCCCACGTGATGTCACTTTTGCGCGGAATCGAAGATTCACAAGAACGATCTCAGTTTTTTTTGTTTTTTTTTGTTTTTTTTTTGTTTTTTTGTTTTTTTTTTTTTGTTTTTTTTTACGTCTTTAAGCTTCCGAGTTCTCGGTGACAAAGGGCACGAGTCTAACGTTGGCATTAAAAGATCAAAGACGAACAGTTTCTCAAAGTTTCAGGAGCAGAGCGACAAAGGGGACAAGTTCCACTTGATATCAGAAATGCAATTCATAAGGAAGAAAACTAATGAAACACGAACCACAACGAGCAAACTCCGAACAAAAAGTCCCACTCGAGACCCCAGGCCTATGGAACCAGACTGGAATTGTCTGCCATGACAATGAGTCGGGTCGGGCCTTGGCTGGGACCCTCAGACTGCTAGCGTCTGAGGTCTTCGACTTTAGAAACAAGCCCCGAGTCTCTGGCGACAAGACTGACTAAATACAAGAACCGAGTACCTTCTGTGAAATGACCGCACTCTGTTGGTTGGCTATTCGCCTCTGATTTGTTTAGAAAGTCAGCTGCGTTGCACTGTTGGACAGTGAATCAGATTAACCGATAACACTGAAATCACCAACTAAGAACAGCACACAGCATAAAAAATAAATGAACACCGCACAGAATTCCGCCAGATAGCGGAACGAGCCACTAGCAGAAACCACTAAAAGAAAATATTTGTATTAAATTATGTAGTCACGCAGTACCAATTCTTTCTCGTCGTCTTTTTTTACCAAAGTGTCGAAAATGAACCCCAAATCACTCTATCTCTAACCATTTTCCAGATAATAGTCAAGTTCCAGTTTTAATCTTGGCCGTGACAGAGAAGGTCAATGTCATACAGGTACCTCTTATGTTACGCTGTTTAGGCTCAAAGGGCCGAAAACGAGCTTTAAATCTCTCTCTCTCTCTCTCTCTCTCTCTCTCTCTCTCTCTAACCGTTTTCGAGATAATAGTCAACTTCCGGTTTTTTACCTTGACCGTGTCCACGAAGGTCAATGTCATTGAGATACCTCTTATGTAATGTTATTTAGACCCAAAGGGTCGAAAATGAAGTCAAAATCGCTCTATCTCTAACTGTTTTCGAGATAAGTCGACCTATCGGCACACGAGGTCATGCGATCTTTGACCTTGATCCTCAAGGTCAAGAATCAGAATGGAAGGTTACCTCCTACTGAGTACGTTTTTATGTTCAAACTGGAAATTGAACGCTTTATATGGCCACTTTTCGTAATTAATAGTCGTTATGAAAAATGTTTTGTCCACACTTTCACCTGAGATAAAAAACATTTGCAGTTTCGACGAGACCTGACGATTGTCTATAAGTGTACCAAATAAAAAGTTCCGCTTACACAAACGCTAGGAGGAGTTTTCTGGAAACCATTTTATGGAAAAAATAACGTTGACTTCAATTTGACCTTGACCTTTGAGGTAAAAAAAATTGCGGATTCACCAAGACCTCGTCACCCTCTACACGTGTGCTAAATTTCATTCTCCTCTTTGACATGTGTAATGTGTTTGTGATATTAAACTTGTTGGTTCCGTATATTAAGAAAATAAATTTATTACTGTATCATAGCAAAGTGCGAGATTGGACTGGTTAGTGCTCAAAGGTTCCGAGAAGTTTAACAATGATATAAGCGCGTTTAAATATACAACGAAACATTTGATACATTAATATATGGACAATTCTTCTTTCAGACTTCTTTCGTAACATGCCTTCATCAATGCAGGGTTTCAAAGATGGTTCAAAAGTTTATTCAAGAGCATATCATATCATATTTAATGAGTTCATAAGAAAATCTAGCCATATTTAATAAGGTCAAAAGCACAGAATATCATATATATAACATTGATTAAACGTAATCTCTCAATTTATTCAATTACAATGCGTAATATACTCTTTATTGACAAAACTAAATCCAGATTCTTTTTAATCCAAATCTGGATCAAAGCAATGAAGAGTTTCAATAGCAAGTGGTTTCTCTTCCGAGTGGAATGGAAAACACTTAGCGGGCACAAAACATGGGCAAATAGCCTGGAGGGCTTAGAACAGACGCGCAATGATTTAGAATGTTTATTAGCTTTATTAAACAATAAGGTATAAGTGCTTGACAGACAAATCTGTTGACCAACTGTAATGGGTGTCGTGTTGAAGTCTGTTCCTGAAATCTAATGCAGGATAATTGGCCCGTAACAGAACTGTATAAGTGCCGACTATCCAAGCTGAATGAGTGTTGTTGTTTTATGTCAATAGCAATCGCTATGTCATTGTTACATGAAGATATCCTCTCTGGAAGTTACTTCTTCCTTCATTGTAATTAAAACATAGACCACTCAATAATCATGCTTGCCAGTTCCGCCCTCTGGCACGGGAAATTCCTTGAGGTCACGTCATTTAGCTTGCGTTTTACGGCACCGCCCGCTTCAATGCATACAGCAATAAAGTCTGTTTCCATTTCCAATTTCCGCCCTTGCTTGACGGCAATGGACGCGCTTGTTTTGTGCTGACTAAAGCTACAGATGATGGATGACTGCCTTGTCTCATTTCGCTCCATTTCGAAGTCACAGCGGAGAGGTATTTGTTTCAAGTTTCATGTGAACGGGTTCATTTGCAAATGCATCAACTTTTTTCTCCCCGCTTCATACCGTGTCAGCTAGTTCACTTCCGGCGTATAGCATCTCCAATGAAAAGCGCCACTGTTTTATATGTCAGCGTTAAGAGCAGGCTGAGGGTATCATTGACATATCTGTCGCTTGCTGTCGCTACGTTTTACCAACAATAATTAGGAGAAGTGTGTGGTCACCTGGGTGCGATCCATGTGTAGTGCGTGACACAGTCGATAAAAAAATCCATCTTATTATTATTATTTTTTAAATTGGAATTATATTTCAGAAATGTGCTGAATTAATTTTGTATTAAGTCTACATTACGATATGCTTTACGTAGTGATGTATGCAGTTGTGCGCAAGCATGCATCTTATGCTGTGCCTGTGCATGTGCGTGTGTCTTACTTTTCGCCAGTTGATAATTAGCCCCTATACTACCCAACATATCCCCAATTTTGTACCTGTCATCACGATTCTGGAAAAAATACAAGTTTTTCATTCTTTTTCTTGTTGAAGTTACAACAGACAAAGCAAATGTAACTTACAAAACGTTTTTTTTTTCTGCATTCTTAAATTATTTTAAAATTCAGGAATACAGTTCCTCATCAGGCTCCTTTTTTTTACATCGCGTGAGCATTGTGGTGAATTGAAAGAAATCGAAATGTCCTGTGCTTTGCCTGCATTTCATTTATCTAGCAAGCTTTACTCTGCAAAGTGACATCACTTTACAACAATTGGCCAATTCTATAGAAAATGAAGAATCATTATTAAGTGAAATGACACCGCTGTAGCAGTTTCTAAATGTCAATTGATGATAGCCATTAGACTACGGGAGTATTGAAGTAATTAATTTATTGCAATGTTTGCTGCTTCCCTTTTAGAAGTATTGTGATTTCCTTACCACTTCATGACTTATTCGCATCAGTTGTCTCTCGTAATTTCTTTATTGCAATGAAGGGCTTTTGATAAAAACAGATCCTGTACATTCATAGAGCTACTACAATCTACAATATCTAATGCGCAGTATAAGGGGAAATCGATTTTCATATAACTGCGAAGTTTTTTTTTAATAACGAAGTGGAATCTAATGTATTCACCGGAAACTAGAACCCAAGAATAGTTGACAAAAGGGGTAATTTTGTAATAAAACGGACTCTTCTCCCTTTGTCTTTAGCTTTCATTGCACAGTTTGCTTTTATACTTCATTGGAGGTCTGCAGCATTCAGTATTCTCCTTAACCAGTTGTCTGTTAACTGAAATTCACGCTTTATGGAAATGTTTTCGCAGAGCTGATCCAGTTCGCTGCACTTTAAGTGTCACGGGCACATGACAAAAACACAGACAACCGGGCAGACGGGGGCTGTATAAACAACACCCTGAGCCATTCACACAGAAACGTTTCAAAGAAAATAATCATTGAAATGACAAGCATTTTAAAACATTATCAATCTTTGTGTCTGTGATGTTGTTATCATCGTAAAGATGTGCCGATTTATGATTATTTATATCAAGCCTTTAAACAGACAATGTTTGATGTTAATGTGTGCTTATCATATCATTAAAAAAGGTGTGAAAATAGCAACGAAACCGGGTGACTGAACTTTTTTATTTTTAAGTGTGTACAAAATATTGAAAAAGAAGTACCACGATAAGCGCAGTTCTGGTGTAGCTGTACATAAGATATATGCGTGGATTTTCAGGGATTTTCACAACACAGCATCCGCTTTACATCGTTTTTCATTGCCTGCCCACCATTTTGTGATTCATGTCTTTAGAATTTTCGGGCACTGATTACAGCAAGTTTACAAATTTCCAAGAAAACAATAACCAATACAGGCTTATTGCACTTTTTTAATTTGACACTTTCGAACAAAAATAAGTTCTTTACAAAATGGAATGCTGTAATTTTAGTTATTTCTCAATTTTGAAAGTAAAACAATATCCTTCTCCTACGAAATTTCACTTTTTCTTTTTACTTAGCATAAACAATTCCTAGATGTGTACAGGTTTACTCGCAAATAAAGTTCCCAGTAAACACTGCGGCGTTGAATCAGGTTGGATAGATATCTTAACCGATTTCGAATCATCGTCAGGTTTTGGTTGTTTATGAAAATCGAAACAACCTACATTGGATATACAGCGATTACCCGATTCGAATTAAAGGTTGCAAATGGTAGTCGAAACAACGTCTACCTCCAGATTTTGCATAGCCATCGGGAAAGTGACCGTGCATAGGCGTCGAGAAAGCTACAGCTGCAATCATAGTGTGGTCACCCTCCGTCACAGTACCCCACCCATGGGTCATTCGGTCACGTAGAATACGTATGAAGTTGATTTCCACTAATATTTATCTGCAGTAGATGAAAAAAAATGTTGACTCTTGAAATTCTCATATTTTACGTCCTCATTTCGGTCTATCTTCGGCCATTTCCGGTGACCGATAACACAAGGAGATTGTTTTTGGTTGTGAATCCGACGTCTATATAACATCGATTTTCTATTCTATTTAACGTTGCACCAAATGCGTTAATTAGACGTCGGAGAAAGTTGTGTTTTGGTCGCGACCAAAAGCAACGTCTAAACGACGTTGCTTACTTAACGTTGTGCCAAAGACGTTAGACATTGATCTGTGACCGCGACCAATCACAACCAAAGTACCACCAGAGTGTTATTGTGGTTTGGTTGGATCGACGTCTTAACCTAAAATCGAAACAACCTTAGTATTTTTACTGGGTTATTTCGAATAATCAGGAAGGATTTTGTTTAAGAAGAACTTCTTTCAGTGAACGATATCGATCGACTTTTACCCAGCACTCCACTGACATTCATGTTCTACCACTTGCTTGAGACTGTTTTATATTTTTTCAAATATAAGTTTGGCGAGAGTAATTAAGAGAAACATTCCTTTGTTGCTTACTATAACGAAAAGCAATCACTTCGCAATTCATTCATGTTATTGTTACTTGAACAAAGTCAATATCAATAAGAAAAAGTGTTAATCAAAATACTATCGGTTTTCTGTCAAAAGGAGTGTTTGTCAGCGTCCGGTTCGAACACTTGTTTCCCTTTTAAGTAAAATCATGCAATTCACTTATAAGTTCATAACTTGAAATGGATTATTCTAATTTGTCTAAAACAGAAATTGCGTTTCACTTTTTTCAGCCAAGGGATTTACAGATGTATTTCCTTGAGATTGGAAATTACAGTCTAGCTAACTTAATCAAGCCCATTTATTAATGTGTCGTTTGGTCTTGAGAATCAATTTTTGTGCGAAATTGAAACTGCTATAAATGTCAGTTTCTTTGTCTGGATTTGAGAGCGACCCTGGGAACAGATGACAAAACTGTTATTGGGATATCTGGCAAAATACTATTCTCTTTCGTTTGATTGTGAGGGTCTTGTCTTGATTAAGATCGCGTTCAAAATATGCAAATGACAACCCTTAAAAGAAAGCCACCTCTAGTGGGAAGGGGTGCTGAAAACCTAGATTTTTTCAGAGCGATTTGATTACAGTTCGCCCATCTGCAAAATTAAAAGTAATAAATCAGTGAAATACAGCATCATAAAGTTGCACATTATAAAATGGTATTGCTTCGGACTTTGGCATAGGACTTTATATAGAACCAGTTGCATACCCTTTTACACAAAACTGTCTGCCCGATTCGAATTTATTTCCATTCAGTCTGCTGTTGAATAAAAAAGGAAATTCACTTCAGTTGCCGAGGTGTCAGTTCCACCTCAGACTGTCTTGCCCACCCCCCCCCCCCCGGCAAAATATATCAAGGATATCTGGACCCCCTCTGGGATATCTTGACCCCCCTCTGGGCAATTTTAATCCTCGCTGGGATATCTTGCCCCCTTTACGATATCTTGGCCCCTTCTGGCATATCATGTCCCACTCTAGGATATCTTGGCTTCCTCTAAGATATATCGGTCCTATCTGGGATATCTTGGCTCCTTCTGGGATATTTTGCCCCCCCCCCCTCTGTAGAATATATTGGCCCCTTCTTGCATATCTTATCCCACTCTAGGATATCTTGGCTCCTTCTGGGATATTTTGGCCCCCTCTAGGATCTCTTTGCCTCCTCTAGGATGTCTTGACCCTCTCTAGGATACCCAGGCACCCTCTAGGATATCTTGGCCCCCACTTATGAGTGTCTCAACTAAAAAACTCAGGGACCTGCCCTAAAACCCATGACAAAATCTCACAGAATGTGTACATGTTTATGAAATGTGGAAGTGTAATCTTAACTCTAGTAGTGCTGAGATTTTATTCCATTTGTTCTTTTTGTACGATGCTGGTTATTTTCTGTACACGTGTCGATGTAGCGAGAAATAAAACATGTAAAAAACTTTCTCTTTAGTTTTTTATTCGCAGAGAGTCAAGATATCCTAGGATAACCTGTCTTCTGTGGGGAGGGGTGCAAGTTATCCTAGAGGATGGGGGCAACATATCCTAGAATGTCTTGTCTGGAGGACCAAGATATCGGGAGGGCTGGGATTTCCTTGGGGTACAGGTCATTTGACCAACTATCGATTGACCGACGGTCATTTGACCAACGGACAATTGACCAACGCCTTAATAAAAAACGACCATTTGACCAATTTTTGTTTCAAGTTATTTCAATCTTTATTCATCAAATTGTTTTTTTATTTACTGCACATTATCCTGTAATTCAGGCAAAGGTAAAGGACAAAGTGACACCTCTACTAATCCAGATTATAATTACTGTGTGCGGATTAAGAGGGGTAAATACAGAGGTGACTATTTACACACGAGATGGCATCTGAGACTAATCCGGATTAAAACGGCCCTTTTTACGAATTAAGAGCAGGTAAAATACATCCGTAGTTGTAAAAACAAATGCGAGGGAGATGAAATCTCTACCTAATCCAGATTATAAACCCCTTTCTAGAAATAAAGATTTTGGCCATGTTAGACAGACGATATTCCAGTACCTTTGACACCCAGTGGCAGTGATTGGTTTTGATGGTTTCCATATTATATCTTAATATAATACACAGGACCCTTGACGCCCATAGACGGTTATTAGTTTGTGGTCAAATGGTCGTTTTCTAATTAAGGTGCTGGTCAATCGACCGTTGGTCAATTGCCCGTTGGTCAATCGACCGTTGGTCAAATGGTTTGGCACCCGATTTCCTGTAACACCGGCCACCTCACAAATGTAACTACCGCGGGAAAAGGACCACTTTTTGACAGAACAGACAGTTAGGTTCTTTAAAAAGAACATACAAATAGAGCCACAGTAGGAGTGTGGCCAGTTCGGTGTACGCGTAGTCCCATGGATTTCCTTACTTACAAGCTTCCACTCTGTTCTAAAACGGAGATAACCCAATACAAATTTCTACTTTGGCGAATCCAAGGATGATTGCAGTTTTTGTACTGATAAAACACCTTTTACTGAGGGTAACTTAACTCAAATTCTATCCAAACTCATTACTAGGAAATTGAAATCACAATTGGGCTACTTTTCTACAAAGTAACAGAATAGTGCGAGTGTAGGTTAGCGCGATGGCTTACATGAGCCACAATTCGATAGCACGCAATGATGGGAGAATTCGAGAAAACAACCTGGTAGAAGGAAAGGACTCGTATACTTTTATGGATATTATTTTATTATGGGTCAAAGTGCATGACGGTCAGACAGATAACAACCACAACACCAATATAATTTTACGTACAATCGAATCTGCTTCTGCGTCATATACACAATTGTGTTTTGCCTTTGAACAGTAAGACTTCAGGCAGCCCAAAACTTAAATGTATTTACAAAATAACAATTCGATATCACGCCGAAAATTTGTTAATTGAGAAGATAACATTTAAACAGTCGACTTCTCATGAAGCTAAAATATAAAATTGGTTACTTTAAATTCCGTACACATGCACACAGGCAAACAGACACACCCAAGAACGGAAATGCTATGCCACTAAAAATTAAATATAATGTCATGCGACAAAATATAAAGCGTGGTTGTCATGGAATTCGCGTCTGTGAAATGAGAGCTACAGCGGTATGCATAATGTACCCCCTTTCCCCGTTCTCTCAATATTCGCAAATTATTTGCTTATGCAAAACGACCCGCATTTCCATAATATAGCGGTTTGATCTTGTCATTTAGTACCGCGAATTTTCTTTGCCTTCAGTCTAAAGCTCTGTCCAAATGATAATTTATTGTAAAAGAAACGGCATTCGTCAATTGATGATATGTATATTAGAGAACAATTTCTGACTTTACCATTATATTTTACTGCAAAGAGTAGACGGCTTAGAATAAGCTTTATCCTGTAAATAACAGGAGTTTATTTTGCTTCTTTGGATTTCTTACAGAACTGACTGCTCGCTCTCAAGAAATAAGGGGGTTCTAAACACAATTTGAAGTGAAAAGGTACAAGTTTCAAGGGTTTTCGACTTATCATTGGAGGACTATCTCTCCACTTTTCTATGGATCGCTAACTGGTGCAAATATATAATTGTGAAGCATACGCGAAGAGATGATCGCTTGTCAAGCGTGTGTCACTTCAATTAAGGCATATTGTCATCATCGCGATACGACTTTAGGGACGAGAGCACTGTTGTGTATGATTTACCTAAGTGGCTTAAATGATACTCGAGTAGATGCGCATTGAGGACACAACGTTGGAGTGAAACTTATTATATTAATTTGAATTGTTGTAGTTTTTATGCTGAACCTCTTTTAAAATATCTTTCTTTTAAAATGCTTCATGGCAAATGACACTGTTGAGTCTCCACAAAGCACAGCTTTCAGTTTGAAAATGTATCAGGTGTGCTCGAGATGCCGCCGACTCCAGACCTACCCGTTTGTACAGTCTCGGAAACACCCCTAGGGGCTCATAATAGCCTGGCTCTAAGCCAAGGTTTAGTTGATGCAGTCGGAAATTTAATAGTTTAAAATGATTTTTTCTCTTTATTTCTTATTCATTTTTTTTCATTAATATTCGTTTTACACGTCAAAATGTGAAAGTTGGCGCTGGTTTGTGCATACAAGGCTATATATACCCTAGGTACATATAATCTAGATGAAAGTGTTCTGCAAATTTATGGGCTGGCGAGGGTGGGACTTTTGTGGTCAATCCAGCACAGCCAAAGGATTATTCAGTGCCGAGATCCTGATCAAATATTTATCCCCTTTGCGTGTGCAGAATAGGCAAGCTTGAACTAACTCTTATGTGTCGTTGCTTCGTGATCGTTAGAAGTTTTTGTCGGTCCCTCCTTACTATTATTACCTTATTATTTTTAATTTTATCAGTATCATTATTATTATCATTATTATATTGTCATTATTTTCGTTGTAGTGCTTGTTGGTGTTGTTGATGTTGCTGTTGTTGAAAAAGAGACAAATATTTTTTAGCAGAATGCCAAAGTAGTATTGCATTCATATTCAATTAAATGCTTAACCAGGTTAAAGCAAACTGTGATAGCGATAAACACTATACCTTAAAAGTCCATGCAAAAAAATTAAAGGAGTATTTTATCACAAAAGAAGTTGTCAACTTAAAAGACGGTATTACAAGTGGTACAAGACGCCTCCAGCCCAAACTTCATGGTAACAATTTCGGCGATAGGAGTGCATTAAAAGCTTGTTCCTGACCATCTGGTTGTATCTCAGCTGAAGGTATGCGCATCAATAAAAAAGCATGCCATGCTAAATATGCTAAACCACCATTCATGCTAATGAGGTAGCAAAACGATATGGCGCGTTTTGTAATCAAATGGCTGTTTCAAAGGTGGTCGTAAACCAAGGGGTGTTTTAAGGTGGGCTGGTCACGCCCCTTATAACGGCATCACAAACCTTGTTTCAAAGCATGGGTGGTGATAAGGTTCTGAATATTTTAATTTCTGCTTTGAACAATTTAATTTAAGTGAATAAAACGTCATATTCAAGACCTATTTAAGACAGCTTGGGCACCTTGATAAAAACCTTTTGCCTGTACAATAGACTGAAATGTCAGTTACATTACATGCTCAGTGGGCAACATGTGACAATTTCTGTTGTGTTCTGTAATGTATACTTGTCTCTTTCACATACATCAGTCTTAAACAAATGTAAGGAGAATTTCTCACGGGAAGTCCAAGGCAAGAGCTCATTCGCTAAAAATTTTAAAGTTCAAGGACAGCCACGAACTTGATGTCTCAGGTCGTTTGACTATTCAAATAATGTAAATACTGTTTTTATTTATTCATTCGATTATTTATTTATGTATTTTTTACAGAAATATTGAACTGTCTAAAATTTGTTGGCGTTTCTGTCGCTCTACATGAAGTTAACTTAAATAAGTGTTATTTCTGGACAGAAGTGCCACTGACAAAATAAATAACACCAAATAGAATTCCTCTCTTAATTGCATACAAATATGGTACAGCCGCTTTTTCTGGAAATCCACACAAATTTGGAGCCTTTAATTAAACCTGATCGTCAAGCATTAAAAAAAAAGTTATATTATTTTTTCCCTCAAAGGCATATTGTTTCAGTTGTCACTTTTATAGAGATTTTACAGCCTACAAAGTGAGTGTTACAGGATGGTGAATATGGGAGGTCGGTCCCCCGCCACCAAAACAGTCAGACCCCCACTGGAATATTTATAACTGTCTCGCTGCAGTCGTGCGATCGCTGTTCTTACAGAATCATAAAAAGGTGGCAAGAGTGAAGCATTCCGATTATTATTTATTAAATTGAGTGAACAAAATCTCAAAATTAAAAAACAAGAAATCGATACAAATTTAACCCGTTTATGTAACGAGAATTTGTGAACAAATTATCACCTGGGGATTTCGCGTCTCGTAATCTTTGAACACGCAATCCCATCTGAATGTGACAATAAACATAAAATTGATTTCACGCCTAATTTTCCACCCCTCCTCTATTTTCTACCCTTACTTTCTCATTGCTTCACACTCAAATTGAATTTTGATGTTAACGAAAACATTGACATTAACGTAACCGATTTCAAAACATTACGTCAGATAAAATTACCATTTTAATCAAAAGATACTGACACGTGAGTTGACTTTGCCTTTCTGACTTTCCCGTCGATTTAGAGACTCATCAGGAGCTTGAATAACTCTGATCTTAAAGAAAAATTTGACCTGATGAGAAATTAATGCTTAACGCAAGCTTCGGGTAGATACACATTCGCGTGTGATTTTTGCATTAAGATTTGAAATTGTTTAATGAAGACTTATCAGAGACAAATACTGCTGTGGCCCGCCGTGTTTATTGTGACATAATAAAACTAAAACAGTTTCTAATAAAATACGCGAAAAAACTAACATACAAAGAATTTTGCTGCAATTTTTTGGCAAATATTAATCTGTCATAGCTAGTGCTGTATTCCGATGCCCATGAGCCAGCTGTGTGTGAAATGTCACGAACCGGAGCAACCAGCTGGAAGGTACCAAATACTGGCGGGCCCGTGTCCCAAGGTATCTCCCCCCTGCCACGATATCGTGCCCCCCTCCCGCCTGGGCACCAAGATTTCCTATAATATCTTGGCCTCTCTGATATAATTTCACATGTAAACTAACCTTAAATTTCGTAATCAAACAAATTTCAGTTAGTGCTTCATGCTCTACAAAGTTCCACTCCACGCGAAAGTGAAAACGACAAGACGAGTTTTCTAAGTTAGCAAATTGCAATGGTTATTCTTACACCGGTCGCATGGATCAGCCTGGAGTTTGACCATCGGAAAATGAAATCCTCGCTACAGCCTCTATGCAAGCTTCCATTCATTTCATAGAGGGAAAACCATGCTCACAAACATAGTTTGGGATATTTAAATTTACATAAATATCATTTTCAAATACATAAAACCTTTGCTAATTTTGTTGTTAGAGCTCTAAAATATAGATATATTTATTCCCTTTAATTTCAAATTTTGTGCTCGTTAGTTCGTTAGTTAATACTGGAAAGCGACTAACTTTCATTTAAACAAGCCTTTTTATCTTTTATAACTATGCCATAATATTTTACGTTGGATATTGTTCCCGATTCCATCCAATTTGAAAAGACTGGCAAGTTTCACCTTTATCTGAACCACGTCATTATAGCACGTTTACATTTAGCTTTTAGTACATCAATCCTGTTTCCATTTATCGTACCAAAAATCGATAGATTAATCGTATTTTTCGCAATTACCGTTTTTTTAAACAATCCCATCGAGTTTAGTTTAAGCGCTATTTTTCATAGTTGATTTCAAACCCAGTAGCTTTACAAAATGCATTTAGTATTAAAAAAAAATTTTTTCCCAAACTTGCAGCGAAATGAACCAGCCATCATGTTGCATTTGTGCGTGTAACCCCCCTCCCTCCGTATAAACTGTATCGTGCTTAACTTCCGGGAGTTTGGATGACCAAATAAATTCTGTTTGAACTCGTTTTAGCCTTATCGGATCTGCCAAAATGTTGTTTAAAGAATAAGCTAGATTCGACAGACCTTGGCTTTTTGTCAGTAGAATTTCGCCTATTAATGACAATTTTCTACTTTCCATATCTGTGTTTGGGTGGACATTTTGTTTATGTTTTACAAACTTAATCTCAAAACATGGCTCGATTTTATATCCCATCGAAATACCCAACACGTTAAAACTCATGCTGCTCATTTCCAATCCAGTTTTTTTTAGTTTTCCAAGGGTCCATCAACTTGTTAGAAAGAAGCTACAGAAACGTACCTTTGAGTGCCTTACGTACAAAGCTACCTAAAATCCTTGGCAAAACTGAGGAAGGCAAATCGCAGGATGTGCATATTAAATTTATGAAATATAGAAAGAACTGTTTATTCTTTTTGTGCCATGATGGTCTCAGTAATTATACAAGTTTCAGTGTAGTGTGAAATAAAATATGTAACACATATATTCTTTTTCTGTTTATGCCCCGCCTGACAAATGTCAGCGGGGCATAGAGTGTTTGACTTCTACGTCCGTCCGTCTGTCCGTCTGTCTGTGTGTACGTTACGCTTTAGATACCAAGTTTTGTGGATCGTAGCGTAGCGTAGCTATTTGACCGGCAACTTTTTTTGTTTGTGGGATATTGTTCCTAATATATTGAAGTTGTGCAGGACGTCGTCCGTTTGTCCGACGAGGCATTTATTCTGTCGGAATTGGTCTTTGTACTTAGGCAATTTTACTGCAGTTAGGTGCTCGTTACTAAGTTCGTGCTTATTCTCAAACTAAGATTATATCACTGACTATCCGCCAGACGGGGCATTTATGCTCCGATCGGACACACCTCTAGTTCTATTTTATTTTTGTAATTCTTCGCCAACTTATGCTGGGAATACTTCCTTTTTTTCTTTTTGGTTCAATTCAGTAGACACAGAGCAATAAAGTTTTGACCAGCCGACTATGTCTAGTGTGATAGAAGGGGTCTTATCTGTTGCCCGTATATGAATTTATGTGTGTACATGTGTGTATGTATGTGTGTATGCATGTGTGTATATGTGTGCATGTATATGCGTATGTGTGTATTTATGTGTGTATGTATGTGTGTCTGCATGTGTGTGTACGTATGTATATATGCATGTGTGTGCATGTGTGTGCATGCATGTGTGCATGTATGCGTGAAAGTATGTGTGTATATGTGTGCTTGCATGTGTGTATGCATATGTGTATGTATGTAATTGTATATGTGTGTATGTAAATGTGTATTTATATGTGTGCATATGTGTGCATGCATATGTATATGTATGTGTGTATGTATGTGTGTATGTTTTTATGTGTATGTATGTGCATACGTATGGTCAGACAACCTTTCAAAATGTTACAGCTCCTTGACTTTTATGAGGATTGTTTTGATATTACGTACGAATCCACCACAATTAATCAGCTGCCAGGCTATCACTTTTTCGTGGATGCACCAAAAATAAAGGCAATGGTGCCAATTAAAAACATTTTTCTCGAGTTTTCGATGTCCGAATTACCACCCCCAATGGGCTATCACTTTGTTTATTTTTTTTCGAGCTGGCAAAATTTGCACACCTTGATATTAAAACCACTATATCTGTGACTGTTTTCATCCAAAGCTTTTCAAATTTAAGAAAAATAATTTCCATGCAGTAATTTAGCAGATCGTAAAGTTTTATGACTGATACCTCTTGGAAATATGATAAAACATCGATTTTTTTGCGATTTTGTTTCAGTAGGGTGAAAACGACAGTTCTACCACACTTGATGACGTCATACTGTCTGGACCGGAAGTGACGTCATACTGTCTGGACCGGAAGTGACGTCATACTGTCTGGACCGGAAGTGACGTCATAGCGTCTGGACTGGAAGTGCTGTCTGGACCGGAAGTGCTGTCTGGACCGGAAGTGACGTCATAGCGTCTGGACCGGAAGTGCTGTCTGGACCGGAAGTGACGTCTGCACCGGAAGTGACGTCATCATGTCTGGACCGGAAGTGTTGTCTGGACCGGAAGTGAGGTGATAGGCGTCGTCATGGCAACGTGTTGTTGTGATGGCAACGAAGCATAGGCGTCATAGGCGAAGCCATAGGCGTAGCCATAACCCTGATAACAAAGTGAGGACCCCCCCAGGCGGCAGTCCTGACGGACCCCCCCCCCCCAGGACATACTGTGTACCGACCCCCCCCCAGGACATACTATGTACCGACCCCCCCCCCCAGGACATACTATGTACCGACCCCCCCCCCCCCCCCCCAGGATATACTATGTACCGACCCCCCCCCTAGGACGTACTATGTACCGACACCCCCCCCCCCCCCAGGAGAGCAAAAAATGTGCTGAATCAGCATGATGAAATCGTCGATTCAGCATGATAAAATAGTATATAAGTGTAGTGACTCGAGGCTCAGACATCGTCAGACATCGTGCACCACAACGCACCGCAGCGCTTTTGCTGTAAAACCTGCGGTGGTCTGCTCTGGTACAAGTTTGCGACGACGCTACCTGGGCCAGGACCAATATGTAATGACTGCTGGTGGTGTGGTATGACTCTGAAGCTGAAGAGCTATTGCGACAGCCATCCGTTCAAGTGCGCGGGAAGACCATTTACGATGCAGGAGTACTACAAGTACAAATGCCGCTGCAGGAATCCAACTTGCTGATATACCAAAATATTTCAGGCCCTTTTAAGGGCCATCCTATATTATGAAATGAAGCAAAACATGTCTGTCTGTGTGTGTGTGTGTGTGTGAGAGAGAGAATACATTTTATCACATTTCAGGTCTAGTTGGCGGATGAATACCATTTGGCAGACCATTTAACTTCACCGCTAGATGTCTCTGCTTTACAGCTGTACAACTCCACAACTGTAAGTGAGACATTCATATACACAAGTAAAATTCTGCTGAGTCAGCAATTTTAACAATTTTTGAACAAGTTACACACCATATTTTGATTACATGGAAGTAGAATAAAAGCATGATTGAAACATACATGTGATACATTCTGCTGAGTTAACACACCATTGAAGTGGTATAAAAGGAAGAGTGAAACGTGCATTTTACTTCATTTCAGTTCTAGCAACAGCAAGAGCAACAACGATGGCACCAGTCTACTGTCATGATTGTGATGTGACATTTCCATCTCTGGAATTGTTCGTGACACATACATGCAAACCAGCTAGGTTGAAACGTGCTCATGAAGAGCTTGTTGAGCAGATTGAAGCCAAGAGACGAAAGACCGTACAAGATGGTGTTGAAAGACCTGATCCAGTCCTCTGCTGTAAATGCGCCAAGATATTTTCATCTTTGGATGCATTTGAGACACATGCATGTGCTGAGATGGAAAATGTGTCTCATGAAGAACAAAGAAAGAAAGAGACAGGACAAGTAGGCAGAGGCAGAAGAGTGAGTCTTGGTGAAAACGCGCAGGAAAGACGGTTTGAGCCTGAGGATGGATCAGATTTGCTACTCGAAATGCGACAACAAGAGAATCGAATCAAGAGACATTTGTTAGAAACGTTAAACCATGGCATGAAATGGTACATTGTGGTACATGCACGCTTCAAGAAAATGACACCAAATGTTGAAGGCGTGATGGTAGAACAGGTGGATAATGCCTTCATCAGTAGTCCAACATATGCAGCATACAATCCAACAGATATTGAGAAGGACTTACCAGAAGCCTATAAAGAATTATTTAACAGGTTTTATGAACATGAGCGACAAGGTTCTGGCTGGGTGTTGGATAACATATTATTCATTGAAGTACATACAGCTACGTCAGCGCCACTGGAAGCGAGCAGTTTTATCCCACTGCCGAAGAAAGTAAAGAATACAAAAGGTGTGTTAAACATTCAGAATAAAGACAACAAGTGCTTCTTATGGTCTGTATTGGCTCACCTTCACCCTTCAACAAATGTAAACCCACAGCGTGTGCATCAATACAAGCTATTTGAGAACGAATTGAAGGTGGAAGGCATGACATTTCCAACACCGATTACAGACATTTCAAAGTTTGAAAAGGAGAATGATGTGTCCATTAACGTGTTTGGATATGAACATGATGTAGTTGTTCCCATACAACTAAGTCGAAACACCAGCGCCAGAGAAATTAACTTGCTTTTGATTAGCAATGACAAGACAAGACATTACTGCCTCATCAAGAATTTCAGCAGACTTATGGCTTATCGATCAAAACATGATGGAGCTGCTTTTTATTGTTTCAACTGTCTTCACGGGTTTATGCGACAAGAGCTTTTAGATGAGCACCGTGAAGTGTGTGACAAGCATGGAGCACAACGTTTATCATTCCCCAAGGAACCTTTCATCAAGTTCAAGAATGTAGCAAAACAACAGCGAGCGCCGTTTGTCATTTATGCAGACTTTGAATGTTTCACGAAAAAGCATGAAGGAGACAAGTATCAGCATCATCGTCCAAACAGCTTTGCCTATGTGGTTGTCAGCCAGTATGATACACGTGCTCCAGTCGTATATCGAGGAGATAATGCTGTGAAAGTCTTTTTAGACCATATGGTGAATGAGCGTGATCGTATTGTGCATGGTTTACAACAGAAAAAGAAAATGGTGATGACTCATGAAGATGAAGAGCATTATAAGAACGCCACAGATTGCTACATTTGTCATGAGCCTCTAGGAGCAGATCATGTGAGAGATCATGACCATATCAATGGCAAATACCGCGGAGCTGCACATAGTCAATGCAATTTACAATTTCGACTTCGAAAGGATAAGCAGGATGTTGAAGATTCTTTCATCATTCCTGTGTTTTTCCACAATTTACGAGGCTATGACAGCCATTTGATCATGGAAGAAATTGGAAAGTTAAAAAATGAGACGATTACAGTCATTCCCAACACCGTTGAGAAATATATTGCATTCACCATGAGCAATCTGAAATTTACAGACAGTTATCAGTTCATGAGTACTTCTCTACAGAAGTTGGTATCCAACCTGGCGGCAGAAGGGAAAGACAACTTTTATAACATGACGTCACACATTCACGATAGCGACCAACAAGAGTTACTGTTGAGAAAGGGAGTGTACCCTTATGATTACGTGGATGAGCCATCCAAGTTTGCTGAAACACAACTGCCGTCCAAGGACAAGTTTTACAGTTTGCTCAGTGAAGAAGACATTAGCGATGAGGATTATGCGCATGCGCAGAAGGTGTGGGAGACATTCCACTGTACTACATTTGGTGAATACCATGACTTGTACCTGAAATCAGATGTGTTGCTGCTGGCTGACGTGTTTGAAAACTTTCGTCACGTATGTCTCAACACGTATGAATTGGATCCTGCTCACTACTATACAGCGCCAGGACTGTCGTGGGATGCCATGTTGAAAGCGACAAAGGTGAAATTGGAATTGATCAATGACATTGACATGTACCAAATGGTTGAACAAGGTCTACGTGGAGGAATATCTGTCATCACACACAAGTATGCGAAAGCAAATAACCCCTACGTAGCAGATTACGATCCCAGGAAACCCACCAACTACTTGACGTACCTGGATGCGAACAACTTGTATGGCTGGGCCATGTCGCAGAGCATGCCGGAAAGTGGATTTATGTGGGTGAGCGAGCCAGAATCCATTGACTTTATGGATGTGGATGAAGATGATGAGATTGGATACATTTTAGAAGTGGATTTGGAATACCCATATTCAATCCATGATCGTCATAATCACTATCCAGTGGCTCCAGAACGGAAATGTGTGAAGGTGGGAGAATTGTCAAAACATAGTCAGAAGCTACGGACAGATCTAAACATGAAAGGCAAACCTAGTGAAAAGCTCATTCCCAACTTGTGCGACAAGAAGAAATATGTACTTCATTATAGAAATTTACAGCAATATGTCTCACTGGGATTGAAAGTCATGAAGGTGCATCGTGCCATCATGTTTGCACAGAGCAAATGGTTGGCAAAATACATCTCCTTGAACACGGAAAAGAGAAAGTTGGCCAAGAACCCGTTTGAGAAAGACTTCTTCAAATTGATGAACAACTCTGTGTTTGGCAAAACCATGGAAAATGTGAGAAAACGCATGAATGTGGAACTTGTTCACCAGGAAAAGCGGTTCAAGAAACTTGTGGTCAAACCTTCCTTCCACAAATTTAGAATTTTCAACGAAGATTTAACCGCGGTACATTTGCGCAAAGTGGATCTGCTTCTGGATAAACCCATTTAAGTTGGTTTCACCATTCTCGACCTCAGCAAGGTGCTCATGTTCCACTTTCATTACAACTACATCATGACCAAGTATCCCAACGCCAAGCTGTTGTTCAGCGACACCGACAGTCTATGTTATGACATAGAAACGGAAGATATCTACAAAGACATGCAGGAAGATGCCGACTTGTTCGACATAAGTGACTATCCCCCAGATCATTTCCTGCATTCCAACGTGAACAAGAAAGTGCTTGGGAAAATGAAAGATGAGACGGCGGGCATTCCCATTGAAGAGTTTGTTGGACTTCGGCCGAAAATGTATAGTATGATGTATGGTGGGAAAGAAAAACGTACGGCCAAAGGTATCACTCGCGCGTGTCAAAGACGTATGAAACATCAGCAGTATAGAGACAGTTTGTTCAACCAAACGCAAACGATAACCACAGGGCACATCATTCGAAGTCATGGCCACCAGATCTTCTCGGAGAAGTTGAGGAAAGTGGCTCTCTCTCCCTTTGATGACAAGCGATATGTGATGAGTGATGGCTATTCCACTTTGGCGCATGGGCATTACAGTATATAAGGGGGAGACACTTCAACTTTAGAGTTAGTTGAGGTGTGAACACTGAAGCGTCAACATGAATCGGAAAAGATCTGCAACAACGGATATGGATACTCTTGCTGATACAGTGAAAGACATGAATGTGAAACATCCTGACAATACCATCAAGAAATTAAAAGTGGAGACGACGGTACCAACACCACAGTCGTGGGATGGAATGCTTTCTCTAGGCACTGGAAAGTATATCAAGATTATGAAACAAAGTAATGAAGGTGTGGTAAACATTCGCAAATACCTCAGAGATGAGGGGACTGGAAAAAATCGTCCAACGAAAAAGGGAATTTTGCTGACACTACCTGAATGGAAAATGATGAAGAAGCAGGTGAAAGAAGTGGATAAAAGGCTTCGTAGACAAGAAGGTGGCTCATAACAAGGTAACAATCATGAATGCACTCATGCTGAACGGTGGTGTTTACCTTACTGTAAATGAGAGGAATGAAGTGATACTAGATTCTAAGACAAGTTATCATCGGTTTAAACCTGAAGTGTGGAAAGACACCTCATACCACTTGAACCTGGGTTTAAACGTAGACTTGAAAATAAAGTGGAAGTGACGGTAGCTGAATATGATTCTAACATACGTGTAGAAATCTGTAGAAATCTTTTACAGGATTATCCAAAGGATTATAAGGGAGTTGTGCCAGATATACCATATACAGATTTGATCCTCTTTGATATCAAGAACCCGCGCGCAGTCTTACGATTCCTAGAAGCGATACAACATCCACTCTTAACCATCTTGCGAGCATAAAAACGTCTTTGCAGACAAGGAGACAGCTCATAGTTCATCTGACTGTTGAACGAGATGGAAGACTTTTTATCGGAATATAAACCAATTACGCATGGATTCTCATATCTGAGAAACGAATATGATGACATTGTGCTAAGACATTTTGGACAGTATCTCGTCCTATCACTTGATGACCAATCCGTGTTGAAAGACCATCTAGAGAAGTTCAGGATACCTGGCTTTCTCCTGACAGTCTCAAATGAATTAGAAGTTCATGTGACTGAGAACTGCTTAGACGTGTTTGTACAATTTCGCCAATATGACGAGCTTACAGAAAACTATGACTACATCACCCTCAACACAGTGGAATGGTACGCTCTGTTACAAGCATTGGATTGGAAAGAACCTAACGCTTGAATTCAAAGAAACAGAAATATGGCTTATGCGGGGCACCAAATCCATTGAGTTGACACAACCTATGCGTGTGATGGACATTGACTTAGATGAAGGATATGAACTGAAACTGTCTGAACATGTTACTGTGAAAGTGATAAAGTTTGGTGATGTGTGTTATGTGAGCTTTCATAGCATTTACAAACATGGATGTAATGTCTATGATACCTATATCAATTTAGATTCTAATGAATGGTATTCATTGATGAATGTATTGAAAAATGAATGTGTTTGTAAATAAAAAGTTTGTAAATAGTGTAAATAGACTTTGTAGCTAAGAGTTTGTAGTTAAGAGTTTGTAAATAGACTTTGTAAACTTTGTAAATAGAATTTGTAAATAAAAGTTTGTAGTTAAGAATTTGTAAATAGTGTAAATAGACTTTGTAAATAAAAGTTTGTAAATAGTGTTTGTAGTTAAGAATTTGTAAATAGTGTTTGTAGTTAAGAATTTGTAAATAAACGTATGTACAACACAATAAACAAGACTGTTTGAAAACTTGGTTTGTTTTATTTAACAACACCAACAACTTAACTAATATAACAACAACAACTTAACTAATATAACAACAACAACATTGAAAACTTGGTTTGTTTTATTTAACAACACCAACAACTTAACTAATATAACAACAACAACTTAACTAATATAACAACAACAACATTAATAAAACAATGGTTTATAATGTCTATATACAAAATCCTTTACAATAAAATCACCATCCTTTCTTTTTAATATATTCACAATATCAAACATACTCTGACCTCGAGCTCTATGCAATATATAATATACACAATAAAAACCACATGACGATGACATTGGCGTTTGTAATGATATAGAATTATACATATAGTCATTTCTTAAAAACATATCTAAACGATCATCGAGAGGTAACAGTCCATAAGAGTCAAAATATTCTGCAGGGTCTTTGTCATAATACACTGCCACCCAATGTTCTCCTGGTTCATCTTGATCGTCTGTGTTGATGACATAGGCGCCGCGTTGTAAAGATGGTAACTGGTCCATGGCAAACACGCCTTGAAACAAGTCTTTGGTCATGACATCATGACTCAATATGGCATCAATCTGCTTCGTGTTCATGACTGGTAGTCGAATTGGATGCTGCGATTTGCACTTATTTCAATAATGTTGTCAAATTCAGCATAGACAATGACATTGATGGTATGTTGCAAAGCCGTAGCAAAGTTCATTTCTAGCCGCAAATTCCCATGCTTGATCAGGGGGAAATGATCATCGCCATCATAATCCGGTGTTAAGTCAAACGAAAATAAAGCATAACCTCTAGACCAATCTTCCCGTTTTATAATGGAACTTTTCTCACCATTCAATCGATCAAACGATTTGTAAAGCGTTTCAAAAGCGTCCAGGTATTTGCTCTGTGTAATGTCAAGCTTGAGAGGTTTGGATAGAACTGGTTCCCCATCCGTGTACAGTTGCATATAGTCCAGATCAAAATGTTTGAAATCATATGGATTCCTCAATACTGATCCACCAAAAGCTTCATTATGAACCAGACCAATGACAATACGATTTGGTAATTGACCCAAAAAGATGTTATCTTTCACAAAAGACTGAAATCCTGCTGGAATAGCCAAGACTTTACATTCTTTTCTAGTGATGATGATCTTGGCAGGACTTTTCATCAATGCATCTGTATGCCCTAACTGAATACCTGGACTCACCCTCACTTTGCGAATGGTTAAAAATGCCTCTTTCACTTCTACCTTATAGGTCTTATCTGCAGCCATCAATACATAGTCATCTTTTTGTCTATGGAAACGCAATTTCAAACTAATACCATTCGGAAGATAGCGATCCTGCTCAAACAAATCTATCCTTAAACCACCTGTGAGCATAACATCACGGCTAAGACGTGTATGCAAATAACGATGATGTAAGCCATTATTGCCTTGCTCACCCAAGTCACCGCCGTCAGCATTGACATGAAACCCGGATACATATCGTTCATGATTAGGTCTTTTCACCTCATGACTATTCATTGACCCGGCAGTATCCTTGTACATGAGACGCATAGAGCGCTCAGAATGTAGACTTTCTTCCGAATCATGGATGAGATGAGAGATAATGCTGGTATAACCATGAGTATTGTTGCTATGCGAAACCAAACGATCATTCAGAAACAATTCAATATTAGACCATAACCCATTAAACACATCATTGATGCAAGAGACATTATCATCTGCGCCACACGCTGATCCATCAGCCTTTAGAATGCGACATACAATATGAAGTTTGCTGTTCTTTAAATCTAGATATTCTTCTGTACTCGCAGGAATGTAGAATTCTATTGGAGCGCCTTCTCTAATACTTGTAAGTGGTTGATAGTCAACATTATAACTTTTCTCTACAGCAGTTTGCGTTGGTGGTACGTGAAACCATTCCAATGGAGAAAGACTACATTCACACGAATGATTATGAATGAGAGACATGATTTCAAAAGATATCTTTGCGATATTTTGATGTTATCCGTCTGGCTGTTTTTCGTCTTCTGGCACGTTTCGTCGGTTGCATACGCTTTTGTTCACCAAACACACGTTCTGCTACTCGACCCGTCACATCTTTCGCGACATTCTTTGCAGCCTTCTTAAGATGTGGCGCAACGATCTTAGCCCCAGCCTTAAGTAATGGAATAGCTTTGCGAGCCAATGATCCCAGTATCGAAGCAATACCATCGCCATATTGGATTCGCGCTCCTTTGAATCCTGGTAATTCCCCGCCCACTTGACGAAGAAAATGGTTGCGATATGCAGACGGATCGTGTGTATAAGCTTTCATATTGCTTTTGGTCGAAAATGAAGTTTACAGATCACCTTTCCAGTTTGAAATGGAACATTATAGCCTGTGTCGTCCTTAATATTCATTTCTATCATGTCAAATTTAGATGTGTTTACAGGAACATAATGTGGTTCGCCGTACGTTTTCATGATAATATCTCCATCATGGCCTTGTATGCCAACAGAACGTAGTAAGGGAACATAATAATCACCAATAACTTGTGGTTCACAAATGCTACAAGACACATAAAGTGTATAAAATCCCTGTTTCACATCCGCTTTATGTTCAGCTGTACTTGTTTCAGTATACCATTGATCTTGGATAAATCCTAAAATCTCAGCCACTCCAGCGGAGAATGACACTTCAAAACCATAATTTAGAAATAGAAAAACACGTCGTCTAATTTTATCATACCTTATCCGAATAGCTTCTTTAAGGTCATCTTTCATAGAATTAGTTGCTTCTTCATTCACTGCCTGACATATTTCTTGTATGGATCTATAGTAGCCATAAGGAATATTAATAGTCTCAAGTGTCTCTGTCAGTGGTTGTTGTCGATACTGAATAGAATAGTCCATGTCATGTCTCATCGTTGTCCATGTATGTGGATATTGAATTTCAGCTAAAGCCACTTCATATTTTCCATTCAGATAAATAGTTCGAGGCATACGAATTTGATAATTCGAAGCCTTGTTGTTGGGATAATAGTTCATACTCGCATTGCTAGGCAAAGTAATGTAAAAGCTTGTTGACTGCATGATGGGAACTAAATGGTATAGGTGCGTTGACGTTGCCTATATACTTCACGATAGCGCGCGCCATTCAACCAAGTATGCAAATGGTCTTTCACATCATGATGATCTATGACTTCTCCTTCACAACAAGCACTTGTACATCTTATTTTTACAGGAATAGTTGTGTCTTGACAACAACATAGCTCTTTCAGCCATGTTAAAAATTTTCCCATCCTTCAGGAAACTGTCTTTGTTGACGTTGTTTCATTTCTGTTGTAATGTCGTCACGAGTGGTCTTTTTACTAAACATTGTTTTTGGAATATTAGCATCAACAATTTCCTGGATAAATGGATGCCAGCCATATGGTGGTATGGCTCGTTCTTTTCTTCTTGTCGCCACCAATGCTTCTTTCATCAAATCAACCATGTTGGAATTTGCTATAATATTGCCCGTTTTCAACACAAGTTCATTCTTCTCTGTCCATGTCGTACCATGTTTCTTCAGTTCTGCTAAAAGTTGTGTTACTTTTCCATGATAGATAGGTTGAAAATGACTTAAAAATAACTTTTCTGGCTTTTCAGGTGATGATGATGAGGGCTTTTGCTGCCTAGACTGACTTGTTCGTAAATGACGACCAAGAAGTTGAGATATTTCTATAGCCTTTTCACGTGTTCGTTTCCCACGTAAAAGTTTATTCACTTTCGTTTTGATTTCACCATCTTTTCCCTTCTTTTCTAGCAACATTTTATATTCATATTCAGGAATGAGGACCATTTTCATCGTATGTTTCATTTTAGCAGCAGTTTGGCTAACAAAGGTAATGCCAATCTAGCAATAGCTCCAATGAATCCTCCTTTCTGATTAATCAACTTCTTTTTTCGTCGAAGGGATATCTTCTTATCTGCTTGAGTACGTAGCGTATGACGTTCACGTTTAAATTCCTTAAACCGTTTTGAGCTTAAGGGTAAATGTCCTTGCAATATATTCAAACAAATTTCAAACAAGCTTGTTAATTCCTCTTTTGTAGCTTGCTGTAGCAAGGATTTACGTCGTTTAGGCCCACTGCGTGCAAGCAAGTGAAGAAACGGTTGGTTCGCTCGAATACGTTTAGACATCTTGACTGCGAATGGTCAAATGACTTGGTTCTTGTTCATACACTGCTTTATCAATATATACATAATGTGTATCTTTTGGTAAAATGCCTGTACGAATACGTAGTTGATCATTTGTCTTTGGTTTTAAATCAATGAATAAATAACCATGAGGTTTGTTAGTAGCATCTTGATAGGCTTCTATGAGAAATTGAGATCTTCTAGGATACATTTGCCGCGCCAATGTACTAATTTGTTGACTGTCTCTAGGATTTTTAAAACAGAATGATATAATGTGTATTCAAACTAATATTTCGCATCTCTTTCCCATGATGGAATAAATTATGCACAATAAAGATAATGCTTAGATTTTGATGACTGCTGCCAACACTAAAGAGACGTGTCATACGCTCATCACCATGACATTTCGTCATTAAGTCATCAATGATAAGTAAGTTTGGTTTCTTCGGGTTAAAACGCTCTTCAATGTCATCTGGAATGCCTTGGTAAAATTCCACGCCTTTCATTCCCTTGTACAAAGGCTGATCTGCTGCATAGAGCCATAAAATGCTTTTTGGAGAGGGTTTAATCAACTTTTGTTCTAGAATTTCCTTCACCAGAGACGTTTTGCCACTGCCTGTAGGTCCGGAGACTAAACATGTAAATGGATGCTTCATTGTTGAATGTCTGTTTCTTTCACCCAACTGTTAAACTTGTTTGGCCAACCTAACCACTTGACAAATAATTCTTTCACACCTCCTCGTCTTTTACGTGTTTTCAAGACTTTTTCAATTCTATAAATAGATTCAATATCTTTGGTCACTTTCTGCAGTTCTTCTTCATAGAAATGTCCATCAATATCTTCGTCCAAAAAGTCTTTCACACGATACAAATGTATTCCTTGCTTCTTACAACGATGTGTGACAATGAAGACTTCTTGCGTCCATTTGATGTGATAATCGCGTTGAAACACGTATTTAATGTGGGAAATACGAACATGATCACCAATGTTAAATTTGTACTTCTTCTTCTTCGGTTTCAATTTCAGTTTGTCGACATACATATACTTCCACACTTTTGATTCGTTGTCTTTACGAATCTTGGCTGGAGCATATTTATTAGGAAGAGAACCATGAGGTCTATGGTTGTAATTGTACACCAAGTCTGGAAGAATGTCTAAGTAATGGTAAGTTTGATTATGTAGAAAATACCGATACATCATTCCCTTTAGAGTACGAATGACTCTTTCAGCAAAGTTGACTTTGGTTTCATTCTTTGTGGTATAAGCATGAATGCCTTCTTTCTTCAAAAATGCTTTTACCCATCTGTTTTTAAATTCTGTTCCTTTATCAGACCTTAGAGTTCGCGGTCTTCGTCGTGTGTCATGAAAAATCTTTTGGAAAGCTTGTATGACGCTGGTATGTGATTTATTAGGTATTGGCTGTACCCAGACATATTTGGAAAACACATCAATGACAATGAGTAAAAAGCGTATGTCATCATTATAGGGAGCTATGTTTCCCATATCAGCCAAATCAATATCCCACATGTCATCAATGCCACGTGTAATCACACGTTGTCTTTTGAACCTTTATTTTACAGGTTGGAGTAAACTGAAAGCATCTTGATCCTGCAGCCATTTCTTCACTTGTGACTGTGTGACTGGTTGATCATGTTTTCTTAAGATGTGATACAGTTTGTAAGGACCAGCAAATGCTCCAGGCTGTCCAGGTTTGAAGTAAATATCAGTCAAGTAGTCTTTCCACGTCGACATGATGAATGAAAAAACACGTCTGAACAGAACAGCTTTTATTTTATAACTCAACCAACATCACTTAACTAACATAGTTACTTAACTAACATGTATTTATAACTAACATGTATTTATAACTAACAAGTTTTTACAAATCAAGTATAGATACAATGGTATGAATAACTGGAGACCATTGGTCTTCAATGAACACTAACCAATGACTGAGTTCATCCAATGTAATAGCATCTACACCATATTTCTCACAACGTTGATTTGCATTCTCTAACACTTTATCTAAATGCATGTAATATTTAGCTTCATTCCAATATGTATAAACAGATGCAAAATGACAAGTATGTTCTGAACACTCTTCATGTTGACAAGCAGGACAGACTAAATATGCAAACTTTTTTACAGCTGATAACATTTCTTCACAATAAGCTTTTTGCACAATATATTGTCTCAGTGTCATGTCAGCCATTATAGTGCAGCATACAGCGCTCTCTCACTTCATCAAACAGTTTTGGATCAAACTCCTCAGCTCCAGACTCTTTGATGAAATCCTTACGCAAGTTTGATAAGTTCAGCATGGAATGAGCAAGTTCCCAATAGATGTTGATATGTTCCAGTTGTTGTTCAACAGTTCCAAAACGTGCTAGTTCACTTATCATATAGTCCACAAACTTGTTCTTGAAACATGTTTCTACATCCATCTTTTACATGTCCACACGTCTGCACACCATGACGGTTGGCAAGCAAATGAAAAAGTCTCTAACCCTCACACAACATTTCTAACAACTTTCCCATAATATTCTGACCAGGATATTCAGATGACACATGTTTCACACCAGCTCCCCACCAATGATCTTACGTTGCTTCAACTAAAGTTTTATCTTTACATTCTTTCAACTTGTTGCGAAACAATACACACTGATTCCATTTGACTTGTAAAACATCTTGCATTTTACTTCTCTCTACTGTATGCCATAAAGGACATGGTTTTATCCCTTTAGCAATACGTTTCGCTTCATATCCATTTCTGGATGACACAATGGCTGAAGCAATATCTTGACGGTGATGAAACACTGCTTTCTCATATTGATACAACGCTCCACTTGAGTTGAACACATGTCCATACTTTTCAAGTTGTGTTGGAAACATGTTTGAAAGAACGTCCTTGTGACCACTGAATAGTACAAGATTCTCCATGTTGACTTTGCTTCTTTATTCTGACATGTCGGTTTCTTCCTGTAATAAAATATCTTTTAATATATTTGCTGCCTCTTCTATCATGTTCTTTCTTTGTTTACGTTGAAACCACTCACATAAAACTAAATTTGCTAGTAAGAAAAACATTGTTATGTCTTTGAGAAACAATTCACTATGTTGTTACAAAGATGATTAAAAAGGTTTTATATTACTTACCTGATAAAGCTGCTCGGTTTCCTCTTCTTTACAACAATCTCTCAAATAGTCAACCACGGTGAAATATACTTCAACATCAGTGCGAGCAGAATAAAGTGCAGAATCAAAGTCAAAGTCAGGATCTTCTTCTATTCCAATTTTATGACATTCTCCAAGAAATCTTGAATGCAGTTCAATCACATCAAGACTATGATGTACAACATCCCAAAAAGCATCCAAATGATAAAGTTGATAGTCTGGAGTGCCACAGCTAGCAAGTTTAGCAATCATCAAGTCAACATAAGCTTTTTTAAAACATGCGTCCATCTTGTTTCAGTGTCTTGTGGGCTTTTACTTTGCTTCACAGACTTTAAGTATTCCACACTTGCCGCAGAAGTTGTTTGGTTCACACATCTTGCAATTATACTTGTAACAGTGGCAATGATAATCCTCCACATATCCACAAGCACCACAATAGTCGCAGGTAAGTCCAAGTTGATTTTGTACGTTCATGTTCTCCAACTGAACTTCAGCCAGCCTTTTCTTGGATAGCTTTGACACCTTCATCCGACCATCCTTTTGCAGCTTGATAGGAGTTATGACATGACATTCCTCACATGGCGATAGGGCTGAGTTGATGTTGCCCATCTCCTGAAGCAGTGTCTCCCATTCACCATCATTCATGTTGATGTGATGTGTGTATTCTTTACCTTCAAACCGTGACGTGCGCACAAAACTCACATAGCGCATATCCAAGTATGAAATGACTTCAAGCCACTTCGTTTGCGTTAAGTATAGTTTGAAGCCAATGTCGCGTAAATTTTTCAAGCTCTGGCACACAATCTTCCACAAAGATGGTGAATAAGCACACCATCTCTCTCCACGTGTGATGCGTAGAAATGGCCCATATTCTCCATGCTCCACAGTAATGGTTAAGTTAGCACTAATTTTAAAGCTGCTTGTCTTGTTCTCCATGACTGCCACAATGTATTGATGATCCACTCCCTCCAACTGTCTGCTGAGAAATGACTTCACTCTGCTGAGTCCACTCCCTTTTATACCCAACTGTTTGCTGAGTCAGCTCCCTTGCAAAGTTTTGAGTTCACTTCAACTCGTCCATGGTTGAATCGAACAAGCTCTGATACATTCGTCTTCAATGGAACATCATCATCATAATGTAAAATGATTCTTGCAGCTACAGCTAACATGAGCTCAACTGCCCAAATTGTATTCGCGTTGATAAATGCTGAATCAATGTCATAAGTTTACGGTAAATGTAGATCTTCACATTCACGTAGAAACGAGCGGATGAAACGATCTCTTGGAATGGTCTTTCCAACAGCTTCCCAATGCTGATGTAAGTTCTTCACTTGCAGCATCCAATCCGATTCAAAAGCAGGAAGCTTTGAAAACACATAGTCAGCATAATTCACTTTGAAGACGTCATCCATGGTCTCTACACATCTGTGAAGAAGTAATGTTGACATTGTGAAGTTTTCTCGTCACTCTTCCTTTTATAAAACTTTGATGGTATATGGTGTGTAACTTGTTCAAACTTATTCAATACTCGTTCAAAATTGTTGACTCAGCAGAATGTATCACTAGTTGACTAGTTGACATGTTTCACTCATGCTTTTATGCTACTTCCATGTAATCAAAATATGGTGTATAACTTTTCAAACTTGCTCAAAATTGTTAAAATTGCTGACTCAGCAGAATTTTACTTGTGTATATGAATGTCTCACTTACAGTTGTACTGCTGCACAGCAGAGACATCTAGCGGTGAAGTCAAATAGTCTGCCAAATGGTATTCATCCGCCAACTGGACCTGCAATGTGATAAAATGTATTCTCTCTCACACACACACACACACAGACAGACATGTTTTGCTTCATTTCATAATATAGGATGGCCCTTAAAAGGGCCCGAAAGATGTTAGTACTTCTTCACCAGCAAGTAGGATTTCCACAATCACACTGGTATCTGTAAAACTGCTCCATGGAGAAAGGCCTTCTCGAGCACTTGAACGGATGAAAGTTGTAATAGCAAAAGTTTTTCAGCGTCGCACCGCACCACCAGCAGTCCGTGCATGGCTCCGGTCCTGGCAATCTTGCAGTAAACTTGTACCAGAGCAATCCACCACAGGTTTTGCAGCAGTAATGCCGTGGTGCGTTGTGGTGCACCGGGCAGTTGTGTGACTGTCCTTCATATTCCAACCTCACGCAGCACTTGTAGCATTGTATGGTCACTTTCTTAGTAGCTGATGTGTTGTCCATGATGTGTCTGACGAAGTCTGACGATGTCTGACGATGTCTGAGCCTCGAGTCACTACACTTATATACTATTTTATCATGCTGAATCGACGATTTCATCATGCTGATTCAGCACATTTTTTGCTCTCCTGGGGGGGGGGGGGGGTCGGTACATAGTACGTCCTAGGGGGGGGTCGGTACATAGTATATCCTGGGGGGGGGGGGGGTTGGTACATAGTATGTCCTAGGGGGGGGGGTCGGTACATAGTATGTCCTAGGGGGGGGGGTTGGTACATAGTATATCCTGGGGGGGGGGGTTGGTACATAGTATGTCCTAGGGGGGGGTCGGTACATAGTATGTCCTGGGGGGGTCCTCACTTTGTTATCAGGGTTATGGCTACGCCTATGGCTTCGCCTATGACGCCTATGCTTCGTTGCCATCACAACAACACGTTGCCATGACGACGCCAATCACCTCACTTCCGGTCCAGACAACACTTCCGGTCCAGACATGATGACGTCACTTCCGGTCCAGACGTCACTTCCGGTCCAGACAGCACTTCCGGTCCAGACGCTATGACGTCACTTCCGGTCCAGACAGCACTTCCGGTCCAGACGCTATGACGTCACTTCCGGTCCAGACAGTATGACGTCACTTTCGGTCCAGACAGTATGACGTCACTTCCGGTCCAGACAGTATGACGTCATCAAGTGTGGTAGAACTGTCGTTTTCACCCTACTTGTTTCATTTTTTTAATGGCATAACATACTAGTAAATCTGAAACTTTAAAAAGTTTCTGTTTGTACAGTTATGGGTATATCATTTTGAAACTTCAGAGATATGTCACTTGAGTAAAGAAAATTATTGGTTGTGCTTTATATAAAAATTGATCACATCGAAAATTATGATATTTGGGCTTAAACAGTATAAAGATACTGTTATCATTTTAAAAGTATAGTCCTCGTTAAGTATTTGAGTCTTGATGGAAAGCCTGTAGATAACTTGTTGGAAAGTTAAGCCAGGATCCATAGCCTCACATCGTTAAATTATGTTTTGGTAGGTTTATGTGCGGGCAAGTGATGTCATATGTCAGGTGATGTGGTCCTCTGTCAGATGATGTGGTTCTTTGTCAGTCAGTGTGGCCCTGTATCAGGCCATGTTACCATCTGTCAGGAGTTACAGCCCTCTGTCAGGTGATGTTGTTATCTGAGAGGTTATGATATCTTCTTTCTCTCACTTTGATGATGTGGTCTTGTGTCAGGCAATGTAGACTTCTGCAAGGTGATGTGGTCGTCTGTCTGTCTATGTGGTCCTTTGTCTGGCAATGTGGTTCTCTGTCTGGCTATGTGGTCCTCTGTCTGGCTATGTGGTCCTCTGCATGGTTATGTGGTCCTCTGTATGGTTATATGGTCCTCTGTCTGGCCATGTGGTCCTCTGTCTGGGTAGTTAATCATATGTTTGGGGATGCGGTCATCTCTCTGGCTATGTGGTCATCTGTCTAGCTATGTGGTCCTCTGTCTGGGTAGTTGATCATATGTCTGGGGATGCGGTCATCTCTCTGGCTATGTGATCATCTATCTGGTGATTTGGCTATCTGTGCGATAATGTTGTAGTCTGGCAACGATGTGTTCATCTGTCATGTGACATGATCATCTGTCAGATGACGTGCTTTGTTACGGTGTTGTAAAATGGTGTCTTTAGCATAGAGAGAACAATTTTATCCACTTTATTCTACCTCCAGCCACCTTGTGTTTTATGGCTTATAACTCTTGAACTGTTTGTTACTCTTTGTTACAATATCATCGGGAGGGAGTCGTATTATAAATAGGGCAGTAGTATCAAACTGAAGTAGTACTCAAAATACTTTGAATCGCTAAGTATGCAAACACTTCTCGCATGTCTGGGTTTTCTTCCAAACACTCCGTATTGAACGGATGGTGCTTAGTTCAAGAGAAAATACACTCAAACTTAAGCTCTTGGTCAAGTGGAGATCTTCTGCATTCTGTGGAGGATAGCTTTCTCAAAGTTTCAAGAGGAATCCACTTTAACGGGGTTAGACTACGTTTATTCAATATGGAACTCTTTTTTTTTTTTTTTTTTTTTTTTTTTTTTTTGCTGTTTAGAAAATCTTTGCCCCCACTTACTGTTATAGTGCTG
This sequence comes from Protula sp. h YS-2021, assembly GCA_949752745.1. NCBI lineage: Eukaryota > Metazoa > Annelida > Polychaeta > Sabellida > Serpulidae > Protula > Protula sp. h YS-2021. Next base: position 58,902,789 of record OX457024.1, read on the forward strand.
TCAGCTCGTTGAGCTAGCCTAGAGCAAAACCTGGCATGGGAATTGCTGTGGAATTAACCTTTTCTGTAATTGCCAAAATGGGCGATCAGTGCAGTTGGTGATTGACCATCTCCAGCACTGAAAATGCACCACGGAACCAAAGCTGATATCGTTTCAATTCAAGATTTACATAAGATCATAAACTGTGGGAAAAATCTTTTTCGGAGGAAAATAAAAGATATTCCTTTTGTGAATATTGTGGAAGAGATACAGAAGACAAGTGTAAAACTACTGAATCTTGGACAAAAGAAATATTTATGTGTGGAATGCCGTTTTAGCATTTAATGCTTATTTTTGATATAATATATGTATAAAGATGTCAATAAATCAATGTATGTCTCATTAATTTATATTTTGCTATCAATAATTGAATTTTAGATGGCAAAAATTTATTTTTTACATTAAAATATCAATTTTACAAACTTCAAAAAATCTTAAGGGAGAAACACGTTTACATAAAATTTAACGAATCGTCAATGAAATTGTGGAGATGAAAACCTTGAATTATTTATATCAATAATAACAACACAATTTTTGAGCTCAGGAATTACTTCTTTTTTTTGTACAGTGAAAAATTAAAGGAAAGATTCTGTATACAAGGTCCACTCATTAATATTTTATTCACGGATGTATGCTTCTAATTTTTATTGAAAAACAGACTGATAGTTTGATATCACAAATGATTTTTTAGGTCAAAAAATCATTTGTAGATTTCAAAATATAAATAAAAAAGTCTCATTCTGAAATAATGACATCTGAAGTAAATTCTTGATATCAATAAAAGGAAAATAATTTATTGAGCTCAAAAATCAGATTTTGGTATTGAATATTTCATATTTGGACTGAAGAATTGAATTTTTGATCTCTAAAAATCAATTTTAGAGATCATTTAATAATTTTTGATATCAATAAATATTTCTTAATATCTCTAAATATTTATTGATATCAAAAATTAATTTTTGAAATTAAGAATACATTTATATATATATAAATATAATTACAGATATCAACAATTAATGCTTGATATCAAAAAATTAATTTTTTGAAATCAAAAATTAATTCTTTATATCAATTATTCCCTAATAAATGTAAAAATGACATTCCATATTTACGTATTTATCTCTGGCCGAGAAATTATATATAACACATGACATACCTTGCTTTATTTTTGGAGTAAAAGATCAAGCAATGAATCTTATAGGCTTAATTCTTGAGCAGGCTATTTGTGACGCAAGAGGTGCCAAGCAAACTTTCGTGACTCCTGTTGTAGCACGAAAAATATTTCAGAGGATAATAGTATATTAACATTTTCAAAACAGATGGCCTGCATGTGGAAAAGTTTTGGGACAAATGTTGAATTACGAGAAATTGATAACGAGTTAATATTGTATTTTGCCCAGGTTAAGCCTCTGTGGAGGACAGGACACTGCTTTGTATGTTTGTTTGTTTGTTTGTCTTGTTTTTTTTTTTTTTTACTGTTCAAGGTGTTAACATCGATCGGTTTCATAAATGCTCTGTATTATTATTTAATATGGTATAGACTTAAGAAATTTAATGAACTATTATACATATGTAAACGATACAGCTGAAAGGAGTTAGTTCTTGTTATTTAAATACAACTCTAAAACGACTACTAACGGAACATGAAAGGGATGCTGTGCCGCGATGTTGTCTGTAAATTGAGAGCATATCGGTGAGTAAAAGGAAAATTTTAAAAAATCCAAAAAAAAAAAAAAAAAAGAAAGAAAAACCAGCCCCGCAAAAAGGACGGCAACTTATCAAGGAAAATTGTAGATCAACGCACACTACGCAGTTTTTTTTTTGTTTTTTTTTTTTTTTTTCTGCTGCAAAACTTTTACCTTACTTGGATTTTCATTTTTCTTTTTGCAAGAATTACTTTCTCAGGAACTACATACGTTCATTGTATCAGTGGGTTACTGCTACTACAATTTCGCGTTCATAGTTTCAGTTTCAGAGGCGAATTCCTTATACAGTCGTTAGTTTATAAGAGTTACACACCGCATTATTTAAAGCCGCTTTAAACTCGCACAGGATTCCGAAAAGGGACACGTTAAAATTATCAACACAGTTTATAGCGCTTTCAGTCAATTGGATTTCTGTGTATAACATGATTGTGATGTAAAAGGTCACGCGAATGTTCTAATTCAAGAAAACAAAGCTCATACAGAATATATATTAACTGTGTGCTTTATTATTTTTTTCTTCGGGACAATGTATAAGCATTTATTGTATTGAAGTCACCAAATGATTAACACAGAAAACTAATAAGGACAAAATGACATAACGAACATTCAAAAAGAGTTCTTAATGTCGATCAGTTTATAGAGAGCCCAAGGCGACACTTCATTCGCTAGAGGTTGCAGGAAAGGGGGGGGGGGTGTTACCATATCTAGCCGAAGCCAGGTGGTGGACACTCGACTTTTACAATAGTAATGTATCACTGACAGGCTATAAACGGCAGAGCGGCGAGCTGTCATATTGGTACCGTGGCAAGTTCAAGGGCTTGCTATTCAATTAATAAATGTGGAAACTCTTGAAACTGCGACAGTTATGATATCTTGATTAATCGATGAGACATCAAATTTAATGTTTTTTTTTCAAATGAAGGATAACCAAATGTTGCAATTTGCAACATCATATATTGTTTTTGCAGTTTTCTTTGAAAAAAAAAAAAAAAAAAAAAAAAAAAAAAAAAATGGCAACTAAAACTGCACCGTGACAAAATAAAATTTATATTTTAATATCTTTTTAATATTTTTAGTGTTTCAAAAATTGCTTATTATATCAAAGGCATCTCAACTGCTGTAATTCCACGGTGTGTAGAGTGATTAGACAGACCAATAATAATGTGATGTTAACAATTAATCAACGTCTCAGGTTTAACAGGTGAAAATCTGGAACTGTGAGTAATCTCAAAATTTAAAAACGCTCAGTGACACAGTTAAATCTGCTGAAAAAAATCACAAATAACACGGTATTCTGTGGCACCTAACCACGCCCCTTGACACCTGACATGTTATCAATTTACAAAACTGTCCTGAAAACGTGTAATTTCACCAGTTACGTAATAAAATGCAATGAGGTATATACTTATGAATGCTCTTATTTTAATCTTTGTAAAGCCTTTTCTTTCATAATATTTATAGGGTTGGTGTACATAAACCCAGCTTTTTTATATAGCTGATTTATGTTTCTATACAAACTGTTAAACTAAAAGATCTATAAACGAAACTTAGTTCCTTTTGAACAACTATATGTCTGAATGAAAACAAGACCAGTCATTCATTCGGTCCACCAAGTCTTGGTGGTAGTTTTCAAAAGCGGATCCACTTTAAAACCCAAGGGAGTTTTAAATGAAGCAAACTTAAAATAACATGTATTTGTTAATTTGTTTCACTTGAGAAAATATTAGAGAACGTGTCAAGTCATTTTGAGAGCATGCGCGAAAAAAACGACACATTTTCTCTTCTATGGCGTGACAAGTCATCCACAGCGGTCATGGAATTCATGGGTTACTACTCTTTTTTTCTGTCCATGGTCTTGTATGCATGTCTGCTTAACCATTCTCGGTCTTATTCTAATGTTCTGTTTGTTGAATCCATTTCCAAATATTGTCTGCAGAGTTTTAAATGTAATCAATCGATTTGATGTCAATTTTAGACAGATTGATGACTTGCTTGTGTTTTTGATCTTTTTGCTAACTGCCGGTTTGTATTGCAAAAAGGGGAAACACAGGTAATTGAAATATGAAAGGTGTCCTCTGTGACCCGTTACTCCCATTCTCCATGTAAATTCACAGTGCCCTTTGAAATAAATGTGGTTGCTTAGAATTAGAGCTTGGAAACTGAAACAGGAATCGGATTTTTTTTGGGCCGATAATCAATTTTTTTATAAATATGCCAGTCACTCGACATTTTTTTAATAATATCGAATTTTCATGATAATTTTACAAAACTAGTTTTGTTGTAATACTAAAGCTGGTTAGTGCGTTTTATTTAAGCTTGCCCTTTTTCTAGAGTCTCAGTAATATTGTTTACATTGGATAGTTCCCACTTGATATGCGGTGTGAGTTATCAGCAAGAGGCATTTTTATGATTGTTTTATATTTACGGAATTTTTAAAAGCTAATGTTATAAAATCAGAATGATATGGTATCTAATTAAAGTGCTTATTCAACTCAGACAATAGATAGCCTCTTCATATATGGAACTTCAATTTTACCTTACCTTGATTACCTGAGCATTTAACAGTAATGCTTCATTCTGTAGTTGCAGAATGTTTTTTTTTTTTTGCCTGAAGAAAAAGGTCCGTACCTCTCCGTAGGCTGAAGGCGGAAAATAACATTTTGCTGATATAGAATGACGAATTATTTTTATTATAGACCTCACTTCAGCGATATTTTGTCTTATTTTTAGCCCAGTGTGTTGCCCACTCCGTATAATCTGTTGGGACGGCGTGTCATGAGTTACGCTACTGGTGGTGGGTTGCCATTGGCCGTTATGGTTTGAAATTTCAGAATTACCTGTAGGCATGAACAAGTTCATAAATGTGAACACTTTTAAATTGTGACTGATCCGGTTTGTGCTTCCTTCTTAAAGGCGAAAACGGGGCGAAAGCAGAAGAACAACTAAGGTCTGAAAAAATATGCTTAAAAAGAGGCAGGATGCGATATGTGTTCAAAAATACTACACCTTTCGTTGTTTTCTATCATTTGGGCCGGCTAGGCATTTAATAAAATTTATGGCCCTCAAAAGCATGGAATATATTTTTTCAAATTTGTTTATTTTCTATATTTTTGTCATCAACATACATATTTCTCCACCTTAGTGTATTATTTCATTGCACTGTTTGAAAGTTAAATAAGTTTACATTTTTATAACCCCAGACTAAATATTCAAAACGTTTTGTAGTACTGTATTTAGAATGATAACTCTTGACGGGATAGGGCTTTTTACTTTAAGAACCCAGTGGTCCTTGCCTTATACTCCTCATTTACGTGGGATTTCTTTGTAATATTCTGCTCAGTTTCAAGTAATTATGAGCAAGCTTCCATTTTCATTACTTTCATAAACATGTTAAGTTTGAAAATTTACATTTCACATGATTTGACGACCGATCACATGTCTTATCAAACCTTGCATTCATTGTCAAATGTGGCATTTTGACTTTTTGAAAAAGAATAGTTTACATATGATCTAGTTACCACCCCATCTTCCTGGTTGTCTTAATCTTAGCGGTTTTCAGCCCTCCAGATCAAGAGATATTTTCTTAGAACAAACACCGTAATCCCCCATTTACAATTACTGGGAGTGTTTGGTATACAGACTTGGAGACGCTTTGGGATTGATATTGTCCTCCTTAAATACACACCCATTGTTTTCTCTCTTTGTTAAATATGTACTCTTCTGAAATTGATTCCTCAATACAAACACACTAGTGATGATTTAAGACAGAAAACAACCAAGATAAAAAGACATCTACGTAAAAGTTATATCTCCAAACAATTTTTAACAAAATATTTAATAAAAACTTGTATATAAAAAATACATGGAAACGAAAATAGTAAATTTCAGTGAGAGAAAAAGCAGATATTAGTCCAGGAAGAAGGCATACATTTGTTTTCCCAAGCATGATGCGTTCTAATGCACAGAGCAGACCTAAACATGGATAGCTAACACTAGGGCTATGCTATGTAATCCATATTTCAGGTTAAATCATTTTTGTGATGTCGCTGCATTCAAAAAGAAGGTTTTTATATTTTCTTTTTAAGTTTAGTTAATGAAGCTATAATTTTCATCTGCCGTAACTTGCAGAATATCTTGAAGCAGGGTGCAGTTATCTGCTTGCCTAGAACAAACAATACAGTAAGGCATGTTTCAATAACAGACAAGTTAACGATTACACCAGGACCCCGTAAATCGGACAGACCCTTGGGACTGAGCGAAAGAGTTCGGATATCCGGGGTGGTCGGATTTCTGGGGTTCGAACAATTCTGAAGGGGTATGAGTGCATAATTACCTTTAATTATGTACCCGTATAGTCTTTGAAAATAAAAAACTTTGGCCATTGTCATCTCTTTAATGCAATTAAGGACCGGGATATAGGCATAAACTGAATTTTAGTGAGTAAATCATCTAAGTGTGATACTGGTAAAATATCTAGTTGATGCCAGGGGCCGCATTCACAAAGGCTAACTGTACAGTTAACAAATTCTGTTAATTGTTCCTGTAGTTAAAGAACTTCTGGAAGTTAATTCAAAATAAATCCCTTAAAAGCCTTGCGTGATTTAGCTAAACCAGTTGTAATTGTAAATACCGGTTAAGGGACTTAAAGAAGAATTTAAATGCAGTTCCAAACTGCTACTTAAAATTGGAGATGCAATTCTGTATTAAAACCATTGCAATTTTTATGCTCAAACAAGTCTTTCATATGCATGACATGGTCTAATTCCATCTCAGTTACAAGTGGTTTTTGCAGCGTGCTTGTCGATTTTTGGGCGTTTAGCGCACCTTGTATGATATTCGCTGAAACCAATAGCCTTATTTTCTTACCCTCTTACCCTTTATTCGTTTCATGAAAGTAATGTTAATTCCTTGCGCAGGCGAATCAAGCGGTCAGTTTCATACCTTTTTGTTGGACAGCGAATGACTCGGTTTAATGTTGCGAGGCACATTGATGTCAACGAAACGACTGCGAATCCGGTTGAATCGACATGCGACCAATCACGTTCAGGTAAGCATCGGGTGGCAACTCTTCATTAAGACCGACACCGATGCATCCGGCTTTCAACCTTCACGCTTACACAATAGGCGTAGGTCGGTTGAACGTTTAGCGATGCCTGCGTACATGAGCGCTATGGGTGCGGAAACTAAGGATTCATGATCTGGGGCTGAATTGTTTTCCGATTAAGGACTTAACTCCATTTTATCAAAGGAAATGAGACCTAAATGTCGAGAGCAACAATCCTGGAAGCCAGTGTCGTTCCCCAAGTCTGTCAAAACAACCTCAGTCTTCGGCAGGATAACGCACGTTCTCATTACATCAGTCACACTCAAGCAAGTGGAACTGATATTTTCCCATGCCCTGCCTTTTCGCCCGATCTGTGGCCCACAGAGCACGTTTGGTATGCTTTGGGTAGAGTGGTTCTTATGAGGTATTACCAACTGTTGTTTAATCAGCACATGCGCACTTTGTTTGTTCTAAGACCAGTCTATTTTCCGGATTCAAAATGACATATGAGAAGGGAAAAAATGATCCTTTTGTTCTGTTTGAGGGGTCTCTTAATAATAAAAAGAAATGGAAGAATTTCAATTCTGGTGAAAAGTCTAATTTGAGGGATGTTTCAGTTTGAATGGTAGCCTATCCCATGGTTCTGGTGTACTTAAAATCTCAACTAGAATGTTTTTACAAACTAAAAAAAAAGATTTTAGAAGCATAGAATGCAATATTATTAAGACACAGGTTCGACATTTATTGTAAACAAAATGCAGGTCGCCAATAAAGAATAAAGATTTTTGACAAGATCGGAGAAACAATTACAAAATACACGTAAAACCAAGTCTCCGGTTGCAATCTAAACTAAGGAGCATTGCAGCACTCTTGATGTTGCGCTGAACGGTATTATTTTTGCCAGTAAATAGTTTTCATTTTCATTGTCCAAACTAAGGAAAATGTAATAATGTCAATTAAAACATAGTTAGAGTATATATAACCACACTAAAATAAAATATTCATTGTATTTGCAACAGTTTTATTGCCATTGTTGTTCTAGCAGAAAAATGTGTCTTGCTATTTTATGGTATCTTAGCTTTCTTTTAGGTGTAGAATGAGCAAACCGATTATAATTAACATCACAATGTAACAAATTCCTGTAATAACAGAAATAAATGAAAAAAGACAAAGTATTTGTTTAAAGTTACTATGATCTTAGGACAGCATTTCGCTTCTTCTGAGCGAAACGATACACTTGGAGACGTATAAAACGTTTTAATGTGATTGAAAAGTAACCGTAATAAACTAAACCTGGGAGAACAGAATTGGCAGTTAATCTTTAGTGTGATGGTGACGATTGCCTGACAATCGCACAGAATATACATCCCATTCCCCCACCCTTAAATAATATAAAAATTAACAACTGCTTACATCAGAGACATCACTCCTAAAAAAGGTGATTTATTTGAAATGACATTAATAACAATATTAACTACAACCTTATTTCGCTAGCGAAATGTTAAACACTTGACAAAAATTAAAACGCAAAAATACTTCCTTCAATGGATTATTTCTAGAATAATATATTGCAAACAACACAGCTTGAATACGTCTTATAAGCCAAGTAGTGTTTGGTTTTTGTTTGCTTAAGGTTTTATTGAATGAGCAGGCATGCGCCGTGTTATTTATTTACGCAGTGAGAGCTCGCACAGAGCTCAGCAACTGTTTTCTGTGATATACATTAAATGCTACGCATTTACATGCAAAAAAATACACTCTTTCACATGGCGTTTTAACAAAGAAAACGAAATCAAAGACGAAAAGAAAAAGTGACGTGCCTATGTTCAGCTCACGCTCTTCATAAGTCCCAAGTTTCACGGTTATAGGGCCCATAGTGTCAGAGAAGAAGAAGACACAAAAAATCAGCAACTAAGCAACAAGCTGTATATATTTTAGGCAATTCAGATATATTTTCAGCAAAATGCCATAGTACGAAATCGCCTGTACAAGGAAGCTATCTTATTCTGTATTTCTGCCTTGCTCCCAAATAATCCGCGTTGATTTTTCCTACCTCACGCAGAACATTACAAAACAAGGACTGGCTGTTTATTCAACAGCCTAGCTGTTCACTGTTTAACTAACTTTATAGAATTTGATGCTTAATTATCGTTCATGTGTGGTATAAAATTATTGTCCATAAAACACAAAACAGGCAGCTTTTGCTTAAAATTTCACACATTTTTAGAATGGATAACCCCGAAACATGTAAAATTTTCGACATACTGGCTATTCACGTTGCAGAATTGCAGAGCTGCAGAGAAATAAAAATGATAGTTCTCGCTTTCTCTTCAATTTTAGTTGAATACATACATTTTTTGTAAGTATACTTTATGAATGTTAAATTACTACAATCACAGTCCAAAAAATCCTATTAAAGTTGAATTTGTTATGGATAACTATCTATCGTTATCACTTAAGCTAATTGAATATCCTCACCACCTAGAGCACTCCAGTTGGATCTGAGTTTATTTTAAATATAAACTGAAAATAATGAGTATTTTTGCACGATAAAAAATCAAAGAAATCTAACCAAGTCAAACTCAATTAAGTGATTTTGTTAATTGTTGGAGCGACAAAATCGATGGTGTTTACAATCAGAGCCGCATAACATTTTCAGTGATTATAGAATGTCACTAACTGACAGTGTCACTTATGGTTTCAAATTTTCAGTGCTTTACAAAGTTACAGACTCATTACACATTTATTAACGGCTGATTGATGTCTCCTTAATAACAACTCTTTCTTCTGATATTCCTGTTGATTAAGATAGACACTACACTCGTGGTCGTTTAGGGTGACGATACATGACCATCGCCCGTTCGTTTGCATGACTGTTGTTAGAATTTGAAGGAAACTTATGACTTGACAGACCCTCACCACTTCCCATCACTGAAATGATCTAGACATAAAAAGTAAGCAGGAATGGCTGGATAATGCCATTCTTCATTCAAAGGCAAAACTATTACCCAAACGAACATGCCCCTCGTTTCTCGCCCCAGGTTTTGCAGAAATGGTGTAAAAAACAACTTTACTCGTAAACTGTTAACTATAACCAGGAAAAGCAGCCGTACTTTCTTGAATTGTTAAGAAAATGTAGCAGGCCTTGCTGTCTGTACCTTGCTGTTATACGTTTATGTTGATTAGCCAGACATTTGAGAAAAAATTGGCGAGAAACTTTCAAAAATTCAGCAATATCAAAAAATAACACAAGAGAATAGCCATACTGTCCTCAAATTTGAGTGGAATATGACGGTTCTTGGTATAGTTGTGCTGTGTATAGTACCTTTATGCTCTGCAGACCCACTGAGGATTCCGCGAAGGTAATAGTCACAAAAGAGCGGCAATACTTTTTAAAATACCCTTCAGAGGTCAGCTATTTTATAACAACGGGGTATTGCCCATGGACAATCTTGTTTGTGGAAACGGGTTAACCAGAATGTTGCATGTTTTACAATTTGTTTAGAAAAAAAACGAAAACGAACAAATAAACTTGATATTATTTCTAGAATGGCAGTGAGTGCAAGAGAGATAGTAACATTCCAGATTGGCCATTACGCTAACTTCGTTGGAACACATTGCTGGAATTTGCAGGTGATTTGATGCGCCCGAATGGGCGATAATAGGTCTAATAGTACAAGTCCCAGAGTGGAAATGACCATGAACCACAAGAGCTCCGAGTCAGACTTATATAACTTCGTATCTCTTTCTATCAGAGCTAAGAAGCCTTACAGTGTTCCGCTAACAGGGGTCAACTTCATATCTTCTGAGGCTCGTATCATACCATTCCCTGTTATTCAAACAATTACTACCAGTAACCTAGGACCGTCCGCCATTTTTGGGTGGTTTTTCAACGATTACTTTTTGTTTTCGGTGTAATGGAGTTCCCCTTTGGAATGTCGAAAGTGTAGAATTTTAGACATGTTTCCAGAGAATTATAAAGCAAACTGTAGTGTTTGTGTTGAGTTATAGAGAAATTAAATGTTTCCGGGCAAAATATTTTTGGACAACACTAATCCGCCATATTATTTTGTCATCCCGAAATCTAAGAATTTTGCGAATTAATTTATTAGATAACTACATAAACAACTAATATTAACAGAAAAAGTATACCAAAATGATGAACATGAACTGGTGTATTTAGTCCAATCATTTAAAGGGGTATTGTTTTATTAAGCCCACCTCTTATATGATAATTGGCCAGACAAAAATGACATTTTCGGGATAAATGTTGTTTTCCGGGATGGCGAACTTGCGTGAACACTGGCGAAATACCTAGGTTACTGGTAGGGAGAGGAGAAAGAATTGGCCAAAGTATATCGTAATTGGTGACAACGAAATGCTAAATTCCAACTCCACTAAATACGTCAGCTGCAAGTTTTGCAACCCACTCGACGTAAACATACATCATTTTGTGATATTTGGCAAAATGAATTTGTTTCGAACCACGGAAGATGTTCTTTTTCATTTAACTAATTTGGATTTACTGTAACCATTCATTCTCCTGCCCCCCTGGTACTGTAAGTTCATGTACAAAATACCCTTTTTGCAAAACAGGCACAGTTGTTAATGGGTGCACATCTTATATTTCGTCGTTTAAGTGCGGAAAAGTCAGTTTTCTCAATCACCTGCCAAATGTTGGTTTACATTCTGTGCTATAAATGTGATGTGACTAAAGCCAAGTGAAATAATTGATAGATGCAGAATTAAGTATAAATTTATTCTGTGCAACCACAATATTTCACTTTTAGTTTCTTCCATGCTTTTTGAAATAACAGTTCAAAAGTTTCTGGTGAATGATTAAAAAATTTACTGTCATTTTTTTACGTAATACACCATGCTCCCTGGATGTAAACAAATGTCAGTTATTGCAGGATATTTGTGGTTATTTACACATTTGTTTCTTTTGAAGAAAACGTAACACAGAAGTTATGTATCATTGTCGTTGTACTTTGAGGGCCTTTAGCGAGTGCCAATAAAGACTTGTGGCTCAAAGAGAAGAAAAAATTTTTTTAAAAAGGCAGAAAAGAGCCAGAAAACTACAAGCTTATACCCAATTGCAAATAAAGTTTGCAAGTGGGAAATTAATTACAATATTTTTTAACAAGTACCACATACGTGAAGACCTTTTGATAGATGAGTATCTGCCAAGCTCTCGAGAAATTAGGCTGCGGAAGGGCATTTTGAAAAAGTATACATGTATAATTACAATGAAGTTGTGGTCTATTGGCATTAAAGGGAAAAACTCTAAAAAGTTGGAATAAAACTAGCCAGTGGTTCAACAATGTCCTTATATTAAAACATTTTTGTCACTTACTTTTGAGTACTGTATTGCGTTTAATTGTTTACCAGGAAGCAACTTTTGCATACTCACCGAGTGAACTGAAGTATCCGAAAGAAATCAATCACGATGTACTGTTTAGGGAAGGAAAGAATTTGTTGGTGAGAGTGATTTCTGTTCTTAATGTTTTATTCTGATCCTATGTGTGCAATTGTTTCATTTAGATTCAATAATGATTACTGACAAGTAAAATGTTTATATGTACACGCGTAAACTTACAAAAATCAGCTCGGATTTATCGGTTATCTTGTCATCATTTTTGTGTGAAACCGCCAGTAACCACACAGATATCATGTTTGTTCCCATTTGGGTTAGAATTGTTGAATTTTCGGAAGTGAATTGGACAAGACAGACGATGTGTCTAAGCTGTGAATTCATGTGCTCATGTATTTATAATTGAATTAATTTATATGCTTTTCAGGGAGAAATAACGTACACTCCGAGGCTTGTGGCGTTTGATTTGAAAGGTAAAATTTTAACTATATTCGTTTTTGGTTGTTTTTTTTTTTTTTTTTTTTTGTTTTTCTTTTTTTTTTTTTTTTTTTTTTTTTTTTTTTGTTTTGCAGCTTTAATTGTTAAATATCTACTAATAATATAATTAATAAATGTATGTTTTTCATTGTTGAAACAAGAGGAATAAAACAGGAAAAGGTGTTATTTACCTCTTTAGACCAAACAAATGGTGTCAGTTTTTCAAAGCTTTTTCATATAACGGTATATTAGGGAATATGTTTGATTTGTCTGTGAGGCGTGATATTTCAGGGAGTCTGAACACGCTGAAGCAAGATGGCGTATTGTACGACTTGAAAGCAACGGAAGAAGATGTGTTGTGGTATGGTGTGAGATAATAATTGTGATAGTAGCTCTATGCCACGTGACGTGAGAGATTCAGGTCATAAGCGCTGAATCACGCTGCTGGCCTGGACCAAAACCAGGGGTGCACTCCTCGTGGAAACAAAAATAATAAAATGATAAAAGGCCATGTGAGTGAGAGATGGAGAAATAGCTGTGTTGCTTATGGTACAGTTTGAAGAAAAATCACTCCTTTCCTTTGATTACACCACATTTACTATTTTAAATCAGAAAAAACAAACAAACAAAAAAAAAAACAAAACAAAACACAAAAGCAAAAAAAAAAAAAAAAAGAAGAAAACAAAAAGCAGTCATTTTTGCAGGCGAAATGACGTAACAATGCACAAGCTTGATGTGAGTAGTCAAAAGAATGACTTTTTGAGGGACCTGGATGCAGCGGATGCCGAGGTAATTCCTGCATACTTTATTTTCAGTGTCATTTCACTAAATTCTACTCAATAAACTCCAGTGTAACTCATACTGCCAAATAAGGCAATTTTACACAACATAATGTGATTGAAGCAAGGGATGCTGCAAAAAAAAAAATATATATATATATATATATATATACATATATATATATAAAAAGAGCGCATGATGGAGATGTCCTCGCGTCGTTCAGGAAGCCATGTTTCGTTGGTTTTTTTATTCAGTAATACTGAGACGGCAGCCATGTTTTATTATATGTCTCCCCCTAAGGGAGACATATATAGCATTTGGTGTGTCCTGCCGTCCGTCTGTCCGTCCGTCCGTCTGTCCGCAGTGAGTTGTTATGAAATTAATGATTCGATTTTTTTCAAAACATACATACGTATTGGAGTACATGTCTAGATGATGCCCGTGTTATTTTTTTTTTCGTTTCCTCAAAAATTCTATTTTTGGCAAATTTTTGAACATAGTGGGGGGGGGGGTTTCGTGCATTTTTTATCTATAAAATATCTATATCTCGCTATATAGATATTATATAGATCACGCTATATCTCCAAAACAGTTTGTTGGATTAGGCTGAAACGTGGCAAGAACAAACGTGGCAAGAACAACACACATATAGTGCAAATGTTTACTGCGAAGTTTTTCTTCATTTCCGCTGAAAATGTATTTTTGGCGAATTTTTAAATTTTTGAATTTGAACTTTTTTTGGCAATATTGTTGCGATATTTCCGAAACAGCTTGTTGGATTAGGCTGAAACGTGGCAAGAAGAACTAACATATAGTGCAAATGTTAACTGCGAAGTTTTTCTTCATTTCCTTTGAAAATGTATTTTTGGCGATTTTTTTAATTTTTGAATTTTTACTTTTTTGGCCATATTGTTGCGATATCTCCGAAACAGTTTGTTGGATTAGGCTGAAACGTGGCAAGAAGAACCCACATATAGTGCAAATGTTTACTGCGAAGTTTTTCTTCGTTTCCTTTGAAAATGTATTTTTGGCGATTTTTTAATTTTTGAATTTTTACTTTTTTGGCCATATTGTTGCGATATCTCCGAAACAGTTTGTTCCATTAGGCTGAAACATAGCAAGAAGAACCCATATGTAGTGGAAATGTTTACTGTGAAGTTTTTCTTCATTCATTTTCTGTAAAAATGTATTTTTGGCGATTTTTTTTCAATTTTTTGGGCTCGCCTATGTTGTAATTTAAGCAAGGATTTGACTGATATGGGGCGGGGGAGACATATCCGTTTTTGTTTTAACAAAAACACTGGCCAATCTAGTTTTAATCACTGATAGTATTTATTGTTAAATGTTGGCCATGGTCGTTTTTGGATAAAAATTTTGTCTCGTATCTTCATTGGCACATTGTGTGCTGGAGAATTTCAGCCTGTTTAAAAAAATCATGAGAATTTACTGCGTAGCTACGTTCAGTTAAAATAATATGCATAATACATTGTACTTTTCAAAATTTGAGGTTTGACCTAAATGCTTGCAAACTTTTGGAAATCGGATGATGCCAGTGTTTTGTGATGTGGACGTTTGTGAATATGTTAAAGCGCATTTATTGAGAAGACTAAATCTTTTACTTCATTTTGAAATATAAATTTTATGAGGATCTTAATTAAAAGCATGGGAATATCGGCTTCAAAGGTGTCAAAATTATAAACCTTGACAACTGCATTGCTGTTCTGATGTATAAAGATTGTGCTGTACATTTTACTGTGTTTCAAAAAAGGATGAAGATGGCGAGAAAGACAGGAGAAAAGAGAAAAAAACGAAAGAGGCAGATGAAGATGAAACAGACCAGTCAGCAAGTACTGTATAATATACGTGTATTTTCTGCTACAGCCATAGTGTGCTCTGTGATATATAGCTTACTTAATGAGTTATGTCTGTGTTGGAGAGGGTAACATTTTTTTAAAAAACTGTAAATGATTCGTTCTGTTATGGATATCTAAGGAACAAGTGACCAGTTTCAATTTAAAAATACCAGTTTCAATGAAATAATAACCACTGTTTTCCAAGTGGAATTGCCACATAACGTATTACTGAACGACATGATTTTTTTTGTCTGCTGTAGCACAGAGAGGGATCCATTGCGGAGAAGTTTTTGGGAAGAAATTTTATGATTTAGACGACAGTGTCTCCGTCTGGTCAGATTTTCTCAAACTTCATCTTCACCCCAAGTCCGTGCATGTTTTGGAGCAGTACAGACACGGCGAGTAAGGTCACTCAGGGGTCCGCATCAACCCTTCAGATTCAATGGCCCGTCGGCCAAATCGTTTGTGGTTGTAGTGAGACATGTTTTTCGCCAATGTATCTGTACAATTATCCCATGCGGATATATTTTTTATATCTTAATTTCTCTTGATCTGTCTTGTTTATCCATGAATAGAAGAAACTTCACTGATTTCCTTCCAAAAGACACGTAAGAATGTGAGAGAAATATATTTTTCTTTTTGAAACAGTGATTTAAATTTCAGGATCTCCAATATCCAAGAAGAGCAAAATGCCAATTTCTTTGAGGGTGGTTGATGTTTATGGGGTTTTGTGACGTCAAAGCTGAAAATTTTGCTTGCAGCAGTCCGTTTGATTTGTACTGCTATGGCGAGCAAGCCTTCAAGGAGGCGGCCAGTAAGGCAGAGATAGAAGACAGGCTGCATTTCTTTCTTGAAGAATGTGACCATTTACAGGTATATGCCCCCTTTCTACAGAAAACCTGCATTGGGGAATTCATTGGCCTTCTCGCGTGCCCGAATTCAAGACACAGCACACCAGCCCCATGATCCATGGCTATTATAACAGAAACACACACAGCACTGTGTCGCTTGTGTGTTGCATAGCAATTGTCATTACGTAAAAAAAAACCAAAAAAAAAAAAAAACAGAGTTCGTCTCGAAGACTTGATGCGTCAAGCTGGCTTGTGCCTGTGGCGTTCGTGCGAATGTTGATAGCGTCTGTACGCTGTTATAGTACATAACATTTTCTTAACGCCTTTTTACACGTGACTGCATAAAACACTGTGATCGTGTTGTAATATTAACATAAAAGTCTTCTGATAAGGACTATTAAGATTTGCGTAGTCTCACAGTAAAAAAAATGTTATCTTTATTTCTTTTCAAAATATTCTGAAATTGAAAACTTTGATTAAAGGGTTTGGTGTGAAGTCAGTATACTTCGAATATCTGGAGAAGGTGAAAAGTTCATACGAAGCGTAGACACTGTTATACATACGCCATTGATATGGTTGCTATGGTATCCAGACATAAGGGCCCAATACTGCTTTCTGTCCAAGAGTCCAAACCCATTTGGACATTAAGGCTGCAGACAAAAGGGTCCGGGATACAACGGCCTCGAATGCAGGGGTAAGGTAATCCGGATGAGGCTGATGTGTCCGGATGAGGTAGAAGGTAATCCGGATGAGGCTGATGTGTCACTCTATGCGTATGTATAATGATCCGGAATTTGGTTGGACATATTGGGAAGAAGGGCCCAGGCAGTTATTTTTATCGAGTTGCACAAAAAAACTTTGTTTTAGTAAGTTATGCTAAGAATGATACAATGTCAATTTTTTATGTTTGTCGCTCACAGAATTTGTCGATATGTTTTGCCAAAAATGAAACGCTAATTGGAATGAGCTTTGAAATTTCTGTACAGAGTCAGAACAAAAAAAAACTGTTTAAATCAATACCCATCGTTGACTTAAGAAGGCGCATCTACGATACATTATATCACCGTTAATCCCAAGCCTTTGTTGCCTTCCCAACGAAGATAATCCGTTAGAGGCTCATGTGTCACTCGATGCGTATGTATGAGCCCGGAATATGATATCCTTACTTCATTTGTTAACAGTACAAAGGGATTTAATAGAAAGCAATAAAGGACACGCCAAGCTTTGTCTTGTTGGCTTGATGTACATCAGAAAAAAACGAGAATACCTTGAAGGAGCGTAGTATACAGACTCGTGACTAAGTCAAGCTCAAGACTTCGTGACCAGTGCGCTGCTTTAGCCGTTATGTCCCGGGCACTCAAGTCTAGGGCCGTTGTGTCCCGGGCCCTCAAGTCCAAGGCCGTTATGTCCCGGGACCTCAAGTCTAGGGCCGTTGTGTCTCGGGCCCTCGAGTCTTAGGCCGTTATGTCCCGGGACCGCAAGGCTAAGACCGTTATGTCTCGGGACCTCAAGTCTAATGCCATTGTTTTCTGGGACCTCAAGGCACGGTATGTCCCGGGACATATAGTCCATAGGCCGGTATGTCCCGGGACCTCAAGTCCAAGGCCGTTGTGTCCTGGAGCCTTCTCGCCCAGATTCACTTACTGCACCTGGCTTTTATAGACGTGTGCAGTGTACTTTAATTTTTGCAGGGCATGCAGATGTTTGTGGACATGTATGACGGTTTCGGTGGCCTGGCCTCGTCCGTTTTAGAAGATATCTGCGACGACTATTCAAACAAAAGTGTCCTGATATACAGCGTCACTCCTGCGTCTTTTCCTGGTGATGTAAGTTATTTTGTTTATTTTTCAGCTGGTGGCCAACAATTACAAAGGAACAAATAAATAAAAGGACCTTCAAAATAATTCACAAGATTTTAAAAATCGTAAGAGCTAAGTAAAAGAACTGAAAGTACAACAAACAAATTTTGAGTGCGATGCTTAACCGTTTTATTGCAAGGTAGTAACCATCTCCCGTGAAATTCGCAAAGTGTCAAAACATGCCGCTCCTGTGCACTGTGGGCTGGCACTTTGAGGTGACTTTGCTTTCAGAGTATAGCGAGCGAGTGCTGCCGGGTGCTGAACACGGTGCTGTCCCTGGACAAACTGCTGTGCCACGCCGCCATGCTGGTGCCGCTGTCACTGGCCTCCTCGCTGTGGAGACGGCCCGGACCGCCGCGCCAGCTCCAGTACCTCAAATACAAGGTAGTACCGGGGCAGCAGGACAACTCATCCAAAAACCAAGTCATCCAATTTCTTGGACAGCTCATCCAATTTTTTTACTAAATAAACACTGTGTCTTCGATTTTGGAACAGATGTCCAAAGTTTTTGGATGAGTTGTCCAACAGTTTTGGATGAGTTGTCCAAAATTGGATGATTTGGTTTTTGGATGAGTTGGCTTTTTAATGAGTTGTCTGACACCCTAGCACGGGTACTGCTACCCAACTCAAGTGCATGAAATACACGGTAGTACGGGTACTATTGCCCAGCTCATTTGCATCAAAGGTGGTACGAGCACTGCTATCCAACTCGTGTGCATCAAGTACAGGGTAGTACGAATACTGCTACCCATCTCATTTGAATCCAAGTACATGGTAGCACGAGTAATGCCATCCAGCTCGTGTGCATAAAGTACAGGGCAGTACGGTACTGCTGAAATGTCATTTGCATCAAGTACAGGGTAGTACGAGTACTGCTACTATGTCATGTGCATCAAGTACAGGGTAGTACGATTAGTGTTACCCAGCTCATGTGCATCAGGTGCAAAATATTTTGGCTATGGATAACCAGGCCATATACACCAAATAGAAGATAGTATGGATCTTGAATCCTGCTCCGGTATATCAAGTGTTTGTAGAGGTACCCAGGTCAAGTACAGTACTCCAGTGCTGTGGCGTTTCCCATATGAAGTGTTAGAGTGCAGTGTATTACAGGTACTGCTACCCAGCTCAAGTACATCGGGTACATCGTGGCACGGTTACTGGGACCCTGGTCAGCGTGGTACGCATGAGATCAAGTCAGGTCACCATGCCTAAATCTCATCATAGCCCCTTTGAACAAGTCACCATGAAACCAAGTCACCGCCGAAACACCCCTTCTCAGCCAACTCACCATACCGGACAAAGCCTGGGTACCACCGTGTTCTGTACACCTATATCTGGTATGATGATGAAACACGAAAGAAAAACACATTTTACACAGAATAATACACGAGATAGTGACACAATTCAATAACTGATACCTGACGTGTTTGTGTTCCTTTGTTGCTTTTGACATTCGATTCATAATGTTTATTGGAAATACTCTAATCAGATTTCTCCGAAATAAGCGCCATTTTGCAGTTTTGTATCCAGTATAAGAAAGTACTGAAACTGCATTTTAAAGATTTTAATCGTTCTCATTCATTTTCTAAACCCGAATTGACAATCGCATTTACTTAATTGACGAATGACTGACCATGTTACTTAACATACAGCGGTGTGCCATTATATTATAAACAAACATGGCGTCCATAACGCACCTATATATTTTTATGGACGATAGATGGTTTGCATTCGAACATGATGTAACCCAGATGGTTACTGTGACGACGTATCGATTATAACGTAATTTCAAGTGCATCGTGACGTAATTTTGTTACTTTCGTAAATAGAACATCATTTTTATTACCCTTTTAGTGCTATGGGGAGATCAAAAGATTTAACAACACACGTTAAAGAAATAATCATTAGGAAATATTTAGACGGTGAAAACTGCTAAAAAATTGCTACAGATTTAAAATTAAATAGGTGCTCAGTGTATGCAGTGTTAAAAAGATTTAAACAAAGAGGACATACAGAAAATAAGAAAAGAACTGGAAGGAAGAAAAAAACTTGATATCAGAGGTGAACGAAAATTATTAAGGCTGGTAAAAACAAACAGATCGCTACCAGTGGGAGAAATTGCCAGTGAATTTAACCAAAGTAGTCATCGTCGTTTATCTACACGAACAATTCAGAGATATTTACACAAAAATAAGTATCACACAAGAGTTTTTAGGAAGAACATTCGAATTATTACATACTTGAACAGAAAAAGGCGTTTATCCTGGGCCAGGGGAAAGCGATATTGGACAGTCCAGGGACAGTGGAGAAAAGTGATATTCTCTGATGAATGTAAAGTAGTTATTGATGAAAATAATAGAGTTTATGTTTGGAGAGAGCCTGGTGAAGAATGGATACCGTTCTGGTTGTGCGAAGGCTTCAAGCCAGGATGAGTATCATGATTTGGGGGTGTATTTCTTGTACGGTTAATTGAAACATAAATGCAGAATAGTATATAGAAATTATTGACAATAACTTTTGGCCTGTCGTCGCTCGGCATTTCCCAAAAAAATAACTTCATTTTAGGACGACAACAGGTTTTCCGACCTTGCTTTATTTTCTGATGCATGCTGTATTAATTCATTGCTAAAATTTAAGGTATTTCATGTTGAATTTTTGTTTTAAGAGGACGTAATACACAGTTGTGTTTTACAGCCTGACCTGGCGTACCACAGCAGCGCCATACTGGCAGCGGCCGTAGAGAGCATGAGTCTGCCGCTGAGGCTTGAGTGCCACGCCACGCTGCTATCGCACCTCACCGACAGCATGGCCACGCAAGGACGAAAAGTAGGCCTCGGTGGGCTGTGGAAAGGGAGGGGGGAGAGGGGGCGGGTCGGCGAAAGAGAGCATGAGTCTGCCGCTGAGGCTTGAGTGCCACGCCACGCTACTAGCGCACCTCACCGACAGCGTGGCCACGCAAGGACGAAAAGTAGGCCTCGGTGGGCTGTGGAAAGGGAGGGGGGAGGGGGCGGGTCGGCTAAAGAGAGTATAAGCCTGCCGCTGAGGCTTGAGTGCCACGCTACGCTACTAGCGCACCTCACCGACAGCGTGGCCACGCAAGGACGAAAAGTAGGCCTCGGTGGGCTGTGGAAAGGGAGGGGGGAGGGGGCGGGTCGGCTAAAGAGAGTATAAGCCTGCCGCTGAGGCTTGAGTGCCACGCTACGCTACTACCGCACCTCACCGACAGCATGGCCACGCAAGGACGAAAAGTAGGCCTCGGTGGGATGTTGGGGGTGAGGGTGGGAGTGGGGAGTATGGGCCTGCAGCAGGGGCTGGAGTACCAAACCACACGTCTGCCACATCTCAGTGACGTCATGCCCACGCAAGAATTAAAATACGCCTCGATGGGTTGGTTGGAGGTGCCGGTGCATTTATGAACATAAGGTGTATTTTGCAATGTTCTTTCTCTATGTAATGGGCGCTGTCTTTATAATAAAAAATGACAAAAAAAGTTGATATCAGTGAAAAAGCTTACACTTATAAATTAACCAAGATGCTTTTTTTTGGTGGTAATATGTTTCGGGATAAGGGGAAGGGGGGGGGGAAGAAGGCGAAGTAATCGAGTATCTTTTTGTTTCGACTGTAAAAACCGCTATGAATAAAATAACACATAGCTCTGCGCTAAACTGTTATGCTACTAAGTTGAAATGTTGTATATATATATATATATATATATATATATATATATATATATATATATATATATATATATATATATATATATATATATATATATACAACACATTCAGTTGATCTCGTTTTTTTTTCTTACAAACTTCAGATCACGGCTCTGCAAGGCTGTGTGCCATTAGCCCGGAAGAAGGGCCAGTCTCTTGTCGACTACCTGTTTGAGTTTGGGGATGTTCCGCCCTGGCAGTGCCTCACGCCCTACTGTTCCCCCGCAGGCCGGCCCTGGGCGCAGAGCCTTGTCATCCAGGGCATCAATCCGATGAATATCAAAGGGTACTCCCTATGTGCAGTTATATTAAATTGAGAACATAAATCACAGTCACTTCTGTAAAATATGTAATTATGTTTCCCCCGTAGATGGGGGAAACATTTAGTAATCTCTCTCTTTTTTTCCCATTTTTGTAATCTCTGTCTCTCTCTCTCTCTCTCTCTCTCTCTCTCTCTGTCCGTCTCTCTGTCTCTGTCTCTCTTTCTCTCTTTCTCTCTCTCTCTTTATTTATTTATTATTTTTTTTTTTTTGGGGGGGGGGGGTGCGGTAGAGCTCTCCCACCTCCCTTCATCCCCTTCAGGAATGGGATAAAGGTGTTCAGTAACTCGACATCTGGGCACATCATATGTATATTCAGATATATTTATGTAAGGTAAGTCTTATACTTCTGAAATGGTACAGAATTGTCAACGTAAAACTTTGTAAACTGCATGCGGGGCAAGCGGTGAAGATGAGTGGCAACAGGTTATGTCACTGTCTCACCATCCTTTGGACATCATAAAATCAAGTTACCATCAAAACATCTTTGCAGGCCTCCGGATCCCCAGCTGCCAGCTGCAGTGAGCAGCTGCAAAACCGTGGACGATGTGATGCAGCTTTATTTGGCTGACATGCACTCCATACCGCTCAAGTACGTCAATGTGGGCGTTGCTGTCGCTAAAAAAATCCACCCGAAAAAGTAACTTTTTTTTAACGCGGGAAATAATGTGGATTCATATTGCAAGGCAGAAATCAAGGGAAGTCAGGTGTATGAGTTTTCTCTGTTTAGTAAACAAGACAGTATTTTTGCACGGCTGCTATCTGTGTGTATGTAACAACTTGTCGTATTTCACAAAGAGCTTTGGCTACGATATTTCAAAACGGTTTGCAGAGGAGTTATATGCAGTATGAAAAAAGTTTTTATGTTACAGCTACACAATGCTTTGTTTTAGTACCGTGTGCAATGTTCGAAGGCCGTGTGCAGTGACCACGCCTTTTCCGCATCTGTTCGACGAGTGCATCAGTATCGAAGGCGAGCTGACCCGTAAGCCAAGGCCTCCACGAACTGGTAAGCGTCATTTTACTAACCCTCTTCCCTTCATCCCTCCCCCCTTCACTATATCCTTCAAGCTGTAGCCTCGTGTTCCAGTAAAGAGTCCCGGGCAACATTAGGTTCATGTAAAATTATTTTTTCGGTTAAACGTGAATATTTTGAAGCAGGGTGGAGTTATAATTTTCCTCCTTTACGGCTTTGACACGTATTATGTGCTTCTGCTTATCATTGTTTTGTTTAAGGAGTTGTTCAACAGAACAGAAAAATTTGAAAATTTACATACTGATTTGCTTTGTTTTTCAGTCTTTCCAAAACAAAACAAAAATATCTCAGTATGATTTTCCTCTTCAGGAGTGGAAGAGGTGTCAATGATGACGAGTTTACAAGCGACAAATGACGTCACAAATTACATCACGGCGCTGGTCAACGAAATCTCAAAATATAACATAAGCAAATTTCATAAATACCTGGACAATGGATTAGAAACGGACAGCTATAAAGAGACGCTAGAAAACCTGCGAGCACTGAACAAATGTTACGCTGAAGAAAGTACTGATGATAGTGACGATATGGACATCGACGAAACATAATTAACAATCATTTTTATATGGTTATTTTTAATCGAGTCAAATACGAGTTTTGAGGCATTGTCTTGAAATCATGGCCACTCGCTGCTCATGCGTTTGAGAAAGAGCTGTGCTGAGGACGTGCTTTCTCGTCGCTACAGATCTCTAGTTCTTAGTCGGTCGTCTCCGATTTCCCTGGAGAATTGCTTCCATAAAGAATATTGAAGCTTCACAATTACTTTAGTAAGCGTATCTGTTTTCTGACGTGGTTCTTTGTACTTGTGTGCCGCTTTCCAGTTAGGTTTTGGGCCATTGATATGGGATGCATTGAGTCAGGACAAGGCGTCCTCTGTTGCCTCTGTTTGCACTTTTCTGCGATGTTCTCTGTCACGTAATAACGTTGTTGTGATGTCAGGTACACACTTCCAGTAGTGCGCAGCGTGGCGTTTCCGATACTGCAAGAGTGGTGGATGCGTCTGTTTATCTACCGGGCGTTGGTACAGTTAACATTCTACTGTTTCCTTTGTGCGCGCCCTGACAATCATGTAATAAATTACATGCTCGCGATAGTTTATTTATGACGTCATCAATTAGGCAAAAGAGCAATTGTTACTAGCCTTCCGTTTTCATAATAATATAATCTCCATGGAACAGAAAGGGGATTTCAGTAAGCGATATTTCCGGTCGCAGTGCCAGTAGATCAAGTTGCTTTAGTTTCGAAGCTGAGAAGATCCACTTTAAACTTTCGAGAGAGAACAAAGAAATAAAACAAATATTATATTTTGTTATTTGTTATTATACAGAAATGTCATATAATAAAATTATCTTTTCAACAAAAAATGACAGTAAAACACCATTTTGTTACAAATAGTACTTTGTAAATGAAATGCAAAGGCTTACAAAAATACAGACTGATATAACAACTTCTTCAAAACAACACAATGTACAACAAACATCAAACCAAGTGACACATTCACTAAATATCTGAAACTTGGTACAAACTAAAAATAACCTAAAATCAAAGTTAAAAGTGATAATTTCGAGTGAAACACATACTCAGTCCCTATGACATTCTAATGGTCTGACCTTAGAGATATAAAAGCCTGGGATATTTGACAGTTGCTACGCGTTTGATTAAAAAGTGTTTTGATAACATTTTGGTAATGCTTATCTTTACATAAAATGAGTTAAAACTTTATCTTAAATCATTCAAATTATATACGTTGATCTGCCCATGGAATTTTTGAATATAAAATAAGTTTTTAAATGATCAAACATTATACACTTCTTGCATTATCAGTTTACTTAACACCACAGATCGCATATAGACATACTGATGCTTTCATTGTGGCAGTACAAACAAGGATGTCCAGGGACATTGTGACCAGCCGAGATCTACACCTAAAAATGAAAGCAATCTGACTAAAATTACTTACAAAAAAAAAAAAAAAAAACTGCTTCAGAACCATTTGTGCAAATTTTGAAGGCATTCCGATCATATTTATGGAGGAACAAGCGTTTGGAAAATTGGTTACCAAAAAAATTAAAATAAGCCCCCCATTTTGTTAATTTTTCGTGGATCGCCAAAAAAGTAATTTTTCAAGAGAGACCTTCCCAGTAAGCATTTATGCAAACTTTGATGACAATCTAAATAAATCGTGAAACAGGCAGTTTCATAATTGGGCAACCAAAAAATGTTTTGCTGACCTGCATTTGGCCAATTTATGACAGATCGGCAAAAAAGTAACTTTCAAGAAGGGACAGCCTCGTGATTTTGTATGCAAAATTGAAAGGCAATCTATCAAAAGTGTGGAAGAAGACGCATTTCGAACACTGGCAAGTATAAAATGCCTCCTACCTTTTTCCAATTTTTGGCGCTTCGCCAAAAAAGTAACTTTCAAGACAGAACCATTTAGGCAACAATAACACAAAATTGGAAAGGAATCCAATCAATACTGTGGAAGAAGAAATACCCCCATTCCCCCCAGAGAACAATCGTACAAAACTTGAAAGGAATCCAATTAAAACTGAGAGAGAAAAAGCATTTTAAGTAAAGGATTACTGCTGGTTTAACAAAGTACATCCTACACGATTATACGGAAGTGCACGAGCCGTACATCACAGCGAGGTTAGTGGCTAGGTCCGTCTGACATAAGACCTACATACGACGATACACACACGGGGCAAAATGTGGAATACTACCAACGGAGGCCTGTGCCTTTATTTACAACGAAGTCGACTTCATTCGTAAATACAGACTGTCTTTTGAGAACATTACCAGAGACCTAATTCCTATTCCAATCAAAGTCCAAACACAGGCATAATCATTATTTCATGTTTAGCACTTATAATCTTCCGCCAAACTTTTCGTTAGTCCCACTTTAGAACACTCGACAGTTTGTTCTCGTTTCAATTTTACCTGGCTTTGCTCGCTTTCAAGCATATCATCAGTTACAGGGATTTACCTGCAAAACTGGTGAGCAAAACCGTCGAGTCATGGCGCCCACGAAAGAAACTAATACTTCCTACACGAAATATAATGTGACAGGCGAATCCTTCTGCGGAGCGCAGTGGTTTGTAATTGATATGCCCGAGGGCAAAAACCGAGCAAATGTTTACAACTGATTGAAACGACCTTGCAATGATTTCACAAGTCAGCTTGTCTCATTCTCTCGGTCGGAAGAAACTGTTAACATTTTACGGTCAAGCAATCACCCACAAGAACTATTAAACAGTGCTTTCGCTGTCACAATGATTTCTGATTCGCAAAATGTAAACCATCGAACATAAACTGCGTACGTTTATATAAGAGAGAAAACATGTCAATAAATGCTTCTTGTCAAAACAAGATTTTTAGCGATTTTAACTAAAATATCTACAACAAAAGTTAAATACTTCAAATCTTTATGTTCAAGCAAAAACTCGTGTCTCAACAAACCCGCAATAGAATACATTGCTCGTCATTTTCTCAGAACATTTGAACGCCCCGTGTTATGTGCACAAAAAGGGAAACAGAAGTGGTGGTCGTTAGTGCAAGCAGCGTCAAGCCAAGAGCACGAGCTGAATGGTTGTTACGAATTGGTTTTTGCACGAGTTGGCGCCATACTGGGTGACGTCATTATTGAAACATCATTACTGTTAGAAAAATCCACTCCTAGCTTTCCTGCCCCTTCTCCGCTTACACAGGTCCAGGACTGTCACTTAAACAGTTTCAGTATTTTTAAATTTTAATCGGTATGAACAAAAACAAAGTACAACTCACAAGTGCTGTTATATTCAGAAAATCTGTTGGTGTAAATAAACCTAGTGTTAAAACATACAGCACTGAAATAAGTTTAATTGACAAATTTCAGGTCACAAGCTTAAATAAAACCCAGAACAAATTTCTAAACTGTTCTGATTAAAACATTAAAACATATTTTGGAATAACTTACTTTGTGTCACTTTTAATAGTATTGTTATTATCAAAAATCAACAGCGGCTTTTCAGCACGGCCAACCTTTTGTCCGGGTTTCTTGTTTGTCAAACCTCATTGTAATACCCAGTATCAGCACAAACTGTCGAAGATTACTAGGATTTGGAA
Source organism: Protula sp. h YS-2021 (assembly GCA_949752745.1). Classification (NCBI taxonomy): domain Eukaryota; kingdom Metazoa; phylum Annelida; class Polychaeta; order Sabellida; family Serpulidae; genus Protula; species Protula sp. h YS-2021. The sequence goes on from OX457024.1 coordinate 58,929,954, forward strand.
AAGAAATCCCGAAAATTGAAATTACTAATTATTATATTTTTCGTTTTTCGTCCAACATACAAGTATCTCTGCGCAAGATATTGTAGAACCGCACTTAATTTTTTTGGAAGCAGGAAAACAGTTCACAACAATACTAATTTCTGGAAATAGCCGGGCGGTAAAATTTTAAAAAAAGCTAACGACCTCCATATTCTAAAATAGTTTTTGAATTATTTAATGACTACTTATTTTATATGTCATTTTTTTTTTTTTTTTTTGGGGGGGGGGGGGGGAGGTTGCTTAATTTTTTTAATATAAACAAATATCTGTGGTATGTCTTACTTTAAGACTCAGTAGACGCCATGCATTTAAAACTGCCAGTTGCAGAACTGTATCATCTCTATGCTTAACCTTTTTACATGTGCTATGCTGAAAGACATAATGTGCACAAAATATATACAAAGCCAGCCAAAGAGTATTTGACAAATCACTGTGATTCAGAAAACACACTCGCAGCAACCGTTACGTCACGCTGTAATTTCGCGTTTGAGATCTCGATTATTCACCAATGCATGAAGCATGCACATATACATTGTACATACAGCACAAAACAACATGGAATACACTCTTTCACCCGGTAGACAGAAACAGTGAAATACAGGCATTACCCTTCCCGTCGCCCAGCCCTACCCACATGCCTTTATTCACTAAACGTATTAAACATGCCGAGACTTTCACCGAATTCAGTTCCCGCCGCATTGTTTAGCATTTGAAACACTTCAGAAAATTGTTCCTCTTGTGTGCCCTGGCCAGCTGCAGCTGTCTGCTGTGCAGCAGCTGTGGCGGCCTGCTGCGCGGCAGCTGTCTCGCCTGCCTGAGCGGGCCACGGCTGCGACCACTGCTGTGTGCCCGCGTAGTTGGTTGTCTGCGTGGAGGCGCGGCCCGAGCCTGCTCCCAACTGCGTGTACGAAGCTACCATAACAAAACAACGATCGAATTGTTTCAATTTCGCGTCACTTTTTGCCGGAATGCTAAATATCTAATGATCTGCGAGGATATAACTGAGCGAATATTCGTGTTCATTACCAAAGCAATAACAGCTGAAGAACAAAGGTGAAGGTGACACATTAGGTTTCTTTTCTTATATTCTCTTTGACAGAATTATTGTCCACCAACAGAATTTTTCACGAACTGCCGTTCTATTGGAAAATGTAACCGGTTCCCATCGTACTTTTTTGTACCCGACTTCACTTTAGTTTAAGAACCTGGGATCACGTGATATTGTGGTCCCATCGCAGTCGTTGTTATAAAACAGATGACTTCTGTGAAATATCTGTTATGTACAAGCACAAAGTGGATAGATCTTTTAAAAAGTAGTTCCTCTTATATTAGTTCTACTTCTGTGGAATCTTCAGTGAGTTTACCGATTAAAAACATTTGATATCAGAGCGAACTGACGCAGAGGTTAGCTTCTCAACAACAACGCAGGGGAGGGGGTAAGGTTTCTGGTTTAATTGCGTTGCTGTTTTACAGCAGACCTCTACGGCGGTCCGGCAAACAGATCTTTTCAGAGGTCAGTTGTTATATAACAACGGTGAAATTCTTATTTACATATAAAAAGTCGCCGTGTACTTTGCTGATGTATTACGACAAATATACACATATTGGACTGCATTTTACGTTTCCTTTCTGATGGTGAATAAGTAAAATTAGGTTTTCTTTTGATTTTTTTTTGGCTGACGCCATTTTCTTGGAGCGTCGACTGAATTAAATTCTGTTCTACGCGCAACATCCGGAATAAAAAAATCACGCCCCACGGGAATACAAGAATTATCAAAGCATGAAAAAAGTGAATGTGACACATTATGTTTTCAGACGTTTTGCCCTCAAAACAATACTGCCCTACCCTTTTGCCAAGACGGATTGCCCTCACAACTATAATGGCCGCTGACAGATTGCCCTTTTTATGGATTAAAATTATGTAAGTGCATTAATATAAACGGATGGCATTCTAACAGAATTTGGTGTGTAAGCTATTGTCTTTTAATACTGCACTGGATTTATTGTCAGACTACAGAGAAACTTGATAGCGATAAAGTTTTCAAAAGCCGAACAAACATTTCCATTATTCCTAGAACTTCCAAAGTGTTTCTCTTTTTTATCCTATTTATCGCTTTTATCCTGTGTACATTTTGTTAATTATTTATAACTCAAGATAACTGTATATCGACCATACATTTTGGCCACATATTTACACTAAAGTATAAAACCTGCTCCGGACTCACTGCTTGACTTATCAACAACATCCAAACATTTTCTAGAGTCAGTAATATTCTCAATAAATCTTATATTTTTCTAATCAAATTGAACGATTTGGCCAGGGTGAGGCTTTTCAATTACATACTCCGGAGGTAATCTACCGACTCCAGATGCACAGTAATTGTAACTGACTTGAAATGCACGAAACTTGATTTCTTAATTAAAGCACTTTAAAAACTGTGATCTTTCAATCAAAGAGCTATAAATGCATAACATGTACTCAATTAAAGTATTTCAATAACAGTAGAAAAAGATACAAGCTCACATCAAAAGCTTTCATAAAAGTTTTTTTTTTTTTTTTTGAACGTATGCAACTTTTCCTAAAGCTTCGCGGAAAAATGTGAAAATACGTCTGTATATTTAAATTTATCGGTCAAAACAACAAGAAAAATAAAACGTACAAAATATTAACCATAGCGACCTATATGAAATTCAAAATATATAGTAAACGCAAAATGGTGTGTACAGTCAGTCTGGCGCCCCCGGTTGTTGTCGAGTAAATATAATCAACATATTACATAGTAAAACCTTTAAAAACTCAAATTAAATAAAGAAACTGAACAGAAATGAAAATGGTGTGTATATAACAGGTGAAATTGGCCTATAAAAATTGGGGCAATATGAAAAATATCTGGGGCAATCTGGTCCGTTCTGAAGTGGGGCAACATGGCTTTGAGGGCAATTCGTCCTGATACCAAACATAACGGTTGTCTAAAGTACAAACTGACTTACATTAGTCCCATCCAACCCCTCCCGCTTTTCGCAAGCACATTTAAAATCGTTTCAGAAACGCTTTGCAAGGCGCACAGTTTGTAAAGCCTTGCACTCTACAAGTTTTCAACGGAGGCTGGATCCTATTAATCGTACTTATTACAGGCAGCGTAGAGCCAGCTATTTCCTTGAGAAAAACGTTGTGTTTTACCTGAGGAAGCAGAGGACGGGCTCATTTGGCTGTACGACGTCGTGGGGTACTGCCGCGACCAGCTGCTGCTCTGGGCCGGGCTGCCCGGCTGTCCAGGGCCAAGTGCCGTGCTCCCTGCGCAACACAAAAACATGCAATAGCGTAACCTAAACATACACAGGGCAGACGAACGGATTCTCCACTCACATTCTAAACATGTGGGCATTTTCTTCTCGACACTCACTTTCTCGTTCTTTCGTTCAATAAAACAAGTGAAATGGGATAAAAAGAATACAGATACTACCCAATAGTGAAACTACTTTTTAAATTAGAAGTATAAAGCTGTTTCAGTTAAACAGGCTGATAAATCTGCTTAGCAGAAAACTAGAACGCCCACAGACTACTGATTCACTCTGCAATTTCACAATGCTAAAAGAAGAAAAGGAAGGAAAAAAAACGACTTACCGACGGCGGTTTGCGACATGGCGGCACTACCGGTGGGGGTAATTGTGGGATACTTGATAGCAGATGGTGTGGAGTACGTATACGGGTCTTGACCTGCTAAAAAAGGAATAAGAAAAAAAAAAAACATGAGAATGACGGGAGTTTTCGTTGGTCCGTGTAGATTAATGTATCGTTGCTCGGTGCAAATCAATGTATCGCCCACTACTTCCAACAGTCAATGACATTTTTTTAAAAGTGGAAATTCTCATATTTTTTTTTTTACATTTTTCGCAAGAAAGTAAAGGATTTTAGGAATGTGTAACTACATTTTCTGCGTCCAAGCACAGCTCTCAAAGTTCTGCACCCCTCTGAACATGTGTGCGTTCTTTACATTATAAGTACGCCGCAACGCGATCATTGTTCACTTTCTATAGTGTCACGTTGTTTCTTAGTTCTTAGATTTGTTATTAAAAACACCTCAAAATAGCCCAAAGAACTTGTTTTGTTGCAAAATAAAACATGCAACTTCTCTGTAAGGTTGTGGGTTATTAGGCCTGCTATGTGGCACATATCTATGGTTAAATGAAACATTTTACCTGAATATTGAGAATTGTTATTGTTGTTTATTATTACAAACATGTTCTGAAAACCGCACCGTAAAATGTTTAACTTTTCATAAGGTCTCTCAATTTGATAAAGACATTTAAAAGTTTAGTGACTTCCATCTCACAGATTCACTGTAACATATAGATAAGCAAACAGAAGGCGTGTGAGGGCAGAGGACTGGAGGCAAACCTTGCTGAGCGGGCATCATGTTTCTGTACATATCGGAGTAGCCTGCCGGAATGCTTGCTGTGCTTCGCGAGTAACCGCCCAGGGCTGCGTTCGAACCCTGCTCCTGAACACTACTGGTACCGCCTTGCCTGGCAATAGTGATTGACGTTAATTAGGCTCATTCCTACCATTGTTGAGCAGAGTGTGGTGTGCACAATGTATTAATGTAAAATTACTAAATAATAAGAAAAGTCATCATTATTTTTTTATTACTTCTTTCAGCAGAGTGCAAAAAATAACATCTGAAAAACGGGTTGAACAAACACACACTTATCAATTAGTGCTGTTGATTAATCCAAAGTCCATTAATTTAATAAACGTGGGATATGGAGGCAGGGAGGGGGGAGGCAGGGCCAATCTCTCGAGATTCTTCTGAAGCGTCCATAAAATCTTTTGCTCTGCCCACTCTAAACCATGGCGACTGGGTTTCCGATGCTACTCCGCCATAAATGAAACCCTCCAGTTACTGCCCGTAGCAATGTCAAACAAAGGCAAGGGCTTACTTGGCCGAGCTGTTTGTGCACACGATGTACTCCACTTCATCTGTGTACGGATTTTGGAAACTGAAACAACTGGTCCGTAACCACACATACTCTCTATTTTTGGCGCGGAATCGGTACATCACTGACATCACTTGGCCTTTCATTTTAAGCACTGCGAAAGAAAATACATTCGTTTTGCATATATCTTGAGAGAACTTTTTTCCATTTTTTTTTAATTCTAATTTCTGCGAATAAATTAATATTTCAATTTCAGTACACTTAACGGTTTCTGCTGTTACAAAACAGTACGCTCGAAATATGGAGAACAGTACGCTCGAAACAAAGCAAGGATGAGGTTAAGTAGTTTGTAGCTACAATGTCATTATGTAAAGTTCGCATTCTGATTCAAGAAAAATATACAACATTCCACAAGTATAAAAAGAGTACTAGCATTATTTTAGATATAATTATAGAAAGGTTCGTATTTCTACCGCAGTATCAACAAGTCACCATAATACCAACTCTCCATATCCCCCTTTTACCACGTCACCATACGCGACGTCACCACATGGTGAGTTGGTTTAAGAACTCGCCATATGGTGAGTTGGAATTATGGTGACTTGTCCTGCCCCCGATTCTACCGACCCTGCTCAAAGCTTTCTTTCATATGGGACTGGTCTTCTGGATGGTAGAAGTCGTACGCTGACTTTCCCAGTAAATCCTGCGGCTGATAGCCCAGTACTGCATTCACTCTGCCAACGATTCGTCGTTTTTCACACAAGTTTTTCTACTTTCTGCTTGTTTGTACTTTTCCAGAAATGACACATATTTTATATTCTCAGTCTTTTATGCTCCTATGAACACTCTTTTCAGATAAAGTTTAAAAAATTACCGATTCAATCGCATTATGATCATCACGAGAAAATTCCTTGTTCTTAAACGTTTATATAACCCACTTTTAAACAGTAACATCTGCACATAGTCGACAGCCTTAGCCAACACAAGATCATTCACAAAACAGAGTTGTCAATGACTTGCGCAACAAACCTTTGATCGACGAACGTAAATTTGCCTTCTACGCTGTGCCGAGAGACAAACTCGGAGGCGTTATTAGCCTGGGCAACGTCTGTACAATTGGGCGTACTCGTCACCTGCAGCCTGCCGATAGCCACCAGACAACAGTGCTGAGAGGCGTGCGGATCATCTTCCGGTCTATCCAGCTGCGCACCTGAAACCCGCCATGTTTACGATAGGCCACTTTCATTTGTGTCTGATTGCTTTTCACATCAATAATTACCAGCTCTCTTACATGTTCTTTATTTTGCTCCATATTTCATGCAAAGAAATTTTTTTCAACAGAAAAACATTCAATTTGATTAATGACACTCACTGGTGTATCAACTGTATTAGTTTCTCTCTCTCTCTCTCTCTCTCTCTCTCTCTCTCTCTCTCTCTCTATATATATATATATATATATATATATATATATATATATATATAAATAAAACACAAACAAATCCACGTTATCACTTTGAAGAACCCCTCCTGCAACACTCCCCCCCCACCGCCAGCCTGCAACCAGAAGCAACAACAATCATAGGATAGAGACAGGAATGCACAGAGTACATTACCCTCCTCACCAGCGGGCGGCCAGTTCTTGATGTAGCCGGTGACGTGCACGACGGCGTACTGATTGCCGTCGCTAGAGGGCCCTAGCGTGTTGCGCTGACGCACGCGTACGGTGTGCGTGGCCGTCATCGGGTCGATGGGAACGCTGCCTATCTTCATGCGAATGATGAAGCCGCGTCGTGAACCCATGCACATTCTCATGGATGCTGCAGACATTCATAAAAATACTGCATTAATAATACAACAACGCATAACAATACTACGGCCTAGTGCTGGTCATGCTTTAGAAATCACTGCATAGACAGAAGAAAACGAATCTTGGTACCACATAGATTCTGTGATGAACAATTTTCACAAAACCATGACTAAACCGAATATGCATTGAAACTTCACATATATCTGCAACGGTCAAAAATTAACTTAATATAACATGTATATTAGTGTTTTTCTTTATGCTAATTACACTATTAAATTACATCCCTTCCTGAGACAGCAAATATACCATGTTGAGAGTACTATCACGTATCAAGTGTGAAGGATGATTAAGTGGCATTGTGTTTTACAACCAAAAGAAATGTTTATGTCATATTGCCTCTCAGAGGACGTCAAATGATGAAAAAAACACCAAAGAATAACAAGAACAGTAAAAAAAAGGTAAGATTCATCAGTGGGTTGCGAGTTCACTGTGACACGAGGTTGCCAAATAAAATCCTTTAGAATTAACAGAGAGACCCTCATAAACGGCAACGCATCACCATCGTTATACTGCCCGGTATTTTTTGTTCTTCTCTTCTCTTTTTGTCTCAGTTTATTGGGAAATCGGAGTGCATCACACAGACAATATAAGAACTAGCCCTTATAGACTCGAGACGAAAGTCACTGCAGTGCACTGCGGTGTCACAGATGCCTTAAAAACAAGGTTGGTCCGAAATTAAGCGTGGCTGTGTTCTCTATTCAAAGGGTGCCACTGCTTAATGCAGGCAACATAATTTATCAATTAAAATCGTTTTCAAACAAGAACAAAGACGTTATTTAATTCGTTTTTATTATTCTTCAAAACCCACAATGACTTGCATACATAAGAAAAGACGGTGTTGATTGATTGAAAAGTAGTGTGCAAAAAGACAGAACGCTTTCTCTAGTTTGGCAACTGAAAAGACAACGACATATGATCCTAAACCTAAGGTTAATTTTTGTAGACCGCTCAGTTGTTCTAATGAAATTATAATACAACAACTTTGCTGACAGATTTTCAAATCAGTTTTCAAATGAGAACTTAATCTCCGTGACTGTGTTCCAACCTAAATTATTATCAATATGTGAGAGACTGTAGTATATTAACAGCGATTTGTATGCACACTTTCACTGCCTTTTACGTTATAAATGGGTAAACTGGGGCTTCAAATCGAAAACATAGGCATCGGAAATGCAGAGAGCTAAGCACATAGCAGTGACATCACTGTGGGCGAGTTACCTTTTCGAGATATCGCCCGGACAACAAAAAGTTTTAAGTGCGGTGGACGGACAGACGGGCGGACAAGTGACAAATTGAACCCCTCCCCCTCGCGTTGCACATCTGTACTATATATACTTTCTTCCAGTAAGGTTTGGTGAATTTCCGATATATAGTTTTTGAGTTTTATCACCCGGACAATAAAAAAAGTTTAAAAAGCGACGGACGGACAGACGGACGGATATCTGACAGATTGAACCTCCCACTGCAAATCAACACTATATATACTTTCTTCCTGTTAGGTTTGGTGAAGATCCTATGAATAGTTTTTGAGAAATCGCCCGGACATTGAGCAGTCAGACAACAAGCGGACAATATGCAGCTCTGACACGGTTAGGAGGGTGGTATTCATTTATGTTCATCCCAGGTACAACGGCAGGCGAAGCGGCCTGTTCAGTCTTGTCAATCATTCATGTACTTCACTAAAGCTATGCGTGCTACCCAATTTGCTTTCCTCATAGCCTTGTAATCACAAACGTTGCTGAAAGCACTTCCTGTATGCAAATCGTTGTGAACATTCTTTGCAAAATACTGAAATTTTAATGTTTATCAAAAAATTCAGCGCGAAGTTGTAAAAGAGCTTTGGAATTCTTAGCAATGTGCAAACATTGTAAAGACGTCAGCTATTCGCAAAACCATACATTTGTCAGGTAAAATGATGCTAAAGAATTGACGCATGCACCGGCAGCAGCGGTTGCTGTGATCGAAGAGACGGGACTCACTCGTGTTACACATCCACGAAAACTCGGCTTTATCAACTTCCAGCAACTGCCACAGAAAATGGACAGGAGATTGAGCTTTTTAGCGTCCTGTCTAGAAGAAAACTCTGGCCAGCTCGTGATCAGTCTGACACCAGCAGCGTTCCTGGGGCTTTAGACGAGGGAGTGGGATTCGCTTTGCGCAAAGAATTATTTTAAGTGCAGGTCATCACGACAACCAAAGGTATGGCGGCGACGAACGTAGTGTTAACAGTGGCACGTGAAGGATCTCACCGGCAGCCTCCGGTCACAACTCTGCCCCTAGGCGATTCAAGGCTTATGGTCGTTCGGCCTAGACCAGGGCCACACTGCCCTTTCGTATTCTTTTATATGCTCCTTGAACTTAGGAACCCCCTCCCCCCCCCCCACCACCCTCCCCTTTGGCGAAACTTTGAGGCTGAATACAAGGCCCATACGCGAATATGTGGTATCAGTGGCAAGACAGAGTACCAAACACCGAAGTCTTGCGATGAACTAGCAGCGAAGCCATAGAAGCCGAATTCATTCGTTATCATCAGCTCTGCGTGGGACTCGTTAGGCGCACGGACGACTCTCGCATTCCGAAAATTACGTTCTATGGCCAGAACAAAGTGGGATATGGTCGTAACGGTCGTCTGTGTCTTCGAAACGAAGACACTCTCGAGTCGAATTTGAAGCAGTGCTACATCGACACAGGCGACGAAACGTGAGACCCAGTCCAGGGGTTTGCCGAGACTCATGTAGCAGTAAAAAGCTTCGAACAGAGACGAACAGAATCGTAGGCTGAGGAGGAGCCGCTTGTAATATCGGGTCTAAATGACATGTGTCTGGTTTCAAATGAGAAATAGCGGGCCTAAATGAAAACGGCCAAGCAAAACAATGTCACTGGAATAATAAAGATTACTGAAATTATTTAATTTCAAAAACATGAAAGGGAAAAATGGAACTGAGTTTTCGAAGGTTTAACTTCATTTACACTAATTTTAAATAGTATAATTTAGATTACTTTTAATTCGACAAACTTATATAAGTAACCTGTACTTGCAACTATGTATTGGTACTCACATTGATGACCTTCTTTCTTGACAGTACCCGCTGTAACAGAATCAGTACTTATTCCTTTAATACTTAATACATTTTCAATCACCTCCTTATCTTTTGCTTCTTTTCAAATCTGCTACTCCATTCATTCTTAAAAATGTTGTTTAACTTTTGAAATTACCTCTAGATTATTTATCACTCGCAACCATAGTTTTAGCCTCACTCTTGATAAAAAAAACACACACAAAAAAAAAATAAACACTCATAAAAATAACGATCTTTTTAATAAAAAAGCAAAACCTACACACAAGGAACGCCTTTGGTACTGGGACAATGTTCCCTGTACACAGGTATTCCACTTACTTTTAAGGTCTAGTATTCGCCCTGTGTTCTGAGATTCTGAAGTGGATAGCTGCTCACGAAGTTTTTCCAAATCATCCGGATGTATAAGATCGTACAGGCTATTGCCGAACCAGTCGGACTGAAATGGCAATGGCTGTCACTGGTCATGATGCACTTCACAAAACCAGGCACGAACATTCCTGTATTTTTGCAATTTTCTTTCTTTTTTTCACTCTATCTAAGCCAGTAAAACTTAGCTGACTGCCAGTGTATTACACCTGTAGCATATAAATTCGGGGGAAGGGCAGAGGGGAGGCGACAGCGAAACTAGCAAGTGAACACCTGTTTAGGAGGAAATAGCGAATGGCCTGCTCTAAAAAAACATCAAAAGTACTTTTAAATAGTCTGCTGGGTTATTACTGCGAAAAATGCTAACAGAGTAAGGCGGGCGACAAATGACCGCGACAGAGTTGTGGCCTTAGTCACCTGTGATTGGTTAAGCACCGGTGTGACGGAATCAGACACGTAGATAACACGTCCCGTATCGCATTGTACAACAAACAAAAATCCATCTGCAGCCTGTTACATGAACAATTACATAAACAATTACGCACTTGTTGTGAAGATGTCAAGTGTATGTTAACAAAACTGCTGAAAACTGTTCTCAGCTTAACTGAACACGCTTTCGTTTTTCTTTTGTTTTGTTTTTGCTTGTTTGAAATATGACGCGATATTGCCGCCACTTCATCATGTCATTTTATTACCAAGTGCATTCATTAACTAAAACAGACACAATTATTTTGACTTAACATGCTTTAACCAGCGTCAGAAGGAAACGGTTGTATTCATTCAACATCAACTCAGCAGAAATGAAAATGTGCAGGCACGTTAAAGTCAGGTAAAAGACAGAGGAGCGCCGTGGCTTTGGTGACTCACCTCCAGGATGAGATGCTTGAGCTCCTGGTCGGTGAGGAATGACGGCTTGTAGGAGGCGTCCCCAGAACCAGACGACGGACCTGATATAACACCACAACAGCAAGCCTTTGTTTTTCTTTTGTCTTTATTTATTTATTTATTTTTTGTCTTAAGTTAGAGTTTCTATTTCTAAGTTTGTCCAAGGACAGAGTCCCAGCTTGCGGAAGGCGATAAGACCAATTCTAGCGTGCACGAGCATGGGAATTTCCATGATAAATTGGGCTTCAAAAGACGAGATGGCAAAGGAGTTCCAAACCGAACAATGAAATTATGAACGAATCAATTTTTGGAGTGCATGTGAGCATTGACGGCCTTCCTACAGCCCTTCCGAACTGAGATAGGAGGGGATCTTGGACTCTACGCTTGCCAAATTATAGCTACTGGGTAACAGCACAAAGCGGAAGGGGGTTGGAGTTCACAAAATCATTTTTCATTTTTGCCTGATTCATTAACGACCTTGAAGCCGAGCAGCATTTGGACGACGCACCTTGTAAGGCTTTCATGTGTGCCACGGCGAGCCTGAGGATGGTGAGCTTGTCGGGCTTGCGGGCGAGCGTGCTACAGGCGGGCACCATGTCACAAAGCTCGTTCACGTACACGGCCATTTTACCGCGCCGACGCCTCTCTATCTCACAGTGGCTCTCCCTGGCAACACAAAACATGTTCATACCCATTTCAATTGTATAACACCATTTTTGTCCAAATTTACTCTATTTCTATTTCCCCAAAATCTTACAAAATTAACCAAACCCTCTTGATCAGCTACCTGCAGTTTTATTATTTTACTACCTTGCGGCTTTCTCTTTTTCGGAGAGCTCAGATTCCGGCTTCCACCGCCCTCTGTTGGGTACACCCGACGTCCCCTCACTGGAAAAAACACACAATCGATACTTTCAATAACATATGATCAATGTTTTAAATTAGAGCGGTATGTGCGCATCACTTCACATCCACACGTTGGTTGGTTGCAATGACGCCTGTGAGGCACTTCAACGGAATTATACATCAATAAATCTAAACTCATTATCGCAGCGGCAAGATTTATTCTCTGCTTAAGTTAACAGTCTGTTTATCCTTCGTAATAATCAGAAATTATCATATTTAAAAAAAAACCAAAAACGTCCAGGGACATTGTGTCCAGCCCATATCTAGTGAATCAAGTATCAAAAGGCTTGTATAGTTGCCAAAAATTGGTAGTCATAGTTTAAAAACCGGTTACTGAAAATTTTTCAAAGACCGGCATTTGCCTAATCACTGGTGGATCTCAAAAAAAGTAAACTTCAAAAAGCCCTAACATTGGACTAAGCTTAAAAATGAAAGCAATCTGACTAAAATTACTGCTAAAAGAACTATTTAAAAAACTTGATCCCAAAAACATTCCAACGGCGGCATGAGGAAAATTTTTGGAGGTGCGCAAAAAAAAAAATGTTAAAGAAAACATTGCATTAAGAGTAATATTTTAAAAGATCAAATAAATCCAATCAAACTGCAGCTGGCAACGCATTTTAGAAAACAAAAAGATTTAAAATGCCGCCAAATGGCCATTTTTTTTTACAGAATCGCCAAAAAAGGTAATTTTAGAAAAGGAAACATCCCTGGGCTACTTAATTTTTTAAAATGCCCACTATTTAGCCAATTTTAGGCGGATCGCCGAAATAGTAACTTTTCAAAAGAGGACCGTCTAGTAAACATTTATGCAAAATTTGAAGGCAATCCAATCATGGTTGTACGAAAAGAAGCATTTTGAAAATTGGCTACCAAAAATGATCCCCATTTAGCCATTTTTCGAGAGAAATGAATGGTTTGACAATTCAGTTATTCACCACCATTTATTCCAGTTTTTGCCAAACTTCAAAGTTCCGCCATTTCGGCAGTTTTTGGCGAACCGCGAAAAAACAATAGCCTGGTAGGCATCCCTGCATATCATCTAAACGATTGGAGTAAAACTTTAGGAGGAGTAGCATGTTAAAAATGGGTCAAAACGGGCACAAAAAGTGCTGCCATTTTGTCAGTTTTATGTCAATCGTCAAAAAAGTAACAGCCAGGTGGGGGACCACTCAGGAAATAATCCTGCGTAATATCAAAACGATTGGAGCAAAACTGACTTTGTCGGATTGGGTTAAAAAAATTAAATGCCCCCAATTTGGCCAATTTCTTTTGCGAATCATCAAGAAAAAAAAAAAAGAAAAAAAAGAAAGCAATTTTTCAAGACAGAATCACCGAGAGAACAATCGTACAAAATTGGAAAGGATTCCGGTCGAAATTGTAGGAGATAAAGCATTTTGAAAATTGGGTGCGAATAAATTTAAAAACTGCCTCCCCCCCATTTGCCCAATTTTTGGCAGACCTTATGGCCCGGAACCCTCTGGCCAAGGACGTTATGTCCTGGATTCCACAACAAGGTTTATTTTGGGGATGTTTTGGCCCTAAATTCATTGGAAACCTTATGACCGGGGACATCATAGCCGGGTATCTTACGGCTAGGTTAAAGTTTAATAAAGCATTTTTAAGTTGTACACTTTTCAGCTTTGGGGACGTTTTGGCCTTAAAATTCACTTGGGAACCTTATGGCCGTGGACATTTTGTCCTGGATTCCGCTGAAAATCTTGCTTCGGGGAAAATTATATAGTTTTTTTATTTATTTATTTATTATAATTTATTTATTTATATATTATTATTTATTTACTTATTTTTTACTTTTCATTACTGTCTGTTTTAGGTAAAAGAAAAACAGACCTTGTCAGTCTCACAATAGACGTTATTTGTACTATTTTTAGCTTTTCTGCGACAGCCGAATCCAGGAGCACTACTGTGCTGGCGTAGGTCAGCTACAGTGGCAAAGCATTTACCTAAACAGCTTATTTAACTTCGTATGAAAGTCATTATCATAATACGTTTTTATACTGCTGTGCAAAATACAAGAAAATATTATTTTGATTTATCACTATTTTATAATATTATACAAAATAAATTATACTGAACTGCAAAACTACACTTTTAGGATCAGTTATAAACTAAATCAATGCAAGAAATATACTGAAATTAAAAAAATGGCGTTTTTCGCATCTCACAAAAATAAAGGCTTTTCAATGGTTTTTTTTCAGACTTTTAAGGGTGGGTGAAAATAAAGGCCTTTTAAGGGTTTTAAAGGTTCTTGGAGGGAGACTGAATGTTCAAAAGAAGAATTCATAGAGAACATTCGTATAAAATGTAAAGAAAATCTTATCAAAACTGTGAGAGAAGAAACACTTTGAAAAGTGGCAACCAAAAATTTTAAATGCTCCCCATTTGGCCAATTTTTGGGGGATCGCCAAAAAAAAGTAATATTTAATATTTAACGTAAAAAATTTCAAATGCCCCCGATTTAGCCAATTTTGGGCGGATCGCCAAAAAAGTCACTTTTTCAAGAGAGGCCAACATACAGAACATTCGTACAAAATCTGAAAGGAATCCGATCAAAACTGAAGAAGCCTTTTCATTAAAAGTTTACATACGTACGTACAGACGACGGATGCCCGTCTCTTGAGGCGATGACTCCAGTTCGTCGAAGTCAGCCGGTATAAAAATCAATTAACTTTTTTGTTTCGAGGAGGACTTTTTCTTTCGAATTCTTCCTAACAATACAATGAAACATGACGGTGTGAAATTTTAGTTTCATTTTCTTGTTTCCGCCAATAATTTAGTTTTATTTCTTTATTGTATACCTTTTGTGTGGATCGTCATCTTGCCCAAACAAGGAATCATCTTCATCGGAGCTAAGTGTGCGAAAAAAAAAAAAAACAAAAAACAATTGATTAAGGAAAGGTTCAATCTATATTTAAATGCTGACAGAAACGGAAAATTTTACATCTTAAAAAGATGGAAAAACATTTTTTTTTAAATCTGATTTTCTAGTACAAGTAACTTTACATCAGCCCATATAGCAAAGCCAAGCTTCTGCGGAGAAAAGAGATCAGATAACATGTGTTTTAAAGGGCAATGAAATATATACGAGCACCGCGTCTTCAAATAAATGAAGCAGCAGGGCCTTATGGGCTAAGTCAGGGAAGCTCTGGAACATGAGATGGAAACTTGATAAGCTTACCAACCGAGAAAATTAATCAAATTGCGTCAGCCATTTCTATTCAAGGCCACGACTCGGCGGCATTGAGGACAGGATTGAGGGGGGGGGGGGGGAGAGGGGGGTTATACACAGTGTGGGCCGTTTCTGCTTCTCTCAGGTAGGAGGCTATTCTATACATATTTATATGGTATAGAAGCAAAATAGCGGTGTGGTAACTTAATCCAGGAGTCATTTCAATCAAAAACGACTGGGTATATAAAGAGATAATTCCACAGAAAATACCATGGCAACAGTTTCTATGATATTTTGTGCTCAACAGACAATAGCAGAGACACAAAGCAATTCTAATTTAGTGCAAAGGCAATACCCTTAAAAAAGGCAACAAGGTGATACACACTTACTGTGTTCGCTTTCTTTTATCTCCATCGGGAGCTGAAACAAATAGAAAACAGCAATAGAATCACGCCGAAGCTTGCATCCATTTATAAGCAGTAGTAACTTGGTAATCTACGTCAGGTGGCTGTCTGGAAGCAAAGCCACCACTTTACACAGATACAGGTCTTAAAATGTATCGAGCCTATTACCGACAATTTATTGAAAGCAAGTTCTAATATGGCATGCATTCCTAACTTGGATGCACGTTTCCTCAAATGAAACTAACTTTCTATTCTTTCTTTTGTTACCTTTCTACTCTTTTTTATTTATTTCTTTAATTTTATTTGTTTATTGGGGATTTTCAATCCCCTAGTTTATTGCTTCCGTGTTTCCTTTTTTCCGCCAAAACCTTGTAACGCGAACTCCTCTGCGATGGCTAGGGCTAGGACGACCAAATTTGGCAGAGACATAGAATAGCATATCTAGTTGGTCCAGCTCAATTTTTTAAAGAAATTCATCAATATTTTATATGCAAAAATGGACATTGAAATTTAAAATTTAAAAACCTTGTCACGCGAACTCCTCTGAGACTGCTAGGATTAGGACGACCAAATTAGGATGTGTAGTTGGTCCAGCTCAATTTTTTTATAGAAATTCATTAATTTTTAATATGTAAAAATAGACACTGAACTTTCGCCACTGACGCCCATTATAACAAGCAAAAGCTTTGATTTCGCAGTTTGAGGAACTGACATGATATCAGCCTGGGCGTATTGATCCCCCAACTGTCTACAGCTAGAGCTATCACAGCTGGTTGGTGCAAGCTCAAAAAACATGGTCAATGTCAAAACCTGGGAGTTGACCATTATCTCGAAAACGGAAAGAGATATGGCGATTTTCAGCTTATCTTCGATCCTTTAGGCCTAAAAGACGATATATAAGCGACACTACTGTGACCTGGACCTCCTCGGTCATGGTCCATGTTAAAAACCGGAAGTGGGCCATTATCTCGAAAACGGTTAACACTGTATTATTTAAAATAAGAATTCTGAAGCAAATAAGAAATCAGATATTTTTTGGTAAGCTATTCCGGAATAGACTACCGATAAACCGAATGTCAAATAAATCAATAATGCTTCATTTTTCTTACACCAAAGGGTGAAAATAAGTTGAACAATGTAAATTCTTATCTTTTGGTGAAAGGAAAATAAAAATATTGGAAAATTGAATTTTATTTGTGTTTTCAATACTTTCCATATTTTCTATTTCCAAGGCAAGAAAATAAGTTTTTTTACATATTTTGCAGCCTAAAATGCTGAAATAATGAAAAAAAAATCAATTTCTGTGACATCTGAGTTATCGGTAGTACCTCGGTGACCTTGACCTCCTTGGCCATGGGCAATGTCAAAACGGGAAGCGAAAACGGTTCGAGATATGGCGATTTTTAGCTTACTTTTGACCCTTTGGGCCTAAAAGACTATGTAGAGAGGTGTTTCGGTGACTTGACCTCCTCGGCCAAGTCAAAGTAAAAAGCCTGAAGTGGGCCATTATCTCGAGAACGGTTACAGATAGAGCGATTTTGAGCTTATTTTCGATTCTTTGGGCTAAAAGACGAAGTGTAAAAGGTATCTCGATAACCTTGACCACCTCTGTTATGGTCAATGTCCAAAACCGAAAGCTGACCATTATATGGAAAACGGTTAGAGATAGAGCAATTTTAAGCTTATTCTTTACTCTTTCGGCCTAAAAGACGATATGTAAGAGGTACCTCGGTGACCTTGACCTCCTCGGTCGTGGTCACTGTCAAAAACCGGAAGCTGAGAATTAACTCGAAAACGTTCAGAGATAGATGAATTTGAGCTTATTTCGACCCTTTGAACCTAAAAAGCGTTATGTAAGAGGTATCTCGATTATCTTAACACTTCGATCATGGTCAATGTCGAGAAACGGAAGTTCCAAAAACAGTTAGAGGTAATGCGATTTTGAGCTTATTTCGACCGTTCTGTTTAAATTGTGGTTTTCCGTCAAAACAGAGGTGATATTCTATACTGACGTGATGAATTTCCAGTCGGATACACTCTGTCGCCAATGGAACATACGCGCTAGCCAGGGCATATTTGGCTTTCACTGGAGGACTAGTTTTGCAATAGCAGCCAGTTACAGTTTACTTTGTTACCAAAATCTATTATGAAACAATGAAACATCGATTTTCCTCTTCAACTCCCACTTCCTGGGACGTCTTTTTTTTGTCATGACTTATTATGTTTACCAATAAAATTGATGCCGACGATTCTGAGCACATGGGAGCACCGCATTACAGGGCGGACCAATCAACAGACAGAAAGCAAATTGCGGGACACATCTGTTGAAATCGGAGCCGCTTGACTGGCTGATGTCAATTCCAAAATAAGTGAGCGGCATGTGTGTCATTTTTGACAGTCTCGCAATAGTCACGCGAACGGATCCGATATCCAACAGCCTTAAGTCATCTGCTGAGGGCCACTGTACGCAACCTTAGTCTCCGACAAGAACCGTGCAGTACTGAGGCCATGACTTCAAGATATTATCAACACATAATACAAAGTATTAATACAAAAAGTATTAAGTATTATTACGCACCTTGAGCAACACTGAAGATATACTAGGCAACCAAAACACACACAAAAACAATGAAATAAACGGATATGTGACATGGGCTTGGACTCTAATTTCTTGGGGGCCATCCACAAAGTACGTACGCAAAAATATGTCAACTTTTGAACAGCCTTCCCCCCCCCCACCCCCTCTGTGCGTACGTTCTTTATGGATGACCCCTTGCTTCGCCGGCGATTATCAAGACCGATTATCAGTCCAATATCTTGCAGCTTGCGCAATCGAGGCAAGTGGTCAGGGGACCAGTAAAGAAATATGAAACTAGATTGGCCAGTGTTTTTGTTAAAACAAAAACGGATATGTCCCCCCCGCCCCCCAATCAGCCACGTGAAAAAAATTCCTTGCTTAAAATACAACATTGGCGAGCCAAAAAAATTGAAAAAATCGCCAAAAATACATTTTTACAGAAAATGAATGAAGAAAAACTTCGCAGTAAACATTTCCACTCCATATGGGTTCTTCTTGCCAGGTTTCAGCCTAATGGAACAAACTGTTTCGGAGATATCGCAACAATATGGCCAAAAAAGTAAAAATTCAAAAATTAAAAAAATAGCCAAAAATACATTTTCACAGGAAATGAAGAAAAACTTCGCAGTAAACATTTGCATTATATGTGTGTTCTTCTTGCCAAGTTTCAGCCTAATCCAACAACCCTTTCGGAGATATCGCAACAATATGACCAAAAAAGTTCAAAATCAAAAATTGAAAAATTCGCCAAAAATACACTTTCAGCGAAAACAAAGAAAAACTTCGCAGTAAACATTTGCACTATATGTGTGTTGTTCTTGCCACGTTTAAGCGTAATCCAACAAACCGTTTCGGAGATATCGCAACAATATGGCCAAAAAAGTTCAAATTCAAAAATTGAAAAAATTCGCCAAAAATACATTTTCAGCGGAAATGAAGAAAAACTTCGCAGTAAACATTTGCACTATATGTGTGTTGTTCTTGCCACGTTTCAGCCTAATCCAACAAACTGTTTTGGAGATATAGCCTGCCAAAGTGAAAAAAATGCACGAACCCCCCCCCCCCCCCCCTATGTTCAAAAATTTACCAAAAATAGAATTTTTGAGGAAACGAAAAAAAAAAAACAACACGGGCATCATCTAGACATGTACCCCAATGCGTATGTATGTTTTGAGAAAATCGACTCATTAATTTCATAAGAACTCACTGCGGACAGACGGACGGACGGACGGACACACCAAGTGCTATATATGTCTCCCTTAGGGGGAGACATAATACTAGCGCACTGCAATAACTTGGCATATACTAATACTAATAATAATGATAACAAAATAATTTGTCATTAAAAAAAAACGAAAAATAATCGCACGTCGCACAGCTCAAATGTATGGTCTTCTTGTCCGAAGGAGTAAATTTTATAGCGAGAGTATCTTAGAGCAACATTAAAAACATAGCAACCAACACACACACACAGTAGTCGGGTTGTGTATCATTTTTATCCAATTTTTCTTTGGGGAGGGAGGGGGTAGGTAACTTGACTTGTGGGTATTTCAATCCTCTTTTTTGTACAAGTTTAGGCTTAGGTGTTTTATCTGGATGTAGAAAGTGGTCACAAAAGAGGTTTCATTGAACGTCTTTTTTGTCCTGTTCCAGATGATGGTCGCCAACACAGGTTTTACTGTACGTCCCGTTTATCCCGGTTTCGAAGTTGGTCACTACAGCAGTTTTACTATGCGTACTTTTCTATCGGTCTGGAAGGTGGTCAAGACAGGCAGGTTTTACCGTGGGTCTTGTTATTCGAAACTAGAGGGTGGTCACTACAAACAGGTAATACTTTATGTCTTTTTTTCCGGACCTTGAAAGTGGCAGTTACAAATAGGTTTACCGAAATAGCTTTTTTTTTCTAACCCTAACCCCCCCCCCCAAGCTATCTAATGTCGGTACGAACGCAACCCTTACCATTTTACCCAACGTTAAGGTTAAGGTTTGTACACTAAGTGCAGTTATAGCCATATTCTATACCTTGCCTTCGTTCATTCCCATCGGCCAAAAAGCACCACAAAGGCATAACTGTACAACACTCAGGGTTGACACTTCGTAAAATTTTAAAAAGTTAGTCGCCCAGCACAAAAGTTAGTCGCCCGGCGCAATTTTTGCAAAATTTGTCTAGCTCGCCTCACGTGCAAAAAAAAAAAAAAAAAAAAAAACAACGAAATGGTGTTTAAAATAATCAACAGTATTTACCACTCGGGCGACCAACTCAAAAAAGCTGGTCACCCGAGCCAAAATCTTTTTCCGATTTTCAGCGGGTTGAGAAATCTTACAGACAAGATTTTAACGTAATGACGTCATACGCCTTCATTAATTTCGCTACGTCCGTCAAAAGATGAAAGAACGGTCCGACTGAAGCAAGGAATATCCATGTAAAATTCTAAGTCGATAGGACTTTCTGACATCGAGATATTTTGCACACAAATTCTTATTCAAAATATAAACATATTTACGTGATGACGTCATAGGCCGCACTCGTTCGTCTACTCGCGACAAAATTCGTTCAGCGGCAGAGAAATTTCGCACACAAAATTTTTGCGTAATGACGTCATACACCTTCCCTAATACAGTAACGAGTCCAAAGTTGAAAGAACCATCCGACCTACCCAAAGAATGAACAGATCAAGTTTGAAGCCGATCCGACTTTCCGTTCTCGATATATCTTGCACACAACAGCGTGACACACATGTACAGAACGCATGAACAATATACGTCTCCCCTTGGTCAGGGAGACATCTGGCCAATATAACCAATAACTTCCCACGAGATTTTAAATATTCTGGTCAAAACTCCAAAGAGTGGTAAAATGAAATTTAACCAAATAACACAACGTTACCTTGGCCTGGTGGGTTGTATGGGTACGCATACATCTGACACGTCACCGATTGGTGAGCAGGAGGGGGGCGAGGCATGCTCAGATCCAGGGTTTGGTAAAACGCTGGGTGCTGCACACGCTGCATCATTGAGTAATCCATCTTTTAAAGCTAACGTTCGGGCAACCAATCTTTATATTCGAGTTGATCCGTGACTAAAAGTTGCTTTCCATATTTGCTGTTCAGTTAGCAACATTTAATTGGTTTGATTCCTTTGTAATACCGACATTTTCATCACGACAAAGAAGTGCTGTAGAATACTTGTTAGCTTTCACGTTAAATGTTTATCTATGTCATGCTAAATGCATGTTTGTTTCACACACACACACAAGGACAATTTATCCACCGCTTTTTGTACGAATATATCGAAATAAGTAGCAATCACACAAACACCAGATCCTCTTCCATAAAACTGTGTCAATTCCATACACATTTAATCCTTCATAGTATTGCTCTACGTGTCACTATTCCCGAAAGTATAGCTATAACCCTTTTTAAGCAGAAGAACAGACGAACGGCCTCAAAAGTCTTTTTATGCCATTTCACTTCTGCGAACAACTTAAGTAAAAAGTACGACTGGCGACTTCGTCACTTTTCTATGTTTTGCCTTTTCAGTACTGCTTGTTACATATTAGTCTGTGTACCTGTGATTTTAATGTAAAGATTCCATCACGAGAAAGTGCCTGTCTCGTGACACTTGATGTGCTGTCCCGGCGATAGGAAGCCCTTCGGCATCTCCCACGGCAACAGTATCTACTGCAGCGTTGTTACACGCTGCCAAGAATAAGTTTTGTTTCAAGCTTTTCACTACTTCTGTCAACGTCAAATGCCCCACAGCGGGTTTGCGCTGAGCATCAGTATGTCTGGGGCATATGTTAAAATACGTCTCGGACAAACCTCACAAACCAAAGACTATGTTACGTTAATATTGGCCGCAAACTGCACACCGCTGACAACAATGTTCAGCTAAAGCGCTTCATGGAAATCATACGGGAAATGTTAAAAGGCCAAATACACAACCACTTCAAATTATTAGATGACTTGGGTCTATGCTGCAATCTGTTGTGTCATCCGTTATGTCATGTAACAAAGCAGACACTGACATAGTTTGAGTCAACATAAATATATAAATGACCAGTTACGAAAATCCTGACATGAACATGTTTCTCCTGTTCAATAATTAACAGATATTAACTTATTTTGAGTCAACAAGAAGTACTGTTATGTGACTTAGATAAACGCTGCAATGCGAGAGGCCGATTTCCATGTCAATAATTTTTATTGTTCACCAGAACACAAAAGTCCATGGACATCGCAACTTGAGTGTAATGAAAACGACAGTTATCACATATCAAAGCATATTTTGACATATTACGACTGAATATGAAGATATTATTTACCAGAAATGTCGACCCAAGATGAATATTTTCTTAATGGTCAATAAGACTTCATGCTGACTCGAAAGAAGTCAATATCTGTTAATTATTGAAAAGAAAGAAAAATGTAGACCTTCAGGTCAATACTATAACACAACTTGAAAAATGACCAATCAGATTACAGCACTTACCCAAGTTATGTAACAATACCCAATGTTGACTCAAAATAAGTCAACATCTGCTAACTGATGGTGCTCTCTTAACCAACGACTGGTCTCGCATTCCAAGCAAATGAAAGAAAAATAACAATTTCGTGAGTATTAAAACAAATTCCTTTCAAGCAAACGGCAGCGTCATGTCTCAAGAAAAACAACTGACATTTCGTTTTCCTTTTTAATCTAGAAAATTGCCAAGCGAGACAACGTAATGAAAAACAAACATGTGCATATGACCACTACACTACAGAGAGAAAAAAAATCAAGAATCAAGATGTGCAAATCGTGATAGAATAATTAAATGACCATTTCCGTTGTTACAGGCAATTTCACTTGATAGATATGTACACGTACAAATGATAATTGCACAGGTTTGCCATTAGGCAATGAGGGGTCACTCTCAGTCGGTATGTACAGTGGAAACGCGCTTATCATTAAAAGTTAAGTTTGGAGGTAAAAGTGACAGGTTAACTCTCCCTATATAAAAGATAACATCGATTGCAGTATGAGATATAGCTACAGATCGCAGGTCCAGCTCTCGGTTCTTTCAAGTTTTAAAATACCTTATCTATACAGATTTTTTATATACAATATCTCTTAGTTATTAAGCGCATTCTTTTAAAGCTCATCAGTCTACCCCTCCCCCTCCCACTCACCCAATGAAACACGTTTTTTTTTTTTAATCATACGTATAACAACGGTATTTCCATAACTAAAAGGCAAATCAACATTTCGGTGAACTCAGACATCGAAGATTTTAGCTAGTACAACCCGAATTCAACGCACACCTCGCACGGTCCAATTTGGCGAAATGAACCCCAGACGGTTCGGCGGATGCACACCAGAAGTACTAATAACACCATATCATACAAAATAAGAAAACTCGAGCAAATAAGAAACCATATACTTTCTGGCAGACTATTCCGGAATAGATTACCGATCAATGGAATGTCACAGAAATCAGTTTTTTATTATTACATCACTGTATGTTGCAGACTATATAAACAATTTATTTTCTTGCCTTATAAATAAAAAATATGAAAAAAAAAGAAAATACAAATCATTTTATTTTTTAGTTTTAAATTTCAATAAGCTATTCAATACTGAACTACCGACATTTTAATAAACAGCCAAATGTAAATTTAGTTTCTCAATATTTTTATTTTCCTTTCACTAAGGACAAGAATTTACATTGTTCAACGTATTTTCGCCCTGTGGTATAAGAAAACTCAAGCATTATTGATTTCTGTGACCTTTGAATTATCGGTAGTCTATTCCGGAGTAGCCTACCTAAAAATATATGGTTTCTTATTTGCTTCAGAATTCCTATTTTAAATAATACCGTGTTTAATCAGCATTTTTTGCTGTTCTCAATCAGAAAAAATTAACAAAACACAACACAATACGGGAGTAAATAGCAACATTTTCACTGCACATATTGAAACATTCTTTTTTAACAATTAAAACTCTGAACAACCTGCTGCCATTGAGACCTGGCCGTGACTTGAATGATACAATGCTATTAATGACGGATAATTGCATCGCCGCCATAATTGCTCAAGGATAGTAAGCAGTACATCACGATGATGACATTCACACCTTTGAAAGAAAGGGTGAGTAAACTGCTGGTGTCAAATGAGTCCTCTCAGATGAGCACTTGAATCGTGACATCAAGTGAGACAGGTTTTTAGTATGAGACATGAAATTTATCGTTTTTCAGAGAATGCACTTGATGACTGTTAAATCCAGGTCTGATACACTCCACAACAGACGCCAACCCAAACGCCAAGCAATTGGTGGTCGAAATTTAGAACAAAACCTAACGCAACCAAAACACCCTGAATGTTTGTCGATACCGTAGGCGAATCACCAGCAAAAACAGAAGTTAGAACTAACCCAGGAGACCAGCCTCGGGCCTGCCAATGCTTCTATGATGTGTTACAACCGTCATGGTTCGTGACCAAATTAAGCAACCCAGTTGACCTGAACAACTCATTCGCCGCTTCCTAAAATAACGGGCTGCAGGTCTAGCCCAAACTAAAAAGCACACTGCTTAAAACATTTACGAACCACAAACCGAGCTATTGCTATGAAGGTCACGTTTTATTACCCGGGGTAGTCATGGTAACCATTCACGTAAGGCCCAGAAATGGGGTAAAATAGCACATATTTTAAACGAAACTGCATGAATAATACATAAATATGTTCTCTAATGACAGCATCCAATTAAATAAAAGCCACGTTAATAGTCATTCTAGAAAACTGGACCTAGTGTTGTATGTTCTCACAGGCTGCAACGTCCGTGAATATCAGCGCCAGAGACAGCTAAGAAACAAATTAATTAGAGAATAAAATGCTGCATGAACATTATGTACAAAGTTGAACCTATTTTTTTCATGATCCAAGTGCGCAAGACTGACATGTGGTGACAATGCTACTGCATGCAGCGCGGCAATAACAGATCGCTGGGTATCTATGACAAAACCACAGCGGGAGGACTGATCCGAAACACCTTCTAGCTGCCTGTAGAACTGGTAGCACGAGCCTGACAAGTAAGAACAGATCGTAAGACCAAGGGCGGGTTTCGGATCAGTCCAACGCGAGTGTGGTTAAATGTTTATTTCATGATTTTAGGTACAAACATATTCCGTTATAAATTAGACACTTTTGCACTCCTCTGCGATGCTTTCTTTCGCGCAGTTGCGTTGTTATAGCGATGTCAATACATAGTTCCACTGGAAAACCAACACTGATGCTTTCTCATTGCCGAGTCTGTTCCTTAGTTTCGTGTGAATGGCGCCAAAGTTTGAAAATACCCGTTCTATGGAAGCTGATGACGATGGGGAAGACAGCAGCTGAACTGCTAGGTCTGTAAACTCTGTAAGCTCTGTAGGGATCTTGCACTTCTGTAGTGCCTTCCACCAAGTGATGGGATGAAAATCTCTGGCTGACTCGGAGAAATAGGCTGGGGGAAAGGGTGAAGACTATCCCTGGAATGCCACCAGAGTTGCAATGTACTGTGGGTCACGGCGCTGCAGTGGAACTTCTTTGTTTCTAACTGCTCATCACTAAGCTTTGATCCTAGATACTTCGGGTGAAGCTCGTGCGCTGTGAGATGTTCTTCTGTGACGGCTTGCTTCAATCGCTTTTCAATGCTGGTTCTGTGTTGTGTGAGAAGTTGATTTGCCACAAGTGAAATCCAGACGTCACGCGCCTCTGCTATGGAGCTGTCATCTGACTGGCATTTGTCTAGGGCTTGGGCAATGGGTCTCAGCTGTTCAGCTAAATATTTCCCATTGCGGAAGATGGTGTGATCTTGGATCTTCTGTGTGATGTTTCGGTCAAATTCGTCCTCGTGGTCTTGGCACATCTGCAAAGAGAAACTCCTGTTTCTTATGTAGGAATCCAGGCACGTCAGCAGGCACTTGGTTTTTGGTGGTTTCTGAAGTATTTGTGGACTTCTTTTGCGTGCTTCATGGCGTTTGGTTGAGTAATATCTTCACCCAGGAGACTCAGCAAGTGTGCTGAACATCCATAAGCAACAAGATCCGGGTCACCCGCCTTAGTTCTTCCCTCATCTTCGCCATGTTGCTGCCATTGTCAGTTACAACTGTCTTTACAGTGCAGTTATATTTATCTCTGCTTGTCTTGATCGATTCAGTGTAAAGGTTTTTGCAGTTTTCTGTCGTCTTGGTAATTGCCCCTGTGTCGTGACTGTCATGGAAGTATGACCCGCCGTCACCCTGAAGCGTGGATGCTATGACTGGGTCATTGTGACAGTTGCTCCAGCCATCCTGTGGGAGGGTCACAATTGTGCCATTCAGAGTTTTGTTTCATTTCCTCTTACATCTCTTTGTTCACTCTATCTAGTAGAGATCCAGCAATGCTCTTTCTGCTTGAGAGTGTGTAAACTGGACGGAGAAGTGAAATCATTCGAACAAACTCTGGGTGCTCGGCAACATTGAACGAAATATTGCAGGCAAAGAAAAATTAAAGCTATCATTTTAGGCTTAGGCCGGTCCCTTCTTTGGATGAACGCTTTTACGTCATGCAGTTTACCGTAGCCGCTCCTTAAAGTCTCTGTCCATTAGATGTTATCTCTGGGTAATTAGGATACTGCAGAACGGCAATACTGGAGAACGGATATTCGAACCCATTAGAGAACAAATATTTATTGAAATCACTCAATGACGGAATATTCGCAGTTGGGTACTCCCCCCACTCCCCATGGCACTGGCTATCTTGGCAAAAATCTTTAGGTTATATATCTTAAAACCCCTTTTCATGTTTGTTTTTAGGCGGCATGTCTCGTAGGCTTTTTTACTTTCTTTCAAAAATGTACTTTGTTAACTCGGACTCAGAACAGTCACGACATTAGAACAGATTTATGCCGCCGTCTTCTGCTGACGGTGCAGTTATTCAGGTTAAATATACAAAAACCCTTAGGGATTTTTCTCGGGTTTTCTCTGTGCCTATACCTTATGTACCAGGCTCCCCCATCTCCCCCTGTGTCAAGTCGCTGCCCTTCGTCTTCTTTATAAATGTGCTCCTGATGAAGACAGTTTTCCGCTTTTTCCATACAGGCAAGGAAATTTAACGTCCCCCTTACTCATGCCAGTTTTTTTCTTTTTTTTTCTTTTTTTTTTTGTCATTCTTGAAGAAATGCCTGGAACAGCTTGGCCTAGATCCCTCTAAATACAGCGGAGTCTCTTTTGTCCTCACCTGTAGCCTCTCGCGCCAAGTCATTAATCCAGGCTGGGTGGGGGCTGGTCTTCGGACTGCTACATGCGATATACTGATGTACCCCAAGAGCTGCGTTTAAAATGTGCACGGGTACTTGGTACTACTGCTAGATTCCAGAAAGTGGATATCTGAATCTGCTCAATGTATTTTTTTTGTGTGGTAAGTCATACTTCATAGAACTAAACGGAAAAAAAAATGTTGCGAGGATGAGGTTCGAACCCGGGTCCTCCGGATGCGACCCTCCAAAAAATACCAAAGAGGCATTTGCAAATCTGTGTTCATTTAATTTTTTTCTTTTGGTAAAACTTTGGAAAAAAAAAGGTTTTCTGTGTTCGGTGTTATTGTCATACAAATTAACTTTCAGCTTGGCTGTAAAACCATTCATCTTGATAAACCAAACTGAAATTAATCTCAGACCCTGATGGTTTTTTAACCGGA
Organism: Protula sp. h YS-2021; assembly: GCA_949752745.1. Lineage (NCBI taxonomy): Eukaryota > Metazoa > Annelida > Polychaeta > Sabellida > Serpulidae > Protula > Protula sp. h YS-2021. Next base: position 58,957,903 of record OX457024.1, read on the forward strand.
ATCGCCCGATCTAGGGGCGACCGCGCTGTCTACTATGCCACGGGGCCCCTCCGTTCATGTTAGCGGTATATGGTTGAATATTTGAATGTGTACGTTATTCTCCCTACTACTCCACATATGGTTTGTGTGTTTTGGACAAATAATCATTATTGCGTATGGCTGACATGTTATCAAATTGTTAACATCTTTTATTGTACTGTTAATATGTTGCAACATGAAGTGAACTTCACACTGAAGTTACTCACACTTAAACCTTGTTTTATTGTGTCCGCTAGTGATGGCCTCAGTGTTCTGTGTTCATAAGAATAAGCACATAACCTTACGTTCAATAGCTGCTAATTTCCCCTCTAACTGCATGCTGATTAGCATGCAGTTATTGTATGCGTTAGCATTACGTCCTCGTGCAAAACAGCCCTGGCCACATGCATGACAACATTGTTAACCTTCGCGAAAACGTTACTATGCCTTGTACAGAACGGCATTTTTCCTGCCAGATCAATTCACCACAAGCACTCTGTCCTCATAAAAAAGTGAAAGCATCCTGCCCTCGCATACTACAGCGCGAGCATTCTATTTTCATTTACCGGTAATAAAGTGTAAGCATTATGTCCTCATATAATAAAACGTAAATATTCTCTCTTCGTATGATAAAGCGCAAGTATTGTCCTCGTGCAATAAAGCGCGAACATACCACAAGAATCTTGACATAAAGACCGGACCGACGATCATCAGGATCATCACCACCATCACGAGTAGCGTAGTGGTATTATCAATAGCTTTATTACTGCTGTTCTTGTTGCTGACCTTGTTGTCATTATCTGTGCGAAGCAGCGTGATCAGCAGTTCCCGCCTGGCCACGGGGACACTCACATCGACTAACGTCAAAATCCGTTCTCAAGCCTTTGTGGAATCGGGTACACAAGAAGCATAAGATCGAGATAGGTGAGAGCAAAGAAAGATTTAAACTCACTGTCGTTGAATGGGACCGAATTTACTAAAATGTTATCAGCTCGACAGATCCATACGAACGCCAACACCGCGTTTCATAAAAATCTGCCGACAAACTTCGGTAGAATCGTGTCACAAGACGCAAGACCCAAGCTTATGAAGGTCACCGAAATCTTATTAGATCGAAAAGTCATTACACAGGAATCCGACAGGTCGTTCCACAGGAATCCGACAGGTCATTACACAGGAATATCCAAACCAAGTTACATCGAAATCCATTTACAGTTTTCATCGGAATTGTGTTCACCAAGAAAGCGTGACACACGGACAGTCCGATGGTGCACTAAAAAACATCGTGCCCTTCCCTGCCTAATCAGGTCGGGGAACAAAAAATAAATACGCGTAATTAAAATGAATAAATAAATAGTTTTGAAAAAGCAGATCAGTTGTCGTACCGTGCATATTTAAATCAGCTTTCACTACACCAGTTATCGCAGGAGAGTAAGGGCTAGTTCACCTGTTAGATTAGTGAAATTCTACTTGTTTAAATAAAACTTATTGCAACTGCTGTAGCAAAGCCCAAATAAAATGAAATAAATAATACCACCAACGTTATCACAACGTTAAAACTAGAGCAGTGTGCATAGCCCACATATTCCCCGCAGGCCCCGTATCAGTTAAACACGGCCATCAATATTCAATTAAGAGCTTTCACTACACCAGTTATCGCAGGAGAGTTAGGGCTAGTTCACCTGTTAGATTAGTGAAATTCTACTTGTTTAAATAAAACTTATTGCAACTGCTGTAGCAAAGCCCAAATAAAATGAAATAAATAATACCACCAACGTTATCACAACGTTAAAACTAGAGCAGTGTGCATAGCCCACATATTCCCCGCAGGCCCCGTATCAGTTAAACACGGCCATCAATATTCAATTAAGAGCTGACATTTTCTAAGTCCAGCTGGTCCATTTTCCTTGGACGAACCTGGCCCATTTTCAATACCGATCTGTGTTTGTTCCCATAGAAGCTACATGCCAACTTTCATTAAAATCCTTGCACCAGTTTTTGAGTTATCGGGTTAACAAACTGTTGATGACAGACCGACACACGTAGGATCGCATATATTCCCTCTGTGGGGAATAAATAACCAACTTTCGTAACACGTATATGAACATGGGGAAAAATACACATAAAGGGTTGTAGAAATTCAAATTCTTTGGGTAAGAATGAGGTTTGCACAGGGAAGACTGTGGCTACATAAACAAGCATGTCCAAGGACATGACCCAGCCGAGTTAACCAAACAAGGAAAGAGAGAAAAACTCGGAAACGAATACTGTTAGACCAAAAAATGAAGACCTTTGTTTCTGAGCGTAAGTTTTTCATAATTTTAATACACAAAAACGAGTTCTCCCGGGTGGAACCTACCCGAAAAAGGATGCTGAAGAGGTTGGGTTTTGACGATTCACGTATTTACGGACATTTACACAATTTTACAAAATTCTTAAAATTCCACCATTTCGGTATTTTTTTGTCATTTGCGAAACAAGCAAATTCCAGGTGGAGAAGCACCTAAGAAACTGTCGATTAAAATTTTATAACTCCATGAAAAGACTGAGAGAAATGAATGGTTTGACGATTCAGTTATTTACCACCATTTATTCCAGTTTTTGCCAAACTTCAAAGTTCCGCCACTTCGGCAGTTTTGGGCGAACCGCGAAAAAACTATGATAGCCTGGTAGGCGAACCCCTGGGGAACATCCCTGCGTAACATCTAAACGTTTGGAGAAAAACTGTAGGAGGAATAGCATTTTAAAAATGGTCGATCAATACAAGAGATTTAAATCCTTCAGTTGTTTTTTTTTTGTTTTGGAGGGGGGGGGGTGAAAATTCGATAAGGTTGGGGGGGGGGTGAATATTCGATGGCCAATATAGGGGGCGAAATTTCGATAAGTGGGGTGAGCATTCGATAACCAAATTTCTATTGAATGGGGGGGGGTGGAAATACGATATCGAATTTTCACCGCGGGTGAGAAATCCATGGGGTGCAAATACGATACCACACCGGCAGGTGGTAACAACCGCGTACATTATTATGGTCGTATAAACGGATTCGTATTTCGACTTCTGCCGAAAAGTGTTTGCGTTTCGACCGAATTCTGTTGGGATAATGCCATGAAGAAATGATAGAAAGAAACTGGCAAAAATTAACAAAATTCCAATTTGCCAGAAACATATTCACAAGCTGGCTATTTACGGGGCTTAACAATATGTAGAATAGTGTTGAAAGAAGATCAGAATTTTTATGTTTTTCCTTTATCATTTCTTTATTATTTATCCCAAAAATTCTGCAGTCGAAGCCACACCTCCATCGGAAAAATTCAAAAGTATGAATTGGCTTATTGCAAAATTGTCTGTCAGCTGCACATATTCGTGCCTATAATATGAACATTGCAGTGAACTTTATTGCTTCCAGTTATTATAGAAACAAGGAATAATAGCCACAGCCGCTGTTTGCATACTCGTACATCTCCAGTTTCACCAACACCACTTTCCTCGTAAAAACCACTTTGGGACGATGACCAATATTTTACGTACGGCTTGGTGCTCCACCTGGCATTGCAGCAGAAGCCATCTTTAGTGTCTCCTTTTAACTTTCTATGGCGTCTTGTTAACGAAACAGCTAAATAACGTAATGTCAATTGAGAAAATGATTCAATAATCGTGAAAACCCCCACTCGAAATAACAACAATGGCACTCTCGCAAATTCACATTTTGGCGAGAAAATATTCGAAACAAGAATAAACACAAAACCAATCTTCTTCATCGGAAACAACATTATTTTCGAGTGCAGATCAGTCCAACCCTTCCCAACATGCATCTCGGCTAACTTCCTGAAACACACAAAAAGTTTGTTTATGTGGCATTCATTCTCTTTCAAAAGCGTCTGATTTAAAAACCATGGGGTAAGATTGTAAAAACTCGTTATACATTGTTTCCCCATATTTTGATAATGTCACAAAGTAAAATGATGCAGACAGATTTTTCATATTTTCCTACTCGTAAAGTACGAGTCTGCAACTAGCACCAACAAGCTGCTCGTTGCACAGTCCAAGACCACACTAGTCATCTGGGATAACCGTGCACCCTACAATAACATGCAGTCCACATGTACGGCCTATATATCAGGCGCTAAGATAATGATAAAATTAAAAAGTTCTAAGATACGTGTTCCAAGATAAACCAATCACACTTTAAGTGTTTCGAATAAAATAAAATGCGCAAGAATTTTGACTGCAAGAGAACAAGAGAACCGGGTGAAAATCAAAGAAGTGATAGACGAAATATAGTAAAAACAACTCGTACTCTGAGCATAAAAGAAATTGAAACTGAAAGCTATTTGTTAAAACTCGGAAATCTCTCCATCATTTCTTTCATTTTTATCCGGTTAGTTTGTATTCGGAATGCAGAATTTTTGCGCATTTTATTCGGTACGCCCAAAGTGTGATTTGGCTTAGTAGTCCCAGCGGACCCTTTCTAACTTCCTAGGACAGACTGCAAGAGTCATCAAGGACAAGTTCCATATACATCGTATGTACTACTCCTAGACTGTCACTATACTGGATCCTGGAGAAAAGAAGTCTAGCAGAAAATAGCAATTTGCACACTGAATTCACAGAAGTCACAGGAATCAAAACACAATCTTTTACGTCCTGTTTAAACATAAATATAGGTCGTGAAAAAGGTAAAAAAGTGCCTATATAAAAAGCGCTGTGTTGTGCATATGAAAGTTTGCTTTAATAAAATCGTGCATAAAAGTACGGTTTCCGGTGGACAATTTTTAATCCACAGCAGATGATTTCAGTTTAGATATTTTCTACTCTGGCATTTTTATTCGATGGATTTGAGAACTAAATTGACACAAAGCTAGACCCTTTAGGTACGCTACTAAAGCCGTACTCGTAAAGATTTGGGCGACTGACCTTTCCCTTAGGGTGTGCGCGGCAAATTCTGACCCTATGGCATGTGTATTGTACATTGAAAAATGGAAAGAAACTATACGAAGAAAAATGGTATATTTTCCGCTGTAGCATTTTTATTCGACCGATTTGTAAATTTTCATTGGGCACAAGGCCAGACGCTGTCATTATGCCCCGACCTGACTAAGGTCTGGGCATCATTATGTTTTTTACTGGTCCTGCAGTCCATCCGTCACCCGTGCGTCACTCTGTGGCTGTGAACACCATATCTCAGGTTCCACTGGTCGAATTTCAATCCCAACTAGTATGTAAATTCTATGTGTAATGCTCGAGAGCTGATTTAGTTTTCGTGACCTTTTATTAAGCCTTCGTGTTGGAGACCCAATAACACTTTAATTATCATTTCTGTAGTTGAAAAATATATCTAGACAATTGCTGTTCTAGGAATCCCTACTCCTCGCACCACATGGGAGTTCGATCGACGCACACGTATTCCAACGGACGCATTTATAGTTACCAATAAAATCTGCAAAAATATGAGTGGCTCACTTCCACCCCTAGGCCTTTCGGCTGGGGCAATTTTAACTGTCTCTCCATCCATACCAGAAAAGGGAGAGGTGAGCCGCCCACGTTTTACGCCTTTAGTGGTAAATTGGTCGAATAAAAATGCTGGATCACGAAATATACCATTATGGTATATGATGTTTTCTTATTTGCTTTACTCAAATTGTTGCGAGCGGCCCGGGATTAACTGAGCCGCACTTCTTGAAATTTGGAAAACCTGGGGTATTTTTGGCGCCATATCCAAGCTGGATCTCCAGAACACGGATCACGGATAAAACAGATCATATTCGTAGTCCACCAAGTTCTTAAGTTACATTAAGGGGCAGTTCGTGATATGATCTACGTTTTCAAGGTCACCAGTCACGCAACGTATGTTTTCTCTGTAACCGTGAGAAATTGAATGATTTTGTCCGTTTTTTCGGACTCTACCTCGTATCAGAAAGTGCATTCGTAATTTGACCTACATTTTTTTAAGGTCATGTGAGATGTGTTATCTGGGTGACCGTTTGGAGATTTTTACCACGTTTTCGGACTGCACCCTCTGCGGATTTACATTTGGGTAACTTCGTAATCTGAACTACGACCTGTATTTTCTAGATCAAAGGTCTCGGTTCCTGCGTTTTCTCGGAAACCGTTAGGCATTTTGACCTCGATTGCTCACTCCATGCCCTCTATCGTAACAGTTTTGGGTTTACATGTGATATAGAAACGTAAAATTTTTACGTCGACCATCTGTCAAATTCACATTTACAACATTAAGAGTTATCTCGGAAACCGCCAACGATTTTGACTGTATTTTGCATTCGAGCCTCCTCTACGGAGTTACATACATTTTTAAATTTCTATTAAAAGTGATTTAAATTTATGATTTTGTCTATCGCTACCGTTAGATTTAAGTCATTAAATTAATTCTGGCCCCCACATGTTTCTGTTCATTTTTTTCCCATATAACAGGTGAAATTTTTTTTAACAAGATCTAACCCAGATATGGAAAACAAAAATTGAGAAAGAGTGATGTTGACCCCATTTCGGATTCTACCCACTCTGCCGTGTAACAGAAGGGGTTACATCGTAATGTGAACTTTGATCTATATTTTCAAAGTCAAAGGTCACGTGACCTGCGTTATAGAAAAAAGCAGTTTTGATCTCATTTTTGAAGTATGAAGTGAATAAAAAATCGTAGATACAATTATGAATTTAGACCGTGGGGTTTGCAACATAGCAGAGCATATGCCCAGTTCAACGCTTGTTTGAAGGGAACATGAGTATTCCATTGATATGTAATCAGGCCTTAATGGCTGCCCACGTTCCCGGGGTCGCTGAAATGTGTGCACATAGATATTTCAGGTGACGTGTGCGTGGCCCACATAAAAATATATTGATCATAATAATACGGAAATAAATAAAAACGTTCTCACAATGCACTAATCATACAGTCCTCTGTAGTGTTAAGATGCCGCTGTTTTGAAGTTTACTTTTTTATCTGTCCTCTAAAATATGAAAATTAGTCAATTGAAAACAAAGGTAAAAACCAAAAGCGAGGTGCACAACTTCAGATCAAGGATTACATATGTGCGAAATTTGGGAGAATGAGGGTCGATATGGTCAGAGGAGTACTAAAGACAAAAGCACGGAATGAATAAAATAGGTAGAAACATTGGCCCAGTACAACTTCATATACACTTTGTAAGTCTTCAACTTGCCAAGTTTAATAACAATACAGTACAAGCTCTTTGTAGTGTTTGCAGCCTGAACATAAATTTCAAATCGACCCGGTTTGCCAATTTGATTTCGCAAACGCCCTTAAAACCTGCGATTTCAGTCATAGAAATATTTGGCATATCTAAATTGGCAAACATATGAATATACCTTTTTTTTTTGAAAAAATGAAGACAGTGCATAAATTTAAGGAGGCAAGTTAACTTTGAACGGTTTTCGTAACAGGTGCAATTGTTAGTTATTTGTAGAATTTCGCTTAAGCCAATGAATACCTACGATATTTACATCAGTGGAATTGGTCCTTGAAATGTTTTGGTGAGTAGAAATGTCCACTCACAGATGCGGCACGAACCACATGTTTGTGCAACAGGAACATCATAATACATAATAAGTAGCTGAGGCAGTGTAAGTAAAGACTAGTGAAAACGATGCCACCTGAAAAGGTTCTGATTGTTGTCACAATAATTGGACAGGTCGCACCATAGGTTGGATCATCAGTGCGGAGAGGGAAAATACACTACATTGTGTCAAATACTGAAAGGCTCCCATTTTTGTAGCGCGCATAATTCAACAAGAAATAGCGAAAAACTAATATATATATATATATATATATATATATATATATATATATATATATATTTAATATAATACATATTTCAATATAAAAGACTCTGAAACAAAGCTTTTTTGGTGGCCTTTTACAAGCCGTTCAGGTATGCATTATGCTGCAATAGTTTTAATCACTTCCCTCTGTGAATACATATGGATAAATGTGATAGCTTAATTTTTAGCTCTAACACCTTTTATTGCGTCGCAGTGCAAGTATCTGATTTTGTAGTCGATGTTCCGGGTCGAAATCCGTTTCGGTTCTTTCGTGGGTGTCTGTCTATGACTAGAATATTTAATAACCTTTTGTTGCCGGTCTTTGCAACTAGTGATCTGTAGCTTATCTCTCCTGCTTTCGAGAGATCCTCTGTTTTTGGTATAGGTAATATATTCAAAATGGATCATGACTGAGCTTTTGTCCATCTAAAAGCGTACCATTACATGCCGGCGGCTTTACAAAGCCGCTGAAAATTTGACGGATCCACTGTAACATATATATATATATATATTGCCATCAAGGCTAGCTAAGAAGTAATTTCCTTTTGGGTAGAAGTCATCTAGGCAACGAGATAGCTGATATAGTGGACAAGGAGGCGCCAAACGAGAACTGTTCCAATTTCCCTATCCCATACTTAGGCTTAAAATATCTCAAGATATACAAAAGATCTTTGGCAACGACATCGGAACAGACAAAGGAATAACAGGCTGTTTGAAATCAATCGTATTGTTTGGGCATAAACTGCCATCCTGAAGTAATGTCCGCCACGATATGATTATACATAGAGCACGAATAGGACACACATATGTGAATCATAAACATCTTTTAAGAGACGAACCCGCATCCAAATGTGTCGGTTGTTAGAACGTTACACAGTGAAATATATTTTAATAGACTGTACCCGCTTACGTCATTTCAGAGTTGACTGTTTGAAGCAGCTGTTTGATGAAGAAGAACCTAGTAAAATTATACATTTTTAAAAGAAATCAACCTGTATCAGTATTTCTAAATGTTGTTATTTTATAATTTTAGAAAATACACGGTTTTGACTAACCTGGATTTTAACTGATAATTTTATGTTTTACTCACTGATTGACATATATTGACACACTTTAACCCTCTAGGGGTCGGCCCTGTCGTTAAACAAATCAGATAAGTAACCAACACATATATAAAACACCGTATTATTTAAAATATGAATTTTGAAACAAATAAGAAACCGGATATTTCTTGTAGGCTATTCCAGAATAGACTACCGATCATTCAGATGTCACAGAAATAATTAATGGTTCTTTTTCTTCTACCAAAGAGTGAAAATAAGTTAAACGGTGTAAATTCGTATATTTTGGTGAAAATAAAATAAAACTATTGAAAATTTGAATTTACACTTGGCTATTTCATAAATGTTCATTTTTTTTATATTTTTTATTAATAAGCAAGAAAATACCCTACAACATGAAATGATGAAATAATGAAAAAACTCGATTTCTGTGACATTCGATTTATCAGTGGTCTATTCCAGAATAGCCTACCACAAAATATTCGGTTTCTTATTTGCTTCAAAATTCAAAATTTAAATAATACGGGGTTTTCTATATATATATATATATATATATATATATATATATATATATATAATGAAAATATAAATAATTTTTTTTAAACTCGAAGGTTATTCAATACTGAACCACCGACACTTTAATAAACAGCCAAATGTAAAATCAATTTTTCAATACTTTTCATTTTCCTTTTGCCAAAATAAAAAAAAAGATGAGAGTTTACATTGCTCAACTTATTTTCACTCTTTAGTATAAGAAAAATAAACATTATTGATTTCTGTGACATTTGAATTATCTGTCGCCTGTTCCGGAAGAGCCTGCCAAAAATATCTGGTTTCTTAAAAGCTTCAGAATTCTTATTTTAAATAATACAGTGTTATATATATAGATGTTACAGCGGATCTCTAGAATCAGCAGATCTTATATTCGCTGAAATTTTTAGCAATTCTACACATCTGCTGGTTCAATCAGCGGATCTGTAAATTCGCTGAAATTTTCAGTGGATCTTATAGATCTGCTGGTTTTGGATATATGTTACAGGCAAGCTGTCAAATCAGGCAGATTATAATCTGCAATTGTATCGATGTATGGGGTTTTTGAAATTGCAATTAAACGCAACTATGTTTTTCTGCTCATTGTACTAACTACACATCTTTTTAAAGAATATTCGTTTACTTTCAAGAGTACACATCAGCTATATTTTATCTACTCTGTTTTGCTTTCGGCTTTGTTTGAACACGTCAGTTTGAGTGGAATCAGGAATTGCAACGAACCTTTGCCTTGTAACACTTGCAACGATTTGTCTGGCACCGTTTGCTTCCTGAACAATTGCATTTGAAAAAACCCTTACCACCGCAAGTTTATTCGAACTGAACTGCCTGACGCAAGGCCATTTCACATTCCAGATTTACATCTTGGTCGGTAATAAGCTTGTGATTACACAGGTCAAATATTGTCTAAAAAAGATGTGTACTTTTGAATGTTAACAGATGTTGTTTAAAAAGATGTGTAATTTTGACAGTGAATAAATATGGTTGATAACGATATGAAAGAATCTGGCTGATAACGTTTTAGTTAAAACCGTTTACAGCTTGATACCTGATAAATACAGTGTATTTAATTTTTTAGTTAGTACAATAAATAGAAAAAGTTATTTGCGTTTAATTGCAATCTCAAAAACCCCATAGATCGATACAATTGCATTTAAATACATTGCTGCAGTTGTCAATGAAGACATGGGATAAAAGTAATAATAGAAAATACACAGCAATCAAATCGCATGAAATGCGCGAGCGGACCCATTGTTCACTCCCATTTAATTGCAATTGACCACATCAATCGCCTTTTATTCCTACGATTACATATTTGAATAGACAGCAACCAAATCGCGTGGGAGGGGGGGGGGGGGGGTCATGATTACAAACGTTCCTTTCATTTCAGGCAAATTGTCAAATTTTCCTGCTCCAAAATCAGGCAAATGACAATCCGCCTAAAAATTTTAGGCAGATTACAATGTGCCCGGTCGAACCAGAAATTTTACAATCTGCCTGAAATTTTCAGGCAGATTATTACCTGCCTGATTTGACAGTTTGCCTGTAACATATACATAGATTCCCTGTAACATATATATGTATGTATTAGGGGAGGGGGAGTTTTTTTTTGCACATGTGTGTGAAACGAATTGTAGTTTGGTCGAAAGTCTTATAATGCAACAACTAAATTACGAACATTTTGCATCATAAGGCATGTTAAAATGTCATCCCACACACAAGAAAGTTCCTCAGTTTCAAAGACTGAACCACGTCTATGCGTCTGCATTATACAGTTGCAATGGACATGAAAGGCTTAAATCCCTGAAATGATTGATTAGCAAATGTTTTCAAAAAAATACCTATAGAACGTAAATAAAAGCCACACGGACAAGTTACAAAACTGAATTGCACCTGTTAACAAGCATGTATGCGTATGTTAGGACCATCGAGACTGATGCTCTAAGTTGATCACAGTTATTCAGCACTATGGAGAACAAAGCAATACAACACGGTAAACTACTAACCCCATTACAACCCCATAGTAGAATCGGTAACCACCCTTGCATTCCCAATCTGCATTTTTTTTAAACTGCGCATTAAATTAATTGCATAAAAAGAGGTTTTATTTGTGATTTTGTAACTTAAAAAGAAAATGTGTAATATACCGGTACATTAAAACCGCAAGATGAGGAGCATCCTTGTAACCGAGACATGCTACTCATACGGCGCTATTCGTGAACAAGAGATAAATACTGAAAGGAATATCAGCAGCTTGAACTGCCACGTATACTGCGGTATAAGACTATATAAAAGAGTTGTCCGTATTGTGTATCCTTGGAAACAAAACTGGGGTGTAGCTGTTTGCCGAGCAAATACTGCGTTTCAGATGTCATCATACACGTATTTCATCAGAAAGAAAATCTGTATTTGGTTACATCAAATAATCGTGCAAGAACTGAAAGGCTAGTTGTGTGGATATCAAAACCAGCGGTATCCAGACATTTCGCATCTGGACATCTCGCATCTGGACATCTCGCATCTGACAACTCGCATCTGGACATCTCGCATCTGGACATCTCGCACCCAAATGAAAAAGTGGACATCTCGCATCCGTGATTTTGGTCTGCTTTTAAGGGGGAACTTTAACACTGTGTTTGGGAAACTTCATACAGAAAATAAATTACAGGGGTTTCCAAAATGTAAGTTATTTGAGTAAAAATAAATTATAAGCGAGATTTTGTGCTTGACGATATTAACAGGGGTTTCCAAAACGTAAGTTATTTGAGTAAATCAACTGAAAAAAACTCAGTTCAGTTTACGGAGTAATTCAAGAGTTAGACTTACATTTGTACTCAGTGAAGCCATAGTGAGTAGTTCAACGTTCGGTGCTGCGCGAATCCACATATGCTAATCCCTCGAAAGAGGCACTTAAAAGCATGAAGGATTTAATGAACGTGCGGCGGATCAGTATTAAGAATGAATCCACATCCCCTAATCCCAGTGGTCTATTCAATTTTTAAAAATTTATCTTTGATGCACGGTTTGGAAGGGAAACTATTTGTGATCACCCTCGCAGTAAAGTACAGTGTCAAAGTACACTAAGTAAAATGATTACCACCTACCCCCCATCCCCCCACCGCCAAAACACAATGATAAATCAAGCAAAAAATCATGGATGCGAGATGCCCATTTTTTTCATCTGGATGCGAGATGTCCAGATGCGAGTTGTCGGATGCGAGATGTCCAGATGCGAGATGTCCAGATGCGAGATGTCGCGGATTCAAACCAGCAGCTCAAATATTCGACTATTTTTTTTAATGAGGTCAAAGAGAGCATTGTACTCTTGGTCATAGCCTGATACCAAAATCCCGCTCACTTACAACTGCTAGCTGGAAAATGATGTATAGCATATCAAGAAATTGGTAAACTTTAATTAAAAAAAGCAAGCTAGTCCACTGTCAGTTTCAGCTGCAAAGAAGTCAAGTGCAAAGACAGTTATATGCAGATCTCGGCCGCAGTTTTCGCGTTCCGCTTCAGTTCTTTATAATTGCTTCAGCATACGATATCACCTCTCTCAACACCAGTGCCCAACTAAGCCGAATGCTTTTCTACACCAGCACACACTGCATTAAATAGTTCTAATTTTACGTGATACTATATATTTGCTTTTCACCGTTTTCGTTGCGGTCGACTTTTTAATTCACTTCAAGTGAAATTGGATATAGACATTTGTGCACAAGGAGTTGGTGGTACCCGTAATCTGGGCCACAAAAGCTACTTACATGTGTGTGTCTTAAAGTCTGTGCTGCATGATTTGCTAACTTTGACCTAAGAGTATGTAGACTGCATTTTAGAGGATATTAGAATACCCTTTCATTGAAAAAAGGCGAACCGAAGATAATTGTGTATGGGATAGAATGAAGTTAGAAATTTCCAGTCATGTCTTTATATAGCGAGGGCAGTTATCTCATTTCAAAAAGTAAAAAATGGTAAGTTCCACTGACTATTTGCACGTTCTTTTCAATTCACTTCGTGAGTTGTATTCATTTTAATAGCTTGAAATGCTCAAAGCGGATGTAAGGTGTTTGCACATTTGTATGTGGTACTTACAATATACAGACGTAAAATGAAAAGTTACTGCGTATTTTCATGTGTACTCTGTACACAAAAATTGTGTGTAAATTTTCCGGCCACAAAAATGTCCTTCAATACGAATACAGGGGTGGGGATGGGATAGACTGTTTCACTCACCGGAGCCCCCTTATTCGATCGTCCACTAATCTTGCATCTCGACATGAAGTCGTTAACCGTATCTCAGTTTTTCATATATGTGTGCGAGTGCACGGCTTCATACTTGTTTTAACGTTTTTCTCATGTTATTAAAAAATTTCTGTTTTTGGAGGGAGTTCTGGTAAATTTGGCCTGTATTTTTTAGAGCAAAACCCGTAATATAACATGTGGCTCTTTTCGCGGTATCTGGCATTAGAGACATGAAAAGGCCAACAACCAGTAAAAGCATTGATTGGACAGATCTAACACTGAATTGCGACACCTTACATGTAGAGTAAAGCACCGATGTAACGGCTTGCTTGAGAAAACTACATCCTGCAGCTTGTCCGAATGTCTGAAAGATGAGTTTGAGTTATGCATATCACTAAAGAGAGGAACTTCAACATTCCTACAGATACAGTCGAAACTGGTTAATTCCACAGCAAGTTTTCAAAACAACACCATGCGTTTGAACCCATTTATGCGATTGTCTGATGTATGTCAAATGCGACAGGGCGGTAGGGATTTTCTAATATACTGTGCCATTAATCCTATGCGGTCAGCCGACGTCATCTGTACATATCAGATGTCTCTGTAATGTTATTTCACTGTGTTTTTTTTTTTTAATTTGAAGAGAAGAGCAATTCGCTTTTTTTCGGGCAAACGAGCCGTGATCAATGAGCAGCCAGAGGTTTTGTTGGATAATGCGGATTTGCTGCTTTGTCTCAAGAAACTAATGCCAAGCCGCTTTACGCTTCTTGTCCAAATCGGGGGCTTTATTGATAATGCGACGCTTAGCACACACATGATACTACTTACATAACTCGGCGAAAATAGTTTCTTCGATATCCTCGAAGTTCATGATGTATCCTTTGCACGAAAAGTCACACACGTGGTGTATTTGTCATGATATTCCTCACAAATCCCCAGAATATTTGCGAACAAAAATGTATGTGTAGAAGTACCGTTTACCAAAATTTCCTTTCTGCAATATCACTCAGTTTCCATATACAAAAGTTGAACCGGTACTGTTATCTTTATCTGCGTCATATTTCATTAGAACACTTGAGTCGCTTGGTAGCAGCGTTATGGGGAGAAATCTCTTGAGATCTGGCGAGTACAACGACGGAAACTCTCGCAAACGGTGGAGTGTGAAGCAATACGTGATGTTAGTAGTCGTGACATTGTACAAACGTGCACATATATGGCATGTATTTATAAATGCCTTTTAACCACAAATAACATTGTACCCGGATCTTCCACGATATTGCAAAAGAGTTTTCGGAGTGCTGTTAAGTGCTACGGGTAATAGTTGCTGAACTGACAATTCGAAATAACCGATAATTGAACCGTTCCTGGGGTACATGCTTCATCGTTACTGCGAGATGTTGGCTTGAAAAATGGAAAACGTTGTGCTTTGGTGTGGTAAAGGTCTTGAATATGTTTCAGGTGGACCTTTTCCTTCAAGTGCAGGCAGTATGAAAAATAGGGGGGGGGGGGGGTAGCAGATAGGGTGTAGAAGAAATATAGTGACAATGCATACACTCTTAGGCTGAAGTAGCCATATATGGCAGTGTCGTGAGGTTCTAGATTTTAGTTGAACAAGACTGCCAAATACAGTTGTATCGTTCGGTGTGTCTGGTTATATCTTCCCGTTACAACGCTCTTTTTTGTAACAGATTCACAAAATTTATACCTAGTGAGACTTGTGTTATATTATTTTCATGGTTCCTCCTGATATTGCTTGGCCAAGGTATTGTCGGGGTATAAATGTTGAATGATCCACCCACCAATTGCCGGAATAACAGAACTTGAACAGAAATTTCGTTCAAGTGTATTGTGACGCGAAGAGGTTCTGGGACCTTTGATCAAAAGCCGATAAATGTTATCTGAATGTTTCCAAGACGGTTGTCTTCAAGCCTATTACATTTTTGTGGAGAAGCACTGAATACTGACGGAATGATGGATGGTTAAATATTCCTTCTGCTTCCCGAAATCACCCGCTCCTTCACCGCGGACACACAGGCTGGTGGTGACACGAATCTTGCCAATTTATGACAATGATACCGACGGGGTTAAGCCTGCCTTATCACTCTGCCTGGTGTCAGTGGGTGGAGGCTATCAATGTGCTATTAGGATTTTCTGTAAGCAAAGCGCGCAAAATTTCACGTGAAAAGGGACAATGTGTTGACATTCCGTGCATGAAAACAAAACAGCATGGAACATTGCCTCTAAATAGGAAGACCGGATCGGCACAGATCCAGATAAGCAGTTATACAATCTCTGTGCTATGTGACTAGAGCTAAGACTTGGGAACATTTGAAACGTAATCGGTTCCAGTGCAATTACGTTGTCCATTTCATTTGCAGATCCATACGAGTTTATCTTCTAAGGCAGCCCTAATCCTGGACTCCTAACTCGTTGCTAATACGCTATACAACTTGTGTATGCGGATTGTAGAGGGCATTTGAGCAGCAGTTATTATCCTCATTCAATTCACGATTCACAAATCTACATAAAGGATTAATAAGGAATGTGGTCGTATTCGTTTGCTATTTTTCTGCTTGCGATAATTAATTAAATGAAGAAGAAAAAAGTCCTCTCTCATTAATGTGAGTTGAACGGCAGAGAAGCGAGAGATATGTAATAATATCTGAGTATTTATCATTGGCAGTGTTCTGAGTTGGTTTGTTGATGTTTGATGGTTTTATTGCAGTGTATTTGAAGTTTAAGGGCTGAAAGTTCGCTTGGAATGTTAAAAGTGGTTGGGAGAAAATCGTAATTGTAATAAATATTTGGATTTAAATTATGTAAAAAGTGTTAACGTGGATAAATATCTGCTCATTTTAAACACGTGTAATATTCTAAGGAGATAAAAAGACTTGTGGGCATTTAAATAAATGGTAGATGATAAATCATTGCATTAATGATGTGAACTAGTCATCACAATTGATAACTGTGGATGAAGTGATTGTTAAAAACTTCAACCCATTCAAATGATGCATGTTTTCAAATTTCAAAGCCTTTAACATTACCGCTGATAAGTTGAAATATAGTACCTTGCCGACTGCATGACATGTAAGTCACTCTGCTGGAAGTTAATAACTTCCAGTTAATTGCCGTCAGCGTCACACGGCTTGGATACAATTAATGATATAAACATGTCCTGTTTTTCTTTGTTGCACCACAACAAAAGAGCGGCGCAATCAGAATATACTCGGAATACTTAACAAAAAATGTGAAATAGTGTTCAGATTATTAGTGCACTTCAGCGCCGCACTGTTTACTGTGTGATCGACTGGTATCAATGACTGGTATCGATGTGGACTCGATATCAACGAAGCTGTCCAAAGTATCCCTTGATATGCTCCTCCTTCTTATCGCTAATGAAATGAAAAGTACATGAATTTTCTATTTGATATTTATATTATATGATATTATACTCACTCTTGGATTCAGTGTTTATGTGTATGAACGACTTGTGGTGCTGAGTGCAACTGAGAGAAAAAAATTTAGAATAATGTCCGTTAGCGGAGGCCATGTAGAAATACAATGACTATTTACGGATAAATCTTGTGTGTGGTCAGAGAAAGTGTTTAAGAAATGTTACAGTGGGCAAAACTCAGGAGGGCAGGCACACCGCAGCCGCAGGAAGTGGTGGAAGGGTAGGGTGCTATTTGGTTGCTTCCTCGTTTTCTTGTGCTAAAAATTGGTCTTCAGAGCGCTTGTCTGGCCAGTTTCGGTGTGTTTGAGGCAGTGTTCGCCATACCGCAGTACTGCCGTGAAGCTTCATCAATTATGTCTCTTTTCACCAAAATAATATGCTTTTTACTGCTTTTAAACTCTAATTATCTACACTGCAAGTTGAAGCATTCGACTTTCCGATAAAACTGAGCCAGTCTGAAATCATCCAAATCATCAGGTCACCAAGGGCGTCCACAAAAATTTATTACATGACAATCTTTACGTTCGGTCAACAACGACCCCCCCCCCCCGCTTCCGTGTAGGTTAGGTTAAACGGCCGGCCTGTAACTAATGTCAGCGTCGTGTGTGATTGCAGGGAGCAGCCCATATTCACGGTGAAGGCGCACGTGTTTCAAATCGACCCGAGCACGAAGAAGAAATGGCTGCCGTCAAGTACGACTGCCGTCAGCGTGTCCTACTATTACGACAGCACACGCAACACGTACCGCATCATCTCAGTGGAAAATGCCAAAGTAAGGTCTCAGCGCCCCCTCTCCAACCCCCTCCCCCCAGAAAAAAACTTTGACGGTGTGGTTGGTTTTCGATCAATTTTCCAGTCACACTGTTTCTGTTATGTGACTTGGTTAGTCTGGTGTTATTATGTCAGTGCTATTTTATTGCTATCTGTTGCTGAACATAAAATAGCGGAATCTGTTAGAATTTTGAAGAATAGAGTTAGATGTACGGAGAATCCGATCCTTCTAACTGAGGAGTAAAATTGGTGGACAACATTTTGCGAAATTTATTATAATTTATGCATAGCTATCGTACAGATACCCTGGAGGGTGACTTTGTTAACCCATGGTTAGACCTGGTTTCCCACAGTTAAGCTTGCGGAAACCAGGTCTAAATCCGGTTGAGAAATTCTGCCTGAGCGTTTGTTTCTGTTCACAAATTTTTTAGTGCTCTGATCCAGCCTCACCCACGGGGTTCGTGTCCCGTCATACCCACGAAAGCTAAAGGCATAAAATTGTACACTTTTGCTTGTTTAAGGCGGTGATAAACAGCACGATTTCGCCAAACATGACATTTACGAAAACATCACAGAAATTCGGGCAGTGGTCGGACCCGAGGGCAAACACGGTGTACGGTCTGGGATTTGCTTCGGAGTCGGACTGTACAAAGGTAATGGGCGCTGCTTGCTTTGTTTCCTCGCCTCAGGAGTCGCCCGTCACAAATACATTATAACCTGGGAATAGGACTGTCAGTGAGATTTGCAGGAGCCAAAGTGTTCCACGTTTTAGAGCTGTCCAATCTACCGGTTGTTTGTAGTGGAAGGCAACTAAAACTGGATCAAATAATAATTGCCCTTCAGGCGAGGCTGTCTCCCGGCTGGTCTTACCCCGGAGTAACCCGGAGTGGGTATGTAGCAGCTATATGCTGAACACGATTTACTGTCTGTTTATTTTCAGTTTGTTGAGAAATTCAAAGAAGTGAAAGAGTTATCGAGACAAACTCAAGCCAAAGCGGAGACAAACGGAGAAAGCAATCATGTCAGTGATGAACTAGTCAGTAGCGCTCCCGTGAAGCGTCCAGGCACGCCAACCTCTGTCCAGGTAAGCTCACAACGAAGCAAGCCGTATGAGCCGCGGTGTAATCCTGTGAGTAATCGCCCGTTAGTAATTTCCGTTAGCACTAACCAGGCAGTACGATTTAGCAACT
This sequence comes from Protula sp. h YS-2021, assembly GCA_949752745.1. Taxonomy (NCBI): domain Eukaryota; kingdom Metazoa; phylum Annelida; class Polychaeta; order Sabellida; family Serpulidae; genus Protula; species Protula sp. h YS-2021. Next base: position 58,976,986 of record OX457024.1, read on the forward strand.
TTCTGAATTATTAGTCAGCAAAGAAACCTAATTCATGGCTTTTAATTTTTGTTGTTTATGTTAAAATTCTGTGACCTATTATGCTTATGCTAATTTTTAATTTGTCCTGCACAATTTTTGAATATTTTCAATTTTTTTAGCTTTTTTTTTTTTGCTTTTTTTTTGTTTGTTTTTGTATTATATTTTGTCAACATTTTACTGCTTTTATGTCTTTTATCTCGGTTCACAAGTGTATTCATCTATTGTTGCAATTGCATTTCACAAAACTGCATTTGATTGATTAAAGTACTTTATAATTGCAACTGAGGTTCACAAGTTTGATTTTCTATTGTTCTAATTTTATGTACTCTTCTATTGTTCTGTGCTGTAATTGCTTTTCAAAGATTTTCATAAATGGACAACTCATTTTTAAATGGTTGGCCCGTTTATAAATTTAAAAACTGTGCAGCACAATACAAGTCCTGCGTCTATTTAGCAAATTGTAAAATTTAACTAAGTGTAAAAAAAACTATTTTAGTTATTTGAGATTGCTGTGTCTAACTTTGTACAGAGAACACTATTGGGTTTCAGAAAGAATCCATTTCCATTCCAGAGAGCGAGGATTGAGGGGAGGGGTATGCGGGGCTATGGTTTGTCCATTCTCAGGCAGCCAATGCCTTGGCACTGTTTGTCATCGTTGCCTAATTTACTGATGTATACATTTTTGTAATTTTAAGAAACCATTTATGGATGCACTGTTTTCTTTGGGAAACAATTATGATCCATCCCACACTCCCCCTCTGCCCCATTTCCCATCTCGCCTCCAACCCAAGTGTATCGACAGATACCATTCTTGCTTTAGGGGGACAGTGAACCAGTCATTCAGCATCAGCGGCGGAATTCCGGTTCCGGTTTGCCTCGTGATTCTGTCGTGGAGCAACTCAAGTACGAAAATGACAGACTAAAAATAGCCCTTGCTCAAAGGTAGTGTTGTATGTCATTTTGTTAGTGTTTTTGAGGGTTTCTTTGAGGTAAAATCTGAAAAGTTCTTTATTTCAAAACTCAGTCAAAAGTGAAATCTTAAAAGTTGGATAAGTAGATTTGGCTGTAACACTTTTTCATTTAAACACATTTTTTATGAAACTGATCTTGAAGAATAAGGGTCTTAGAAGTAAACAAATATATGCACAGTGCAGGCTTCGTAGCGGCTGTGGAAATGGAATTATTATTTGCGTTTTCTAATAAGCACTCAAAAATGGCACAGTGTCTTTTGTTGAGGCAATAAATGGCATCTTTAAAGCGACGAGTAACTAGCTTGCTATACGAGTCGGAAGTAATTGTGTTCTGGTGGCTTAATTTTTTGTTTGTGTACGGTACTTGCTGTGGGTTTGTGTTTATGGGGGTGCGTATTTGGTGTGTGCGTGACGTCAAAACGTGACCATTGCTTCATTGATGTAACTGCAGAATGAAATGTTGAACTACTTTCAAACTTGGTAGGATAATGGCTTGGACGGATCCGACGGTTCATATTGTGTTTGGCGTATACAGGGCCACGCATGACGTCATGTGACGCCAAGACGTGCTGTGGACACTTGACTTTGTTAACAAGATAACTCTAGAACGACAAGTGGGATCATTTTTAAACCTGGTGGAATGATGCTTTGGGTTGGACTACCGGTTGCTGTTGTGGTTGACGCAAATTGGACAACGCTCGACGCCATACGAATTCAAAACTGATTGCAAACTCGCGCCTATGAATTTCGGGGAAGGAATGTTCGGTTTCGTCCAGACTGAGCGGGGCGGGGGTGTGGGGGGGGGGTAGGGCGAGGCAGGGCTGTTTCGAGATGAGTGATTGAGGTTTGTTACCCCAGTGCTTAAGTCATCGTGTCTGGCTGGACATAGTATGACACAGCATTGCCTGTGCTGTACATCTTTTCTGCTATTTACATTCCTCTGCAGGGTAGCTCTTGGTGTTACAGGACTGACAGCAAAATTTGTCCACCGCCAAGCTATTCCATATATGAGAGCAGTTATGTAATACATGCTTGCAGTACCTGGAATTGTTCTTCACGTTTTAAGTGGGTGATCTGCGGTCTGCGTTATTACAAGAAGTTCACCATTTTGACTCAAATATGTTCTCTCTCTCCCACCCCGGCCTACCGCCCCCCTCCTAATCACCGAGGTGAGTCATTTGCTCTACAGTTGTGAAGGATGTCTTCCTTGTGCTTTTTGGCCGATGTGAACGTGCGAAAACAAGGTAGATATCATGGGTATAATTTCACATGGGGTACAAACCCATACAGTGAGTTAAAAGGGGTTAGGATCGTTTTCGAAGATTTCAGATACAAACACCACGGAAAGACCCCTTTGTAGCTACCACCTTCAAGACCCGGATAAAAAGATGTACGCTAAAACCTGCCTGGTTCATACCTCCTCGACCCGAATAAGAGACATTCAGTTAAACCTGATTTTTGGCGACCGCCTTCCAGAGTCGAATGAAAAGCCGAACAGTAAAAGCTGCCTGCTGTGACCCGAATAAAAAATGACTTACAGTGAAGCTCCTGCAGTGACCACCTTCCACACCCGGATTAAAAAGAAGTTCAGTTTAAATTCATTTTATAGTGACTGCGTTCCATATTGCATAACTTGCACCTAGACATATGTAGAAATTAAGCATTACGGTACCTACAAGTCAGGTTACGTAGCCTCTCCCCCTCTCTTTTCAGGAATGGGATAAAGACGTTAAGTAACCCGACTTCTGGGCACATCATATATTTTCAGATATATTTATTTCAGTTAAGAAGTCTTAAAATTCTGGAGTAGCACACAATTGTCAAAATAAATCTTTTAAACCGAAGGCGGGGCAAGCGGTGTGAAAGGATGGCGGTGGGGGAGTGGAATGTGGGGGGAAACATTTGTTTTTGTTTGCAAAAACAAAACGTGAATGGTTGGCTATTAAAAGTGTTTGACGTGCTGGGGTACACTGATGTTCGTGTGCACGGGCCGTCTAGTTTTTAGCCTTTTTTCACAGCAAAACGTACATAGTGAAATGGCATGTTTCCCGACACTCACTCATAAAAGCCCTCATCTCACCACTTGCGCTTGATTATTGCTTAGCGCGAGCAGAGAAAGAAATTTATTACGAGGATGCCATTACTTCCTCGCAGGTTTAATGAATAAAAAAAAGTAATACTAAGAAAAAAAAATGAAAACTAAGCTGTGTTCCAAGGTTATATAAAAACACCAAAAACTAGTCCACAACGACTCCACAACTCAAAGAATCAAAGCATAACGGTTGAAATTGTATGTATACATTTATATAAAATGACCAGTTCGGCCAATGCCAAGAAGTGGGAGGTGGAGTTACAGACCCTGAAGAACAACAACGCTCGCCTGACGACGGCGCTGCAGGAGAGCACGGCCAATGTGGAGGAGTGGAAGAAGCAGCTGTCCGCCTACAAGGAGGAGAGTGCGCGAATGAAGAAGAAGGTCAGACAAGTAAACCGCATCTGTATGAAAGGAAATATGTAAACGCCACTTGGCAACGCTTCTTATTCGTGTTTTGCACACATCTGTGCTTTAAAGTTGTATTTAAAGGTAGACTGGACTTGTATTGCATTGCAAACATCAGAAACGTGCCTAACAGTAGTTAAGTACGAGAACTATCTGATATATATATAGGTGCAGTTCCACTTTCTGGTTAATGTGATTGTGATGGGGTACGGACAAAATGGCAACGGACATAATGGCAGCGGACATAATGGCAACGGACAAAATGGCAAGCGGATATAATGGCAACGGACATAATGGCAAGCGGGCATAATGGCAAGCGGACATAATGGCAAAGTGGCAAAGCGGACAAAATGGCAACTTAAGAAAAATGAAATAAAAATGAATGAAAAAATGTTCGATTAACCGCATTATAAGACAACAAGTTTACAGTGCATCCACCTCATATCTAGGCGGGGTATGGCTCTAATCTTGCCTACCTTCTAACTGTGTGGTTACTTGGAATAAAACAAAGGGGGGCCCAAAATTGATGAACGGATGACTGCCCTATCGGATGACTGCCCCACCAATAGCCTTCCTAATTATTTTTCATCTGTCTGGATAGCCTTACTTTTCTTGGCTAAAGCTTCCCTTTCGAACTCCCATGCTTTTTACCCCCACCCCGCCCCATTTTTGTATTCAATCGACAAGTTGATTGATCAGAGGACTGATTGATAACTTAATGGGTTTGTTTCAAGTCTCATAAAAGTAAAACTATCCAGATAGATGAAAAATAATAGTGAAGGTTCCCGGTGGGGCAGTGCGCCGGTGGGGCAGTCATCCTAGGCTGCACAAATAGTGGGGCTGTCATCCGGCTGGGCAGTCATCCTGTGTTCCCTACGTTTCTACTTGAGCAGGCCACAACATTCGGGGAAAACCTCGGGGAAATGTTCCACAGCAGTAAATGAGAACTGTGAACTGATTGGATAAGTGACTATCTAAATAGATGCATTACACATCAATTCAAATATGTTTATTTATGAAGTCATTAAATGCCATTGCGTTGAATAAAAGTTCAGTTGAAATATCGTCTTTTGTATTTCAGTTGCCATTTTGTCCGCCCTGGCACTTTGCCATTATGTCCGCTTGCCATTATGCCCGCTTGCTATTATGTCCGTTGCCATTATATCCGCTTGCCATTATGTCCGTTGCCATTATGTCCGTTGCCATTTTGTCCGTTGCCATTTTGTCCTACAACCGATTGTGATGCATTGTAATTTTGCTATCAAACACGTTTTTTCTTTTCATAAATGTTGCCTCGATGTGTATCACTTTTGAAGTTTTGTTGTTGTTGTTGGCAGGTGCTTGAGATGGAGAAGATGGGTGGTTCTGAGCTGCTGCAAAGGCAGCTGGACGACTCGCGGGACAAACATGAAGAACTGGAGTCGTTGAATCAGAGCAAAGACGCGGTGCGTTCGTACATTCTTGCTCATATCCAGTCCGGGTTTCGTGTTGTCTAGTTACTGGACAGTATTCCGCAATCCACCTACTACCAGTAGTATATAGGCGGCTTGCCGTGGTGAAAACTAAACATTAAATGTTGGGAAAGTGAATCAAGATTAAAAAGTAATGCTATGTATAACCAACCAAAGTCAAAGTTGCATGGCTTTAAATTGTGGTAAAGTAATGGTGACAGGGAAAAGACAACACATTTTTTATGTGTATTAACACAAAAAAAATCACGTTGCTTTCCTATGGCAACGTCAAGTTGTAGCGTAACAAGCGGTGTCTCTATAAAAGATTATATTTTGGCATGCGAATCCTTGGGTAATATTTTCCAGTGAAAACTTGTCGAACGTACCGCAGTGTGTTTATGCGAATGACGGAGAATTCCGCCACAACTGTAAATGGGTCTTCGTACAGGATTCACTCTAAACTTTAATCCATTGTTCTGTTTTGTTTTGCAGGAAATAGCAGATCTGCGCTCACAATTAAAAAAAATGCAAATGTTTGAAACTCAGAACGAAACACTGCAATCTCAGATTCGGGTAAGTTCGACCTGTTCATTCATCCGGAAATGACGTCATCGATGACGCAGCACACGGAAATGTTCAGGCTGGTGAAAAACAGTTAAAACTCGTCGGAAGTCTGTTGTTAAAACAATAGTAAATATGGTGCTGTTTAATGTTTAATACTGTTTTAAAGTATTATTATTCGCTGCATATGTCTGTTTACTGTTTGGCTGACAGTGAGAAAACGCTATTCCGTATTGAAGTAGTACAATTGCGACAATTTGAAAACAGTTGTCCGATGAACATCGTAAGATAGAAAAACAGGTACCCTCGTGGAAAAGGACCAAAGTACACATGATCTGCTGCACGTCTTTATACATCAGAAATATGTCCGAGATTCTGTCTTTGGACTGTAACATGTCGTTTTACTGCAGATTGTTAACACAGTGTTTCAATAAATAAATTGGTAAAGTTCGTTGTTTTTCTGTGATCATCTTGCGCAGGATTTACGGAGTGACAACCAGGATCTGAAGAAAGAGATAAGCGAGCTCCAAGTATCCGTCGATACAGCCAAAACGCAAAACATCCGCGATAAGCAGCAATTACGCGCTGTGCAAGACCAGCTTGGCTCAAAGATACAAGAACTGTTGGGTCTGCACACGCGCGCCAATAATTTGCTTCAGTCGTGAGTCATTTACTGCCCGCAGATGTTCGCTTCTTCAGTGTTGTTCCGGTCTGAGGATTGCCTTTCTTATCACTGGCTGGGTGAAGAATGAGTAAGATTTCTTTGTTTGTTGTATTTTTTTTATTAGAAACTGGAATCTACTTCTACATTGTATGGGTGGGAAAAGAAGGCAGGTTTAGTATTATGAACACTAAATGCGCGAGCCAAATTTTTGCCTTTCCAAACTGGGAAGTAAATCTAGTTTGTTTATCTTTCAGAATGAATGGAAATAAATTAAATCAGTTGGCTGAATGGAAAGTAAATTAATCTGTGTGAAAGTTAATCGATGTACTGAGTAAAAAGGCGTTGAGTGAAGGAATGAAAATTATGAACTCTTTGTTAACATATGAGACTGTTGCATATAAAACCTGCGTGCGATGAGTCGCGTAGTGTTAGTGAGTTGTTGATGATGCAATAACCAAAGCTTGGTTCGTGTTGGTTTTTTCTTATTAAAATTGTTCGTTGAGTGGAAGACTGACTTTAATACGTTAAGGATTCAAAATTGGTGTTGCACTTTTTGCTGAGACAATCTGAAATGGTATCTAGTCGCTCGGAAGTTTTACCTACCAAATATAACCGTAACATATGAAATATGTTCTTTTAACAAAAAGTGGTGACAAACTTATTTATTGCTTCTAATTGCAATTCGGTGAAACACACAGGCAAATGATAAGAAGTAACTTTGTACTCAAGTTGAATTGTACTCGCTGTTTGGGAAATAGCCAATGTGTGCATTGAAGTACTTGTTTCATGAAGTAGCTAGCCCACTCCTTTCTTTGCGTAGTAGTGGAGAATGTTCATATTTCTAGCGTATGAAAAATACTTTTCGTATCTTTTAATGGCCGTCTAAACTATACAGGAATCGTACGGCACACCACAAGTCAGGATCCTTTTGTGAATAATTCAGATCAGTTAATCGTTACTACAATAGTTTCAAAATAATAATTCGTCCAAAAGAGCCATAGTGATATAGGTATCACTCAAACAGCTAGCCATTTCATGAAATGGTAGATTACACACATTGCCTGAAGTAGGCCTATATAATTTAAAACCTTCAGCTGGTGAGGTTGAACTAGCTACGGTGTTTTTATGTATACATATATTGGAGTATTTGCATATCATTGAACTAAGGCATGATAAACTTGGCATTAATTTAAAAATGAATTCTTTTTTAGTAACTTAGTATATATTTTAGTGCAATTTCATATTATAGAATCATACGCGCGTATCTTTGTGGCGATTTTTCCGCATTTTACCCAAATACATGCTGAACACACATATACATGGTGAACATGCACAAACATGCTGAACATGCACAGACGTACACGGGATACAGATTCGTGCTAAGCATGCAAATATGCAAAGTGAACACATACATGCTAAACATAGTTATATACATGCTAAATACACATATACATGCTTAACACATATACATGCTTTACATATTTAGTGCCCGACAGATATACTCAGATATCTTAGGAGGGACTTAGTTTTCTGACCATTCCTAAATCACGTACCTTGGCGTGAAGGCGACATTCAGGAAACTTTTTTTCACAACATAGAAGTGAAATTTACACCGCATATTGTTTAGTAAAGTTTTTGATTTTAAAGTGAATAATTCCAAACTTGAAGTCTTATTGTTGTATATTACAGGTTAGGACATAACTTGGTGCTTTAGTAACATATTGATTTAGAGTCTTGCCGCGTTTGCTATGTAGTAAGTAGAAGGTAGGCGCTTGATGTAAAAAACGTCGATCGCTGGAAAACTGCACAGTGTGCTCGAGATGAATGTTTTCTAAGCATGTCCACGGGGTTTAGCTGTAAGTATTTATTGACCTGTTCGAATCTTGGAACTAAGACCATCACCGACACAAGGCGGTGTTGGTTTTACCTTATTTCTGTGGTTCATAGGTATGAAAATCTACAAACAAAAATTGATGTAAATGCAATTGCCGAACCCGGTGAACTTGTGTTTTTATGGACCTTGAAATGAAAGCTTTTATGGACTGTGTCGAAAAAAAGGGCTTTGTTGTTTTTACATTTTGTATAACAGCCTAACAGCACGTTGAACACTGCAACAGAATCTATATTTTGTATCGCTCAGATTTTCGTTTTTTGTGTGTGTGTGTGTGTGTGTGTGTGTGTGTGTTAACGTTTGCACAGCATATCTTGATGTAAATGTTTGGTGTATAAAACTTAAAGCAGACTGAATTAAACCCAACTTTGTTATTTTTCCACTGTGACAACTGGTTGCAGAGTAATTCACTTTTAGGCTTTCAGTTTGCCAGTGTAAAGTATCTCCGTTTCCTTGTAAAATCAGTAAGTAGAATCTCAGTGTCCCACTGAATGGCCAATCATGACAATACTCAAGAAAAGTGCTGTACTGCAAAGGACAATCCCTGTTGAGTACCGTAGAGTAGCTGCTTTTATGAGTAAAGCCTGTGGCTGTACACCATACTTATCCCGCCGCCAGGATGTAATTCTCAGTGCATACATTCGTTCACTCTGTGAAGGAGAGAGACGATGGTATTTTGACCCTTACTGCAAATAAGGAATAGTGTTAAGTCTATTTAAGTCCGTTTTGAGCCACGTACAGTTGTCGAACTTGGTGGTGCTTTGTAATTTGCTTTGTAAATTAAGGTTTTCAAACCTGATGTTAATAAACACGATCCCGAAGGTGTTCTTTACCGTTTTGCCGCCTGTGGAACATTATATTGTAACTGTTTAATGTCCCTGAGCTTTCATTCATAGAATATGGCCCAGTCTAGTCGCATGCCTTCTTATAGGGAATGTCCATGAGCTGGGATACTTCCTGTTGAAATCGCGTTTGTTGGAGCGAGAATCACATGGTTTACATAATTACATAAAATATAGGAACAAAACATTATGTCTACGCGGCAAGAGGTAGACATTTTGAAATATTTTACAGGTCGAGCGCGTAAGAATTTGAATTTTTGTTTTTAGTTATTTTTGTGCACGCCTTTTTTGGCTGAATACAGCTGGTTTTGCTCATTAATTCCTGTGGGGCTTTATTCATCGAAATGGGGATTTTTTACAATTGAGGGTTCAAAAGACAAATATTACATTCCTTTCGAAAGGGCCGTCTTCGCTAATGTGCGGTTTTAATGTTGTAAGGTCCTCTTGGCGAAATAAACGCAATATTATATAAAAAAGAAACCGCAAACGTGCAACTAACATTTACTTGCGAAGTAGATTTCATGTGCATTGCTATGACAGCTTTTATTATATTTGTGATATCTGTGAACGCTGCTTAAGCACTAAAATCTAGGCGTTTGCTACAATTTACAATTTTAAATTTGTGTTCGCAGTGATTAGTTCACATTCTGAGCTAAAGTAACGCTAATTGACAAGACCGAAAAAGTCGATTTAGTCACGTGATTGGAGCGCAGGTTTGCACTTTTGTGAAAGAACACATTTTGTTTAAATTCACGATTGTAGCGTAGTTTCTATCGTAGATACGTAGAAAAAATACAGTGGAAACCGGTCAAGTGCATAGTCTTATTTTACAAAGAAAATATGCGTTTAACGGCAAGAGATTTTCACCTGATGTGAAATTTAAGCGGTTTATATGTTTAACTGCTCTGCGGTTAGCCGGTTTCGTCTGTAATTTTAAATTATATGCATTTTAATTTTTGTGTACACATATGAGCAACTCATGATTTCAAATTTTCAAGAAGTTTGAATATGATTTGTAAGGTTATAATTTTAATTCAGTTTGACTATACCGGAAAATGTAAATTTTATACAATAAATAATGTAAAGACAGAATTGTTGTACTTTTGGTCTTTTTAGTCCCCCGCCGCTGCGGTACGCACGGAGCGGGGGACTTATAAAACGCTCGTTGTCCGTCTGTCTGTCTGTCCCCCACCAGTGCGGCCACTTTTGTGCGCGCGATTACTCATTCACGTTTCACCGCAGGCTTTTGGTTTTTTTTTTTTTTTGGGAAAGTACCAACATATGTTGGAGTTGTGGTTATTTTTTAATTTGACCAAAAGTTAACGAAACTGTGAAACTTCAAACTTGACCAATTTTTTTTTTTTGTGGGGGTACTGTTGGGGCACTTTTGTACGCGCAATTTCTCTGTTATTCTGCACGGCAGCCTTTTGAGTTTTTATGGAGCGAAGGAATATGTATTGCGATTGTGCGACGGTTTTGGATTTGACCAAAAACCGAAACTATGAAACTTCCAACCAAAATTTTTGTTTGTGGCGGCACGATGCTTCCACTTTTGTTCGCTGACCAGAATTCCGTCCACCACCCTATTGCTTTTTTACGAGCGATTTTTCCGTAAGTTTTTAACCGAAGGAGTGTACGTTCAGATATCTTTCGGCGGGGGACTATGATCAGTTTCACTGATATACTTGTCAACGTTAAATTGAAATACATACGAAAAGTTGAAAAAAGGTGGGTTTATTTTTAGCCCTGCTTACGTTACACGTAGGCTGGGTATACTTATTGGTTTGCAGACGGCGTCCGTTAGTTGGTTAGTTATTTACTTAGCAGGTTAGTTGTTTATTTAGTAGACTTGTTTCAAAATGCAACTCCTATAATTTTGACCCGATGTCATTTATTTTTGGTGTGATGCATCCCTAAGGGGTCATGCGTATGGCTTGTGCTTTTTTAGTCGATCGGACAATTTTTGTATTTTGGGGGAATTTTCCAAGAAAAAATTTCAAAAATAATTCAAACTTCATCTCCTCCTACATTTTTGATGCGATGTCATTTATTTTTGGTATGAGGTATCCCTCAGGGGTCTTGCATATAGCTTGTGGTATTTTAGTTGATCAGATGATTTTTGAATTTTTGGGGAATTTAAGCAAAAATTAAATGCATCTCCTCCTACATTTTTGATCTGATGTGATTTATTTTTGGTATGAGGCACCTCTAAGGGGTCTTGCATACGGCTTGTGCTTTTTAAGTCGATCGGACATTTTTTGTATTTTGGGGGAATTAGTAAAAAATATTTCAAAAATAATTCAAAATGCATTTTCCCCTACAGTTTTTATTCAATGTCATCTGTTTTTGGTACGATGCATCCTTAAGAGGTCAGGCATATGGCTTTTGCTTTTTTTAGTCGATCAGACTATTTTTGTATTTTGGGGGAATTTTTGAAAAAAAAATCAAAATGCATACAGCTTGTGCTTTTTGACTCGATTTGAGAATTTTGGATTTTTGGGGGTATTTTTTAAGAAAATGTCCAAAATGCATCTCCTACAATTTTGCTCCGATATTATTTATTTTGGGTGCTAGGCTTGCTTAGCGTGTCGTGAAGCTTGTGCTTTTTTAGTCGATCAGGGGATTTTTGGGGAATTTTTGAAGAAACAATTTCAAAATGCGTTTCCTCCTACAGTTTTATCAGATACCGTATCATTTAGTATCCCCTCACCCAACTTTGTTGGCGAAGGGGACATAGGATTTGGTTAATCCGTCCGTTCGTGGGGCTTTTGGGTAATGGTCTTGTATGCACAACTCCGACGAAGGGGTAAGCACACACATTTCAAATCCTATACAGATTTACCCCTCATGTGTTGTGATTGTGCACCTCGTATTCAGTTTGTCCGACTTTTCGTTTATTTAGCCAAAATTGAGGTCGAAACTTGGCATATTTTTCGACTTTAAAGGCTATATGATCTAAGTCTTGTATACACAACTCCTCCGAACGGGTGAGCACACTTATTTCAATTCCCGTACGGATTTTCTCCTCATATATTGTAGTTGTGCACCTCATATTCACTTTATCCAACTTTTCATTTATTCAGCGAAAATTGAGGTCGAAACTTAGCCATTTCATTTGAAAGTAATGCATGCATACAAACTGAACTTGTTAAATATGTCATACTGCGTTTATGTTACAAAACGTGCGGAGAGCGAGGGGATTTTCAGCGTTCCGGTGCTCTTGTTTTTAGTATGGAGCCGTCTCTAGGGGGTCATGCATACGGCTTGTGCTTTTTGAGTGAATTGGAAAACTTTTGAATTTTTTTTTCTGAATTTTTGAAAAAAAAATTAAACGTGCGCACTGGTCCCAAATGCGAACCGCGCATCGACGCAAGTTAAATAAACATGCGCACTTGTTTGAAATGCGAAAGCGCTTCGACTCAAGTTAAATAAATGTGTGGACTGGTCCGAAATGCAAACCGCGCATCAACGCACTTTAACCAAACATGTGCACCGGTCCTAAATCCGAACCGCTCATCAACGGAAGTTGAATAAACATACGCACTGGCCCAAAATGCGAACCGCTCATCGACGCAAGTTAACATGTGCTCTAGTCCGAAATGCGAACCGCACATCAACGGAAGTTAAATAAACATGCTGACTGGTCTAAATTAAGAATCGTGCATCAACGCGAGATGAATAAACATGCACACTGGTCTGAAATGAGAACCGCGCGTCAGCGCAAGTTAAATTAACATGCACACTAGTCCGAAATGAAAACCCCGCATCAACGCAAGTTAAATATTGGCGGCATTTTAAATCTTTTTGTTTTCCAAAATGCGTTGCGTGCTGCGATTTCATTTATTTTACTTTTCATGTGATGTTTTCTTTAAATATTCTGTTTTGTTGCCTCATTTTCCTCATGCCGCCGTTTGAATGTTTTAGGTATCGAGTTTTCTAAAATAGTTCTTCTACAAGTAATTTTAGTCAGTTTGTTATCCTTTACTTTGAAACTTACTTTTCTGAGATTCGACAGAGATTAGGCAAATACCGGCCTTTGAAAAATTGCCAATATTTTTAAGTACGACCACAAGCCTATTGATACTTGATTCGCTAGATCTCGGCTGATCACAATGTCCCTGGACATTCTTGTTTAAAATATCCATCCGCTTTGTGTTTCCCTCCGGTAGATGTCATCAGAGGGAAGCTGTTTCGTAACAACGCGTGGAGGCGTAGTGCCATGTTTGTCAAAAACTTGGGTCGAACTGACCAGTGGGATGTCTGTGAAATGAGCGTGTCAGATGACGGAGACACCCTATCCTACGAGCAAGGCTACATCTGGACGTATAATCAGGGTTTCCACGCAATTGTCAAAATGCATTTTCCTTGGTTCCCACTTGCAAACTTCGTTTGCAAATGGGAATAAGTTTGTAGTTTTTCTCGAAATTTCTGCCCCTTTTTTTTCCTTTTTTTTCTTCTCTTTTTTTTTCCGTCACGGAGGTTTCCAGAAAACTCCTCCTACGCTATTTGACGTAGGACGATGAAATTTGGCACAGTGATAGAGGGTGACGAAATGTCAAATCCGCAAAATTTTTTGACCTTAACCTTGAAGGTCAAGGTCAAATTGAGGTCAAAGTTTTCCAGAAAACTCCTGCTACAGGGTTTGTCGTAAAAAGACGGCATGTGGCACAGACATAGATGGTAATGAGTTGTCGTCAAATCCGTAAATTTTTTTTACCTTGCACCTCAGAGGTCGAGGTCAAATTGAGGTCAAAATATTTTTGGAAACACCTATTAATCATGAAAAGTAGCCATAAAGGTGCTCAAATCCCAGTGTGAATGCATAAAACGTACCCAGTAAAGGGTAAACTTTCATCACTTACCTTGACCTTGAGGGTCAGGGTCAAAGGTCACGTGACTTCACGCGTCCTTAACGACACGCCGACTCATCTCGAAAACGGTGAGAGATAGAGCGATTTTGAGCTCATTTTCGACCCTTTGGGCCTAAACAACGTTACATAAGAGGTACCTCGGTGACCTTCACCTTCTGGGTCACGGTCAAGGTCAAAAACCGGAAGTTGACTTCTCGAAAACGGTTGGAGATAGAGCGATTTTGAGGTCATTTTCGACCCTTTTGGCCTAAACAACGTTACATAAGAGGTACCTCGGTGACCTTGACCTTCTGGGTCACGGTCAAGGCAAAAAACCGGAAGTTGACTATTATCTCGAAAACAGTTAGAGATAGAGCGATTTTGAGCTCATTTTCGACCCTTTGGGCCTAAACAGCGGTCAAGGTCAAAAACCGGACGTTGACTATTATCTCGAAAACGGTTAGAGATAGAGCGATTTTGAGCTCATTTTCGACCCTTTGGGCCTAAACAACGTTACATAAGAGGTACCTCGGTGACCTTGACCTTCTGGGTCACGGTCAAAAACCGGAAGTTGACTATTATCTCGAAAACAGTTAGAGATAGAGCGATTTTGAGCTCATTTTCGACCCTTTGGGCCAAAAAGACGTTATATAAGAGGTGCCTCGGTGATCTTGACCTACTCCATCATAGTCAAGGTCAAAAACTGCAAGTTGACCATACTCTCTAAAACGGTTAAAAAACTGAATTTGATTTTTTTTGTGCCCAAATGAGGTTACTTTATATTCACTTCGATGGCCTCATTCAAGATAATAATCCAGAAGCTGACAATTATGTTGAAACACTGTAAAAAGGGGCTTTGACCAAATATGTTGTGTCTCTGCCCTTGCAAGTGGGTACTATTTCGCTACGTGTAGCGAAATTCGGTCTAGTTTCTCATGAATCGATTCAATGTCTAGAATGCAAGGAAGGGCACTCGAAGTGTCTAGACATTGACACAGCCATCATTGGGAGTGCAAATCTAGTGAAATAAATCAGATTAGAAAATATAAAAGACAATGACAGACATACTAAAATTTAGAAAAGTTTCGATATTCAAATTTTCGATATTTCAAATTGATGATGAAAAGACCATTTACACTGTGTTAGGATAACATCGACGGTTTTTCCAGGGTGCTACTAGACACTGGTACCGGGCCTTGCCAGGGGGATTTGTGTGCTTTGTCACTACCGTTCTTGTTGTTCGAGCTATGCATAAGCTTACACGCTCCAGAAGACAAATAAAACCAAGTTTTCTTCATTTATATATTTTACTTCTTACTTTATTCTGTTTTTCAACACGTCACGATTACAAAAGAAAACAAAGCAAAATTCACTCTTCCCAAAATATTCTGACTCACAGTAATTCAACACACTTCAACTTAATATCGCTTTGTAGTTTTGATATCGTCATTGCAAATAAATAGACAAACATAAATGTTAGGCTTTACCAAAGCAGCACTATTTTACACAGAACCAGCAGCTCTTTGTTCTAATCAAGCTCGAGTCGCTGCTTGTGAACCGTGACGCTTTTTCTGTGAAGCTGGTTAAAGACAAAACTCGCGTGTTAAGTTAGAATCATCATTCTCTGTATCTATGTAGCATAAGGGCTTGAATAAAAGCAACTTTATGTAAAGGTTAACTGTCAATATACAATTGTTGATATGTTAAACACGTTAACGCGAGCTGGTTATAATTAAGGCCAAACTTATCCGGGCAGAACCGTTCACACAACGACTCCAATAAATGCTTGGCGTTTCTTTTTTTCAAGACTCGTAAAACACTCTTAACAAGTGTTTATTTTTGAATGCACGGTCTTATTTTAAAAGCAGTAAATGAAGGTTGAGACACCACAAAATTGCAAGCCGAATGCGGCAGTCAGAGCCAGAAAAGCATCCGATGGGAATGGACCGGAAATTCGGATAATATTTATGCGACAAACTGAGAACCACTGAATGAGAGTGACAGAATCTCCAAAGTGAAAATTTGGACCCATTCAAATTTCTTAAAATGACAAAGTCACTAAAAGTTTACTGCCATACTCAAAGAATACATGTGAAATCAATGTACCGGGTACCGTGATCGAAGACTCCCTATTGAATTATTCTAAAATACATAAACATGTGGCAGACCTGGTGACTGGCCACGAAAAATGGGACAGGTTTTCGTGGATTTGATAAAAGCATTATTACACGGGAAAATAGATCTGCTTCAGGTATCTCTGCCACAAATTTCCTACTTCTTTTGACAAAAATAATGTTTTAGCATTTTTCTCATACATACATTTTATATATAACACTGTATTATTTAAAATAAGATTTTATCAAGCAAATAAGAATTCAGACAATTTTTGTCATGGGTGAAATCGGCTAAATTGACTACGGTAGTCTATTCCGGAATAGACAACCATCTATTCTGGAATAGACTATCGAAGTTAAAAGTTCTCTGGAATGGAACGTTTAAAATTTTTCATATATATTACATTGTAGCATATATTACTTACAGGTTTTATAATATTTAAATTTAAAATTACACAAAAAAAGTTCCATTTAAAAGGATTTGAAGGTCGGTAGTCTATTCCGGAATATAGTTTGATAAGAACAGCGGCCAGTGCACACCAACAAAAGTGTACACGAACATGGTACACACTTTTGTTTAGCCAGCCAAAGGTATTTTTTTTTTTTCTGTAACAAAAACAGACGTTTGCACCGATCCCCTCCCCCTCCCCCCATCTCCATCCTAAGCAATCACCCCTAAATTGATGCAACACTGTTTGAAATCAACCTTGTTGAATGTAATGCCGGCATAAGTAATAAACCATAACACAAAAATTACAACATTCCAGGCAACACCGGAAGTAAAAAAAAACAAAAAAACAAACCAAAAAAAAACAAAAACCCGCTATCAAAGTGAACGACCAATTTCAATGGAGAAATACCAGAGTTTAAATAAATCGTTTAAATAAACCAAATGGTCTAAAACTTGTGTCCTTCTACACACAAAACTGACAACCATTGAGAGAAACAACATCGATATGATTTTGTCTAATTCAATTCACGAACGTCATATCTGTGAGCTATTTTGCAGCAGAATCGTTAAATCGAAGAGTTTTATCTTCAAAAACAGCTCACACAATATCACGTGATGTGGATAAACAACTGTTGCACATAAATCCGATCAAGGACGCCTGCCAACCTGCCAGTGACTTACGAAATCTAACAACGCATTTTTTGCGCCCAAGTTTCTGATCAATGACGAAAAGCTATAACCCCGCAACCCATTTCTTCCCAAGTGTTAAACCGATTCTCATCTCCTCTTACATAAAGAAATGCTCCATCTATAATATACAACATTTTCTAACTTGAACGTCTCGTTGATTTTAAGGTATTTTTTCACCAGAGCATCAGTGAATCTGGCCCAAATTAATATAATGATTTAATTGCATTCTGTGGCACATTAATCTCATCAACCCATAAGCCTCATTCATAGCAAACACTGAAGTCATTAAAAGCACACAATAGCCCGATCATCGATTCAGCTTTGATTCAACCACAACTGCCGCGGGCTCGTGTAGAATAGCCTCTCACTTCTGGTATCATATCAATTTTATACATTAAAGTATATAGTTTTTCAGATTTCTTATGTAGTGGTGGACATTTTAAAAGGCCAGAATCTGTCAAAAACAGGGACCATCGCTGTGAAGCACAAAGAACCGGGTGATGTTTCGGACCGAGTAAGATAACGCAGCGTATGAGCTTAGGGACCACCTCAAATGACCAGCTTTTTGAAACCAGCAATTAATAGCCGCTGAAAACTTTCGGCAGAAAAAAACTCTACTAATAATAGCAACAGATCGTTTCCAAATTGAGCAAAAAAGTTCAATTAATGGAATGCAATATTTCTCAGGATTATGCGTAAAATGTTATGTAAAAGCACAACAATACAGTAAAACCTTATCTGTTTTATTGAACAACTGAACAACTGCTTTCACCTGACGCTAGTGAACACCCCTGCATAACGAGCACTTGCCGGTCTGGAAGGTGTTGACAATAAAGCGGCTCTACTGTAAAACTAGGGTACCACAAATTGCACTTGCTCTTTTGTACAACCACGGTGCAACAAAGCGCAGTAGTTCTTTTGATCTCTAACATGATTTATTAACAAGAAAGACCCTTGAAACAGTGACATCACTGCGCCAAACTAAACAGCGCCTAATCATTTTATGTGTACAAAGGCCACCGCAAGATATTAGAACTGAGTTAGACAAGTTCTGCCCGAGCATCTATCTAGTCGACCAATCAGAAAGCGTCACCTCGTAGCATACAGAAGCACCAGGGAAAGAACGGGCATTATGTCTATCGTCCTCTACCGACCAACAAAGCACTATTTTCGCCACGTACCCTTTACACTATTATGAGGTTAAGTTAACTTAAGTTAAAAACACCATACAGTGACACTAAGAATTATATAAAATTCAATGATTTGTAGCTGTACGAACAACGGGTGTGTCTGCTTTTAAACATGCTCCCTTTTGGCCCCACTTTAAGGAAAAATATGCATCTTAACTCTGTAAACAACCCCCCTACCCCCACCCCCAGAATGTTTCTTGGCTGTTGGAAAATTCTCAAAAAGAGAACAATGGATTTGTTATCACTGGTGGCAACGTCCCAAAGCAAAGTAGTTCAACTGTATTGTTTAATGATTTAATGATATAATGATACGGAGTCCAGCCGCTCTGTGTTTTTATCTTATGTCAAGGACGCTATTCGTCCAAAAAGGTCATTAAATAAAACAAACAATCGGAACAAATATTAATCACAACATGCTTTATACGCATCTTAGTGATGGAAAAAATGTCCGAAAAAAAATTACCCTACTTTATATTATTTATAATTATTTAAAAAAAAAAACAAAAAAAAAAAACAACCTCCTAAATTATAAATAAACCTTGTAATTTCTCAATAAAACATTAATGTAAAATGATGCCCATTTGCCTGTATGTATTTTTATACAGTTCTAATTCTATTTATCAAAAGCATAGCTGAAATCCACGATTTTTAACTGTTCGGCTAAAATTTAGATGTGGGTAAAATTTACGCGATATATAAACAGCGTAAACAATCTTTAAAATGTGTTTAAAATATCTCACAGTCAACCTACACTGAACTTATATATTACTTTTTCAGAGTGCTTATTGATTCATGTGTAAAATACTTGCTGACGGTGTTATCAACATAAAATTGACAATAAATTGAGATCTTCCGGTAGCTTTTCAGAAATCGCGAAGATTCGAATTACGTTGAGTGTGATTTAGCGAGATACAATGTGTTTTTGACGAAACGTGCAAAATATGACGTGTTTGTGTTACCGGTCGCGTCATTGCTAGGCATTTTACCACAAGAAATAAGTACACATTTTTGAAATTTACGTGGTATGAGAAACCTATAAAACACTAATCAAGGAACTCATATTTATATTCTGAACGACAATCAATCATATAAATCATTCCACGATTACACAAATTCCCTATCACTTATGCACCAGATAAACACTTTCCATTCAAGCAACCAATATTGTTAGATCTGTTTTGAAAACAAAATGGCTGCTTTGAAAACAACATGGCAAACGAAAAGGTAATAACTTATCACACGACATGAACAGTCATGACAGTGACGTTCAACCCAAAATGCCAAACTATTTCATTTTGAAATTTTTTCTAAAAAATAAAACAAAACAACCTAACAGCATAGGCAGAACACTGACCTACAAAGTATGAAATGATTTAACTCTGAATACTGATTTGTTTAAAATATAATTTAAACTTTAATTATCAATTCACGCTTGTCGTCCTTGACGTTGATGTCTAATAAACTCAGTTTCCACCGGAGATCACTAAAACAAGGGCCAGACTTGCACGGCCGCCTAAATAAATAATGTGATGCAAATGGCGTTAAATTTATCAACTGGGTGGTTTAATATATTCGTAATACACAAAATACAATAGAGGCGTGACAAATCCGATAAGGAACATCACAGCCACTATGCTCCACCAGCGAATGCCGCAGTCTGCTCCGACGTTTGCTTTCTGTGATTCCAAGGGAAAGAACCGTCGACAAGTTAGCCTTGACTTCACTTCATCTAAACTGTCTAACCTGCTTTTCGTCGACGTCACAATATGCCTTATATCCTTGTCCATTCTCTGCAGGAAATCCACCGCCTCACCACTCGGCCGACTCAGTGTGTCACGTATACTAACAGTGCGTACATTTGACTGGCCTAAGAGATGTCTTTGATCACTGTCTTCGTAATCAGTTACGTCACTATCTTCGTCTTCCAAAGTTACAACTTCATCACAGTTATGACTAGCACCAAGTGTAGTGTTAAGTTTGTTGCTTTTCGATTTCTTTTCGCTTTTAAGCAATTCAGTCAAATAACCGTGTCGCTTCACAGGTACTTTGATTGACTGGAGCCCATAAAAGTCTTGGTCAGATATCAAATTGTTTACCCGCTTCAGCTCTGCTGCCTGCAACAAGAAAACCAGTTTTTTATTCTTTATGGTGCATAGAATTAACGCAAAAAATTAACGCAATAAAACGTATTTTATGGGCTTATAAAACTGCACTGGTCCACCTGAAAAGAAGCGCACCACAGTGGCTATTGTAGTTGAAGAATCACTGAAAATCTCTTTCAGGGTGGATTTTTTTCTGCAGCGTGGGGCCTCCTGTAGAAATATAGGGGGCCCGAGTGTAAAGTTGGGCACCATTTACATATATATATATATATATATTGCATTTTAATACAAGATAATCTTTCTCCATATTCACTAAATGGTTTATGAACACATGTTTAGCTGTGCAACTCTCTTGGACAGAGTTGCCTGATGTCTCCAACTTCCCTATATGGTCCGACCACCATATCTTTACTAGTGCAAAACGTGGCTGAAGAACCTTTATTTTTGGCATTATTTTTCTTCAGCTTAAAGAGTGTAAAAACGTTTGGGTCATCAGTTTGATCTCTTGGTGTTTTACCGGCGGTCAATTGGTCAGGTCCAGTTGCTATTTAGAGGAAGCAGGGGTACGTTGATCCACTTCATTTTTTATGACTGGTCAAAAAGCGAGTGCGCAATGGAGATTTTTTGTAACCTATGACAAACTACATAACATGCACCACATTTGGGTAACATTGTCTCATACCCCAAACTTATATCCTAGGAGGGACAGTTGTTTAACTTCGGGTAGAAAATGTTGGCTCAACTCATCCCAGTCATGTAGAAGCTGGTCAGTTGGGCCATAAGGGTGTTACGGTTCGTACCGTAACCGAAAATCGACCGCGGTTCTTCGGTTCGGTTAAAAATATACCCGAAAGAAAAATCGCGGTATTTTCGGGTTTTTTTTCACCGAGAATGGACATCTATGAAATAAAGTACTGCTTCGTGCCCAACTATAAAACCTCAGCATGTTGACATGTTGCTCTTTTTAAAGAAAAATATGTGCGCATGTCAATATTTAGTTATCACTTGACATTTTAATGTGAACTGTTCATTTAGCGGCAGTAGCGTTATGTGTTCCAAGTGTAATTCAAGATTTAAAGCTTCTCGTAATGTAAAGGCGTTTTGTTTATGGCGGCGTTATAATTAAGAAACTCTGTAAATGTTCTCACGTTAGAACAAAACTGTAGCTTTTTTGTAGCGTTATGTAAAAAAGCGTGAAAAAAAGAACAAAACTGCAGTGACTGCTTTGTGATATACCTAAACTTAAGTTAGGGCAAAACTGTTATAGGATATAAATTAACTTACTTTAATTCGGTGGCGTGAAATAATACGTGTATTGATTGCTATGTGAGATAATTATGGTTAATTGTCATTCTTTGATTTTTAAATACTTTTAAATATTTTACACGGGTGTAGGTATCGACACACAAAATGCTTCTTACATATTTACAAATGGTGCGGAATATTTTGGCTTAGGCATATCAGCTGTATTCGACTCCGTGTTTGATTTATAGACTACACAAAATCATGTATCTCAAGGGTCGACAGAAAGATGGACCGACACACCCGAATACTATAGGGTAGGGTAAATATTTAGCTAAATACAAATATTATACCACCTCAGGAAAATTTTAACAATTTTCACAAAATAGTACCGAAAAAAACCGAACCAAATAATTCAAGTGTACCGAACCGAACCGCAGACATGGCGTACGGTCACAATCCTATTCGGCCATAACTTGATGTTGTTGGCAGCTGGGGTAAGTTGATCTACTGTGTTAAATCTTTCAAATCTTCGAAGAAGTTCGTGAATATTTGAGATTCATGGTGTACCACGAAAAAATGTATCAATGTCTCCTATATACCCCCTAGGAGGGGTCAATCAGCTCAACTTACCCCAACTTCCCTCGACCAGCCATGCGCCCCCCTCCACCTCACGTTAGTTATTCTACACTCAACACTAATTACGTAACCTGACAAGGTTTTATCTTTGGTACAAGAAACGGCGCTACATGAATCTGACATGGATATCTGTTCCAGATAAGTGCAGTCTGATGTTTTTGGTTTTTAATCAAGTTTCGTAAAATATGTAGAAGTAAAACACTTATGTTACGTTTCGGTTATTTGGTGACATTTTCAAAAATTTGGAGTCCTGACGTTTACACTTAAGTTATGACACTCTGTACACGGCACTTTATATTTGCTTTTCTTCTAACGCCGATTCCTCTAAAATTGGATTCTTTTCCGACATTCACAGCATCCTTGTGTGGGTCAAATAACTTGGAAAGAGAAGCTGTATTTCTGTTGAGCAAAAGTTGTTTCGCAAAAGTTGCATGCTGAAATCAGACAGAAAAATTTGGAAACATATAGACCATCCAGTGATTGACTAGTCAGTCACCATTCCATGCAGTAAAATGGGTTAAGTAGGGGTGGGGGAAAAAAATCGACCACTTCGGATCTCGCTCGCAAAAATCTTTTTTGAAACTACAATCATCACTGACCCATAAACCGAAAACCGTTTGAAAATCGGTTGAAAATTCGCGCGCCAACTTGAGTTTAAAATTTGGGAGAGAAAATTGCCAATTTTAATCAAAATATCGACCGGAACTGAAACTTAAATTTACTATTTTATTCCTGATCTCTTTACTTCTTTCTAAAACTGATTTATGTGTGTTAAAGCAGTGAAAATGAAATGATGAGCAACAAATAAAGAGTTGTACACCAATTTAAAGAACATTAGTGGGTTTTAATAACAATCTTTTATTTCCCACAGGTAGAACCTGTGCGGATGTATGTGATCGACCGCGTGTCGGTCTGTCGGTTTGTTATCAACAGCTTGTTAACACGAGAACTTAAAAACTGCTGCAAGGATTTTAATGAAACTTGTTGTGTAGCTTCTATGGGAACAAACACAGATCTGTATTGCAAATGGGCCAGGTTCGTCCAAGGCAAATGGACCAGCTGGACTTGGAAAATTTCAGCTCTTGTTTGACTGTTGTGTGAGCTTGTTAACACGATAACTTAAAAGCTGCTGCAAGGGTTTTAATGAAACTTGGTATATAGCTTCTGTGGGAACAAACACAGATCTGTATTGT
Organism: Protula sp. h YS-2021; assembly: GCA_949752745.1. Lineage (NCBI taxonomy): Eukaryota > Metazoa > Annelida > Polychaeta > Sabellida > Serpulidae > Protula > Protula sp. h YS-2021. The sequence goes on from OX457024.1 coordinate 59,000,358, forward strand.
AAATGGGTCAGGTTTGTCCAAGGCAAATGAACCAGCTGGACTTGGAAAATTTCAGCTATTGACTGACTGTTGATGGCCGTGTTTAGCTGATAACGGGGGGGGGGGGGCTGTGGGCTATGCACACTACTCTAGTTTGCTATGCCGTAAGTACTTCACATAAAAAAATACAGGCAGCAACGCGGAGTAGCCAGTTTTGTTCTGGTCAAGACAATTTTTTCTTGTTTAAGGCGGTAATACTGCAACGTATTTCTGCAAAATTTTCCGTTTTTAATGTTTGATTCCTTGTTGAGCGCATGCCCCAGTGACCACGGGTTGAACGAGAGAATCTGGTGTTGTGATATATCTGTAGTATCGGGTATCGTAGTTAATATCATAGCGTGTCTGACGATTTTCGATTCTGTACAGGTCCACATTCTGTACAGTGTCTAATATACCATTGCTTTTTACCATTATCTTCCCCTAATGTAACATGCATGTAACTCTCAAGCCCAAGACGATCTCTTGTATCAACTCTGGGAACAATACTATCCACAGCATCTCTTTTCGAAAAATGACTTGCTGCTGCACGAGTTCCATACGCTTGCTTTCTTCTTGTTGGATTTGGTTTGGTTCCGATGAATAACGACAGAGATATGGCACACACAAATGTGGATACAAAAATGACTAAATCCAAAAACGTAAAAACGTTGAAATTTTCACTTATTTTTTTGCAAAATCGAAAAATAACCGCCGTTGCACAACTTCACTTCAAATACTTTCTTCCTGACAGATGTGGTTTGCTTCCGATGAACAGTAACAGAGATATGGCGCGCACAAAACTGCGGACAGACGGACGAGCTGAAAACTATACCCCTCCATTGACAATTTTTCATCAATCGAACGTAACAACGACGTTGCGCTCCTTCAATATACGTTGTATTAACAGCATGCAAAACGAAAAAGGTAAAACCATGAATAGTTTTCGAATTACAGCGCTGACACGAGATGGTATACTACACCTGACGGACGGACAGACAAGGTGAAAATTTTTCTCCTCCATTACACTTGGGAAAATGCAGAGGTGTTCTCTAAATAGATGTTCTACATTGATTTTTTAATGAAGAAAGCATAGCAACTAGGACCAAAGCTTGTTCCGTCACGGATGTTGCTCTAAAACAGGAGGTGTTCCCTAAGGGTGTTATAGTATATGTTACAGGGATTATGTGTTATTAGGGATTTCAAAAAATTCCTACGAAATTCGTATAAGAACCTGCTCGATCAATATCGGTAATTTAGGGAGAATTTTATGTTTGCAATAACAGAATTAATAACAGATTTTAAATTTGCATACGAAAATATCTATCCTGAGGAAAACCTAGATTTACGAAAATCCCGAAAAGCAACAAATTTCCGGGTAAAACTTATTTCAATGTCGGACCTGTATTATTCAGCACCTGCGATGACGAATACAACAGGATATTTGAAAGAATTTACATTAGTCTCGGCAAAATACAAATTTAAACTGTCATTTTATTGTATTTTTGTTATTTTTTTAGGGTGGGGTACAAAAGCTCAGGTTGGCGTGCGAATTCTTCATCAATTCGCTAATTATTGCTAGTTTCGGTGTCCAGGGATGTTAATCCTTCATTTAAACCTTTTGCGAGCAGGATCGGAAGTGGTCACCAAAAAAGTGCCCCGTTTCCCCCACCCCTAGGTTAAGTACGAAAGTTGCTTGGAATCATGCTCTGAGCGTTTTGGAATAATTGAAACTTGCATCTCTGAACTCTTTTCTTACTGCCTGCTGTGCATACCGTATATACGGATTATACGCTAGGAAATACCGTTTTTGTGCAAGGATTTATTTGTTAGCAGACGATTTGTTACTCCCATCAAAACCTTCTTGAGCTGAGTCTACGAAGACAAGTGTCGATACCAGTAACCAAGGTTGAACCCGTATGTGCCTGTAGTATCGCCACCTCCCCAAAAACAACAATAATCCTGGAAACGATATTTATTTGCCGAACCTCCCGATAAAACTGCCACTGGTTCTCGAGTGCAAAATACTGAGCTGCCATAAGTAAACTCTTAGTATACGAGTATACGTAGAAAGTCAGGTTTGTGTCCACATGTAATCTTCATAGCTTTTAGCAGTGATTTTGAAAAGCGAGTTGATAGTCTTACAGTCTGCACTTAAATTTTATATTCCGGGATGACAGAATGGAATGGCGAGTTACAGCTCGAAAAACCTGCCCAAAAAATATATCGGCCTGGCATTTTCGTAAATCATGACATTTTACTTCGTGCGTAACAGAAACCATGCGTAAAATCCTGTATTTTCTACATACAAAAGCATTACAGGATCGCATCCAAAACACGAAAGTTATTGCGCAAAAAACATTGAAAAGTGGCGGAGGTCCTACTGGCAGGTTACTGGTAATATAACGAAAAAGGAAACAGCCCTGTTCTTTTCTGTTTTAATTAGGATACTATAAAAATAACTGCGTCATCTTCTGCAGGGTTATAAGGATTTCCAAAAGTGTGTTTACACTACCTGACACCCATATTTCAAAGCAAGACTCCGTATTGTATCTCCATCTTCAATGTCTCGTTCAATATACTGAGGTGCATCACTTCTGGGCCTTGTCAATGGTTTCCCTCTGCTCCTTGGTCGGATATCCGTAAGTTCAATCACGCCATCAGTGTTTATTTCTTCTTCACACACATCGTCCGCGCCAAACACATAAACACTACCTTTTGTCACATTGTGATTTAGATGAGGCCTTTCGGGCAAGGTTCTCAAAACGCCCTTCGAATTCGGTCTCGCAACTCCAGTAGCCATCCCCATTAAAATACACAATGACTACAGGAAATTATAAAACATATTCAATCACATATCTAATTAACAAATCGAAACCAATACTCTTCAATATACGAAAAATAAAGCCTTTTCGCCACTACCAAAACCAACAACAGGAAATGGATGGCAATGAAATAAGACGCAGAAATAAGTGCTCGACATAGCAGTTCATGCTAGTGAATGGTGTGAAGCATGCCAACTTGTTAAACATGTTATTTCATTTTTCCATTCATTATTGGCACAGGCGTTGGTCGTCCCTTGCGTTGGTCGCCCTGTTTTCATTTTAACTTGAGCCATGTCGAGGACACACTGGCCGGCATCTTTGATGTTCAGTTCCGGCTGGGGACTGTGCTCTCTACGGCTGCGTGTTTAATATTTCATTGGCTTCTGTATTAACCAAGGCTTGCTAATTAATAAACACGATATTTAATGATCATATTTTACACAAAATAAACATACACTCGGATTATAGCATAGCTGTGTCCCTTGAATAAATGGAATCCTATGACATTTTAACATGTCCTGAGATGCCAAATGCCCACCGCTAAATAAACAAAACAAAGCTTTATGTCCTGAGTATGTAATATCACCTTGCGTGCCTAGACGTAGTTTGCCAGTTTTCGTATTGTAAGTAAAATAGTTCGTGTTCGAATTGATTGTACTGAACTAGATAAATATGAAGACAGGCAAGTTTTTTTAAAGGTTATAATTAGCACCGACTCTATATCGTGTGAAACCTGGCACCACATGAATCATGACGAATTTAGATATTATTACCAAAAAGCTGTTGATGTGTGTAGTTCGAAGAAAGACTTCAAGTCGGATAAAGCCTTTTGAAAGTAGTTTTTGTGAATTGCTGAAATCAAAGAAAAATGTCCTAAACAGAAATAGACATTTTATTATCTATTGTTCATTTATTTCAGAGGATTCGGCTATATAACTTTTCTATGATCATCTATTGTTGAAAATGAAGGAAAACTTAGTACTAATACATCAAAGAACATGTAATTTGATTCATGAGCTTTCGTTTCTTTTTTTATTAATGAGATATATAATTAATAATGTAACTTATCAATCATTTGATTGATAGGCTGCTTGAGCTGCATATAAAAGAAAACTATATGGCCCAGTTTGGTGAGTAAAAGGCAAATAAAGAGAAGTGGCATTTTAGCACATGATTAAGGTTAAATATCAATCTTTGCTTGTAACAACAAAGTTTGCTTTTAATAAGCATATTTGATATGTGTTTCCAGGGGCAATAAACACACCACAGATGTGTGCTCTATGCTAGCTTTGTTTGTCCTGGGGATTTGGAAGAATAAATGCAAACAAAACATTAACTTTCTTGTTAAAAGTTAATTTTTGCACCATAAGTTATTACACATGAACATGCTTACATAAACTCTTGAATGAATTTAACCTGTTCACATATTTGATAGCTTTCTATGCACAAGAGCATTAGTTAACTATGAGGCAAAAAGTATCAATTTCGTAGGTCTTAATGCATTCCTGCGTTTTGGAATATTATTCATAAAATCACCCCCCCCCCCCCCCCCCTCGAAAAAAGGAAAAAAGATGATATTAATAACCTAATCACTTGATCAAGAGAAACGCATTGCATGTTTCATAGGCATATGATAGCAATACGAATATGATAATAAGATACAATAAATGACAGAAGCCTTTATTTTTGAAGCCGGTAAGTCTTGTACACTAACCAAAATATTGTCTCTGCCGTGCTCCCAGGCTTCACAACTTATCGAAAATCCACAAAAACAGTCTTCATTTTATTGTGAAGGCGCGAATGTAAACAAATAAAAAAATGAGTACGTTTTAACTTCAGATGGAAAACGTTGCACATTTTGATTATTACCGATTTAAACAGACAGAACTATGGAAAATATTCAGCTTGCATGTGCTGTTTGCAAGATTGGAATTTATTCTGTAAGAATTTCGAAAATATTGTTTTATCGCTCATTCCGTTGCAATGAAACTACTCTTACAATGATACTTGTCCCTATTATACAATTTCACACTGCGATTGGGTGTCTATACTTAATGTTAGTCCTTTATCTGTATAGTTTGACACTGATATCGAATCTGAATGTTAAATGGTAATATTGGTCACCGGCAAGACGAGACTTGCTGTACTACATATTATCCTGTACAAAGAAAGTAGTCCCAGTGGACACTTTCTGTCTTCCTAGGTCAGAAAGGGTCACAGGTCCTGTAATAGAAGTGAACATGGAAAATATCTTTCGAGGCTATAGAACTTTGGCGCACGTTCCAGGACACCGAGGTTCGAACTAGCAAACTTTTTCTTAGGGAGTTTTTTTTTTTTTTGGAACTCTAAGAATGTCTTAAGGCATTCTGAGACCATTGTTTATGTTTTTTATGGGATTCTGATTGTCTTAAGACATTTTGAAACGTCTTAGGAGAAAAAGGCTTGAGACACATCAGGTTGTCGTAAAAAAAGCCGTAATTGGCCTCTAAATTCAAAATGGCGACAGACAACATTGTTTTTAAGTAACTAATTGCAATGTATCCCCCCTTAAATTTTATAACATTTTTCATTGCAATATAACACATTTATCATGATACTTTGAATATTTGAAGAATCACAATGTTATGTTGTACGTTAAGCTTCGCCATTGTCATCGACAGCCATTTTCTGATTTAAGACAGTATTTTGTTGTTTTTTTGGGACCGCTGTTTTAAGACAAACATGAAAACAGGCCAAAAAAAAACTCGGTCAAAAAGCACACTGAGAAGTACCCGGGACCATTATTTTCGACCTCGGCGAAACTCCGAAACTAGAGTAAAGAGTGGTTTTGCAATTGTAGATTCAGTGCTGTTGTGGACGATAATGGGGCATTCGATATAGTGATCTCAAGAAAACACATTTTTCGGTACAAAATTGTTATTTGACCACAAAAATTGTGCGCCATAATTTATACTTGGGCCATTTGTTTGATGCACCCTTTCTAAAATAGGCCATAGGTCCAAGTCGTGCGCCGAGACTGACAAAATCGACATCAGTGTCATGTTCCTGTATAGGAACTATGACTCTTGCTACCATAGGAAGACAGCAGGGGTCATCTAGGACTAATCGCTGCGCACCATATATCGTTTTCCTTGTAGAAGCCAAGCCTCCACGGCAACTGGCTCTGTTGTCTGCTGGACTTGTTTGACCCACTGGCATTTCAAACAAAATAGTTCTCTGTTCTGTTTGCGTTTTGCTAGAACTTCACTAGAACCAGAACCCGAAATGTGACAACGACAGATCTGTTTCCAGTCACATGGCAAGAACAACGGTGGATCTAAAATGAGTAATGACTTAAAATTACTGATAAAACCCCGCGAAACGAAACACAATGCACAAAGGTTCTTTGAAAATTTAAATACCACCTAAAATTGTTCAGATATTTACTGATTTGTTAAATTCATTTGTATATGCTCATTTAGTGCCACTAATTTTCACACATAAATGTCTTCTGCCGGTGCTGTATGTAAATTAAAAGCCTGGAAAATAAACAGCCTTCCATTGTAGTTCTAGTTTTGGTTCAGTTGCTCACTTTTTGTATTCAGGTTTTCTACATTTTTTCGGAAGAGTTAAAATTTAGGAAACTGGTCGCTACTGTGTAAACATTATCAGCCCTGTATTTAGATAAGTCCTTTATTTGCTGACAATCTGAGGCTACTCATAATCAAAGGTCAGGACAAGCCTTTATGCTTTATGTTTCACCATATATTTATCCCCCATAATCACAGCAGTAGTGCTCCAACCAGATTATCACACTGATGTTTTTCAATTGAAAGATAATACCCGTATTGTTCAAACAAAAAATCTGCAGTTTGCGTTCTTGTTACTAATTTGTTCAACTCAAATTATATATTTAGCTTATGTTTTTTTTTTTCGTACTGCGGATTTGCTTAGGATAAGCTGAACTAATCCTGAGCAACTGCTTTGTATGAAAAGCCTACAGCCACGATTAGGTAATCCTAAGTGAAGCCGCAATATGAACGCTCATCGGATTTGCATAGCTTAAAATTTCCTATTTGGTAGTGACGTAACGCTGAAGAGTAACGTCTGTTCTGATACACACTGCTTAAGGTAATCCTGAGCAAATCCACAGTATGAAAAAGCATGGATTTAGAGTGGACAGAATTATGTGAATTCGCACCTATTGAAGAATTACTCCGAGTGCAGCTTAAGCAAATGATTTGAAAGAAATGCGAAATATTAAACCTTTTATGGTTCCTTCCATTTCTTCCCTGAAATTGGAGGGAAGAAAGTATTTCTTCCCTATGGGAAAAAACCCGGAAAAAAACATGGTTTTAACCGTCCATGGAAGAAACATGCCAACCCTGATTCGCGTAATGCCTAAAATCTTTTGCCATTTCACGAAATTACCTAAAAGTTGGGTTCTTTCACGAAATTACCTAAATTTTCGGTTTGCCATTACGTGAAATGGCAAGCTGTTATCTATAACAAGAGAAAATATCACAGGAATCAGAAAAAAACAGTAGTTTGAACTGTTTATTGATAAAATAGGATAATACAATCAATCCTGCGAGAATGTTTCACACAACACGATGAACGATATGAATATCACATCACCACATTGCAGAATTTCGTATCTGAAAATTAAAAAAGGGAAAATCTTTTAAGTTTTAACCTATATTTGAGACAAAAACATGAACAAAAACGCAGAATTTTAAAGACAGCTAGTATTTTTCTTATCTTTAAAACTCGAGTTAAGAGTAATATTAAAGCTGTTGTATCCCAATAACGTTATCCTTCAGTTCTATTTTAATAAACATTGAAATTTTCAAATATTATCCGAGTTATAATGACCAAAATTTATATTAATAATTTCATATTTGTTGAGAATATAATATTCACGCCTGCTTTTTGTGCCGGTGTTCAAGGCGCATGCTTTTAATTCCTTCACAGTCGAGTAATATTGGTCTTTTGGCATAAATACCGATTTGTGCTGTTCAAATACTAGGTACAGCTCCTGTTTGTATTTATCTTCATTTGATTCTCCCATTTTTAGGAATTTGATAAAAACGTCCCTATTGCAGGTAAATTGATATCAAAATATATCTTATCCGGAGGGCCAATATGGAGAAAGTTTCCTTATTATGACCCATCCATGAAAACGGCTAAATTCCAGAGTAAGTAAAAGCAGACGTTATAGGATGTTCGTATTACAGAGTAGGTTAACGGCAAATCGGTGACTAGTTCCTGAGCACATCATCTTAACCCAGTTCAGTGCGTTGTTCTAAAATTTTTCCTAATAGCAATTAAATCAATCAAAGAGGAACACAAACACTTGTGTGCATTACCATGAATTACAATTAATATGATCGCGTTGAAAGCTTGTGATCAGTTGTAATCAATTGTAATGTGTTAATTAAAGGAACAAACCAACTATGATGTATTAATTGTATTTGAAAACTGAAGTGCAATTATAAAAGATAAAAGACACAATATTTGTCACGATTATAAGTAATTTCGAGCAAAAAAAAGCTTATTTCACAATTTTACCTGATCTTGGTTTGCCAATTTGTGAAATAAAATGTAAGATTTTTAGGTAATTTCGTGAAATAACCTAACTTTTAGGTTATTTCGTGAAACGGCAAAAGATTTTAGGCATTACGCGAATTTACCCAACACGGTTTGCCATTTCTTGAAATGGTGGGTTTCGATCATATATATGCAACATATATATATATATATATATATATATATATATATATATATATATATATATATATATATATATATATATATATGCCTGTTCATATCGTCCCTCACTCTTATTCCAAATCCCGCTCTTCTTTCAAACAGGTGCGGGATTGCCCGCAATTTGACGACTTTGCAGAAACAGCCCCGTATGTGTGATCATTAACTTCAAACAAAAGAGAATGTTTTCTTGCGAGGGATGTTTCTCTGCTTGTCTCTTACGTGACAGAAAAGAAGAATTGCTTTTTTGTTAGGGCTCTTTTTTGGAAAAGCAGGATTGCTTTTTTGTTAGGGCTCTTTTTTGGACCCAACACCGGCTTTAATCGAAACACAGTCAAAACAGTTAAACATTAGAAACTCTAGTCGTATTGCAAAACAACATTGGCATAGCTTCTGAAAGGAAGTTGATTCTGTATGGTCAATTTTTTACATCATCCGCGAGTTATGCGTACTAATTTGTAACCAAATAAATTATTTTAACACTTAAATATTTTTGTAGTCTAATTGATTAGCCATGTGACACGTCAAGAACTTAACCGGAGGTTTGCTTGATACGTTCTTTCGTAACGAAAACTAGGTGCAGTCTCCACGGTAAAGGAAAGGTCTACAAAGGGTTAACAAATTCAAAATTAATATGGTCCTTTGCAGATTTGCAAAAATAATGAAGTAACTTGTGACAAATCAGAAAAAAATGAATTATTATCCGCCGTGTAACAGATGGGTATAGTTATGAGCTTGTCGGGCTGGTATCTGTCCGAAACTATAGGTCGGGTTGTTTTTATACACACGGACAGAGCACATATTGAAGGTGTGCAGTGTCGTATTTTCGTTCGGATTCATGAAAATCTGCCAAACCGACAGTATTTTAAAATTTGGTAAAATGAAAGTGTTGTCTTGGCTGTATCTCCAAAACTATTCATCTGATTTGGTAAAATTTCACAGGATTATCAAACAGATATTCAAATTGACAAAATAACTTGCCAAACATAAAATATTTGTCGAAATTTAGAAATGTAAACGTGTAAGAATTATTAAAAACATGATGAAAGTGGCAGGACATGTAGTATGACACTTTGCAGACCGACCTCAGCACTGATTTCATAAGTTATCCGCACTGCGGTCTGTCTGAGACCCTAGTTTAAAATAAGAATTCTGAAGCAAATAAGAAACCAGGTATATTTGGTACGCTGCCGATAATAAACTATTTCTGGAATAGATTACCTCTAATTCTAATATCACACAAATCAATAATGCTTCATTATTTTTTTCTTACAGAGTAAAAATAAGTTGAACAATGTAAATTCTTATGGTTTGCCGAAAGGAAAATGAAAATATTCGCGAACTTATTCATATTTGATTGTTTATTAAAGTGTTTTCAATACGCTGTCAAACTTATATTTTTTCATAATTATTCCTTTTTTCATTTTTTTCTATTTCTAAGGTAAGAAAATAGATTGTTTACATTGTTTGCAACCTAACATGACGAAACAATGAAAACCTTTCGATTTCATTGACATTCGATTTATCAGTAGTCTATATCTGCTTCCCTTTTCTACACAATTCTTATTTTAAATAAATGTCTTGTTTTTAGTAGCACAGGTGTACATTGGCCACATGTGCTATACCCATCGTGTGGAGCGTCTGTCCGTCCGTCTGTAAACTTTTTGGCCAGTCCATTTTGCAGTTTTTTATCGGTTCGCAATTTCGCAGAAGTATGGCCTACTTAGGGGGACAAATGTCCATTATGTCATTTGCACATTTCGCCAATTTTTCGGCGAGTCGATCACCACCTTTGTGAACAACCTGCTCCTACAAATTTTGCTGAATTTGCCCGAAATTTTGCATGAAGGTAGTTTGGGTCAGGGCTCGAAAAAGTATCAGAGCCTATTTTTTGGTTTTCGCCAATTTGGCAAATTGGCGATATTTTAGACAAAAATATATTTTCTTTATAGTTGTTGTATTCTCTTTGAAATTTTTAACACTGGTGCCTCCAGTGCGCATTAGTCGAATTGTGTCTTTTTGGGTATGTTTTTTTTATTTATTTATTTTTTTGGCGGCCAAATTTTGGGGCATTTTTCACTGTTTTAAACTTCGCGTTTTTAATGGATTTGAGTTGAAAGTTGCACGTGGATATATGCAAAATAGATTGTAACAGGGCAAGCCATTGGCTTAAAACAGTCACAGGGTGTATAACTGCCTGAAAAACAGGGTAGATAGCTTGAAGCAATCAAGATGGCCGTCGCCCATGTCGATGGAAAAGACTGTTCGCATGCCACGCACTGATGATGAGAGAAATGGTACTGATATTATACGAGGCAATATAATATAACATGATATCTATGTGTGTGCGCGTGTGTGATGTGTGAATTTGGGAGGTCCTTGAGAGGTCATTCAGGGTCACGGTTTGACTTAAATATCAATGTTAAATTCAATTAAATGGACACTTAATTGGTTATATGTAATATAGTTATATTATGAAATTACTAATGTATATGTGTGTTTGTGTGTGTATATATATGAATTTGGTGACCTTGAGAACTCATTCACGATCACGGCGTGGCTTAAAATATTAATGTCAAATTCAATCCCTGTTGTGTGCATTGACACTTGGTTATGTGTTATACATATACCTGCAGGGTTGAGATTTCGCGGTCGCCCGTGGCGACCAATTTTTGGCTCGGGCGACCAACTTTTTCGAGTAGGTCCCCCGAGTTTCGACTAAATTTTTTCAGAGTATTTTCTGGTAAATACTGTTGATTATTTTAAACATCATTTTGTTGTTGTTTTTTTCATGTGAGGCGGGCTAGACAAATTTTGCAAAAAATGCGCCGGGCGACTAACTTCTGTGCCGGGCGACTAAGTTTTTCAAGTTGGTCGCCCTCCGGACGACCAGAAAATTTTACCAAGTCTCAACCCTTTACCTGTATATAATTTCCTTTGATAATCTCCTCTATATATTATGATGATGAGAAAAATAATATTATTAACGATATTAATGCAGAGCTGCTTGGTCATCGTACTTCAAAGTAAACAAACAAATAAAATAAATAACGTAAATAAAACAAAAAATAATAATAATGCTTGTAAAAACAACAACAATAATAATGCATATATCTCCATTCCTTAAAGATATATATAGCTATAATTACACGAAAAAAAGTAATATCAGCTGCCGTGGCAGCTCATTGAAAACAATATGTAAAATCATAATCAGACAATGATAATAAAAATGATAATAATAAAATAAAAAATAATAATAACAGTAAAAATAATTAAAATACATTAGAACTACGTTGTTTTTCAGAATTAGACCGAATTCTTAATTATCTCCCTTGGAGGCAGATATGGAGATTTGATTATGCAAGAGAAGCGAAATTATGTTGACCTCAAGTGGCTCTTCTAGGCAACGGTTGGGCTTTGAATATTACATTCGCCATTTTCGTAGAGGTCGGTTTTGTAAACAGGGTTCCACCAAAGCTCGCAAACAGATTTCAATGAAACTTTTTTGGTGACTTTGAGTTATTATTCGAGGTCACGGATGGACTTGAATATTTACCCCCGACACTGTTGAAAGGGTAGGTCTTATGAACACGATTTTACTTGGAGCGGTGAACAGATTTTAATTAAACACAGTGTAACTGTTCATATGGATGACCTCCCGGGCTGAAAAGATTGTGGTGACCTCGTGATGTCATTCAGGGTCTCGATTTGAATTTTACAGCTGTTGTATGTATACATCTTATGGTTCTTTTTTTTTTTTTTTTTTTTTTTTTTTGCATTTGAACGTATTTTGAGTTTAAGCCATGGCCACAAGAAAGATGGCGGCCATAGTGTAAGAAGCATTGTGATTGGCTGGAAACAGTAACGTGATACATGGCTGTCAAACAATGGTGTGTCGATAGCTTATCGCAAATACACGTAGGAAGAAGTATTCAATATGGCTACGGCCCTGTAGATGGAAAAGAGCATGCAAGGCACAGCAAGAAAGAAATATTATGACAAATTAGATTCTTGGGATGAGCACTTGACTTGATTGAATATCATTTCTTTTGAGTTGATTATGAAAAGACGAGAAAAAAATATTATTAGCGATATATGTACTATTTGAAATCCAAACTCGAAGATTTTGTCCAGATAAGATCTCAGAAACATTGAGACCTAGATTTTTTTTAACTGTACTTAATACCAATATTTATATTGCAAGCGCTTATTGCTTATTATGTCTCCCCGACAAAGGGGAAGCATATAGGGCCGATTTCACAACTTTAGTCTAGACCTGGTTTGGAGCAAACTCAGTCTAGACTGCGGTTAAGACTGGGTTTCACAGCCTCGGTCCAGACCACGTTCATATGTGAACTTCTATGTATGTATAAACTGGAAAAAACCCTGTCTAGACTGGGTTTGAAACCTGGTTTCAGACCAGGTCTAGACTTAAGTTGTGAAATCGGCCCTTAGTGTTTGTAAGTTCTCTGTGTGTGTTTGTGTGTGTGTCAGTCTTGTGAACAAAATATCATGTACAATATATCTCGAGAACGAAAAATCGGATCGACTTCAAACTTGATCTGCTCATTCCTTACGTAGGTCGTACGGTTCTTTCAACTTTTCACGCATGTGACTTTGTAAGGGAAGGCTTATGGCGTCATTACGCAAAATATGCATATAATTTAGAAAAGATGTTATGTATAAAATATCTCGCTAATGGAATGTCGTATAGACCTCAAATTTGTTATGGATGTTCCTTGAAAGGCGTAAGACGTCATTGCGTTAAAATCTTATATGTATACATGAGAACAAATTATTCCAAGACAATTGATAAGAACCTCTTAGGAAATATGCGTGAACGTTTGTGGAAATTCTATGAAAATTCATGTGAATTCATATGCAATTCTGAGGAAGTAAAGATTTATTCTTCCAAGACAATTCATAAGAACTTCTTAGGAAATGTGTATGAACTTCTATTGAAGTTCTATGGAAATTCATGTGAAAGTCATATGAAATTATTAGGAAGAAGTACTTTCTTCTTCCTGTGCAATACATGAGAATTTCGTAGGAAATATGTACGAAATATGAAACTTCCATGGAAATTCATGTGAAATTCATTTCAAGTTCTTAGGAAGAAGGACTTTGTTCTTCTCAGGCAATTCATAAGAATTTCATAGGAAATGTGCATGAATTTCTATGGAAATTCATAGGAAGAAATATTTTTTTTCTTCCCAATTTCACTTTTGGAAGAGAAATGAAGTGAGCCTTGTGACCTTCAGTAATCTACAGACGTTTCCTTCAAGGTCATACATGTGAGAAATTAAAAGAGCAGAATGCAAAGTTAACTATTTTTCAGTTGTCAGTGTTCTCTTAGGATTTCGACTGGTTGGGTCGTCTTAGCCCCCAGTCGAGGTTTTAGGCCTCGGGTGGAGGTTGGCTATAGGTTTGTGCGTCTAACCATCCGCCCGTCCATCGCCGCCTGTTACACCCATCCTGGCCGCCAGGTTGGATTTTCACCCGCAATTTCCTGTCAACATGATAACACAAAAACTAACACTTGTTTCACTGAGGTATGCTGTTTAATGCCCATTTCCGGTTGGGGCTCTGCTCCGTACGATGGCTTGTTAGTCGTCTGCCAACGCTGCGCGTCCGTCTGTCCGTCCGACGGTCCGTCTGTCCTCCACTAATAGTGATAAGTTTGTACATGCCATATTTCAATAAGTTTTCAACGGATTCCGTTTCTTTCTTCCACAACAAAGAAAATAAATTGCAGCTGTACCACATGATGTCATTTGTTATTTTTGTAATAAATTAAAAATTTGCTAATTTGTTAATTTGTCATAAAATATTTTTACAGCTGTGGACCTGTCTACGCGCCATCTCTCAGCAATTATTGAACGGATTTTGTTTCGTTCTTCAACCAAGAAAGAGCATATATTGAAGCTTTCTGACGTGCTTTTATATTTAGTTTTTCTGGAAGATACATTAAAAACATGAAACAAAACAAAAAAAAAAAAAACATGTCCTAGCAAGTATTCAACAGATTATGTTTCTTTCTTCTAGTACAGCTATGAAGTTATATATTTTGTATGCCCTTTTATCTCTGAAACTACCCCTTCAATAGAAATAAACAATATTCTGGTACTGTAAAAATTGACGCCATGTCTGTTCTAACCACACGCCGCCTTATGCCAACAGCTAGGACATCACGACACCGTCAGAAAAAAAAGAAACAAAAAAGAAACAAACAAACAAGCAACTAAAACCTACAAAAGTTATAATGAGTACAGCAATGAAACTCTGGACCAGAAAAAAAGATAAGAGCTTTCACGTGCTACAGGGATTTCTCAAAAGCAAGAAAAAAATGCATCCCGTACATTATAAGTGGCTGCAGTCAATTCTGTCCGATCTTCCAATTGGTGTTGATCATTCCGGGAGAGCAGCGGCGTTAAGACGAAACCGTTTGGTACATCATCATATGGCAGAATACGTGGTTTTAATTTAAAAAAAAACATGTAATAATGTTGTTGTCTATAATGTTGTTGAAGTTTCTCTGTGATAATATGGGATAATACCGGGCAGCGAATTAAGAAGACCCATTCAAAGTGATTCGAAACAATTGAAAATGTTGTTTCGCTCTTGAGCTAAGCTTGCATTTAATATTGAAATCGACAAATTTCATTTAAACAATGTTGACTTCAATATGTACGGTCATATATTCAAGATAAGACGCTGTTTTGTACAAAATAATCAATTTTGGAAACAAAGATTTGAAAATTTCGATCAATCCATTACATCGACGGCGTCCTTAGTTACAAAATAGTGCCATTGAAACCATCCGATTTCGAGGACTGATAACACTTTAAAGGATTTCTGGAATTTGTTGGAAGTAGTTCTTAACAGCTGAGAAGATTGATAATAGAGTATAAATCCCCATAATGACAGGAGGAAGGCTTTGCTGTACCCTGTGACTGCGGTATTTGAACGGTCCTCAATCTTGCTGTGTTACAGTTATTCAGAAGACTGTGCTGCAAGAAGCCTCCGCCGCCAAGACCCGAATTTTCGCCAGTATGCATTGGATTAACAGGTAAATATGTGTTACAAGTCATACTAGTTTCCCCGCCCAGGGCACAAGGCTGGTTCGGCAGGATTTAAGGTGTTTCCGCCTCGATACTGAGCTTAAAAGATATCTGGA
Source organism: Protula sp. h YS-2021 (assembly GCA_949752745.1). Taxonomy (NCBI): domain Eukaryota; kingdom Metazoa; phylum Annelida; class Polychaeta; order Sabellida; family Serpulidae; genus Protula; species Protula sp. h YS-2021. The sequence continues at coordinate 59,016,123 of OX457024.1, forward strand.
AAGTCTCAGGTATTCACAGGAGGAGCTTCTAATTCTAGGCAAAATTATTTGTGGTAAAGATACAGACGTCGTCGAGGGTTTGTTCTGGTTGCTGCCAGCCTGCCTGTAAAACGACACCCAGTAGTCTTACTTCCCACGACACTCGGGGGCCATGAAGTTTCGGACTGGTTGACACAAGGCAGTTGTGCCGCTTTTATGGTGTTTGCCATGGTCCCCGCCATCGTGCCTTCATGTTGCTCATCGTAATTATGCTGCCATCACAAGCCCTCCAGCTGCAGGTCACACAACCATTTGTCAGTCACTCCTTCAGCAAATATTTTATAATTAGACTACCCACAAACAATAGCATTCGTTATGGTGTATCTGCGCATGCTACTCAACTGGTTTCCTAGTATTCCTCGGGAAAATGTTTACTGTTTACTGGCCTCGCTCCCCTCCCCCCCCCCCCCCCCCCCATCCTGTCAACCATGCTCGGCATGGCGTGCAGAACGAAAATGATTCCTTCAGTACTGGTCTTTAGGTTTTTCTGGAGACGCAAAAGTCAACTTAATATTCCAGATGTAACAGCTTCTGATAAACAGTTCATTTGTAAATAAAAGGTCTGTAAAGTACGCTCACCATAACGAGGGTGGGAGTTGGCTCGGTGCATACGCCAGTTGCTGACGTCACGAGGCAGAGTGGGCTAAAACAACGTTACATTTATGTGGACGTACTTTATGGAGGGCCCCTAAGAGCTGGTTCCTGGAAGCACGTGGCAGACAAGTTAATCTGAATACACAAGTGCAGAGCCCGTTTTACGACCTATCCTTGTGTGGGTTCGCCTGAATTCTAATTTCGTCTGTCGTAAATAGAAGAAAAAACTTTATTTTCACGCGTATTGAGGTGTTATTGACAACTTTTAATTTTTACGTAGTTCTTGAGTGTTTGCATTTGCAGAATTGCTCATTATTCTTGGTGTGGCGGGGTTGTTTCCTGGAATCACCCCTTGTGGGAGAAAAAAAACTAAAATAGGAATAAAGCAACAACAACAAAAAATGGCATACCTGCGATGGCACTTAAGATTGTCTTAAAATTAGCGCAAATAACGGACAGTCCTTGCTAAACAGCAGTAGCCGTGGTACAGAAACATGCGGGTAAAAGAACACTGATGCTGATCTGTTGTCTTTTTAAGGCGCTGGTAAGACGACAATATTGACGCTGATCTGTGGTCAAAGTATAGACGACATCAAACCAACGACTGGCTTTGAAATCAAGGCAGCACAGTTCAAGAAATTTATCCTGAATGTAAAGGAAATTGGAGGTAAAATTGCGTGTAGTGTAACAATAAAACGAGTGGGAAGCTGCCGGTAGTCATTTAGTGGTTATAACGCATATAATAGGAAAGAAACGATTTGCACATTACATCCGTGATGAGTATACCCAATACGATTTTGTCTGCCAATAAAAACAACCGTCTTTCTTCTTCTGTGATGACAGGAATTTGATGTAACTTAGTTTTCAACATTACATTCTTTTATGTTCTGTTTTCTACATGTTTTAAAAAGGCCTAACTGGTTCCTACTGTTCTGTAAATTATCACGAGCCAAAATACATTTTTGAACTGCAAACGTCTGCAGATTTGGGGCTAAATTAATCCTTAGGACTGTACTGTGTGTTTGTGTCTTTGTTTAGTTTTTTTATTTTTTATTTATTTTTTTATTATTATTTTTTTTTTGTTGATTTATTTTTTTTATTTTTAATCTTTAGCGAAAAGAAAAGATGAGCACTATGTATACCCAAGTATACATAAGTACACATAAGTACTGGTAAAGAACATTTGCGCAACCTGGTGGCGAAATTTCCACTTGAGAACACGAAAAATACGTTCCTGAACGCTTAAAATTCAGAATTCTGTAAAAATCTTTGTTGAAAGTCATGCCAAATTGCCAGTTGCATCTTAACGCAACAGTTTTTGACATGTTTTATCCCAGTAAACATTCTGACGCCGAGAAAACATCGATTATATAAGGTTGCGTCAGTGACCAGGCCAAATTGCAACATTGAATCTGGTTGTAAGTTGTTTGTGATTGGTCGCGACCATAGTCTAGAGCTCCGTCTTTGACACAACACTTAATAGACGTTGGATAAACTACGATGGGTAGACGTTGAATATTCCTACAAAAACCACTTCCGCAACATTAAAATCTGATTGTAATTTGGTTGTGAGCACATGAGTGACCACAGATCCACGCCTACTCAACGATTTTAAGATCCAATTAACATACGTTGGGTAAAAGACTTCAGCCGCGACGTTAAGTTGCCGAAAACCTAACTTTTTCTGATACTCCAAATTGACGTAAATCAGGAGTAAAGTGTGGAATATTCCCACGCGTGCCGTTTTTTACCGCCTACTTTCGAAATATATTCATGAAACTTGACTTCACGCATATATGATGATCAAAAGGGAACTTTGACGGAGCGATGACCACTATTCTTTATGGTTGTCACTGTCTATGTGTCTCTCTGCCGACGTCTAAATAAGTAGACGTTGTGAAGTTGCTGGGCGGAACCCCCCCCCCCCTCCCCTCCCTCCCCACCTCCCGCATCTTATTTAGGCAACCAAAGAAAAAAGACTACAGAAAAAAAAAACACCAAAAAAAAAAAAAATTGGTTGCAAATTCCTCCCCATCCCCAAGATATTTCGCTGTTCGTGATATGGCCGGTGGTCTTTTGCCCTGTGGTCATGTGATGGCTGGTGTTTTAGCCGGCGGGCATCTGGTATGGACGGCATTTTGCCATACCCGAGTTTTTGCCATATAGACTTCCATACTCATCGAAAACCCGACGTTGGTGAATCATTGAAATGTTTTCTGGGGTGAGCAAATTATAATAACGCCACACCATCAATGTGACGTTTTATCGTAACAATTCTGTCTCAAATAGAGGAATCATTCTTCGCATGTTGTTTATTTATTAATTTATTATTTTTTTAGCGAGTTAAGGAAACCCAAAATGACATTTATGATGTGAAAACAGCCTTATAGCGAATGTTGAGGTATCTCCGATACGTGCGACATAAGCATCCCCGCTGAGATACCCTTGTTCAGTCTAACGGTAAAGATACAGCACATAGCGCCTTGGCGCCATATTTGCTCACTCTGTGTCGGTAGCGAGGAGATCACTAGTTTGTACTGTTCACTTGTATGACAGCGCGTGCCCGCCTTATAATGGGCTTCAGAGGCAAAAGTTTAATGTCCATTTTTGCATATAAAATGTGAATTTCTAAACAAAACATTTGCGGTGGCTCAACTACACATGCTACAGTATGTCTCTGCCAAATTTGGTGGTTCTAACCCTAAGCGTCTCAGAGGAGACGTGACAAGATTATGGCGAAAAAAGGACTCGTACGAATTCAGTAAACTGTTGGGATTAAAAATCCCCAAATGTTGTAAAAGGTAAAGCTAGAGAAAGTAAAAAAAATGCTGAAATTGATTTGCTAAAGAAAGGGACTCTTTTGTTTCACGCACGCAGAATAGAAGGGTGTGGTTGTTAAACGACACGGGTGTGGGGAGGGGATGGTCCTGGGGGCGTCGAAATTTTGTTATTTTGTGAACTGAATTTATGATGGCGCATGTCATGTGAGCTTGTTTTGGTAAATAATAGGTTTCATCATGGTGCAGTTTTAGGCCGGCGATCGAAGTGTAGTTTTATGCCGGCCATCATGGTGCAGTTTAATGCCGACCATCATGGTGCAGTTTTATGCCGGCCATCATGGTGCAGTTTTAGGCCGGCCATCATGGTGCAGTTTTATGCCGATCATCATGGTGCAGTTTTATGCCGACCATCATGGTGCAGTTTTTATGCCGACCATCATGGTGCAGTTTTATGCCGATAATCATGGTGCAGTTTAATGCCGGCCATCATGGTGCAGTTTTATGCCGATCATCATGGTGCAGTTTTATGCCGGCCATCATGGTGCAGTTTTATACCGATCATCATGGTGCAGTTTTATGCCGGCCATCATGGTGCAGTTTTATGCAGATCATCATGGTGCAGTTTTAGGCCGACCATCATAGTGCAGTTTTATGCCGGCCATCATGATGCAGTTTTATGCCGATCATCATGGTGCAGTTTTATCCCGGCCATCATGGTGCAGTTTTATGCCGATCATCATGGTGCAGTTTTATGCCGTCCATCATGGTGCAGTTTTATGCCGATCATCATGGTGCAGTTTTATGCCGACCATCATGGTGCAGTTTTATGCCGATCATCATGGTGCAGTTTTACGCCGGCCATCATGGTGCAGTTTCATGCCGACCATCATGGTGCAGTTTTAGGCCGACCATCATGGTGCAGTTTTATGCCGATCATCATGGTGCAGTTTTATGCCGGCCATCATGGTGCAGTTTTATGCCGATCATCATGGTGCAGTTTTATGCCGCCCCACGGTGCAGTTTTATGTCGACCATCATGGTGCAGTTTTACGCCGACCATCATGGTGCAGTTTTATGCCGATCATCATGGTGCAGTTTTATGCCGACTATCATGGTGCAGTTTTATGCCGACCATCATGGTGCAGTTTTATGCCGATCATCATGGTGCAGTTTTATGCCGGCCATCATGGTGCAGTTTTATGCCGATCATCATGGTGCAGTTTTATGCCGGCTATCATGGTGCAGTTTTATGCCGGCTATCATGGTGCAGTTTTATGCCGATCATCATGGTGCAGTTTTATGCCGGCCATCATGGTGCAGTTTTATGCCGATCATCATGGTGCAGTTTAATGCCGGCCATCATGGTGCAGTTTTATCCCGGCCATCATGGTGCAGTTTTATCCCGGCCATCATGGTGCATTTTTATGTCGGCCATTATGGTGGAGTTTTACGCCGACCATGATGGTGCAGTTTTAGGCCGACCATCATGGTGCAGTTTTATGCCGGCTATCATGGTGCAGTTTTATGCCGATCATCATGGTGCAGTTTTATGCCGGCCATCATGGTGCAGTTTTAGGCCGACCATCATGGTGCAGTTTTATGCCGGCCATCATGGTGCAGTTTTATGCCGGCTATCATGGTGCAGTTTTATGCCGATCATCATGGTGCAGTTTTATGCCGGCCATCATGGTGCAGTTTTAGGCCGACCATCATGGTGCAGTTTTATGCCGGCCATCATGGTGCAGTTTTATGCCGGCCATCGAGGCTGGCAAGGGTCAGACTTACGCCGCCCCGACCGATTTTATGGCGGGCGTTGGCAGACTTATGCACAGTTTTCGCATTCCCTAATATGTGTTTTTATGGATGCATAAAGGTTTGCTTGAGAATGCTTTACATTTCTGCGGTCACATCCGGCAGACAGAAAAGGGACTTATTGGAATACTGGGCAGAAATCAAAAGTAAAGTCATTCACATGGGTGGCTCGTTGTGGAACGGGGGTGAAGGCTGGGCAGGGGGTGGTGGCAGAAATTCAGATGTCTAAGATTAAATTTATTCGGTCAGTTTAAATGCATGTGGTGTGAATTCATGATGCACTTGTTGTCAGGGGTAACAGTTTCATTAGCTGTGTGCGAAACACGAGTTGTTTTGTGGGACACGTTGAGATTGCAGTGGCAAATTAATTAATGGCTTTTGCGTCAGCGATGCCCATATTTACCCACAGTTCTTCTGGAGTATTCGTGCTCATTTTTCTCTCTAGAAATAAAAGTGGAAACGTAAATTTGCTTGAAAACAAAAAGGAACTTTATAGCCACGGTGGTCTTTGGCCACATGGACTATGCCTGTAGTGTGGGCTCTGTCGTCTGGTCGTAAACTTTTATTTTTTGCTACTCTTCTTTCAGTTTTCATTGAATTTCAGTAAAATTTTGTGGAAATATGGCCCACTTACAGGGACAAATATCCGTTGTTATATTTTAGCAATTCATTTTTACAATATTTCAATTGCAATTTAATGTTTTCTAATTTTCGTCAGTTTGGCGACCTTTTTTCTAAATTTACATAGAAAGTATACAAACAAATTATCAATATGTGCATACCGGAATTCAGTGAAGCGTTTAGGAACACAGAAGTCACATGCAACAATGTAATCAACAGGGGTATGTACTAGAGGAGGGAAGGGCTATGGAGGCTCCCAGCAGGCTGCCCGGAGAAGATTGTCATGATAATACGTGCGGCCGTGATGACGTGATGCAAAGAGTAAGAGAAAGCAGTGATTCTCAGCCCCATTCTAAATCAGCAGTGGTACGAAACAAGGCTGTGTCTTCGCTCTCACGCCTTTTGGTATTCTGTTCTAATTGATGCTTAAATATGCATTCCGCCACCTTGACAAAGGTATGTGTGTGAAAGTGCGCTTTGAGTGCAGCGTCTTCAGCCTACGTAGATTTGCCGCACATACAGAAGTAGTTGACACTCTGATCCGTGCCGAGGACTGGGCCTTGTATGCTCACAGCCTTGAAAACCTACTGATCATTACAGATAGACTTGCTGATGCAATAAAGAAATTCGACCTTAGGGTGAGCCTGAAAAAGTGAAATACTGTATCAGCCTAACACTGGTGATATACACATTGAACCTATCTTATATATTGGAAACACGAAGCTGCTGTTTGTGAAGAATTTTTGTTATCACCAGTTATAGTCTCGTTCACACACTCTGACTTTATTAATATTAGCCCAGTTGTTTGTGAGTACAACAATACTATGTGTTCCATTTTAGAGTCTCACACCCTTTTAAAAAACGCGTCAAACAAAGCCGTCACATAGTACTCAAATTGTGTGTTTTAGTTCTCGATTTATCTGCTGGGATAAATACGTGCGACATTAAAGTGCTTATCGATCGATCGCACCGTTTAAATGGGATTACAGGATCCTGACATGGAGACGGTCCAGTTTGACTAACCTATCCCAGTTGTAGTGGTAGATGGCCATTTTACAGAGCCATTAGTTCTATATTATGAAATTTCATAGGATTACAAAAACGGCCCACAGTTTTACAAGCGTTACACGAAATGAAACCACTCGGTGAAAATTATTGCACAGACCATTAGGCGGTAATTTTTTGCAGAGGTCAGCCAGATGGCTAAGTCGGCAGCTGTTAAGTCGTTGTCAAAACCGAGCTCGCATGTGCCATCTCGGAACTGGGTGCATGGATGTGTGTAAACAAACTGAAGGTGACTGAGGATAAGACAGAGCACCCTGTACTTCAGGGTAAAGCAATCGTAGAAATATGATTTTAGATCCTCTACTTATTGGAAACAGCAACATTGTGCCAATGAAATGGGCCAGTAAAATCTAGGCATGCTTTTAGATGATGGACTATCATTTGAGGTACACATTCTTAAAAGTTTCCCAAGTTTCCTATTACTTTATTGTGCCATTTGGAAGATTTTATTGATCAAAACAACGCAAAAACCTTTGTACATTCATTGGTGATTTCGAAACTTGGCTTGCAGTGGCGTACTTCTTGTTGTGCCCCAGTGACTAATTCTGAAGCCCAAACTGGTCATGGACGCAGCAGCCAGAGGGACAACCTTGACAGCAAGAACCGAGCACATGACCTCAGCTCCAAAACCCGTGCATTAGCTGCCTGTTTCCTGCTGAATCGACGACAGGATCGCTGTCCTTGTGTCCAAGTTTCCAAGTGGAAACTCCCCATCATATTTATACCACCTACTTCATCGTTCTTTCCTATCAAGAACTCTCCGGTCTAATCAGAGAAACCTTCTAGTCGTGCCATAAGTTAACCAAAAGACGCACGAGGATAGATCCTTCACTGCCTATACACCTAAACTCTGGTACTCTGATGTGAGAGGCTGTGCAACACTAAGTGGTTTTAAACTAAATTGAAAACGCATTTTGAGCATATGGAAGGTAACTTTTTGTGCTAATATCAGTATTAATGACATTTCTGGTACTACTTAATTTTTTAGGACAAACACTTACGAAATTAACTAATCTATGCAGTTCATGTTAAACTTTGTCTTATATACATATGTAGTATATTATGCATTGCACCGCTATACTAAAGCCATTTGACAGCTAACATAGCGTAATATGAAATGGTGGGAATAATAATAATAATAATAATAGAAATTTTGTTACATTTGCCGGAAATTTTTTCATTAAGGTAGTCTGGGTTACGGGTAAAAAATACTTTTTTCGAGTTTTGATTTTCGTCAGTTTTTCGCGAATTTCCAAAGTTCTCCAAATTTTATCCTAAAGTATATTTTCTCCACAAGTGTTGTAAATTCCACGAAATGTTGAAAACTGATGGCTCCGGTCGAATTGTGTCATTTTTTGGCCGTGCACCAAGTTTCGACGCTTTTGTGGCAATATATGAGGATTGATAGATGTGGATTGATTTGACAATTGCACGCAGTTTTATGTAAATTAGATTGTAATAAGGCATGGTGTTGGCTGACAATAGTCCCGTGGTACGTGGCTGCTAGAAAAGAACAGTATTTTGAGCTTAAAACGACAGGATGATTGCAAGAAAGAAACATTAACGTTAAAATCTTTTTACTGTCTTGATTCCACAAGCCCGTGTGCGACCCATCGTATGGCAACGATGCCGATGTTATGGGTCTTTGTATTTATGTTATGTAGTTTGCTTAAGCATAATTGCATAGTCATCGAAGTTCAAACAAAACTAAGCCGATTTCGCTACCGGGTATTCCGCATAGATCTGTAGATCTGTGTTAAAAGTAATGTCCACGACGTCATTTGCTTAAAAAAGCCCGAAGCACAGGTTTTGGCACGCCGTGTCACAGTAGACACACTGACGTCGATATAAAGTCGATTTCTGGTATACGACGTCGACCCTACCAAACCGCACCATTACATCTTCGTGCACTTTGGTTGTGATTGGGCGTTGCCATAAATCAACGTCAATCAACATCTATGACAAAATATTGGATGGACGTTGGCTAAGCAAAATTGTTTAGATGTTGATTTTAGTCGTAACCAGAACACTACTTTCTCCGTCTAATCAGCGTCATTGATGGAACATTAATAGATGTCGGAATATCTGCGTCAAATGGACGTCGAAAACTCATACACATAAATTCAGGAGATATGCGTTTTTCGACTTTCATGTGATTATACGTCCAACACTCGGTATCTGTCTAACAGCGTCACCTAGACGGTTCGGTTTTCGTAATCAATCTGACGTAGATACTACGTCAAACGGTATTGGAACATGGCAGTGTTTACTGGTGTTATTAAATTACTATGACGTCAAAAGCATTAATGTGACGTCATGGCGCAGTAGTCTTGTAACAAACGGGCGGTTACCTCTTCGCAGGGTTTAATCTTCTAGCGAACCGTTTTGTCCAGCTCAGTCAAAAACCCGAAAATGGTAAAATGAAAAGAAAAAAAAACAAGAGAAAAGAAGTGCCGAACTTCTAATTTTGAAATAAATCTCCTTTAGAAAATAACAAAGGACATACTAGCTGGTTAACTAGAAATTTTTAATTAACAGGCACTTAAATTGTTAATACAACTTAATACTATTTTTGCAGATCAAAACCAACTGGTTTGCATTCATGTTAACTACCCTTGCCACTGAGGAGTATATTGTAAATTGGCAATCTAAAATCACAATACCATGTACTGCCAAATAGCGTAAGCATCATGACAAAGGATACTGTTATTGATATTGTGCCAGCCATTATTACAGCTATCGCATACTGAATGTGTACTACCAGAACCCGAGGATTTTGTGGTACTGTAGATTAGAGGAAGGATGGGTGGGGGAGAACATTAGAAGTGTCAGAATAATATAAAAAGATATAAAGTGACGTCATAAAAGGAGGTCATCAAATAACTGAAAAAGTAGTGTAATAACATATTTTACTACGAAGCTGTAAACTGTTTTTGAGATATGTAGCTTTAAAAACTTCATAATGTCTTAAGATGTCAAAGGCCAAAAATTGATTGAAAGAAGATCCCATGGTCAACTATAAGTGTGCTAAATTGAAACCGTTTTCGAGGTATTTCACTTCATAAGACTCTGATGATGTCACAAGTCAACAATTTTCACGTCGGCCCTCTTCCCAAAGTCCATTCTATGTATGCCAAATTTTATTTTCCTAGCCCTAGTCCTTTCGGAACAGATGTGTGGAGACGAAAAAAAGCTACAGAGAAAACGAAAAAGAAAAATTCGTAATTTCTATTAAAACAATAACTCCTTGGGACTGAACCAAGTGTAAATTAACTGTGTTATATGCACTCAGCCTATACAGTCTAGACTGGCTAAGCGCATTAGCATCAAGTTTTGTGTGCGTTTCCACACATTGTAGTGTGTATAGTGCACCTTCACGTCAACATAAATAAAATGAAAGCGACTAATGCATTTTTCGCTTGGAGTGAATAGACCACACACTGCGTAAGCCAGTCACAAACATCACGAGACAAGCCCTCGAGTGGAACACATGGGGACGTGCCCTGGTCGCAGATACCAAGAGTATGGGTCGCACATGGGGGCAGCTGTAGTCTTGCCTATACCCCGGGGATGAGGCGATGATTGATGAATGCATTTTTGCATCTTATTCAGCTATGATGTTGGTGTTGACATGAACACAAATTATAACTTACAGCTTAACGTTGAGGAAACACAACATATTTAGTAACAATTTATTAATTAAGTTTTTACCAACTGTGTAGAGTGACAGTTCGTGTCTTCCTACTCTGACCGTCTTCCTACTCTGATTTTTACACAGCTCTGTGGTCCCTATTGCCGTTTTTTTTCGGTCTTTTTTTCGTTTATAATTCTACAGTCTTAGGTCAACTGAACTGTTACCGATGAGCGTAAAGAGAACCTCGGGACGGTCACGAGGCCTGGTTCACTGAAGCTGTTCGTTGGTCATCTCAGGGGCCCTGAATGTGCCCATTCGTCCCTTCCGCAGGTGCGCAAAATCTGCTCATTGGTCACTCCATCACGACTGTCACGTGAGCGGTGTCGCTGAAATTGTTCATGAAATTGTTCATTGGTAACCTGACTTCCATACGACTGTCACCATCATTGGTAACCTCCATACAACACAACTGTGACGTCACCAGGTGCTCATTGGTCGCCTCCATCACGACTGTGAGCTCATTATGTCTCCTGTCAGATTTTGTCACGAGTAGAACTAATGAGTACGGCATATGACACCATTACGTAAAATATGGATATATCTTGAATAAGATATTGTGTGCAAAATATAACGAAAACGGAAAGACGTATAGACTTCAAATATTGTATGAGTATTCCTTGGGTCAATCTGGCGCCTCTGTCAACTTTTTAAGTCATTTGGCGAAATGAATAACGTGTATGACGTCATTAAAAAATCTTGCGTGGTATATTTTTCTTTTGCTGAACCCCGCAACACCCCTTGTGGGTTCTTTGGTTGATGACTATCGTGAGTAAAATTGTGTTGTTATTACTATGCTGCGGATTACAGTGTTTTCCAGAAAAAATATTGATCATGCCTACATTTTTGAGTCATTGGAGTGACAGCGTAGGCCAGGCCATCGGTCAAGGCTGCATAACTCTTACACTGTCTTTTGCCTTATCATAATGAATTCTTTACAAAAGTAAGAAATTAAATAGGTCGCAATTAAAAGTATAGGATATCTCCGTGTACACTGATGTTTTATGTGCACTGGCCATTCTAGCTGGTAATCCCCTCGGGTGCACTGAATGCGCGGAGGGTGCCCATTGGTCCTCTCCACGACTGTCACGCCACCAGGTGTGCCGAAGGTGCTCATTGGTCGTCTCAGGTGCACTGAATGTGCTCGTTCTTCACCTCTGGGGGTGCGCTGAAGGTGCTGATTGGTCACCTCCATGACGACTGTCACGTGACCAGGTACGCAGAAGGTGTTTATTGGTCACCTGTAGTACGATTGTCACGTGATCAGAAACGTTGAAGGTGATCATTAATCACCCCAGGCGCACTCGTATGCTCGTTCGTCGCCGCCGCAGGCCCCCCCCCCCCCCCCCGTGGGTTGGGGGAATTTGCTTTCTGTTCCATACATGCCGTAGGAGGCGACTAATAGGAATTCCTTTCTTTTTAACTCTTCTTTTACTATTTCTTCATTCTTCCTTCTTTTTCCCCCCACTTGTTCCTTTAGCAAGTGCGTCCCAATATGGCCATCATATGTGCTGAATGGGACGTTAAACATCAAGGAAATAGTCAAACCTCCACGGGCGCGTTGAAGGTGTTCATTAGTAGCCTACATTTTATAACATCTGTATTTTAATAAAAGTAAATATAGGAACAAAAACTATAACACTGTAAAGATGGTAATAACAGTAATGTAACGATAATAATATCATTGAAAAATAAATGTATATTATAACACGTACCGAATGACAGTGCATAGTACGGGGGAGTATCTGACAGTTAAAACAGTGTATTCTTGCTCTGTTTGGCTATCCAAGGCATGATTATGTATGGTTGTGCTTTATAAGCGATCGACCATAGGGCTGGCGTACTTTGGATTCGGACACTTGTGGACGGCCATTGAACTCACCGCTCAGCGGTTCGTTCACAAACCTTCCAGACGTGTCCGAATCCGATACAAAGCACCCAGCCCCATGATCTATCCCCACAGTAAAAATATATACAAAAATAAAAATATGATAACATTGAGTAATAACGAAGAGAGCTGGCATTGGGTGTTAATGGATAACAAATTATAACCCCTGTCAGGGAAATGGGCGATGGGAACAGGCAGAGTTTATGTTTTTTCATGCAACCACCGATAAACTCTTCAGAAAGGCCTTGTGCATAGTCTTTTCCCAAATATTTGCGGAAACCTTAGTTCAAACTTTCAGTTTAAAAAAAAGAGGACTGATATTTTTAGAGTATCAGACTTCGAATATACATGTACCTCCAATGAATGGATAGTCGGACAAGTTATAACTGCAGCTGCGCGTTTCACTAGTTCTGTTTTCAAACTTCACGTGTCCGCCACAGAGACCCTAATGCGATGCTTAACGAGTTACCAGCCACTTAATCAAGGTATACTTGTGAAGCCTATTCATCTAATAAAACTGATTTAAGATTTTTTGTTAAAAAATAAATAAATAAATAAAACTCTATAAATAAAATTAAAGAAATAACAGTGACCCATATTTTTTTACGTCACGGAGCGCGTTTTATGTTGTTCTTTTTGTGTTTAATCGAGAGAAATGGGAAGCAATCAGACCTGAATGACAGAGTATCATTATTCGATTGGAGCAAGTTGAAAGCTAAGGCCACCTTGGTGCACTTAACAAGTCCCTGCAACAAAAAAATGTGGATTGATTTTTTTGTCTAATAGTTACTTGTCCCGATATCAGTTTGGTGGGAGGAGCTGAAAAATCGGGCAGTTCCTCTGACACCACTGTAACCTATCAATCTTTCCTGTATTGAAGTATATTACTTATTCCCAGGTGATTACGTCACATGTTTCAGAAGTGTCGTCGAATATTTTCTTCTTCTTCTTCTTCTTCTTCTTCTTCTTCTTCTTCTTCTTCTTCTTGACCAAAAACCAAAGTTCCTTACAAAAAAATTTGCTGCTTGGGAAACGTTCTAAAATGGTGGTGGAAAAAAATCAGTAAAATATGAACTCCAGGAAAATGGTCTTACTGTCGTGAAATTTTAAGGAAAGGTAGCAGGCAACATTACCTTACTTTCTGCTACTTTTTTGTGAATATTGGGCGAACAACCAAAACATTTCAGTAAAATCTTAGCGAACTCCAGGAAAGTAGCCTCATTGCATTGTAATTTTAAGTAACAATGGCAGACACTACTATCCAACTGGCTATTACTGTCTACCAGCTTTAGATAAAGATAGCCATCATTGGTACTTACCTGGCTATTACTTTTTTTCGAAATTAAGACGGAAATGTTGGCGAAAACCTAATTTCTTACTAAATTCATAACTAACACCAGTTGACTATTACTGTTTTTCGTAATTTGGAAAAATTGACGGAAATGTTGGCGAAAACCCAATTTCTTACTAAATTCATAACTAACACCAGTTGTATAATCTTACCTTCTTAAAATTTTAAATTAGGGAAGCGGATATTGGAACCTACTTTGGTATTATTATGTCTCCCCGACCAAGCGGAGACATATAGTGTTTGTACGTTTTGTGTGTCTGTGTGTGTGTCAGTGTTGTGAACAAAATGCTGTGTGCAAGATATCTCGAGAACGAAAGGTCGGATCCACTTCAAACTTGATCGATTTATTCCTTCGTTGGGTTGGACAGTTCTGTCAATTTTTGACGCATGTCAAGGGGAGGTGTATGACGTCATTACGTAAAAATATTGTGTGCGAAGTCTCTCAGCCACTGATCATCGGAGAAAGTTTAAACTTGGTGGGATTGTTGCTTGGTAGGTCCGAAAGATTCTGTAAAATATGTTGGCGAGTAGAAAGAACAATGCGGCGTATGACGTCTTCACGTAAAATATGTATATATTGTAAACAAGATCTTGTGTGCAAAATATCTCATAAGGGAAAGTCGTATCGATTTCAAATTTTATAGGGATATTCCTTTTGTCAGTCAGACGATTCTTTCAACTTTTCACGCATTTCACTTGATTAGGGCAGGTGTATGACGTCATTACGTAAAAATTTTGTGTGCTAAATTTCTCAGCCGCTGAACATCGGACAAAAATTGAAATTTGGTGGGATTGCTGCTTGGTAGGTCCGAAAGAGTCTGTAAAATCTGTTCGTGAGTAGAACGAACGAATGCAGCGTATGACGTCATCACGTAACAGTCGGATCGATGTTAAACTTGGTGTAGTTACTCCCCGCGTAAGTCGCAGGGTTTTGGTTAAACATTATTAAACTCGTATAGAAAATCAAGAAAGGTGCATAATGTCAACACCCTCCCCCTCCGCCTCTCCATTTTTGGCCCCTTTTTTAACTAAGCATAGTGGTTAACTACGCTGGGGATATCGGCGTTTTCCAGAAGATTCTCGAGTGTTCCTGTATTCTTTAGAATGCTTCATTCTACAGTCGTACCTACATTAGATTGCTGGGGTTGGGGGTGGGATGGAGGGGGTGTGGAGGAAAATGGTTAGCAAAAAAAAAAAAAATCCAGACCACCTTCAAGACCTGGGTAAAAAGATGTAAAGTAAGACCCGCTTGTCGTGACCCCTTCCAGATTCGGGTAAAAAAAGGTACGGCGAAAACTACCTGTCTTGACCAACTCCCAAACCTGGATAAAAATGTAACGTACAGTAAAACTACTGTAGTGACCAACTTCAAACCTGGATAAGAAATCCTACAGTAAGGCCTGTTTTAGCGACCACCTTCCAGACTCGGACAGAAAAGACGTGCAGTAATGTCTGTTTTAGTGAACACCATATGTTTTGTTTATTTTGAATTTTTTTCAATGAATTATGATTATGTTTGCAGACATGAATATTTTATTTCCGTAATTAAAAAAAGGATTTTTTTTGGGGGGAGGGGGCTGGAATTATGGGTTTAGTCGGGGAGACATTTGTTTTTGTTTACAAAAACAAGAAACTAAATAGGTATCGATTGAAAGTGTGTAATATAAGCCTGCACTCTTATGTTTTGTGTGCACTGGCCGCTCTAATTCTCTCTCTCTCTCTTTCTGTCTCTCTCTCTCTCTCTCTGTCTCTCTCTCTCTCTCTCTCTCTCTCTCTCTTTCTGTCTCTCTCTCTCTCTCTCTCTCTCTCTCTCTCTCTCTCTCTCTCTCTCTCTCTCTCTCTCTCTCTCTCTCTCTCTCTCTCTCTCTCTCTCTCTTTGTGAAATTGGCAGAAATATTTGCGAAAAATCAATTTTTCCGAAAAATGTTAACTTACGCCAGAAAAGTTACCTCATTGCCTTGTAATTTTGTGTAACAGTGGCACATATTTCCACTTTTATTACAATTACCGGTACTTTTCTAGTTATTCTCCAAAAATTGGCGGAAATTTTGGTCAAAACGCCATTAAGACGTTTATCCTCCTATGGTTTCAATGGAAACGTGCACATAAGTGCTATTATAGCCATTCGCTAACAATTTGACGAAATATTGGCGATAAAACTTTTTTCGCAACTCTTAACTAACTCTAGAAAAATAGCTTTACTGTCTTGAAATTTTGCGTATATGTAGCATAAATTATTGCGTACCTGTCCGTTACCTTTTTTGGTGATTGGCCAAAAATTGGCGAAAAACGAAAAAAAAAAATGAGCAAAATCTTAACTCACACCACAGAAATGGCCTTACTGTCTTGAGATTTTTATTCAAATATAGTGGTCATTGCTACTTGGTCATTGGTTATTGCTGTTTTTTTTTTTTTTTTTTTTTGGGCGTAATTCGGAAAAAATGTTGGAAATATTGGCGATAACCAATTGTACTAAAATGGCTACTGCCGCTAGGAATATAATGCTACCTTCTCAAAATTTTGAATTGTGGAAGCGGAAATTAGTACCTATCTGGCTGTAACTTTTTTTATGCTTCGCCAAAAACATTATTGAAAACGCAGCTGGCTCTAGGTATTTGGCCTTAATCTCTTGAAATTCTGATCAAAAGTGCAGGCTTTGGTACCCACCTGGCTATTACTTTTTTCATGATTCGCCTAAAATTGGCGAAAAATATTAAGCCAAAAACAATTCTCATGAAAACGCATCTCATCTCAAAATTTTGATGGAAGGTAGTAGCATATATGTCCACCTGGCTATTACTTCTTTTGTTTGATGATTAGAAAAAAATTGGCCGAAACACGCGGCTATTACTTTTTTGGTGATTCGCCCAAAATTGGCGGATATTTTGGTGATAAACCATTTTTTACATTAAAATCTTGACTGACGCCAGCCTTTCTGTCATAAAATTTTGTTTACAGGTTAGACTTATATGTCATAAATCTTGACATCAGCATTCGTGAGCTGTGGCATTGTCCATGGACGATCGCCCAGAAGTATTGAACGGTGACTTTCCATTATAGTAAAAACTTTAAAAATTGTCAAGTCTGCACGAGTGCCTCGCCTTGGTGCGGTGTCCACGAATGTTCCCTCACTCTCCTACAAAGTGCTTAGTGCAATTTCATCAGATTGGAAACCTGTCAAGGCATTTTATCATTTGTATGTTTATATTTTTCCTGACTAACAGTCAAAAGGATCGGGTTTATTTTAAGATTTTGTGACATTTACTAAACGTGACAGATTTTCTGACTTTTGAGTAAACATGCGCGGTACTTGCTCTAACATGGTGGTGATACACACAGGTTTAAGAAGCGAATATGTGAAATATAAGCGAACAGCTTTGGTGTGGAGAAATTTGTTTCTTACGTGAAGGCTGTTCCTTAACCGCATAAGAATAAAAAAGTATAGGGAGTCTGGACACAACATTCTGTTCCGCTTTTTAAGGGTTCCCCAAGTTGTCAATACGCGGGTACTTTTAACACTGCGTTATTTAAAGTAAGAATTCTGAAGCAAATAAAAAACCAGATATTTTTTGGTAGACTATTCAGGAATAATTCAGATGTCACAAATCAATAATGCTTAATTTTTCTTGTAGCAAAAGGTGAAAATAAGTTGAACAATGTAATTCTTATCTTTTGGCGAAAGAAAAATGAAAATGTTGAAAAGCTGAATTAACATTTGGCTGTTTATTATTGGCTATTTATTACTGAAATATTGGTAGTTCAGTATTGAATAACCTATGGAAATTACAAGAATTTAAATTTATATGTATTGTCAATTTTTTACATTTTCTGTTTATAAAGCAAGAAAAGAATTAGTTTATATAGTCTGCAACTGAAAATTATGAATTAAGCTGAATTAACATTTGACTGTTTATTAAAATATTGGTAGTTCAGTATTGAATAACCTATTGAAATTACAACAATTTAAATTTATGTGTATTTTCCAATTTTTTACATTTTCTGTTTATAAAGCAAGAAAAGAATTAGTTTATATAGTCTGCAACTGAAAATTATGAAATAATTTTAAAATATCGATCTCTGTGATATTCGATTTATCGGTAGTCTATTCCTTAATAACCTACCAAAAAATATCTGATTTCTTATTTGCTTCAGAATTCTTATTTTAAATAATATGCTGTACTTTTGCATTCAGGCTAACCACTGTGAGCATAATTTTCTACGGTTGCAAGCTCTAGTGCAAACCACTAAATGTTCATGGTAAATGTTTTTTTTTTTAAGTTCGAAAATTACTCCAGTTGAGGAAAATATGGAATTATTATTTTAACAATTTTAGGTCTGTTTTCAGCCTCGGATTTACTTACACATTCTAGCGAAATGGTATTCACTCACCTGAATAAACATTATGGTGAAAATAGGCAATCATCCTATGAAAAACTTCATTCTGTCAGAGCTGTCATAAACAAGGTTCACATTGATAGAGTTGACGCAATAGGCACAGTTCGTGCACAGAGCAAACAAGCATCGCAGTGTCCAGCTTTCGAGCACTGGAAATTTGAAACAAGTTTGGTTTCTGAGAAAGCGTTAACATTGACAAATTTGCACAAACTGGAAAGCGGCGTAACTAAATTGTCGTATTGTAAATATATGATGCTGTGTGCCTTAAAGCCGACAATCCCACCCAACCCGAGTGAACTTCCGAAAATGCATACCTTCTCCTCTGCCCTTACCACCCCTCTTTAACCGTAACTGTTTTCTCACTGCAGTTAATAGCGAGAGCCGCAGATGCTTTCGTAAAAAATGTTTCTAAAAATAGCAAAAAATCTGTATCATAAACACTTGATTCCATCATGTTTACCTGGTGTGATAGAAAGTGATAATCCTGATGTTCTCGCTATTTTTTACGTTACGCTAGGTTACCCCATTGTACTTATGGAATTGTCTCTGCAAGTGGTAAAAAAACGTAAATTTCAATTAAATTAGAAGCAAGAACGGATAGAGCAAGTGGGTGGTTTGTCAGAAAAATAAGTTCTGAAATTTATAATGTCTTCCATTCCCTTGTCATTTTTTACTTGTTAAAAAAGAAAGGGATGACTTAATCTAAAAATAAGTTTTGTGGATAGCTTCCTATCGAAGTTCGGAGGCTGAATCTGTGTGCCATGGAGGGCTCAGGGCAAAGTTCGGAGGCTGAATCTGTGTGCCGTGGAGGGCTTCAGGGCAAAGTTCGGAGGCTGAATCTGTGTGCCATGGAGGGCTTCAGGGCAAAGCTCGGAGGCTGAATCTGTGTGCCCTGGAGGGCTTCAGGGCAAAGCTCGGCGTCTGAATCTGTGTGCCGTGGAGGGCTTTAGGGCAAAGGTCAAAGGCTGATCTGTGTGCTTCAGGGCAAAGCTCTGTGTGCCGTGGAGGGCTTCAGGGCAAAGCTCGGCGTCTGAATATGTGTTCCGTGGAGGGCTTCAGGGCAAAGCTCGGCGTCTGAATCTGTGTGCCGTGGAGGGCATCAGGGCAAAGATCGGATGCTGAATCTGCGTACCGTGGAGTGCTTCAGGACGAAGGTCAAATCTGAATCAATGTGCTGTGGAAGGCTTTAGATCAAAGATCACAGCTGTATTCCGCGGAAGGCTTCAGGTCAAGGTCAGAGTCTGCATCTGTGTGTTCGTGTGTGTGGGAGGGGGGGGGGGGGGGGTTGGGAGTGAGGCTTCACATCAAAGACCAGAGTCTGAATCCTGCATGAGCCTGATGAGGTTGAGGAGATCTCAAAGCTGTGTTCCAGTGCTTATTCGATATCTGGAGTGTCGAGGCATTCACAAACTTAACCACTGTGCGGTGTCCCATCACTTATAAAAAGAGGGTTTTTTATTTGTTTTGGTTTTAGATCAGTATTTCGAATATTCGATTTAATGAAGAGTTATCTTGGATCCGGCCATGTTCGGGGTATTAAATACCACTGTACATTCACAACTTTGCAAATGACATCAGGCTCAAAAGCCAGCTCGGGTTTGCTGTAATGCGTGTCTTTTTTGGGATGATGAGACGAAGGTCATGGACATGGCTATTTAAGAAGACCGATTTCGATACACTTTGCTGTGTGACGACACTCCAATTTCTAAGTTTGATAAATCTTGCCAGCAAATGCTTTCCAACGGAGAAATTTTATGTCTGTGCAGAATCATAAAGAACACACATAACCCTGCTGAGAAGTACTCAAGATGAACTGCATGGAAAATGTCAACTTTTTGTTGAGATATGCATATGGAGGATGATAGACAGAACAGCGGACGGGCGGACGAAAATTCATATACGAAACCCACATGCCCTTCTTTCTTTGTTGGAGAAAACAAACAGATGCGATGACGTCATTATTGTCAGTTTCAAGTGTAAACTCCCGAATTTTAGTTTAACTTGGGTGTCTTAAACATATATTGAAGCGAGACAGTAATTACTAGTGACGTCCTTTTTCTAGAAGTTTCATTTGCTTACCGTTTGCTGTGTAAACGCCTTAGTCGCCATGCGCTGATATTAGGGCTGATACCAAGACAAACCAAGAGAAATTTTATTTATGAGATGCTTTTGAGTGGCAGTTTATTATGGAATGCCATTTCACAGTTACTATTTTTGGCGATTCGCCAAAAATTGAAGAAAATATTGGCGTAAAATATTTCGTAAAATCTCTAGGAAAATAGTCTTACTTTCTTGAAATTTTAAGTGGTAGTAGCAAGCATTACCACCTGCCTGGCTACCTACCTTGAAATTTTAGACGAAGGGAGCAAGCAGTACTATCTATCTGGCTATTACTGTTTTGGTGATTCCCCAACAATGGGCGAAAAATATAAAAAAAATTCAGTAAAATCTTAACATGCTACTGTAAAATAGTCTTACTGTCTTGAAATTCTTGGAGAAGATAGCAGGCGTTACTTCCTCTGGCTGTTTCTTTCTTTCTTTTTTTTTTTTTTTTGTTTGGTGATGGCCGGAATTGGAGCAAAATTTTGGCTTAAAATCAAAACATTTTCAGTACTCAGTACTTAAATAAATCCAGGAAAATAGTCTTACTGATTTAAAATTTAAGAAAAAGTAGCAGGCATTACTATCTACTGTCTATCTTACTGTCTTGAAACTTTAAATACCGTTAGGAGGCAGATACCAAACTGGCTATTACTTTTGTTTTGTTTTTTTTTGTTTTTTTGTTTTTTTTTTTTTGTTTATGTAAAACGTATTTCCTAGGATTTTCAGAAAAACGTTCTACAATTATGATGGAAGGTAGTGTATATAGGTGTCCACCTATCTATTACTTGTTTTGGCGATTCGTCAACATTTGGCGGAAATATTGGCGGAAAGGGTTTTTTTTCTTAAATCTTAACTGACTTCAGGAAAATAGTCTTACTGTCCTGAGAATTTAGGTTGAGGTAGTAGGCGTTACTACCTACCTGGGTTTTTTTTTGGTGATTGTCATAACTAATTGCTTAAAATTGTCGTACTGATTTGAAATTTTAAGTGAAGTTAGCAGATATTAATCCACTCCTAGCATTTACTTATTCTGGTCATTTGCCAAAAGAAAGTGACAAAATTTTGGGGAGAACCCCAAAAAATTCAGTAAAATCTTAAATATCTCCAGGAAAAAAGTTTTACTGTCTTGAAATTTTAAGTAAAGATAGCAAGCATTACTACCTACCTCGATGTTTGTTTGGTCATTGGTAAAAATTTGGCGAAAAACCAGAAAATTTTCAGTAAAATCTTGTGGAACTCCAGGCAAGTAGTCTTACTGTCTTAAACGTTTGAGGAAAGGTAGCAGGGTTTACTACCTACCTGGTCGTTGTAATCTTTGGTGACTGGCCAAAAATTGGCGAAAATTTCGACCAAAACTAAAAAATATTTCATAAAATCTTAACTAGCTGCAAGAAAATAGTCTTAATAACTTGAAATTTTCCGTAGCGATAGCAAAACCTGATTGTCTTGTAATTAATTATGTAATAGTGGCACACATTACTACCTAACTGGCTGTTACTTAAATAAATATTGGTCAAAACCCAATTTTCTTTAAAACGTATATCCTCTTATGGTTTTAATGGAAAAATGCACGTAAGTCTCCACCTGGCTGTTACTTCTTTTGGCCTTTCACCAAAATATTGGCGATAAAACTTTTTTTGGTAAAATCTTAACTAAAAATACTATTACAGATGAAATCACTTAATCGCATACCGAGTTAAACGCATAAATCGGTTAACTGCATATTATTCGCAAATCCCAAACCATTTCAAATGCTATCTATTGGAAATTTAACCGGATAATTGCATACCGCTTAATCGCATAAACTGGATAAACGCATAGCTTTTTCGCGTTAAAATGGGAAGCACACCGGGTATTTGCATAATTCTGAGTGACTATCCAAACAGTGCCACACTTAAAGCATACTAAGGGACTGAGCTGCTCCTCGTTTATTTATCTAATGCATTGTCTTCTGTTTGCTTGACGCATTGTGTACATGTACCAACCCAACTCGAGGTTGTTAACAGTGAATCTCGAACTCTTAATCACCGCACTCTCTCAGCTCTCACTAGATAATGACCTTGATCCTTAATCCCCGCTCTGCCTTAGCTGACGCTAAAAAATAGGCACGGCCAGAGTACTCCGGATAAACGCATATATCGGATAAACGCATAACAGGGCTTGGCAAATTGGCTATGCGATTAACCGGTTTCGTCTGTACTGTCTTAAAACTTTAAGCTTGGTAGCAGGTATTACTGCTTACCTGGTAATAATTTTTTGGTGGCTGGCCTAAAATTATCGAAACTATTGGCACCAAACCAAAAAATTAAGTGAAATCTTAACGCACACCACAGAAATGATCTGACTGTCTTGAAATTTTGGTTGAAGAATAAAATTGGGGGAAATATTGGCAAAAAGCCAATTCTTACTAAAATCGTTATTAAAGCTAGGGATATAATACCAGTATTACCTTCTTAAATTATGGAAGCGGAAATCAGTACCTCTCTGGCTGTAACTTTTTTTTGGTGATTCGCGAAAAACATTATTGAAAACGCGACTGACTCTAAGTTTTTGGCCTTAATCTCTTGAAATTCTTAATAAAGGTGGCAGGCTTTGGTACCCACCTGGCTATTACGATTTTTTCGTGTTTCACCTAAAATTGGTGAAAATATTAGCAAAAATACAATTCTCATGAAAACGCATCTCCTCAAAGGATGAAATTGGAAAAGGTCCTAAAATTTGGATGGAAGGTATATATGTAAACGAGAAACCACTTTTACAGTAAAATTTTGACTGACGCCAGGCACATAGCCTTACTGTCTTGAAATTTGGGTTACAGGTTATACTTATATGTCATAAATCTTGACATCGGCATTCGTAAGCTGGGGCATTGTCCATAGACAATTTTGTTAATTACATCAAGAATTTATTTTAGATTATTTCATTATTTCACAGTGGGTCTTGTTTATTTATATTTTGAAATCTGTAAATGATTTTTTGATATCAAAATATCAGTTTATTTTTTATATCGTTATATCGTTAAATTTTTATAAATTTGTGCCTCCCCTTAACATTTTTAAGCTTGTAAAATTGATTTTTTGATCTCAAAAATAAATCACTGCCATATGAAATACAAACATTGATAGGAAAATATCAATTAATGCGATCTACATTGCTTTATTGAACTTGTCCGGATTGTTTTGAAATTCCACATACTGATAGAACTGGAGCACATATTCAAGGTGTGCAAGGTCTATTTTTATTTCGATTCATGAAAGTTGCCAAAATGACAGTATTTTGAAATTTGGTCAAAATTAGCATTCAGGTACCGTAATTTTGGCTCTATAATGGAATGTCATGTCCGCGATACATTCCCGAACCTATGGGTCGGGTTGTTTTGAAATTTCACAAACCGATAGAGCACATACTGAAGGTGTATTTTTGTTCGGAATCATGAAAATTTCTCAAAATGACGGCATTTTGAAATTTGATAAAACTTGGCGTTTATGTAATTTTGTCGACATAAGGGAAAGTCGTTCCAGGTTAAGTCACTGTAGATCTCATTAATTTATATTTTGCTACCAGTAATTGTATTTTATGTGGTAAATTATTTCTGAAATCAACAAAAACTATTTTACAAACTTGAAAAATGTTAAGTGAGGCACACATTTAAATGAAGCTTGACGAATGGTCAGTTAAATTTTGGAAATGAAAAACTATGCAATGCCATTTTTACATTTATTAGGGAATTATTGATATCAAGAACTAATTTTTGATCTACAAAATTTTTTTTTTGATATCAGCAATTAATTTTTTATCTAAAAATTTTTTTGATATCAAGAATTAATTTTTGATTTAAAAAATTATTGCTATCTGTAATATTTTCAATATCTCTAAGTGTATTCTTGATCTCAAAAAAAATTCTTGATATCAGTAAACAGTTAGAGATATCAAGAAATATATATTGACATCAAAAATGATTTAATGATTTCTAAAATTGAGTTTTAGAGATCAAAAATTCAATTCTTGATAGCAAAATTGAAATATTTGATAGCAAAATCTCAATTTTTGAGCTCGATTATTTATTTTCCTTTTATCGATATCAAGCATTTATTTCAGATATGATTATATCGGAATGAGACATTTTACTTTATATTTCAAATCAGAAAATGGTTGTTTGATCTCAAAAATCTATTTTTGGTAACAAAATATCAGTCTGTGTTTTATATAAAAAATTCAGAAGCACACATCTGTGAATAAAATAATGACTGATCCTTGTATACAGAATCTTTCTTTTAATATTTGAACTGCCCCAAAAAGAAGCAATTCTTGAGCTCAAAAATTGTGTTGTTATTATTGATATCAAAAATTCAGTTTTCATCTCCAAAATTCAATTGACGATCCGTTAAATTTAGCAAAAAAAGTATATCTCCCTTCAGATTTTAATGTTTTTAAGAGTGATTTTTTGATCTCATAAATAAATTTTTGCACATAAAATTCGGTTATTGACAGCAAAATATAAATTAATGAGATCTACAATAATTTGTTGATATCTTTAATTACATTTTGATGTCAAAAATAAGCATTAAATGTTAAAACGGCATTCCATATGAATTATTGATATCAATTTTTGCCTCAAGAATTGCTTCATTTTTGTGCAGTAACAAATTAAAAGAAAGATTCTGTATACAGGAGCCATTCATTCACAGATGTGTGCTTCTAAAATTTGGAGATAAAACATGGACCGATATTTCGATAACTAAAATTAATTTTTGGGATAAAAAAAATCATTGCATATTTCAAAGTATAAAGTTAAAAGTATCATTCTGAAATAATGTGATTTAAAATAAATTTTTGGTATCAATAAAAAGAAAATAAATTACTGAGCTCAAAATTTAGATTTTGCTGTCAAATATTTCATTTTTACTACAAAGAATTGAACGTCTGATCTCTAAAAATATTTTTTTTTGTGTCAATAAATATTTTTTGATATCATCAAATATTTATTGATATCAAAAATTATTTTTGAGATTAAGAATACGTTTAGAGATATCAACAATATAATTACATATAGTAAAAATTATTAATTTTATTTAAAAAATTAATTTTTGAGATCAAAAATTAATTGTTGATATCACTAATTGTCTAATAAATGTAAAAATGGCTTTCCATATGAAACTATAATATTACACACGGATAAAACATGTGGCAGGTGTGCATCATGTGTTTTTATTTGGATTCATGAAACAGTAACAAAATGAATATTTTTTCTTTGATTATTGAAAAATTTCACAAACAGATAGAGCACATATTGCAGGCGTTCTACGTCGTATATTTGTTCAGATTCATTAAACAATTGTAAAAATGAGAGCACTTTGAAATTTAGCAAAACTAGCTAAATTGAACGTTCTTCCAGGTTGTGTCTCCTAAATATTCTCCTGATTTTTTTTAATTTCACGCACGAATAAAACAGAAATTATCAAAATAATTTTTTACATAAAACTTAGCTTTTGTCGAAATCTAAAAATGCAAAACAGTTAGAATTGTGAAAA
The DNA here is from genome assembly GCA_949752745.1 of Protula sp. h YS-2021. Classification (NCBI taxonomy): domain Eukaryota; kingdom Metazoa; phylum Annelida; class Polychaeta; order Sabellida; family Serpulidae; genus Protula; species Protula sp. h YS-2021. The sequence goes on from OX457024.1 coordinate 59,041,993, forward strand.
ACGTGATGAAAGTGATAGTGTGGCACTGTGCAAACCGACTTTAGCACCGATTTCATCGGTCCTCCGCGCTAGTCGGGGAATCGGGTATCTTTGACGTTCTAGTTTAAAAGAGAAAAAAGAAAGAAAGAAAGAACAAAAAAAACTAAACAAAAAGTTGTTTTTCTCGAAATATCTTTTTTTAGTCAAGCAGGGCGTTGTCCTTGAACAGTATATATATTTGCTCTTCAGACGCAAAACATCAGCAGTGTCTCCTGCTTGTTATATGGAGACTGATGCATTTGGATAAGTGGCTGCTTAACAGCTTTATCTCTGCAGCCTTCTCCGCCCACGCACTATCACCCACAAACTTGCTGAATGAGTTTCGGGCTAATGTCGAAATTTATAGTGCAAAATAGTTTTTGATATCATTGCTATCTATTTTGTAACGAGACGCAGGGCTTCACAACACGGATATAGCGATATGTTTTGTTGTGCTTTTTTGGGGGGAGGTAGTAATAATAAAGCAGACAATTCATTTGCGAGACTAAAAAACAAACTGGTTTTATTATCGTCGCTGAAAAACTTACACTTGGGAGGGTGAAAAGTGAAACTGTCAATAGCCGAAATCAACTTATTTTCATGGTGTTCTTTAACCTCTTTTTTGTCATATTCCATGAAGATAAATTAGAACTTGTTGTGAACCATCAGCCCTTAAGTCTGCCATAAGCTGTTAGGATATTACATCTTACATTAATTATACCAAATCAGAGCCTGGCTGTGACTGTTGGACTTTGATTGGTGCAAGTGTAACCGAACGAACTAATGATCGAGTGGGCATGATGCGGAGTGTGTTGACGTTGACAGGAAGTGCTCACCCACTACAACCTCATCTGCTGCCCCGTAAGACTATCCACCTATGATGTAGCTTAAACTGTCATGTTAAATACAGACTCTATCTAATTTAAAAACAAACAAGACCGAAGTCCGCTGGGAGAAATGCCCCGCTTGGAATTCTAGAGAACTGTGGAAACAACCAAATTCATTAAAAATGATTTTAATGGGATCGAAAATAGGCTCAAAATCACTCTAACGGTTTTCGAGCGATGAGGTGCAAGTCTAACTATATATATATCTATATATATAAAACCGAACGAACTAATGGTCGAGTGAGCATGATACGGAGTGTGTTGACAGGAAGCGTTGAGGTAAAAATCTTATAATTTTACAAATAAAAAAACTTTGTTAACCGAAAGAGATGCAAGCGGTGGAAAAAGATGACGAAAATGAAAACAAAATGGCAATGGTCGACTAATATAAATATTTGACATGTTCGGGTTAACTTATGTTGGCGGCGCTGGCTGCTCTAGTTTTCACAGATTTGACAGACTTACTAAAAATTTCACTGACTTTGTAAAGCCACTATTTTGATGGCTTCACTATAACACATATATTATAGAACAAGCACACATAGGTTATAACACAGGTGTGTGTGTGTCTTTATACAGTATATATGTATGGCTGGCACTGGAGCGTCGGGTCTATGGCCGCCAGCCGGGGCATCGCGTGCGTTGGGACGGTACGCCCTGGTCATTAGAATACGAAAGCGCTGAAGGTCCACGGGTACCTTTGTGCTTACGATGACGCATACCATGGCGCATACCATGGTACCTTCCTTGGTAGCAGTAGTAAATGTTCATATGTATATATCTTTATACATTTACTACTACTACCTATGAAACCTCCACCTCTATACATTTGCACATACTTATATGTGGAGTCAGGGAAACAGTTTCTTCTGGGTTTTCTATTTGTATCGGCTTTTATACGTAATGCATATGTAACAACGGGAGTACATAACGATTAACTGAAAAACAAAAACATTATAGACAAATTACAACAACAAAATTACTAAAAGAAATTGCTCAAAATCGAAAATGTACTTCAGATATTTTAAGACAACTTACTATCGAACAAACGTTGATTATTAATGATTTCATTAATGAAGCGATGTTGCATGAAACGTTTATAAACTTGCAGAAGCTCGGGAGACATAATGAATAATTAACTTGATACAGCTGTATATAGTTTTAATTCTCACCGTATTTTATGACCATTAAAATCTCCAACTCTACAGCTTTTCATCTGTTTTCTTTGATATTTTCGTATATCACCGAAGTGATTTTGATTTCCTTCTTTGTTTGCTTCATTTAACTGTTTTGTAAATTGTTTCGATTTGCATCTTTTATATCGCAAACTTACAGAAAGAATTCTAGAGCTTACAACACCACAAATAACAGCTTTTTTAAAATGGGCAAGTTATCGTCTTGTTTCCGTGTCAATAATTGCAAAATAAACACGATAAAGTCGCTATAATGAGTCGCTAATAATGTAATACCGGGGTTAATTCTTAATTATCCCCCGTGAAACGGAGGGATATAGGTTTGAGATTGTCCGTCCGTCTGTCCGTCCGTCCGTCCGTCCGTCCGTCCGTCTGTCCGTCCGTCCGTCCCCTCTTCAAGCTAAGGACTTTGTGGACACCACTTCTATATCAACGAAGCATAATTCAGCTTTCATATTTCATACAGGCAAAATATAGGGTATAAAGATGTGCAACGTCAAGGTTTCAGTTTGATCGAAGCAAAATTGACAAATTGACAGGCTTTTGAAAATCGTCGAAAATAGACATATGTGCACATGTATAGGACTTTGTGGACACCACTTCTATATCAACGAAGCATAATTCAGCTTTCATATTTCATACAGGCAAAATATAGGGTATAAAAATGTGTAACGTCAAGGTTTCAGTTTGATCGAAGCAAAATTGACAAACTGACAGGCTTTTGGAAATCGTCGAAAATAGACATATGTGCACATGTATAGGACTTTGTGGACACCACTTCTATATCAACGAAGCATAATTCAGCTTTCATATTTCATACAGGCAAAATATAGGGTATAAAGATGTGCAACGTCAAGGTTTCAGTTTGATCGAAGCAAAATTGACAAATTGACAGGCTTTTGAAAATCGTCGAAAATAGACATATGTGCACATGTATAGGACTTTGTGGACACCACTTCTATATCAACGAAGCATAATTCAGCTTTCATATTTCATACAGGCAAAATATAGGGTATAAAGATGTGCAACGTCAAGGTTTCAGTTTGATCGAAGCAAAATTGACAAATTGACAGGCTTTTGAAAATCGTCGAAAATAGACATATGTGCACATGTATAGGACTTTGTGGACACCACTTCTATATCAACGAAGCATAATTCAGCTTTCATATTTCATACAGGCAAAATATAGGGTATAAAGATGTGCAACGTCAAGGTTTCAGTTTGATCGAAGCAAAATTGACAAATTGACAGGCTTTTGAAAATCGTCGAAAATAGACATATGTGCACATGTATAGGACTTTGTGGACACCACTTCTATATCAACGAAGCATAATTCAGCTTTCATATTTCATATAGGCAAAATATAGGGTATAAAGATGTGCAACGTTAGGGTTTCAGTTTGATCGAAGCAAAATTGACAAATTGACAGGCTTTTGAAAATCGTCGAAAATAGACAAATGTGCACATGTATAGGACTTTGTGGACACCACTTCTATATCAACGAAGCATAATTCAGCTTTCATATTTCATATAGGCAACATATAGGGTATAAAGATGTGCAAAGTCAAGGTTTCAGTTTGATCGAAGCAAAATTGACAGAATGACAGGCTTTTAAAAATCGTCATAAATCGACATATATGCAAACGGAGTGGACTTCGTGGGCACCACTATATGAACAGACGTTAATTTGTTCTTAAAGCGCATTAGGTGAGTAATATTTTTAAATGATTTTTAGGGTTTCACGGGGGATATTGCTGCTCTCTGACAGCATCTAGTTTCCACTGTGGGTTGGGGGAACCTTAAGAGTACGCCCACTGCTTTCTGTTCCGTGCATGGCGTAAGAAGCGACTAATCGGAATTTCGTTCTTTCTAACTCTTCTTTTACTAATTCTTCATTCTTCCTTCTTTTTTTCTCACTTGTTCCTGTATCAAGTGCGTCCTAACATACCTATCCTGGTTGCTGAACGGGACGTTAAACACCAAACAAACAAACGGGAGTTAATCTCTGTTGCTGACGTTCTTTGAGACCCCTGTTTCCACAAGATTAATAAGCTGTTTACATGATACTTCAAACAAATAACGCCCTAAATTGAGAAAAATTGGTCAATTAGGATATAAACTTTGGCACCATATCTTCAAGTCAAATTTGGCGCGTACGTTATATACATATATATATATATACGTCGCAGTGAATCTGTCAAATCAATGACTTTGTAAACGTGTTACGTTTATATATAGACGTGTGGGTGTGTGTGTTACAGTGATTCTGTTGAATCAATGACTTTACAACGTCCCTAAAAATTTCAGTTTCCTTGTAAAGTCACTGGTTCATTCAGTGACATTGCAAAGTCACTTAAAAATTTAGTGACTTTATAAAGTCGCCGATTTTAAACCGCCAATTTTATTAAAAAGTCATTAGCGTTTCATTTGCAACTAGAACCTCATTTCGCTAGCGAAAGGTTAAACACTTGACAAAAATTAAAACTCAAAAATATTTCCTTCAATGGGTTATTTCTTGAATAATATAAAGTACTTTACAACATGCATCGATGGCCCCCAGCCATAAAAACTGAGGGCAATTTATAGAATCTGGGGGCCATTTTCTGAAACTGGGGGCCATGGCCCCCGCCAAAATTATCCGTGTTATTATTATTATTATTCACAAGTTCTACACAAGTCCAAAGTTTCGTTGTCCTGGGATCCATAGTGCCAGAGAAGAAGACGACACAAAAAAATCGGACCACTGTCAAGAAAAAACTCCATAGATTGATAATTTAAAACTAGCTAAACATATTAGCAAACAACACAGCTTGAACACGTCTTGTAAGACGAGTAGTGTTTGGTTTTTGTTAACTTAAGGTTTTATTGACTGATCAGGCATACGCCGTGTTATCTGTTTACGCAGTGAGAGCTCGCACAGAGCTGAGCAACTGTTTGTTCTGTGCTTGGCGTGAAATGTTCCGTATTTACTTGCAAAAAAGATACACTCTTTTCACATGGCGTTTCAAACAAGAAAACGAAATCGAAGGGGAAAATAAAAAGTGTCACACACACGTTCATATCAAGTTCTACCTAAGTCCTAAGTTTCGTGGCCCTAGGACCCGTAGTGCCAGTGGAGGAGATGACACAAGAAATCCGATCACTGTCAAGAAAAAAAAGATACCAACGGCTGCTCGCACAAATTCAAAAACCCCTTGCATGCCAAAGGCTTGTCAAGTGTTACATAACGGGTATTTGTTGGCAGATATGGTTGGAGTCACCCCCCTCCCCCACCCCCCCCCCCCCCACCCCTAGGCGTTATTCCCACTTAGTATTGAAAATACCAAATGGGGATGGATTCCCTCGAATTGTTCACCTATTTTTTTTCCTCGCTTTTTTATATTTTTTTTCTTTTTCCGCCGAATCGATTTCCAGACATCTCCTCCAAGACCGCTGAAGCTAGACCAACCAAACTTGGCACATGTATGGAGGGTTATCTGAAGTGGTGCACCTGATAAAATTTTTTGACCTTGATCTTACTGGTCAAGGTGAAATCGCGAAAAAGGTCAATCGGTTTTCAGACATCTAGAAGCAAGGCCATTGAAGCTAAAAAAAAAGCCAAACTTGGCACACATCTAAAGGACGATGTGATTTGATGCACCCGTTAAAAATTTTTGAACTTGACCTTGATGGTCAAGGTCAAATCGCGAAAAACGTTATTTAAGACAAACAATGATTTATCTCGAAAACGGTAAGAGATAGAGCAATTTTGACCTTATTTTCGACCTTCACCCCCTATACGACGCTACGTAAGGTATAACTTCCGGTGTCCTTGACTTCCAGGTCACTTTCGAGCCCCAAACCGGAAGTTGGCCTTTATCTCGAAAACCGTAGTTATCATTCCAAGTGGGATCTTAATTCGCTGTGCGAATTTCGGTCTAGTTAAGCTTGCATTTTTGAAAAATGAATTTCAAAGATACACATCTTTCTGAAAAAACAAGAAAACAATGAAAATAAAAAAAAGTAGTCTTATTTGTTTTGCATTTGCTAAAATGACATTTAATTTAAAAAAAGAAGTCCGTTACTGAGTTCTAATTCTAGCATCTAAGCAGTAAGTCCAATAAGTCCGATTCTGCCGTAATATTGTTGTGTTTTGTCACTTGTAAACGTAATAAATAATATTTTAAACAAGCTTGTAGCACCTTTTTTAAATTCGCCCTCTCATATTTGTCATCTTTGTTTATGTTTCAATACCGGTAGATATGTTAAATTAATATTGATATGAGGCATTAAAAAAAAAAAACAGATGAAAAGAGAATGCAGGTCTATCCGTGTTTCAAGGGTGTTGTGTATGAAACAACATGATAGACTACCGTTTGATGATTTATCAAATAATTTTTTTCTTAATGTCACTACCTTTCTGAAATGACCAAAAGTAATTGTAAAAAAAAAAAGGATAAACATCACTGCTGCAACTTAAAATGTGTAGAATATTTTTTTGCTTACTTTCGAGAAGCCCCAGCGGCAGACGATTAGTATTTAAAGGGATTATTTCGTATTTAGTGTTTTTGTGTGATTCGAAGTTCCCGTATGTCATATATATTTTTGAATAGATGCCTTAGTTCAAGACTAATTTGGGATGGCACCTGAAGTTTATCTGGAATTACCAAATATCTGACATTTTTGGACAGCCTTAAATTAAAAACTGATTGACATCGAATTAAGAGAATGGATTGTGAATTTTGAAGACTGCTCAATGCGAAAGACCAATTCGTCGTCGTTTTTTTTTTTTTTTTTTTTTTTTTTTTTTTTTTTTTTAATGACACACGTTTTGGAAATTAGGTTTTTTTGTGAATTGGATCTCACAGGTAAACTTTTTGCGGATTTGCGGATTAGCCGTTATCCTTTATACCCTTTGCCATATTTCGTTTTTTTTTCAGCCTAAGCTGTCTAAGAGAAGATGTCTGGAAGCCGGAAAAAAAAAGGTGAAGTAGTACTAGTGTAAAAAAAGCTCGTTTCTGGATAGATCTATGTACTATAACGACAAGGTGCATGGATATAAAAAGTAGTTCGGCTGTCATAATAGGGGTAGTATTTACCAGCGGATGATTGGAACAAACACAGAACACACCGAGCCGAAGAGGTCGGACGATTGTTAAATAATAACGGGTAAAGAATAATGTTTAAAACAACCATGGAATACATGATTCCAGGTGGGAATAGTTTTGCGTTATGAAGGGCAGCTATTACTAAACAAGTTTGTGACAAAACAGTAAGCTCAGCTGTAATTATAATGAGGTAGGCTATATGAATTGCATGTGGATTTTTTCGTTTGCGTAAATCGTGTCACCTGAATACTGTTGGTCCGTTATTTGGGTAAATATTACAGGCTATTTTCGTGTCAAATGCAGACCTCTGTCTGTCCCACATCAGGTGTAATCAGCTTGTTATTTCGTAATGAGCTTACCACCAAAGACAGATCCACACAAAGGCTGGAAAAACAGAGCTGGAAAACGTTAGATGGGTAATCAGACGATATCACATGTTACGCACTAAAGTTGTTTTCTTGTATTATTTTGCAAACTTCTGTCACATATATGTTATTGGGTCAGGGCATGGGCTTGATTTCCATTGGATTCGGTCACGCGTGGGAGTCATGCGAACGAACCACGGCGACGCCATTAGCCCCCACCAGTGCGTACATAGTGTGACAGGACATAATCTAGTGATATCATAACGCAAAATGATAAAGACATGTAAAAAAAATCTCTGAAAACATACGTAGCGGAAGATCTCTTCTATCCTGTGGCGTTTCACGCCTGTGACACGTGAATACAAGAGAATTATGTCTCCCCGAACAAGGACAGACATATAGTTGTGTACGCATTGAATATTTGTGCGTTTGTTTGTGTTTGTCTGTTGTGAAAAATGTGAACATGATGTCTCGTGAGCGGAATGGTGGGGCGACTTCAAATGTGATTCCTTGGGTGGGTGTGGGGGGGGGGGGGGGGGGTGGGACACGGTTCTGTCACCTTTTCTATGTGTGTTGCATGATTACGGAAAGCGTGTTGACGTCATAACGTAAAAATCTTGCGTAATGGATTTCTCAGCCACCGAGCGTCGGAGAAATGTCAGGGCTGATGGGTTTCTTGCTTTACAGGTCCGAAAGATTCTACGAGATGCGAATGGAACAAGCGAGCACCTCATTACATAAAATACGTATCTGTTGTGAACAAAATAGTGTGTGTAAAACATCTCAGTGATAGGAAGTAGTGTAGGTATCCTTTAGGCCAATGAGATGCTTCTGTTAACTTTCGACGCTTACAGCGGAAGGCGCGCTACGTCATTACGTTAAAATCTTGTATGCAAAGTATCTGATTTTTTTTTCAATTGAACAAGCAAGGACAACATATGATGTCATTACATGAAACAGTACCTGTTGTAAACAAGATCTCGTGTGCAAAATATCTCGATTGTGGAAAGTTCTGTCGACCTCTAGCTTTAACAGGGTTTATGCCTTACGTGGTTCGTGCAGTTTTATCAGCATTTGAGATGTATGACGCAGATGAGAACGGCATCTAATGACATTTCGCCAAACTTGAGAAAACCGTCAGAGAACAATTGCACTTAGTGAGGTTCTGGTTTTTTGGCGAATTCGAAAAACTCTATCAGATTTGGTCACTGCAGAACAGTCACTGAATGGTGTGACAGAATTGTATTCAATCTTGTTTAACCCCCCTCCCTCACCCCTCCCCTCACCCTCCCCTTCCCCCCTCGCCCCTCGCGCAATGGCCGCTCTAATTTCATGCTCCGAACTTATTTGCTTTCTTTGTACTATGTACACTGTCTATTTATTTCGCCGAGTCAGACTCAAGTCAAAGGGACTGTGTTTTTGCTTATTGTTTCGTCTTTCTGTTTGTCTGTCCGAGAGTGATGTCATCACTGACGCCTTTACTGTTTCAGCCCGTTGTTTTCATGCCAAACACCAAGCTTCCTTACAGCTCAAGGACGTTTCGTATTTGCATATTTCTAGTGTACTTGTTTACAGTTACCCATATTATTTGTAGTAAGTTTTATTTAGCTCGATTACGGTGCCATAATCTTTTCACTCTCATTTAGGTGCTGCAGTATTTGGTTGTGTTTTAGGTGGGGAGAAGGTTCGGCCATATTGGAAGCACTATTTCGCGGGCGCGCAGGGAGTGGTGTTTGTTGTGGACAGTGCGTCAAGTGACGAGGATTTGGAGATCGCTGCGCGGGAGTTGTTGACAGCGTGTTCAGACCCCAGGCTTTACGGGCAGCCGTGTCTTATACTTGGCAACTGCCAGGACAAGGAAGGAGCGAGAAACGAGGAGCAGGTTTGTACCACATCCCGGGGCGTTTTCCTCACCCATATATGTATTAGAGTACTTGTACATTCACAAGAGCAAAATGTTCCAGATTCATTGCCGTGTACCACTCCCCCCCCCATCCCCCTCCCCCACTCCGTCTTGTAGCTTAAGGGTGAGGGTGTGGGGGTGGAAGAAATAGAAATATTTTTCAAGAGTCGGCAACTCGACCACACAAATTTATCGGGTAAAAGGTTATTTTTGTCTCCTTTTATGGAAACAGGAAACATTTTTTATTGCTGGAAAGTCCCGAAAATGTTGAGTGGGAGGAATGGGTATAGGGAGCGGAGGGAGGGCGGGGGGGGGGGGGGGGCAGTGTAATTGATACATTACCTCATTGGACCTTCTGTTTTAGACTTTTTAAATGAACATTTTTTCTACAATACTTACAGTCGCTTAAAGGTGCTGGGATTGGCTTTGTCGGTGACAGGGCGCTGAGGTCCTGTCTCCAAACGAGTTGATTTCACAAAAAAAAATAGGCTTCTGGGTGAAAACTAGGCTCCTTGGAATTCCTTTGCAACTAATGATCTGGCTTTGAAGTACATGTCTTTGCAGAAAAATGGAAAAAGTCACAAAATTTAGGTCAAAGCATTCCCTTCTACTAACTGAAACACACCTATGTTGAATGTGTCCTTTCAAGCGGTCAAGCTTGGAGGTCAAAATGGAGCTGAAAATGTCGAAAGGTATTCTCGCGACACTTTCGAGGTAATTTTTTAGTTTCGAAAATAATTTGTTGTTGCGTTTTGACCTTGACCTCGTATATATAAGGTATATATTTTTTTGCGGGGTCACATTTTACTGTCTTAGTTCAAACGGCCTTTCCCTCTTCAAGTGAAATTTTAAAAACCTATTCAGCCTGATTTTGGTTTGCTTTCCCTTTACAGACAAAATAACTTTGTTTTTTTTTCAGATTCCCAAATTATTCTAAGAACCTTTTTTGTCAGTTCGAAACCTTTCTATAAAGAAAACATAGCTTTGCTACTTTCTCTATGAAACGGAAATCCGCCCCCCCCCCCGGTCCGGTCCGGTCCGTCACCCGGCAACCAGTATAGTGATAACGGGACTGATAATTTACATGAACATTCACTGCATTTAAAATGACCAGGTCAGATCTTGAATTCCACGCGTCCTTCTTAACAAACCAACACAAGCATTGCTCTGAGCTCAGCGTCTATCGCATGTACAAACAGAGCGCACATCATTTATGCGTGGCTGTGGGCAGAGGCTTGTGAAAATGCTGCTGCAGTCTTTGCGTGTTGCATTTCTTGATAAAACATTGCTGTTTTCTTTTTTTTTTTCTACCCGTTTTGATCATGAAAATGAAAAAAGGCAAAAAAAAAAAAAAAAAAAAAAGCAAGGTGCACAACTTCAGATCAGGTGCTACATTATGTGCGAAATTTGGGAGTCCTTGGGCCAGTATGGTCAGAGGAGTAGTAAAGACAAAACAACGGACCAGTAAGGAGAAGAAAAGATCGGAAACATTGACAACGTACAACTGAAATGTACTCTTTTCAACTCTTTGACTCCGCAATTGTGAGTAAACACACAAAAATATTGCAGGAATATCAGCGAAACGTATGTGATTCAGCCTTTAAAACATGAACAAATTTAGCAGCGACAATCCTTGTTATCGTTGATTAGTTTCATTGTATGGCACTCGACCCTTAGTTGAGCGGCTTGTTAAATATAGCAAAAAAAATTGTAGACATTTCAAGTGTCATTTACAGTGCTAAAAATTATCCGTGAACATTCTCTGCGGAAAATAACAATGATGAGCAAAGTCCTGTTTTACATTGACTAACGTTACTAACGTGACTAACAATGCCTAACCATTCTGTGGTAACGTGTTTCTATCAGTCTGCAACCGACAGTTATTTAATACCTGTTCGGGGGTATCCGTTGATACCACTAATGCCGAGATGTTTAGACTGAAAGTCTTGATGTTAAGACCTCCTGTGTCGTCCCGAGTCGTGCCAATTTCGAGACTGCACTGGTGGTTTGAGATTTGAGGTCATCGTTGCTAAATGTTTGAAAATAGCGCCAAATGTAAATACGGCCAGCCATTTCGCGGTCGTCCTGGTGGGCCATTGGACACTTGCGAGGAAAAAATTGTTCGCACAAACAGCGTTAAGCTTCCATTTAAAATGCATTTGACTATCACAAAAGATATTCGAATACTTCGTTCCTAGGAATTCTTCTTAAATGTGATATATTTTTATTTTTGAAACAAAAAAAACAAAAAACACTGTTCATTCTTCTTTTTTTTCAGTTAAAAACCGCATTAGATCTGGAGGTGGCGTGCCAAGATCGCACCTGGATGTTACATCTCTGTAGCATGAAAGATGTCAACTCAATCCGAGAGGGGTTCGAACAATTCGGCGAATTCCTACTTCCGCCAGCAGACGCCAATGCTGGAGAACCCGGTGACAAGAATATCAACAGGATCTGATGTAATAAGCGGAGGAATGTTGGAGCTGTCTCTTGGTCTACTGTCACGTGTTTACGTGGTGTACAAAAGGAAAGCAGTGTGGACAGCTTCAGTTTAAGTGTCGACCTTTTCATCCGTTGATTTATTGTGAATATTTGCCATAATATTATGCACGCATACTCAGAACTATACTTTATTTATAGGGATCTGGGGAAGCGGGTAGGGGATTGTCAGTTTGCGAATGTGAAGAATTACACAATTAATTGATTCTTTGGAAAATAGACTTTTTCTTTATAACAGGCAGATTATTGATATTTCTCGGATATCGCATACATTTGCGATTGTCAATCTAACATGAGGGGGGGGGGGTAATAACGCTTATCTAATCACGCTGATTTCCAACGAAATTTTATAATTAAAATAAAGCCTTTTGGGAAATAAAATTGGCCACAAGGGCATGTGTCCATTAAACCAGAGGGCTGTTTCTAAGAATGTCGAGTCGTATACCTCATGTAGCCTTTGTATAAACCTGTATGAGATTATGTTAGAGAACATTGGGCGTTATCTGGCGCTTAGACGTAGCTTTTTTTTCTACTAGAGCATATAAGGGCTGTTCCAAACTTGCCCTGTGTGTTGGGTTTACGGGATGGCGGGGCCTAACTGTAATTGCTTAGCAACTGGTGGCGAAGCTGAAACAAGATACGAACAATACCCTCACCTCCCTTCCCGATTTTATATGCAGAAAGAAGTAGACTGTTTATTCATAAGAGTGATTAAATACCATTTTTTTTAATTCCTTCAAAGCAGGGGGCCAAGTAGAAAGACTAGCGCTCACTTTCTAATCATTGCAAATTCCAGGACAGCACTAAAGGGTATGGAGTATGTAATTCTGTATATTTTAGTTGCTTCTGTACAGTTGTTTTTCGCTAACTGCATAGCATATTGTGATACTTTACTGTTTTGATATTTAAAAATAATAATAAATAAACATTCCGTCCATGAAGTACAGTAAAAATAACACACGCGTCAAAATCAAAAATGACAATGAAGAGAATAGAAATCTTTTTATAACTGTTATCCATTTTGCTAAGGATGCTATTCTGCCAGCTGTGTTAGATTCAGTAGATATTTGCCATGTTGATAAAGAATCTTGTTAGTGATTTGTTTCTGAGTCAGTTCGATGTTTATTGTTTACGTCCTTTTATATTTTGTTATGCTTTTACTTTAGAACACGGTTTTAATGTAGTTAAAGGAAAACACACGTTACGCAGAGATCACGTGACATGGTGATCGTATCACAAGTCTAAATTAACGGAAAGAAAACCTTACAAGCTGTGAGAAATACAGTAAAAACCCCACGCAACACTTGGTTTACTCAGAGTACTAAATGAGAAAGGCTTCATCGAAAAGTGGGACATTTCGGGATTTATCTTACAATGTTACATGACTCGGAAAATGCAATAATATGATTGGTTGATAATGTGTCAGTGTTGACTGGAGCTCAAAATGTCGACAGATATTTCAGTTATTTGTAATCAAAACGATCTTTTTTACATGCTTAATTCAAGGCCGAAAAAAAAAAACATAAAGAGGAGTGTAATAAAGTCGTACACGTTTTTTGGTATTGGCTTGAAGCCTCATTTATCTTCTTACAAATCCAAAATCGTTAAGAACGTTTTGTGTGTATATTAAATTTCAAAGGTAGTGGCCTTTGATTGCGAATTTGTTGGATATTTCTGTTTCGATATGAAAACGACGAACAAAAAAGGAAGAAAAATCTTGTGCAGTACTTTGAACTTGATCTAAAAGTTTGAATAGGTTTTGTTCTGTTTGATTGATCTTTTTTTATTTTCTTTTACCACCAAAACGGAATGTTCTTTGTGATAGTTGTCAGGTTGCAGATATTTTGCTGTGCTGTTGTTTATGCTTATTTTAGATACTTTTAGATGTTGTTATTGTTATATATTTTAGAAGTTTGTGTGTACATGTTACAGGCAAACTTTCAAATCAGGAAGTTTACAAAGTGACTGAAAATTTTGTAAGCTGTTGTGAAATGCATCAGCTATGGAGAGAGAAATTTCTCAATATGGACAACAGTGTGATGTATTGAAATGTAGATTGTAGTTATGTATTTTAGGCTCGAGACTGCAGTTGGAAGGCCATTATAAAAGTGAACTAAGTTTAGACTTTCTGTAACAATGTAACAACGTTGTAGACAGGGGTGGTTGCAATTTAACAGGCCTTTTCCCTAGACTGAAAACTAAAATTTGTTTGAAAATATATTTTCTTCAAATTCAAAGGCAATGTTCGTAAATCGCAATTATATTATGATAAAACAGTGAGTTTTACCAGTGAATATTTCATCAATATGGGAATCTTGAATGGTTTTCGGAAAAGTGTGGCAGGAATTAGTCATTCCTTCGTTAACCACACCCTTGTCTCCGCATGCATCAGGGGTCCTGGTTGGATAGCTCGGACTCCCGAGCAGGGAAGTAAGTAATTGCCACCGACCCTTCTCCCGTAACTACTTCTCAATATGTAATGAACATTTTATAATTTGGTTTCACGAGTGAATTGCTGTAATAAGGTGAGGCAAAAATTACTTTTAACAATTTATAATATTTTTGGATACTATTTGACCACTACTGAGTGAGGCTTGGCCACAAAAAATTTGGATACGATGCAACAAATTCGGGTGCGACTTGGCTTGGGTACGACGTGACCAATTCGGTGCGACTTGGCTTGGGTACGACGTGACCAATTCGGTGCGACTTGGCTTGGGTACGACGTGACCAATTCGGTGTGACTTAGCTTGGGTACGACGTGACCAATTCGGTGCGACTGGCTTGGGTATAACTGGTCTGTTCATCGTTAAAACTTGATGCCCATACGAATTTATCATTGCTGACAGTTAGTTGCAACGACCAAGCTTTTTTTCCACATGACAAGTAATTGCAACCGACATTTAATACATCACAGTGTAATCCAAATCACATTGTGGAAAGGCTTACCTTTTGTTTCCTTGTTATAAATAGTTAGTACACCCGGAGTATGTTAATTAACTACAAAAGATCAACAGCTGGAACAATAATAGTAGGTACTGTTAACACAACAATGTAAATACAATTTCAGACAAACTGTCAAATTTTACAGCCTTAAAAACAAGCAGTTTACAAAGCGGTTGAAAATTTCACACAGTTTACGAAGCGGCTGACTCAATCAAGCAGTTTATAAGCTGCCTGAACTTTCCAGGCACTATGTAAATTGCCTGACTTGACAGTTTGCCTGTAATATATATACGCAACACTCCCACACAAGCAGAACAAACGTGCAACCTTTGGTGTTCATGTTCCAAGTTAGCACACTACCAGAATGAAGTGAACTCGTTTTCTTTGATCCAGCCATGTTTATTGCTGACGAAATAAATAAAATTTCAAGTGAACCAGTGTTTTTTTTCTGTTACAGTATATTATTTGAAATAATGGTTGGTGACTCTACTCCAGAATATATTTAAGAGTTGTTAAATGTTAATTATAGGGGTTGTATATACAGTCGGACCCGCGTAATGTGAAGTCCACGGGACCGAGCAAAATACTTCATATTACGCGAACTTCATATTACACAAACTTTTACACGTCACACTTTCAATCACCCATGCAATCAATAGGCAAAGATTTATTGCTTATTTTGGAAGGATTATTGTGTTTATTTCTTGTCTGTGCTACTGTCATATAAAATCGGATTAACGTGAGTCTTTAACAAAGGCCTAGTGTTTGATTACTGTATTGGTACGCAATGGCTTTGAATCAAACGACTGTTTTATCTGCTTAAAGACTGCCAAAGTGCAATTGCGATCCTTTTGTGATCGCCCCAAATAATGTCTTTTATAAACAATAGCATTCAATGTTGACACTTCCTCAAAGTTTTTTGTGTACTTGTGTTCTTTGTGGTTTTGTTCTTGGCCTTTTATGTAGTTCATATTACGCGAACAGATTATGCAGTAAATGTGGCCCATGGGACCTTATGCTGGACTTCATATTACGTGAAGTTCATATTAGACGTGTTCATCTTATGTGAATTTCTGTCCATAGAAAGCAAGGCATTTTACATTGGGACCAAGCAAATCACTTCATTTTACGCGAACTTCATATTAACCGTGTTCATATTAAGTGGGTCCGACTGTAATTTGAATGCAATTGATTAGCAAGGCATGGGCATTAAATTCTCGGAAATATTTTCAGACTAGCATTTGAACATTTGTTTTATTTGCTCTTATTTAAACAAGGAAAGTTATTGATCCGGTATTGCTGGTTTTTTTCTCTGTAGCTTAATGATTGTAAAGCACACCAGATCATTTTCGTGTAAAGAAGTAACAGCTAAATATAGAGTTCTCAAACCCGCGGATCAAAGCCCACACAGATACATGTGCAAAGTTCCATACATTAAAACGCAGGGCGTCGGCGCAAAGTAAAACGTTGCAGGTAGTTTTGTGACAGTAATACAAGCGTTGTTATGGTTATTTTTCATTACTTTTTACGACGTGTAACAGTTTCCATGAATCATGATTAATCGCATATTCTTTTCAGCCCCAGCTTCTAAAGAAGCAAGGGTTATAGCAGTCGTTCAAAGTATCTGCACATGTGCGTATGTACGCTTTTTAAGTTGAAAAATCGTATATCATCCTAGGTTTTTAACCCGAATGTCTTGCAAAAATTAGCGTAAATATTGACCAAAAACCAAATTTCTTTAAAACGGATCTACCCCTATGGTTTTTCGTGGAAACGTTCTAAAATTTTGCTGGAAGGTATTGGCGAAAAATTATTTTTTTTTCCTAAGATCTTAACTACTTCTAGAAAAGTAATTTTACTGTCTTGAAATTTCACGTGAAGGTAGCAGGCGTTACTGAATCCGGGACAAAATGACTCCGCCCAAAATGACTCCGCCCAAAATGCCTCCAAAAACTGCAAGGGGGGACAAAATGACTCCGCCCAAAATGCCCGAAATATTATTTCGAATTTTTTTTAACTATTTCTGGCAAAGTGCCAGAAAATGTGTTTTGAGTAGACGGGCTTAATCCTGATCACGGGGAGTGTGAGAGGTGTGGCTTCGTTTCCGCAAAGCTGCCAGTAACGGTGTTTTGAGTAGACGCACTTAATCCCCCTGCAGTGCACTGCCGGCCTGAAACGCATGTTAATCCCACTCCGGAGGACTTTGATAAGCGTGGTTTTGTTTCCACAAAGCTGCCAGAAACTGTTTTGAGTAGACACACTTAATCCCGCAGCAGTGTAATGCCGGCTTGAAATAAAAAAAAAAACGCTGGCGACATAGAGGCGCTTTTTTTTTGTTTTCATAAATCTGCCAGAATCTGTGCCTTGAGTAGACGCACGTTACCCCGACTCTGGTCAGGATGCATATATATGGGGGGTGGGATACATAGCAGTTATCAAATGTCCATTGGTAATATTGCAATGGAAGTGTTCGAAAGCAATAAAGGTGGACTGAAAGTTTCACACAATGGCTTCCTTTATGTCAAAAACAGAGAGTTGAAGACTGGTAGGATTTCATGGCGATGTTGCCGGCGTACAAATCATTGCAAAGGCACATTGTCAACGTCATCCGAAATGAACGATCCTCGTCTTGGAAATGGTCATAATCATGATTCGTGTCAAGAAGAGGTAGATGCCGTGAAGGCAAGATCCGAGTTGAAGTCCAGAGCAGTGGATCGGGGCCATAACCCAGCAGCCATGATTAACGCCATGCGCACGACTGTAAATGACCAGGCCCGCACGCGCCTTCCTTCGGACGAAGCAATGAAAAAAATGATTCGCCGCAACCGCGCAAAACACAACCCTCCACTTCCAGACACTTTGGATGAATTGGTTATACCCGATGAATGGGCCGAAACCTTGAGTAACGTTCCAGACAGATTCTTGTTTTACGATAACGGCAATGACGCTGCCGCTCGCATACTGCTTTTCGGTTCCCCCGCCTCCCTGCGCAAGTTATCTACTGCTACGATGTGGTTCATGGATGGGAATTTTGCCATGGCACCACGAGGATTCCTACAAATGTACGTCATCCGTGTTCCGCTTGGGAACACGGCCATAACATCGGTGTACGCCCTCCTCCAAAACAAGTCGCAGGACACGTACGATGAAATGTTTCGGGCGATCTTAGATTATTGTGAAACTCTCGAGTTGTTTCCCGATCCAATGACCGTTTTGTGCGACTTCGAACTGGCCGTGATCAGATCCGTGCATGATGTTCTTGGTGCCGACATTAACATCCAGGCATGTTTTTATCATTTGACGCAAGCCACCTATCGCAAGATTCAAGAACTCGGATTGGTTGCGCGATACAAAGTGGATGACGGCTTCAAACTCTTTTGCGCAAAACTGGATGGATTGGCATTCTTACCTATCGATGAAGTGGTGCTTGGCTTCGAACATTTACGTGCCACTGCACCAGAAGGTTGTGAGCTACTTCTGGACTACTTCGCCAAGACTTACGTTATTGGCAGCTACCGCAGGGCCCGAACTGCCGGGGATGGCGCCATACGAGTGCGCATGCGCAGAACTCCCCCACGATTCCCACCAGAGGTTTGGAATGTTCACGACGCGACCATCAAGGATGAGCCGAGGACCAACAACCAATGTGAGGGATTTAACAATAGATTCTTCCACCTGGTTGGCCACCATCATCCAACCATCTGGACGTTCATCACGGCTATTCGGCAGGAAGACTGTGCCGTCCGTGCAGCTATTGAGCAAGATTTGCGCGGAGAACCACCGAAAAAACGAATTCGCAAGGAGTATGTGGCACTTCAAAGACGACTCAAGACCCTGTGCACAGATCGCGCCGAAGGACGGAGAACTATGGCAGACTTCATCGACGGTATCGGTTACAACGTGCGTTGGATGCCAGTGAACTTGGAAAACCAAGAACTCCAGGGTTGATTTGCCAGCGAGTTAAGAGACACTGTGATTTTTAACTGAGTTGATGAGTAAAGTGAGCCACTGAGTGAGTGAGTTAGAGACACTGTGATTGCTAACTGAGTTGATTAGCTAAATGCGCCAGTGAACTTGGAGAAACAAGAACTCTGATTATCAGTTTTGATAAAATGTGAATTAACAAGAGTTGTCTTTTTCATTTATTAAAATAAACCATTCTTCCCTTCACTTTGAAAAAATAAGATTGGGCGGAGTCATTTTGTCCCCCCTTGCAGTTTTTGGAGGCATTTTGGGCGGAGTCATTTTGGGCGGAGTCATTTTGGGCGGATACCGGCGTTACTACCTACCTGGCTATTATTAAAGCAAAAAATTGTGTAAAATCATAACTAACTGCTGGAAATTAGTCTTCCTGTGTTGAAATTTTGAGTGAAGGTAGCGGGAGCTACGACCTACCTGGCTGTAACTTCTTTTGGCGATTCAACAGAAATTGGCGATACTATTTCCAGTAAAAGAATGTTACTGTGTTGAAATTTTAAGTGAAGGCAGCCGGCGTTACTACTTTCCTGGGTATTACTTTTTGTGTGATTAGCAAAATTGGAGATTATTTTGGCGAAAACCCAAAAATTGTTCAGTAAAATTTTATCTAACTGCTGGAAAATAGTCTTACTGTGTAGAAATCTGGCTATTACTTTTTTATGTGATTGGCCAAAAATTGGCGAAAATTTTGACGAAAAAAAAAACAAACAAAAAAAAGTTCAGTAAAATCTTAACTAACTGCTGGAAAATAGTCTTACTATGTGGAAATTTAAAGCAAAAGTAGCACAAAATTGGGGAAAATTTTAGCGAAAAACCAAACACAATTCAGTAAATTCTTAGAAAACTGCTGGAAATTAGACTTACTGTGTTTAAATTTAAAGTGGAGACAGCAAGAGTTAATACCTGCCTGGCTATAACTTTGTTGGTGATTCGCCGAAAATATTGGCGAAAACCCAATTTTTCTTTTTTCGTAAAATTTTTAATACTTTCAGGAAAGTCATCTTACTGTCTTGAAATTTTAAGCGAAGATAGCAGGCATTACAACCAAGCAGGTTATAACTTATTTTGCGATTTGCCAAACATTGGCGAAAATATTGGCGAAAGCCCCTTTTAGACCAGCCGACTATGTCGGGCTGGTCTTATCTTATCAATAGAGGGGTATCCGTCGTCCGTATGTATGTACGTGTGTAAACTTTTACTTAAAATGCTTCTTCTCCTTCAGTTTTGATCGGATTCCTCTCAAATTATACACGAATGTTCTCTAGGTAGGCCTCTCTTTAAAAAAATTTTTTTTTTGGCGATGCGCCAAAAATTGGCTAAATGGGGGACATTTGAAATTTTTCGGTTGCCAATTTTCAAAATGCTTCTTCTCCCACAATTTTGATCAGATTTTCTTCAAATTTTGCACGAATATTCCCTAGATAGGCCTCTTTTGAAAAATGACTCATTTTGGCGATCCGCCAAAAATTGGCCAAATGGGGGACATTTTTTAATTTTTTGGTGTCAAATTTTCAAATTGCTTCTTCTCCCACAATTTTGATCGGATTCCTTTCCAATTTTGGATAGTTGTTCTCCAGGTAGACCTCTCTTGAAAAATTACTATTTTTGGCGATCCACCCAAATAGGCCAAATGGGGGACATTTGTAAATTTGTGGTTGCCAATTTTCAAAATGCTTCTTATCCCACAATTTTGGTCAGATTTTCTTCAAATTCTGCACGAATATTCCCTAGGTAGGCCTCTTTTGAAAAATGACTCATTTTGGCGATCCGCCAAAAATTGGCCAAATGGGGGACATTTTCAAATTTTTTCATTTACAATTTTCAAATTGCTTCTCGCACAATTTTGATCGGATTCCTTTTCAATTTTTGATAGTTGTTTTCAAGGTAGATCTCTCTTGAAAAATTACTTTTTTTTGGCGATCCGCCAAAAATTGGCCAAATGGGGGACATTTGTAATTTTGTGGTTGCCAATTTTCAAAATGCTTCTTCTCCCACAATTTTGATCATATTTTCTTCAAATTTTGCACCAATATTCCCTAGGTTAACCTCTTTTGAAAAATTACTCATTTTGGCGATCCGCCAAAAATTGGCCAAATGGGAGACATTTGTTAATTTTTTGTGTCAAATTTTCAAATTGCTTCTTCTCCCACAATTTTGATCGGATTCTTGTTCAATTTAGGATACTTGTTCTCTGGGTAGACCTCTCTTGAAAAATTACTCTTTTTGGCGATCCGCCAAAAATTGGCCAAATGGAGGACATTTGTAATTTTGTGGTTGCCAATTTTCAAAATGCTTATTCTCCCACAATTTTGATCACAATTTCTTCAAATTTTGCACCAATATTCCCTGTGTTGACCTCTTTTGAAAAATTACTCGTTTCGGCGATCCGCCGAAAATTGGCTAAATGGGGGACATTTTTTAATTTTTTGGTGTCAGATTTTCAAATTCCTTTTTTTCCCACAATTTTGATCGGATTCTTTTCCGATTTTGGATACTTGTTCTCTGGGTAGACCTCTCTTGAAAATTTGCTCTTTTTTGATGATCCGCCCAAAATTGGCCAAATGGGGGACATTTGTAATTTTGTGGTTGCCAATTTTCAAAATGCTTCTTCTCCCACAATTTTGATCAGATTTTCTTCAAATTTGCACGAATACTCCCTAGGTAGGCCTCTTTTGAAAAATGACTCATTTTGGCGATCCGCCAAAAATTGGCCAAATGGGGGGCATTTTTTAATTTTTTCCCCTTATGAAAGAATGACTCCTCATCAGCCACAACTACACCGATCAAGTGAGCGAATATTTTCTCCATTCAGTTACGGCTTTTTTCGTAACCGCTGTCTGCGAATTTGATCATGATTTTGTCTGTGATTCTTGGATATATATTCTGTAGGTCACGGCTGGTCACCATGTCCCTGGACATGCTTGTTTTTCGTAAATTGTTACTTTTTTGCCATTGTTTTTGTGATTGACCTAAAATTAGCCAACATTTCGCCGAAAAACAAACAAAAAAACAGTAAAATCTTAACTAACTGCTGGAAAATAGTCTTACTGTGTTGAAATTTAAAGTGAAGGTAGCCGGAGTTTCTACGTACCTGGCTGTTGCCTGACGAAACGTGGTGAAACTCAAGGAAAAAGTCTTACAGTCTTGAAACTTTAAGTAACTGATGCAGGCATTATTTACAAGGGGGTATTGCTTTTTTCTTGTTTTTGGTGACTGGCAAAAAATTGTGAAAATTTTGACAATTTTGACAAATGCTACCTATGTGACTGATGCAATTTTTGGTGGTGAGCCAAAAATTGGGGAAACTTTTGGGGGAAAACAAAACAAAATCAGTGGCATCCCCAGAAAAATAGTCGTACTCTTTTGAAAGTTCAGGTGACTGTAGCAGGCATTGTTGCCTACCTGGTTATTTTTTTAGGTGATTTGAAAAAAAATGTGAAAATTTTGGCGAAAAACCAAAAACGTTTTTAGTATAATCTCGATGAACTCAAGCAAAATAGACTTACTGTTTTTAAATTTAAGGAAGAGTAATAAGACTTCCTACCTATTTGATGTAATTTTTAGTGATGAGCCAAAGATTTGTGACAAATTTGGCGAAAAACTTCTTTTAAAAATTCAGTAGATTCGTCTTACTGTCATGAAATTTTAAGCCGGCGTTACTACCTAGCTGGTTGTTACTTTTTTTGTAGATTGATAGAACAATTGGCGAAAAACCAAAATATTTTCAATAAGTAAAATCTTAAATGCCTCCAGGAAAACAGTCTAACTGTCTTGAAATTTTAAGGTAAGGTAGCAGGCTTTTTTCTACCCTCATTGTCATTATTGTAAGTGATAGTCGTATATATTACTACCTAACTGGTTATTTATTTGTTGCCAATGCACCAAAAATTGGCAGAAATATTGGCTAAAAACCAATTTGCTGTTAAATGTATCTCCTCCAGTTTTCTTACAAAAGTTCTCAAATTATGTTGGAAGGTAGGGTGCATAAGTGCCCACCTGGCTGTTACTTGTTTTGGCGATTCGCCAAAAGGTGGCGGAAATTTTGCGGAAAATCAATTTATTTTTCGTAAAATCTAAACTTCAGCAAATTTTCTTGAAAAAGTTTCTCCTAGGGTTTTCATTGAAGCATTCGAAAATTTTGGTTTGAGGTCGAGTGCGTAAGTTTCCACTTAGATATTACTTGTTTTGGCGATTAGCTAAAACTTGGATATATAGTCTGGTTACACGCTAATTTTAAACAACAGTAGAGCTCATTTCTAAATAACTGCATATTTCTTTCTTTTTCTTTTTCTTTTTTTTGCCAAATTCACAAAAAATTCGGGGGATATTGGCCGAAAGCAATTTTCTTGAAAAATTACCTCGTAGGGTTCTCATAGTAACGCTCTAAAATTTTGGTGGAAGGTAGGTGCACAAGCATCCACCTGGCTGTTTTTTGTTTTGGCAATGCGCCAAAAGTTGGTGAAAAAAAACAAAAAATGAGTAAAATTTTGAAGAACTCCAGGAAAATAGCTTCGTGGTCTTGAATTTTGAAGAAAAGTAGCATTTAAATAAGTACTCACCCGGACATTCCTTGTTTTTCGTGATTGGCCAAAATTTTGCGGAAATATTAGCAAAAAAAAATAAAACAAAAAAAATAAGTAAAATATTAACTCACACCAGAGAAATTTAGTTACTGTCTTCAAACTTTAGATAAAGATAGCCTTCGTTGGTACTCACCTGGTTATTACTGTTTTTCGTAATGCGTAGAAATTTGTGGCAATATTAGCGAAAGCCAATTTCTTACTGAACTCAAACTAATGCTATATATAATCTTACCGTCTCCACATTTTGAATTAGGGAAACGGATCTTGGAACCTACTTCACTATATTGTTTCTCTCCTTTCTCTCTCTCTCTCTCTCTCTCTCTCTCTCTCTCTCTCTCTCTCTCTCTCTCTCTCTCTCTCTCTCTCTCTCTCTCTCTCTCTGTGATTCGCAAAAATTTGGTAGAAATATTGGCAAAAGAGCTTTTTTCCGAACAATCCTAACTAACGCTTGGAAAATAACCTCATTGCCTTGTAATTTTATCTAATAATGGCACGCAGTACAACCCACCTGGCTATTATTACTTGTTTGGTAGTTGGCCAAAAATTCGCTGAAATATTGGTCAAAACACTATTAAAACGTATACTATCCTCTGGTTTCGTACGTACACATAATTGTCCATTTTTTGTGATTGGCCAAATATTGGCGGAAATCCTGGTGAAAAAAGCAAAAATAATCAGTAAAATTTTAACTCTCTCTCTGTGATTCGCAAAAATCTGGCAGAAATATTGGCAAAAAAGCTTTTTTCCGAACAATCCTAACTAACGCTTGGAAAATAACCTCATTGCCTTGTAATTTTATCTAATAATGGCACGCAGTACAACCCACCTGGCTATTATTACTTGTTTGGTAGTTGGCCAAAAATTCGCTGAAATATTGGTCAAAACACTATTAAAACGTATACTATCCTCTGGTTTCGTACGTACACATAATTGTCCATTTTTTGTGATTGGCCAAATATTGGCGGAAATCCTGGTGAAAAAAGCAAAAATAATCAGTAAAATCTTAACTCTCTCTCTGTGATTCGCAAAAATTTGGCAGAAATATTGGCAAAAGAGCTTTTTTCCGAACAATCCTAACTAACGCTTGGAAAATAACCTCATTGCCTTGTAATTTTATCTAATAATGGCACGCAGTACAACCCACCTGGCTATTATTACTTGTTTGGTAGTTGGCCAAAAATTCGCTGAAATATTGGTCAAAACACTATTAAAACGTATACTATCCTCTGGTTTCGTACGTACACATAATTGTCCATTTTTTGTGATTGGCCAAATATTGGCGGAAATCCTGGTGAAAAAAGCAAAAATAATCAGTAAAATCTTAACTCACACCATAGAAATAGCCTTACTGTCTTGACATTTTGGTTAAGGGTGGTGGTCATTGGCACTTAACTGGTTATTGCTGGTTTTGCGCAATTGGGGAAATGACGGAAATATTGGCGAAAAAACATTTCTTACTAAAATCGTTACTAGCGTTAGGAACATGATGTTACCTTCTTAAAATTTTGAATTATAGAAGCGGAAATCAGTATCTATCTGGCTATAACTTTATTGAAGATTCGCCAAAAACATTATTGAAAACGCATCTGGCCCTAGATATTTGGCTTTTATTTCTTGAAATTCTGAATAAAGGTGGCAGATTTTGTTACCCACCTGACTATTGCTTTCTTCTCATTTGCCTAAAATTGATGGAAATATTAGCCAAAACCAATTTTCATGAAAACGTTTCCCCTGGGATTTAAATTGAAACATCCTGAAATTTTGATGGAAGGTAGTGGCATATATACCCACAGACTATTACTTTGGCTTTTTCCCCGATTTGAAAAAAAAATGGCCGGAAACGTGGCTATTACTTTTTTGGCGATTCGCCAAACATTGGCGGATATATTTGTGATGAACCACTTTTCCATTAAAATCTTGACTGCAACAAAACTACAATTCTGAATTCAAAAAACCTTGAATGATCAAGATCACACAGACGTACATCTTACATATCATCTTTTAGGCCCAAATGGTCGAAAATAAGTTCAAATTCGTTTTACGGTTTTGGATAAAATGATCAACTTCCGTTTTTTGACACTGACCATAATCTAAGAGGTCCAGATACCTCTTGCATAACGTCTTTTAGGCTCAGAGGGCCGAAAGTAAGCTCACAGTCACTGTAACTGTTTTTGAGATAATGGTCAACTTCCGGTTGTTGACATTGATCATGGCCGAAGAGGTCAAGGTCACCGAGATACCTCTTACATAACATCTTTTATTCCCAGACGGTCTGAAATAAGCTTAAAACCTGCGTACAGGGGGGGAGGGCTATGGGTTGCTGCGTACGTACACATTTTTTAAAATATTTTAAACACATTTTTACGTAATTTAATAATCTAATACATCGATATACAAACTAAATATTATGTTCTTTTTAGTGCAATGGTTATTTTATTCACATTTTAGTGTATGTTGACGCGTACACTTTCAATTTTGTCACTGATTGGCATTATAGTTTTTAAAACAAATTGATATTTTTCAATATAGCACAACATATTGCGTGCGTGCGTGCGTACAGGGGGATCTAGGCCACTGCGTACGCACTGCGTACAGAAGGGTTGGGTCAGAAATTGGCAAATTTTGCGTACGCTTTATGAATGGCCCCTAATTATTTCTTTTAACTTTCATAATGTTTCAGATATATTTTGACTAAATGTAAGAGCTTGATAGAAACAAGTTTTGACATGCAATTTTTAAATTCTAAAAAGCAAAAGCGTAACAATATAAAAATGCTAGAATTTGCCAGAATTTGTGCTGTGTGATGGTTATAGAGTCAATTGTCTAGAGAATACATCAACGATATTTACACAGCTGTGTCACTGGGAACTAAAGCTTAGACAACATTCTGGTGTTTGTGTCATGTTGCATTATTAACACTTGACAAGCCTTTGGCTTGCAAGGGTTATATGAATTTGTGCGAGCAAAATTCGTCATTTTTTTTCTTCTTGACATTTTTTCCGATTTTTTTGTGTCTTCTTCTTCTCTGACACTCTGACCCTATGACCCTATGACCCTATGACCATGAAAATTGGGACTTATGAAGAGCTTGAACTGAACATGTGCATGTCACTTTTTATTTTCGTCTTTGATTTCGTTTGTGAAAAGAGTGTATTTTTTGCAAATAAATGCGTAGCATTTAACGACAGCACCGAATACACATTTGCTCAGTGAGCTTTGTGCGAGCTCTCACTGCGTAAATAGATAACAAGGCGTATGCCTGATCAGTCAATAAAACTTTAAGTCAGCAACAACCAAACACTACTCGGTTTATAAGACGTATTCAAGCTGTGTTGTTTGCAATATATTATTCAAGAAATAACCCATTGAAGGAAGTATTTTTGCGATTTTATTTTTGTCAAGTGTTTAACATTTCGCTAGCGGAATGAGCTTCTAGTATTTCACATGAATTACACGATACTTATATTTGTCAGTTTGTAAATAACTTTACTTTAACACATAATGATTCGTTATTTGAAAATATATTGATTAACAATATAATTGAAAGAAAATTAATTTCCTTCTAATACTATTAGGTTTTTTCTTAATCATGACATGTCAAATCAATCAAATTAAATCAAATATAAATTGCAACTTTGGCTTTGTGCAACGTGTCGTAATTGTTTTATTAACAGAGCCTTTTTACAAGTTGAAATTATTTGATGAAATCCAGGGGCGATCACTATCACAGGAGTCATCGTATTCTTAATACATGGAGGCATTTCACATTGCAGACCAAGTGGAATTGAGAATACTTTTGGCAAGTTTAAAGCTTGACCTAAATCAACGATAGTGATACATATAGACTATGCTTATACACTATAAGCAGCCAAATGCAAAGCATATAATCTCCGATGACTACATAAAGCGAGCATAAATCATTTGATTCACAAGAGTATCATACATCCATTCATTAGCTGGACTGTCGCATTTCTGAAGTATTACGACCATACTGCGTCTACGTGCTATGCTTTTAGATTGTGTATTTGATAAAGATTGATTGTCAACGCTTTACTTAGACTGTTAAACTGTAATTCGGTTTGTGAAATTTCTTTTAAATCAGGAGATTGGGGATTCTGGGTATTAAAACATATTTGCATTATGCAAATAAACAATTTCACCCAGCCCTCAACTGAATGTTTTCAACGCTTATCACTGAAACTTAAACAATAACTGGAGTGCATGGATTCCAACTTTATTGCCATTTCTTTCTCTAACAAGTAATTACTTTTAAAAAAGAAAGCTGATATTGGAAACAAGCCTCGAATGCATTATAAGAGAAAATCAATTTGTGATAAGAAAAATATTAATACCATTAATTCATTTTTTATGCAAATACAAATATTGATATTACAATCAAACATGAAATTCATGATATTAATAAACATTTCCTAATAATAAAAATAATTTTTGATATCACCGATTACATTTGCAAAATTGTAAATTCGATGTAGACATCAAATGATAGATGTAACAAAATGGGCAGATGTCACTATGGTATTACCTCTCTCTTTGCAAAAGGCTAAATAGCAATGAGCTTCTACTGACTTCTGTATATGCGATTTATATACTCTTCGAGATAATAATACTTATATAATGAAAGAAAGTTGTGTTCGTAAAATCGATTTCAAGAAACACCAAGTGACACAAGCCTGCGTTTCACAGAATTATGAAAGAGCTATAATAATCCATCTAATATACTAAAATTACAATTCTCTAATTTGTCAGTATTCTGTCACAAATTGATGGCATTCTTAAAACATGTCTATATGGAAAACTAAAGCTTTTTTCTAACGACTCAATAATTCATATGTTATTTGCGTGAGTATATCTTTTTGTAACCTTTACACATACCTTCACTTCACTTCAAATTTCAATCTTAGTTCCCACACAAAACTTTGAGCAAGCAGTTTGAGCCCAACTCCACGTTTTTATTCTCAAAGGTTAAAATACTATACCGGATAGTTTACAAAGTGTGTAGGATATTTGACCAACCGAAATTTGACCAACTGAAATTTGACCAACCGTAATTTGACCAACCTCTTAATGAAAAGACGGACATTTGACACACTTCATAATTTATTGTTTTTCGTACCACTTATTAGTAAAACATTAGCAATCACAAATGTTCCGACAGAAGCAACATTTAAACAGTTATAACACTGCAAGTAAAAGTGCCGTCACGTACCTGAGATGACACTAAAGCTTCCACCAGGTCTGGGTTTGTTTGTATAACGCCATGTGTAACGCCGGATTACGGAGATTAACGGGGCACGTGGAACTCAACGTTATGGCACTCAATAACAGAGAGGGGATTAGCACAACATCTCTTTGATGCGAATGAGCACTTCTTTGAAATTACATTTTTCTTACGAAACCTCGAACTCCTAGATTTATAAGGTTATGTATATCTAAAACTGAAAGTTGGTCAAATGTCAGTTTTTCCATTAAGCCGTTTGTCAAATTGCTGTTGGTCAAATTGCGGTTGGTCAAATTGTATGTACCCCGTTTACAAACGTTTGTGAATTCTGATGATTTCATTTGCAGTAAAGTTTACACTTAGAAAATTTCACTTTCCAAGTGTAACTAAGGTCGTAGCGAATTGTTTCTCTCTTTCTCTCTCGTGTCGAGATTTTACATCAGTGTCGCGGCTATCCATTCTGATGCTGTGTGAAATTTTGAATCGAAGATACCTTAGATGTTGCGTTTTATTGTTAATGATTTTCTACTGCATATTGACGATAACAAAGCATGAGTAGCCTTAGCCAGTGGAACAGTGTAAGTGAGCCCTTAAATAAGCGGTCAGTATTCATTGTGTGTGGCGCTTTGCACGTGGTAAGTAAAGGCAATGCGGGATATTTAGTAGCAAGGCAGGAACACATAAAAGAACAAGCTCTGTGAACTAGCAATTATGTTGCTTAATATCAGCTTTATAGGTAGAATTGTCGAAAACATATACACTGGTTGCTCAGTATATCTAACCTTTATAATTTTGAACTCTTGCTGCAGCCACCCCATTCTGTTGAAATAGAGTTTCTCGCCGATTCTTAACACACTCCTCTTTTTGGCTCTGTTCAGAACGTTCAAACATACTCATTAACAAAACCTTTTTCAGATAGCAAATTCAGCGGACTTTTCGAACTGCCAAACTTAAGTGATCTTTCAAGTGACTTATTAACAAATAGCATTTGTTATTTATCCTTTAAAATAAGTCACTTTTTAGAAACTGCGTTTCTGAAATAAGCATTTTTTTTTGGGGGGGGGGGGGTCAAGCGTCTTTCTCATCCCTATGCCTTTGAAGCCAAGGAGCTCCCCCAAAGATCCCCTACAATCGCATCAATCTGTTAAAAGTTTTTATTTATGTAATTCTTAACCATGTAAAATGGTTTTACGTTTATGGATATACAACAGTTCGATTTTATTGATATATTTTTATGCTGATATATTTTATATCGACACATTTTATATTTAAATATGATTGCATGCATGTTAAACCAAAGACGTTGTTAATGACTTTTCATTGTATTTATACTGCATTTCCTGTGTTTGACAACTGGATTTTTAGGTTGATGCTCGGTGCTAACAAATAAGTGACTAGGACGTTAAGGCGCTGAATAAACATTGAGAAAAAGGTTTTAAAAGCGCAGAAAGAACGTAGTCAAATGCACGGATTCCTTAACCTGGTAAAATGGGTGATTTTTTATACACCAGGGAAACAAAGTTGTGTACATAAAATAATCTCCAAATTAAAAAAGAAACTGCAGTTTGCCGATTTCTGCCTTTATTCTTCAAACAGTACAACAGAGACTACAGTTATCTGAGAATTATCGCATTTAGAACTTTTATTCTCCCAATTCTATCCAATAAAAATGTACTCGACTCAACTCATCGACTTATACTCCAATAACATTTATCAAGCATTTTCTCTGAGTACACCACCAAGACACCGCAATAGCATCTCACTTTGCACCATTTAAGACGCACCTGACGTGTGGTCTCTACGCTTCACGAAAATCAACTGCTAATATAAATATTCACAAGACTTCATTCGACTGCGCCACAACGGCAACTCACTCTGCACCCTTTAGACTCATACCTGACGTGTGACATCTATGCTTCCGAGAAATCAACTGCTGCAGAACAGCGGCCGCTAATTAAAAATGCGACCAATCAAAGTGTTTCGCGGCTAAATCAGGAGCCAATAGAAAAATACCTACCCGAAAACATATGTTACAAGTTACAAATGAACCAAAAAGTAGTCTTTTTGAGACAATCGCAAACTCCTTTACAAAACAACAATATCGATTGCAATCTGCGATATTTTTAAAAACTTGAAAATTACATGAAAAGTTTGTGCTAACTAGTTCAAACATTTTATTCGTCTCAAAATCCACTAAAACCGGAAGTTCCAGAACCGAAATTAATACCGTCCTCCCCATCTCAATGAGCTCTTTCACATCCTATATAAAACTTGTAAAAAGTATAGTTCCTGAGATATCCCTTATACTTAAAACGTAAGTAAATTTTTAAATTACGTAAAATCTATCAAAAAGACTTCAAACGAACTAATACCATCGTGTTCCTTACGACAACATCCCTCTAGATCCCAAACTGGTCGCCACAATCCTGTCACGCTCTGGATTAAAGCGTCGCTTCAACAGTTTCCCGCTAAATTTACTCGCGCAAAAAAAAACACATATTCACGACTTAACAACACATAAAGCGAATGACTGCACCGAAGGTCGCTACTCGGCATTCCTACAAAGTACGTGCATGCCGCACGGCAAAGAAACAGAGTAGGGCACATACCGTAACAAATATACACGCTTGAAACACCACACAGAGTACATACGGCGCGACAACACAAGTATGCCCAGAATATCAGTTTTGCACACCCTAACACTCTTTGTAAATGGCTCCGTGCAGATGAGCTGTGTTGAGCATTATCTGTCCAGTTGCTGAAATTATAATCCCCTATGACAGGCGACGTACGAACAATGGATGTGAATCATTTCACTCACATTTCAATCAGGAGTTTTATTCACACAATCGGTCGGTTTTCGCATTTCTGCTAGTCGCTCACGGTGTACAACCACGAATTACCTCACCATTAGGAGCCTGGATACCAGCCACCAAAAAAGAGCCAGAAAAACAGTTTCTCCAGAGACACTATGCAAAGATGACAAATCATGAAATTACGCACAAAGTCTTTGTTAGAAGTATCGGACATAAATTTCGAGCTGTCACTTTGTAAATGCAATTTCACCTGTAGATGGACACTGATAGTGAGGTTAAAAAGCTGTGTAATATGTGTTGTCTTTTTACCAGTTGCATGTAAACCTGTGACTTTCCGCGCTTTTGTTACATAACAAGATCCGTGCATTTACGTCTTGTTTCTCCTCGCTTTTACGCCCTTTTCTGCGCTTTTACGTCCCAAATCCGCGCTTTTTACCCTCAAAATGTACATATTCAGTTCAGTTTGACCCCAAGACAATGTCGCCATTGTATTAAATTGCAATTATAGTCTGGTGATATCTCAAGTGAGTACAAAATATCTAGGCGGGTGGTATGATTTTACTGATTGCTATAGGTATACCTGAGTAGAAACTATTCAGCCCTAAATAGTAGGACTAGTTCGCCGACTGCGGTAGGAAGAAAAACAACTCTGGACGAGGGATCACTTCACCAGAGCTTATTCTTTAATTATTAATAGTTGTGGTGTGAAAAGGTTTACTGTTCTTTTTTATTATTACGGGAAAGGGAAACAAAACAACACAGACAAAACAGGAAATAAATACATGAGGTAAAAATTGTTTCAAAAACAAGTGTGCAAAATTGAAGGGGGTTTGTTTGCCTGGTGACGCTTATTTACATAGACATGACCGTGTACGAAAAACACATTATTGTTTAAAATCATTTCCAAATTTTAATTTAATGTGGGACACGGACTAAGCTATAGATTTCAGTCGAAATCCATTCGTTAGTGTCGGTTAATCCTTTAAGCAAAATAGTCAATTCTTTTATGGTATAAAATGGTTCATTGGTAATTATCAAACCCGAAATTTAAAATAAAGGAATTTATTGATTTATCTTGCGCTCTTTATGACTTAGATATTCCTTCTGTCTATGCCATAAGGAGTGTATTTGAATTAGAATTTTCTGTACACATGTTTTTAAACCTTAAAAGGCAGGCTTTCAGAATTCACACATTAATTAAAGTACTGAGAAACAAAACGAATAACGATGTATATATTAATTAAAATAAACACAGTTTTCATCTGCAGGCTCATCACGCAATGTCAGCTTTGTTGACTTTCCCTTCAGTTCTGGTATATTTATCGAAATCATCTTTGCACATTTGGCGCTTAAAAACCAATATCTTAAAGATGGACCATGGTATTGTATTTGCAGATTACTGAGTAATTCGCGATCAATGCCATTTCTCGTACGGGAATTAAATATTAAATTGATGAGGAAAAATAAGAAAATCGTTGCGTGCTTTTATTAACCGTGTGGCCTTTGTGTCTTATAACAATATGAAAAACCATCCCCTTGCGACAACATTATCAGATACAGGAGTAAAGTGGTAAAATTATTCTTTAAACATTGCAAACTTTACAATGTCAAGTGAAATTGTTGGCGTTATAGGACAGGGCACAAACTGAAATGCTCACAACTGGATCGTGCCAACTGTGCTAACTCAAAGGCAGAAGTACCAAAACTGATTTTATCCCTGCACAAGTGGGAGGAGCCTATTTTCCACAGATGTCAGAATCACTGAATTTAAATGAGCATGCCTTATTGGAGAAGAAATATTTTAATTGTGGATTGCCATTATTTGTCAGTTGACATAACACCTAAGACAAAAGCTACTCAAAACCTTTTCACATATGAAAGGAAGCCATTGTACATTGTATCAGATGTAACAACAATAGTACAGTTCAACATCCTCGCAAAATCGCCCTGCCTTCTCATCCGTGCCCTCTGCCCGCGTTCTCGACTTAAGAGTTTGCCGTTCCTCTACTCTCATCAGGACAACTCTCATTAGCGTACGAAGAAAAGTGGAAAATGAAATTCATGAACATGGGCCCTATCCTTCTGGCAGAGCCAATCAAAGTCACGCAATATATTTCAAAATTTACGAAAAATAATGTTTGCTTATTTACGCCTAAACTACATCACTTCTGGCAGAAAATTATATTTTTAATCGTATGTATCTATACCTATTAAGGACATTATTTTGTTGTTCATTAAGTGAACAAAAGCCAAGTAGAGAGCTTAAAAACACAAACCCTCGCCAGTGGTGGAATACCATAAAATCATTAGGTGGCAGAAACAGGATAGAGCCGACCTTGTGCTTGCAGCCCCTAGCGGATATCCACTGTGATGGAGATATGTCACACCTTGCCGATGGGATAAATTCATTTTTCGTCAGTATCTCTTCGGATCTCCCCAAACTGGATTACGAACCAACATCATCCATAGTACCAGACAAATACGTGATATCTGTAGATGATGTGACTAAAAGACTTCTGAATATAAACATCAGAAAGGCCCAGGGTCCCGACGGCATACCTAACTGTGCAGCGGTTCTTGCTCCGCCGCTCGCATGCATCTTTAATAGTTCCATAAGAGACGGATATTTGCCACCCCTTTTGAAAACCGTCACGCCCGTACCAAAGGTGAACCCACCTACTGATCTTCAAAAACATCTCAGACCCATCTCACTAACCCCCGTTATATGTAAACAGCTCGAGTTTTTTGTATACAAGTGGGTCCTTGACGCCATCCGTGATCACATAGATCCCCTGCAATTTGGAGCCTTGAAAGGGAGTTCTACGGTTCACGCATTATTACTTATGGTACACGAATGGTTACAGGTAACCGATAAGAGCAGTAAAGGAAATCTTGTCCGTATTTTACTGGTGGATTACACCAAAGCGTTTGACAGAATTAACCCCCAGATTCTCGTTGAAAACTTACAGCTCTCTCAATTCCCTCACTGGTGATAAACTGGATATGTGCATTCTTAACGAACCGACGCCAGGAGGTAAAAATTGGTGGTTTTAAATCCGGTCTCCGCGATATCTGGGGAAAAGTTCCCCAAGGTACTCTACTTGGAGTTCTTTTGTTTTTAATTATGATAAATGACCTTCGGCTCAAATTACCTGCATACAAGTTTGTGGACAATACTACCATTTTCGACATTTGTAAGAGTCAAACTGATAGTCTCCAGAGTGCAGCTACTTCCCTTGAACAATGGTCTATCAAAAATGAAATGAAAATTAATAGTAGTAAAACAAAAGAGATGGTTGTGTGTTTCAAAACAAAAAAAACCCTGTCTTGACCCAATTGTTATCAACGGTGACCCTATTGAGCGCGTCCTATCCACTAAACTCCTAGGACTTATTATTTCACACAATCTAAGGTGGAACGAACGCGTGGACTTAATCTGCAGGAAAGCAGGCTCCCGAATATATCAAATGTACTCGTTAAAAAGAGCAGGTGTTAGCCCTGCTGATCTTTTACAAATATACATCTCCACCATTCGCTCTGGAAGTCAGACGAACTGTCATAACCAAAAATTTCTTTGATAAAATGCGAAGTCCAGAACATCAGCTGCGCCGCATCCTACCCAAACCTATAAATATCAACTACAATCTTCGCAAGCCCTCAAAATATCCCCCACCTAAATGTAAGACCAAAAGGTATAAAAATAGCTTCGTGCCATACTGTTTAAGTTACTTCCAGTAAATACCAGGTGGTATTGTAATTTCCTAGTCTCATTAACAGTATTATTGTACAATGTTTACGCTGCCTTTTATATAATGTATTTTAGTTTGTTGCAAATGTATGCATGTTTTAGTATTTGTACAATCCAACTTGTTGTACTGGCTATGACTAAGTTGCAATAAATGAACCTTTATTTTAAAAAAGTGGGTCGTTTGTTAGTAATTAGGGATATTTTTATCAAAATATCGATCCCTCCACCAGCAAAGTCCAATTGAAATTTGACCTGTTGTTGTGCCCGTTATAGCTGCAGCCGGGTTTTAATAACTGAATATCGTTAGCATGCAGAATATGAAATTTTTAATTTTTTTAAAAAGGTGTAAGTGAACTTTTCATATTTTATTTGTTGAAAAATTCAAATACGTCACGTGACTTTGATTGGCGCTGTCGCAAGTCCAGTCGATTAGCTAATGAGAAAAAAAACATTTAATTAAATCCGTTTAACTTAATATGGTATAATTGACACATCTATTACTCTCTCGGAGAGAGCTGACATAGGTCGCACTGTGTTTGTCATTTAATTTAGATTGTTATTGCCGGGTCCTGAATGCGCGGACGAAGGCCTCTAGTGTATTTAACTGGTATTTAACGGTGTCTCCACAGTAAAAGAAAACAGTGGGATTCTGCTGAAAATTATTCTGTTCATCGGATCCCAGATTTTCAGGGCATGATCCCAATATTGTTCCGAAATTTTCTTTCAGTTATGGTGCAAACCCCGAAATGTCAACACGACCCAATTGCTGTCCATTAATATAAACAAATTCGGGTATTTATCCTGGCGAGATCATTTCTCAAACTATTCTATTCATCGGATCCCAGATTTTTAGGGCATGATCCCAATATTGTTCCGAAATTTTCTTTCAGTTATGGTGCAAACCCCGAAATGTCAACACGACCCAATTGCTGTCAATTAATATAAACAAATTCGGGTATTTATCCTGGTGAGATGATTTATCAAACTGCTTTCTCTGTGATTTGTCGAATTATCATAGTTTTCAGCTGTCCCGATATACTTGCGCGTTCATAAATGTCTCTAGCTCACAAAGAAAATGTGGGTTGGGCAACTTGATTTATTTTCATTGAATTATGAAACGACAAAGTAGAGCACATAATAAAATATTCCCTCTACCAACAACTAAACACAAATGTATTTAATTATAGAATTTGATTTTTTTTTTCAAATGTTTTGTGGAAAGTGAGAACGAGAGATACTTATTTATAATTCCTTAATCGCTATTAATTTGCAATCACGCACTATTTCGCAATTTAAAGTCATTATTGCACTGTCCTAGTTGCTAACTAAAGCCACACGTGTCTCTGAAAATAATTTTCAGTCACACACTCGTATTGCAATGAGCAATTGCAGTTTCAAACATGGGCGTAAAGCGGTGTTTTCACGATTCCTTTTGAAGTCCTAACAAAACGCCTGCATTTTATGACGTGTTCTTCTTGCTAGTTTACACAGGGCGATTTTACAACACCATCTTGACTTAATGGGCTTGATCCCGGAGGTGTTTACACAGAGGGTTTTTATTGCAAATAACGAAAGCAATGTAAAAAACATATCAGATACATCAATGTTTCAAGGATGGAGGACGTGAAGAGAAAAAATATTATAATTTCTAGCATAATTATTGCATTGACTTGCAAAAAAATCAAAAGAATAAATCGGAAGAAAAAAACGTGTTGGGTGAGGCCATGGATACAGAGACGATTCACGCATGGCGCATATCACGCCTTAATGAAGGAACTTGAAATAGAGGATCCTGCATCCTTCAAAAATTTTGTTAGAATGACCAAAGCAAATTTTGACGAATTGTTGGATAAAGTAAAGCCATTTATCGAGAAGAGACATACAGCAATGAGGGAAGCCATTTCCCCCGGAGAGCGGCTTGCTTTAACACTGAGATATTTGGCGTCTGGTGAGTTATTTTTGCTTTTCGACCTAATCACTTATAACAAAAAAATGCTAATTTTCCTGGCAATGGGTGGAAGGGGGGGTGAAAACCTGAATTTTGGACAACGAGTGGGGAGGTGGACTTTTTATATTCGCAACGACAAAAAAGTCAGAGAAATAATCACCTTTTATTGTTCAATTTACCTATTTTCCGTGAAAGCCTTGCACATATGTAATGCATATTTTGTATTCCTCATTTTAGGGACAGCTATACATATCTGGAGTACATGTACAGAGTTTCGAAGTGCACCTTAAGCCACATTATTCCTGAAACGTGTACTGCTATCCATGACGCACTTGCTGAGCAATATCTCAAGGTATTCCTTTTCTCTTATTTTCGAAAATGCGATAGTGTGATTTTAACTGACAACATCCCCCCCCCCTCCAAAGTTCATTGTTTCAAGACTTCTTTGCTGAATGTTCTATGCTAAAACTATTATCCAAAAAAGGAAGATCCAGTGTTTTTAATGGTATCCGCATTAAATTCGATGGTTCTGGGGATTCGACTGGGCTGCTGTTGGTTGGTGCGTGGGTAGCTTGCGGGACTGTACAACCCACGATAGGCATATGGGTATTCTGTTGGTGTCGCATAGGCAGTTGGCGGATCTATCATATCTTGCCATCCAAAGAGAACTTCTTGAATTTTCTTCTTGACTAACTGGCGATGTGTTTTGTCACCGATCAGTCTTAACTCCGTCCCTACCATGCGACTAAATGCTGCTACATCATCTTCCTCCGTCACAGCATTTGTGAAAGATGGTGACGACGCCATGCTTTTCAAAGCGTTAGCAGCTTCTTGTAAAAAAGCATCTTCAGGCCTGTTTTTCTTTTTTGGAAGCAATCGTTCCGCCGCCTTACGTTTTTGGGGAATTTTGCTTGGTTTTTCAGTATCACTGCCATAAAGCTCCTCCTCCGAGCTTTCTTGGAACAAAAAAAGTTATTAATTTCAATATTATATTTAACAAATGTTCGTTATTACGCACTGAGCATTGCAACGTCAATCCAACATCTATTCGAAGTCATGACGTCTGCAGACCAAACCGACGTCACGATCAAATCACAACTTCATACACGTGTTTTTTCAAGATGGGACGCCGCGAGCAAAAAACAACATTGTGTTTGAGCAGTGTCAGTTTCTCCTGCATGTAGAGATTTATAGACGTTTATTCTACGTCTTTTTCTCACATTTATCCAACGTTTCTCTTCCATTTTATTTCTAACGTTTTCTGCGAACGTCAATCAAACATCGGACAAACGACGTTGTTTCGACTTCTTTAAATCCTAAGGTCTATTTAACGTCGCGACTTGACGTCTATATAACGGCTGTCCACTATTTTACGCTTACTGAACAAAAAATATATATTACAGTATTTCTGTATTTTACAGTTTCCTACTGATGAGGCAGAATGGCTAGATACTGCTCGAAGATTCGAAAATGTTTGGAATTTTCCCCACTGTATTGGGGCTTTTGATGGAAAACAGATGGTCCTAAAGCACCCTTGTGGTAGCGGGGCGATGTATTACAACTACAAGTAGTTGTACAGCATCGTGCTGATGGCATTGGTGGATGCAGAATACAAATTCATTTTCATTGGCGTCGGTTGCAATGGAAGAGTAAGAGATGGCGGGGTTTTCAAGAACTCAAAACTTTATCAAGCCCTCGAAAATGAAGTAATCCTGTTTCCAAAACCTATGCCTTTGGATGCCCCACACGAAGAAGTACCGTATGTCATCGTGGCAGATGAGGCCTTCGCACTGAAACAATATTTAATGAAACCATACCCAGTTAGAAATTTGAGTGATGAGACCAGAATATTCAACTATCGGCTTTCGAGGGCAAGACGAGTTGTAGAAAATGCTTTTGGAATTCTAAGTAGCAGATTTAGATTTTTCAGAGGCCCATACCGTTGTCACCCGATAAAGCGAAACCTTAATTTTAGGGGCATGCGCTTTACATAATTTTCTACGTTCAAAAAGCGATGCACAGAGTGTCTACATGCTGGTCGGATTTGTCGATACTGAGGATACCGCCAGCTTAAACGTCACTCTCGCTGGCTGGAGAGCCGACACCGCACGAACCAGTTTGACAAAATTGGGTCAACAAGGAGGGAACAGATACACGGGTAGTGCAAACGATATCAGAGACGAATTTCGCGATTTTTTGTCTGCGAAGGCGAAGTGCCATGGCAGTGGACATTATTGGAATAATGGAATTACCATGTAAGATGTGGTCTTTTTCGGATTGAGCTGCTCTTGCAAGAACAATAACTGTTCGAAGAAAATTAACCTTGGCTTATAAATATCATCAGCACCGGCCCCACTTCTTCGTGAGTTGTTGACCTTACTGTTCTCTTTGACAAAGTAACTTCTCATGGTTTTGATTTTCTTCGAGACTTCGTCGGCTATGAAATAAAAAAAAACAGAGTAAAACAGTGGATTATATTTATGGAATTGTCAACAAGCTTTTAATGTTTATGCAGTACCATCACTAGCACATGAATAAATTACGAATAAACAAATAAATGTGATACGGCGATTTGCGTTATTTTTAATATTTTTTGAGATATTGTCAATAAAAAATAAAAAATTGCGTATTTTAAAAAAACATGACAAAATCACAACATATGATCTCCCCCCCCCCCACACACACACACCCTCCTTCCTTAATACGTGTAATGGAAAAAAATGATATTTCCTGATTTGCCACATTTTTCAGCTATTTCCTTCAAAGCCGTTGTTCGTTTTTCCTTCATGTTGTACTTTCCACAAAATATCTTTCTCTTTATAGAGATCTATCAATTTAAAAGTTTCGTCGTCCAACCAAGTATCCATTTTATTTTATTTTACTTTTTGTGTTGTTTCGAGGTGCACGGTCAAACGGAATATGAATTAAAGCTACATTGAAAAAGAAAGAACATTCAAATACATGTGGCGTTATGTAATTAACACCTGGCAGCGGGTGTTTTCCCGGGATCCCTTTGAAGTGATGCTAATGAGCCCACTCCGTGGTGCCTGGAGATAGACCATTGCTCTATCGCAGGATGCTTTTGCGAATCCCTCATTATCAGTGTGGCGAGTAGTGTTTACACGGGGACTCACGGCCCTTTTATCAAAAGCTTTCGCAAAACAGTCCTCGTGTAATACGAGCTTAAGAGTTACTCTGGTCAGTAATGGTCACAAGCAAAAGCGAATGCAAAGCTCACACCAGCTCAGCTAAAAGTTGCTGAAAGAAGTGCGAGGTTGATTAATTTCTTTAATTTCACATACATTTAACATTTCAGTGGAAGTATGGGTTAAAACTGACAAACCTCTCGCACAGATGGTTTCCTGGCGAGAAACAAACTCGTGACGTAGTCACTCGTGGTTTCCCAACCAAGAAACCACCTGTGCTTGAAGTTTCTTTGTTTTAGAAAAATGCTTAGAAATCACTGTTAATAGCAGCTATACGGCGAATTATTATTTACCAACAACCTCAGACTTTTTTGCTTTCAGGTAATGGGATTAGGTTCATAGCTGTTTGATAGATATATGTTTTGTAAGCACATTTTTGACTATGTTTAATAAAAGAGTAAAAAACACAGACTTAAACCAAAATTCATTAACATTCACTTCAAAGTGAAATGTTTAACCCAGTTATAGCACTAAATCCAGTTGAAAATATAGACGTATTATGCAAATAAATAATATGTACTGTAATATATACTTTAATATGGTTACATAACTTAATTGTCCCAACTACAGTTATGTCTCCCATTGCGATGGGAAAGATATAGGTTTGTACGTTCTATATATGTGTTTGTGTATTATATGTGTGTACGTGTCAGTCTACTGTAACGAAAACGCTTGTGGAATGCCATTTTCACGTTTATTAGAGAATTGTTGATATCAAGAATTAATTTTTGATCGAAAAATATTCATATTTTGATATCAAGAAATAATTTTGCTATCTGCACTTATATTTTTGCTATCTCTAAATATAATCTTGATTTCAAAAAAAAATCTTCATCTCAATAAATATTTAGTGAGATCAAGAAATATTTATTGGTATCAAAAATGATTTAACAATACCTAAAATTGATTTTTTAGATCAAAAATTCAATTCTTGATGGCAAAAAATAAAATATTTGATTACAAAATGTCAATTTTGAGCTCAATATGTTTTCTTATTATTGATATCAAGACTTTTTATTTTGTATTTGAAAATCTGCAAATGATTTTTTACTCTCAAAAATTGATTTTTGATGTCAAAATATCAGTCTATTTTTACATGCAAAATTCAGAAGCACACATATGTGACTAAAATAATGACTAATCACTAAACGACATTTTTACTGTACAAAAAAGAAGCAATTCTTGAGATCAAAAATTGTGTTGTTATTACTGATATCGTTCAAGTTTTTATCTCCAAAATTAAATGTGCGATTCGCTAAATTTTATATAAAGGTGTGTCTTCGTTAAGATTTTTTAGGTTTGTAAATAGGTTTTTCGATCTCAAAAATAAATTTTTGCATTCTAAAATTCAATTATCGACATCAAAATACAAATTAATTAGATCTACAATGGCTTATTTATATCTTTAATTATGGTTTTTTTCATAAAAATAGGCATTCAATGTTAAAACGACATTCCATTAACGCTGTGTACAGGATATCTCGAGAAGGAAAAGACAGATCAAATTCAAAATTGGTCTGTTTATTCTCTGGACTTTCGATGCTTGTTGCTTTGCTAGGGAAGGTGTACGCCGTCATTACATAAAAACTTGTGTGCACAATTTCTCAGTCGCTGAATATCGGAGAAAATTGATTGAGAGGTAGGTCCGCAGTTTGTCGCGAGTAGAATGAAGGAGTATGGCATATGACGTCATTGCGTAAATATGTATATATTTTAACCAGATTTTGGCTGCAAATTATCTGATAGCGGAAAATCAAATTCTATTGTATTTTGTTGCAAACCCGTAAATATGTATATATTTTAACCAGATTTTGGCTGCAAATTATCTGACAGAGGAAAATCAATCTGTATTGTATTTTGTTGCAAACCTTGTTGTAGGACAAAACAGCATATGACGTCGTTGCTTAAAGTAATCTTCTCCATAAGCAGTCTCTGGTGCAAAATATATCTACAAGGGAAAGCAGCTAGAATAGGCCTATCCCGCCATCCATCCATCGACCAATGAAAGTGAGGGAATTCTCTGGTACGACGTCACTGAAGACAAAGGGCATTCCCTTTAAGCGTGTTGTTGAAAACACACGCCACACTGTGTGCTCCACGAATTATACACTGGGGAACCAGGGGAGCAGGACAATTCACCCAAAAACCAACTCACCCAAAATTTCTTGGACAACTCACCAAAAATACTTTGGACAACTCACCCAAAATTTTGTGTTGACTCATCGTATTTTTGACAACTCACCCAAAACTATTGCTAACGGTTTGTAAAGAAAACACATTAAAACCGATCTCTTTTTTGCAAACTACAGTAATAACTGTAAAATAACGACATGGCATGGTATGGTTAAAAAAGCAGACGTTTCGCACAAAAACACATGAAAATTCTGTGAAAACTACTCGAAAATAAAACAAGAAGCACAAGTTTTGCACAAAATTCTGACACGAGAGGGCCGAGTCGGCACACTGTCTTGTCTCATACAGCACCAGTTAAAATGTTCAAAATGTTCAAATTGGCTCCGGGATCATTTTAACATTTAGCACTTGACGCAGTGTAAAATGTGTAGCGTCAATTGCAATTAAAAAGTATCGATGAGCGAAGCAACATATAAATCTATTGAGAATACCCCCCTCCCGGCCCCAAGTCTTTTTTAGCAACGTCTAAAGTTTATTGATGCAAGAGGACTGTATGTAATATTTTCCATGTCAGTAACACAAATATCAAAACAGCTTAAAAAATTCGGTGAATTGTCAAAAGCTTTTGGGTGAGTTGTCCAAGCTTTTTGGGTGAGTTGTCCAAAACTGGGCGAGTTGGTTTTTTGGTGAGTTGGTATTTGGGTGAGTTGGTATTTGGGTGAGTTGTCTGACACCCCTAATGGAAAGGTGCGAATTTGCTTTAAATTTAGTTTATGTAACTACTAAAGAACTATTTTATCATTTTCTAGAAGTTGGATAAATTTGGTCCGAATAAAAGCATAATCCAGCACTTGTAACTTCGGTCTGGTTGATGTTGAGTTTATACTTAGTTGGGACATTTCGATCTTCCGAGTGTGCCTCATTTTCTCCACTTTTAAACTGCATGATCGAATTAAACCACATTCTGGTTCCAGCATACAACTTCAAGAGTGATTTGAGTCTTTGCAGTCCGCATTACCTGCATAGACTCCAAGCTTTATTTCGCTGACCGTGCCATAGCAGAAATGGCCGTGCCAGTGTTCGCTTAAGCTAGCACTCCGAAAGGACAGGATCGGTGTTGTACGAGCAAGCTTTGCATCACAGATTCTTGTACGGGTGAAAAAGACCGTTTTGAGACACTTGTGGCACCCTTGGCACAACATTCCTGTTAACGGACCTTAAA
Source organism: Protula sp. h YS-2021 (assembly GCA_949752745.1). Lineage (NCBI taxonomy): Eukaryota > Metazoa > Annelida > Polychaeta > Sabellida > Serpulidae > Protula > Protula sp. h YS-2021. The sequence continues at coordinate 59,085,764 of OX457024.1, forward strand.
AACGGACACGTTTCCATAATGGGCCCATTTATGGACCCTTGGAAGGGTCAAAAGACGGGTGGGAACTGGAACCCATGACGCCTCAGGGGGCCAAGGGTCATTGTTCATGGGACTTGTAGGAACACGGAACCATTGGCCCCATCGGAACATGACTCCTTATGGTAACATGCTCTAAATCCCGTTCTTCGCCTGGAATCGTCTAAATCACTGTGGGGGGGGGGGGCAATTTAAGATGAGTTGGTCACACTTAGAGCACTGAATAAAGCTTGAAATGATAATTTAGGTGTTTGAAATTTACTTTCTGTTTACTATAACAGGTAAGTTACTTAGTCTTTCTCTTTCTGCTTCCTTTTCAGACGTGACAGAGGCCACTCTGCGGTCAGACGCGAAGGAGTTGTCGTGTTCTCACCCACCTTCCTCGCTCAATCCGTACTCGGTGTGCGGTCGCTGCAGACGAGTACGGCATCGGGCCTTTTTGTTGAGACAAACACCTCCCCGATTGCGAACACTGATCCCACAAAAATTTACAGGAATTTGGGCCAAGAACGACCATAGGAGGAACAGATGCAGAGCCCCGACTTCGTTCATCACGTCGGAGTTCGTTGCAGAGGCGATGGAAATAGCAAACTCTGTTATCCTGAGCCAGGTGTCAACACCTATCCGACTGGATACAGGGGCGGGACTGTCTTACTTCTTCTAGACAACTCAGAGTAGTTGCGTACCTAAACAAGCAGGGAGGTACAAGAACCTCCAGCTCTCGATTCTGGCCTTCCAAATCCTGTTACTGGCACTGGAACAAAAGATCGTTATTACTGCCCGTCATCTCTCAGGGAAACTCAATATTCTAGCAGACATGGCCTTCACGATAGGCCAGGTTATCCACATAGAGTGGTGGCTGGCCTCATCCTCCTTCCAATGGGTGTCCATGCACCCCCCTCCGACGTAAGACCTGTTTGCCAATGCGCTAACAACACGGCTCCCCAGGTTTGTTTCCCCGTGTCCGGATCAAAGAGCCTGGGCATTGGACGTACTTAAGTGCCCATGGCCCATGCGGGAAATACTCTATGCATTTCCTCCTCAAGCAATACTCCACCAAGTTTTGCAAAGGATAACCGAACTAAAGCCCCCAGCCTTGTTGCTGATAGCTCCGTGGTCCCCCAGATGCCCCGTGGTTCACTCTACTTCTCCGCTGCAAGGTAATCAATCTGTTCTGATACCTTGCCACAGGGAACTCTTATCTCAACCCCACTGGCAACACTTCCACCCCTTTCCCCACTTGCTGAATCTGCATCTGTGGTGTCTAAGCTGGTCTTTTAAGGAAAAAAGGGTTCTCTAATCAAGTAGTGGAAAAGATTGTGAACAGTCGTAAGCAATCCACAGCGAAATTTTACAGGTTTCAGTGGAATAAATTTGCCTCCTTGTGCGGGATCTCGAAACTAGACTCATTCCAACCTTCTCCGGCGGTGGTATCAAATTTTCAGGACCATCCCCTTACCGAAGGGCAATTGAAGGTATCATCCATAGAAGGGTACAGAGCCGCCATTGGCTCAAGACCTAAAGCAACCACTGGCTATGACCCGGGCGAGGATTATGCCGTGTCACAATTAATGAGGCATTTCAAGGTAAATTCTCCTTCAATGGGATCCAACGCAGCTCGATGGGATCTCTCCTTAGTCCTGTGGCATTTGCAGTGCCCAGAAATCTTGGGTGAGGAAGTCATTTCTGCGAAGGGTGCCACGGTAAGATATACGTTCTTGCTAGCCCTGGCATCATACAAGCGGAGAGGTGAAATTCATGCAGTAGCCAGAGAGGTGAGAAAAGAAAACGATGAGTCGAACAGAGTTTTTGGGTACCTTCGAGCACATAACTCTTCTGGCCCTGGAAGGTGCCCAGTCAAGGCACTGCGTCAATATCTGGCAATTTCAGAGGTATACAAAATTTAATAAGGACCTATCTAAAAAGAAGATTTTCAATAACATTAAAAAGGTCGTTCTGGCAGCATACGATAAAGCACAGACCGACACTGGTCTTCAGATTGAATGCAAAGTTGAAGCCCATCATGTCCGTCAAATCGCCAATTCACACAGAGCTCTCCGCAATGTATCTATGGGTGTATAATTATCCTAAGACGCAGGAAAATGTATTTTAAGTAAAACTTTTCACAGCTATAATTTAAAGCCAATCAGTATTCGAATTTAAAAGAATTACTAGTTGTATTTTGCAGATTTTGCGGGTCACTTCAATATGGTCTTACAATAGCATGCGTTTGATGTTGTTAGCACTGCAGGATCAGTCGCCGGTGGTGTCATAGATTTGCGTTCCTTTTGTCAAATAAAATATTGAATTATTAGTTGATATTCTCATCCGTCCTTTATCCCACGTGATACTGGGAGGAAGGAAGGGATGCCTATGTCATTCATGGACTGTCGGTCTAAGAGTGACATGGTTCAGATTACGTATCTCTGTTTCATGTAACTCTGTCATGTTACTTTGTGATAGTGTAGGGGGTGTTTCTTCCGGACCAGAAATTGGAAACTTTAAGATGAAGTGGAATGTAGTATCGCATTTTATTTGGACTCCAACTACAGTTCACCTTCAACATGCCTTTACGGACTCTTACATGTGTAGCTTAATTCGCAACCTCTTTGGTGCAGTTCAGAATGGCAGACGCCCCTGGTCCGGACTTAAGTGCCATCTGAAAGTAGAGATCTGCGAATTTAAAACTTTTGCGACGTAAACCTAACGTTTTATTTCATAAAACGAGCTTTCATGGGTAAAAGCGTAATTTGCGTTCTCCACTTTTAGCCTATCCTCCCACCCATCCATCCCACAACAAGCCTGAGTTTACAACCACCTCATGCGGCCCATAACATCAGTTAAAAGGAAGACGAACCTATAGATATGGATCCACAAAAGTGTGAAAATGACATAACTTAAATAAAACTAGTCCATTTTCGCTGTCGAGTAGTGAAAAATAATTGTGGACAGAAAAATACGATTCTGGACACTTTAAAATTCAGTATTCTGTAAACATCTTTGTTCAAAGTCCCCAGCTGTCTAAGTTCCCAGTTGCATTAAAACTAAACACAGCACAGCTTTTGACACGTTATATCCCAGTAAACATGGATGAGCAACGATCTGTAGGCAGGGATTTTATCCGCACAAAACACTAACTTCCGCAACGTTAAATCTGATTGTAATTTGGTTGTGATCACATGTGTGACCATAGATCAACGTCTTTAACATCTAAAGACATACGAATAACTAAAACGGTTTTGGTGTTGATTTTTCTTCAACTTTTTGGATCCGGGTCGAAACCATAAAACTTGGTGGAGTTAACGCCCATAGGAACTTTATGACTGGTACCTTTTATAATGACTGACTGTTTGAAAATCAGGATATAATAAAACAGAGAAACTTCAAGTACGGGTCATGAGTTTGCTTCTTGCCAGAAAACCATCTGTGTGAGACATCTGTCAGTTTCAAACTATAGTTCCACTGAAATATTAACTGTGTGTATAATAAGCCCAATTTCGTAGACTGTCATGATGAGCATCAGTGACTAGATTGAGTGAAGAGTACATGCATATTTATTATTTAATAAACAGTGTAAAAATGAGAAACCCCCTTTGATGACGTAAAAGGATAGATATATACAAACATTTAGTTAAAATTTCAGAATAAAAGAAAACAGACAATGAGACAAATCCCATAGAAAACAAGTTTGAGAAACCAAAAACTCCTGAATTTGTATATAATCCAGCAATTTAATATCTGAAAAAAATCTGGATCCCATTGGGTGCATGCCTTAAAAATCTGGGTTATTAGAATTAATTTTTCACCAGAATTCCGTTGTTTTCTTTTATTGAGGAGATACCGTTAAATACCAGTTAAGTACGCTAGAGGCCCTCATCCGCTCATTCGGGGCCCGGCAATAAAAAATTTAAAATAAATGACGAACACAGTGCGACCTATGTCGGCTCTCATCGGGATAGTAATAGATGTGTTAGTTATATCGTATTAAATTAAACAGATTTAATTAAACGGATATTCTCCTTTACTTTACTGTAACAAAAATGACTGGGAATCTCTCCTAGACTGCCAGCAGTTAGAAACACAAGAGCCCTTCATGCCCTCATTCGGGGCCTGGCAATGACAATCTTCATTAAGAAAAGGTGCATTATATTGAAAAGGGTCATCAAAATGCAATACAGTTGAACCAAAACATTGAAAATCATTACAAAGCAATGTATAAACGTTTAAAAATAACACACCCGAGAGAGTTTCATTACCGGATGAGCACATAAAGTACTTCTAGTGTGTCTAATTGTTAGAACAGAATGCTAAAACAGTAATCAAATTTTGAAGATGAATTTATTTTTATAGGATACATTCAAATGTTTAAATTCGGTGTAAGGAAAAAACTAGCTATAACTGATGCTTTTAAATAATGGACAATTCTATATATCAAGAACAGAGTGAAAAAGCTGTGATGTTTGATATGCTAATAAACGAAACTTGGATAAAAACAGTTGGTTGCAAATACAACATGCACAGCCATAAATGTAAATGTCCAGAAATAAATAAATAACTGTGTAAGTGCATATATAATTGTATATTGTACACATATTTGCATTTTGGCATCAAACGGTTGTTTCAGCTTGTGAACACATAATATGGACACACAATCGAGCGAATAGAGAGACTGTTCAGAGTCCTTTAGGTGTTGCCATGCAAATTAAAAATTGACTTCATCAGGAGGGGTTTTGTGGCTGCGAATCCTCACGCAAAGATTATAGGTGACGTCACAACTATGGTTTAAAGCATGGGATATTTAGAGGCATGCCATCTTTTACTTAATCATTAGTAATTTACTTAGTCAACGCGATAAAACTCAAGACTTTAGTAGGCCGTTTTATTCCTGCTGAACCACCTTGTTGAACATCACTCAGCAGCCTCACTCGTAAGCTCTTAACAAACAAAGGCACCCCGTGCCTTTCACTCTGTTTAACAAACCTGACTGTGACATAGTTAACAAAACTGTTACATGGTCCAGCGTTCCATATTTATTGCAGCTGGAGTCTAAAGTGACTGGTGAGGTAAATGAAAAGTTTTGGAAAATGTGAAATATTGCTAAATATACCCATAAACATCCTTTTTCCTTAAAAACGCGTAGTTTCGTTCAAATCTAACATCTTTAGAATATTTGGGAATCGTTCAGAATTCCAAAGCTGTTTTCCCAATAAAATAATAAATTGAAATATAAAATCAACTAGTTTACAAGCACGAAGCATTATATTTGTTCATAACGCGTGAACGACACACATGGTATTTTCTAGCGAGATTCGTAAGTGCTCAATACTGTGACAAAAGCCAGTGAGGTAGCGCGTATCAGCGAAGTACTGAATGATTGACGACATGGCACACGCTCGTTATCTTAAGCTCCTGTGGTTATAACAAACAACAAAAGGAATATACCGCCATATATAGACGTTGTGGAAATATTTATCACATCACCGTCTAGTCAGTGACAATCATAAAGAAGAATGGTCATTGCTCTGCCAAGGTTCCTGCTGTGTCATCAGGTAATACAGGATATGCATGAAGTAAATTTTCATGAATATATTTCATTCAAAAATCGACGTCGGATTAGAGTCGGAATCCCGACGTCAATCGGCCCTGAAAAACCGACACCGGTTTCATTTCCTATGCAACCAAAACCCTATGTCAGAATGACGTCGGAACTCGGCGTCATTCTGACGTTGAAAATCCGACGTCGGTTTCAATTGATATGGTGATTTAGTATGGACGTCATTTTTGCCACACTCTGAATTGCGCCACTTCCATAATCATCAAAAATCCAATGAACCGTTAAAATAATACTGAGATGAATAAGTTATAATAGCGTTATAAACACTTATGTGACGTTATATCATAACACTCTTACAATAAATAAATGGACGGATCATTCTTCTCATTTTGTTTGAATTTTAGCTAGTTAAGGAATGTCAAAACAACATAATAGCAAGTGTGGAGGTGAGCACTCCCAAAACAGGGCAGATAAGCATGCCCGCTGTGATAGTTGCTGTTCAGCCTTACGGCAGAGATACAGCACAAAGCACATATTTGCTCACTCGTTTTTGGCATTAGAGAGATCAAACGCCTGCTTGTGCTGTTACCTATATTATAGCATATGTCTGTCTTATAATGGGTTTTAGTAGCCAAATTTCAATGTCCATTTTTGCATATAAAATGTCGACGAATTACTCCAAACAACGAGGTGGGTCAACTGGACATGCTACAGTAGGTCGCTACCAAATTTGGTCGTCCCAACCCTAAATGTGTCAGAGGAGCTATGGCGAAAAAAAAGGAATCGTACGGAAACGCGTTAGCGATAGCACGTAGTCATTAAACTATTGGGATTGACAATCCCCAGGTGTAATTACCAGTTATGAACCAAACGAAACCAATATGTAAACTCTCAGCAATAGCTAGTGGGATTTGATACAATGTGCTTATCCTGTAGTCTAGCCAAGCCTAAATCTCTCAGACATCACGGCATCACTCAGACATTTCCCGCAAATCACACTTTATCATCTTCTGGCAAAAGAAGTGCCCTTAATGATTGCAAAAGACTTGTAACAATTTTGTGGTGATTTGATAAAGCATGAGTGGAGCTCATCTGGTGAGGTTTAATGAAGCTATCTTGCAAATAAAAAGACGAGAAATGTATTAAAAGTATCTCAGTCTTTCAGAAAGCATTAGGAAAAACGGCATTTTCCTAGATAAATGGTCGGTATTCCTGTAACACTACATCCTTGCTCTATATTATATTTCATTATGGCATATAAACATATAGCGTGTTGAGTTTATGTGGCAATGAGATTTTTGTAACTTGTATTTTGTTACTTTTTTGTTGGATTATAAAATATATTGCTACATGATGAAATAACTCGAAATAACACGATGAGAACAGCTCGAGCTTTTTCTGCAAATTACAAACACGTTGGCGTTATTCAAAGTGATGTATGCTCTTTTATCTTTTGCCGGGCATCAACAGCACCAACAGACCCACGTAAATGATTTTTTAACGCGCGGCAGGAAGAATAAGCTTGGTTTTCCAAGTACTCATTTTAAAAACAATTTTTAAATTAGCTCTATACAATCAACCCAGTTCAGTTTTGCAACAAGTAATATGCAACACCAAACTGTGTCACGTTGTGGCAGCGCTAATACATAGCATATAACGTGTGCATTTGCTGGGTGGGACACCTTTGCTCCGGTGCCTTTGTGATGCCACTTAATTATAGTGATCGCGCCGAAATTTTGTGTTTTAATATCGCCCCTCTCCATACAGTAATGACGTAACATTTTTCTTGCGACTCCGTCGTACTTGGCCATTTTAGCACCGACAATAAACTAATTATTCTAAAAACCTTTACTATCGAAATATGTTTACGGGTATGGAATGCCATTTTAGCATTTAACGCTAATTTTTTACATGAAAATATAACTAATGATTGCATTTTAGATGCTACAAATAGTAGGTATAAGACGACATTTCTGGACATTGTGGGAGCCCCCCCCCCCCCGGGTGATTAACCGACCGATTGACCGACGCCGCCCCCCCCCCCCCCGGGGATCGACTGATGTCTCAGAGACGTATTGATTGTGGTGCCCATAGCACAGTCAATCATCCCACGTTGCCACGATTGAACATGTTGAGTAACATGTTAAGTTGACCGACGACCCCCGCCTCCTTCCCCATCCCAAATGGAAAATCCAGACTTAGTTTTACGTTTCAGATAATTCTGAAAACTACTCATTTTTAAACCCTTCCCCATTCGGGAATAGATTTACGTTTAAGACAATTCTGATAATTTTTCCGAACCCCCCCCCCCCCAGGCGGGAAAATCATATTTTGACATAGTTTTACATTTCAGACAATTCTGATTATTTTTCATTTTTGGACCCCTAGACGAGAAAATCAGAGTTTTGCATGGTCTTACTTTTCAGACAATTCTGATAATTTTTAGAACTCCTTTCAATAGACGGGAACATCAGATTTTTGCATAGCTTCACGTTTCACACAATTCTGATCATTTTTCAGTTTTGGATCCCATAGGCGAGAAATTCAGAATTTGGCAGAAAATCAGAAGTTTTCACGTTTCAGACAATTCATTTTCAGACCCTCCCACCTCGTAGGGGACCCCCCACAGTATATACGGCAGACAACTTCAACAGCGTATAACTTCAAAACTATTGGACTGATTTCAACCATTCTTTGAAAAAACATTCAGCAAGACTTTAAGCTTTTATGGATGACGTCATTGATGACGTCATTTATCAAAATTTAAAACGAGTACATCTTCACAATTACTGAACCGATTTCAACCAATCTTTCAGAATGATGTTCATTTTTTTATTCATGATGTCATTGATGATATCATTTATCAAAATATTAGACCATAACTTCAAACTAATGTAATTTCCATCATTTGCCATCAAGACAATGACGTGATGACATCAAAAAATTTGTTATTCCAAATAAAGAAGTGAAATGTGAATGGTATCATATGTTGCTGCTAAATTTAGATGAATTTGAGAGACATTTATGTGAAAAACTTATTCCATTTCGTAAAGAAACAGGCATTATTACTTGTCGCGTTTACTTCCATGTCTTCAACAATGCTGAACAGTATGCAGGTCATACAGGTGATGATACATATACTCATGCAGCACCAATGCAAAACATACGTATTAAAAGGTTAGCTGATGAGTCAGATCAACCTCTTGCAAAGAAACAAGAAGACACAAACTAAGACACAAACAAAGAAGGATGAAATGCAAGTGGGTAAAGTGAGAAGAACAAGCTTGATGGACATGCATATCAAGAAATGTTTGAACCTGAAAATGAATCCAACTTGCTACTGGAAATGCAGTAGAAAGAAAATCGCATCACACGACATTCGAAAGATAGATTAGACAATAGAAAAAAAATGGTGCAATGACGCTTTAGCTCGAGTCAAGAAAATATGAAAATAGGAACAAATGAAGAGGGAGTGTTGGTAAAATGTATAGATAACACTCATCGGAGCACTCACACTTTTAGAGCATTCAATGAAATATGTATTGATAATACATTCGAGGATTTGCCAAATTCCTTTAAGGATTTGTTCAGCAAGTTCGATGAGCATGAACGTCAAGCATGTGGATGGGTGCTGGATAAGAGTCCTCAGACTGAAGTTCATACAGCTACATTAGAATCCTTGCAAGCCTCCAGCAACATTAAGTTGCCAAAAAAGATAACGAATATTGTGGTGTTATCAACATCAAGAACATAGACAACACGTGATTCGCATGGTCTATATTAGCTCATCTACATCCAATGACCATGGTTGACCATGTAAATTAGGTGTGGAAGTATCAAACGTTTGAACACGAGCTGAATGTGGAAGATACAACATTTCTAACACCAATTCACCAAATTCCTAAATTTGAGATGAACAAAATTGCCACCAATGTTTTTGGTTGGAAATATTTCTGGTACCCATCCACATGTGTAGCATGAGTCAACGTGACAGTGACACTGAAATCAACTTACTGCTTACCGCTGGAACTGAGAAGAAACATTATTGCTTGATTGAGAACTCAAGTCGACTCATGAAGTATCGTACAAAACATGATGGCAAAACATTTTACTGCTTCAATTGTTTGCATGGGCTTATGTGACCAGACCTTTCGGACAAACACCGGAAGCATGCATCACAGCTATTGTCATTTCCAAGTTACACAATCGAACGATTGCAAAACAAAAAAGTGACCGTTTGTTATTTATTCTGCCTTTGAATGTTGTACAGAGAAATATGGCATACAGGATAAGTATCAACAGCACAAGGCTAACAGTTTTGCCTATGTTGTCGTCAGCGAATAGGAGAAGCGTGTTCCTGTGCTTTACCGTGTAGACAATTCTGAAACCAAAATTCTACAGTATATGTTATATGAATGTGATCACATTGTGAATTGAATGAGCAACCCAAAAACCCATTGAAGTGAATAGGTGGGTCGTGTGCGAGATCAGCGGAAAATATCGTGGAGCAGCGCATAGTGAATGCAGCATACAGTTAAGAAAGGATCAACAAGGAAATTGTGATTCATTCGTCATCCCTGTCATAGTCCACAACCTACGGGGATATGACAGTTATCTTCTTATGTAGAGTATAGGAAAGTTTGAAGCTGTCAGTCATTCCCAACACTGTGAAAGTACATGACCTCTACCTGAAAACAGATGTGAAAATAGATGTGTTGCTGTTAGCAGATGTGTTTGATAATTTTAGAAGTATGTTTCTCAGCAAGTATGAATTGGATCCTGCTCATACATGTACAGCAACATGTTTGCAATTGGACGCTATGCTAAAACATACCAAGCTTCAATTGTAATTGATAGATGATTCTGACATGTAGTAAATGGTAGAGCAAGGTCTGCGAGGAGATATGTCAGTCATTACACACAGACTACATCATGTACTTTGACGCTAACAATTTATATGAGTGGAGAATGTCACAGAGCTTGCCAGAACGTGGATTTGTATGGGTGGAAGATCAAGAATCCTGGACTACACGAAGGTGAGTGATATGCTGAGGCAGGATATATTTTAGAGATAGATCTCACACGCCCGGATGAAATTCATGATCAGCATTGTAGCTGCTGAGAAGAAAACTGTTCGAATCAGTGAATTGTCTGAATTCATTCATAACTGGAGGAAGCAGGATTGAAATGTAAACCTAGGAAAGCGTTGATTCCCAATCTTAGTAACAAGGAAAAGCATGTGGTACATTATCCAACTTGGATTGAAAGTGACAAAGGTGCACGTGCCATTATGTTCCAACAGAGTAAATGGCTAGCTAAATGCATAGATGTCAACAAAGAACAAAGAAAACTGGTATAAAACCATTTGAAAAAAACTTTTAGGAATTGATGAACAATGCCATTTTTCGGCAAAACCATGGCAAATGTGAGGAAACAAATCAATGTAAAATTGATTCAGGACAAAAAACGTTTCAAAAAGATGGTGGCTAAGCCTACGTTTCACCAATTCCATATTTTTAATGAGGATTTGACAGCAGTACACTGTCTCAAATCGGATCTAATTTTGATCAAGCCCATTCAGATTGGGTTTACTGTTCCGGATCTCAGCAAAATCCTCATTTATAATTATCATTACATGATGAAGAAATATCCAGATGCAAAATTGCTGATCAGTGATACAGACAGTTTGTGCTATGACATACCACCCAGAGACATTTACAAAGATATGCAACAGGATGGTCATCTATTTGATACAAGTGATTATCCAAAGGACCATTTCCGGCATTCCACTGTGAACGAGAAAGTGTTAGGGAAAATGAAAGATGACCCTGCTGGAGTAATCATTGAGGAGTCTGTAGGAATTCGACCAAAGATGTACAGTTTGCTGTATGGTGAAAATGAGAAACATGCTGCTAAGGACATTACACCCGCCTGTCAGATTCGAATGACACATTCTCAATACAAAGATACTTTATTTAGGGAAGAGCAGTCATATGTCGTGGGAAACATCATTCGAAGCCATAAACGGCTTATAGAGCATGAGCATTTGAGCTCAAAGGTACCCGCCCTCAGACAGCAATTAATCTGTGTCACACTGTCTTTGAGTGAACATGTCTGCAGTAAATGAACATCAACTGACAACAATACCTACAGTAATACCTACAGCAAAGTCTGAAACAATGCCTACAACAACGTCTGACACAATACCTACAGCAAAGTCTCAGATGAAGTCTGAAGCAAAGTCCATGACAAAGCCTGAGTTGAAGCCACTGCAACAGCTAAAGCAACAGCCTGAAAGGCAGCCACGGTTTAGAAACATGAAACGGGTGTTCGGTTAGAGCTACCATGCCACCTTGTAAAACGGGAAAATGAAGTTTCAGGCATAGCCTAAAAAGAGCGACGACCTGAGCTTAAAGCTGCTGCTGCCACTGCTGCAAAGTCAACTGTTATTGTAAAACCTGCATACCCGAAAATTGCTGCTGTCCGTGCTGTAAAACCTGAGCGTAAAGCTGTTGCCATTGCAAAGTCTACGAAGAAGATGAGTCTAGATGATTTACCGATTATGATACCAATTAACGGAGAAACATATATTAAACTGACCAAATACCAACAGCAAGTGATGATTAAGGTTCCTGAATATACAAAAGATCATGCTTCTTGGAGTTTATATCCCACCAAGAAGGGAATTTTGTTGTTATTGAAACAGTGGCACATATTGTAGAAACAAATGACGTCAGTGGATCACGTGCTTCAACAGATTGATGCATATAAATGCTGCGACATTCAGAGGATTGTTAAAAAAACTCGTCATCCATCATGAACTCAAACGTACAACTCACTCTGGATCACTTGGGCGAACTGACGATCCATGTTGTCGAACTTTTATTATCCAATCTTCTGTAGATCAAGCCGTGGCGAAGGTTTATTCTGAAAATTTACCAATACAATGACTTCATCTACAAGTGTCAGAAGATCTTAGTTTGAAGTCATTCATCGTGACGGAGAACGCTGTTTACAGTTTAAACAATATGATGAGCTTACAAAGGCTATGACTTCATCTTCCACACTGCAGAACATTGGAGCCAAGTTTTTTATACTTGGTAAGAATTTGAAACTCAGCTTTGAAACTAAATGGACATGCACAATTGACATGTGGTTCAAAGAGAATTGACTTCACGCCTGATATGTTGACTCGTGTGGTCAGTATGGCGATCAGTATGACTGTGATTGGACACGATAAATATTTTATTAGTTTTCATACAATTTACAAACGAGGTGATAACATTTATAATTTTAAGTTGTGAGTAGGCTAAAAAGATGCTAATCTGATGCAAGCATTTGCATACTAAAGTTTTTTTCTAAGTAATTAATTGTACTTTACATCATGTGAAAATGAATCAATTGTGAATATCTTGATTCGTTAAACTGTTGCTGAATCAATTGTAAATACCTTGTTTTGTGAAATTGTTGTTGGATTAATGCTAAATAATTGTGATTTGTTATGTTAAATAAAAACACGCACACCATGATGTTTCCAACTTTCATTGCTTTTTTTCTAAATAATTAATTGTAGTTTACGTCATGTAATAATGAATCAATTGTAAATACCTTAATTTGTTGTTGTTTTGAATAATTATAATTCACAATAATGATTTGCACAAATGATTTTTTTAAACTTATATTTTTTCTCAAGCAGTACTTAGCTATAACATATGACAATATATACACCTACAAAAATACATAACAAAAAAGGATAATTACATAAATTTATAAATGTATGTCATCACAACGATATAAAAACACTTTTCTTTCACGAATTTTTTCTTTCACTAATATGATATATGGTTTACGGGTGAATTAACACCTCTCCATACAGAAGTTCAGTACCAAATCGTTGCAATACTTCTTAATACACTATTTTATTAATTTTGACGTATTGTGTATCATGTGGTAGAATTCATGTGCCAATACGAATACGTAATCTTCTGTCTTTGGTTTCAAATCAATAAAAAACCATAAGGGTTTGTTCGTAGCGTTTTGATATGCCTCAATTAAAAACTGAAATTTCTCTGGATACATTTGCCGAACCAATGTACTGATCTGTTGGCTATCTCTTGAAGAGAATAATATACTGTGTATTTAAACTAATATTACGTATTTCCTTTCCTTGGTGAAACATACTGTGCACGACGAAAATAATGCTTTGATTTTTCTGACTACTTCCAACATTAAACACTTTAGTCACGCGTTCATCGCTAAGATATTTGGCTATGAGATCATCAAAAATGACTAAGTTATTCTGTTTCGAATTGAAGCACTTTTCAATATCCCCTGGAATGCCTTGATAAATGTCACTCTTTTCATGTATTTGTACAGAGTCTGATCCGCAGCATAGAGTCAGAAAATGTTTTTAGGAACGGTTGAATGACTTTTGTTCAATGAGTGATTCCATAAGAGATGTTTTTCCACTACCTGTTGACCTAAAAACCAAGTATATAAACGGGTGCTTTATAGCGCTTGAATATCAGATTCCTGTACCCAGCTATTACATTTCTTTGGCCAGCCTAACCACTTGACAAATAATTGTTTCACACCTCGTCTTTTTCATGTCTTCAAACTTGTTTTTCAATTTTGTACACGGATTGGCATCTTTTTCAACAGCTTGGAATTATTCTTCATACAAATGACTATCAGTATCTTCGTCTGAAAGTCTTTGACACGATATAAATGTGAAATGTGGACGTATTGACCAATGTTAAACTCAAAGGGTTTTAGTTTTTCGTTGATTTCAATTTCAATTTATCAATATACATGTGTTTTCACAGCGGCATTTGGTAAGGATCCATGAGGTTTATGATTGCAGTTATTAACCAAGTCTTGTAACATTTCAGTATACTGATACGTTTGCCGATGTAGAAAATAGTCATACATCATTTCTTTAAGAGTAAGTATGATCTTTCAGCAAAAGTTAGCTTTCGTCTCATTCTTGGCAGTAGGTGCATGCATTCCTTCTTTCTTTAAAAATTGCTTCATCCATCTGTTCTTAAATTCTGTTGCATTATTGACCTCAGTGTTTTAGATCTCCTTGTCATTTCTTGAAAAAAATCTTTTGAAACGCTTCAATGACATTCGTATGAGATTTGTTGGAGGTTTACTCACAAGTGTTTGGAAAAGACATTTATGACGATTAGTAGGAAGTGATTGTTTTCATTATTTTCTGCACCGTTGGCCTAGTCTACAAAGTCAACATCCCACATATCATCAATATCACGTTTAATGATACGTTGTTATTTAAATTAACATTGCACGGGTTAAAGTAACCTAAGGGCATTTTGATCTTGCAACCAAGTTTTCAATCTGGAATATGTCACAGAATGTTTATTCTGTTTCAGTATTTTGCATAACTTATTGGATCTTACGAATGCACCAGGGATTCCAGGTTTATATGTAGTAAGTATTGGTTGAATAGTCTGTCCGCTTTGTCATTGTAACTCGAAATGAAACCAATCATTCACATAACAAAAGTTTTATTGACATGTAAATATGAATAACTTAACTAATATTTTAACAATTAGGAGAAAACCAGTCAAAAGATTATGTTGTGTACTACAGTTCATACATATAAACTTTAATGTTCTTCAAACATTTTGCAAATGTCTATATTCACTTCAGCTCGTCACAAGCTCTGATATATCCGTTGACAGTGAAACATCATCGTCATAATGTAAAATGATTCTAGCAGCCACAGCTAGCATGAGGTCAGCTGTCCAAATCGTATAGGCGTTGATAACTTCTGAATCGATATCATAGGTATAAATTCAGTTCTTCACATTCAATCAAAAAAGACTGCCTGAAACGATTTCTTTGAATTGTTCTTCCAACAACTTCCCAGTGTTTGTGTATATTCGTCGCTTCCCGTACCCTGTTGGATTCAAAATAAAGACGTTTTGAAGACACAAAGTAAATAGTATTCACTTTCAAGACATCATCCGATGTCTCTCTGCGTCTGCAAAGAAGGCGTTGAGATGCTTGTATGTTTCACCTTTCTTCTTCCTATAATGATGGGTTCACTTGAATTTTTAAAGCATGCTCATGAAAGCATGTTCATATAAGACATCTTTTAAAATGCCTACCACCTCTTCTACTTTCTTACTTTGTTGACTTTGAAACAACTCACACAAGACTTAATTCGCTAGAAAGAAAAAACAGCAATATTGTCACTATGTCTTCAACATTTAAATGACTAAGTTTTTAAACATTCTTAAAAGGCTTTATATCTTAACTTTGAAACACAACTGTTAACCTGATGTACTTTCAGTTTCTTCTTCTTTTCATAAAATTCAAAAATTATGTTTTGAGATCAAGAATATATCTAGAGATATCAAAATATATTACAGATAACAAGAATTAATTATTATTATCAAAAAGTAAATTTTATAGATAAAAGATTAATGATATCAAAAAATGAATTTTTGAGATCAAAAATTAATTCTTGAAATCAATAATTATCTAATAAATTTGAGAATGGCTTTAGATGTTCTCTGGAAAGTATACCCAAGTACAACAGATCCCTGATTTTTCATGTTACGTTTCACTTATTTTATTTCTTTATAATGGTTTCACTTGGCTTCAACACTTTTGTCACTATCGTAACTTCAGCATGGAACGCCGAGACGTTGCTTTGGTAGCCTCACACTGAAGTCGATTTCAGGTCGGATTGGCAAAGGCCTATTTCCAATGTCCAATGAGATGCGACATTACATTTATTGAGCAGAAATGCATCAGAGACATTTTCGCTGCCATTAAATGATATCAGCAGGTTTATTGTAATGAAATGTATCGTTCTTTGCGAAGCCGCATCGGCGTTGCTATACTGGCGTAGCAGAAGCGTTTTTGTTATTGCACCACTTGCATTCCGACCACGTGTCGGTCATGTGACTCAGGAACAGGCCGAACCCCCCCCCCGGCCCTAACCCCCCGATTAAAACCCCCGGCGGCCTAACCCCCCCCCCCGACCCAACCCCTCCCCCCCCCGTTCTCAAAGAAAATGTTTAATGATTATTTGTTCTGGCGCCTCTTTTCGCACTCGTACGAAACATAGCCATTTACTAGATTTTTATGCTTTACGTACAGATGCCCTTGGGGGGGGGGGGGTTGGGCCTAGACTCATGTGACTCCCTAGCACCATTGGTACGATATGTCTGATCGACCGGCTGACCTCTGGTGGGATCTATGTGTTACGTATAAAGAAAGAGCGGATGAATATTTTAAAAAGTAGTTCGTCTCTTTTATGAATATTTTCGCGGAATCCCCAGTGGATCTGTGAAGTAAAAAGGTATCATATACAACAGCCCAAACCGCCGTAGAAGTTGGCTGTTGAACAACAACGCGACTTAATGCCTGTTGGGTAACTCGTTAAGCGAACAATGCATATATTAAAATTAAAGTTGCCAGCAAGCAGCTGTAAGTTTTCCGCTGGTTAAACTCGTACTTGCAACTAGCTAATAAAATATAAAGGCGGGGAGGATATGGAACAAGCGACCTAAATTACAGGTATTATTTTTCATGTGAATCACAACTGGGATACACCAAATACATTCGTTTCCAAGTTCATAAATTAGAAAAAGATTGTCACGCAGACAAAAGCTCAAATAACGCATAGATACCGTAAAGGGTGTGTCAAGGATTATCCAAATGATCAAATGTATACATAAAACACAGCATAGGCTTAAAGTCGTGAAGAAAGCTGTGCTCAGGAGAGGGCAACTCTATGCCACCAAGCATTGGTCTTTTACCGGTGCCTCATTCATTGAGCACCACAGCGCAGAAAGGGAGTGAAAGGATAATAAATAGGGCAAACCGAAGGCACTGATGATGTATCATTTTGCACAAGATTAATAAAACCTAGTGAATACATCAAAAAGAAAGTGTTGATAACAGATAAGAAATAGTATGGGTTCGATAAAAATGAAGAACTAAAAGTGATAACTCTAATTTGTCAAATAATATGATTGATATGTTGCACACAAACTGAAAACTTGGTTAGAGTCAGTGTCTTTTTCCGCGCCTTAGCCCTGAAGGATTTGAATGTCTGCAGATCGTGCTAATGATGTAGACTCAGATTTCCTTGGATTTTTGAAATGGTAAATTTGGTGAGTCTTGGTTGATTGCTTAATGTTTAAGGCACCAATAACTTTGAATATAAATCTAAACTATCATAAAATTTCGATCTGTTAATGGTGTGATAAACTGAACACAAAAAGATGGTTGTGGATTACGCCACGAGCAGCTTAATTTTTTTAGAATAATAAGTAATTAATTTGTGAATTTTGTAACAACAATGGAAAGCTTCGGGCCTCGCTTTGCAAACCATAGCGATTTTCTAAAGGATATCACTAAAGATATGATATCAACTTTCAGCTCTGAGGGTGACATGGAAAAGGTGCATTTTTCGCTTCTAGATCCAGATTTAAATAACGGAAGCGACTCGCCGTGGATCAAAGATGGCTACATGGATCCTTTTTTGGATTCATTTGACTATACTGATTATGATCCCAATCCCAATATAAGAAACGAAGCGGACACGGATTTTGAGTTTTCAACTATTAAACACAGCTCGACAACTCTGGAAACACCGCCGGTATTTAACGAAATGGCTATGATAAAAACTTTAGTACTTAGTGGAATGTTTGTGATATCACTCATTGGAAATACAGCGACTTTGATACAAATGTACAGAATGCGAAAAAGGAAATCAACCATTAATACACTCATACTCCATCTGGCGACCGCTGATTTATTTGTGACTTTTTTCTGTAATGTCACAGATGCCGTTTGGGCGTCGACAGTACAGTGGTACGCCGGTAACTACATGTGTAAAATACTGAAATTTCTACAAGTATTCAGCTTGTATCTGTCTACGTATATTATTGTGATCATAGCAGCTGATCGTTGTATGGCGATACTTGACCCGATGAGTCGGAACAAAGCCCCGCAGCGTGTAAGGAACATGATCATTGCTGCCTGGTCTCTGAGTGCCTTATTCAGCTTGCCTCAGGTAATAGTATCCATTATAACTTGTTTTACGTACAAAGCATTCCTTTAACGTTGGATATGCGTTGCATTCCCACGCCGGATCATCTCCGGTTTTGGTTGATTATGGAAATCAAACCAATGACGTTGGATATATGTCCATTATCTCGCGTTTAATCAACGTTGCGGAAAGGTAGCAAAAGACAGATATGCTGTAATAAAACATAAATGCGACGGTTTTTTTTTTTTGTCAACCGAATGTTAACAAGAGCAAATTTTCAAACTGAAAACTGCCACAGTAAAGAGATGACAAGCAGTGTATTCTTTTGTCAGAAAATTTTCTGACCCAGGATACACTGTTTTGAATCTTATAACTGACTCAAAACAGGCTTCTTGGAGAGAAAATGGCGTGTTTTCCACGCCAAGTATAACAGCAGACTATCCATTATGATGTTTTAAATTAACAGAATCCTTATTATGTGTCACAAATAACTGCTCATGTTATGCCATTTAATTCATAACCATGTAGTGTTCGTCAATAATTTTCTCAAACATTCTCAGGATATGTCAATTTCTCAGAAAAAGATTGGTGAATATTTGGTGTTTAGGCATTTAAAAAATATTAAAGCCAAACGCAAATGACAAACAACCGCTTACATATCAAGGTCAAAGTTGTCATACTATTGGTTATCGGAAAGATGTGGAATACAATTGATAAAATGTTTACTGTCTGAGTTCACCTGAGTGGTATAGTGCCAAGACGCTTGCATGGTAAGCACTGGATTCAGCTGGAATCGACCGCGCCACATTTTGTGCAAGTCTACAAATTAAACGTTCATTAACACTTACAAGGTACCCCCCTACATTCACACGGCCCATGCCAACTAAATTGAAAGACACCTTTCTGATTATGGATTAACAATTAGCGTTGATTCCTAACTGAGAAAACACGTTGAAGACAGTGGAAAAACCACCAACCATTCTTATTTAATTCTCTGCAACAGAAACTGAGATTCAAAGGTTCGTTAATCAATAAGATGATCTGGGAATTGAGCTATTCAAAATAATTGACTTGAAAGCCGCGTGTGTTGGAGATCAGTCCTCATGCGCGAGTTTATTTTTACATACTCGGCATTAAGCCTATAATTGTTTTCTGATCGTTATCTTTCACTGCTTTTTGCATTAATGGAAGGGGGAGGGGGCAAAGCCCAAATAATGCCAATAAAGTTTCTTTTACTCGCTGGGTGGGCAATTTATCCGTATTGGCGAGTACCTTCGTTAAATGCAGTGCATGGACCCACTCACTCACACAGTTCATATTTATCACAAACTTAACTTAGGCACCTACGACAGTACTTGGGCCTTTTCTTAATTGTGACAACCCATTTTCTATTTTTAATATTTACACTTAGAGATTTTCAGTCCCCATAGTTTATTGAATTCGTACGATGTTTCCGCGTGATTCCTTTTTATTTTTCCGCCATAACCTTGTCATAGGAACTTGTCTGAGACGGTTAAGTCTAGGGCAACCAAATTTGGCAGAGACATACCATAGAATGTCTAGATGGTCCACCTCAGTTTTTTTTAGAAATTCACTAACATGTTACATGCACAACATGGACATTGAAACTTTGCCATTGAATTCCAGTACAGTACAGTATATTAACATCCCCACAATATGTGAGCAAATACTACGTGTGTGTGCTTTGTGGTGTCACTTGCCGTTAAGCTGAACAGCAAATATCTCAGCGGAGATGCTTATCTCCCATTTTCTGTGGATCTCCGTTTTGTAGTTTATTTGCTTATTTTAATTAATCAATTAATTAATTATTATTATTACATTATTATTTATTTCGTTTGGATTTATGTTCAAAAGAGGTTAAAATGTTTTTCTAAATGCGAATATATAATTCTTTTGTTTCATTTTGCCATTTCGGGTTTCCGTATCTGCCCTCCCTTCTACCAAAACAATAAATAAATAAGTGAAAGGTGTTTCTTTAAACGTACCTATACGCAAAGAGTGATCAAAGAGTGATTTGTTACAATAGTGTTAAAGAATGACGTAACATGTTTATGGCGTTAACATGATCCAAACATTTTGACGTTTCATCAACGTCGGGTTTTCGGGTTTTGATTTTGTTCATACGTCTTGCTGCTGCCATTGGATCGACCCGATGCTTTGAAAAGTATCATCCTATCTTTTCTGTGCCCGTAACACAGTTGAAATGTAATTTCTAATAAAAGTTAGAATTAATTTCATTGGATTACAAAACATTCATGGTTAGCTCCAAGTACTTCGTGGGTAATCCAATGTTTACTCTTACTGGGACTCGCCGTTTACTTTTCATCCTTACGCCTCTGAAGAAACACAGTTTGTAGCACCTGTAAAATTTTTAATTTTTGAGCGAAGTTCCAAAAGTCCAAAGGAGGAATGAACATTGCAGAAAGTTGCTGGAAATCTTGAAGATCAATTGGGTAAAGCGTGGAAGAATTACATCCAGAGGGAGCGGCGCAGCAAGTTTGATTTGCCAACTGCTATGTCAACACTTTGTGGTGGTTAGCCTAGTTGTTTGTGTCGCTAGCGTACCGCTTTCAGGCACATTTTCAGTCGAACCATAGGCTTTGTTACGCTAAAGAGAAGTTCGGACCGCTTCACGGCAAATTTTGGCTGTTTTTAGACTGTTTTAGCCGTTTTTGGTTGTTACTAACGCGGCGGTGCCCTCAACACGTGGGCAAACAAGAATTTCAATTTTACGGGAAACGACCAATCTTAAAGGGTTCCCCATAATTCTTTTAGATACCTGCAACTTTGGGTTTTGACCACGTCACACGGAGAAATAAGCAGTTTCGAATTTTGGCGGGAAGGCGCCCATTGTGCGGCAAGTTGACAGAGACACTAAGGGTCTCCTAACAACGTTACCCTCCTAACTCCTGGTCAAGAGAGTGTAGGAAGCTGCTGGCACCTGTGAGGAAAGTTTTGGTAGCTCGCAAAACATCTCAGCCAAATTTTCGCAAGTTGTAGTTTTCCCACGCTTTGTGTTACAACACAGCAGAGTGTGCCACACTCCGAGTTACTCGCGAGTTACAAACGAGTTACTCGGTGGGAGCACACAGGGTACCAGGAGTAGCACCGTCAAATCACACACTGAAGCACACTGAAAACATGCAGGTGCAGAGGGCTGCATAACACATACTGTTGTGTGATGCTACACGCCAAATCGATAATAGGCGTTGAAAAAAGAAGAGTGCGTCGATGGCTCAGTAGGCTCGCTCCTCACTCAGGCCGAATAAAACTGCCATTAAATAAGCGCGACAGTTACAAGACCGGAGTAGGTGAGGGAGCTCACACCCACATCTACACTACAGACAACAGAACCACAACAGGCTACCTTTCGATCCGCTTCGCCCAAGCTGGGCAGCAAAGGGGAGCCATCATGTCTAGCCACACTCGTGACCCAGATGGAGAATGAGGGGCATCCGAATCAACGTCCCCCGGGACCATGCAGGTTACAGGTAAAAGTAGCAGACGCCTGATATCTGCCTCATCTTCTAGTGAATTCCTAGTCACCAGGCTCCTCACCGCCCGCTGACGAAGGAGACGAAATCGGGTGCCCAGCCGGCGTCGCACGTCCACACGTCCGACATTGAAACGGAACGCAGGGTACGACCTAAAGCAGAGCGAGGCCTACATTCCTCGCCCTTCAAGCACCCGGAATGTGGCGACTGGCTAAGGGCACCACGAAAACGCAACGTGTCCCCATGGAGAGGTGCACGGAAAAGGAGGCGGTTCTCAGAAGAAGGGTCCCCCAGCAGGGGAAGTGAGGAAGTTGGCTCAGCCACAATGGTCGACTCTCTGAATATCCCGTTTCGCGATGTCGTAGAAGTGATCCAGAGATTCTGAAATACTCAAGTAAGCAAATCCCTAAAGGAGACGCTTTCCAGATTCAGATTGGACTCCGAGAGCCCCTGGGATCAGGACCTGGAATTTTTGGCACTCGATACAGCAGCTGGCATTTTGGATGCCATCGGGTTGAAAGAGGCAGAGTTTCAGGCAAAGGACTCGAATTTTGGCAAGGCACTGGACTTCGGCAAAATTCACACCTCGTCCAAAAATGCGCGTTGCGCGAACGGCCTACAAACCATCGGACAACGCAGTCAGTTTCGAGCCATTCGTGTACCATAAGCGCACCCCAAGGTGAGATAAAAGACAGGGACCTCAGCTACACCAAGGGCATCTCGAGAACAGGGCTGCAGGTGCTCTCATTTATTGAATATGTAAATCAGACATTGGTGGGTGGACCTCTGGAGTCCTATGCATCCATAGTGACCCAGCTCATTGGGTGTCTTGAGCGCGGGACAAAAGATATTATTAAGTTATATGATCTTGCTCTAATCCAGCATTCAGGTACGCAGGGACAATGTCCTCTAACGCTGCAAACTCCCGCAGAACAGTTGCAGCACATAGAATGCGTGGAACAAGCACAACTGTTCCGAGATGACCTACTAGCAGAACTCAATGTTCGGCACATCCAAGACCTCCAGAAACGAGCGCACGTCACTGGACCTACAGCAGGAGCCACCAACGGTGAGCACACTGTAGGCACACGGCGTCGGCGCTACCCAACATTAAGAGGCCGCAAAACCAAGAGAGTAGGGGCAGTGTTTTTCGCAAGATAAGCCAAACTCCATCAAACAGGTGACAACTACAGCCAGCAGGCCAGTTCCTGTCACGAGAACTGGCTCGCTGCAGGAGAACATCTAAATTGTCAGATATCAGGGACAAAGTGCTGCGCGCAAACTCGTAGCTGGCAGGCTCACTCACTTGTGGCTAAGATGGACAGAACTGGGGGCACCAACCAAGGTAGTGCGGTGGCTAAGGTATGGCTACCCGCTCCCATTCCGCAAAGTAAGCGATCAAGTGCTGTCCATTCGTCTGACTCAAAACGCGAACGCGAACCTTGTGACCTCGTACGGCCAGGAAATGGAAAAGCAAGCAGCATTCACGGATATGCTGGGCAAGTTATTAGAAAAAGGAGCCATAGAGGAGATGCCAGTGGGGCAATCAGATATGTACCACAGGGTTTTAGTGAGGTCGAAAAGAACGGGGGGGGGGGGGGCTAGCGCGCCCATTTACCATACCGAAGCCACAACTCCAGTTGCAGACCGACGCATCAAAGGTAGGCTGGGGGTACACACTTTAGGGGTTGTGGCCGAAGCAACTGCGAAACATGCACATCAGTGTGCTAGAAATGCGCGCAGTAGGAGAAGCACCGAGGATCTTGGGGCTAGAATTTCAGGGCAAAGCTGTGCTATGTCTGATAGACAATCCTACCACGGTAAGTTACATCAGGAGGCAAGGGGATACGAGGTTGCTAACCTTGATGCAAGCAGCAAGAGAGGTGTGGGAGCTAGCAATCCGATATCAGATAACACTACTACCACACCATATTCCGGGGGACCTGAACGTGTTACCGAACATGCTATTTAGACAGTGACAAGTCCTGCAGGGGGAGTGGACGCTCTCCACGCGCCTCTTTCGTTGAGTGGTGAAGAGCTCAGTCTTTGGGCCCCACAGGTGGACGTGTTCGCAACCCGTCTCAACACGAAACTCACGAGGTATCTTTCACCATGCCCAGACCAGGAAGCCACAACCAGCGATGCGCTGAGTTGCACATGGTCGTAGGAGGTACTGTATGTGTATCAACCAACCACGATATTCGAAAGGGCAGCAGAGCGGTTAAGGAGGGAACAGAGCTTTACGTTGTTACTAGTGGCACCGGCAAATCCGGCGTCACCTGTGTTACCACTGCTACAACGGTGGGCAACGGAGGCGCTGAGGAGATTGCCAGTGCATGCGTGGGCACTGAGACAACCACATTGACAAAACTGACACCAACACCTACATACGATGAATCTTCGCAGTGGAAGGTATTCGAGAGGTGGTGTTTGATGAAATCAGCAACAGCGCCACTGATCGCCGATTTTCTCATATACCTCCTTGAGGGAAGAAAGGTGGCCACTAGAACAATAGAGGGTTACCGTGCAGCGCTGGGCTCAGTGTTGAAGAACGCAATAGAGTATGACCCAAGCCATAGTGAGTTCCTGCCGTCTAAACTAATAAGAAATTTTTGTTTGCAGAGACCACCCCAGTCAAGCACATAGTGCAGTGGGACTAAAGGTATTACTAGATTACTTTCAGAGTCCCATCTTTCGGGACGAACAGAAAACGCCACTGCGGGAGCTTACATTCAAGGTAACTTTCCTTCTAGCTTTGGCGTCAGGCAGAGGAGAAGTGAGATACACGCACTAGACCAGCAGTATTTCTCCTCATGTGCCCCCACGAGGTGACAGCAGCTGGCTATGATAGGCAGACTAGCGGACTGTTTTGCTTGTGTATTTTTACTGTAGTTAACATTGTTACAAGCGGATAACGCGGGGGAAAAGCAGCGCGGACAGCGAGTTACCCCCACAAGGTGACAGCAGCCGGCATCTATGGAGCTGACGTGGGGGTGACAGTGGGCCGCTCACCAGCACCGAAGAGACTAACCCCTAGGAGGCGCATGAGTAACGCGACAGGATGGCACGGGGAGAAGGGGCCCAAGGTCGCCACACCTGGGAGCACACGGGTAATGCAGGGCGCCCATCGGGCGCACGTGTGGTAACACGGCGCAAAAACAGTAAAATTTCGAGGTTTTTCGAATTCTGATGAAATCTGTGATAGTGTGGATTCAGTATTAGTTGTCTTGACGAGACAAAGCCATGCATAGCATATAGACCGCACGCGATCTCCAGTAAAAAAGGAGGGGGACAAGTTTCCCCGTAGGTGCGCAGACGCACACCGATATGAAGAGAACACTGGCGTCGCGAAACTGACAAAAATAAGACAAAGAACTGTTGGTAGAGGTTTTTTCATTGTCATATTAACCAAAGGGATCGCGCCACGACGAGCGTGGTACCCAAGAAATACCATACCACTAGCTAAATCTATTTCAAAGCATCGGCTCGATCCAACTTCAACTGCAAGGCATTTGTATGAACAAAATGCGCATTTTTATTCCCCGTTAAAATGGGTTTTTGCTTTGTACAAATGTTGTAGCTGTTTAGCTGGATCGAACCGATGCTTACAGTAGCCAGTCCCGCCTCCTCCCACCATTTTTTGGGCTCCACTTTTCGGGGTGCCAGATGAAAAGTAACCATCGAATCCCAGTACGAGTAACCATGAAGTACTCGCAGCTAACCCTAAAAGTTTTGTACTCCAGTGAAATTAATTCTAAATTTTATTAGAAATTACATTTCAACTGTGTTACGGGCAAAGAAAAGATAAGATGATACTTTTCAAAGAATCGGTTCGATCCAACTAAACAGCCACAACATTTGTACAAAAGAAAAACCCCATTTAATGGGGAATAAAAAGGGGCAATATGTAAGTCTACATGACAAAAATCCGGGCATGGTATAAAGGAGGACGGGTCTTTTTCTGCAGTTGTCTAACATTCTTTGCGACGTCGATTTTTTGACGTTTGCACAAATCATCGATTTTCCGAAATTTATACAACATTGCATCAAAGACGTTAATTAATCGTAGAAAAAATGTGGGGTTTTCAGCTGCCACAAGCAACATAACACCTGAACAGCGTTTTTCTGGTCTGGTATATTTTTAGAAAAAATTCAAGAAGTTCGCGCTCCAACAAGTGTTTTTTATGGCTTTGGTATTTTGTACAATTGATATACCGGAAAATATTTAATTCTTTCGCGAACCAGTTTTTGGGTTTTTGTACAAAGAATCAAAAGGTATATGTTGTATATTTTATTTTTTTTCTCGCCTTCATTTGAATGGCCTCGCGGCAATTTGCTTAGCCGCGCAACGTTTACATTTCATGTCTTATTTGACTATTTATTTCGCGCTCTTTAATTTCGCCACAATTTTTTGGGCACCATAATTAAACGTCTTGTATTTTAAAGAACGTTTCTCTGAACATGCGTTTTATCACGAGTTTGTAAAACCTTTTCTGATTGGTTCTTTGATGTAACATGGTTCGAATATAACTTTTTAATTTTCCAGTGTTAGGAGTCGGTTCATTGTTTGGGAGCGATTAATCGGAAGCCACTAGCGACGGTTAATCGATTACAAAATCGGAATCAAAAATATAAGCATTTTCGTCGAGTACATAAAACATGTTCTATGTTGTAAGGATATAGTTTGCAATCTATTTTGGTTGCAGCACTAAAACAACTGTTTATCATCATATTAAAAGGCGAAAAGGTTGCGATTAGTCGAAGCAATATGTTCAGTTTAATATTCAGTAAAATTCGAAATATCTGTCGACAAAATTATTGTGATTTTTCAAAAGGCTGTTACGTATTCGAAAAGTCGCTGCGGAATCGATTCCCAACTCCTGGGATCGATTCCACGTCGCTAGGAGATACAATCGCCGACAAATCGATGCATCGACAGTACTGTCCTAACACTACTGTCATCCTTAATTGGTGCGTCTCGGTCAGGGTCTGACTTCCTAATTCCCATTCTCCACTTCTTGTCTCTTATTTATAACTTTCGTGTGTTGAATTACGGATTAGTTATTCAAATTAGGAGCCAGGATGTCAAAAACAATACTGTTTATGCACTTTAGAAACATATATATATTTATACATTACCGGATGACTGTGTTTTAGCGGAAACAAAAATAAAAAAAATACACACACAAATAGTAAAAACGGCCATTTCTTTCTAGAGGATTCACATCGTTAGTTTTGTAAGAGATAGCTAACCGCACAATAGCCACACCAGTATTCGCTGCAACTGTAAATGAATGGTATCCACCCAAAATGTCCCGAGCCATAAAGCCATAGTTCTTACCTACGTATTGTGTCGTTGTCTTTTTTTATTTTACAAAATTTTCCTTGTAAAAAAGAATTTTTGGCTCTTGAAGATCCTAGCCAGCTTCACCCCCCTCCTACAGGCAGAGTTTCTGGTGAACATAAAAAATTATATCATAAAAACATTTATACTGCGCTACATAAATTTATTTGAGAAGGGAAAGCTTTATAAAAAGCACTTTCTTAAAATCAATGAAACTGATGTTTAGACAGCGTTGCTATCAGATTTGTTGCAAATATAAAAAGTAACGGGCAACAACATATTGCTAGTGCTCGATTAATCATTAATGAAAGAATCATGTCAATGTCTCTCTTGGCACGAATCTTGCCTTTATTTTGCATGTTATTATTGTGATATAAATATAATATTCTTTCTGTCAACAGCAAATACACTATTTTTGAAATTGAAAATCCAAGATCTCGTCCAGTGTGACCTTGAAGTTGGGTCAACGTTAAAACGAAAACAACGTGCACCTGCCCTCTACTTCAGGTCATCTATATATAACATCGTGGGAAACGGAATATCAGGTTAGGAGTAACAGCTGGCCGTGGACAGACGGCTCGACAGACAGATGGACAACGCCCAAACATAGAGCCCCTTTGCTGAGCCAAAGCACCAGTTGGTGGCTAAATAAAACTTAATGCAGCTGTCTCATTTATTCAACGTCTGACTTCAAGTGAACTCAAAGATACTTTTGATTTACAGATATCTCCAAGTTCTGACATTCTAATTCGTTAACTGAATTTAGTAATGGCATTAAATGAAGAAGAGATATGGTTATTTATTGAAGCATTCCTACTGGATTTCTTCATTTCAAGCATGTTCGTGTTCACAGGATTTGTGCTACTTTGTGTGCATATTTTAAAATTTGTTGTTCTTTTAAGCAATGTGATATCACTTAGAATGTAACACAAGTAATCAGGACTGCAAAAGCTTATCAGACAAACAATGGCCAATTGGTCTAAAAAGTACACTGCCGAAAGAAGGAAACATGCCCGGCACAGTATCAAGAAACAAGTTGTATCTGGGTGGAATTTTTTTTTTCAATTAACTCCTGCATCGTTTCTTGCACTGTTAGGAAAACGTTTACTGGTTAAGTTTTTGAAAGCAATTTATGAGATGAGCACAATTTTGCATGCCGTTGAATGACAATCTGATATTCTCAGAAAGCATTCTGAAAAATCTGATATTTATTTTCCTTTTATCATGAATTGATTTTTTCAGATTATTTTAGAATGAATTTAGTGCACAAACCCGATCAAATTTAAATATTTATTACAATGCTTTAAAATAATTTTGAATTGTAAAAAAAAATTTTTTTACTATGTGTTACCAGGTCACCCCCCCCCCACCTCCCTCCCGCCTCCGAAGTGGTATATGAGCCCCTCGGTGAGTGTCCTAATGTTGAGACCGCTGTTTGAGCCCCTTGTAATGTAGGCTCCTGTCACTCTATGGGGACACATAAGTAACTCCCTGTCTGCACCACTGCTCCACTGAGTGACTCAAGTGTAAAAAAAAAACTGTTAAAAAATACATCGAAACAAAAGTCTGACAGTCTACTCGGTTGGGTAGTTCTTTGGTGGCCTGTGAATTGCTATCTTTGCCACGTCCATCATGCGCTTGCCCTAGCTCCGCTGTGACTCTTGTATCCCTTGCCCTTAGGCCTTACTTACACAGTTTTAGCACGGGGGGGGGGATCCTGCAAATAAAAACGAATGAAAGAATTAGGGGATTGCCAGCAAGGCACCCGCAGTGTTTCTCCCACGGTGGCGCTGGTTACCGCCTGTAGCGAACACGCGACCTGGTCACTTGGTGCACCCGGAGACCCTCTCGTGACCCCTCTGCTTGAGACGCTGCCTCGTGTTCTGGTCCCACTGCCCTTCTGATGTAGTTGGATATGTTGGGTTTCCCTAAGCCCTGTTGATATGGGGCAGAAACGGTATTATGAACCTTTTCTGTTCCGGGCTGAAGCACGAGTTCTTCACCAGCGAGTGGAAGAAACGTTTGGAGAGCGTCCACTCTTGATGTACTTGTCCCTGCTCGGTAAGCCATGTCCGCTAACATGTTTATGTTCCCCGAGATGTGGTGTGGTAGCGGTGTTACCTGATGTTGTATTGCCAGCTCCCACACCTGGCTGCTTGTATCAGGGTGGGCGACCTCGTGCCACTCCTGCTTTCCGGTGTAGCTTACCGTCGTAGCGTTGTCTATCAGACACAGTACCGCTTTGACCTTCAGATCGCCCTACGATCTTCAGTGCTTCTCCTACTCCTTGCACTTCATTAATGTACATGCCTTGCAGCTGCTGCGGCCACCAACCCCAAACAATCCGCCCTCAACTTATCCTTGATGCGTCAGTTTGCATCTGGAGTTGTGGTTGAGGTATCGTGAATGGGGCCCGTGTGTCAGGTTCGCTATGTTCAGCCACCACCGGAGGTCCTCTTTCGCCTGTGACGGGAAGCTAAGATTGTTCTGCTCACCAAGATTGTTGCATGGAGTTCTGCTCACCAAGATTGTTGCATGGAGTTCTGCTCACCAAGATTGTTGCATGGAGTTCTGCTTGCAATGTGTGCTGGTAGCTTGTTAAAAGCTGCAGGTGTCTACGCCAACTGCGGAGAGCCAATTAACACTGCTGGTTGCATAGCATGGCTGCGTCATCCGTAAAATCGCCAGCCCGTAATTAAACACGTGTTGGGGCACCGCCGCGTTACTCAACCAAAAAGCGGTGAAAACTGTCTAAAATCATAGTGATACGGACCAGACTTTACGGTCGTGTACACGAGCCTCTGGTTCGACTGAATATGTGCCTAACAGCGGTACGCTAGTGACACAAAAACAACTAGGCTACCCCCCACAGAGTGTTCAAACCGCAGCTGGACGATCAAACTGTTACCACGCTCCCCATGGATGGAATTCTTCCAAACTTCACCCCAGTGATTTTCGACACTTCCAGCAACCTTCGGCAATGCCCATTTTTACATCGGACCTTGAAAAAGACCCCCCCCCCCCCATTCCCCCCACAAAAAAATCACTAATGCCACCAACTGTGTTTCATCAAAGGGTAAAGATGAAAAGTCAACATCGAATCCCAGTACGAGCAAACATGAGTTTACCCATGCTTGGAACCATAAACTTTTAATACTCCGGTGACATTAATTCCAAATTTGTATTAGAAGTAACATTTCAACTGTGTTCCGGGCACAGAAAAGATAATATGATACTTTTTAAAGCATCGGTTCGATCCAACAGCAGCTACAAGACCTCTTTATGAACAAAAACCCCTATTTTGCCATTAATACGACCCATGTAATACAACCCAACTGGTTCTTGTTCATTTCCACGCAGATCTTGTTTAAAGCATTTCATTCCTACCTGTACAGACTATGTGACATCACACTTTATCAGTTATTGCTTAAAGAAAAAAACCTAATAAATAAATAGTTTTATTTTTTGTGATGCATCTAGAAAAGAATGAATATGTGACATTAAATTCGCAATAGATTGCGTTCATCCACACGATATGTGGGGCCTGTCTGGGATATTTTTGGCCTAATATCCATTCCAAAACTGATGGGAACCTGGGAAATAGGGGAAATATTGCAGCATTATTTGTAATAGAACAGAAAATAATAAGTAACTAGCTTTACCCCCAAACCGCAGTATTTGTGCCTAACTGGCCAGTGATCGGTTACCGACATCATAACAGCGATGTTTTTCTCTTTGCGCTCTTCTCACTAGGGCTGAAATGGATCCTATAAGCAGTACACGAGGGCTTAGGCTCCGTGTACACGGTGCTCTACACGAAAATGTGGACCCACGAGAAAAGTTAACTGGGGTATGAAAATCTCACAAAATTGACATTTCCATTTTCTCTTCTTTTTTCTTCCAAAGAAATCCTAAATTCACGAAAGCAGTGTACACAAAATCTCACGACATGTCGCCCTACAACAGGTTCTTTGTATCGCTGTGGTTTTTATTCCCCGCCGCAGAGGTACGCGCGGAGCGGGGGACTTATAAAACGTTCGTTGTCCGTCTGTCCGTCCGTCGAGCCGTCTGTCCCCAACCAGTGCCCCCACTTTTGTACGCGCGATTACTCACTCACGTTTCACCGCAGGCTTTTGATTTTTGTGGGAAGTAATAACATATGTTGCAGTTGTGCGACCTGGGATTATTTTTTTAATTTGACAAAAAATTGAAGAAACTGTGAAACTTCAAACTTGACCAAATTTTTTGTTTGTTGGGGGACGATGCCCCTACTTTTGTACACGCGATTCCTCAGTCACCTTTTATCGCGGGTTTTTGGTTTT
This sequence comes from Protula sp. h YS-2021, assembly GCA_949752745.1. Classification (NCBI taxonomy): domain Eukaryota; kingdom Metazoa; phylum Annelida; class Polychaeta; order Sabellida; family Serpulidae; genus Protula; species Protula sp. h YS-2021. Next base: position 59,117,568 of record OX457024.1, read on the forward strand.
TGGTGGGAAGTAATAACATACGTTGCAGTTCTGCGATCTGGGGTTATTTTTGAATTGGCCAAAAATTGACGAAACTGTGAAACTTTAAACTTGACCAAATTTTTTGGTTTGTTGGGGCACGATGCCCCCACTTTTGTACGCTCGACTTCTCAGTCACTTATAACCACAGGCTTTTGATTTTTGTGGGAAGTATTAACATATGTTGCAGTTGTACGACCTGGGGTTATTTTTGAATTTAACTAAAAATTGACGAAACTGTGAAACTGCAAACTTGACCAAATCCTTTGTTTGTAAGGGGAGGGGGGGGGGTACTGTGGAGGCACTTTTGTACGCGCATTATTCTGCACGGCAGCCTTTGATTTTTTATGGAGAGAAAGAATATTATTACGATTGTGCGACGTGGGATTGTTTTTGGATTTGACCAAAAATTGAAGAAACTGTGAAACTTCCAACATGGCCAAAATTTTTCTTTGTGGAGGCACGATGCTTCCACTTTTGTTCGCTGACCAAAGTTCTGGGGACTATGATCAGTTTCACTGATATACCTGTTATATATAGTTAATATAACAGAAATATTTAATTCTTTCTCCAACCAGTTTTTATGTTATCGAAGTCACTGCCATTTTTTTGCACGTGGTTTTTATTATTCTGAAAATAAGTTACAGAGTTTGCATTGATATGCATTAATTTTACGCGTGCCGTAATTATTTTTTTTCCACTTTCAAAAAAAAAAAAAGAAAAAAGAAAGAAATCTTGTCGAAAAGATGTAGAGCACATTATACAAGGTAACGAAGGAACATATACAAATGTCAGTATAAGTGGATGACTAGATAATTTGAATATTATGTTCGATGATCTTTTACATTAGCCTCTTGCACTAAAATTGTTACTTGAAATTGAGAATACTGTACGAAACAAATGATTTCTGATATCTTTCGGTTTTCAGTTTGAATTCACAGTATTTTTTCGTGTGAAACCGTAGCTATGCTCTCGTATAGTGGGAGCATATGTGAATCTTGTCCCTTGGATTTTCAATCAATCGGAAGAAATTGCGACACAACACTTTGCGACGATCCTTGAGGGACGGTATGCCACAGATATCTAAGGCTTTGTTATAGTCTGAGTCGGGCAGGATTATCCGTAAGGCGCGCTTTTGAATTTGCTCTAGCCGATACACTAGGTACTCGGGTAGCGAAGTACTCCGTGTAGGTGCGGCATATTCCAAGACTGGTCTTACAATGCTAAGATAGAATTTCAGCATGTCTTGAATAGTTGCTTTAGCGCGCTGGAGTTGAGTCAGGTAATAGTCTTGGACGTGCTTTTTTGACGATTGCGTCAACATGCGTATTCCACTTAAGGTATGACTACCAGTTTTGCAGCAGAAACTGTCTCGATCGGTTCGTTGTCGATGGTAAGAGGGGCGAATTTGGTTGCTTTTGAGAACGTGATATTCATTACGTTAGTCTTTGATCGGTTAATGTTCATATCGTCGTTTTCCGTCCATTTCAGGGAAATGCGTTTTGTAATTAGGATTCTTGCGCTCTTGAATAATTTCAGATAGGGTTGTGTCATCAACATACTTTTTTATATGTACGATAGAGTTAAGATCGCTTATCGTTATCTCAAAAAGCTGGATACCCAGCAGCGCACCTTGGGTAACCGCTTTGTTTATATCTTGGACGTCACTTCCGGTGTTGCCGATTTGAACTCTTCGCATACTTTGCTTAGGATTAGCTTACGCACTGTGCTTCAGAATACGACGTTACTCTTCAGCGTTACGTCAGTGCGGTATCGAAAGCTAAGCTAAGCAAATCCGGTCAGCATTCATGCTGCGGCTTTACTTAGGATTAACTTATCCAGGCAGGATTAGTTAATTCCAAGTAAGTGCTTTTCTTACTGCGAATTTGTTTAGGACTAACTTACCCACACAGGATTAGTTAATCCCAAGTAAGTGCTTTTCTTACTGCGGATTTGCTCAGGATTAGTCAAGCTAATCCAACCAAATCCGCAACATGAAAACAGCATTACACACACATCACCATGTTAAACGATACAAATCACCGAATACACTTGTAAATACGAATGCGTTTGTAAACACAAATATAGATCTGTAACATATGGGGAACATATAATGCAGTGCCGGTATTAAAATGATGTTAATTGTATCGACAGCAGTTGTTTCTTTTGTAATGAACAAGCTGTTCCTCTCGCTCATACAATTACTAAAATAAATAACGCAAAATTGATAGTTTGTCGGTAAGAAAACATTTTCTTTGCTGTGGTATGGGTGTCGCTGTGGAATGCACACCAGACAATTGGTCTCTCGACATTTTGATGTCCGACACTTGGTCTGACATATTGGCCCACAGCATTTTGGGGTCATACTTCATGACATTTTTGCACTTGTCGCAATAACAGCTACCTTGAATTTGAATTATGGAGCTACTGTTAGCGCAGTCCAGAGACATGGTTGTATCCGTTGGATATGTCATAAGGTACACGTAGCGTTACTATTGTTTCGATGTGTTGAAAGACAAAAACGCTTAAAAAAGATTAAAAAATGTTGGATATGGTGAATACTTTTGTTGTGCTGAATAATCACGCGGGCGCTTTTTGCGGCTTTTTCTCAAGGAATATTAAAATTAAGATTATAATTTCCCGCTTTCCATCCAGGGTCGAAACTGTCATGAGGCTGTCATGTGATGTAATGTCATGAGACTGTCATGTCATGGGAATGTCATGCCATGCGACTGTCGTGTCATGTCATGAGACTGGCATATCATGTCATGAGATTGTCATGTCATGTTATTTCATGAGACTCTCATGTCAAGTCATGTGACTGCCATATCATGTTATGAGAGTGTGATGTCATAAGTCATGTCATGAGGTTAATGTTACTTGCGCGGAATCGTAGTTCTATGTTTTTGTTTTGCATTTCAAAATAATTTCGATCTACCTTATTTAGTAACAGGGGCTAGTTTTTCGTTAAATAATTTCACCGATTCGTAATAGTCAGGAGACCTTACGGTTCTATACGAAAAATATGCCCATATGTAGGCGCAACCGCTTCTACTAATGTTCTGATGTATATGCAATGTTTATTGTAGGTGGTGGTTTGTTAATTTCACACCCTCTTTTGTGTGTTATTTTATTATAATAAAATGCCGTTTCGGCCAAAGGCAAACTCTGTGCTAGGTAACGAAATAAACGGAAAATTGATATAAGAAAAAAATAATGAACAGCATCCGTCGGACGACAAAATAATAGCTTCATTACAAAGCGGATTGCCTGAAGCACTAAGTGACAAAGTGGGGCAGTTTATGGTGCATTTTGCAAGAAATGTTCGGTTGAAGAAGTTTTCGGCACCATCAAACATTGAGTTTAGATCTTGACATTCAGACTTAAAGTATGATTTCCTTCAAATAAAAATTGCCAGGGTTATTTGTCTTAAAATAAAGCTTTGAATTCTATTATCTGTCTAGTTAAAAGCGGCCACTACAGAATTTTGTTTCACAGAAGTCATGCGCTGGAACATGGTGACAGCCCCAACTTTACAATCAATGGACTGATTAGAATTTATTGTTATTATGTTATTTATTATCACTGCTTCTACAACAACAACAACTAACACTACTGATCCAACAACAGCTACTACTACTCTTACTGCTACTACTGCTAATAATACTCTTAACTACTACCATTACTAAATACTACTACTACCATTATTATTATCATCATCATCATTGTTATTATGCAGTGTCTCATATTAATTATTATATTTTAGTCATTTGTAGCATTATGTGTGTAATGCAATTTACTTTTTTTTAGGAACTGTTTTGAAATGGAAATGAAGATCAGCTTGTTGCTAACGCCTGATTGTTACGGAGTTAGGGGGGTCTTGTTCCTAAGGTAGATAAGGTGAAGCTATATGATTTTTGTCATGGTGCAGAGGTCTTATCAAACACTTGTCGACCCTTGTTTTATCTCTCAGCCCACGGAAGATTGCCATTCTTGACCTAAAATTAGGAAACCATCACTATGTGTTAACCTGGTCGCTATTATGTGTGCAACATCCTTTCTGCTCTAAAAGGGAATTTGATCGATGCGCGCAATAATCTTGGTCACGCGCAGAAACAGATGTCTAGCGAATGCCATTTTCACATTTATTAGGGAATTGTTGATCTCAAGAATTAAATTTTGATCTCAAAAATTGATTTTTTGGCATCAAGAATTAGCTTTTGATCTCAAAAAATCCATATTTTGATATCAAGAATTAATTTTTGCTATTTGTAATTGTATTTTGGATATCTCCAAATGTATTCTTGATCTCAAAAAATAATTCTATATATCAGTAAATATTTAGAGACATCAATAAATATTTATTCATATTAAAAATGATTTAAGGATATCTAGAATTGAGTTTTTGAGATCAAAAATTTTAATTCTTGATAGCAAATATTTGAGAGCAAAATATCAATATTGAGCTCAATAATTCATTTTCCTTTTACTGATGTCAAGAATTTATTTCAGATATAATAATTTCAGAATGATGATTTTAGTTTGTATTTTGAAATCTGCAAATGATTTTTTGGATCTCAAAAATTGATTTTTGATATCAAAATATCAATCTATTTTTTAAATGAAGATTTAGAAGAACACATCTGTAAATAAATAGTGACTAGTCCTTGTATACAGAATCTATCTTTTTTAACTGTACAAAAAGAAGTAATTCTTGAGATCAAAAATTGTGTTGTTATTATTGATCTCCAAAATTTAACTGAAGATTCGTTATATTTTATGTAAATGCATGTCTCCCTTAAGATTTTTAAATTTGTAACATCGATATTTTTTATCTCAAAAATAAATGTTTGCCATCTAAAATTCAATTATTGATAGCAAAATATAAATTGTTGATATCTACATTGATTTATTGATATCTTTAATTATATTTTGATATCAAAAATAAGCAATAAATGTTTAAAAGGCATTCCATAGATGTCTGTTATTTGTTATTTCTGGAAACTGGGAATTTTTTAGAGAAGTTTCCCACTTTTTAGCCCAGCTTACGTTACACGTAAGCTGGGGTATTCCTATCGGTTTTCGGTGGCTTCCGTTAGTTAGTTAGTTGTTTATTTAGTAAACTTTGTTTCAAAATGCATCTCCTCCTACAATTTTCATCCGATGTCATTTATTTTTGGTGTGAGGCATCCCTAAGGGGTCGTGCATACGGCTTGTGCTTTTTTAGTTGATCAGATGATTTTTGAATTTTTAGCAAATTTTTGAAGAAAAAAATTTAAAATGTATCCCCTCTTGCATTTTTGACCCGATGTCATTTAGTTTTAGTATGAGGTACCCCTAAAGGGTCATGCATACGGCTTGTTCGTTTTAAGTCGATCGAACAATTTTTATATTTTTGGGGAATTTTTGAAGCAAAAATCTCGAAAATAATTCAAAATGCATCTACTCCTACAATTTTGAGTCGATGTCGTGTATTTTTTTGTATGAGGCATCCCTAAGCAGTCATGCATACGGCTTGTGCTTTTTTAGTCGATCGGATGATTTTTTAATTTTTGGTGAATTTTTGATGAAGAAATTTTAAAATGTATCTCTTTCTACAATTTTGATCCAATGTCATTAATTTTTGGCGTCAGACATCCCGAAGAAATCATGCATACGGCTTGTACTTTTCTAGTCGATCGGATGATTTTTGAATTTATGGCAAATTTTTGAGAAAAAAAATTAAATGTATCCCCTCTTGCATTTTTGACCCGATGTCATTTATTTTTGGTATGAGGCACCCCAAAAGGGTCATGCATACGGCTTGGGCTTTTTTAGTCGATCGAACAATGTTTGTATTTTTGGGGAATTTTTCATGCAAAAAATTCGAAAATAATTCAGAAGGCGTCAACTCCTACAATTTTGATTCGATGTCAATTATTTTTGGTGTGAGGCATCCCTAAGCGGTCGTGGATACGGCTTGTGCTTTTTTAGTCGATCGGGTGATTTTTGAATGTTTGGCGAATTAATGAAGAAAAAAATTTAAAATGTATCCCCTCTTGCATTTTTTACCCGATGTCATTTATTGTTTGTATGAGGCTCCCCTAAATGTGAAACGCGCATCGACGGAAGACAAATAAGCATGCGAACTGGTCCAAAACTAGCACCGCGCATTAAGGCAAGTTAAATAAACATGCGCACGGGTCCAAAAAAAAATGAACCACGCATCGACGCAAGTTGAATAGACATGCGCAGTGGTTCGAAATGCGAACCGCGTATCAACGCAACCCAAAGAAACATGCGCACTGGTAGGAAATTCGAACCGCACATCAACGCAAGTTAAAAAAAACATGTGCACTTGGTCAAAAATAAGCAAAGCGCATCAACACAAAGCTAAGTATATATGCGCACTGGTCCGAAAAAAGAACCGCGCATCAACGCAACCCAAAGAAACATGCGCAGTGGTCTGAAATGAGAACCACGCATCAACACAAGTTAAATATACATTCGCAGTGGCCCGAAATGCGAACTGCGCATCGACGGAAGTTAAATAAACATGCAAACTGGTCCAAAATCAGCACCGCACATCAACGCCAGTTAAACAAACATGCGCACTGGGCCAAAATAAGCACCGCACATCAACGCAAGTTAAACAAACATGCGCACTTGTCCGAAAAAAGAACCATGCATCGACACAAGTTGAATAGAAATCCGCAGTGCTCCGAAATGAGAACCGCGCATCAACGCAAGTTAAGCAAACATGCGCAGTGGTCCAAAGAAAGAACCACGAATCGACACAAGTTGAATAGACATAAGAGTCGGGCATCGACGGGACATAAATAAACATGCATACTGGTCCGAAATGCAAATCGCGTGTCAACGCAAGTCAAATGAACCTGCGCACTGGTCCGAAATGCGAACTGCGCATCAACGCAACCTAAAGAAACAAGTACACTGGTCCGAAATGCGAACCGCACATCAGCGCAAGTTAAATAAACATTTGCACGGTCCAAAATAATCACCGCGCACCAACACAAGTTAAATAAATATGCGCACTGGTCCAAAATGCGAACCACGCATCAACACAAGTTAAATAAACATGCGCACTGGTGGAAAATACGCACCACTTATCAACGCAAGCTAAATAAACAAACACACTGGTCAGAAATGGGAACCGAGCAGTAATGCAAGTTAAAACTAAACCTCATTTCGCTAGCGAAATGTTAAACACTTGACAAAAATTAAAACACAAAAATACTTCCTTCAGTGGGTTATTTCTTGAATAATATATTGCAAATAACACAGCTTGAATACGTTTTATAAGCCGAGTAGTGTTTGGTTTTTGTTGACTTAAGGTTTTATTGACTGATCAGGCATACGCCTTGTTATCTATTTACGCAGTGAGAGCTCACACAAAGCTGAGCAACTGTGTGTTCTGTGCTGTGCGTGAAATGCTTCGCATTTACTTGCAAAAATACACTCTTTTCACATGGCAAGAAATCCGGTCACTGTCAAGAAAAAAAGATACCAACGGTTGGTCGCACAAATTAAAAGACCCCTTGCAAGCCACGGGCTTGTCAAGTGTTAAAAATATGCGCACTGGTCCGAAATGCGAACCGCACATCAACACAAGCTAAATAAGCAAGCACACTGGACCAAAATGAGCACCGTACATCAACGCAAGTTAAATAAACTTGCGCACTGGTTCGAAATGCGAACTGTGCATTAACGCAACTTAAATAACATACGCACTTTTCAAAATAAGAACTACGCATCAACACAACTTAAATAAAGATGTGCACTGGTCCAGAATAAAAACCGCGCACCAACTCAAGTTAAAAAAATATGCGCATTGGTTCGAAATGCGAAGCACGCATCAACGCAAGTTAAATAAACATGCAAACTAGTCCGAAATGCGAACCGCGCATCAACGCAAGCTAGGGAAACTTGTGCACTTGTCCAAAATAAGTACCGCTATCAACGCAAGTTAAATAAACATTGAGCACTGGTCCGAAATAAGAACCGCGCATCAACTCAAGTTAAAGAAATATGCGCATTGGCCTGAAATAAGAACTGCGCATCGACGCACGTTAAATAAATATTTGCACTGGTCCAAAGTAAACACCGCGCATCAACGCAAGTTAAATAAACATGCGCACTAGTCTGAAATTCGAAGCGCGCATCAACGCAAGTTAAATAAACATTCGAATGGCCTTAATTCGAACTGCTCATCAACGCAAGTTGAATAAACATGCGCACTGGTCCGAAATGCAAACTACGCACCAACACAAGTTAAATAAACATATGCACAGGTCCAGAATAAGCACCGTGCATCGACACAAGTTAAATAAACATACAAACTGGTCCGAAATGCGAACCGCGCATCAAGGCAACTTAAGGAAACTCGTGCACTTGTCCAAAATAAGTACCGCTCATCAAAACATGTGCATTTGTCTGAAGTAAGAACCGCGCATCGACGCAAGTTAAATAAACTTGCGCACTGGTCTGAAATAAGAACCGCACAGCAACACAAGGTGAACAAACATGCCCACTGATCCGAAATAAGAACCGCTCATCAACAAAAGGTAAATAAACATTCGTGCTGGTCCGAAATGCGAACCGCGCACCAATGCAAGTGAAATAAACATGCGCACTGTTCCAAGATGAGAGCCGCGCATCCAGTCTACCAGAGATACAAAAATCTGTTTCCCATTTTTCTGGGAAACAAATCTTTGTATGTATTTATCGGTCTAATTATTGAGTTATCCTTTTGCCGTCTCACTTTTTGAAGCCCAAATTTTCAGGGAAATTCCCTTGCTCATGCACGCTGGAATCGGTCTTGTTGCTTTTCGTAAGCTGGGACTTTGTCCTTGGACAAGCTTGTTAACCGTTGTGTTTGGTTTTAAAATGAATAGTTTGTCATGAGTGAGATTCGCCGTTCAGCGTGTATGTTTGGGAGTTTGTGAGGATTCTTGCTGCTATTTATAAGTAATTTTGTGTTCTACTTTGTTCATTAACGGGTGCATTCAGTATACGTTTATGAAGTGTAACTTTTAGACAATTACAGCCCAAAACAATGCGCTTTCAGTATGTGGCAGTTTCCTCCTGAGATCAAACTTTTTTCATTCACTTTCAAGTAAAGCAATCCAATGTTATATGATGATATACAGAGCCAGAAGGTGGACAAGTGATGTGCATTCCTGTAAGCCCGTAAAAACCTAGAATTCCGAGAGAGAAAAAATCCGTTTATCACGTTAAATATAGTCAAACACTGGCGACTATAGGATGCCATTTTGACATTTATTGATCATTGTTGATACCAAAATATAATTAATAATATCAATAAATTAATGTAGATCTCATCCACTCATCTTTTACTCTCAATAATTGCATTTGAGATGGCAAACATTTATTGTTTAGATAAAAATATCAATTTTACAAACTTAAAAATCTTAAGGGAGGCACACATTTATATAAAATGTGACGAATCGTCAATTAACTTTTAGAGATGAAAAATTGAATTATTGATCTTTTTGTGCAATTAAAATTAAAAGGAAGATTCTGCATACAGGAGCCAGTCATTATTTTATTCACAGATGTTTGCTTATGGATTTTAGATATAAAAATGAACTGATAGTTTAATAACAAAAATTAATTTTTGATATCAAAAAATAATTTGCAGATTCAAAAATATAACAAATTCTTGAAATCAGTAAAAAAGAAGATGAAATACTGAGCTCAAAATTGAGATTTTGCTATCAATGTTTCATTTTTGCCACCAAGATTTGAATTTTGGATCTCTAAAAATCTATTTTAGAAATTATTAAATCATTTGTGATATCAATAAATGTTTTTTGATGTCTTCAAATATTTATTGATATGAAGAATTATTTTTTCAGATCAACAATACATTTAGAAACATCAAAAATATATTCACAGATAGCAAAACTTAATTTTTGATATCAGCACATGAATTTTTGAGATCAAAATGAATAGTTTGTCATGAGTGAGATTCGCCGTTCAGCGTGTATGTTTGGGAGTTTGTGAGGATTCTTGCTGCTATTTATAAGTAATTTTGTGTTCTACTTTGTTCATTAACGGGTGCATTCAGTATACGTTTATGAAGTGTAACTTTTAGACAATTACAGCCCAAAACAATGCGCTTTCAGTATGTGGCAGTTTCCTCCTGAGATCAAACTTTTTTCATTCACTTTCAAGTAAAGCAATCCAATGTTATATGATGATATACAGAGCCAGAAGGTGGACAAGTGATGTGCATTCCTGTAAGCCCGTAAAAACCTAGAATTCCGAGAGAGAAAAAATCCGTTTATCACGTTAAATATAGTCAAACACTGGCGACTATAGGATGCCATTTTGACATTTATTGATCATTGTTGATACCAAAATATAATTAATAATATCAATAAATTAATGTAGATCTCATCCACTCATCTTTTACTCTCAATAATTGCATTTGAGATGGCAAACATTTATTGTTTAGATAAAAATATCAATTTTACAAACTTAAAAATCTTAAGGGAGGCACACATTTATATAAAATGTGACGAATCGTCAATTAACTTTTAGAGATGAAAAATTGAATTATTGATCTTTTTGTGCAATTAAAATTAAAAGGAAGATTCTGCATACAGGAGCCAGTCATTATTTTATTCACAGATGTTTGCTTATGGATTTTAGATATAAAAATGAACTGATAGTTTAATAACAAAAATTAATTTTTGATATCAAAAAATAATTTGCAGATTCAAAAATATAACAAATTCTTGAAATCAGTAAAAAAGAAGATGAAATACTGAGCTCAAAATTGAGATTTTGCTATCAATGTTTCATTTTTGCCACCAAGATTTGAATTTTGGATCTCTAAAAATCTATTTTAGAAATTATTAAATCATTTGTGATATCAATAAATGTTTTTTGATGTCTTCAAATATTTATTGATATGAAGAATTATTTTTTCAGATCAACAATACATTTAGAAACATCAAAAATATATTCACAGATAGCAAAACTTAATTTTTGATATCAGCACATGAATTTTTGAGATCAAAATTAATTCTTGATGTAAAAAATCAATATTTGAGATGAAAATTAATTGTTGATATCAAGAATTGTCTAATAAATGTGAAAATGGAATTCCATAAAGCATATCAAGAACCGACCTATTGATTTATATTTTGTTGTAAGTAATTGCATTTTAGGTAGTAAAAATTTGTTTTTGAGATTTCACAAACTTAAAAAATTTGAATTGAGGTGAACAAATTTAAAACATTTACTGAATCGTCAATTAAATTGAATAATAACAACGCAAGTTTTGAGCTCAAGGATTGCTTCATTTATGTGTGGTACAAAATGAAAGGGTATGTGTACAGGATGCAGTCATTATTTCATTCACAGACATCTGCTTTTAAATTTTAGATATCAAAAATAGACTGATATTTGGATATAAAAAAGTAGTTTTTAAGATCAAAAATCATATGCAGATTTCAAATATATATATATATATATATATATATATATATATATATATATATATATATATATATATATATATATATATATATATATATATATATATATATATATATATGTATAATGAATGCCGTTTTAACATTTAATGCCTATTCTTGATATCAAAATATAATTAAAGATATCAATAAATCAATGCAGATCTCAATAATTTATATTTTGCTATCAATAATTGAATTTTAGATGGCCAGAATTTATTTTTAATATTAAAAAATCAATTTCACAAACTTAAAAAATCTTAATGGACACACACATTTATATAAAATATAACGAATCATCAATTAAATTTTGGAGATGAAAACTTGAATTATTGCGATCAATAGTAGCAACACAATTTTTTATCTAAAGAATTGTTTCTTTTATGTACAGTAAAAAAAATTAAAGAAAGATTCTGTATATAAGGGCCAGTCATTATTTATTTACAGATGTGTGTTTCTGAATTTTTTATTAAAAAAAAAGATTGATATTTTGATCAATTTTTGAGATAAAAAAACGCTTGCAGATTTCAAAATCAGTCTGAAATAATGATATCTAAAATAAATTTTTGATATCACTAAAAAGAAAATGAATTATTGAGCTCAAAATTGATATTTTGCTCTCAAATATTTAATTTTTGCTATCAAGAATTGAATATTTGATCTAAAAAAATCAATTTTAGATATCATTAAATCATTTTTGATATCAATAAATATTTAGAGATATTGATAATTATTTTTTGAGATCAAGAATACATTTAGAGATACCAAAAATACAATTACAGATAGCTAAAATTAATTCTTGATATCAAAATACGGATTTTTTTGGATGGATTTATATATATATATATAAATTCGATGTCCAAAATAAACTCTTGATATCAATGAAAAGACAGTTGAGCTCAAAATTGAGGTTTTACTATCAATATTTCATTTATAAATTTCATTTTCAGTTATAGATATTTGAGCTTTTGACCTCTAAAAATAGATTTCATTCCGTGTAGGCAGAATGGAATCTGGCACCTTAGGATTACCAGATCAGCGCCCTAAAGCAAATGAGCTAACGCTCACCCCTCCAACTATAACAGACAGTTAAATATCCGAAGCGTTATTTATTACTCCCAATCAATGTATCCTTCTCAAGAGAAATGCAATGGGCGGCCACCTTAGGAAAATTTATAACATATTCCAAGTAGTTGTGCTGTTAAAGCATATGTATACATTAAAGATAAAAAAGCACCACTTTTAAGTGTGTTTCCTGGATAAGTCACCATTCTACTTGCCTTCTGTAATTTCTCTGTATAACTTGTCCATGGAAACAGATTTTGGAACATTTTTCTCCATCACTAAGAGCAATAGTCGCTTTTTCTTAATATGCCATTAAAATGGGGCAACTAATTCGTGGTTGCTTATTCTGTAATTGCCAAGGAGACATCACCAGTAGGTAAAAACCCAACGATGATTTTATAAGGCTAGAAAGAGAAACAGCTCTTTTCATTACTCATGCAAATGAAGTGTCAAAGATGTGTTTTACTTTGGTTCGCCGCTTTGATCTGTGGTTTATTGTGCTGTCTGTTCAGGGGCCCATGGAGTGCTCTAAAGCTCTCCGCCCAGTACTCCTCTTAACAGGCAGATGGATGCAGCACTAAAATTATGACACCGGATATCCGCCACCACTAGATTTAAGAGCAATTATTATAAATTTGTAACAAATTCGAGGACTACCCGCCATCAAAATTTCGATTTCCCCATTTTCCGTGTAATTGCCGGAAGGGCAGCGCCATTTATACAGTGTTTGGGTGTGCTCGAAATTATTATAGAGTTTTTGTTTTTCATCCCAATGGCAACGGATTTATCAATTTACCATCCATTTGTATCTGCATTTCAGGTTTTGTAAAATAAATTTAATTGAAATGACACGCTACAAGAATTAATACTGAAAACGGTAAAAGATTTTGAGCACTTTGAGCTCAATTTGAACTACTAAAAGGGTAACACTGAGTGTAGGATAACTGGCCACGGGACAAGTGGCTACACATCATAATGGTCACCGGACAAGTGGCTACACGTCATAATGGTCACCGGACAAGTGGCTACACGTCATAATGGTCACCGGACAAGTGGCTACCCGTCATAATGGCCACCGGACAAATGACTACCCGTCATAATGGCCACCGGACAAGTGGCTACCCGTCATAATGGCCACCGGACAAGTGGCTACCCGTCATAATGGTCACCGGACAAGTGGCTACCCGTCATAATGGTCACCGGACAAGTGGCTACCGGTCATAATGGTCACCGGACAAGTTGCTACACGTCATAATGGTCACCGGACAAGTGGCTACCCGTCATAATGGTCACCGGACAAGTGGCTACCCGTCACAATGGTCACCGGACAAGTGGCTACCCGTCATAATGGTCACCGGACAAGTGACTAGCAGTCAAACCGCCCATAGGAAAACAACCATCAGGGCATCGTTAGACAATCAATAGAACTGAAAAACTGCAGCACAAAATTCTGATCCTAATATAGCCTTATTGCCCTGGGTTTGGCAGATAAGGAAACCGGTGTAACCCCCAAAATGTCACATAGTAAATGTTGTTTAACATATTAAACCCTGTGAATGTAATCTAAATCCTTAATCCCACTGACATGTTTGTTTCAACAACGCCTTCTACCCTTAGTGCACTGATCTTGTAATAACAATGGCCGGTAGACCGGTAGGCCAGGACGAATAGTCTACCCGGGGGCCATTCGTCCCAGGATATTTGTTCCCCCCTTGGGAGATTTAGTCCTCCGGGGTCCAAATGTCCTGCAACATTTGGCCCCCCCCCCCCTTTATTTTTCCTTGTTGGGTAATTGAAAACCATAGTTTTATGCGCTTTTATTTTCTGTATTTAAACAGTTTCTACAAGATTCTTCGAATTGCAAATTATAAATGCCAAGCTAACTGAAAAACACAGATACATTTCTAAATATCTATATCCCATAACGGGAGTGTAAGGATCACTTAGTGGTATCATTATGATTATTTGTGAATCAAATTCCCGGCTGAATCGCGTCCAGAGGGGAAGAAAACAGAACTGTCGGCGTAGAACATAGACTTTTATTTTTAACCTTTTGATTTTCATCAAGTAATCCATTGCTAAATTTTCGTCGATTCCTTGTGTGTTTTCATAAAATGATTAATTGAATTTTAAGTCCTATAATATTTTCGTATGTTATACAGGCAGGGATCTGATTTTGGATTTTAAATTTTAGTCATCAAAGCGCCTTGTACGATGGCCAGTTGGCAACACAATTCTATATACATTATTGAAATATTACACTAGTAAAAAAAAACTTTCTTTCAAAATGCGTCGTGTCTGTGAAGGGTAATCAAAGCTAAACGGGCTTAAAAGTTTTTTTTGAAAGGCTGCTCAGTGAGAGAAATTTATTTATAAACTTTATTTTTGGCAAGTTGTTTGATATTACACTTTTGCGAAATAGGTTCTCGTTTTCGTAAACAACATGGTGTAAAGATAAAACAAAAGGGAATGGACCCAGCATCTGTGGAAAGACAGACGTGAAACCCGCCATCTCCATTCCTTCTTAATGTGATCTTTACATGATTTCAGCTGTACATATTCCGCACAGAGCTGGGGCCGTTCGCCGAGGAGTTCGTGCAGTGTGTGACACACGGAGCCTATACGGCCGCCTGGCAGGAACCTCTCTATTCCTGCCTCTCAGTCATCCTCATGTTTATCATGCCGCTCGTCGTCATGGTCACTGCCTACATGCTCATATTTTGCACAATCGCTAAAAAGTCACGTGATCTGCAGAGAGAAGGTATGCTAGCTTAATCATGTGATTTAAAAAAAGTATCTTTGGGGGATACTTTTTGTAGTTTGCAGGGTCAAGGTTAACAAACTTTGTCTCCTGATTTGATGAAAAATGTATGTCAGATAAGTCACATGATTTGCAAAACGAGTTCAGTTCTGTCACGTGACTAGAGGAACTAAAGTTATCCATAATTCTTTGCATTTAAAATATTGTCACACGATTTGTAAAAAGGAAAGTTTATCAGATAAACATTGTGATTGATAATAGAAAAATGTTCAGATAATATCAAAGGACTGGCTTCATTTCTGCGTTGCTATTGCTAGAAAATTAAAATAAATAAACCAGCCGTCGATATTTTTTGGTTAATTATTCGAATAGATGCTTATGCTGAGTTATGCACCAAAAGCAATTTCAATGGATTTGGTAAAGTAATTTTTGGATAATTTTTCCCGCTTTACATCTGATCTAATTATTTGTAACTGGATAGTCGTGAAACTAACATAACCAAAAATGTAAAATCAACTATTTCTGTATTAGAACTTCTAGCAAATGGATTACACAGATTTAAATTAAGCGTTCAAGACCGCGTTGGCGCACAAGAGAGGTTTTATGTGTTGTTTTTATAGAGTCAGAACTGGAATCCACAAACCAAGAAATGCTGTCACGTGGTCCAGTTCGAGGCCAACTATTTAGGAAGGCCAAAGTGAAGTCACTGCGAATGACAGCGCTGATCGTATTCGCCTTTATTTGCTGTTGGACGCCCTACTACGTCATCTTCATTAAGTTCGTCTTCACCAAGAAAGTGGACGATCGAGTGGCCATGTGGATATTTTTCTGCGGCATGGCCAATTCCATGGTGAATCCATTGATTTACGGCGCTTTCCACGCGTGTGCCAGACGGAGAAAAAGGTATGTACGCGGGCTCTTCTCTTGTGGTGTTTTGCTCACCCAGAACACTGGCATGCTATCATTTAGAAAGCTTTCGAAAGTAATATGTTAGTTTCTCAGTCCAAGATTTCTGTAATATGGTATTTTTGTCCTTGAGAGAGAGAGAGAGAGAGAGAGAGAGAGAGAGAGAGAGAGAGAGAGAGAGAGGAGGGAGGGAGAGAGAGGGGGGAGAGAGAAAGAAGAAGAGAGAGAGAGAAGGGGAGAGAGAGAGTGAGAGGAGAGAGAGAGAGGAGGAGAGAGAGGGAGGGGGCACCTTCAAACACTCATGTGGCACTTACGGAGCGATATATTGGGAAATTGGTGGCATATCTGATCATCTAAGAATAGAATTTTATTTTTATGCTTGAAAAAAAAAAAAAGAACTTCCTTATTGCCCAGGAATCTTAGTTCTTTCACATCACAGAGTGTTTTTAAATGAAGCACGTATTTCTATTTAAATTATTGCGAATTGTTTATTTTTACATTTTATATTTTTTGTTCTATTTTTCCGGTTGTACATTCCCACACACATTACTGCTTCACCTAATATCTTTGATTTTGCTGATCAGACAGCACGCTTTGCCCGCTAGGCAGCAAATGTATAGCTATCATTTCTTTATGCGTGTGAACTATCCTCTGGCCGCAGATCAACAAATTTCTACTCTATCCTGATAACATGGATTTTCTAAAAATTAATCTATAAATATAAATAAATCTATAAATAAATAAAACGAAAAATCGAAAGCAGGCCCGTGTTTTTGTTTGAAGCACCCCATATGAAATATCGGACTTAGTATGTTTTGCCTTTTGTCTTTATTATTTTTTTATTTTTTTTATCAATTCTACTCTGGGTGGAGTTTTTAGATGTCAAAGTAGTAATCTTTGCCACGAATTCATAAAGGTGTTGATATGTTTAATTTTAAATGTTATTTAATTTCACTTTTATTGGCGGTATCAATGCGAATACGAAGTCATGTGATGCGTATTGCAATTCAGTGTATGCAGTGTATACCGTTTATCAACATACAATGTATAGATAGTAAAATGTTAGGATAGATTTGATTTGTTGTTGATACAATGTTAGGATAGATTTGATTTGTTGTTACTCCCATGCATTCAGAGACACCTCACCGACAAACACGCATGCGCAACGAAACCAATGTTTCCCGAACCCACACGCTTCGCGTTGCAAAACCGACCAAATAACCCTGCAAACCTTACGATCTGACATGAAATTGATCAAAGCCCCCCTCGAAGTGGCGAGCAGTGAGCCAGCGGAGGGGTATGTCACCAGCATGCCTTTATTTCAACAGTAAACTCTTCTCCTGTAAAATGTCAATTTGTCGCATGCGATTCAATAAAAAACAAACGCGACAGCTCGTCGTGTTTACTGTCGTATAGTCACTGAAGGCACCACTGGCACTGGAAATATCTTGCATACAACTTCTGAAAATTCTCCTCATTTGTCAGAGTGGCGGTTTCCCCATCTACCTGATTGGCCGAATACGTGTTTATGGGATGGTGTTGACTTAACATAAGGTTATCGAGCGTGGTTACCAAAAGCTAAAGTATACAGTTTGTTGTGTTTCAAACACGTGAAAAAATAAGCAATATATAATTAGAAAATAATGACTATCACTTTTTAGTCGGTAATCATAAAATGCACCACCAAATGTTGAAATATATAGCAGTTGTGTCGATAATATAAACAAATTATGCAGCTCAATAATCAGTTTATATAAAACAGTTACGGAATAATGTCAAACATTTACCATATCATTCAAATAGTTACCATATGATAAGCATGGTTGATATATTTTTGTATCACTCAATGGTGACTACATGAGATAAAATAAAAAACACCCACACACACACACAAAAAAAACAAAACAAAAACAAGCAACATAAACGTTTTGGCCAATGTGCGATGGTTACAATGCAAGCCATACTCGTTTTCACAATATGGGAGGCATTTTGCAGCCTAATCTTCAACTCTTTAATGTGGTTTTCAAATACTGAATAAAATAAACAGTTGTTTGATGTAATTTAGGCGATTATAAGTATTTGTTAGATATGACCACTGTTTGGCCACCAAAAGCGTGAATATGTCTTCGCCATTTCTAATTTATCAGTATGCCATTACCACCTAAGCTGTCAAATGTGGAAACATGTGGAAAAAATATCGGATCCCAGTGTGAACCATAAATTAACATAGTAGTGACTATTCACAGTAACAATCTTACTTTCGTTTCATTTTGCGTGGAATTTTTCTCCCCAGCTTCGCATTTCAGATCATCTTTTATGCCTTTGTTTTTTTTTGTTTTGTTTTTGTTTTTGTTTTTGTTTTTTTGGTGAGGGGGGGGGGCGAACCACTTTGCATTTAGCGTGTCTATGTAGTTTTCGAGAAACGCTCGCTTGTATGTCCCCGTTCACGCGCAAGCCAATGGTTAGAGAGTAGATACTGGTTAGCTTTTATTCGATTTGAAACCTTATGTTTGCTTCGTGTTTCCATGAGATCTAAACCACAACGAACATTCGCCAGTATTTATAAACAATATTTACTACCGGTAGCTAAGTTTATAAATTCTTATGACACGCAAATGCTGCTCTGTATACTGATTTCTAGAATTTTTGGTTAGTCAAGGTTTAATGTAATCTTAGCTTGAGTGGGAGCACAGAAGTTAATAGCTAGCTGACAAAAATGAACGGTTAATTCCTTTGCTCCTGTTAACCGTTGATCATTGGCTACCATGTGAACGGTGCTTGGCATCTGCATCCTTGTCAACTTTACTGGTCGCTTGACGCAAAGGGTAGAAGTCTGTTGTGTTTTAGGGCTCAGACTGCTGCAAGATTACTCTCATATATGCTTGGCAATATTTGCTTTGCTATTCTGTGCGGATCCAGGACTTTATCAATGAAGCAATTTGTGGCCTTTGAAGGGAGTGCCAATACGTTTTGACTTTAAAGTCGCTAATTTTACGGCATTTAACAAACTGGCCTTAAGGGAGGGTCTC
Organism: Protula sp. h YS-2021; assembly: GCA_949752745.1. Lineage (NCBI taxonomy): Eukaryota > Metazoa > Annelida > Polychaeta > Sabellida > Serpulidae > Protula > Protula sp. h YS-2021. Next base: position 59,136,851 of record OX457024.1, read on the forward strand.
ATCGCCGCAACCCAGTCCTGGATCCGCCGACGATTCTAGCTGCTTTCGCGCTCTCGCCTGTTTGTTAATTCAACACAAAATAAAACTATTCAGTACTTTGTTCACACACAGTAGAAGCCGTCCATTACGACTACCGAAACATTTATGGAAAGATGAAAACCGTAATCGCATTGCGAAAGTTAGAATATCGAGATCGAACTGTTAGTTTGGCTTATAGAAAGGGAACTAAGTCGTATTACGGATTCTACAGAAGAACATATGTACCTTGAATCTACTTTTCACTTGTTAAATATAGTAGCGTTTAATTTTTACATGTAGAATCTGTAGGCCTGTACGAGGTCTTCAAAGAAAGCATGCCGTTAGAGTTCGGCCGAGAAGTTACAGAAACGCAACGCAGATGGTGCAGAATATTTGAAAAAAGGAGAATTCATTGTAGACTGAACACGAAAACAGATGATTGGCCGTGGAAAAAGGCGACGCCAAATCAATCACAAAAAATGAACACTCGTCGGACTTGTTCATTTTACTGCCTATTTGTTAATATAAAGTTGTAAGTGTGTTCTCTTAATAGGTGTCCCATGTTTGCAACACCCAAATCTATCTGTGTGATGACCAAACCTCAATAAAAGCCTCATTTTTCTCTAAGTAAATGTGGCTGCGCCGTCTGCATGATTTACGATGACAGTGTTTAAAACTTATCAATAGAGTATCCCCATTGCATGAGTCAGCAATACCCCTTGCTTGCTGCATGAGTCATAAGGAACCTTTTCACTTTTGATTTGAATGAACACCAATAAATTTATCGTTATGTTGTTTGCCGAAATTTAAAAAAAAAATTAAATGTGTTATGAGTATTACTAGGCTGTCTTTTTTTTCTTCAAAAGCGAATAAGTTTTGAGTGAGTTTTCAAGTTTTACCCAAATTGCCCCTTTTATGTTCTTATACATGAACCGCGGCATAACAAATTCTCTGTAAACAGAGTGAATTTTCATATATTTTTAACATATTTAACCCTTCTCTTTCTTTATCCCCAGAAAAGCATTTTAAACCTTAAGTTGTCGTTTGCAACACATTTTACTTACGTCCTATTAAGTTCTCATATGAATATTTTGTGTCATAATTTTTGGTTGCATTTTGTTTTGGTAAACGTGATGAATGTTATCACTTCAGGAGAAGGGAAAAGGCCTATTCCGCTCAGAGTCCCAAAGATGACAAACATCATCACAACGGCCTGAAGAACCAAGAGGAAAGAAAAAATCCAGTTTATCCGTTTCTACAAAACCATTGCCACAATAACAATTTTGAATCGGCGGTACCTCCGTACAAAACTGTCTGACAAATTGCAGACACGTTAAAATGTACGTACCAGCTATGGTTATATGCTGATTATTAGTTTGTACCAAGTGATATAACTGTTGTATTTCCGACAAACGAGATAACCGTGACTGTTGTAAATTGTATAAATATATCCATACTTTCTTTTTTATTTGGTGCATGGAATGAAAGTTAGCTTTCTTTGAGTCAGTAGTTGTTTTTATTTCTTAATTAAATTTGTTATCCATACAACGCGCGTTTATTTTGTAACAAGCCCAATAAATTAAGTTCCGTTCTACAGATGAAGCGAGCAACGGTGATACGCCATAATATGCGATGATCTGGATAATTGCAACGCTAGAAAAATATTAAACAGAACAAGTGAAATATCAAAACCTCTTGAAATGAACATGAAGTGCTTTATATTCGGTGTTAGACAGCAAAATGACAAAAACAGGATTCTGTTGTTACTTGCATTTTTAACACATGGATGAGTTAAGTACCATAAAATTTATTATTTTTGTATTCTGTTTAGACCTGCCAATCAGATTAAGTTTAGGACATGTGCACCCAGCACGGTACCTGCACCTCGATCGTACAGTACTGAGCCAAGTTCCTCCGGAACGATAAATAGCCGCACCCCAATCGTCCTGGAGCCATCTTCCTGTAGTGCCCGTTGTGAATGTAAAAGAAGCGACACTTAACGAGATAACAAATACCTTAAGTAGAGCTCAACATCAAGAAAACTTCGTGCTAATTAAACTCGGTGATGAGTATTAAAACAAACTGGTGTTCTTTAAACCCAAATTTTTCTTTATTCACGTGTTCTAAGATTATGTTTTGTGTTTGGATGTTTAAAAGTTGTTAAAAGTTTAGAAGTTGTTGTTAGAGTTGAACGTGATTCTAAAATGTAAAAAAAAAAAAAAATCCATAGCACAAGATGTTTTCGGGAAAGGTAAGAATATATATCTCCCATTATATTTGGACAATCGAATAATGTTGTCTGTTTCATTATTTCAATATCAACGGGTGTTTATTTCTTTATTGACGTTTCTATATTGAACTCTTAGTATCTCTAATAAACGTTGGTCATTTAAACTTTTTTTGGGAGAGATCTTAATTGCATATGTAAATATATAGGTATAAATACGTCATCAGAATCATTTCAGTTTCAAATACAAGTATAATTAAATAGTAATTAAAACACGAGGTTTTGTCGTTCCAGTTCGCATCCGTACAAAGAAAATCTATTTGTTGCTTTAGTATACTAAAGAGCAAAAGAAAGTAAACGCTTGCAATAATTGTCTGGTTTGGGATTTTCGATTTTTTTCAAAAATTAAAACAAAGAAAAGTTACATCAGATTCTTCAAAACGAAATGACCACCGACACCGAAGCTTTGTAGTTCTTATCGAAGACGAACCTTGACCAACTTGGAATCCACATTTTAGTTGTTCATGAAATTGTAACGTAACGGATACTTACTCAGCAGTGGGTATTTAAGCCGCTAGCTTGGCGTAGTGCTTGAATCCGACGATGTATCGACGTTGTAAATCTGTTGATGCGATATTGAAGATATCTGTGCCATTCTTCGATTAACGCCTGTTGCGACTGGCCGTGATTTCGTGGTGCCGGACTCATGATGTACATCCTTCTATCCAGGTAGTTCCATACGTGTTCTATAGGGTTCATATCGGGCCTATACTCTGGCCATTGTAAAACTTGAACATTGTTCGCTTGCAAGTAATCCTGGTTACGGCACCTGGTTTAGTACCATTCCAATGTGTGTTAGACGCGCACGCAGTCCATTTTCACACAATCCTCTGTAAAGAAAAAAAAGTGTCGTCGCTGCACTCCTTGTGGCAGTCCGAAAGCGATCACGGAGGTGAGCTAAACGGATACGACGGTCCTTGTGCGACATCGTAACACCGGGCGACCGCTCCTGGATATATCCATGGTGCTCTCTGCATCCAGATACCTCTTTTTTGTTTGTACACGGTACTTCTGTAACACCTAAAATGTCTGGCGACGTCGCGCATGGAAATTCCAGCCTCTAACATGCTGATCGCTTGTCGCGACAATTTTGTGCGAGTCGCGGCATCTTAATACCAACGGTTTAAAGCGACCGCTACGACTACAGGTGCAAATAAGCTTTGACTATGCGGGGTTACACATTGTTTAAGCGACCAAAGCATAACGACTCAGATGGATTAGTATGCCAAATGCAAAACCCCCAATAATTACCTTGAAAATCATGCTGGAGAACATAAACAAAGCCAAGTTGTTAAAATAAGGATAGTGGTTAAAATGTCAATTAAAAAATTTGTATAATTTAAAAAAAAAACTGATTTGCCGTCGTTTGCTTTCTTTTGTCCACAGTATATGTTTAGTGCATGCTCCTTGTTATCAATTTTTTTCTCTCAAGAGAAAAAAAAACAAAGCTTAACTGAATGGACAAAGTGCTCACAGGATTTAAAATGAATAATTAGATTCTCTCCTTTCCTTTTTCTTTCATTGATGTGCAAATCATGAAATACAAATTTAATACTTAATAAATCGAAGTATATTCCGACAGCAACAAGTGTTTTTAATCACCAGCGTAACAGAAACCGTATCTATCACAGTGTGCAATACCTTTCCCAACAGGTATTAAGTATTAAAAAAAGACTACTCTTTAAAAAATTATAAATGTAAAGCAATGAATGTAAAATCTTTCCTTTGACGTAAAACATACTTAGCTTGACCTGTGAGGCAGTGGGCAGCGTTGCTGCAAACGATTAGCACACAGTCCAATAAGGGGTTTGTCCGGTAGTTTGTGCATTCGTACACGTGTGCATCAGACACCCTTTAAAGTGCCGGGATTTTTTTTGATAAGTTGCATAGGCCTGTTTATAGAACAATGTTTTTTTTGATCCAACAGAGTGTTATGCAATATTTTTGCAAAGTAGGAACAAAGTGCCCCCCCCCCCGCTTGAAAGCCCCCCTCCCCCTCCACGGCCAAAACATCTCTTTCATAATTTGTTTATTTTGAGTAATCGTTTGTATTTTTAAAACAGATCAGATCCTCTAAATGACCATTTTAATAGGGATTAAAAGTCCTCATTTTGTTAATAGAAAAGCCTTGCAGCTGCCCTTGAATCGACCCGATGCTTTGAAATAGATTAACTAGTGGTATGGCATTTCTCGGGTGCCACGCCCTTCGGGTGCGCCTCCCTTATGGTTAGCATGACAATAAATAAAACTTCAACAAACAGTTTCTTGTTTTATTTCTGTCAGTTTCCCGCCGCCAGTGTTCTCTTCCTATCGGTGCACCTATGAGAAAACTTCCCCCCCCCCTCCATTTATTTGCATGGTTAGGATCATCGCGTGCGGTCTCTGTGCTATGTACGGCTGTGTTTCGTCTGGAAATTTAATACCGATTTTGTAAAATCTTGAAATTTTACCGTTTTTGCCGTGTTACCAAAGGCGCCACCGATGGGCGCAATTGCGTTACTCGTTTGCTCCCAGGTGTGTCCTCCGTGGAGCCCCCTCTCCTGGTGCTGTCAAATCGGGTTGCTGGTGCGCCACCCCGGGGTGACGTGCGCCCTCTTCAGTGCTGGTGAGGGGGCCACTGTTGCCCCTCACGTGAGCTCCCTGCTGTCTTGATGTTGTCACCTTGCGGGGTCACATGAATAACTCGCTGTCAGCACTGCTTCACCCCTATATTACTCATGTGTAGCAACTTTAACTATAGTAAAATATATATAAACAAACAATCTGAAAGTCTGCTTTATCATAGCCAGTTCATTTGGGTAGTTGTTTCTCACTCGATGGGGCCGGTCTGCGAGCTGCTCCATTTACCCTCACGGCTTTGTCTTTCGCTCCACTGTGACTCTTGTAGCCTTTGTCCTTGCCCTTTGAACATATGAGACCCCACCTGAGCAGTTTCCTTTCATTACAGTGCCACTTATTAGCTATGGCTTCCGCTGCTACGAATGGCATGCGGTACAGCTTTGAGAAGGAATCCTGGGTAAGTAAAACGGAATGAAAAATTAGGGGATTGCCAGCAACCTGCCCGCAATATTTCCTACCGTGATCGCGCCGGTTACCGCCGTCAGTGAACATGCGACCTGTTGTATATTCATAGGGGTGCATCTTGATCCCCTCGATTTGTAATGCCGAGTCATATACTGCCACCGCTGCCCTTCTGACGTGGCTGGAGATGGTGGGTGTCCTTATATCTCTATATCTCTAATATGGGTAAGAAATGGTATTATTAGTCTCTTTTGTTCTGGGCTGCGTATTACCTTTGATGCCTCAGTGTACTTACGCGGTGTCTCCATGGGGCACAATAGGTATCCTGTGTACCTCAACTCTCCTTATGGTGCATCTTTGGGTAGCGCACGCAGCGACATTTCAGAAAACGTGTCCTTACCGTGGGCCACGATGTGCGACTTGCCTAGGAAATGGGCCCGAGGTTTCAGAACGACTGAAATTATTCTTGTCTGAAAGATAATGCTGGGTCTAGTGCGTGTATTCTACTTTTCTGCCTGACGCCAGTGCTACAAAGTTACAAAGTTACTACAAAGGTGGGACCAGGCGCCATTTTTTCCTTTTTTTCACTTTGCCATTTTTTCCGTTGCCATTATTTCCACTTGCAATATTTTCCGTTGCCATTATTTCCGTTGCCATTTTTTCCGTACCCCGAATTTGGATGTGCCCCGTTGCACGAGGTAGGAAAAGGACACTAAATTACTGTTTTTGGCTCGGTTCGCATACACCGCAGATTTTTCTTCAAATAAAAGAAATCAACGAACTTTTCGAATTGTCAGATTTAATTGATCTTTCAAGTTACTTTCATTTTCTTGTGATATTCTTTCAAATACACGTAAATCGATTTTATAGGAGCAATGTTTTGAACTGAGAGTTTTTTAGGCCGGGAAGGGGGGGGGGTGGCTATATTCTTTGAGGTCTATTGGTAGCAGGTCAGGAATGCATAAAAAGATAAGTTTTGTGTATTATCGATTACGTGATTTAACATTACTTTTAAAGGAGCGTCGTTGAAAACAGATAAACCTATAGCTGATTGGTTAGTTTGTCAAATCTTTTCACCTTCTCACCAATTCTTAACTCTCTCCCTGGCTCGGTGTGTTTGAATGCATTCACATGCAGATTTTTCAGAGAGCAGAGATAAGCGAATCCGGGACAAAATGACTCCGCCCAAAATGACTCCGTCCAAAATGCCTCCAAAAACTGCAAGGGGGGACAAAATGACTCCGCCCAAAATGCCCCGAAATATTATTTCGAATTTTTTTTAACTATTTCTGGCAAAGTGCCAGAAAATGTGTTTTGAGTAGACGGGCTTAATCCTGATCACGGGGAGTGTGAGAGGTGTGGCTTCGTTTCCGCAAAGCTGCCAGTAACGGTGTTTTGAGTAGACGCACTTAATCCCCCTGCAGTGCACTGCCGGCCTGAAACGCATGTTAATCCCACTCCGGAGGACTTTGATAAGCGTGGTTTTGTTTCCACAAAGCTGCCAGAAACTGTTTTGAGTAGACACACTTAATCCCGCAGCAGTGTAATGCCGGCTTGAAATAAAAAAAAAAAAACGCTGGCGACATAGAGGCGCTTTTTTTTTGTTTTCATAAATCTGCCAGAATCTGTGCCTTGAGTAGACGCACGTTACCCCGACTCTGGTCAGGATGCATATATATGGGGGGTGGGATACATAGCAGTTATCAAATGTCCATTGGTAATATTGCAATGGAAGTGTTCGAAAGCAATAAAGGTGGACTGAAAGTTTCACACAATGGCTTCCTTTATGTCAAAAACAGAGAGTTGAAGACTGGTAGGATTTCATGGCGATGTTGCCGGCGTACAAATCATTGCAAAGGCACATTGTCAACGTCATCCGAAATGAACGATCCTCGTCTTGGAAATGGTCATAATCATGATTCGTGTCAAGAAGAGGTAGATGCCGTGAAGGCAAGATCCGAGTTGAAGTCCAGAGCAGTGGATCGGGGCCATAACCCAGCAGCCATGATTAACGCCATGCGCACGACTGTAAATGACCAGGCCCGCACGCGCCTTCCTTCGGACGAAGCAATGAAAAAAATGATTCGCCGCAACCGCGCAAAACACAACCCTCCACTTCCAGACACTGCCAGCGAGTTAAGAGACACTGTGATTTTTAACTGAGTTGATGAGTAAAGTGAGCCACTGAGTGAGTGAGTTAGAGACACTGTGATTGCTAACTGAGTTGATTAGCTAAATGCGCCAGAGTGAACTTGGAGAAACAAGAACTCTGATTATCAGTTTTGATAAAATGTGAATTAACAAGAGTTGTCTTTTTCATTTATTAAAATAAACCATTCTTCCCTTCACTTTGAAAAAATAAGATTTCGAGGTATTTTGGGCGGAGTCATTTTGTCCCCCCTTGCAGTTTTTGGAGGCATTTTGGGCGGAGTCATTTTGGGCGGAGTCATTTTGGGCGGATACCGAGATAAGCATTGCCAGTCTTAAGTGATCCTTCAAGTTATTTTTAATTTCCCGTGATATTCTTCTAAATAAATAGTTTTTATAGTGTTTCTTAATTAAGCAGTTTTTTAATATTCTTTTCGGTCTTCAGCCGAACATCCATATCGCTCTGCAGACTAAGAACCCCTCCCCAGTTTAGTTTATTGTTATCATTCACATGAATCAGTTAAAAGTTTTGGTTGGTGTAAATGCTAACAATGTCGAAAGTTTTATGCGTTTCAAAGTTTATTACTTCGCTTAGGAGAAGCGAAATACCGGCCTCTACATTTCTAGTGAATGTAGGAACAGACCCCCCCCGGGCCAGACCCCCCCCCGGACCAGACCCCCCCCCTTTTTTGGTAGGAACAGACCCCCCCCCCAGGAACAGACCCCCCCATTTACATATATATATATATATATATATATATATATATATATATATATATATATATATATATATATATATATATATATATATATATATAAAAATATATATATATAAATATATATATATATACATATTATGTCCTGAGATATATTTTTTTAAATGTTTTTTTTTTAGTTCATATATATATTTTTCTGTATTTTACAATTTTCACTTATTATTTATTAGTAATGCAACACCTTTTAATCACGATGAAAACATGTGCCAATGTCCTTTCATCATAATGAAAGGGATGAAAGGATGTATTGATGTTGTTTCATTGCAATTGCAATTTGATAAAACTATTAGCAATAGCACAATTAATGACTGTGAGATCACACAAATAACACAATTACAGAACTCAAATGCAATCAAAACCTCTCTGTCAAAACAATTAACGGAGATTAAATCTGCAGATTAGCGAAACACCCACACCCCGACCCAAGAGCCGGAGATGTATTCAATAGAAAGTGAAAGTGATTCTGGATATCTGCTCGCTGCTCTGTTATCCCCAAAATAACTTGATTTTTTAAAATTTAATTTCACAGAGATACTGAAACATTATTATAATAATAAAAAATGGGGGGGGGGGGTCTGTTCCTACCACTGCAAAAAAAGGGGGGGGGGGTCTGTTCCGGGGGGGGGGGGTCCGTTCCGGGGGGGTCTGTTCCGTTTACCATTTCTAGTATCTCTTTGAATAGGCGATTTAGCATCACGGATGTTAATACTTTACCAGCTTTTAATGATAGCGAAATGCTTCGCTTGTTATCACAGCTGCATCTATTTCCATCACTCTCTTATAGCTGTATTATGGAGGTCTCTTTCATGGTATCCCGACATAAGGTCCAGCGAAAGGTCAACGACAGAAGGTCCAGCGACAAAACGTCCAAATTTTAATTTCGGGTCAATTTAATAATTAAGATCGCATAAACTTTTATCTTGTGAAAGAAATTTATTATGTTGAACAAATGTCTAACAATTACATATCAACATGTCACATTAAATTACTTTAAAAGGTGCAAGACCTCGAATGAACATAACGTTCGATCACTATTCTAACACAACAAACAAGAACTACTTTTAACCTGTTGACTTCTATAAACATCCATTACTTTTCTAGGACAATTCTAGTTCATTATAACACATTTTCTAAACTGAAGACCCTGAATGAAAGGAAAGTTCGATCACTATTCTAACACCAAACAAGAACTACTTTTTAGGCTGTTGACTTCTATAAACATTAATTACTATCTATCACAATTCTAGTTCATTATAGCATATTTTCCAAAGACTGCCCGTGTAATTGTCTATTCATCCCCTTCTTGATTTTCACGGTTTACAGGCTTCCATCTTATGGTATGTCCCACTCCACATAAAAAACTCTTCCACAGTCTTTCGGCCCGCGGCGCGGTCTTGGCATGGGGTTTTTAGACGCTGTGGTAGTCTTTTGTACTCTAGACGCGTACACTTTTTAGGGGGCTGTCCGCGCCGGTCTTGTTCGACCGGGATACATACAAACTGACCAACGAACAATTGACGAACGGACAACTGACCAGCGCCTTAATGAAAAAACGGACAACTGACCAGCTCTTTCATTTTATTTACTTCTTTCTTCCCGCACACTACTGAATGCATGAGAAATAAATTCAACAGGCCACTTATCACTCGCGGGAGGGCACTCCATTATGTCAGGGGGCACTGTTGCTTCACAAAAAAAAAAACAGAACTACTGTCCAAAACGAACACTGTGTCCAGTTCCTCTCAATGACTCGTGTACCATTTTGCGCCACTCAGCGAAGTCAAAAGGGCTTGGGTGCGCCTTTGGAACTCCGCTTTGTGCGCTTTTTTTTGTGGTTGGCCAAGAGCGTCTTGCCTGATCTTGGTCACGCCGCATCTTTTCCAAGAACCACAACGGCGGTGAAGAATGTAGGGTGCTTGTGGCCTACCAGCTGAAGAAATACACGATTTCATGTTATAAAATCATGGGATTATAAATGGGATTAAGTCATATTTCTGAGCACGGTGATTTCTCAGAACGTCCCGGTTCGCTTCCGAAAACGAGGGATGTTTCTCCGCACGGGGACGCTTCTCAGCAGGGAACACCGGCTCAAATAGCGGGGGACCGCGGCGGAGAATTGCAGGTCAGCCTTTGCAATTTGCTTGACATACACGTGGTCATCCAAGCACAGTTTCTGACCACCACCCTGGGTTGTTAAGATTTCCATTGTTGTTGTGGTGGTAATTATAACAGCAGTACAAATGTGTTTTGAAATCTTGGTGGAAACGACCGGTATTTATACACGAAAAACTGACCCACCTGAGATGACACCTAAGACTTCAAGGGATTAAGGCCTCTTGTGCAGCAGGGGTTCGGAGATAACTGTGGGTATTTAATACTCGTATTATATTGGCACCCGACGACAGTCAGGGGATTATAAGGAAATGCTTATGATGCAGGTTTTCCTTCTTTTATTTTGTGTTTTAATGTTACTTTGGAGTAAAGTTTGCTTCTAGCGAAAAAAGAACGCAAAATATCTTGACGTTGGTCAGTTGTCCTTTTTTTTCATTAAGGCGTTGGTCAGTTATCCGTTGGTCAGTTGTCCTACACCCTGATCCTGTTCGACCAGGGTTCGAACAGCACGAATGTAGGAACAGACCCCCCCGGGAACCGCCCCCCCATATATATATAGATATATATATATATGTCCTGAGATATATTTTTTTAAATGTTTTTTTTTCACATACATATTTTTCTGTATTTTACAATTTTCAATTATTATTTTAAATTGCGTGTTTATTAGTAATGCAACACCTTTTCATCACGATGAAAACATGTGCCAGTGTCCTTTCATCATAATGCAATCAAAACCTCTCTGTCAAAACAATTAACGGAGATTCAATCTGCAGATTAGCGAAACACCCACTCCCCGACCCAAGAACCGGAGATGTATTCAATAGAAAGTGAACATAGATTCTGGATATCTGCTCGCTGCTCTGTTATCCCCAAAATAACTTGATTTTTTAATTTAATTTCACAGAGATACTGAAACATTATTATAATAATTAAAAATGGGGGAGGGGGGGGGGGGTCTGTGCCTACCACTGCAAAAAAGGGGGGTCTGTTCCGGGGGGGGGGGGGGTCCGTTCCGTGGGGGGTCTGTTCCGTCTACCGAACAGCACAATCTTTCTGCTTAATGGCGCGGACTAGAGTCCAGATAGAGGGGTGGGTGTAACCTACAGTGTATGAGAAGCGGTTGTTCCACCCAATGTTATTCAATTTTATTATTTTTTTTATATTTAAGTTCCTTTACAGTTCTGGATATTTATTTTATAAAATTTTTATTTAATCAAATTAAATTCCAAATATCGTTGTGCCTTCACAAATGATAAGGCGACTGCTGCACCGCCTCATGATGCATCGCTGTCCAACATGCCTCTGGTGATACATGTAACCGTCGTAGACAATTCTCAGTTTTTCTTTATTTGACTGTAGTACTTCCATTTCGAACCAAGGTGCATGATTTTTCGCGCCAGATTTATAGTGCGAAAAAAAAAGCGACGCCGGACACAGCAGCAATGAAATGGATTGGCGGTTAATTTTTTTTCCTTTATTTTGGTTGGTATTTTCACCCTTACTCCGTCAGTGCTTAAATGCTTATACTCTGGACCTGCTGTTAAATTAATTGCAATTAGTTTTCAGTTTTCTTGTATGATGGATTATAAGCAGTTGCAATTAATTAAATCATCAGCTAGTCATCCATGTATAATTGCAATACAGCACACTACTTCAGCATTTGAAACGCCCGATCGACAGCATTGAGTCATAAGTAATTGCACATCAAGCACTCTGAGATTATGTAGGGCTTTCAACTGCAATTAATATATTTTTAATTTCCAGTAATAAAATGCATACTCTTTAAAGGAAATCGAACGGGAATAATTTTTATTTATGAAAATATTGCAATCAGGACCTTTCGTCGGAATGCCTTATTTGGACCTTCTGTCGCTCGAGGCTTTAACGTGGACCTTTTGTCGCTGGACCTTCCTGTCGTGGATTCATCTTTCGTGCCTTGTGGAAGCTCTCCCTTCTTCCAGAAACACTGGAATAATTTTGTCAGTTTGGTTACCATGTGTGCGCCTTCGTTCCTGTAGACCTCAGCAGGACGCCCTCAAACCCGGGCACTTTCCCCCGAGCACAAGTCACTTCCGCTGCGTCGTCACATGTTTGCATCGAGTCCAGGTGTGGCAGGATGGGCAGCTACGGCGTGGCTTTCAACAATTTCCTTCCTTTTGTTTGATGGGCGGCTACTGTTATCAAATGAGTAGGAACCCTGCGTCGGGTGCTAGCGCAACAGCGGTGTTATTTACAGCATTGCAACAAAATAGAGATTCCTTTTCAGATGAAATGACACTATTTTCAAACCAAGGACAACGCTGAAATGGTAAGATGTCCAATTTGTCTTCGGTGGCAAAATAACTATTCTGATGATTGTGTAGTCTTTTTATTTTGAACCAGCAATGTTCTGTCATAGTGAATTTGGACATTGTCTCCGTTTCTCTGGCCCTGTATCCTTGAGGAATCAAATTTTCAGGAACTCATTTGCCTTAGTAGCAATTATTTATTGTATATTAAAATGGATTTTGAATGCTAGCACATTACCAAAATAAAAAATCTAAAAAAATCTTGAAAGGTGAAAAAGTTAATTTACTAAAGGTTTTGATGCGGATGGATATCGACAACATTTATATGATGTGGAATGGAGTTTCATGCAGGGATTCTATTATTATATGGTGGTGGGGGGGGGGGGGTAAAATAAAATAATTCGGACAGTTTAAATGTATCATCGCATAAGGAGAAAGTTTGGTAAGTGCCAATGATTTGAACGAAACTTCAGGAATCCGGATGGGATTGTTTTGTGTTATTTTCTTGGGGGGGGGGGGGGGGGGAGGTCAGTATGACAGCCACGCCATTAAAAGAAGGCAGAAAGTAATGCCTGAAAAGATGCTACACATACTAAAGAGCATCCTAAAACGCTCCTTCTCTGTCACAAAATAATTTTATTTGATTTTTCTCACTCTTCATTTTTCGTAAGTTACCATATAGCCAGCAACAAATAGTTAAAAACGGCATTTAGAATATCAGTGTTTACGTTCTGATAGAAGACTAGAAATGAATCACAAGTGAATCGTTTAATTTATTTATTCATTAAACAAAATTTAATTTGGTCACGTATTGCGCATTGTGACTGTGGCAAATATTATTTGCCGTCGTGAGTCATGTCACTGAGAGCCTGCCATCTTTTGTCATGTCACCGAGAGAGTCCGCCATCGTCTGTCATGTCACTGAGAGAGCCTGCCATCGTCTGTCATGTCACTGAGAGAGCCTGCCATCGTCTGTCATGTCACTGAGAGAGCCTGCCATCGTTTGTCATGTCACTGGTGAGCCTACCATCGTCTGTCATGTCACTGAGAGAGCCTGCCACCGTCTGTCATGTCACTGAGAGAGTCCGCCATCGTTTGTCATGTCAGTGAGAGAGCCTGCCATCGTCTGCCATGTCACTGAGAGAGCCTGCCATCGTTTGGCATGTCACCGAGAGAGCCTGCCATCGTCTGTCATGTCACTGAGAGAGCCTGCCACCGTCTGTCATGTCACTGAGAGAGTCCGCCATCGTCTGTCATGTCACTGAGAGAGCCTGCCACCGTCTGTCATGTCGCTGAGAGAGTCCGCCTTCGTTTGTTATATCACTGAGAGAGCCTGCCATCGTCTGTCATGTCACTGAGAGAGCCTGCCATCGTCTGTCATGTCACTGAGAGAGCCTGCCATCGTTTGTCATGTCACTGGTGAGCCTACCATCGTCTGTCATGTCACTGAGAGAGCCTGCCATCGTCTGTCATGTCACTGAGAGAGCCTGCCATCGTTTGTCATGTCACTGGTGAGCCTACCATCGTCTGTCATGTCACTGAGAAAGCCTGCCACCGTCTGTCATGTCACTGAGAGAGTCCGCCATCGTTTGTCATGTCACCGAGAGAGCCTGCGATCGTCTGTCATGTCACTGAGAGAGCCTGCCATCGTCTGTCATGTCACTGAGAGAGCCTGCCATCGTCCGTCATGGCACTGAGAGAGCCTGCCATCGTCTGTCATGTCACTGGTGAGCCTACCATCGTCTGTCATGTCACTGAGAGAGCCTGCCATCGTTTGTTATGTCACCGAGAGAGCCCGCCATCGTCTGTCATGGCACTGACAGAGATTGCCGTTGTCCGTCATGTCACTGAGAGAGCCTGCCACCGACTGTCATGTCACTGAGAGAGCCCGCCGTCGTTTGTCATGTCACTGAGAGAGATTGCCGCTGTTCGTCTTGTCACTGAGAGAGCCTGCAGTCGTCCGTCATGTAACTGAGAGAGCCTGCCATCGTCTGTCATGTCACTGAGAGGGCCTGCCATCGTTTGTCATGTCACTGAGAGAGCCTGCCATCGTTTGTCATGTCACTGAGAGAGCCTGCCATCGTTTGTTATGTCACCGAGAGAGCCCGCCATCGTCTGTCATGGCACTGACAGAGATTGCCGTTGTCCGTCATGTCACTGAGAGAGCCTGCCACCGACTGTCATGTCACTGAGAGAGCCCGCCGTCGTTTGTCATGTCACTGAGAGAGATTGCCGCTGTTCGTCTTGTCACTGAGAGAGCCTGCCGTCGTCCGTCATGTAACTGAGAGAGCCTGCCATCGTCTGTCATGTCACTGAGAGGGCCTGCCATCGTTTGTCATGTCACTGAGAGAGCCTGCCATCGTTTGTCATGTCACTGAGAGAGCCTGCCATCGTTTGTTATGTCACCGAGAGAGCCCGCCATCGTCTGTCATGGCACTGACAGAGATTGCCGTTGTCCGTCATGTCACTGAGAGAGCCTGCCACCGACTGTCATGTCACTGAGAGAGCCCGCCGTCGTTTGTCATGTCACTGAGAGAGATTGCCGCTGTTCGTCTTGTCACTGAGAGAGCCTGCCGTCGTCCGTCATGTAACTGAGAGAGCCTGCCATCGTCTGTCATGTCACTGAGAGGGCCTGCCATCGTTTGTCATGCCACTGAGAGAGCCTGCCATCGTCTGTCATGTCACTGAGAGAGCCTGCCATCGTTTGGCATGTCACCGAGAGAGCCTGCCATCGTCTGTCATGTCACCGAGAAAGCCTACCATCGTTTGTCATGTCACTGAGAGAGCCTGCCGTCGTCCGTCATGTCACTGAGAGAGCCTGCCATCGTTTGTCATGTCACCGAGAGAGCCTGCCATCGTCTGTCATGTCACTGAGAGAGCCTGCCATCGTCTGTCATGTCACTGAGAGAGCCTGCCATCGTTTGTCATGTCACTGAGAGAGCCTGCCATCGTCTGTCATGTCACTGAGAGAGCCTGCCATCGTTTGGCATGTCACCGAGAGAGCCTGCCATCGTCTGTCATGTCACTGAGAGAGCCTGCCATCGTCTGTCATGTCCACGACAGAGCCCATCGTGGTCTGCTATGCCACTGTTGTTTGCAGAGAGCCTGGCGTCGTGTGCCATGTCAATGAGAGCCTGCGGTCGTGTGTCATGTCAAAGAGAGCCTGCCGTCGTGTGCCATGTCAATGAGAGCCTGCCGTCGTGTGCCATGTCAATGAGAGCCTGCCGCCGTGTGCCATGTCAATGAGAGCCTGCCGCCGTGTGCCATGTCAATGAGAGCCTGCCGTCGTGTGCCATGTCAATGAGAGCCTGCCGTCGTGTGACATGTCAAAGAGATAGCCTGTCATCATTTACAATGTCAGTGACTTCATTTAAGTTGTTTACATCGTAAATCTTTGAAACAAAGAACCATCACCCTTGCTCAGGGTCTCACAATAGCGCTTTCAATTTCAATCAAACAAAGGTTTTTTTAACAAGAACTCTTAGAACTTGAGATCCTGTCTGTGAAATACATCTACAAAGGAACCAGGGGCGGTCAGGGCATTGTCATTAGGTAGGTGTCATCTCCTGTGAAAATGGCGGCCGTGTTTCTACGAATAAGTCACCTCATCCCGTGAGAAAACAAAACTCGACAGAAAGGTCATATGACGGTATTTCGATTCCATTAAATCTGTAACACGCTGCCACATTATTATGTACTCAAGTAAATACCAATGTGCTTGCAGGGGTTGTCCGAATCGACAGGATGCATATGTTTCCTCATTACAATGTGTTCGAACCCAGTGACCTGGTTTACAAAAATCAACAAACACCTGGGACATGCAACTGTTTAACTCAAAAGTGTCCCAGTTCATATATTTCTATAGTTTTTAATCAATACATGCTTAGTACATGCTTAGCAACTGGAATATGGCTGAAAATATATAACTATAATACACTATAATGTGTTATTCCAAAGTTAAATCATTTACACTTTGCTATAATCCCCACACTTTCTTATAACCCCCACATAAATAATCCAAACCTTTGGGTAGTAAGAATTGTAACTCTTACCCATAATTTACCCATAAATTCATAACTCCTACTCACAAAACATATTAAAGAATATCGGGATCATTCCTTGATTCATTCCACCCGCATCAGAACACCATCATCGTACATCACCATCGTACAACTGTTACATATTAGAGCACACTTATCATCGTACATCACGATCGCACAATTGTAACACTTTATCATCGTACATCACGATCGTACAACTGTAACACTGCATCTGAGAAAACGGCAGTGATTCTCACGGCCGGATGGGCGGGTGGAGAAAAAGAAGATTTCCTTTAACGGTCTTGCTTACAAGCTATCTGGTAAATATAATTTATTATATTTCCGCTTATCATGTGAGCATACAAACAGAATAAATGAGAGACAAAATTACTCACTAAATAACTCTCAATTCACGGGGGATAACAACCACTTATAAAATCAGGGCTCAAACTCGTAACAGCCGATACAAAAGAACCATATCTTTTTCTGTATAGTTTTTATATATTACTGAATTTGAGTGAAATGTAAAACAGTTTGTTTTTCATTTCTTAATTTGTTTGTTGCATACACAGATGGAAGCAAGCGAATAAAAGTTACGCGCACATATCGGATCAAGGAAATAAGTACAAAAAAGACAGGAACCGCGGCATATTCCCCCCAAATCCGAAGGGGATCGGTCTTTTCCGGCGATAGTTACCTTGTTAACAAAGTCTAGGGTCCAAAACAAGTAGTGACGTCATATGACGTAATACGTTGCTTTGTATACAGAAAATACATATGAGCCGTTGGTCGCACGCAAGACACTATCCTACAAAGTTTGAAGTTATTCCTGCGTCTCGTTCTGCGCGCACATACCGATGTCAGGACCTATGGCATATCACGCTAGCCGTCAACTAAACTGTCAAGACAGCAAGGCGTTATAACCGCCGTAAGTAAAGATTTTAACGAAAAATGCTTTTTCACCAATATTTCTGCCAATTTTCTTTTATTCGCGAAATAAGTAATAGCCAAATAGTAAGTTTGACACTATTCCCCCCTACCTTCAATCACATTTCTTAGACGTTCGCTACCTTAATAAAACCACTTGGGCTTTTGAAAAAGTCACTTATACAGATATAATGTGAAACTGGATGCCTATACTAGTCCATACGATGTAGCACTTTGCAGGACAGAGGGGAGAAGGAGGGGGCGTTCACACACGCTTTACACGAGCCAGCTCCACACTGCGGAAAAACGATTGATACCTGAAAGCAAAATGAAAAATAACAGTAACTCTCTATTTATTATTGGCAAGCAAGAATGTCCGTGGACATTGCGCCCAGTCAACAAAATTATATTATTATCTTCAGGTGTAATGATCATATAGATGAACTGAGATTATTACCAGTTCTTACAAAATGTAGATTTGAAATAAGACCTCGTGGGCAATTTTGCTATCAAGAGCAATCGGACCGATTCTATGAGAGGGGAAAGAAAGAAAGGCTAAAAGAAAGAAAGGCTGAAAGAAAGAAAAGCTGAAAGAAAGAAAGAAAGAAAGAAAGGCTGAAAGAAAGAAAGATAGAAAGAAAGAAAGAAAGAAAGAAAGAAAGAAAGAAAGAAAGAAAGAAAGAAAGAAAGAAAGAAAGAAAGAAAGAAAGAAAGAAAGAAAGAAGGAGTTTTTATGTACCGATAATTCTGTTCAAGCCGTTTTACAATGTGTTCACCCACATCGACATTAATGATGATTTTTAACGCCGGATGATTATCGTTTGGCGTGTAAACCTTACAATGCTAAGCTGACTTAACGTAGAGTAGGACTGCAAATACACACGGAATGCTTATGTTGAAGGCAAAACTAGAAATAAGGCATCCAAAGCCCGTCAAGGGAGACATAAAAATGGACTCTTGAGTGGGGCTTGAACTCACGCCCTCTTGCTTCAAAGGTGACAACACCACAGCTTGGCCAAACAGGTCTCCCCAACTTAAATTTGTTGGAGAAGCGTCAATTAGTAGTATTTTGTAATTTTTATCACATTTTGACGTTTTGGACCAACATTTCGGCCAAACTAGGCCGACTCGCCAAATAAAATATAAGATATTTCATGGGAGGATTCCTGTACAATTTCACCGCAATTGGAATGGATTCGTGGGAACGTGGTATTTTTTGTCTGGCAATTTTTTTTTGCAAATATTTAAAATAAATGTATAAAAATGAGCTATGTAGAAAACTACCTAGGGGACATTCCTGCCAAATTTTAAAACAATCGGATCAGAAATGTAGGAACAGTAGCATTTTGAAAAATTGTTTACAAACACATAAAAAACACAGGCGAATAGCCGACAAATGACTACAGTTGACTGGGCTAAGAACCTCCCAAACTATATGAGAAGGTTTTAAGAAGAGTTCGACTGCACACGAGTGAAGGTCTTCTTCCTTTCACCATTTTTCATCACCGTGAGCGTCATTGTACTCTTTAATATTTTGATTACTTGTTTCCACTGACTGGGGCAACAGAAACTATTCTCCCAAGAGGGTTGATTTTAACAACTGAATTTCTATTACAAGATTTCCTTGGACAATGCCTCAGCTCGCAAATGCTGATGTCAGGATTTATGACAAACTTACTAAACTGTCCTTGGACATTGTGCCCAGCTGTAAAGCGAATTTCACAAAGGTGAAAGGAGAAACCGACGAATTCTGACAAAATGCAGATTTGGCAAAATGCCTCATGGCCAACATTGCTATCAAAAGTTATGAAATGCTATCAAATTGATATCAAATGTTACAGTGAATCTGCCAGATCAGCGACTTCACAGAGTCACTGGTTCATCCACTGACATTCTAAAGTCACTAACAATTTTGGTGACTTTATAATATGAAAGATTCAGTGAAATGCATCTGAATAGAACAGAACTAGGTTTCTTTGATTTTTCGTTATTGTGCAAGGCTCCTTGTTCTTTTTTTGTCGTTGTTTTAATAGAGAACTGAAAGCATTGCTTGTGTACTGGACGTAAAAGGTTTTAGCACAATAGCGGTATTCGAGGCGGTCATGGTATTAATGTGGCCACTATAAAATTGCAACTGAGATTTCTTCGTCGCTGCCTGTAATGAAACCATGTCCATTTGGGGGACTCCGTGTTTTGGTGGTGATAGTTTGGATTTTGTGAAACTGCAGTAGTTATTCCAGTGTGACAAATTCAGAGTCAGTAGGATACTGTGTACTGTCGTGATAGTAAGTTTGTCATTAAAATTACAATTATAAACATTTTATTGTTTGGCTTTAAAAAAAAGACAAACAAACTTTTATATGTTTACTAATCCTGTTTTGAAAACAGACTGCTTTTCCCTTTCATCGCGTCACGCACGACTCTGTTGAAGTAATTCAGCTTCGAGTCTTTTGTCGTTTTCAGTACCCATAATTCAGTTGAATAGATAATCAATTTTTCTTGGCTAAAATGACTGGCCTGACTGTATACCCAATCCTCATAATCCCATCACACATCACAGTATATTTCTTTGCGAAAAACGTGTACCATCACAGCCCAGAGTACTCCCTCCATTGCACAACAGCTGAACAAGAATAACGAAATGTGGACGGAAAAGTGCACAGACCACTCAATACAATCGCAACACACAGTACGTAAATGGGCCTGCATTAAATAGGTGAAACCCAAACACTGCTAAACAAAAAAAAAAAAAAAAAAAAAAAAAAACAAAAAAAAAAAAAAAAAACAAACAAAAACAAAAACAAAAAAACGGGCAATTGCAATTTCTCATGGTCAGATGACAGCCAAGATGTAAACTACTGAGTTCGAATCGTTTATATCAGAGTAAAAACTGTAACATTTGAAAGGCCAAATCAATACCATTGAACTCTATTGATTATGCTTTATAGTTTTACATGAAATAGAGCAACTGAAAAATAAAGTCAAACGCATTTCAGGAAATCTGTCAAAATTTGAAGGCTTAAAATTCAATGACTTTATAAAATCACTCACTTTTTCAGCGACTTTCCAATGTGACTGAGTGAATTAGACACGACACCTTACAAAGTCAATGAAATTTTCGATGATCTTGATCTGATTTGACGCTGTAATGTATATATATATATATATATATATATATATATATATATATATATATATATATATATATATATATATATATATATATATATATATGTATACAGGGTTGAGATTTCGCGGTCGCCCGGTCGCCCGTGGTGACAAACTTTTGGCTTGGGCGACCAATTTTTTCGAGTTGGTCGCCCGAGTAGTGAGTAACTTTTTTCTGAGTATTTTAAGGCAAATACTGTTGATTATTTTAAACACCATTTTGTTGTTTTTTCATGTGAGGCGGGCTAGACAAATTTTGCAAAAATTGCGCCGGGCGACTAACTATTTTCAACCCTATATATTATAAAGGTAAACCGGCTTGAGAAAAATTCTATGAAAACATCAGCACATAAAAAGACTTTCGCGGTTAGAGCGGGTTCTGACGTCACGACCTCGTGATTATCAATAATACGCGCTTCCGACTTATCCACCGCGATATCTACATCCTTGCAGTGTTACTGGAAGCCTCAAGAAGGAGCACATGATTTTTGCAATCTGACTGTTTTTGGACAATATTTTGTAGAATTTTGGTCAAATCGCCAAACCAAATAAAAGAATCCGATGCAGGAACTTGAGGGGAACATATCTGTCAAATTTCAACGCAATCGGACCGGATTTGTATAAACAGGAAAATTTTTTTGATTTCCCAACTATGGTCAATATGTTAGCCAATTTGGCCAAATTGCCAAAACAAAAAAAGTACAAGTGGAGGATTAAACAGCATTCATGCCAAATTTCAAAACAATCGGTCAAGAAACTGTTCACACACACTAAACGGACGAAGGATGCTCCACAAGTGATGATATAGCCCATCGACGCAGTCGGCTGTGATAACCATCGACGCAGTCGGCTGTGATAACCGTTAACCAAAATTTCAACACAGTAAGGCTATATCCCTTCGTCAGTCAAGACTTCAATGCAAAATGATTTATCGCCAATATTTCCGCCAATCTTCAGTAAAAAAAGGTAATAGCCACATTTGTAATAATGTTCGCTACCTTTAACAAAAATGTCAAGAGAGCAAGACCATAACCCTGAGTTAGTTAAGATTTTAAAATTGCTTTTTTTACCAATATTTCGATTAGTTTTTTTTTTGGAAATCCGTCAAAATAATAATGAAAAAAAATACTAACAAAGCCAGGTGGACACCTGTACCCCCTGCATTCAATCGACCTTGAATGATGTTTCCAGTAAAATTGTAAGAGGACGTTTCTCCGTTTTTTTTTAGAAAACTGGTTTTCGGTCTATACCTCCGCTGATATTTGGCGAACCGACAAACATGAATGTCCAGGGACATTGTTGACCAGCCGAGATCTAGTAAAAGCGCGCATAGGTAAATACATTATATCATCGCTTCTGTTTCGCAGAAGCTGGAGCTAAACAGGTATCATGATGATGGCCGTTGAAAGATGTTTTCGGAAGTAGTCACTCCTTTTTCATTTTTAAACATTTTTAATGACTTTTGAACACGCTATAAGTATGCTATTGTAAAATAAACTGTTGAAAACTCGATTAAAGATCGAGCTTTAAATCATTAACAAAGCAGATTTTAAATGCTCAATATGTGTGTGAAGTGTTGCGACGACCAAGCTAATGCGATTCACCGGTACTTAAGGTGTGTTCCAAGCCGGTTAATCTCACAGCGAAATCCCCCACCCTCGTTCAAAAAAAAAAATAGTCACATACATATGCCATTACAATGGTAAGGTGTTTCTAACAGGATGCAATTACCTTGATTATACAAATAATCGCGATGGGTTTGGCCAATTTCATCTACATGGTGAAAACAAGATAACCGCCTTGAATTTTTGATCCACTGAATATCAGTTCCGAAAAAGATCTTTATGCGCTCAATACGTGTACCAAATCTGGTGAGGTACGAGCCTTAAAAACCATCCTTAAGGTACGCACACAGAAACCCCAACCCCCGTGCAACCCCCGTGCAACCCCCGAGCAACCCCGTTCAACCCTCATACAGTACATGTAGGGTCACCATTCACGATTACATTAGAGTGTGCGAAGACCCAGAAGACTGCGTGTAAAGAATAAGTCCGTTCGAGACTTCCGGCCATATCGCAATCCAGTCTTATGAGAAATCAGTCCTGATCAAGATTCTTTATACTTGAGATCTGTGTCAATTTCTTCGGTCAGCGGTCACGTGTTTTTTTGGTCTATCGGACAGCTACCAAAGGAAAACAAACATTCGACCAGTTATTCGCCTGGAGTTGGACAGAGATTGTTGTTTGTACACTTCTTGAAATGTTGAGAAATAGATACTGTGGTAGATCGAGAATTAATTCCACAATTAAGACAGTAATAAACTCTCACAAAATGCTTTTTTTAACTCTCAGGTTCAAACTTGTAAAGGTCAAGCATTGCAATAAAATTTTTGCACTTTCTTTGTTTAGCTGTACACCGAGGCCATTTTCATGAGTGCCTGGACCATGCGATGAAAGAAAATAGATAAATACTTCATAAACTAGGACATTTTCAAATGTTTAAGAGCAGACACAGTACGGTAAAACACAAAGACCTGTCTGTGAACGCACCACTGTTGTTTTTCTCATTGTCTGCTGGTTGTGTGGCGGAAGAGGTCGGTTGGGGGGGGGGGGGGAGGAGCTGTTGATTGTCCATGGACAATGCCCCAGCTCACGAATTCTGATGTCAAGATTTATGATGCATAAGTATAAACTGTAACCCAAATTTAAAAACAGAAAGGCTGGCGTCAGTCAAGATTATAATGAAAAAAATGGTTTATAACCAATTTTTGGCGAATCGCCAAAAAAAGTAATACCTACGTGTTTTGGTAATTTTTTTCGAATCGCCAAACAAAAGAAAGTAATAGCCAGGTGGACATATATACCACTACCTTCAATCAAAAGTTTAGGACGTTTCCATTTAAATGCCAGGAGGAGATACGTTGTTATGAAAACTGGTTTTGGCTATATTTCCACCAATTTTAGGCGAACCACGAATAAGCGTAATAGCCAAGTGGGTACCGAAGCTTGCCACCTTTAATTAGAATTTCAAAAGATTAAGGCCAAATACCCAGAACCAGTTGCGTTTTCAATAATGTTTTTGGCGAATCACCAAAAACCTTATACCCAGATAGGTACTAATTTCCGCTTCCATAATTCAAAATTTTAAGGACATAACATTTTATTCCTAGCGCTAGTACCTATTTTAGTAAGAATTGGTTTTTCGCCAATATTCCCACCATGTTTTCCGAACTACGCAAAAACAATAACCAGATAAGTACCAACTAGACAGGCCAGTGCACACAAAACATGTGTGCACTGTAAGGCTTATATCACAAACTTTCAATCGACACCTATTATTTTTTTGTTTTGTAAACAAAAACAAAGGTCTCCCCGACTAAACCCATAATTCACCATTTTCCATTTTTCCCCGACCGCCCTTTCACAAAGTTATTTGAGCAAGTGTTCAGAATAATAAGAACTTTTACCTTAAACACCATATTATTTAAAATAAGAATTTTTGGTACACTATTCCGGATTAGACTGCCGATAAATCAAATGTCACAGAAATTGATTTTTTTTTTCATTATTACATCATTTTAGGTTGCAGACTATATAAACAACATATTTTCTTGCCCTAGAAATATAAAAATTTGAAAAATATTGAAAATACAAATAAATTTTTAAAGATTAAAAGTTTCAGTACGCTATTTAACACTGAACTACTAACATTTCAACAAAAAGCCAAAATAACAATTCCATTTTTCAATATTTTTATTTGTCATTCGCTAAAAGATAAGAATTTACGTTGTTCAACTTATTATAACCCTTTGGTTTAAGAAAAACTCGAGCGGTGTGCATAGCCCACATACTCCCCACCCCCCCCCCTATAAGTTAAATACGATAATCACTAGTCAAGCAAGAGCTAAAATTCATGTTCCTTGGACGACCTGACCCATTTAAAATACCGATCCTTGTTAGTGCCCATAGAAGCTAAACACCAAGTTTCACTAAAATCCTTGCAGTTGTTCTTGAGATATCGT
The DNA here is from genome assembly GCA_949752745.1 of Protula sp. h YS-2021. NCBI lineage: Eukaryota > Metazoa > Annelida > Polychaeta > Sabellida > Serpulidae > Protula > Protula sp. h YS-2021. The sequence continues at coordinate 59,161,660 of OX457024.1, forward strand.
GTTAACAATAGTCAATCAAGAGCTGAAATTTTCTAAGTCCAGCTGGTGCATTTTCCTTGAACGAATCTGACCCATTTACAATACCGATCTGTGTTTGTTCCCATAGAAGCTACATATCAAGTTTCATTAAATCCCTGCAGTTATTCTTGAGATATCGTATTAACAAACTCATTCCGACGCTGAATAATTTCCAGGATTCGGTAAATTTCAAAGTCCATTTGTTTCATTTTCTTTTGGCCACCCTAACCCATTTACAGTACCGATCCTTGTTAGTGCCCATAGAATCTACATACCAAGTTTCATTAAAATCCTTGCAGCAGTTTTTAAGTTATCGTGTTAACAAGCTGTTGATCACAGACCAACACACGGTCGATCGCATATATTCCCCACAGGTTCCCCACCTGTGGAGAACAAATGAAGCATTATTGATTTATCTGACATTCGATTTATTGGTAGTCTATTCCGGAACTAACTTTACTTTACGTCTTTTTATACGGATCTTGAAGGTCTTCTTTGCTAGCCTTAACCAAGCCCCTCCCTCCCAGCTATCTATTGTAGCTACTACTGTAAAGTCAACCCTAACCATTTTAGCCAACGTTACCTCCCCCCAGCTGTCTAATGTAGGTAGGACTCTGTAGGCAAACCTAACCATTTTAGTGAATGTTACTTTAAGGGTTTGTACACAAAGTGTAGTTACAGTCATTATGTATACCGTGTCTTCGCACATTCCCATCGGCCAAAAAGCACAAGAAAGACATTCTTCATAAATGTGTCACACATGACCCACCTCGGTGTGAGAGTGGGGGAAGGCATTCTGGTGTCAAAATAGTGCGCAATGTATTAGATGATCCACTTTGAAAGTGAAAGCTAGTTCCAGGTACCGCAAAAAACATTGCGAGCCGTCATGTAAGTACTCCCATATATGGAAGTTTGGCATCTGAATGAAAACACGCTAATAGCTGTAAGTGAGTAACGCACAAAAAGGTCAGTCACATGAAATGCAAGAAATGATCGATAATTATGCTGGTAATGTTTTTAAGTATGTCTAGAGAAATCCCAAGCGTAGTTAATAAGTATATATAGTTAACAAAACCGATAAAAGGAGAAAGCGGCGGGGTGGGGGGAAGGGGGAAAGGAATAGGGAAAGGGTGACGGGGTGGAGCGGAAAGTCCATCCCATTTTCGGCTATCGGAATATTTTTACCAATGACGTCCGGGCACATTAGACAGAAACTCTTAGCAACATTCCCATCAAGTTTCAGCTTTCTCCGATGCTGAGCGGCTGAGAAAAGTACACATATAAGATATAACATATAATGACGTCATACACCTTTCTTAATTCGCTACACCCGTCAAAAGGTGAAAGACCCGTCCGACTGATCCAAAAAACATCCATACAAAATTTGAAGTCGATACGACTCTCTATTACCGAGATACTTTGCACACAAGATCTTGTCTAAATTATCTGCATATTTTACGTGATGACATCATACGCCGCACTCGGTCGTTGTACTTGCAACAAAATTTGACAGAATCCTTCGGACTTATCGAGCGTGCACACAAAATTTTGTCCACAACAGAGTCATACAGAATCATACACACACGCACACACACACAGTCTCTTGACAAAAATAACTAGGTGAAATTAATCAACTTAGGTTGAATGTTTTGTTGGCAACTGAAACGCCTTGAAAAAACTGACAAAGTCGATGAATTACGGGAGTAACAAACCTCGCCCGAATAATCGGAATCAATTATGGTACAAGAGCAGCAGAAGTAAAACAAAAAGCAATCCACGCACCATATCGACGTTTTAATTTCTTTTACCTTTATGCAAGCAAATTTATACCTTTATCAATATATTATCAATAATAACCAAATGAAAAAAAAACGACACCGCCAAATGGCTACTGATTTAGACCAATTGCTTTCTATCGTGGCCATTATACTCAAAGTGCCATTATGTCTACCACTGTGTAACGCTGGTTAAAAAAAATAATAAAATAAATAAATAAATAAAAATACAAAAACAATGAAAACAAGAGCACCGGAACGCTGCAAATCCCCTCGCCCTACGCACGTTTTTATATGAGGAGTAAATCTGTATAGGATTTGAAATGTGTGTGCGTACCCGTTTGGAGGAGTTGTGCATGTAAGACTTAGTTCATATAGCCTTTATAGTCGAAAAATATGCCAAGCTTCGACCTCAATTTTGGCTAAACAAATGAAAAGTCGGACAAACTGAACACGAGGTGCAGAACTATAATACATGGGGAAAAATCTGTATAGGATTTGAAATATGTGTGCTTACTCGTTCGGAGGAGTTCTGCATACAAGACATAGATCATATAGCCTTCATAGTCGAAGAATATGCCAAGCTTCGACCTCAATTTTGGCTAAACAAATGAAAAGTCGGACAAACTGAATACGAGGTGCACAACTACAATGCATGGGGAGTAAATCTGTACAGGATTTGAAATGTGCGTGCTTACCCGTTCTTAGGAGTTGTGCATACAAGACCACTACCCAAAAGCGTGACGGACGGACAGACGGACAGACAGACGGACTAACCAAATCCTATATCCCCTTCTCCAACAAACCTTGGAAAGGAAAATCAGACCTCCAAACATTACGACTTGTGAGAAAGAGTCAAATTGCAGCATTTCGAAATTTACTGCAATTTGACATTTTTGGCCAAATTTGGTCAAATCGCCACACAAAATGCAAGGCAGATGCAGGAACTGAGGGGAACATTTCTGTACAATTTCAATGCAATGGAACTGGGTTTTATGGGTGGCATTTTTGTGTTTTGTTTAATTTAGTCAATATTTTAGCCAATTTTTGTCAAATCGAAAAAAAAACTAGAGTGGCAAGTGCAAATAAAACAAAGGGTATGGGCTTACATCGCACACGTTCAACACCTATTGCTTTTCTTCCCGACTAAATCTATAATTCACTAATAACCATTTCCCTTTTTTTATTGACGTAAAATATTGATTTCTGCACACATAATCATAATTCATTTTGAACAGTTCAGAAATAAACAAAACGAGAGCGGCCAATGCTCACCAACAACAGCGTATCCGAACAAGTCAAAGACTTTTATTAGTCAGCCGCTGCCTTTTTTTTTTGTTTTGTAAACAAAAACAAATGTTTCCCCCGACAGCCCTTCCATCAAGTTTTATTTGGACAAGTTTGTAATATCTTCAGTTTAATGAAACCTTTAATCTTATATATCATGTGACCAGAAGTCGGGTTGCAAATCACCTTTATCCACTTTTTGATGGGGTGGAGATGAAGGGGTAACGTAACTTGACGTGTAGGTATCTCAATCCTTTTTTTTATACAAGTTCAGGTTTAGATGTTTTATCTGGGTCTAAAGGACGATCACTACAGACAGATTTTCGGTACGTCTCCGGTTCCGGACAGATTCTACTGTTTTACTTTTTTATCCAAAACTGCAAGGTAGTCACTACAAAAAGGTTCTTTACGTCTCTTTATCCGGATCTTGAAGGTGGTCGTTGCAAGTAGGTTTTACGAAATAAGTGTTTTTTTTTTTTGCAAACCTTAACCCCCCTCCTCCCGGCCATGTAATGTAGGTACGACTCTAAACAGAACCCTAAACCTTTTAGCCCATGATAAGGTAAAGGTCTGTGCCGCAAGTGTAGTCATAGCCATAACGTGAGCCTTGTCTTAGTACACTCCCATCAGTCACAGGCTCATTTCAATCCTTAACACCGAAAAGAAAAAAAAAGAGTGGCAGTGCTTTAAGATGAACAAAAAACAAAAACATTTACCATGAGAAAGTCCAGCTGGCCACTGTCCTTGGTCGGATATGGCTGACAAGCAATACGGATCTTTATTAGTCCATATACTAGCTATATCTGAAATATCTTAGTAATTGGTAACGAATTGTAGGCTAGAGGGTGTTCACAAGCCACATGTTAAGCAAACTTGATAATGGTACAAATAAGAAAATTTCCAAGTCCAGCTGAGCCACTGTCCTTTGTCGGATATGGCTCATAAACAATAGGGATCTTTATTAGTCCATACACTAGCTATATATAAAATATCTTAGTAACTGGTAAAGAATTGTAGGCTAGAGAGTGTTCACAACCCACATGTCACCAAACCTGATAATGGTAGAAATATTCAAATTTCAAAGTCCAGCTGAGCCACTGTTCTTGGTCGGATGTGGCTCATATACAATAGGGATCTTCATTGCTCCATATAGTAGCTATATCCGAAATATCTTAGTAATTGGTAAAGAACTGTAGGCTAGAGAGTGTTCACAAGCCACACGTTAGGCAAACTTGATAATGGTACTAATACGAAAATTCAGCTGAGCCACTGTCCTTGATCGGATATGGCTCATAAACAATAGGGATCTTTATTAGTCCATACACTAGCTATATATAAAATATCTTAGTAACTGGTAAAGAATTGTAGGCTAGAGAGTGTTCACAACCCACATGTCACCAAACCTGATAATGGTAGAAATATTCAAATTTCAAAGTCCAGCTGAGCCACTGTTCTTGGTCGGATGTGGCTCATATACAATAGGGATCTTCATTGCTCCATATAGTAGCTATATCCGAAATATCTTAGTAATTGGTAAAGAACTGTAGGCTAGAGAGTGTTCACAAGCCACACGTTAGGCAAACTTGATAATGGTACTAATACGAAAATTCAGCTGAGCCACTGTCCTTGATCGGATATGGCTCATAAACAATAGGGATCTTCACTGGTCCATATACAAGCTATGTTTAAAATATCGAAGCGATTGGCAAAAAATTGTAGGCTAGAGCGTGTTCACAAGGTAAGTGTTAACGGACGGACAGACGGAGGGACAGAGATATAATTGTGAACAAGTACCTAACAAACACCATTCAGAAGCTGCCCTCCACATTTAAAAACTAGAGCAGTGTACATAGCCCACATATTCCCCACAGGCCCCCCATCAGTTAAACACGGCCATCAATAGTCAATCACGAGATGAAATTTTCTAAGTCCAGTTGGTGCATTTTCCTTGGACGAACCTGGTCCATTTACACCGATCTGTGTTTGTTCCCATAGCATCTACATACCAAGTTTCATTAAAATCTCTGCAGCAGTTTTTAAGTTATCGTGTTAACAAGCTGTTGATGGCAGACCGACAGACCAACAGACTGACACACGGTCGATCGCACATATCCCCCCTGTGGGGAATTAAAAAAAAACTAGATGCTCGAGAAGCATGAATCCGCCCGGTTCGCGCAAATTGTATACCTGATTATGATGTTCCTGTGAACAACTGTTCCAAAGAACACCATACAGCCTTGTGGTCAGTGAAGTAGAGGTTTGTAGAGCCAGTGGTACATGGTTGATTTGGTGTGAAGATAATCAATCCACCCACTAATGCGGCCTGTAGGCGCGTGAGACCGATATGTGTTATGCTCATTCCTAATTCATTTCTTCCATTTTTTAAAGTTTTGTCATTTTGACAATTTTAGTCGGATCCGGTCGAATCCTGATCACTGCACTGCGGGATGCTTAAGAGCAGCCCTGGGTAAAATCTTAAATCAATCCACCCACTAATGCGGGCGGTAGGCGCGTGAGACTGCTGTGTGTTATGCAAAGTCCTTATTCAGTTTCTGCAATTTTTTAAAGTTTTGCCATTTTGGCAATTTTGCTCGGATCCGGTCGAATCCTGGTCACTGCACTGCGGGATGCTTAGGAGCAGCCCTGGGTAAAATCTTAAATCAATCCACCCGCTAATGCGGGCTGTAGGCGCGTGAGACTGATGTGTGTTATGCAAAGTCCTTATTCAGTGTCTGCAATTTTTTAAAGTTTTGCCATTTTGGCAATTTTGCTCGGATCCGGTCGAATCCTGGTCACTGCACTGCGGGATGCTTAGGAGCAGCCATGGGTAAAATCTTAAATCAATCCACCCACTAATGCGGGCTGTAGGCGCGTGAGACTGATGTGTGTTATGCAAAGTCCTTATTCAGTGTCGGCAATTTTTTAAAGTTTTGCCATTTTGGCAATTTTGCTCGGATCCGGTCGAATCCTGGTCACTGCACTGCGGGATGCTTAGGAGCAGCCATGGGTAAAATCTTAAATCAATCCACCCACTAATGTGGGCTGTAGGCGTGTGAGACTGATGTGTGTTATGCAAAGTCCTTATTCAGTGTCTGCAATTTTTTAAAGTTTTGCCATTTTGGCAATTTTGCTCGGATCCGGTCGAATCCTGGTCACTGCACTGCGGGATGCTTAGGAGCACCCCTGGGTAAAATCTGAAATCAATCCACCCACTAATGCGGGCTGTAGGCGCGTGAGACTGAAATTGCACAGACGGACAGACGGACAGACGGACGGACAGAATGAAAACTATATCCGTCCGGTTCCCGGCGGATAACAAAGGGGGGGGGGGGGGTGTTGGGGAGATGTTGCTCGTGTGGGGTTGCAGACCATGTTTTTTTTTATTTTGGGGGGGGGGGGGCAAGCGGCACTTACATGTGACGTACTCATCTATACGAGAATGACACGGCTGTGGCTATTTCTTTCTTGTACGGTTCCTTCGTGGCGTCGATCCCGCAGTCGGCGTCGATGCCGCTCTCATACCTGCCAACACGCGAGCGCCCTTCATCTCAACGTTAATGGATCTCTTTACTAATATATGACAATATATATGCAACCTCTCCAAATGTATGACAGTTATGATATACATGTTAAAATGTTATGTTGTTAGTGCTGGAATGGAAACATAAAATCAGCAGCTACGGATAAAACGACGCGCTCATCAGTTAAAATGGCCAAAGCTACTGCCGCAAATATGTTCGCCTACAGATTTTTAAAACACGTATTTCGCCGAATTCTCAACACCAATTCCGTTTCATTTCTAAAGGTTCGCAATTCTGCAGACCGCCAATAGTGAATACTTTCACTGGCGTATATTTTAACAACAAGGTCGGATTTTTCCACAATTCTACATGCCTCTCTGAAAGAACCTGCTCACCTACATTACTGCCCCCAAGTCAGAAACTATACATTCCTTATTGCTTCAATTCGGCAAAATTTTAAGAACAGGATGAGCTGCGTTTTTATTTGACCATACTGTTTGGTTTTTTCCTTAACACCAAAAGATTAGGTATGTACTGTCATAGCCCTTGAAAACACACGTCACAAAAATAGGGGAGGAACTATCTCTTTCTGGAAATACAGTCCTCTATGATTTATTTTGGCGTGTTATAATGATTTGATCTAACAACGCATTACATTCAAACTTATTCTGTTTTTATTTTTGTACTGTAAGAAGAAAACTTTTTTTTTGTCTTCATAAAAAGGCATCATTAGCGCTCTAATGAATATTGTTAGTTGTGTGGAATTGAAAACACCAAAACAATTTGTTGTCTTCAACGATGCGTGAGAATTGATGAGGCAAAATCTCCTAAATCAGAATGTCCAGGGACACTGCGAACAGCCGACACAAGGGTAATTGTTTTTCCAAAGAACATGATGGTCCAACGGCGGTCGGACCAAGAAATGTTGCATGACTTGGGCAAATGCCGCGAGCTGATCGCTCGGTTCCCAAGTCAATAATTCGTCAATGTTGACTGGAACGCGAAGGTCGTACGATATTCCAATTATCTGTGACCAAAACACCAGTTTTAGTATTGCAACAAAGCATCTTTTGACTTATTTTGAGTCAACGTAACGATATTATTGGTCAGTTGCGAAACTATCGAGCTGAAGGTTTGTTTCTCACTGGTCAATAATTAGCAAATATTGACTTATTTGAGTCAACATTAGCATCACAAAAACTAGTAATTCTTGGCTGAGGACGAGTTAGTGGAATACTCACATTCGTGCAGTTGCACTGGTATATAGATAGTTCATCCCTTGACAGATGGCCACCATTAAATTCGGCTTCTTATTGAAAAATACTGGACTATTCGAATTCAAATGAAAGGCATGCACCACCTGAACTGACTTTGAACACTCTGTCGAATACAGCTGTAATCAGGCTGCTCGTGGTATCGCGTTGTAGAATCTGGATAGGACGAAGAACCTTGATGGTCCCTGGAAATTATACGTAGAGCGGGGCTCGGGGGAGGGGGGCTAGAACAAGTGCCCTAAGACACGGAAGTCAGCTTGCAGTGACGACAAAAAACACGGCGACCTTTTCATACCTTAAGTGTATCTGTATTTCTTGACACTTGGGACAAATAAATATGAAGAATTAGATTTGAGCTTGGGATTTACTTCTTTTGAGTTTCAGTTATCTAAGAAGAGGCACTAATTTTCCTGTCACGGTTGAAATAAAGAACATAGATGGATCTTAGCATCTATCAAATCGCTAAAAAAGAAGCAAGACAATTCTGCCTTGATATGCGTCTTATGAAGTTAAGCCCGCGCCGAAAGAAATGAAAACGCGTCCGTTTTGGTGATGGGGTAGCAGAAGAAGTCTGAAGATTCCTGGAAAACATTGATACCACGTGATAATCCTCATCCATGGAACTATTTTTTGTACATGTTTACGGTGAGAGAGAGCACAGCATGCAGCAACTTAGTGTCTATTTTTACAAAGAAATTCTTATAAATAACAACAATGTTGACTTCTTCCCACTTTTTTTCATACATCAAAAGCTCCACATGAGCTGAGCTTCCATTCAAGCCTCAGCTAAAAGGATTTTAGCTAAAACTGTCTAATTTATGAAATGATCTTCTGCTTTCATCCCAAAAGAACCCAACAAAAATAAGAAACAGCTGAATAATATCCAATGTTCTTGTCAAATCACTGCAGAAGCCCGTTAATCCGAACACTTTCAAACTGAATTATTGCGAAATCCGAACAAAATAGCTCGGTCCCAAAGATATTTATCACATAGTTATAGCAAAAAATTCGGATAAACGAATAAATCAGTTAATACGAACATCATGTGGGTTTCTTTTTTCGTTTTAGGGAATTTTTTTCAGTTTTGTTACCTTCGCATACGCATTACCTGTTTTATAATTGTAAAAGAAAGCAGAGTGCCCACTGCTGCCTGAATAAGCCACGATGATTTATTGTATAGACAAGTAAGCGTCATACCACCAACTTTCCAGTAACTGAGTAGGTTTTCAGTTGCCAAATGAAACAGGCGAGTATTATATTATGCTGGTATAGCTCAAACCATGGTATAACTGAATAGATAACACATTTAATTGCTACGATTAGGATTGAGTTGATAACACATTTAATTGCTAAGATCAGGATCAAAGAGTATCAAATGTGGTCGTTTGAATATTTCATCAAGAACAAGACAATCGTAGATTGCACATTCTCCGCGGCGCTTATCTGCACTTTATATATTTTCTTCCATTAAGGCATAGTAAACATCAAAGTCCAAATTTTGAAAAATCGCCAAATTACATTTTTTTTTTGAAGAAATCGAAAAATAACCTGAAGCTGCACAACTACATTTTATATACTTTCCACCTGTAGGGTTTTATTGGCCTACGATGAATAGTAGCAAAGATACAGCCTGGACAAACTTGTTCTGAAAAACGATTAAGTCCAAATTTTCAACAAAAAAAAAAAAAAAAAAAATCGCCAAAATTGCATTTTTTGAAGAAATCGAAAAATAACCTGACACTGCACAACTACACGTTATACACTTTCTTTGTGAAGTTTTTTTATTAATATCTGAGGAATAATAACAAAGATGCAGCCTGGACAAAGAGGATTGCGGACGGACGGACAGACAGGCGGATACGAGGCGTTTCTATATCCCCCGCCCCCCGCTAGGGCGGCGGGGGATACAAATCATTTTCAAAAATGTAACATGAAATCATAAACATGGTTAGAAAAAGAAAATCTCCTTTTGTCTATAGTGGAAAAGGATGTTAAGACCGCATAATCTGAGGCTGAACTTAACTCCAAGCAAGTGTCGTTTTATTCGAATTCCGGTTAATCCGAAAACATTGAGTTCGTCCGACCTGATCGGATTAACGAGCTTCTACTGTATTTCAGTGTTGCCACGGAGTCAATAAGAAAAAAAAGGATAAAAAAGAATTAAAAAACGACAAATTTGGAGAAAAAAGCATAAAAAAGGATAATTCATATTTTGCTGAAAAATTTAATAGTTTAAAAATACATCCTAAAAGTGACAAAAAATGCAATAACAGAAAGGACCATCCATAAATTACATATGCACAGGGCAAGTGGGGGGGGGGGGGGGTAGTTGGTTGCGAACTTTGAAGTCAAATTCCATGATGACGTCAGAATTTAATGCAAACAAAAAGGGGTGTCTGAAATCTAAAAAAAATGTGCGTACGTACTTTACTGATGGTCCCTCGGGACATGCAACTCAAAATTATAGATTAAAGTTATTCAAAATCATTCAAGAAATAAGAACAACTTCACATCCTTTAGAATAATGGATATTTTACACTGAGATAAGATATTGATTACGTTTACGAAACATATGTTTCAATTCTATGAAAAAATACTCTTATTCTACAGATGTATTGATTTTAGCAGTAGACGCTGCAAAAAAGTTTGAAATTACATATATATACAGTGTTAGAGCGGTCAATATTTATGGCCTAATCAAGGGTAATGACTAGGGTGAGAAAAAATTCTAGCAGAAACAAAACATATAAACAGTTAGGAAAACAGTATTTTGAACGAAACAAAATGAAAAAAAAAGTATCAAAATAAAAAAGGAAGAAAAGCGGCAAAAAGCATAAAAACGATGAAAATTTAAAAAAAGTCTAAAAAACTACTTAAGGATAAAAAAGGATAATCCTTTCAAAAAAAGGTGATGTGGCAACACTGGTATTTACAGATATCTTAAAATGTTGCGTTTTGTAACTGTGATTTGACAACGGAACTAAAATAAATTCCAGTCTTGTTTATCAACTTGGGAGTTGTGATCCAGAGGAAATGGGCGGACTGACATGTTGATGCAGCAGTGATGCCAGGCCTGGAGACGGGCGGGTAGTGATAAGGATGTGCAGTTAAAGGGTGCTAAAATTCTTCGTGGAAATACCTTTTTGAAAAGGTCCCTAACCAAGTTCTCTGGTACAGGTTATTTCCATGACGGCTGTCTCAGCCAAGACACGCGTCCTTTCTCCTCCACTCCCTTAACGCCACAACCAGTCACAAAGCCAGTCACAAAGCCAGTCGTCCAAGTCAAAAGAACGAACTGATGGGAATTTGTGAGGCCAAACAAACACTATCACTTTACTTGTTTCTCAGACCTTACAGCCTGCTTTTCAATTTAATTATAAGTGTGAATTTTTTTATCTTAGTTTTTAATAAACAGAAAGGCTTTTTGCATTAACATTTAGATAACCAGGTGACGTCACTGTCTTCAAAAGACAAATCACCAGTAATTAATGGGCGTGGTTATTTTTGCCACTAAGCCATTGACGTTAAGCGGTAGTGACGGAAATTAACCATTTCTAGTTGTGACGCGTTCCATAGCTGAGGGGTCAGAATCAAGCAGCTTGATGGCCCTAAGAGACAGAATATGAAAGAGTATTCGACTATTAATTGCGATTACAATCACGATGGCATCGATCGTGGCATTCAGATTTGGAGGAAACCGGATGACCGCGAAATTACAATCCTACATTATGTTATATCAATGAGCATACGAAATACACAAGCCAAATTTGTATAATCCAGTCATTTAAACAATCAGTTCTTACAATAAGTTACTTTTATTTATTTATTTCTACTACTACTACTACTACTACTACTACTACTACTACTACTACTACTACTACTCTACTACTACTACTACTACTACTACTACTACTACTAAGTTGAATCTGGTGCTATTTAATGTAGAAGGTAACCCTGTGTCGCTTTCCGTTTGCGAAGCACTTAAACTCCCGTTACTGCAATGTAAATCCATTCAGACTGACGACCTGTCAATGAATCTTCAACAACAAATCAGGGCCAAGACCTTGTATGAAGACAATAAATTTATCACTGTTGACTTCTCTTTTAGTGCCGTGTCTTGGTGTTTCGAATAACAACTGACAACACAAGTCAAAGAATAAAGTCTCTTGAGTATCAGAAGCACAGCAAAAAAATCGCTTTCATTTTTCTTTCTACTTTTGTTCGTGTTGCAGTTTTAATGGAAGGCAATTACTTGACAGACATCTTTCACACACTTGGTCTTGTGTTCACAACCACTGTGCGTCAGATGCAATCAAGAGACCAGCTGTTTGAGCGCACACACTGCAGCGCTGGCATTCCTGGTACTCAGGGAGCAGTGACGCGCGCAAAGGTCCCGGCGTGTGCCACCTTCATGGAAATTTAATGAGCACCACCATTGACAGAAAAGTGCACCATGGCCATCTAAGCAGCTCCTGCTTGTAGACGGGCAAGAGCCAAGGCATGGAAGCTTTCTTTTAAAGCCGTTTACAAGGTGACTGCCATTTCCGGCGGACGCAATGTCCCGGGGCTGAGGATTGAAATGAAGAGAAAGCATTCACAAAGCAAACCTTAACTGATGCAATAGATAGATTGACCCACCACCCTCACATTTCTCACTGAAAATATAGGGCTTTTCAATCAGTTCATATTATCGGGCCGTGTCAAAATGCATTTGCAAATGCGGCAACATAAATGGTGGTAAAAAATGAAACATAAATGACGGTACTTTTTAGCAATCAAACATGACTTCTCTCAGTTAGTACGACCTCGATGTTTTGGGAAGGACACACAAGATTTAAATTGTTTTACACAAGTGCCTGCCAACTTCATATTACGCCGAAATCAACTACGCCACTTCCAAGTGGAGTCGAAAATATGCGCCGACTGACTGGATCTGTTGCACGAGCGTCATTGTTTGTGGTTCTCTTAAAGCTATTCGTGTCTACCAATATTTGGCCAGTTTTTTGCTGAAACCAAGCAAAACTAGAGCGGCCAGTGCACACAAAACATAACAGTACAGGCTTACATTACACACTTTCTACCTACTTAGTTTCTTGTTTTTGTAAGCAAAAACAAATGCCACCCCCCCCCCCCCCCCCGACTAAACCCATAATTCCCCCTTCCCTAAGAAAAAAAAACATTTTACTTTTTTCTTACTGCTGAAATAAAATATTCATATCTGCAAACATAACCATAATTTATTATCAAAAATTCAAAAATAAACAAAACAGATGGTGGTCACTAAAAGAGATTTTACTGCACGTCTTTTTTATCCGAGTCTAGAAAATGGTAGCTAAAAAGGGTTTTACTGTAGGTCCTTTTTATCCAGGTCTGGAAGTTGGTCACTTCAGCCGTTTTACTGTAGGTTACATTTTTATCCGGGTCTGGAAGTTGGTCAAAGCAGGCAAGTTTTACCATACGTTTTTTTATCCGAATCTGGAAGGGGTCACAACAAAGAGTTCTTGCTTTACATCTTTTTATCCAGGTCTTGAAGTGGTCTGGATTTTTTTTTGCTATCCCCCACTCCCCCACTCCCCCGCCCCCATACTCTCCACCCATCTAGTGTAAGTACGACTGTGAACGCAAACCTGACCCTTTTACCCAAGGCAACGGTAACGGTCTGTACCCCCAAGTGTAGTTATAGCCATGATATACTACGTTGCGTTCGTACATTCTCATCGGACAAAAAAGCACTAGAAAGCCAGTCTTTCTTTATTACTGCGGATCAGATGACTCACCTCGGTGGCACAATGCTTCCAGGTACTTCAGTATGGAACAGATTGGCAACTGAATCAAGTATGCAGCAAAAAATAAATAAATAAATAAAGAAATTAAAAAATAAAGAAAAGAAAAACAATAGCTAGACCTGCTGAGACCTATAAATACGACAATACCATTCCATTTCCATAGATAACGACTTCATCACGCAAAACAACTGACACAGATCTCTGACTCAATGGCATGTTACGTAAAAGCCGTAGATGAGAAAAGGACAAGAAGTTCAAATTTCAAGCAATGAGAAATAGCAATGGACCGATAGTAATGCTGTTACTATTCTACAGGATGCAGGAACACTCCAGAATCTTCTAAAAAACGCTGAAATCAAAAGTGTAGTTAACAACTACTACAAAGGAGCCCACAAAATGGGGAGGCGGGGAAGAGGGTGTTGACGTTATGCACGTTACTTAATTTTCTATACGGGTTTAATCTTTAAAACCGTGCGATTTATCCATAGTAGACAATACAGGTTGAGATTTCGCGGTCGCCCGGTCGCCCGAGGCGATCAACTTTTGGCTCAGGCGACTAGCTTTTGAGAGTTGGTCGCCCGAGTGGCGACTAACTTTTTTCTGAGTTTGTTCAGGTAAATACTGTTGATTATTTTAAACACCACTTTATGTGAAAATGACTTTTGCATAAATTTTGCTTTCAGGACGATTTTCACATTTGAAATAAATTTCAAATAACTACAAATTATGGATACTTAAGACACCTATTTGTTGTTTTTTCATGCAAGGCTGGCTAGACAAATTTTGCAAAAATTGCGCTTGGCGACTAACTTTTGTGCCGGGCGACTAACTTTTTAAAGTTGGTCGCCCGGAGTGCGACCAGAAAATTCTACGAAGTCTCAACCCTGCAATATCAAAGTAGACAATGACAAATTTCGCCTAGAGTGGAGCTTGAAATCAAAGATTTCTTACTCCGCAAGCGACAACGCCAACCACTAGAGTAACTAGAGCCAGTGCACACAAAGTATAAGAGTACAAGCTTATGGCACACATTTTCAATCGACACATTATTTTTGTTTTGTTTGTTTTTATAGACAAACAACAAATGTCACCCACAATTCACCAGTAACCACTTTCTATTTTTCTTTTCCCCCGGCAGTCCTTTCACAAAGTTTTATTTGAACAAGTTTGTACCTTTTCAGAATAATAAGACCTATTACCTCAAATAAATGTATCCCGTATGCCCAGTAGTTGGGTTGTGTACCACCTTTACCACCTTCAATCCTCTTTTTGATGCAAGTTTAGGCTTAGTTGTTTTATCTGGGTCAACAAGGTGGTCGCTGAAGAGGTTTTACTATACATCTTTTTGTCCGGTTCCAGGTGGTGGTCGCTAAAATAGGTTTTACTTACGTCCTTTTTATCGCAGTTTTGAAGTTGCTCATTGCAGTAGTTTTACTGTACGTACTTTGTTTATCCGGGTCTGAAAGGTGGTGAAGAACGCAGGTTTTACCGTACGTCTTGTTATCCGAAACTGGAAGTTGAGCACTATAATCAGTTTTACTTTACTTCTTTTTATCCGGATCTTGAAGGTTGCAGTTACAAATAGGTTTACCGAAATAAGGTATTTTTTGCTAACCTTAACACACCCCTCCTCTCCCAGCTATCTAATGTAGGTACGACTCTAAAAGCAATCCTAAGTTTACCGAAATAGTTTTTTTTGCTTACCTTAACACTCCCCCTCCCCAAGCTATCTAATTTAAATACGACTCTAAAGGCAACCCTAACCATTTAGCCAAAGTTACGGTAAGGGTTTGTAACCCAAGTGTAGTCACAGCAATAATGTATACCTTGTCCTCGTGCATTTCTATCGGTCAAAAAACACTAGAAAGATATTCTTCATAAGTGTGCAACACCTGACTCACCTCGGTTGGAGAGTGGGGGAAGGCATTTCGGTGCCAAAATAGTGCGATGCTTGTCATAACACAATATTTTAGATGACCCACTTTTAAATTGAAAGCTAGTTCCAGGTACTGCACAAAATTGCAAGCCTTTACGTAATTACTCCCATATATGGAAAAGCCCGGCAGTCAAATGAAAACACGCTAACAGGAAGGGGGCAGGGGTCGGGGAATGGAGTGTTAAGTCGATCTAATTTTCCGCTATCTCGATTTTTTTACCCAATGATGTTAGATACTGTTTTCGTTCGTTTTACTCCGGGCACATTTGACAGAATCTTTCGCACCCACCAAGCAGCATTCCCACCAAGTTTAAACTTTCGCTGAAGTTCAGCGGCTGAGAAATGTACATATAGGATTTTTACGAAATGACCTCATGCGCCTTTCTTAATTTCGCTACACCAGTCAAAAATAGAAAGAACCGTCCGACTGATCCAAGAAACACCGATACAAAATTTGAAGTTGACACAACTTCCCTTACCAAGATATTTTGCATACAAGAAAACCTTCAAATTATATGCATATTTACGCGATGACGTCATACGCTACACTTGTTCATTGTACTCGCGACAAAATTTAGCAGAATCTTTCGGACTTAACCAAGCCAAAACCCATCAAATTTGAACTATATCTGAGAATCTCAGATATAAGATTATAACGTAATGACGTCATACGCCTTTCTTAATTTCGCTACATCCGTCAAAAGTTGAAAGAACCGTCCAACTGACCCAAGGAATATCCAAATACAATTTGAAGTCGATACGACTTTCCATTACTGAGATATTTTCGTTGCACTACTGACAGAATCTCTCGGAACTACTAAGCAACAATCCCACCAAGTTGAACTTTCGCCGATGTTAAGCGACTGAGAAATATCATACAAGACTTTTACGTAATTGCGTCATACGTCTCCCCAAATAATGTATTATGCGTCAAAAGTTGATAGAGCCGTCCCACCTACCCTTGGTCGGCGAGACATAATCATGCCACCACACCTAAGGAACAGTGTAGAAACGTCAAGTACCATCATTACACTTAGGGATTTTGAACCCCCACAGCTTTAAGTTTGTTCGATACAGTCAGGTATTTAAATATGATTCCTTTTCTTTCCTTGCCATTCGCACTAGTCTGAGGCGATGAAGGACAGGACCACAACAAACTGGCAGAGATATGCTAGCAGGTTTAGTTGGTCAACTTTATTTAATCTTAGAAATTCATTAACATTTTATATGCAAAAATGGACATTGAAATTTTGGCACTGAAGCCCACATATAAGGCCACGATACCCCACAATTCAGCATGTTGACTTCTTCACTATCGACAACGAGTGGGCACATCTTGGGCGTCTGTGCAATGTACTGATCTTCCCGTTTGCCTGAACAGCAAATATCTCAGCCGGGATGCAAATCTCTTACATTTGCTCACCTCCACACATTATAAAGGAGCGAAAGTTTCGGACATGTGGTTTGCCAGTAATATCTTTTGTCCTTTATTTATTACACTTGGGGATTTGCCAAAATTCCATAGTGTATTGAATTTGTACGAAAATTTTAGCCGCAGTTGTGGCATGTTTTTTCCGCTTTTTTGAGTTTGTCAGAGGCCGTTATTGCTAGAAAGATGCAATTTGAATATGATAAACTTCAGTATATCATCCTGTATTTTTTGTTAAAATTCGCCAAATTTCTCAATTAAAAAACGACGAAACAAATTTGCGAAACAGGCGGCAAGAAGCTGAGAGCAGTAGTTTAAACTGGCATGATATCAGCCTCGGTGTATTGATCGCCTAACTCTCAATGAAAGCCAGCACAGCATGCGTATGCAAGTTTGAGTTGGCTGCAGGGTATGGGTTTTTCCCAATTAAAGAATGATGAACTTTGGCTCACCGATAGAGGGTGATTAGACGCCGTGAAAGCCACATTTTTTAAAGATAACCTCAGAGAACGATTGACATCCTTGGCAATGGTCAATGTCAAAAACCGGAAGTGGGCCACTTATCTCGAGAACGGTTAGCGATTTTGAGCTTATTTTCGACCCTTCTGGCCTAAAAAGACGTTCATGGTCAAGTTCAAAACCAGAAAATGGGCCATTTTCTCGAAAACGGTTAGAGATAGAGCGATCTTGAGCTTATTTTCGACCCTATACATTACTGATATAATATAATAAGATCATAACATTGACCTCCTCTGTCATGGTCAAAGGCAAAACCGGAAGTGGGCCATTGTCTCGAAAACGATTAGCGATTTCGACCTTTTTTCTACCCCGTGGGCCTAAACGACGATATGTAAGTGGTACCTCGGTAACCTTCACCTCCTCGGCCATGGTCAAGTCAAAAACTGGAAGTTGACCATTATCTCGAAAAGGGTTAGAGATAGAGCGATTTTGAGCTTAATACCGACCTTTTGGCCTAAAAGCGATATGGAAGCCAATAGCAGTGACATCGCTGTGAGCGAGTTACCTTTTCGAGATACGGCCCGGAGAAAAGCAACATTTAAGTGCCACAGAATGGGAAGACGAACGGGTGATAAAATAGACCTCAGATTGCACAACTACAGTTCATCTGCTTTTTATTTTATTTCGGCCCTTGACCTCCTCGACCATGGTCAATGTCAAAAACTAGAAGTTGACCATTATCTCGAAATGGGTTAGAGATAGAGCGACTTTGAGCTCATTTTTGACCCTGTTGGGCTTAAAAGACGATTTGTCACAGGTATCTCAGTGACCTTAACCTCATCGGTCATGGTCAATGTCAATAACCGAAAGTGGGCCATTATCTCGAAAACGGTTAGAGATAGAGCGATTTTGAGCTTATTTTCTACCCTTTTGGACTAAAAGCGATATGTAAGCGCTATTCCGGTGACCTTGACCTCGGCTATGGTCAAAGCGAAAAACCGCAAGTGGGCCATTATCTCGAAAACGGTTAGAGATTTCGAGCTTATTTTTTACTCTTTGGGCCTAAAAGACGATATACAACAGGTAAATGGGTGACCTTGAGCTCTTCGACCATGGTCAATGTCAGAAACCGGAAGTGCACCATTATCTCGAAAACGGGTAGAAATGGAGCTATTTTGAGCTTGTTTCGACCCTTTGAACCTAGCGTTATGTAAGGATACCTAGGTCACCTTGATCTCTTCGGTCAAGGTCAATGTCGAAAACCTGTAAGTTCCAAAAACGAGAGTGCGATTTTAAGTTTCTCTTCGACCGTGTTGGCCTAGAAGAGAAGATGCAAGGGAAGAGGTACCTTGTTGACCTTCTCTTCCTAGTTCTTGGTCAATTCCTAATTTTAAGAACTGAGAATCGTACTTTTTGTGGCCCCCGGGGTGATTTTCGCTACTCGGTAGCGAAAACGGTCTAGTTTTCTATACGACTTAAATGTTTACAAAAAGCGTGCAACTGCACCGAGTTTGAAGTCCATCTGACTTTCCGCTATCGTCACATTTTGCTCAGCAACAGATAACTTTTTACGTTTTCACGTTCATTGTGTTCCAGACAAAATTTGACAGAATCTTTCGGACCTATCCCAACATTCCCACCAGGTTTCAACTTTCTCCAAAATTCAATGCCTGATCACTACACGCGTCAAAAGTTGATAATCCTTTCGACTGACCTACGGAGTACCCATATAATACATATAATATAATATAATATAATATAATATAATATAACATTACCTGTATAATATAATTAGTCGATACAACTTCCTGTTATTGAGATATTTGAGATATAAAATCTTGCTCAAAAATAGATACGTATTTTATGTCTTGACGCCACACGGCGCACTCGTTCGTTGCAATCGTGAGAAAATTTGACAGAATCTTTCGGACCTGGCAAGTAACCCCTGGAATTTGACCCTGGGGTCCCGCGGCACCCCAGAAAAAAGACGGTGTTCTCCTGCAACTGTTCAGTACCACCGCTAAGTTCGGGAATGATTGATTTTTTTCATTGTTTAATGTAGCATCATTCAGTGTTTCTTTTTTGTTTTTAGAAGTAGTATTTTGTGATTTACATGATATCACTAATCGCGTTTATTTTTTTGTTGCAATAAAATTGATTTTATAGAATTTAACTTTTTTGTATTGCCCGAAAATGTTGGGACCCCACCACTTTACCTCGTGAACCCTGGTTTTAGAGGTCGGGGTCCCGCGGGACCCCGAGCTGAAAAGTAAACTTTTTGCCCGGTCAAAAACAGGAAACCCGTATATTGATCAATAGCAACCAAATTTTTATAAGAAAAAAGGATCTTGTCTGCTGTCGGTTTTCCTTCGCCTAGCATCAGGAACGTTGTTCTTTAAGAGGTGTGGATGAAACGCTGCTTGAAGGGAAACTATTTCCATGGAAATAACATAACTGACGAGTGCCGAAGGGTTTCCTGCATTAGAATTATGAGTAGAAAGACCGCAGCATTACAGCGCTGGAAGAGATCACATGCGGAAAAGTTTGGAGCAGGGATGGGATGGGAGGGGGAGGGTGATGGGGTGGGAGGGGGTGATGGGGTGGGAGGAGGGTGATGGGATGGGGGGTGATGAGGTGGGAGGGGGGGTGATGGGGTGGGAGGGGATGGGAGGGGGTGATGGGGTGGCAGGAGGGTGATGGGATGGGGGTGATGGGGTGGGAGGGGGGTGATGGGGCTGAAGTCTGTCCCCCAACTGGACTTTTAACGGAATCCCTCTGTTTTACTCTCCTGGTCTGTGAGACCAGGGCAGGTATGAGAAAAGCACCATTCCACTAAATTTTAATTTTAATCTTTTGATTGTTCTAAACCAACGGCAAATAAAATCTTACTTCGAACGTTATCTACCGCCAACTCCCATGGCTCCTTACATTTTCAATTTGTTGTTGTTGTTTTTTTTTTTAACATTTTTAAGGCGCAAACAACTGTTTCTTTCGGCAAGTTTCGCCACTGAAGTGGTACCAGTTCCTTCTAAACGATCCCCCAGTCAAAAAGAGAAAACCGGTCTTTCCGGTAATACTTAAGATGCGCATTTCTAATTCGGCTTACTGATGTTTAGTGTGGGTTCTCTGTCATTGCAACTGTTAGTGGGTTGTCACTCGGGATGATTAGGACCTGGTGCGTTTAGGTCACACTTGCTCAATGAACTACTGTAGTCTCCCTTTTGTCTTCTTTTGGGTGCATCAGAATATTGGCAGGAGAGCCAAGAAAGCACCAAGTGTATAGACGCTGACGGAATAACAAACATCAACTAGCAGTATCTGCAAGCGATCGTCACCAATATCCCGCTATCGGTACGGTCTGGTGGGACATCAGACCGTGGTTAACGCGGGTGGGAGTCGGACGGACAAACAGAATCTGCAGGTTTCACGAGACCTCCCCTCCCCCCACCACTCAATCTGCAAGCAAATTTTATCACATGCAGTTTTGTCCGATCTGAGCCCCTGAGCATTCTGGGGGCGCTGCAAAAGGCATGAGTCCCTCCTTCATAACTACCTCGCTTCGATCGCCATCTGAACATTAAACAGCTTGCGAAAGTCTTAAAGATTTATAAAATTGGGCGACCCAAGAGTACATTCCAGAGTCTCAGAGCTGAGAGTCATTCCACGAAACAAGTGGGACAGGCCTGGCGTGCGAACGGCATCGTAATGCCTCCTAACGAGTCTCGTAGAGAAGACTTTGACACCAATTCCAATGAATCGAATTGCGCAAAACCAATCCACTCGCTTCAAAAGTGCAGTAAAAGCTGTGTAGTAAAATACGATAAAAATGTATATGAAATTTTACGTACATTTCCTGGCTTTTTCTTTTCTGGCCTCCATTGTTTTTTTTTTTTACGGTACTTCCGAAGCTCAAATGCGAGTCGTAATTTTCGCTAAATTGCTTGCAGAGTTGATAAATGGAATGAGGCAGTCTGTGGAGTTGGTCAAATTCTGCAGGTTTTTTTTTTTAAAAAAGCTCTCGCAATCTTCGTTCTCCCAAAGTGATCTTAGCGTACGAGGACAACATAAAAACTGAAATGTTTCCGTCGGATCGCGGATAGCCCGAAAACTGGACAGCCAATGTCAAATCAAGCCTCAGAGATGCTGGTAATAACAGTAGTAATGACGACGCAAAACATTGTTAGAATTCAATGTTCAAAGTCTAGTAGTGACCTTCACTGACCTCTCAATGTCACCAAAATCTAATTATCCGGCATATCCTTCACATAATTAAGTTTTATCAACAAGCGATCACAGGCTTTTGAAAAATGGTGATAAAAATCACAACACTGTTAAAAGTGAAAATTCAAAAGTGCAATGATGACTTTGAAAGATCTCTCAAGTTAATACATAGTGTGCTTGAGGGGTTATCCATCACTACAAAACCCGTTTAGCAAAATTCGCTCACATGCTTTAGTTGAATCGTGTTAACAAAATGCATAACGGCACTGTCTTACAACTGGAAAGTCAAGGTGCGGTGGTGAAAATGCAACCAACTCAATACGTCATCCATAAGAATACTAATTGAATTTCATTAAAATCTGTAAAAATTCAAAGTTCAGCGACGACGTTGAATGACCTCTCGAGGTCACAAGAATTTAGTCAGCCCGAGTTTCATCAAAATACGTTCACAGACGTTGGCGTAATCGTGTTCACAAGGAAAGCGTGACGCGCCGACGGCCGAGTTAAAATCACTGTGTGACTCCCGACTTCGCCAGGCCCTGCATAAAAGTCTTCATTCTGTTCGTTTCAGAACCAAACACAAAACTTATGATTCGTGTACGCGTACGCATTGAAGCTGACCCCCTTCCCCTCCTCCAGCTATGCGTACGTACCTTATGGGAAGTACCTGCCACCGTATTTATTGTCAGGTCTCCAAAACGGCAACATGAGCAATTAATGGCTGGTACAGAAGCTTCACATACCCCGCACACGGTATCCCCACAAATGGGTCCAGGCACAAGTCACATCAGGACCAGTTAGTACTGTAAATTGATTTGGATAACTGGGCCCCAAATGTTACGTTATGTGGTTTGACAGACGTGTCTGCCCGCCCATGCCCCATCGGGTGAGAATGCTACAACTCGCTAATAACTGGGACATAAGAAGTGAACCACATGAATAGAAACCTTTTGCAAGAAGTTAACTATTCAAATTTTACGTCTGAGAAAAAAAAACAAAAAAACAAAACATAAACAAAGAAAGACCGACTAAAAGTTTACTATCTGTTTGAAAAGAAATATGAAGTAGATTGTTCCATGTTCTTATTTCAAGCAGGAGGTACAGTAATCTGACTCATTTACCAAAAATTTGAACATTAATCTAAGCTGTATTTTGTTGAGTCAAAAGGAAATAAATTTACACAAATTCACGAGGTATTTTTACACTTGCGGATTTTCAATCCCCAAGTTTATTGCTTCCGTCGATTTTGGAAAAGTGTTTCCGTATGTTTCCTTTTTTCACCAAAACCTTGTCACGCGGACTCCTCTGAGACGACTACGACTAGGACGACCAAATTTGTCAGGTCTAGTTGGTCGAGCTCAGTTTTTTAAAGAAATTAATGAATACTTTACATGCAAAAATGGAAATTGAAATTTAAAATTTGAAAACCTTGTCATGCGAACTCCTCTGAGGCTGCCCGGGCTAGGACGACCAAATTGGGCAGAGACATAATGTAGGATGTGTAGTTGGTCCAGCTCATTTTTTTCAGAAAAGTATTAATATTTAAGATGTAAGAACGGACATTGAAATTTTGCCACTGACGCCCATTACAAGCAAGCAAACGCTTTGATATCGCAGTCAAAGGAACTGGTATGATATCAGCCTAGGCGTATTGATCGCCCAACTGTTTACAGTTTGTGTGTGCAAGCTGAAGTTGGCTGCAGTGTTTCAGTTTTCCCAACTGCTAAAGAGTGATGAAACTTGGCTCACTGAGGGTGACCTTAGATAACGATCGACCATTATCTCGAAAACGGTTAGAGATACTTCGGTGACCTTGACCACCTCCGTCATGGTCAATGTCAAAAACCGGAAGTGAACCATAATCTCGAAAATGGCTGGAGATTCTCAACCCCCTGGACCTAAAAGACCAAATGTAAGAGATACTTCTGTGATCTTGACCTCCTCGGTCATGCCCAATGTCAAAAACCGGAATTGGACCATTATCTCTGAAACGGTTAGTGATAGAGCGATTTTGAGCTTATTCTCGGCCCTTTGGGCCTAAAAGACGATACGTAAGAGGTACCTCCATGACCTTGACCTCCTCGGTCATGGTAAATGTCAAAAATCGTAAGTGGGCCATTATCTCGAAAACAGTTAGAGATAGACCGATTTTAAACTTATTTTTGACCCTTTGGCCCCAAAAGACGATATGTAAGAGGTGTCTCGCTCACCTTGACCTCCTCGGCCATGGTCAAACCCAAAAAACTGGAAGTGGGTCATTATCTCGAAAACGATTAGAGATAGAGCCATTTTGAGCTTATTTTCGACCCTTTGGACCTAAAAGACCATATGTAAGAGGTACTTCGGTGACCTTGACCTCCGTGGCCATGGTCAATGTAAAAAACCGAAAATTGAACATTATCTCGAAAACGGTTAGAGAAAAGCGATTTTGAGCTTATTTCGACCCTTTGAACCTGCAAAGCATCATGTAAGGGGTACGTCGATTACCTTGACCACTTCGGTCATGGTCAATGTCGAAAACCGGAAGTTCTAAAAACGGTTCGAGGCAGAGCGATTTTAAGCTTATTTTCGACCGTTTCAGTCTAAAAGAGAAGACGTAAGGGGAGAGGTACCTTGGTGACCACCTCCTCGTTCTTGGTCAATTCAGAATCGTATCTTTTGTGGCCCCCAAGTGTGATTTTCGCTACTCGGTAGCGAAAACGGTCTAGTTTACCTTATTTGAGAGTAATTATTCTAATTCAAATGCGATGTATTTATAAGAGAACCCGGCATCCAATCGATTACACCAATAAAATAAATATGCAGTTGTAATATCACATGAATCGAGTTTTCAAAGTTGGAACTTTGCACAAAATGTTTTCATTTTGCACACGGCACGCATAAGAAGTAAGATACGAAGTAACATGAGAAGGTTTTACTTCATTGCAAAAGGTCTCTAATGTCGGCATGTCTTTTGCAGACGTGTCGTTGAACATTCCCTCGTACTTACACAAAGAAAAACCGTGTGCACACGTGGTCGTCGTTCTTCATCACCCAAATGTCCGCAGATTTGGACAGCTCTGCACTATTCACCACTGTAACAAAAACGGAACGATTAAGCTGCCGCTCTACTTAATCATGTCAAGAAAAACACTGCTTTCTTTTTTCTGTTTTTCTTTCTTTATACGAATGATCACAAAAATCAAGCGCAGCACACAAATCACTCTGGCGCAACGTTTTGTTAAGTTTGGACTCACTCAAGCCTACAGTTTTTTTCGTTATTTGTGGCTTTGGGTGGACGAAAAGAAAAAGGGAATATTCGCGTTTCATTATGAAGCAGACTGTGCGTTAGAACAAACTGAACGTAATGTAAAAACAATGGGCACATTTTATGCGGCTGAAATACGAAAGTAAATGTAAGCAAAATCTTCTTTCAGCGTCTGTATTTCCATTAGAACAAAATGACAATAAAGGTGATCAAATTAAAAGTTACATCACACCACATATGGCTAAAAACACCGCGGACGAGTTCACTGCTTGCACCGCCGTGTAACACCAGCTTTATAATACACTCAGGGGTTTTGGAGCAAAATTATCTGCCCGCCGATAAACACCCAAGGTTAACATTGAGACAAGAAGAGATAAAGCTTTATAAGGGCTTCTATAATTAACAAGAGCCGTCAGCTCGGCTTGCTTTTTTCAACTCTTCTGACGTCATCGTCGCCAAGACTAGTAATCACCGCAAGAATTTAGTTTTTTTATCGTTCTGAGTGTATACCAAAGACGTTCATTAGTCTTTTTTTAGTTTTTTTTTTTTTTGGAAATCCGCCCTTAACCCAGAAATTATTCCACGCGAAAAAATACTATCCCCTTTAAAATGTTGTAATGTAATTTGTTTTCTAATGCAGTCTGTTCAAACTACTCTGAGCTGTCGATGCCGGCAATGGTAGAAACAAATGAGGCGACCACGTGATGGCTTTTAGAATCTCAGCGACTTGTATGCGTGGGGGATGTAGAGGGAAATAGGTGAGTTGTCTATCTGCAGACAGTCAGGCCCGCAAAGGGGTTGGCTATTAGCTTCCTGACAACAAATGATCTTCAAACGTCATACTAGAGCAGTAGCCCCCCCCCCCTGCCCTACCCTGCTCTCCCGTCCCCTCTGAAGTAGCGTGTTAGTACCACAGGATCGTATAGTAATTTCCTGACCATATGCCGCCCCGGACTATAAGAGGCACCCTCGTGTTCTTACTCTCTACAAATTTGAATTTTTAAACTTAACGAAACCAGCCTGGACTATAAGTTGCCTCAGACTATAAGCCGCAGCAGGCGGTTTTCTATGCAAAATCGCACTAAAACCGCGGCTTGTAGTCCAGGAATTATGGTAAACGACCTCGAAATGGTTCTATTTCTATTTTCGACATAATGGTTAAATTTCAATCTCGAGCTTTGACCTTAAAAGACATAGCGACGCTCGCCAAAGGCCCCTTGCGGAAACGCCTCAAAACATGTTCCACATTTCATTTTCGTTTGTCCAAGAGGAAATTTCTGAAAACGGCTCAATCGAAAAAATGGAAATAAAGAATAAACCATGGAAATAACAACAAAATTATTTCCATTTGGAAACTAGTGGTGACTAGCAAGAATATTGAGACGGGAATTATCGTGTATAAGCACACTTCTATAAAGCCAATAAGCGGCAAGGAATAGAAAAGCGAAACATTCACTTAGATGTTTCCCTTCCAAAGCGACCTAACAAGACAGTTATAGACTCAGTGTATTCCATTTCAAGGGCAACGACACATTACTCCACGGTTTTTTTTTCTCTTCTAATTATCACGTTGCAAGACGTAGACGGTTTCATTTTCTTGTACTGTTAGCTCTTGTTACACCCCCCCAACCCACATACATATGTATATATATATATTTATTTATTTATTTATATGTATATATGTTACAGGGAACCTGTGTAATTAGGGATTTCATGAAATCCCTAGGGAATTTGTGTAATGAATAAGCTCATATCGATTATAAAACTATTTTGAAACTTATCCATTCAGGGAGGCTGTTAGTGGTTCTTCAAAACTGTGTATCATTTTTTCACATCGAAAGAAATTGGAATTTATAACATTACCATCCAAAATAACAGAATTTGGCGTGAAATGTGACATAAGTTATATAATATAAAAATATCGCTAAATTTAGGTACTGCAGTATCTCGTGAATGATAGTTTGGGGTGGAATTGGTCGGGGTGGGCATAGGATGGGGGGGGGGGGGGCGGGGGCGTTACGTTACCTTCACACAAAGCTATGCATGTCAGACGATTTGCGCTCCTCAGGAAGTTATCGGAGGAGGGCTCTGCTGGCTTCGCGGCACCCTACAGAAGACCAGAACACATTAGAGCATTTACTTCTGTAAGCTTCTTCACGAAATCCTTGTATTTCCTCATGCGCGAGGATAAAAACCACTGGATGCTTTGATGATGGTGATGATGATAACTGTTGTTATTATTATGATGATGATGATGATTATTATTTTTTATTATTCAGCTTAATCTGAAGTTTTGTTAAACATGTTATTTTTATTGATATTGATGAGAAAGTAATTCTTGAAAGATTAAAACAGGAAAAATCAAAAACTGATTGTTTGTCTGTATGTATGTGTATGTCTATAACTTGTTGTTTTATATGAAAGTGAACACACATCCTGTTATATAGGTATTTCTTCTTACCCTTCACAAAAAATTCACTTTTTCTTTCTATTAAATGACTTACCAAAAAATTACAACTTCAATGTTAAATCAGCTCGAAATTGGAATGACAGCTAAGATCGATTACACCAGTACATGCGGCTGATTTGTGGTTTTCAATTAGTTACTGGCTTCTGCCCAAATCCTCCTTTTCAGTTCTATTTAGCACTTTCATGTGAATCTAAAAGGCACCCCCGCCTCGAAAAGAGAAGCTTAGAATGTTGGGATGAAAATAAATTCATCATAACTCTGTATCTATGCTTAGCACAAGAATTAAATGCAGTGCCACTTTTGATTTACCTGTTAGTTGATGACTGACTCAGCGCATAAGTTAAGCACTGAATAGTTACTCTGCACTAATGTTCAGTCAGCACTGAATTTTTTGTCAGTACTATAAAACTAGTCAGGACTGAATGGTTTGTCACCGATGAATGGCTAGTCAGCTGTTATTGGCTGATCAGCATTGAATGTTTAGTCAGTTAGTCACTACTGAATGGTCAATCCTCCCTGAATGGTTAGTAACAAATGAGTTAATCATAACTGACAAACTAGACCTCGAGAATTGCAATTCACTAAATTTGTATTACACCCAGTCAAGTTTTACTTTCCACCTGGAAAGTGGTAGCTACAAACATATTTTACTGTTCGTCTTATATCCGGATCTGGAAGGTGGTTTCTACAAAACAAGACCTGAAAGACGGTCGTTGCAGAAGGCAACTGTCCACAATGACAGCGATTATAGCATGTGTGTGCTGTTGACAGCAGCGTTTCAGTTCCCCATTTGCTAACGAGTATATGTATATAGATATATTGTTATTTTTCAGTTTACACTATCTGACGTAGGAAGATGAAATCGGCAAAATGTTTTTGACCTTCGAGGTCAAGGTCAAATTGAAGTCAAAGTAATTTTTACATCAAAGTGGTTTCCAGAAAACTCCACTTGCAAGTTTTGGTGTAGGAGGACGGCATTTGGCAAAGGTATAGAGGGGAACGAGTCCACGTGAAATCCTTGAGTTCCGAAGTTAAGGTTAAACTGAGGTCAACATATTTCTAAACTCTATTTATCACGAAACCTGGCTAGAAATAGCGACCAAATCCTCGTTTAAACACCTATGCGGTTTCGGTACAGAGTTACAGTGTTAACTCGCGATCTGGATCTCAACATTCAGGATCAAGGTCAAAGGTCAAGTGACTTTTGTATATCGAAAAGAATTGGAGAAATATTGACCATTATCTGGAAAACGGTTAGAAATGTTATATAAGAGGCACTTCGGTGAGTATGACCTCGATCACGTTCAACATCGAAAACCGGAAGTTGACCATGATCTCTAAAACGGTTAGAAATAGCGCAATTTTGAGTTTATTTGCGGCCCTTTGGGCCTAAACGTCGTTATGGTAGGGGGAAATGTGTGTATTTGGGAGGAGGGGGGTGGGGGATGGGGGGCGGGCGCTTACCCGGCTGTTGCTTAGCACCCCCCCCCCCCCGCTCTTGGGGTAATCGCCCCTGATCTTTTGTCAATCTCCCAAATAAGCGGCTCAGGTTCGCTTACCCGAGTGAACATGGTAATGTGCTTTGGTATTTGGCCTCAGTATGACTTGCATCGGTTTTTTTTCAAATAATTCCATACATTAGCTGACGCTATTTTGTAGAGCTTTTGAAGAAAAGCCTAAATATTGGTAATGAAAATGAACTGTTCAACTGTTAAGTGTTCATTTCGCTAATGGTTCGCGAAATCGGTTCTCGTTTGTACCAGCTTTTGAAGAAGAGCCTAAATATTGGTAATGAAAATGAACTGTTCAATTGCCAAGTGTTCATTTCGCTAATGGTTCGCGAAATCGGTTCTCGTTCTGCATTTGGTTTACTTAAGAATTGGATGGGCACAATTGGATTAGACTCGTTTAGGATGGGCACAGTAAGTTCTAAATGCCGATGAGGTTCATTTCAGGATGAGCAAACATGCCATGCTTCTCAGTACACGAGTTGCAAAATATACATAATAAAACATTACTCATATATGTTGGGGAAGAAGAAAATTACAGGTTGTTCCTGAAAAGTCGCTAACTCCACAAGGTGGGACATGCCCGTCCGTTTTCCTTAAGCAAAAAATATGTCTCTAGTTTCTTCCGTTGAGATCATGAAAGAGAAAAAAAACATGACCAAGATTACTTCACAAAACACAAAAGAAACCTGAAACACTGACCCGAAATCTGTAGTAAAACAGATAGAAAACGACAATAGCATCACTTAATCTCAGCTGACTGGCTACCTGTGCATTCAGCTGAGCTGGAAAAATACAGCATTATGAATAGGGTGACGTCAGAGCTTAATGTAGTGTAAGGTCCAAAGCAGATGAAACAAACCGACAAACGTGCGCAAACAGTGAATATTGTGGAAGACTCTGCGCGCAGGGCGAGTTGCTGAGCATGCGCCAACGCAGACTTGTTCAGAGCAGACGAACTAATTTGTGCCGCGTTCGTGTGTAATCGGCAGTTCCGGTAAACAGAAAGCGCTTCCAGAAAACTATACAGTATCCTTTCAACTGCAGTACTGCATATTTTGTTTTATATCAAAGCACAATTTATATTTTTTCAACAACCGACGGACTGGGATCAATATTTTGGATCAAAAAAAAAAAAAAAGTTATCCCGATAGATTAACGGAAAAGTATGTGTTAGTGGTTTCACAAACGAGCACAGCCAGTATTGTTATTATTATTTGGGGGGGGGGGGGGCAGGTGGGGGAGGGGTGAGAACTACACTAGAAAGTACCCTACGCGTAACTATTACGACAAACAACATAACAGTGTTCAGTTAAGACATTTCGTAAAGAACAGTTATATAATTACAAAACCTTACATTTCCGTAAGGCATTTAAATGCCGTTTATATCATGTTTACATGAAACTTAATGAAATTTTACTTTAACACAGTAAAACATTTAACAGATACCACAATTTTCTTGCTGCCTAAGTGCGGCCGACCGCCGAAGGCTCCCCCGCAGTAGCCGAAGGAGATCTGAGCCTTAGGACTGAGGTAGATTCCCTTGCCGTAGGCGGCACCGTGCATCTGATACTTGGTTCCGGAAGCGTTGATGAGGCCCACACGCATGATCGAGTGCCAGTTCTCCAACACAGAACCACTGCAATACAAGTGGCCAGACTGTTTAGCAAAGACATCGCAAAATGTTTACAGCAGATGGTTGCATAAAATCGCCCGGCCGAAAGACCTCCTGACCAACGGATAAATCTCGTAAAATTCTCCCTCCCCCGGAAAGTTTCCAGCCCGGAAATTTTTCTTGCCATTCCTTATCGGGGGGATTTTCCCTGCTGAAAACTTATCCCCTTTCCACAAATACTGGCGATAATACTGGAGTTCAGTTCCAAACGAAATTAGAGAGTGTGCACAGCCTACATATTCCCCACAGGCCACCCATCATTTAAACACGGTCATCAATAGTCAATCAAGAGCTGAAATTTTCCAAGTCCAGTTAGAAACTAAGTTTCATTAAAAGCCCTGCAGTTGTTCTTGAGATATCGTGTTAACAAAGTCATTCCGATGCTGAATAATTTCCACGATTTGATAAATTTCAAAGTCCATTTGGTTCATTTTCTTTGAGCCAACCTAACTCATTTACAATACCGATCCTTGTTAGTGCCCATAGAAGCAACAAACCAAGTTTCATTACAATTCCTGCAGTTGTTCTTGAAATATCGTGTTAACAAACTCATTCCGATGCTGAATAATTTCCACGATTTGGTAAATTTCAAAGTCCATTTGGTTCATTTTCTTTGAGCCAACCTAACTCATTTACAATACCGATCCTTGTTAGTGCCCATAGAAGCTACATACCAAGTTTCATTCAAATCCTTGCAGTTTTTCTTGAGATCGTGTTAACAATTATTGTCAATCAAGAACTGAAATTTTCTAAGTCTAGCTGGTGCATTTTCCTTGGACGAATCTGGCCCATTTACAATACCCATCTGTGTTTCTTCCCATAGAAGCCATATACCTAGTTTCATTAAAATCCTTGCAGCAGTTTTTAAGTTATCATGTTAACAAGCTGTTGATGACAGACCGACACACGGTCGATCGCATAAATGATATATTATTATTATTTATTTATTCATATTATTTGCTTTTTAATTATTTAGTTTATTTATTTATAGAAGAATATCTAAGTTTGAAGAGCGTACTGATAAGTATTGATAATCACAACGTCTAAGTTCAAAACCGTTCTTTTAGTCCAGCCGATTATCGTCGGTGGGCTACGCTCACCATCTGTAAGGCATCCGTCGTCCTTTATATGTGTGTGTAAACCATTTTTCAAAATGCTACTCTTCCTACATTTCTGGTTCGATTGTTTTGAAATTTAGCATGAATGTTCCCTGGGTAGTAGCACACAGAGCTTTTTTGGCGACTTGGCGGAACTATTGGCCAAATGCTACTCTTCCTACAAATTCGGCCCGGTTGCGTTAAAATTTGACAGGAATGTTCCCCTCAACTCCTGTATCACGCTCGTATTGTGTCGATTTGAACAAAATTTATCAAAAT
Organism: Protula sp. h YS-2021; assembly: GCA_949752745.1. NCBI lineage: Eukaryota > Metazoa > Annelida > Polychaeta > Sabellida > Serpulidae > Protula > Protula sp. h YS-2021. The sequence continues at coordinate 59,193,642 of OX457024.1, forward strand.
ATTGGCCAAAAACGGTGAAACTGCAGAAAAATCACAATGTACTGCTTCTTGAGGCTTCACTAACAGCCGAAAGTTGTAGAGCTCGCCATGGCTAAGTTGGGAGACCGTAGGACCGACAATCACGAGGTCGTGGATTCAAAACCCACACTAGCCGAGAAAAAAGACAGAACTCGACTGTACACTGGAGCCACGAGCGTTTAAAATTCATACAGAATACAAAATTTATACAGAATATACATTTTGGCGAACTTTGGAATCTCACTAATTCCTCAAATTGGCAAAAATCAAAAATCGACTCTAGTATTTTTTTTTTACCCCTGACTCAGACTCCTTCATGCAAAGTTTCGATCAAATTTAATAAAATTTGTAGAATGAGTAGGCTTCTTTGCAAAGGTGGTGATCTGTTCGTCAAATTGGTGAAACTGGCGAATTGCGAAAATAAAATAATGGGCATTTGTCAACCTAAATGCGCCCTATTTCAACCAAATTTAACTGCGATCCGATGAAAACTGAAAGAGGAGTAACAAAAAACAAAAGTTTACAGACGGACGGACGGACATTTTTTATCGCGTCATAACATACATTAAATAGCGCACGGTCATGTTCTAGTTGGCTGTGATATTTTTAAGTTGATTCTACCAAAACTGGAGATATTGCAAAAAGAAGTTTCAAATTTACTAATATATAAGGCCATTTCCAATTTTTGGTTAAAAAATTCGTCAAAAATTGGTCTTTAAACAAATAATAAAAAAATCATGGAGAGAACATCCATCATTCTGGCGCAACTTTCTGTAAGATTTGGCATCACTCAAGCCAGCAGTTTTAATTCTTCGGGACGAACGGACAGGCGACAGAGGCCCCACACGACGGGTACGGCACATGTGGCCAATGACTAGCTGTGCTAAAAATAAGCGGAGTATTGTCGGTTTTGTCCAGGGACAGAACATAATTTAAGTGCAAATACATTCGCAGTAGTTAATTTTTCACATGAAAACGTAACCGGAACAAAGCAGTATGTGCGTACAAATTTTTGTTTCCTTTAATGCTTGTTATTTATTCGTACATGGCTTGTTTCATTGTTTTTATGGGAATGCTTGGTGAAAGCCAAGAGGCTAAGTTAGTGTGCCTTCTCATGCAAAAATAACACTAATTTGCACAAATCGGCTATAACAGCTGTGAAACAAGTTAAGATTAGTTAACACGCAACACCCATTCTTTTGGTTAAGTGTCCTGGCACTGGGGAAACTCGACACCCATTAATTAGAAGCAAAAAAAATTGTGCGAATGTTTTTACCTGGTAAAAACAGAATTTACTGGCAATAACAGTCACTTTCCGGACAGCAAGAGGAACATAAGTAACCAGTCAATGTTAGACTCGTCACGGTATTAAGGTACAAACCAACGAGGACCTTACATGATGGGTGGCTCTTCATTCAGGTAATTTGGTGTCAGGGGCGGCGCTGAATTGCTAATTACTCAAGACAATGAGTACACAGTAGCAGTGTATAAACAAGATCCAAGGCTCGACAGCATAATTCTTAACACAACTACAACACAACAGTACGGAGCCAGGATTAATTTAATGACTAAAATCTAACGGCAGCGATGCAAACCAAAATTGGAGATTACTTTTTAACGGATTTTTTTGTATTTACTTTACTCCGTAGAGGTGGCTGGAATCCAAAAATAAGGTCAAAATCTTTAACGATTTCCGAGCATAATTCTTAACACAACTACAACACAACAGTACGGAGCCAGGATTAATTTAATGACTAAAATCTAACGGCAGCGATGCAAACCGTAATTGGAGATTACTTTTTAACGGATTTTTTAATTTACCTAACTCCGTAGAGGTGGCTGAAATCCAAAAATAAGGTCAAAATCTTGAACGATTTCCGAAATGGAGAGAGAGAGAGAGAGAGAGAGAGAGAGAGAGAGAGAGAGAGAGAGAGAGAGAGAGAGAGAGAGAGAGAGAGAGAGAGAGAGAGAGAGAGAGAGAGTGTTAAGGTAAAGACAAAAGGTGATATATATTATCTTTTATTTTTGGAGCCGATGGCGACAAAAATTTTAAATGGAGTCTGCCACCACCCCCCCCCCCCCCCCGCTAACAAAGACATCACACTTTTTATTGCAAATTTACGCCGATCCCAAAATTTAGGGTATTTGTTTAATTTTCGGTATCTGTTTTCACAGCCTGCCAATTTGGCCGGTAACCGGCTTCAAAGAAGGCCCCTGTCGTATGTACCTATGTATATCTAGGCCCGTAGGCGTGTTCGTATTCAAGTCTCAGGTGAACAGGAGATGAAACCTTTATTCAACGGGAGCAGGACAACGGTCTTTGATCGCTCTCATGTTCTACGATAACACCGCCTTTGATCGCTCTCATGTTCTACGATAACACGGTCTTTGATCGCTCTCATGTTCTACGATAACACCACCTTTGATCGCTCTCATGTTCTACGATAACACGGTCTTTGATCGCTCTCATGTTCTACGATAACACGGTCTTTGATCGCTCTCATGTTCTACGATAACACCACCTTTGATCGCTCTCATGTTCTACGATAACACGGTCTTTGATCGCTCTCATGTTCTACGATAACACGGTCTTTGATCGCTCTCATGTTCTACGATAACACGGTCTTTGATCGCTCTCATGTTCTACGATAACACCGCCTTTGATCGCTCTCATGTTCTACGATAACACGGTCTTTGATCGCTCTCATGTTCTACGATAACACGGTCTTTGATCGCTCTCATGTTCTACGATAACACGGTCTTTGATCGCTCTCATGTTCTACGATAACACGGTCTTTGATCGCTCTCATGTTCTACGATAACACGGTCTTTGATCGCTCTCATGTTCTACGATAACACCGCCTTTAATCGCTCTCATGTTCTACGATAACACGGTCTTTGATCGCTCTCATGTTCTACGATAACACGGTCTTTGATCGCTCTCATGTTCTACGATAACACCGCCTTTGATCGCTCTCATGTTCTACGAGAACACGGTCTTTGATCGCTCTCATGTTCTACGATAACACGGTCTTTGATCACTCTCATGTTTTACGATAACACGGTCTTCGATGTGTATGGTGTTTCATGATTTTACACGACCTAAGGACCTTGATGAATTGCAGTCAGGGGCTAAACTCTGAAATTGCAATCAACTGTTGAAATATGTCCGGAATAGATGGACTTTAGGTGAGACACTTACTGCCCCAATATGTGGTAATATGTGTGCCCTACCGAACTTTCAAACCCGACAAAGCGCGGATTATTTGCGTGGAAAACCGCACGACGTTATATGTAGACAGAACAGAACTGTGAGATAACACTCACTATTGGAAGATACTTGCAAACTAGTAAAATTTGCATATTTGTAGAGAGTTACATACAGAGGTTCATGAATTTAGAAGCATGAGAACTCTGAACTTGCTATGACAGCGACTTTAATGTACATCACAAATCTTAGTTATTCTTGTGTAGGTTATTGCAATTTGTGGCCTGGCCGCTCAACCATGCCTGCTTCAACCTGACAGGCCTTATCTTTCCATGTCATCACGTGATCAAGTCAGTCCATCTTCCGATCTGTCACGATGCACTTGAGGGGTGGGAGCGGGGAGGGGGGAGGTAATTTGAAAACACATATATTCCCACTTGTTTTTCTCTGCGGTGAGTGACTCGATACTCCTCTATCGCACTAGAGCCATTACTATAATTGAGGCCTCAGACTCTCGATTGCCACTTTTAAGGGAGTTTTCTGTCGTGCTATGAAGTCAACATCAAAAGATACTGTAACTTTACACAACTGAAGAAAAAATCACAGCGAAAACAGATTGTTTCATAAAAAAATAGAAGTATATTCAATCAAAGCCATCAATGTTTGGACTGTATGTAGAACAAATGGGCAACATTTCCATTATGATTTTTCTTTCCGTTATAAAAACAACTGTCACGGGACATTGCTCTCAGCTGGGATTTTGTGGTAAAACCCCGAGTTTTGTAGGGTTAACCCCAATAGACGTAACTAAATTAAGAGTAAGGGAGCAAGATTTGCCCGGTGGATAAGACGACGGCATTAGGATCATTTTGTTAACGGTTTATTATGCTAATTACTTACACTCACGTCCTTATTACAAGTTGTGAAGCTCTGTAATTTTTGGGTGCGAAATGTTCATTCACGAACTCCGCTTCCTTACCTTGTCGAAGATCAAAGTTTCTCAATCAAAATATCGATACATACCTATACAGGTGCCTATATACCAGATTATTTTCTCAACACCTGAATGGACTGCTGAGTGAAGGCATCCGGATGGCTATCCGGACAATTGGGACTGGGACAATTGAGACCGGGACAATTGGGACTGGGACAATTGGGACTGAAATTGGGACTGGGACAATTGGGACTGAGTTGATTCGATGAATTATTTATGTAATATAAATCTATTAGTAAATCGTGTTCCTGCGCATTTTTTTTATAACTCATGATAACTAGTGATATGCAGATTCTTTCGGAAATGTCAAAATGTATAAAGCAAAACTGTAACATGTCCATTTTATTTCACATAATATTAGTATTTTTTATATCAATTTGGATGTGTCACTAGTGACAAAATCCATATATGCGTCAGTCAAAGCACCGCGGTATGACATTGTCGCATAGACACGCTGGCTAATTGCAATCAACTGAGATTTGTACAACTGTCCCAGTCCCAATTGTCCCAGTCCCAACTGTCCCGGTCCCAATTGTCCGAGTCCCAATTGTCCCGGATTCATCCGGATGACATCGTGGTGACCTTCAAACTGGGAACAAGGTCATCCGAACTGACCTCCTCCATTGCGTTATATTCACATGATTTAACGTATTTTCGAGATCAAAATCTGTGGTAATGTTATTAGGCCACTCAGAAACAGGGGAAGTATCAACATAAATACACTGACTGATGCGACAGTTGAGAAGTTATCAGGCGACTTGGGCTGCTAAAAATCCGAGAGCTTCAAATCATCCAAACTGGCAACTGGAGCAGAACACGAGATAATGAACAATAATAAAGGCCAAACAGGGCCCATCTGGGAGCAGAGAGATAATCTGGTTTACAACTTCGAATACCCTAAAAGACCATGTTTTTCAACATTTTTACAGCTGAGCAAAGACCCCCATAAGTGCCAGTGCGCCAAGGATGAATGAAGGACAGTTAACACCATGCAATGTCAACAGCAAGGCAATCTATACACACATGACTAAAACCCCTCTGCCAGCATTACTGGCCAAGCGCTGCAAAAGAAGTGGCTACAGTAGACAAACTAGAACGGCCAGTGCACACAAAACATAGAGTGCAGGCTTATATTACACACTTTCAATCGATACCTACTTAAGTTTCTTGTTTTTGTGAACAAAAAAAAATGTCTCCCCGACTAAACCCATGACCCCCCCCTCCCCCCAAACTGAAACAAAATATTCATTTCTGCAAACATAACCTTCATTCATTGCAAAAATCTTGAAAATAACCAAACAGATGGTGGTCACTAAAACAGATATAAATGAGCATCTTTTTTCATCGGAGTCTGAAAGGTGGTCGCTACAACGGGTTTTACTGTAGGCCCCTCTTATCCAGATCTGAAGTTGGTCACTATAGCAGTTTTGCTGTACGTTACATTTTTATCCGGGTCTGGAAGGTGGTCAAGACAGGCAGGTTTTACCGTACGTCTTTTTACCTGAATGTGGAAGGGGTCACGACAAACGGTTCTTACCTTACATCTTTTTATCCGGGTCTTGAAGGTGGTCGGGATTTTTTTTTTTTGCTAACCATCATCCTCCACACGCCCCCCCCCCGCCCCCCAGCTATTTACTGTAGGTCCGACTATAAACACAACTCTAACCCTTTCACCCAAGGCAACGGTAACAGTCTGTACCCCAAGTGTAGTTATAGCTATGATAGACTACCTTGTCTTCGCACATTTCCATCGGCCAGATAGCACTAGGAAGGCATTCTTCATACCTGCGCATCAGAGATGACGCACCTCGGTGGGAGAAGGGGGAGGCATTTCGTAGGCAAAATGGTGAGCTGGTCCTCATAACACAAGATATCAGACGACCCAATTTAATAGCGAAAAATGCTTCTGCACACAATGCTAATCGATACAGCATGGCTCCTATATATGTTACAGTCAATGTTGGAAACCCGCCATTTCACGAAATGGCAAACCGTGTTGGGTAAATTCGCGTAATGCCTAAAATCTTTTGCCATTTCACGAAATAACCTAAAAGTTAGGTTCTTTCACGAAATTACCTAAATTTTCGGTTTGCCATTACGTGAAATGGCAAACTGTTATCTATAACAAGAGAATATCACAGGAATCAGAAAAACAGTAGTACGAGAATGTTTCACACAGTACTACGAGAATGTTTCACACCACACGATGAGCGATATGAATATCACATCACCGCATTGCAGAATTTCGTATCTGAAAATTAGAAAAAGGAAAATCTTTTAAGTTTTAACCTACATTTGAGACAAAAACATGAATAAAAACGCAGAATTTTAAAGACAGCTAGTATTTTTCTTAATTTTAAACTTCTCAATTCGGAGTAAACTTTTGCCGCAAAATCCATTTCCTTGAGATTGTTTGTACTGTTATGCATTGTTGTCGAATAAAATTGATCAATCAAAATGGATTATAAAAAGAAATGTGGCTTTATTGCAGTCAACTCTTAATCCCCTGATAACTGTGAATAGAGAGCGAGCATACAGACGGATTACCCTTTATGTAAAATACAACAACAAAAAAAAACTTTTCTTTTAGGGGTGGGGGGGGGGGCAAAATATCAAATATCCCGGGTGGGGTGAAGCTGAACAGGGGGCAGACTATCCCAGAGGGGGGGCAAGAAAGCCTAGTATAGCTTAAAATACAACTAAAAAAACTTTTACTTGAGGGGGAGGCAAAGGTAAACGGTCATCTGCCCCCCGGTCAACTGCCCCCCTTTTTTGCAACCCGGTCGACTGCCCCCCCCTCCTGCAATTTGACGGGGGTCGTCATCTGCCCTCCTTTTTTTTTAGTGGAAAAAAAATCTTTGAAAAATTAGGCAATTGTGATGTCCCCGTCTACTTCGTCTCTGAAACAATTGATCTTCATTGATCTATTCACCAATATTGATCTTAGGAGAGACTGATCCTTAAACTAATTGCAATTCTAATTACAATTAGTTTCCTATTGGTGAATTGCAATGTACCGAAATGCAATACATTCAATAAAATACATATAATTTTATTTATTTTGTCTTTGTAAGCCAAGAACCCAAGAAAAAATAGTATATGGAGGGGGCAAGCGGCCCCCCTCCAATTTGAAGGGGGGGGGGGCAGTCGACCGGGTTGCAAAAAAGGGGGGGCAGATGACAGGGGGGGGGGCAGTTGACCGGGGGGGCAGATGACCGGGATTCAAATCCACCAAAAAGGAACACAAACACTTGTGTGCATTACCATGAATTACAATTAATATGATCGCGTTGAAAGCTTGTGATCAGTTGCAATCAATTGTAATGTATTAACTAGAACCTCACTTCGCTAGCGAAATGTTAAACACTTGACAAAAATTAAAACGCAAAAATACTTCCTTCAATGGGTTATTTCTTGAATAATATATTGCAAACAACACAGCTTGAATATGTCTTATAAGCCGAGTAGTGTTTGGTTTCTGTTGACTTAAGGTTTTATTGACTGATCTAGCATACGCCGTGTTAGCTATTTACGCAGTGAGAGCTCGCACAAAGCTCACTGTGCAATTGTGTGTGATGTGGGTTAAATGCTACGCATTTACTTGCCAAAAATGCACTCTTTTCACATGGCGTTTTAACAAAGAAAACGAAATCAAAGACGAAAATAAAAGTGACATGCACATGTTCAGATCAAGCTCTTCATAAGTCTCAAGTTTCATGGTCGTAGGGCCCATAGTGTCAGAGGAGAAGAAGACACAAAAAATCGGAAAAAGTGTCAAGAAAAAAAAAAAGGACGAATTTTGCTCGCACAAATTCATATAACTCTTGCAAGCCAAAGGCTTGTCAAGTGTTAATTAAAGGAACAAACCAACTATGATGTATTAATTGTACTTGAAAACTGAAGTAATCTTATTGCAATTATAAAAGATTAAAGACAAAATATTTGTCACGATTGTAAGTAATTTCGAGCAAAACAAGTTTCTTTCACAATTTTGCCTGATCTTGGTTTGCCAATTTGTGAAATAAAATGTAAGATTTTTAGGTAATTTCGTGAAATAACCTAACTTTTAGGTTATTTCGTGAAATGGCAAAAGATTTTAGGCATTACACGAATTTACCCAACATGGTTTGCCATTTCGTGAAATGGCGGGTTTCCAACATTGACTGTAACATATATAGCACATCTTGACAACCTAATCAAGTAAGCGGCGAAAAAAAATCAATACCTAGAGCTGCTTAGAGCTATAATACGACAATAGCATTCCATGACCTCGTAGATAACGACTCCATCATGCACCGCAACTGACACTGACCCCTGACTGAGTGGCATGTTACGTAACAACCATAGACGAGAAATGCACAAAAAGCTCAATTTCAGGCAATAACAAATAGCAATGGACCGACAATAATGCTGTTACTGTTTTGAAGCTTTCTAAAGAATGCAGGAACACTAGAGAACCTTCGGGAAAATCTTCCGAAATCCCCAGCGCAGTTAACACCCATGCATAGATAACAAAGCAGCCTAAAATGGGGAGGTTGGGGTGGGGGGGGGGGGGGCTGTTGACGTTATGCACCTTTCTTGATTTTCTATACGAGTTCAATAATGTTTAATAAAACCGTGTGACCTATCCGAGGAATAACTACACCAAATTTAAAGTCGATCCGACTTTCCGATGTCGAGATATTTTGCTTAAGAACAGATAACTTTTTACCTGTCAAAAGTTGAAACAGTCGTCTGACTGAACCAAGGAATATCCATATAAAATTTTAAGTCGATATGACTTTCCGTTATCGAGATATTTTGCATACAAGATCTGGTTCAAAATATACACATTTTACGCGATGACGTCATACGCCGCTTTCGTTCGTTCTACTCGTGAAAAATATTTAGAGTTTCTTTCGGACCTACCAAGCAATAATCCAAAGTTTCAGCTTTCTCCGGCGTCCAGCAGCTGAGAAATTTCGCACACAAGATTTTTACGCAATGACGTCATACACCCGCCCTAATCACGTGACACGCCAAAAATTGATAGAACTGACCCAAGGAATATTCATATAAAATTTGAAGTCGATAGGGCTTTCCGTTATCGAGATATTTTGCACAAAAGACCTTGTTCATAAAATAAAGCATATTTTACGTGATGACGTCATACGCCGCATTCGTTCGTTCTACTCGCGAAAAAATTCCATACAGTCTTTCGGACCTAACAAGCAACAATCCCACCAAGTTTCAACTTTCTCCGATGTTCAGCAGCTGAGAAATTTGGCACATAAGATTTTTACGTAATGACGTCATGCACCTGCCCTAATCATGTGATATGCGTAAAAAGTTGACAGAACCGTCCGACTGACCCAAAGAATATCTATATAAAATTTGAAGCCGATAGGACTTTCCGTTATCGAGATATTTTGCACACAAGACCTTGTTTGTAATATATACATATTTTACGTGATGACGTCATACGCCGCATTCGTTCGTTCTACTCGGGAAAAAAATACACAGGGTCTTTCGGACCAACCAAGTAACAATCCTACCACGTTTCAACTTTCTCCGATGTTCAGCGGCTGAGAAATTTCGCACAAAAGATTTTTACGTAATGACGTCATACGCCTGCCTTAATCACATGACATGCGCTTAAAATTGACAGAACCCGCCGACTGACCCAAGGAATATTGTCATAAAATTTGAAGTCGATAGGACTTTCCGTTATCGAGATATTTTGCACACAAGATCTTGTTCAAAATAGATACATATTCTGCGTGATGACGTCATACGCCGCATTCGTTCGTTCTACTCGCGAAAAAAGTCTACAGCATCTTTCGGACCAACCAAGTAACAATCCTACTTGGTTTCAACTTTCTCCGATGTTCAGCGGCTGAGAAATTTCGCACACAAGATTTTTACGTAATGACGTCATACGCTTGCCCTAATCACGTGACATGCGTCAAAAGTTGATAGAACCGTCCGACCTTACCAAGGAATAATTCGATCAAGTTTGAAGTCGACCCGACGTTTCGTTCTCGAGATATCTTGCACACAACACTTTGTTCACAACAGACTGACACACACACCCACACACACACACACAGACACACACACACACGTACACACATACACACACACAGAACGTACAAACACTATATGTCTCCCCTTGGTCGGCGAGACATAATTAATCATATATATATATATATATATATATATATATATATATATATATATATATATATATATATATATATATATATATATATATATATATATATATATATATATCTGTCAATATATCTGTCATTTTCACTTTTTTCCGTAGGTTATTTCAGGTAAACGGGTGAGAATCCCAACAAATAAGATTCCACTGGCACAGCATAGATCTACACACCAAATACCAACGAATCACATGTCTCCATTCGCGTGTTTTATCCTAAGTTCCATCTCACATGCTTATGCTGTGACATTCAATCGCTAAAGTCTGTCCAGAGACATTGTGACCAGCCAAGATCTAGTGAATCAAGTATCAATAGGCTTGTATTGTCGCCAGAAATTTAATAAAAAAAAAGAAAAGAAAAACAATAAAAAAACCCAGCCTTGGATTACACCTAAAAATGAAGGCAATCTGATTAAAATAACTTGCAGAAGAACTACCTTTAAAAACTTGATCCTTAAAACTTTCAAACGGTGACATGACGCCAATTTTGTTAAGGTGCGCCAAAAATTAAAAAATCCAAGAAAACATCACATAAAGAGGAATATTGTGAAATTTCGAAAAAAAATTCAATCAAACCAGAGCAGGCAAGGGAAAGCAAAAAGATTTACAACGCCACCAATAAGCCGATTTTTGGAGAATCGCAATTTGGTCAATTTTTTTAAGATGGGAGCAAATAATAGCAGGGTAAAAAAGTAACATATAAAATTTTGTAAAAAAGTAACAATATCTTTTCTTAACGAAAAAAATTGCCTTTTTTTAATTGGAACGAATGGTCTTCGGCAGCTCTCAGTAGGTGCACTTGTGTTGGCGGAAACAAAACGATTTAATTCTCAATGAATGTTTTTTCAGGGGCTGAAGACAGCGTGACACAAGTATAAGTAGCAGTTTGCAGACAGCTACATTATTATTCAGTGGAACCCGCTTCTACTTGCTGAATCATTCAGATGTTCTCGATTAGCCTCTCCGACAAAACTTCGAACAAAACTAACTTGACGTCTAGCGTCTACATAAACGTGACACACCACACGGTTAAGGCGTTTATAATATACAAAGTAAGTCGCCCAGCCTCACAGTACACAAACTCAATGTGAAAGAGACCGCATCCTGACAAAATGGTGGGTCTTTCTTCGGATACATCGCAGTTGATTAAGTAACTAGATACCGTATAGACCGCATTAAATGACAGTGTGTCCGTAGATCTTAACATTATTGTACAGGGACCCTGCGGTCAGATGTCACATTCCAGCACAATGAAGTAGGCGCAATATTTTAGTTCAGCGTGCAATACTTTGTTTAGGAACGACATGAAGGCGAACAGTGAGCGGAGTCACAGAGCAGTATCAAGATGGAAATTCTGACAAGGCCTGGCTTTATTTTTTTACGAAACACAGAAGTTCGCTCGAGACCCTCTGGATTTGGCAAACTGATTTTTTTTTCACTGATAGATAACGCTCGAGCAATAACAGTGAATAACTGGGCCAACGTGTGACGTCATAAGTTAGTGCCAATAGGTGATAACCAAAAGCGCCCACCAATTGGTCACTCTATTTTTTGCTGCCATTAGGAGTATCAAACATAAAAACATCCAATAAGCGACAAAAAGTAATAATAACAAGCATGTAGAGTTGATAAACAGTTTTCATGTTGCTTTCTCCACCAACAGTTCCTTCAAAAAGACGAATTGTGTTAGAGTTCCAATTAGTATCACCTCTCACAAACACTTAATCTAAATTTCTAATTTCGAGAAACGAAAAAAAGAGGTTTATGCTACGGCGAAAACACGATTGTGAAGCAATAAAAAGTATGGCGTCCCTAGATAAACCAGGCGGCAAGCCAAAGTAGTTCCATTGTTTACATGAAGAGATCTCCCCCTCTCCGCCCCCACCACCCCCAAGTGACGCATCACCCTCCCCCCCCCCCCCGGGGGAATGCAGGGGGCGCTGAAGGAAGGGGGCCCACAATACAAACTTTGAATTACTGATAGGTCAAGAAACTTGCTGAACTATTTCTGACCTACAACCAGGTTCCTGCCACAGTCGCTTATTTCCCCCATTCTTAGTTTCTTTTCTTTATTATCTAATCTTTTTCACTTGTTATTATTGCACTTATTGGCTCGTATTATTCTCGGCCATACTATAATTTTGAACGCAAGATATCACATGTTTTTGCCAGTCTGGACAATCAAACTGACACACGTAATAAGTCAAGCAAAATTTGCGCTTTCTATTGGTGAAAGGAAATTTTATATAACAACTTAGGACCAGGTTTTGTCCCTGGTGCTTTTGTTATTTTTAGGCTTAAAAAACGTTTCATTCAAAGTGATACTACAGGAAATGAAACACAAAAACACTCACATGTCAGTGAGCTCCATGGCACCGCAGTGTTTTGAGCAACTCTGTTAAGCTCATCAATTTAAAGATAATAAAGTGCGTCAATTTTTTTCTTGGATTAAAAGCAACACCCACTGAAATTCACCTTTCCCACCGTCTAGAATAAAACATCGCTTGAATTACATTTCAGTACTAGACCAATTACATAAATGTGAAAATTGTCTGATGTAATGCACACGGGAGTCCTCAGACTCGGGTTAGATCCTGGGTGTAAATAACACTGCCTTTGGGATGGCACTAGGATAAAGGACAGATAACTGTTAGTTTTTGTTTCCCTTTTAGAAACTGCGTTTATATTGCACTTTTTTCGTTAAAAACGCCCATATAATAATGTTTTTTCAGGCTGCTTGCAGGAAGATCAAGGGACATTCCTACACAAAAAAGACAATAATTCTAAGAGATTTAAAATGCAGTGGGTGTCAATTAGTACGAGATCGGATAGTACGAATTACCCGTTAGTACGAAGTAAACCGGTCGGTTCCGGTATTTTTGAAAAATGTACATGTGTTTACTGTAGACTGTATAAAAAGGGGCACTAGTGTTAAAAATTTCGTATAGAATGCAAATTTTGGAGAACTTTTGAATTTCGCCAATTCGCCAAATTGGTGAAAACCAAAAAGAGTACTTCTGGCCCTCTGACCTAGACTACCTTCACGCAGAATCTGTAGCATATTCAACACGGTTTGAAGGAGGGAATAGCTTTATTGCAAAGGTGATGATCGATTCACGAATTGCAAAAATAAAATAATGGACATTTGTCACCCTAAGTAGTCCGCACAATTTTGTCCGGTTCCATCTGCTTCGTCTTATCAGATATCCACTTTATTACAATTAGATGTTAAGTGACAGAGGCGCGAAACATAACGACGGTATTTGGTTATTTTGCCTCGTGAACTCCTTAAGAAGCTGATCGTGACCTGTGGACAGCAGCAGAAGTCATTTAAGAGGCTTGCGAATCATAAATCCATTAATGAGGCGTCAGTAATATGGCCGACTCACGTCTTGGTCATCAGTTGTGGGGTGTAGATTACAGATTCGTGATTTTAGTTGCGGTTTGCTGACTAAAGAAGGGTCAAGGATTGGCTTAGAATTCTACCCTGTGCTGTAAGGCAAATAATCACCAACCCTACCCCACCAGCCCAAGGTATATGAAAACCAGTTTTGTCTTGATTTTTATTGAACAAATAATGACCACCATCCCCCCCCCCCCCCACCAACCCAACGTGTATAAAAACCAGTTTTGTCTTGATTTTTATTGAACAAATAATGACCACCACCCCCCCCCCCCCCCAACCAACCCAAGGTATATGAAAACCAGTTTGTTTTTCTTTTTTGTTGAACAGATAATGACCACCCACACCAACCACTTTTGTCTTAACCAACCACATAAGAAACCTTAATAAAAAACAAGTAATGTCCAACTACCTAAGAGCAATGACAATTTTGCAGACGAGAAGCTCAAAAGCATGATCTGCCATTATGCAGCTTAGTACGAAAGGCTTTTGGATATTGGTACGATACTCTGCGAAACAAGGCCAACACTTCTCCATGGCTCAGCGATAGTTTTATTACAAACCCTTTTTGTCGTTAAAGAATGATCTGTAAAGGACGATAAGTGGACGTGGATTTCCTGTCTACTCATAAACGACGGAACAGCAACAAGCGGACGGTTCCGCCAGCCGGCCTCGTGTCCATATTTCCTGCCTACTCATCAACTACGGAACAGAGACATGTGGAGGTTCCGCCAGCCGGTCCCGTGTCCATATTTCCTGCCTACTCATCAACTACGGAACAGCGACAAGCGGACGGTTCCGCCAGCCGGTCCCGTGTCCATATTTCCTGCCTACTCATCAACTACGGAACAGCGACATGTGGACGGTTCCGCCAGCCGACGCCACGTCCATATTTCCTGCACTCATCAACTACGGAACAGCGACATGTGGAGGTTCCGCCAGCCGGTCCCGTGTCCATATTTCCTGCCTACTCATCAACTACGGAACAGCGACATGTGGACGGTTCCGCCAGCCGACCCCACGTCCATATTTCCTGCACACTCATCAACGACGGAACAGCGACAAGCGGACGGTTCCGCCAGCCGGCCTCGTGTCCATATTTCCTGCCTACTCAAGAAAACATGTCGCGTCTTTACTTACATTTTAATTATTTAGTTTTTTTTGGCTAAGTTTATTTTTATTTATTAGTTGCTGATTATTTATTTGTTTCCTCAGTCTTCGACTATTTTATTAGTTCACCTTAATGAAATTGACTACACTTTACCACAATGTGTGGATTATCAGCAATGCGCAATTATCAAATGTCAGGAGAGTTAAAATGTTAAAAGACTGACAGGCTGATGTGTATTCAGTCACTCCAAAAACCAGTGCAAAGGTACTTCGCAGAGGTCACCACTGCCCGGTTATTCTTTTTTTCTCTTGTCATTTCAGATGATACATGTGAGATAATATGCTATCAATTTTTTGCAGAAAATCCCAAGTTTCTCATTTTTCAGGCCCGTCCATAGTTAAAGCTGAATACAGACACCCTAAATTGGTGGAAAGTCTGCAGAATGAAAACTGATCTTCAGTATCAGAAAGCACTGTAAGAAAGCTGATTGGCTTTAGTTCGTTTTCTTTCAAAATTAGTGGGGTAAGGGGAAGGGAAGCTGTTCAAGTTGACCCAAATGATCCGTATGTTTGGTGCAGCTCTTATGTATCAGCAAGTTATTGTTTTCCCAATGTGAGTTATGCTCTTGAAATAGTAACATTTTAGAAGGCGCATTTTAGTACATGCATTTAAAAAGATGCGCTTTGAAATTCCTCTACAGCTCTTCTTATTTAGGTGATCCATCGTATTTTTAGGATATAACATTTCATTTTAAACGGCACCAAAGGCAGCAGAAAATAAACACGCTCACTATTTATCAAGCAGATGTAGGCGACAAAGGAAGCTCCTCATAATCAGCGCTTTGAAAGCCATGGTCAAGCCCCTCCCTCCCCCACACGACTTTGTTTACACTAACATGGTAGAAGACTTAACAGGCAGTCATGCAACTTCATTCAATGCTTTCCACGACCAAAATGAGGGTGTAAGATAATGAAGGGATTCCTTTGCACGATTTCAGTTAAAACCTACGTGATAAATCTGTTCTCTTTTTTGAAATCAGTCGTGCCTTGACAAAAGGTTGTGGCTTTATTTTGGGATTGTTAAGCTCAGTCTCTTTGTGACGAAATTCTTTAGCGCCTCATTTGAAAAGGTACGATTTACAGGTATACATTTCTCTAGTTTTCGGGGGTTTTTTCTTCTTTCTTTCTCCCTTTCTCCATCCCAAGCACATCTTTAGTTGTAGAATTGTTGTATTTCTGTTGTCGCTTCGGCAAAAACTGGCCAAATAAACGTATGGCTCAAAGAAACACACGCACACATAACCACAAAGTGATTATATATACATATATATACATATATATATTAGTAAAAGCTCTGTGTAGTGAAAACTTTTAGGACCGGGAAAAATGTTCATTATACGGGGGTGTTCGTTTAATAGAGATTTTGTTTTTAGCATCGGACTTTCGCGGAAATTTTTCAAAACAAAGGTTAAAGAAACAATTGATGACTAGTATACCTTTCAATTCACATTTTCAATCAGCTGCTTTATTGAAACCAAGTAATTTCTGTCCTTAAAATAAAGAGCTGTCTATAGTCTTCAAAACTATTTTTAGATAGTCCAGCTTGTTTCTACACAACGTACAATTTACTCGGATGGTTTAACACGAAGAAGTCTGTAAGGTACGCCTGTTTCTTTTTCTGATCATTGTCGAGGCCCTCTGCGCCCCAGGCCTGTGATACAGGAAGACTCGAGTCGAAACCAGGGGAACTCAGGCCACCGGGTCCCCGCTAACTTCCACCCTGTATCATCACCCCTTAATCTTAGATTTGAAGCGTTCTAACGTGAACCCCACAACACCTAAGTGGGCGTGAATTTGGTGTGGTGTGACACCAATTATTCTAATCTTTTTTCTTTTAAATTAAAGTTGGAAGTCGGCGTACACTGGTTAATCAAGAAACAATACCAGTGCTAATACTAATATCAACTCTATTTTTTCTAACTTCTATTAACAACCACTGTTTTGGTACAGGAATACTTAAGGTATTTTTCCAGCCACTGTTGAAAGCAATTCCACCTACACTGCAGAATGAGACAGATTTAGGAAATGTACAATCAAACGCTCGTGTCCAGAAACACACAAAGTTTACGGATAAAAAACGACGGGCGTTGAAAAAAAAAAACTGGCCTATAATCTGTCTGTGGGTAGTGTGATTGTAGAACAGTTTTGTTTTCTAAAATTATCACATCAATTTTGCTCGGAGTGACACAGCTCCAGTTGGGGGTAAAACGGCTATACACACTATCAATAATGTATCAATGCCTGGAAGTAAAGAGTCACTAGAACAAATTCTACGCCATTACACTTCATTACTGCAACAGCTAAAAATGTATTTGCTGATACCGAAAAGTCCTCAAAAGACCTCCTTTCAGCTTTTCTTGGGGTATAATTTAAAGCTAGTGTTTTGTCGTTAAGGGAGAGACAGACAGCATCAAAGATTGCGAGCGATTTTTTCGTTCTTTTTAATTAGCATTGTTAGGACTGAATCTAACTTTGACAAACGCATCACCAAATAGTTCTTTTAAGTTGACATTTTAACACCTGCTCAGTCGGGCAGGCAAGTTAAAAGATCTGAACGTCCGACCAAACTCTTTGTGGCCTGACCACTAAACTGCTCCACCTATTTCAATCCTCCCGATCCTTCCCCGCAATTTTAAATAACTTGAAAATTCACCAAAAATTGAAATTATTTGAAACGAAATTATACTTATATAATAGCTTTTATTGTTCAAGAAAACGCCGCAAAAGCTTTATACTGCACATAGATATTAGTGCATCTTTTAACCTCCTTCATTTCTTCATCCCTAGCAACACCCTTCCACCCTTCTCCTCCCGTCAGAAAGCTACCTACCCGGTTGGTCAGGTAAAGACTCCTCGCTACCTGCCCGACCAGAGATTTTACCTACCTGGGCAGACCGGGCTTCACGAAAGTGTTCAGACAATAAGACCGTCGCTTAGAATATGAAATGATGCAATTTTAAAAGCTGATCTTCTTCCAGTTGTTTTTGGAACTCTAATAAAGGTTGGCATATAACCCCCCCCCCCTCCCTTATAGGTTTGTGTAGAGGGGTTAAAACCGCCTGTTTTTTATCTTGACATTTCACTCTGTCTTACTACGATAACACGTCATTTTAACAGTTCGAGGCTAGTGCAACAAAAAGTAGTCGAATTGTGAGACCATTTAACATAAATCATCATCTCAGACCCAACATCTCCCATTTTCTACATTCATAAATACCCATTCAGCAAAAAAGAAAAAAAAAAGGGAATAAGCTTGGACAAAACGCAGGTTGATTACATTTCAGATAAAGAACTTAATTCTGATATACACTGGCATCGCTTGTGAGTAAATTACACACCATAACTGGAGGAAACGCTATCATAAAAGACCTCCAGGTCTGAATAAGGCCTTAACTCTCTTTTTTTTTGGGGGGGGGAGGGGGGGTGGAGTGGCGGGGGTTAGCAAAAAAGCCATGTCACAATACCCTCCAGAGTGGCGTGCGACTCGGAGTTGTTTAGGAAAATAGCTAGGTGTCATTACCTCGTTTTCAAACGAAACGTACGATAGGATGAAGTAAATTTTAGCAATCTTTGCTTTACTTTGTTTTATAACTTTTTACTGGGTAATATTCCTATTTATTTGCTTATTTTCTGGAGCCATCCAAATTGTATTAGGACGCAGCTATACAGCCTACGCTGCTTCATTGTGCCCGAACACTGAAGGAATATCGTCAATAACATCGCTGAGCAGATCTACAAGAGGGGCGGGTATCACATGCGGTGTGACAATGGCCGGGATATTTTCTGTGCTATTTTTTAAAAAAATCAAGAAGTTGTGCTTTGTTCAGTTCCTGAAAAAGAAACAGAAAAAGATTTGAATAAGAAAGTCCCCATGAAACAAAGATATAATCAGCTCAACAAAAGACGTCAGAAATAGCCCTCGTAACCAAATAGTTTTCCTTTTAATGAAAATAAGAGAAAAAAAGTTGTTTTTGCTTAAGAATCAGTAGACGTCATTCAAGTTGATTACTAAGCCGCGGCAGTATCATGATCACACGGCACGCGGCAACGTTCAGTGGCCCAATGGACACCCCCCCCCCCCCAACAAAAAAAAGTATGCTGCATGTTAGGCCATAGAACATACTTTTCACCGTTGTTAAATGTATCACCTAACAACCCAGTGCTACGGTGTGCCTTTGGTCGAGGCGGGTTTCGTTGGGCTAGATTTTTTCCCGATATACTCTGCAACAAATTTCAGCTGGGCACCATGTCTTTGGACGGCTTTGATTTTGAATAACAACGTACCATAGGGAACAGGAAACCAATGTATAAATGAAAACAATTTGTGAGAAATACACAAGTTGAAGTTCAAAATTCAATATTCACTATTTGGGCTGTAACTGGCCTTTTCTTAAAGCTGCCCTTTCTGGTTCATTCAGGTGCTACAGTTTGATACAAAAAAAAAAAAAGTTTGTCCAAGGACAAAGTCCCAGCTTACGAAATGCACTAAGACCAATTCAAGCGTGCATCACCAAGGCAATCTCCCTGAAAAATTGGGCTTCAAAAGATAGACGGCAAAGAGCTAACTCAATAATTAATTTAGCACCGGACCAGAACATAGACCAATAAATGCATACAAAGATTTCTTTCCCAGAAAAACAGATTTTTTGTATCTCTGGTAGACTGGATAGTCTGATAGAGATACCTTCAAACAACATTTCGGACCAGTGCGCATATTTATGTAACTTGCCTCGATGCGCGGTTCTTATTCAGACAAGTCCGCATGTTTATTTAATTTGCGTTGATGTGCACGTCTCATTCTGGGACAGTGCACATGTTTATTAAATTTGCGTTGATGTGTGGTTCGCATTTCAGACCAGCGCCCATGTTTTTTTACCTTGTGTTGATGTGCGGTTCTTATTTCGGATCAATGCGCATGTTTATTTACCTTGTGTTGATGTGCGGTTCTTATTTCGGATTAGTGCGCATGTTTGTTTGCCTTGTGTTGATGTGCGGTTCTTATTTCGGATCAATGCGCATGTTTATTTACGTTGTGTTGATGTGCGGTTCTTCTTTCGGATCAATGCGCATGTTTATTTACCTTGTGTTGATGTGCGGTTCTTACTTCGGATCAGTGCGCATGTTTATTTACCTTGTATTGATGTGCGGTTCTTATTTCGGATCAGTGCGCATGTTTATTTAACTTGCGTCGATGTGCGGTTCTTATTCCAGACCAATGCGCATGTTTATTTTACTTGCGATGATGAGCGGTACTTATTTTGGACAAGTGCACAAGTTTCCTTAGGTTGCCTTGATGCGCGGTTCGCATTTCGGACCAGTTTGCATGTTTATTTAACTTACGTTGATGCACGGTGCTTATTTTGGACGCGTGCATATGTTTATTTAACTTGCGTTGATGCGCGGTTTGCATTTTGGACCAGTGCGCATGTTTTTTCAACTTGCGTTGATGAGCAGTTCGAATTTCGGACCATTGCGCATGTTTATTTAACTTGCGTTGACGCGCGGTTCGAATTTCGGATCAGTGCGCATGTTTATTTAACTTGCGTTGATGCGCAGTGCTTATTTTGGACCAGTGCAAATGTTTATTTAACTTGCGTTTATCGCGTGGTTCGCACTTCGAACCACTGCGCATGTTTACTTAACGTGCGTCGCTGTGCGGTTCTTATTTCAGGCCAATTCACATATTTCTTTAACTCGAGTTGATGTGCGGTTCTTATTCTGGACCAGTGCGCATGTTTATTCAAGTTGCGTTGATGCGCAGTTCTTATTTAGAATAGTGCGCATGTTATTCAAGTTGCGTTAATGCGCAGTTCGCATTTCGAACCATTGCGCATGTTTTTTTTAACTTGCGTTAAAGCTCGGTTCCCATTTCTGACCAGTGTGTTTGTTTAGTTAGCTTTCGTTGATGAGCGGTTCGCATTTTCCACCAGTGCGCATGTTTATTTATCTTGTGTTGATGCGTGGTTCGCATTTTGGACCAGTGCGCATATTTATTTAACTTGTGTTGGTGCTCAGTACTTATTATGGACCAGTGAAAATGTTTATTTAACTTGGGTTGATGCGCGGTTCTTATTTCAGACTACTGCACATGTCTATTCAACTTGCGACAAGTGCGCATGTTTATTTAACTTGCGTTGATGTGTGGTGGTTATTTTGGACCAGATAGCATGTTTATTTAACTCCCGTCGATGCGCGGTTCGCATTTCGGGCCATTGCCTATGTTTATTTAACTTGTGTTGATGCGTGGTTCTCATTTCAGACCAGTGCGCATGTTTCTTTGGGTTACGTTGATGCGCTGTTCTTTTTCGGACCAGTGCGCATATTTATTTAACTTGCGTTGATGCGCGGTTCGCATTTCGGACCAGTGCAAATTGTTATTTAACTTGCCTCGATATGCGATTCGCATTTCGGACCACTGCGCATGTCTATTAAACTTGCGTCGATGCGTAGTTCTTTTTCGGACCAGTGCGCATGTTTATTTAACTTGGATCGATGCGCAGTGCTTAATTTGGACTACTGCGAATGTTCATTTAACATGCGTTTATGCGCTGTTGGAGGAGATTCATTTAATTTTTTTCTCTCAAAAACTTCGAAAAAAAATTCAAAAGTTTTCCAATTCACTCAAAAAACACAAGCCGTACGCATGACTCCCTGGAGACGACTCATATCAAAAAGAAATGAAATCTGATACAAACTGTACGAGGAAATGCATTTTGAATTTTTTTCTTCAAAAATTCCCCCAAAATTCCATGATCGACTCGAAAAGCACACGCCGTACTCACGACACCCTAAGCATGCCTCAGCCCCCAAATAACTGATATCTGATCAAAACTGTAAGAGAAGATTCATTTTGAGGTATCTTCATCAAAAATTCCCCCCGAAATCAAAAATTCCCAAGTCGAGTCAAATAGCACAAGCCGCATGCCGACCCACCTAGGGATGCCTCATACCAAAAAAAAAAAAGAAAGAAATCGGTTCAAAATTGTAAGGTAAAATGCATTTTGAAGTTTTTTTCTTCAAAAAATACAAAAATTGTCCGATCGACTAAAATGCACAAGCCGTATGCACGACCTTTTAGGGTGCCTCATACCAAAGAAAAAAAACAAAATAAAAAAAAAAAAAAAAAAAAAAAAAAAAAACAAAATGACATCGGATCAAAAATGTAGGAGATACATTTTAAAATTTTTTCTTCAGAAATTCGCCAAAAATTCAAAAATCACCCGATCGACTAAAAAAGCACAGTCCGTATGCACGACCCCTTGGGGATGCCTCACACCAAAAATAAATGACATCGAATCAAAATTGTAGGAGTAGATGCATTTTGAACTATTTTCGAAATTTTTGCTTAAAAAATTCCCCAAAAATACAAAAATTGTCCGATCGACTATAAAAGCACAAGCCGTATGCAAGATTCTTTAGGGGTGCCTCACACCAAAAATAAGTGACATCGGATCAAAAATGTAGGAGGAGATACATTTTAAAATTTTTTTTTTAAAAATTCGCCAAAAATTCAAAAATCACCCGATCGACTAGAAAAGCACAAGCCGTACGCACAACCGCTTAGGAATGCCTCACACCAAAAATAATTGACATCGAATCAAAATTGTAGGAATAGATGCATTTTAAACTATTTTCGAAATTTTTGCTTAGAAAATTCCCGAAAAATACAAAAATTATCCGATCGACTAAAAAAGCACAAGCCGTATGCACGACCCTTTAGGGGTGCCTCATACCAAAAATAAATGACATCGGTTCAAATATGTAGGAGGAGATACATTTTAAAATTTTTTCTTTAAAAATTCGCCAAAAATTAAAAAATCACCCGATCGACTAGAAAAGCACAAGCCGTATGCACGACCCCTTAGGGATGCCTCACACCAAAAATAAATGACATCGAATCAAAATTGTAGGAGGAGATGCATTTTGAAGCAAAGTTTACTAAATAAACAACTAACTAACTAACTAACTAACTAACTAACTAACGGACGCCACCGCAAACCGATAGGAATTCCCCAGCTTACGTGTAACGTAAGCTGGGCTAAAAAAAAAGCGAACAAAAAACAAAAATCAACCAAAATATTAAGTCCAATGTCAGTGTCTAATATCACTGCGTCAAGCGTGCCTAGGGTCACAAAAAGCCTGAGGGTGCAGTTAAGAAGCCGAAAGAGTAATTGATGAAAACGTTAATTTAACATCGAAGTGACGACTGTCGACTAACCGAGATGCATGGCCGATCGCTTATATCAACCCCCACCCCCATCTCCTCCCACAGTTTCTGAATTGGAAGAAATAGCCCAGAAATAACAGTTGTTTTTCATGAATGACTTTTAAGTATATGTCCTGCCAATTGAATTGACACCAGTCAGTCTGTAGGGAGTTAAGAGAGAGAGCTGTACAGACAGACAAATCAATTTCTAGTCAATGATCTCATCGCCACAACGGGCGCTTAGGTCAGTCTGAACAGCGACAGAACGGCATCATCCCACATCATAACTCTTTCATGACCACTCGGGGAGTGTCAAATTTTATTCTACTTCTTTCTTTCTTCATTCATTTTTTTTTTTACCTTGATACAAATCTGACACAATGCTATGTATCCGGAGAGTTAAAAATATACGCAGTACTGACCACAGATTTTCATATATTTTAAACGTCGCAATACTGAGAGAGCAAAAACAAATAACAGTTGTTTCTGTTCACTATATAAGTCCGGAAAACAGACAGTTTCTGTTGAGTAATATTTTACAGGACGTGATATCTCCGGCCGGAAATATTTTATTCTTGGCTTACATACTTGACACTCTTACATACATGGATACGGGGTCGAAAAAAAAAGCCGGAAAATTTTACCACACATGGGAACGGGGTCGAAAAAGTGGTCCATTAGGCAAAAAAAAAAAAAAAAAAAAAAAAAAAAAAAAAAAAAGCCGGAAAAGCCGGAAGATTCCCACGTATGCTCCTAGCTTGAACTCTTTCTACATTTTTCTCTGTAAAACTACAAGCAAAAAAGAACAACTGACAAGTTTCCGAACAGAGTTCCCACACGTTAATTTAGGTAAGACATTTTTTCTCTACTCTTAATTAAGACTTAAGAAATCTGAAATGCCAACTCTTTGTTTACAACAGTACATTTGCGTTGCAAGAAAAGTAACTGCTTTTTTAGGTGTAATAAAATATAGCCAATACTAATGCATTGGTTACATTTTACTGAGCTCAGTAAGAGCATTTACTCCCATTAACCTTTTTTCTTAAGACGGCCTCAGCACCCATTTACTTCTCAAAATGCACATGCTATCACTCCAGTAAAACTTTATATATTGGGTTTGGGAGGTGAAAATGAGGTTAAGGGAAAACTAACATGGCACCATAAAGGGGACCTTTTTTTTTTGTTTTAGATCTACAGGCGTGTCCGTGAGATTACCAATGCAGGATAATCTAAGCCGCTGGTTTCATCTGGGTAGCACAATCTATTCCTTGTTTTTTTTTCGATTGCAGGGCAGTCGGAACAGGCACAGGGACAACCTATTATGTTTACGAGGATTTCTCTGATTGTATGAACGATGACAGTGTTGGTGTCGGCAGACGACAGTGTGGGTGGCAGAAGACGATAGTGTGAGTTACGGCAGACGACAATCTGGGTAGTGGCAGATAACAGTGTGGGTAGCGGCAGACGACAGCGTGGGTAGCGGCAGACGACAGTAAGGGTGGCGGAAGACGACGGTGTGGATGGCGGTAGACGACAGTAAGGGTGGCGAAAGACGACGGTGTGGATGGCGGAAGACGACAGTGTGGGTGGGAGCACATGACAGTGAGGGTAGCGGGAGACGATAGCGTGGGTGGGGGCAGACGACAGTGAGGATAGCGGCAGACGACAGTGTGGGGGAGGGGGAGCAGATGATGGTGGTGTGGCTAGCGGCAAAATCTATCATGTCATCTGTACCCCCATCAAACCCAATATAGTATCCCCTATTCTAGAGTAATCCCCGCCCCCCTCCCCGCACACACTCGCATTGAAACCAACCAATCACGGAAAGGCCTGAAAGCAAGCATGACTATTGTGTAACGGAGTACCGATAACCTGTTATGCGTTAATGGAACTGGGTCATACGTGATACAGGATACGGAAAAAGACTTGTCCGCTGAAGAAGGCAAGCTCCCCGCATTCAATTCAGTCTGAAGTGGTTGATGCCATTTAACCTTAAAATAACAATTTTTCCTTAACATCGATCTCCTTTTCCTCTCGATGTTAGCTTTTAAAAGAAATATTTCACTGAAGCTCTCATTCCTTAGGTCCAAGAGGCTTTGTAAACGCAATCTAAACCTCAAGCGTAATGCGCGAGTGTGATCGTACTCTCAGCTAATACGCCGGCAAGTAAACGGACCATTAATAGAGACCTTTTGCAAGAAGTATAAACTTCCCACTTGATTCCTTGTGCGTGCCGTGTGCAAAAAGAAAGGTTTCTTGAAAACTTTTAACTTGGCGAACACGATTCGGAAGTAAATATGACTTCTGGAACGAATTTTTACAATTGATTACTTTGTATATTAGTGTAACAGATCATGTTTCTGAATCCCTTATTATTATTATTATTATTATTATTATTATTATTATTATTATTATTATTATTATTATTATTATTATTATTATTATTATTATTATTATGCGTAATACTTTTATAGCGCACATATCAAGTGTTCATGGCGCTTTACAATACTGTCAGTAAAAGGAATAAAGTGTTCTAGAATACTATAGCGATATAATAATACTGTCAATAATACTGATAATGTTAAAATTTATCCATAAACTTCAATAAAAAGGTGTGTCTTCAGATGTTTCTTGACGGTTACTAAAGAGTTTAAACCACGAAGTGACTTAGGTAAACTGTTCCATAACCGAGGAGCTACCACACTAAAAGAGCGATCTCCAGCAAACTTAAGATTTGATTTGAGCTGTACTAAAATAGGTCCATTTTCATTAAAGCGAGTCGATCTGACGGGTTTATGCAACTGAATGAGTTCCTGTATATAAACTGTAGCCATATCATGCATGGCTTTCAATGTCCACAACAGGATTTTATACTGAATCCTTGAGCGGACGGGCAACCAATGTAGCGATTTCAGCGAATCCGTGATATTTTCAGTTCTTTTCAATCCAGTTATAAGCCTCGCTGTAATAGGTCACCAAGTTCACAGGTGTAATATGTATACATGCGAGGTCCCATACCAGATCCTTGTGGAAATCCGGTTTCTAGTGGCACTGGATCAGACAGTGCATCATCGATTTTTACTTGCTGAGTTCGTCCAGAAAGGTACGAAAGAAACCAGTCCAGAGCTTTTTCAGTTATGTGAAACTGGCTTTTGAGTCGATTCAATAATATGTCATGGTTACAAGTGTCGAATGCGGCACTTAAATCCAGAAGGGCAAGTAATACAACTTTCTGGTCATCCATTGCCGTAAGAATGTTATTCTGTACCTTAGTTAACGCGGATTCGGTGTAGTGATTTTGCTTATATGCAGACTGGAGAGGTTCTTCAAGATTTTCGGATTTTGTATGTGCGTTCATTTGTTCAGCTACTGCTTTTTCAATTACCTTAGACACTAAAGGTAAGTTTGACACTGGTCGGTAGTTATGAAGTTGCGCAGGGTCGGAATTTGCCTTTTTGATCAATGGTGTGACCAAGGGAATTTTTTTACAAACGCGGCATCTGTCCCAGTTCTAGTGATCTGTTCACTATTTTACATATACCTGTGGATAGAACCTCTATTATCGATTTAAGAGCGACGTGGGTATCGGATCCAACGAGCACTGTTTATTAGTTGATTTCCTCACCAACGTAATAACCTGCTGTTTGGTTAACTGTTTGAAGAAACTGAAGTATGTAGGATCTGGTTTGACATTCCCGACTGTAGAATCGCAAGTGTTTCTTAAACACATGTTTAATATTTTATTCACATCTGATTCAGAAAAATTAGCTGTGAATTGCTATATAAAATTCCTCGTGAATTTGTGTTTATATACGTCTTTTCTACTATCAAAACACAGCTACGATTTATATTTGGGATTTGGGTAGCTAATTAAAATTATCTCTCGTTTGAAATAAGGAGGTAATATACTATTATTCACACTTCTTTCAAGAAAAGATGTGAACATTTACTTGTTTTTATTGACAATTAACTTTACGTCTATCGAAATACTTTTGGCATTAGATTTTATTTCTCATTTGAGAAGTCTTTGAAAAGTTAATTTTATGCAAAACGTCTCTAATGTCACGGTATCTTTTCCTATTTTAGAAACAAGACAACCATGGATTGCATATCCCCCACCCAGCAGTACTGTGTTCGAGCTTTCGTAATTGGGTGAAACCTTACCGATATACAGAGATAACTTTTTTCAGCTGAAGTGCAAAAGTTTGGTGCATTGAGACAGAACAGGGAAAGTTAAAGTGACCCGGACAAAACATCCCATGCGGACTGAGATGAAGAAAAAATTAATTAAATTCAGAAGGCAATAATTCTGGCATTTTTTAGTCTATCAAACTGAAAACAAAACGTTTCAAATCTACAATATAATACTAATACTGCACCGTGTATAATACTTCATTGTGTGAAGTTTCAAAGCTGTGCGACCAAGGAATGTTAACAAAGTGACCCGGACCATTCACCTCACTCACACTGAGAAGAAGACAAAATTACCCAAGTTCAGAGAGCCATAATTGTGGCCGATCAAACTGAATCCAAGACGCTGCAAATCTGCAATATATATTCTTTCACTGTGTGAAGTTTCAAAGCTGTGCGACCAAGGCAAGTTAACAAAGTGGCCCGGACAAAAAGGGGCACATCAGGGTTGCAAACGCCTCGACAGACGGAGGGACAGACGGGCACGAGGCGTTTCTGTACCCCCGCCTACAGTAGTGCGGCGGGGATAATAATATTTTCCACCGAAAGAATTTCCTTGCCCCACAGGCTGACCCAAAATTTATTCGACTTGCAACGGCGTACTCCAGGAAAGGAGTACGAAAGACCGATAGTGCCAGTTTTTCGTTGGTGTTATCACCAATGACGCTTTCTGTTAATTTCATTGATATAACTACGATGAATCTGAAGGTCTACACACTCCAGACTTCCCATTTCACACTTCAGACTTCTGACATATAAGTCTGAATGCTGACTTCATACTTCAGACTTCGTACTTAACTTTTTTTGTGACATAATGTGTCTGAAGTCAGAAATCTGAAGTGTGAAATTTCATCAAAGCGAATGTTGTGGAGTATTTTCGCTATGGTCCCTTTCAATGTTTTTCATTCAAAGAAGAAAGTAACATTTACTTATGCGTGGCCTCATTTTCACCCACCAGATGTGCACTTGTTTTGCTTTTAACAATAAACCAATCGTTAAATATAACATGCTCATAAATCACCAAAACCATCGGCACTACCAGGGCTGTTTGGGCACCAAAAGAGTTTTTCTTCTTCTCGTGAAAAGTAGAGTTTTCACCCATCTGATTCTATTTTAGGAACGTTTTGAAACATTGACAGTGAGACGTTTTTCCCTTCTTACGCTTACGGAAATATTGTGACACAAAACGATTAATTGTTTTCAGTCCGAATCCAGGCAGCTTGCTTTGGAAGACCGTGTATTGTTTTAAATCAGAGATACCTCAATGCGACCAAGCTGCTGCATCAAAAGCATATTTTCTGCTGTTGTTGGTGGAGGTAAATATAAACATGGACGCCGGTTACATTGTTCTTCACTAATGTTTTAAAGAGAGCTGTAAACGCGATAAACATCCTGCCAGTGTCTAAATTTATGGCCTGGATCATCTGGGTACAGCTTTTACAATATGAACGGTGTTAGGCCATGCTATGTTGTTTTGTGGCTTGAAAATATAAATTACTAAAGGGACCGTTACAAAAATAATAAGGTGGTTTTCTCGGTTTCAGACTTCATACTTCACATTTCACACTTCATATTTCATACTTTGAATTACAGACCACAAATTTAAGTCCGAAGTAAGACGGCTGAATTCAGATTTATAAGTCTGAATTTTGCGGTCAGAAGTGTGAAGTCTGAAGTGTAAAGTCTGAAGTGTGAAGACCTTCAGAGCCATCGTATAGAACAGAAGTCTTCGGACTTTGTGTCTACTAAGCCGGTGTTAGCGTCGGTGACATCACTGAAATGTCAGTGTTACCTAATAAAACACTTTGCATCTCGAACAATGTTTTGGATTTATCTACGACGTGTACAGGGTTAGTAAATGACATCCTAATTTTTCCCAAGATTTATTTTTTTCAAACAAATCTGCATTTGTCTGGTTTGTTAGAAAAAATCAAAACATCTGCGAAGTTTCACACTTGTAAAAAAAAATTTGGAAACCAGTTTTGTAACTCCGAAGACTTTTGTTCTATCAATGAAATTCAGAGAAAGCGTCGTTGATGATAACACCAACGAAAATCTGGCACTATCGGTCTTTCGCAAAAGAGTCACTGGCTGGCGCTTATGTTGTGTATGTGTGCGTGTGGGTGTGGGTGTGAGGTGGGAGGTTTGAAGGCGTAGGATGACTCCTGTCATAATGTTACAACCAATCTAACTGATCTAAAATTACCCGTGCTTTGTACTGTCAATCAATCCGAGACAGCTAATACTGGAGTAACGACTCGCCGTTCATATGCACCCCCGCCCCCACCCCCCTCCCCCCTCCCGCGCCACTGGTGCATCAGATAACGCCAGGTCTCGCCTTCAAGATGTTCTGAAGTACATGTAACTTTTACGGAACCGCAGCAACAGCAACAGCACTCTTTGACTTGTAATTAACCCCCGCGTACATAACCGATAAAAAATAGTCAAACAACATCGTTTTAGCATACCAGACAAGGGAATAATTAATTTAGCGGCTCTCCAAATGCGGTGATTACATGCATGGGCCAAAACGAATAGAAGCATATTTCTCTCTAAAATGGACAGTAATGGAAAAGCCATCTCATGAGCAGCGTCTTAACAAAGAAGACGCACTTGGCTACCTCGCCTTCTTTCATCAAGATACCGGCGGTAAAAATTAATAAAAACCTTCATCATCACGGCTCAGGTTTAGGGCTCAGCCAAGACGCAGAACCTCAATTGAGATTTATGTGAAATATCATTCATCCAGGGCTGTTTTTATGGTGTCCATATCAATGTTTCTCGTGGTTATGGTAAGTTAATCACAGCCGCCGTGCCTGGCAGTAAGGTGGTGGTTATTTTTAGTACACTACTACACGGCATGACATGTTCGCCCACAAAGAGATGAGCACTCGCAGACGTAACTGTTGTCGCCATTTGTCCCTTTGATACTGATGAAGTTTAACTTTTTCTGTGCGCAAGATAACATGCATTGTACTTTTACTATTGTTAATGGGTAACTGAGAATATAACAACAGAACAATGCCAGTCAGACCTACAGCCTAGCGCGATATGTTTGAACATTAGATAGGTTCCTTCTTGACAACAACCCCACCCCTTCTTTCACGAGGCTGTAATATACCTATTCTGGAGGCTGAGAAAAAAAATCACCCCTTAAAAAGGAGCAATAACGCTCGTAAATTTCTTCACGTTTCATGTCGTCATTAAATGGGTGGGAATTTGTGGCGCTTTTAACAAGGCAGAAACTAACACAAGAAGCGACATTTCCTGAGCCATTTCCAGCGACTGTGCCGTGAAGGAGCCTCGTCTGTGCTCAGCATCCTGCCTCCCATGCCAGTCAATGCCTCGCGGGCAACGCTATTAAAACAACAGGAAATGACTCTTTCTGCATGGCATGTACGATTAGAATTAAGGGTCATAGGTCCAAGAAATCAGCTCTTCAATGGGCTCAATATTTTGGCAACTTTGCTAAGGGTCACGACAACCTTAATCAATCACGTTAGCAACACCGGCGAAATCGGTGGTCTATACCGCGGATTTGTTTTCAAAAACAGATCCAAATCGTGGACAGAAAGATGTTCAACGCTTTAGAATCAAACGCTTAAGGCATTTCACAGCTCTACGATTGCGACATCGGTATTTCCCCCACGCTCTCCTTTTAGCAGCTTTGCCCTTTACTCAGCCCGCTTAAATGACAGGAAAGAGCAGTTCACGAAGGACAGTGCCGCAGCGCGTTAATCGATTATGTCAGCCATAGTGTAAGACTGAGGATCCTCTACGAATCCAATCCGCGAAAATTATATTACACTATTGGATATATCCTGCACGCAAGGGCTTGTTAAAAATATATACGTATTTTATATAATGACGTCATATGCCATACTGGTCCGTTCTACTCGTGACATAAAATTGACAGAATCTTTTGGACCTACCATTCAACAATTCCACTAAGTTTGAACTTTTTCCAATGTTCAGCAGCTGAGAAATTGGGCAGACAAGATTTTTAAGGAATAAACAGACCGAAAAAGTCGATTCGATTTTTCGTTTTCAAGATATCTTGCACGCTCGTAAAGTATATCTCCAAAACGAAAAAGGATATTTGTTTGTTCATGTTGTTGGCAACAGACTGACACACACAGAATGTACTGACACTGCATGTCTCCCCTCGGTGGTGGAGACGTAATTAGAACCTTGTTTACTCGACCTTTCGAAAATAATTATAAACACTCATTTTTCAATATTATCAAAACGGATGCTTCCGCTTAACTGCCTCCTTAAATACCTTGATAAACTGAGAACATACGGTCAAACCACTGGAACATATGACCTCATGATTTGAACATATGGTCACATGATTTGAACATATAGCCACCTGATTTGAGGATATGGTCACATGATTTGAACATATGGTCACATGATTTAAACATATGGCACATGATTTGAGGATATGGTCACATGATTTGAACATATGATCACAGGATTTAAACATATGGTCGCGTGACCAACATAATGCCATGTCACTTGCCAATCACCGCAGATAGGACTAACAAACATCAAGAGTTAAAACCCCCCGCAACTGCATCTCGTCCACAGGGGATCGATCAAAAAAAAATCCGAAGCAAACTATTCGGCTTATCTAATCTGACGCAGCGGAAATGCTGGAATCCATTTAAAATGCACTTCGTTCAATTTAAACCACAGTATAACTTTATCTTTGTTTCATATAAACGAGACAAAACCGGTAAAACTGGTTCTCCCGAGTCTGATTACTGTGTTCCGCACCAAGATCGGATAATAACATGTACATTCTAACTCTCCATTTTATGGTGGGAGGTTATCAACTTCTTAAGTTACCACGTTACAGCGTCATAATCTTAATCCGTGTGTGTCTGGTACCGGATTCAGCGGTCAATTAATGAAAAGTTATTTGGCGAAATAGCGCGGTATCTGGGAGCGAGTAGTTGCATACTAGAGTGCGGTAAAAGTAACAAATTGCCTTTACCTGTCTTTTGACTATAATGTTTTTGTTCGTTCAATTCGTTCGTTGACAAATGTTCCTGTATAAAGTAGTTGTAACTCTTAGTCGTTTAATTATGGAGACTTGTAATTTCCTTCCTTCGGCAAAACATTTCACTGTGAAGTGCACAGCCACTATTAATCAGTAATTAGTTCCACCAACACAATATTTCAGTGGGCCAAAAAGATTCCATCCAGCAATCACAAACATCACGCAAATCGACCATGAGTCAAAATAAATACATCCTCCGCGGAAAGAATCAAATCTATTAACAAAAACAAAAAACGGAAGTTCGCAGTGCTGCGGAAAACAGTTGACGGCAGCCCCTCCGGAACTCGGCATTCGTGCTGTTATTCTTCAGCGCATCATATTCTGTATCTCACGCCCGAAAAATACTGGATACGTTTATATTTCCGGAATCATCCGGCTTTTAAGGTGAACCGTTTTTGACGCACGGTGATCTGCTATGAGAGATTATTGTCCAGGCCGAGAAAGCTCAACTGTGAGTCCTTGGCTCTTTAGACTGAAGCAGGCTATTTTTTACGTAAAGAAGCGTTATCCGTAAACTCAAAAAGATAGTTATTTGTCACCCAATATAATGATTCCTCTGTGAACCGGCCGAAAAATTTACCTTCCGCGCCAAATTGTGTGCATGTGGTTTATATCCCCATTTGCTATTATTATATTAGCCCGATTAATTCGTCTAGCAAACACATTCATATTTCCGACTATTTCCCCCACCCGGCAGCTTGTTAATACGACGAGAGCTTGTGCACAAGGAATAAGCTACGCAAGCACTATTATTATCACGGAAATAAACATAAGGAAAACATTTCAAGGTACACTTTTGTGTCCCAATACGTTAAGCAGTTAGATTTTCTGTCAAATGAGGCTGACAGTGCGATAACGATACCCCTCCACCGCAAACACACATCACGCAGGACGTGCCCGGCATGTTGTATCAAAAAAAAAAAAAAAAACAAGAACATCCGGCGTTTCTGCCAACACATAAACGGCTTTATCTCCCAGATCCCTGATTAACGATAAGGTTAATTTCCAAAACATACAACGAATACATAGTCACATTAGCGTTATATTCCCACCATGTTTAACTGTGAATAATGTCAATCTATAACAGACCAATGTCAATCATTTGGGTCATGTGAAAAAAACATTTTGTCCATCTGTCGATAGGCTTAAGCGAGTATATCTAAGCCTAAGCGAGGCTATCTACCCGTAGCCTTACTTTAAGTGTATCTGACGGCTCATGGGTATCCATCGGTAGACGTATCTTAAGTGTATCTGACGGTTCATGGGTATCTACCGGTAGCCGTATGTATCTACCTTATAGGTATCTACCGGTAGCCGTACCCTAAGCGAATGTGACGCCTCATGAGTATCTACCGGTAGCCGTTTCTTAAGTCTACCTGACGCCTCATGGATATCTACCGGAAGCCGTATCATACGTGTATCTCACGCCTCATGGATATCTACCGGTAATTTTACTTTAAGTGTATCTGACGCCTCATGGGTATCTACCGGTAGTTTTACCTTAAGTGTATCTGACGCCTCATGGGTATCTACCGGTAGCCATAGCCTAAGTGCATCTGACGCCTCATGGGTATCTACCGGTAGCCGTATCTTAAGTCTATCTGACGCCTCATGGGTATCTACCGGTAGTTTTACCTTAAGTGCATCTGACGGCTCATGGGTATCTATCGGTAGCCATACCCTAAGTGCACCTGACGCCTCATGGGTATCTATCGGTAGCCGTACTTTAAGTGCATCTGACGGCTCATGGGTATCTATCGGTAGCCATACCCTAAGTGCACCTGACGCCTCATGGGTATCTATCGGTAGCCGTACTTTAAGTGTCTCTGATGCCTCATGGTGAACTACCGCATCGCACAGGACAGACGTGACGGACACACGTATACATGGACAACGGAGTAGACATATACTTTACTGGCATGCGACTCTGCATGGCCACGAGCGAACATTTGCCTTTGATGCCATGAGAACTCACGGCAATTACTAACCTTGTTTTCTGTTTAGGTTAAGTATTAAAAATATATATATATTCTACCTTAAGTGCATGTTTCCATACACGTTTTACATCATCCCTAATTGAGTTCCAAACTGGATAATTTTAACAACTCATACAAAGCCCGTTCTTATATGTCCTGTTTACGCGTGCTTCAACACGAACACACCAGAAGACTGATGGATGCACAGAGAGCTACATGCAGCACTGAAGACCAGACTAGCCGGTCGTCAAAGTACCGACGTGTTTTGTCTATTACCCGTCTCATATGGAAAAATTTAGTCAAACTTGTCATACAGTTTGCTATTTTTTTTTTGGCAATTGTGGAATTTTGTTTTGCACATTTTTCCTCTTCGTCTATTTTTTCCTATTTTTCTTTGAGTGTTTTTTTTTTGTTCCTTCAGTAAGGTTTTTTTTTTTTGGTTTCTCAAGCCTCGATAAATTCTGTCCAAAAATAGAGCACTCCACTAATACGCTTGCTTCCTCTCTGAAGCTAAAACGACTCCATACAAGGTTCGTTTGTTTACCCAATCACTAGTGGTATCGCACCGTATCACGTAGTGCCACATAACTACAAGAGAATAAGCGTTTTCTTCAGTGCCTCTACCTGTGAAAAGAAAGCAGAAGACCCGAGGAGTCCGTCCGCCCGATACGTGTGACTCCAACATTTTAAGAAATATACACCGATTAACCAAGAGGCAATGGCTAATGATGCTTTTTTCACAATCGAGACTGGGAATTTTGACCGAGAAACATTCGTTTAGAAAGAAATATCGAAATCTTTAAAGTTGTGTTTGTTACAGTTGTGTTTAAATCCAAGTTAATGAGAATTATGATAAGTATTCTGTTTCACAGGCGGACAACAACGTTTTAGCCACTAAACTTCCATGAATTCGGTCAAATGCTTGAAGTTTACCTGAACTGAGCCGGACAAACAAGAATTTTAAATCTCATTTTGCTGTCAGTTCTCATTAAATTTTCACCCACTATTTTTTTCACAATTTTAATTTTTTTCTTTCTTTCTTTTTGACAATTACATTTACCTTAATTTCCTTAAAACACCTGCGAACACTATTTTTCTGACAGTAAAAAACGTTCTGTTTTCCTTCTGAAACAGAACGAGCCCAAGCAAAAACCAGATCACCTAGAAAATGAGAATGCCCGTGGATAGAATGTCGAGCCGCAAGAGCGAAGACAGTACAAAGGAAAAGCAGAAACCGACAAATTTTGACAAAATTTACTTTTGGCAGAACACTGCTACTAAAAAACTACCGGCAGCATTGTTTGTGTCTCTCTTAATGATGTGCGTTTAGTTGGCCAGTTTTCGACGAACCGATAACTAAAATACTATAACTCATTGTAGTAACAGAATGTATTAAATATTATTAAGCAACACTAAAGATACAGCAGGCAAGCAAAACACACAAAAATAATAATAATGATGATAATAATAAAATGATTCCTCACTAGGGGTCAACTCACAACCTTATGCTTCGCAGGCCACAACGCAAACCACTGCTATGGGAGGCCGAATTATACGGAATGCCATTTTAACATTTACTGCTAATTTCTGATATCAGAATATAATTAAAAATATCAATAAATCAATGTAGAGCTCAATAATTTATATTTTGCTATCAATAATCGAATTTTATATGACAAAAATTTATTTTTGAGATCAAAAAATCAATTGACAATCTAATAAAAATTTAAGGGAGGCATACATTTATATTAAATTTAACGAAATTAAATTTTGGAAATGGAAAACAGAATTATTGATATCAATAATAACAACACAGTTTTTGAGCTCAAGAACCTTTTTTTTTTTGGGGGGGGGGGGGGGTAAAAAATAAAAAGAAATATTCTTTATGCAGGGACCAGTCATTATTTTATTCACAGATGTTAGCTTCTGAATTTTAGACATAAAATAGACTGATATTTTGACAACAAAAATTAATTTTTGAGATCAAAAAACGCAGATTTCAAAATATATATTCTAAAAAGTATCATTCTAAAATAATGTTATCTAAGATAAATTCTTTATCTCAATAAAAAGAAAATAAAATATTGAGCCCAAAATTGAGATTCTGCCATCAAATATTTATTTTTGCTATCGAGAATTGAACTTTTGATCTCAAAAAATCAATTTTAGAATCATATTTACTGATATTAAGAATTACTTTGTGAGATAATGAATACATTTAGAGATATGAAAAATATAATTTCAGGTAACAAAAATTTATTCTTGATATAAAAATGAATTTTTGAGATCAAAAATTAATTCTTGATATCAATAATTGCCAAAAATAATCAATAATAAAGCATTATAAGAACAATTAATAATAATTATAATAATAAATAAATAAATAAATAATAATAATAATCAATTATAATCAATAACAAATGTGAAAATAGCATCCCATAGAATTACAAATATATCATATAAAACCAATAAAGGTAGACAATGAAAAAATTCGATTTGAGCGGGGCTTAAATCCATGGCCACATCTTACCGCGTGAACTACCTAGGCAAGTGCTCAGGCGAATGGTGAAGGCCCATTAAATAGGAGCACAATGTGATTTTTGGTGTTGCAATTTTACCGTTTTTTGGCAAAAATTTTGGCCAATTTTCGTCAAATTGCCAAACAAAATATATGCCTGATGCAGGAGCTTGTCGGAGACATTAATGTCAATTTCAGCGTAATTGGGCGGAATTTGTAGGAAGAGTAGCATTTTTGTGTTTTCCCACATTTGGCTAATATTTTGGTCAATTCTGGCTGTATGGAGGAATACCCAGGGAACATTTCTGCCAAACAATCGGACCAGAAATGAGTAGCATTTTTGAAAAATTCTATTGACACATACATAAAGGACAGGACATGCCCCACAGGTGAGGAACTAAAAACAGCCCATTCTTTCAATTCAAAACTTACTGGAATGCAAAGATTGAGCCGTGTTTTTCCTTCGCCTGGCGAAACGCTGCTTCTTTAGCCGGGGGACTGCTCATTAGTAGGAACTGATGAGGTGTTTTCATGAACGATATTTGCTGTAAAATAAAAAAATTCCTCAAAGCTTTTGTTAACTTTTAAAAAAAAAATTAACATCATTGTCTTATTTTCAGATTTCATAGAGAACTGTTACTTTTCTTGATACAAGAACGTGCTTCTGTTAACTGTGGCGGGGGGGGGGGGAGGGGGGAGGGGATGTTGTAAAAGATAAAAAAACCCGATTCTGATAAAATATGTAAAAAAAAACTGTGCAAGTATTCTTGAAAACGTCACAGCAATCAAACTACAATCTCGTCATTTTGTTCTTGGATTTCAAAAAATATTGTCTGAATAAATTCAAAACGGCCTCTATCTATATTAAGATTCATTTAAATTTACTTCTGTTATATAACTGGTATACTGATTCAATGGGCATGAAGCGGCTCGTTTACAGGAGAAAGCCAGGCACAAGCAGAAGGTTTGACAACAACGCTTTCCTCCAACTACAACCAGAACGGCAACATCAATGTAGCAGGATATATGCCCCCTCCCCACCCCTCCACCAGTCCTGAATTATATAATTATATACTTAAGAGCTACTCATTGTTTATAGGCAATACCTTTTCTTCCGGCAGTTTCACAATGTGAGACCTGTTACTGTTAATTATCCTAAAAATAGAAGAACAAAGAACAAAGCAAACATGGATGTTAAATATAGATCGATTCAGGCAGAACCAGAAGCAACTCTATCAGCGAATAGTTTCCATAAAGAATCTTACTGTGTTTTCTAAGCGGGCAAGACAGGCACACAGAAGGACTTAGCGTACTGAAAACCCTCGTGTCAGTGCCATTACCGATTTTTTCTTACACAAGTTTAAGACGGAGTAATAATGAGTAAGCAGCAAACGTAACATACATATTCTAGTAATTTTTAGCACTTTCGGTTAATACCAGCACTTTCTCACCTCTTTACTGTTACCGATTGCTGATATTTTTATAAAATTTAAAACACTTAAGTTGTTAATGTGTTTACCATTGCAGGAGCGGGTAGGCAAGGACGTTCCTCGCGTCCATGTTTTTTTTCAGATTCGTAGCATCTAACTGCGCCATTTCATTGGTAGTCAGGAATTTATCTAAAGTCTTTTCCACTTTGGCATAATCTTTCTCCTGAAACAGTGACTTCTCGTTGAGAAATACGACTGTGGACAGTAGTCTTTTATTGGGGCACGCATTCTAATTCGAAAGCAGTTACATCGTCAACTGTCAATCGGGTACTTGATTACACGAGCTTCTTTACAACAAACTGGCATTTTCCGATTATTCTGCCACACTTCAAACTAGAATAATATGGGAAAGTTCCAGGGTTAATTTGAAGGACATGAACTGGCCTACATACGGAAGACCTGTAAGATAAAAAATTCCCATGGAATTTTCCACTGGAGCGAAGTTTAGCTACTACATGTCCTTCGAATTTCTCCGTAAAGTATTTGTTACTTTGATGGAAGGTTCATCGCGTTTTAATTTTGTTGTCTGCCTGGACTGCATATTCATAAATTCACTAATTAAAGCATTTACTGTTACAAATTCGGCTCCCAGTGAAAAGGGGTAGTTGCACATCTGCATGGGTTATACGTACGTTAGGGTTAAATGCGAGCTCGGTCGGCTTGACGGGGTCGATCACTGTTGGATAAGGTTCAAATAT
Organism: Protula sp. h YS-2021; assembly: GCA_949752745.1. NCBI lineage: Eukaryota > Metazoa > Annelida > Polychaeta > Sabellida > Serpulidae > Protula > Protula sp. h YS-2021. The sequence continues at coordinate 59,232,787 of OX457024.1, forward strand.
CGTTTCCCGCCGTTGAGACCTACAGGCGGCATTGGCCATAGCTATTAGCAAATCAACCACCTAGAGCAACAACAACAAAAATCACATTCCATCAAGGGCGGTTAAATTAAAACTAGTAGGTGCATCTTCAGTGGAGATATTCGTATATTCAATAAAATAACAATTTTAAATTTTGTCAAATATACATATGTAAACGTGCACGAAACATAAACATATAAATTTCTGTAGTGAAGAAGCTCAACATTTCATAAAATTTAATGAGATTATCTCAACAGAATCCAAAACACAGGATTTTTTAGAATCATTTCGGTATCAACCGCTGAACTGCTTGGAAACATTCTAATTCAAAGGAATAACAAAATGACAACCCCTACCCCTCTACCCCCCCCCCCCCCCAAAAAAAAATAACTTCAGTTCTCACACTTGTGGCTAATCAGCGAAAAGCTAATAGCGTGCCACACCTTACAACAGCCGCAAACCCGCGACCTGCATTTATGCGCACAGTCATGTTCGGTAACCCGAGTACTCGATAATTCGAAAGTTTAGCCGAGGTTCGAGTTACCGTATACCTATGAAGAATAGGGAAGAGTGTGAGATTCTGCAGCTTTGCTGTGGCATTGCTCAAATTTAGCCTTCTGCAGTGACTTATAAATGTATACAGACTGCAGCAGGCATATCACGCATAATAATAATAGTAATAATGATGATAATGATGTAAGAACTACAGCAGCACACCAACCGCAGAGCAAATGCTTTTATTAGCTAGACATTGCCGTTTTCCCTCCCCTCCCCTCCCCTAACCTCCCACGCTACGCACTCACACCCACACACAAAGAAACTACAGAAACTTAATGTTCCTTTCTATGGGGTAAACATAATAAGACTGAGTTGCGTATTAATCACATGGAAATCCTCTCGGCTTCCTGGCCTCTTTTGATATTATGACGTCACCAATGACGCATCACGCGCTACAACTAATGCATCACATCCGTGCACACAGAGATACTATTCAACGCAAGTGAACACGAATACCTTTTACATGTATAAACAGGTACCCCGAATACCTATTATAAACAGGTACCTCCCCCCCCCCCCCCCCACCTAGGGTAGTGTGGTCACGCAGCGGGATATCTATTACCGCGGCGCCAGTAGCAATGTCGTCTGCTGCCTCTGACATGACACCTAGCGTCTGGAATGAGAACACACACAGCTGTCCGCCGCACACTGCAGGCTGAAAAAAAAGACACAGGAAATTGACTGTTATTCGGAACAGTAACATTTTTCGCTGGCGTGGGGGAAAGCACCTCGATATTGCCGCTCTCACTCCTCTGTAATTTCGCTTCGTTGGAGAGATAATACTTCACTTTATATAGGGCGGGCGAGTAGGTGTGTGCGGTATGGCCATAGACCTTTGGGTAGTCGCCTTCATCAACCATTCACTTTACTTATCAGTTTTCGAGAATTGCTAAGCTTAGAGTGGTACCCTCAAGCCACGGGACAAAGGGTAACCCGCAAGACTGTGATAGCTCAGTTGAACATATTTTAAAATAACACTTTAATATACATTTCTCCTTGAAGTCGCTTTTACCTTGAGCATGGCACCATTTTGAAATGCATGACGTTTATCACAGATTACGCAATACTCATTCAACGTGGGCAGCCTTTGGTGAATATATTGCATCACCTAAAAAATTTTTTAATGCATTGACAATACATTGTGTGAATAAATTTAAGACAATTATTCTTTACAAAAAAAAAATAGATTTGAATGGCTCTAGCGATCCCAGCACTTCCTATCTTAACAGACAACAAATATTATACTTGACCAGACGTAGCATTACTTACTGTATACACAAAAAATATAATTTGGATTTTAAAACATTTTTTGTTTGGAAGGAACTGAGAGCCACATGCGTTGTTCCTGGCACTGATTCGTTGTGGCGCACAGCAAACTTCCAGTAAGTCAAAGTGGTCAGGACCAAGCAAAATACCTTGGACGAAGTTTAAGTTAATCCGAAATTGGACCAAGTGGCCACGTGTGTTCCGTTCTGTTTTGTCCGCTGTACTGAAATGTCCGCTAAATAAAAACTGTTCCAAAATGTCCGCTAACCCTGTTCCAAAGTATCCGCTCGTTCCGAAATGTCCGCTAATCCTGTTCCAAAGTATCCGCTCGTTCCGAAATGTCGGCTAACCCTGTTCCAAAGTATCCGCTCGTTCCGAAATGTCCGCTAATCCTGTTCCAAAGTATCCGCTCGTTCCGAAATGTCGGCTAACCCTGTTCCAAAGTATCCGCTCGTTCCGAAATGTCCGCTAACCCTGCGCCAAAGTATCCGCTCGTTCCGTAATGTCCGCTAACCTTGTTCCAAAGTGTCCGCTCGTCCCGTATTGTCCGCTAATCCTGTTCCAAAGTGTCCGCTCGTCCTGGTTTGTTCGCTAACCTTGTTCCGTTTTATCCGCTGATAGTGTTCGCTAAATCTTCAATTTTTAACCCAGCCGACCTTGTCGGACTGGGTTAGTCGTATCACTACAGGGAGCTTGACTGTATGTGCGTGTGTGCGTATGTTAAACTTTCTCTTTAAAATGCTACTCCTCCCACAGTTTTGCTCCAATCGTCTTGATATAATGCAGGACTGTTCCCTGGGTGGTCCCCCACATGGCTATTACTTTTTTGACGATTGACGAAAAACTGATAAAATGGCGGCACTTTTTGTGCCCTTTTAACCCATTTTAAAATGCTACTCCTCCTACAGTTGTACACCAATCGCTTAGATGTTGCGCAGAAATGTTCCCAAGGGTTGCCTACCAAGCTATCATTATTTTTCGCGGTTCGCCAAAAAATACCGAAATGGCGGAACTTTGAAGTTTGGCAAAAAGTGGAATAAATGGTGGTAAATTAAACCGAAGTTCGCTACACGTAGCGAAATGGCACCCACTTGCAGTGGTACAATCTATCTGGTCAAAGACACATTTTCAGTGTTTCGACATAATTATCAGTTTCCGAATCATTATCTTGAATGAGGACATCGAAGTAAATATAATGTTATCTCTTTTGGGGACAAATAATCAAATTTCTAAACGTTTCCGAGATAATGGTCAACTTCCAGTTTATGATCTTGACGATGATGGAGGTCAAGGTCACCGAGATACCTCTTATATAATGTCTTTTAGGCCCAAACGGTCGTAAATAAGCTCAAAATCGCTCTACCTCTAACCGTTTTCGAGATAATGGTCAACTTCCGGTTTTTGACCTTGACCATGACGGAGGAGGTACAGGTCACCGAGGTACCTCTTATACAATGTCTTTCAGACCTAAAGGGTAAAAAATAAGCTCAAATTTGCTCTATCTCTAACCGTTTTCGAGATAATGGTCAACTTCCGGATTTTGACCTTGACTATGACAGTAGTGTAGACACGAGAGTTCTGCGTCAATCAATCATTGTGACGTCATCAGTCACGTGACCAATTAAGCCCCGCCCATCAATTAAAGCTGTCAATCACGTGATAAATTAAGCCCCGCCCACTTTCTGTCTATCACCTGTCAATCATCGTGACGTCATAAATCACGTGACCAATGAAAAGCCAATGAAATCAATGAAGACAATGAAGCCCCACCCACTTTCTGTCTATCACCAGTCAATCATCGTGACGTCACAACCCCCTCATATCTATTCTTAGTCTGGGGAAATTTTACAACATTTATTTTTAGTAGCTTTTAAAAAAGTAGATCATTTTTGTTATGTTAAACAGATTTGAATGGAAACTTCAGCCTTTGATTCAGTTTTATTCCTTGTTTTGACATAAAGTAATCACAGGCTATTTGCATATGTGGCTGTAAGCATAATGTTTATTTTAGTAACTTTTAAAAGGTAGATAACTTTCGTTATTTTCAACCGATTTGAATGTAAATTTTACTCTTTGATTCATTTTATTTCTAGTTTTGGCATAAAGCAGTCACAGGCTATTTGCATAGGTGGCTGTGGGCATTTTGTAGGTGAGAAGAGCACATCATTCAAAGATGTGTTCGAATGACAGTTTCATTCAAAGATGTGTTCGAATCGCAAGCCCATTCAGAGATGTGTTCGAATGGCAAGCCCTTTCCAAAAACGTGTTCGAATTATTTTTGGAACATATTACGTTATGGTATTGTTCAACAATTGTTCAACAAATTGTTCAATAAGTTGTTCAGCATGCTAAACATGTTCTTGTCAAGCTAAACTATACAGTTTTAACAGTATGACGAGCTTAGTGGATGCTATGATTTCATCATCCTCAGTGCAGAAGATTGAAGCGAAGTTTTTGAAGCTTGACAAGAACTTGAAACTTAGCTTTGACCCAAATAGACATGTACATTTGATATGTAGTTCAAATAAAATTGTCTTTATACTTCATATGTAGACTATGAAATTAACATTATCTATATTGATGTGATTTTCAAATGTTTTATTTTTCTCAAACAATACTTGAATATAATACATAGTAATGCAATACTTGAAAATAATACATAATAATACAAAATTAATTATAATACATAATATATGATATATGGTTTACGGGTGAAGTTATATTCAAGAAATTTGATTATTTGTACCCAAAAGAGATAACATTATATTTACTTCGATGTCCTCGTTCAAGATAATGATTCGGAAACTGATAATTATGTCGAAACACTGAAAAATGTGTCTTTGACCAGATAGATTGTACCATTGCAAGTGGGTGCCATTTCGCTACGTGTAGCGAAATTCGGTTTAGTTTACCACCATTTATTCCACTTTTTGCCAAACTTCAAAGTTCCGCCATTTCGGTATTTTTTGGCGAACCGCGAAAAATAATGATAGCCTGGTAGGCAACCCTTGGGGAACATTTCTGCGCAACATCTAAGCGATTGGTGTACAACTGTAGGAGGAGTAGCATTTTAAAATGGGTTAAAAGGGCACAAAAAGTGCCGCCATTTTATCAGTTTTTCGTCAATCATCAAAAAAGTAATAGCCAGGTGGGAGACCACCCAGGGAACAGTCCTGCATAATATCAAGACGATTGGAGCAAAACTGTGGGAGGAGTAGCATTTTAAAGAGAAAGTTTAACATACGCACACACGCACATACAGTCAAGCTCCCTGTAGTGATACGACTAACCCAGTCCGACAAGGTCGGCTGGGTTAAAAATTGAAGATTTAGCGAACACTATCAGCGGATAAAACGGAACAAGGTTAGCGAACAAACCAGGACGAGCGGACACTTTGGAACAGGATTAGCGGACAATACGGGACGAGCGGACACTTTGGAACAAGGTTAGCGGACATTACGGAACGAGCGGATACTTTGGCGCAGGGTTAGCGGACATTTCGGAACGAGCGGATACTTTGGAACAGGGTTAGCGGACATTTTTTAACAGTTTGTAATTAGCGGACATTTCGGTATAGCGGACAAAACAGAACGGACGTGACTATCAATGGTTGCGCATAAAGTGTAGGTTGTTTTATGACGTTTGTGCCATAAATCTGGTCTATTTTGATGCTGCTTTAAGCCCATAAATTTACTGACTGTTTTATGTGAATAATGTGAATAATATTCGGTGGTGACAAATATAATTTATCGTATTAATATTTAATATTTTAAACACTAAAACTTCTAGTTTTCATAATCTATTTACACCGACCTTTTGATACATACATATATATGCTACAGCGGATCTGTAGAATCAGCGGATCTTTAGATACGCTAAAATTTTAGCGAATCTGTAGATCCGCTGGTCTTTGGGTGAGGAAATTCGACTGACCCCCTCACACTTCTCATACTGGACCAGCTGACTCCCTCACACTACTCATACTGGACCAGCTGACTCCCTCACACTACTCATACCTGACTCATTCCTGACTTCCTCACACTACTCATACCTGACCAGCTGACTCCCTCACACTACTATACCTGACCAGCTGACTCCCTCACACTACTCATACCTGACTAGCTGACTCCCTCACAATACTCATACCTGATTAGCTGGCTCCCTCACAATACTCATACCTGACCATCGGACTCCTTCACACTACTCATGCCTGACCAGCTGACTCCCTCACACTACTCATACCTGACCAGCTGACTCCCTCACACTACTCATACTGGACCAGATAACTACATGACTAACCCTGAAGCAGAAGACTACCTTGCTGCCACTTCAATGTTCTTGTTTACCTGAACGAGGAAGCCGTGCTGGAGACTCGGAATGCTTTTAGAATCTGTCCCCGCGCCGAGGGAATGTGGAAAAAAATTCAAAATTCTTCCTAATAGGTTACTTTTACCCAGACTGCAAAAGAAAAAAAGATATATCAACAAGGAACTATATTTATATATATATATATTTTCACTCTTACCACTATGTTCAGGTGTTCTGTAACTCGAACTTGATGTATAATATTGCGTTTGTACATTGAACAGCTCTAAAATCGGGCAGCTCGAGTTTTCATCTGCTGAGGTTAAATAACCCAAGTACTCAAACATGTGCCGCAAATTTCAAATTGCCCTACCGTATTAGAAAATAGCTGCGAATTGGGTAACTCACTCATTAAATGGTTTACCGCGTTTGTTCGACGAATCATATGACGATTTACACTTGCTTTTTGTGCAATCGTTAAAGAGAAATGTTTTATTACTTTTTTATCATTAAAAATGAGCCAGTCACAGTCTGCTCGTTACCCCTTGTCTTTATGTTTGACGCCTTTGCCGTGCTTGTTATGGAGGCTGGTGGACGTCTTGGCTTGCTTGGCGGTCGGCGGCGAATGGGGCACGGGCAGACCTCGATCTGCTAGCACATTCGCCGTCCCGGACCCCTCAAACACGGGACTCCTCGGCCCACTGGCACATCTGCATGTTGAAATCACAACCTTAGTTGTTGAGCTGATTGTATAGCTTCAGAGTAAATCACCTTAAAAAATACACTTCTTTACTCGTCCCTTATGGGCTCATTAGCATTTTTAAAATCCAACAATGCCGCCACATAGAGATTCGCTCGAATAGCCAAAGGTCACCGAGACATCCCCTACCAAGTGACAGAACAGAATCAAACGCCCGTAGCAAATGCCGGCGACACACTGCCAAACCGCAAAACATATTCCTTTCTGTCATTCGTTAAAAAAAAACTATAAAAATTGAGGGAATGTTTCACATTTGCAAACAGCCTATGAAATCACTCGTTTATCAGGCTACCTGGCGGGATCACAGACGAGGATTTCTATGGCTTCCTGTACGTTGTTGTGGGCGATAATGAGGGCATTACGCGACAGCGTCGTGTCAAAGCCCATGTCCAGCACCTCAGCCAATGCCTTGTCGCTGACATCACACTCCACAGGCTGCGGCGACTTTCGTGGAACGTCTTCACTAAAGTAATGGAACAATTCCATGATATTTCGAATATAAGAAAATTGGTCTAGCTCAGCTTGCCGCTTTTGCAAATTAGGGCACTCTTTCCGTTATGTTTTCCCGAATGCTATTTTATTCAAGTTAACACAACCACATCCCTTTACCCAGCCTCCACCATAACCAGCACCTCCCCCAACAAAAACAGGCCTGATTATATTTTTTTAAATAGGGTATGACGACCTGATGAAACTTACCTGCTTCGAGTAAACACGGTATACCAACTCGTTCCAGGATATGAACTTGGAACAAAAAGTACATACAAACCTGCCGGAGGATATGCGTTTCCTGTGCTGCACTTCTCTCTGTGGCGAGTCTCTCCTCCTGACGGGCTTGCTCTCCCTCCGCAGTCGCTCATTGCTTAACTCTTTCCACTGTACTGACAAGAACTCTTCCAATATCCTGAAAGTAAGGCATCAGTATGCGCTCTGTATTATTGCCGTGGCAACTGTCTTTGCTGTATTCATTGCTTTCACTATCGTTAAGACAAGGTTTACAACAAACACTAATTCAAATTAGAGCGGCCAGTGCACACAAATCATAAAAGTACAGGCTTATATCACACACCTTCAATCGACACCTATTTCATTTCTTGATTTGTAAACCGAAACAAATGCCGACAGGACTAAACCCATAATTCACCACCAACCATTTTCCATTTTTCTTTTTACTGAAATAAAATATCATTTCTGCATACATAATCACAATTCATTGTCAACAATTAAAAAAAAAACAAGCCAAACTAGAACGGACAATGCTCACCAACACCAGTGTACCTGAACAAGTAAAAAACCTTTACTAGCCAGCCGTTCCCCTTATTCCATTTTTAAAGGGGGCGGTACGTAACTTGACTTGTCTGTGTCCCAGTCCTCTTTCTTACGCAAGTTTAGGTTTAGGTTTTATCTGTGTCTAGAAAGTGGTCACTACACACAGGTTTACGGTACGCCTTTTTATCCGGTTCTGGAAGGTGGTCACTAAAGACGTTTTGCTGTAGCTACGTTTTTATCTGGGTCTGGAAGGTGGTCACTACAAACAGGTTTTACCGTAAGTCTTTTTTATCCGGATCTTCAAGGAGGCAATACAGGCTTTACCGAAATAGTTTATTTTTTTTTTGCAAAACTTAACTCCCCCCCTAAACTATTTAATGTTGGTATAATTCTAAAGGCAACCCCAACCCTTGTAGCCAACGTTACGCAATAATGTATACCTTGCCTTCGTCCATTCCCATCGGACAAAAAGCACTAGAAAGGCATTCTTCATAACTGTGCAACACATGACTCTCCTCAGAGGGAGAGTGGAGGGGGATTTGGGGGGGGGGGGAGGGGTGGTGAGCTGCTTCTCCTAACACAAGATATTAGATGACCCACTTTAAAAGTGAAAACTACTTCCAGGTATGCAAACATTGCGAAGCGTTACATAATTACACCCATATATGGAACAGCTCGGGGAGGGGGGAGAAGTTAATAATTATGGTTAGTTAACAGAAGAGTTGACAAAACGAGGAAGCTGTGGGGGGGGGGGGGGGGGGGGAGAGAAGGGTGGCATTAGATTCAGCGACTACAAAATATATCACATTACATTTTTACGTATTAAGATACCTCGGTGACCTTGACCTCCTCGGCCATAGTCAAAGCCATAAACCGCGGAAGTTGACCATTATCTCGAAAACGGTTAGAGATTCTAAGCGATTTTCAGCCTATTTTCTATCCTGTCGGCCTAAAAGACGATATGTAAGAGATACCTCGCTGACCTTGACCTCCTCGGTCATGGTCAAAGCCACAAACCGGAAGTTGACCATTATCGGTTAGAGAGAGAGCGATTTTGAGCTACTTTTCGACCGTCTGATACTACAAACGGTATGTAAGAGGTACTTCGGTCACCTTGACCTCCTCGGTCATGGTAAAGTCAAAAACCGGACGTTGACCATTTTCTCGAAAACGGATGAGATAGAGCGATTTTGAGCTTATATTTTCGACCCTATAGGCTTAAAAGACGATATGTAAGAGGTACCTCGGTGACCATGACCTCCTCGGTCATGCTCAATGTCAAAAACCGGAAGTGGGCCATTATCTCGAAAACGGCTAGAGATTTTGAGCCTATTTTCGACACTTTCGGCCTAAAAGACGATATGTAAGAGATACCTCGGTGACCTTGACCTCCTCGGCCATGGTCAAAGTCATAAACTGGAAGTTGAGCATTATCTCAAAAACGGTTAGAGATGGAGCGATTTTGAGCTTATTTTCGACACTGTCGGCCTAAAAGACGATATGTAAGAGATACCTCGGTGACCTTGACCTCCTCGGCCATGGTCAAAGCCAGAAACCGGAAGTTGACCATTATCTTGAAAACGGTTAGAGATACAGCGATTTCGACCCTTTTGGCCTTTCAGACCATATGTAAGGGGTCCCTGGTGACCTTGACCTCCTCGGCCATGGTCAAAATAAAAAACCGGAAGTGGGCCATTATCTCGAAAAAGGTTAGAGACTGAGCGATTTTGAGCTTCTTTTCGACCGTTTGATCCTACAAGACGACATGTAAGAGGTACCTCGGTGACCTTGACCTCCTCGGTCACGCTCAATGTAAAAAACCATTCAGTATCTAGAGATAGAGCGATTTTCAGCTTATATTCGACTCTTTCGGCCTAAAAAACGATATGTAAGAGATACCTCAGTCAGTTTGACCTCCTCGGTCATGGTCAAAGCCATAAAGCGGAAGTTGACCATTATCTCGGAAACGGTTAGAGACTGAGCGATTTTGAGCTTCTTTTCGACCGTTTGATCCTACAAGACGACATGTAAGAGGTACCTCGGTGACCTTGACCTCCTCGGTCATGTTCAGTGTAAAAAACCGGTCAGTATCTAGAGATAGAGCGATTTTGAGCTTATTTCCAACCCTTTGGGCCTAGAAGACGATATGTAAGAAGTAAAGAGTTCAGAACAATATTTTTTGCGGCTCCCTCAAGTGTAATTTTCGCTACTCGGTAGCAAAAACGGTCTAGGTTCCTTTTTGACAGGAAAACTTTTAAAATGAAGTTTAGCTTTATGATGATTGGCCAAAGACTTATTTCATTATTATTAATTTTTTTTTGCATGTGTAAGATTTAAATTTCATTCTTTAGTTTCTGTTAATTTATTTGTTCAGAGATCAGTCTTTATTACAGAGGTTGTCTGCCATACTTAAGTCTTCTATGCACTTCTCTGTAAATATGTTTTGTAGTTGTTTGTGCTATTCGTGTCCGATTTATGTTTCTACATTAGCATTCTTTTTTAATCCATTTCTAGGTTTTTTGTGCCACTCGATGTCAGGTATTTGACACTTTTACCTCGTGTCTAATTCATTTAGGGTTCTTTGTGCCTAAACAAAAAGACATTGTATCTTAAATATTGTATTCAGGGTTGAGACTTCGTAAAATTTTCAGGTCAAGGTCAACTTTGAAAACCTAGTCGCCCGGCACAAAAGTTAGTCGCCCGGCGCAATTTTTGCAAAATTTGTCTAGCCTGCCTCACATGAAAAAACAACAACAAAATAGTGTTTAAAATAATCGTGACGTTTTAAGGAATTAAAACGCATTTTTATGTGTTCTTGGAGTTTAACCTAAGCAATGCTGCCAATTTGATAAATGAAGTCCATCAGTCCTTCAGCGCGCAAATAAAATCAACGAAACACTACCACGTGTTTCTTGTTTATGAAACACTACCACGTGTTTCTTGTTTGTTTCTCCTTCTAACGAGATTAGGTCAAACTGCCACAAAGGGGGTGACGTCACATTAATTTTTGTGCTTAAAGAAGTCACCTTTCCCCGGTCAAAAGACTATCGTGGGGTATTTGGTGGTGAGGGTTAATTTGCTTGGCAGCATTGCTTAGGTTAAACTCCAAGAACACATAAAAATGCGTTTTAATTCCTTAAAACGTCACTTTTAATGTATTTTGGAGCTACTTTAACGCAGCAATGCTGCCAATTTGATAGACGTGAAACCGGAGGCGGGTGTCTTTTGTTCCGACATGAAATATTTTTTGTTTTCCATGTCACGCGAATTTCTACGTTCCGCGAATTTTCTGTCACGCAAAGCGTGCGTCACCTCCTTTGGGCGTGAACAACAACATTTCTGGAGTATTTGAATTCGTAATTACTTAGCGAATCAACCTTGCTCTCCCCTCGCCGTTTCTACCCTGTCGGTACCACATGGTGCGGTGAGGAGCCCTGTTTTCTTAACTCGTTACATGCCCCCCCCCCTTTTTTCTGTCCTTTCTCTTGCCTTCTGTTTGATTTTTAGCTGTACTGCCTATTTCGGCAAGGAGAAAAGAAAATATACTTACTGTAAGATTCGGTTAATTTGTGTTCTCATTCTAAACGTAAACAGTTCTGAATAACACAGTCACTACACAGTAGTGAAATCAGAGTGGCTGGACGACGTATGGTCGCGTTGCGAACAGTCAAATCTTAAAACATGTCAAGCAACACTCATGAATATGTAACTGTCTGTAACGTTTGAGTACATTATGGAACTAAACTTTCTTTTATAGCATAATGTCCTCTGTCATGATGGGCTTCGGCATGATAAAACACTGCTAAAGTTGTCATGACAACCCAGTTCGTCAGTACAGAGTTACTGCGCTGTTCGAAATGACCGCTCGCAGTGCGATTTAGACAGTAGTTGCTACATGCTCTGATTTGCACCGCGCGGCTTGGTCATCTTCTCTTCGTGTGGCTTTTTTGCCTGTGACCTTTGTCGTTTTCCTTGTGGTGCCGGCCGTTTGCCCTGCTTGCCCCCTGTTACGGATTCCCTATCTGCTGGCGGATGGCTTGTTGCATAAACTTATCCTTGAGGGAATCCCTAAATTCGGTCGTCAGGCGAGCGACTGCGTCAGACGGAAACAGTTCTGTTTGTCCTACAACGGGCTGGCCTCGCAGTGCCGCGGCGTCTTCCACCGGCAGAAGGGAGTCGTGGAGCAGAGCGTCTCTCCGTAGCCCTACCATCCCCACCTCAGCTTCACTCTAGTTGTGCGATGTTGCATGAGGCCCGTGCGATGGAATGAATGAGATTTTCCACCACTGGGGTATCGTTTGCGGGTATTGTTTGCATGACTATGTCCCGCAGCGCCACTAGGGCGAAGTCTTGGAAGGACAGAATGTTCAGTGAGCGGCGAGCCCATTCTTCGAATTTTCTGGCGTCAGCATCCACTAAAGGCACATCCGTATCGGTGTGATCCCGCTGGATCCATGGTAGGGTTGCTTCAAAGGTTGTAACGCTGTCATGGGAAGGAAGTTGTCGTGAGTGACGTAAGGCGCGGTCTTCACATCCAGCAACCGGCAAGTGGAGATCCTGTGATATGCATGATTGCGTTGCAAAATTTTCTCGACATGATCCTCAGTCTTCGAGTTAAATATTTGCTCAATAAACCGCCGTATGAAGTGCTAGTCGTGCAGGGCGGGGTTCAATCTCCCTTTGCGACGCGAACCGAAGGTGGCGTCGCGTGACATTGGATTGTAGCGGTTCTAGTTGCGCACCACTTTTGTCATGCGCGACGATCATGCGCAACAAGTCAGTGAACTGCATATCCGTGGGCTCCGCCGACGGTGAGGAATCATTATCGTCGACCCCTGTTTCTGGCTCGGTGTCTGATTCAATGTAATTAGGCGGGGAGGGAGTGCGCACACGCGGGCGCCCGGCAAAGTCATGTGGGGTGAGAAACTGGGCCTTGGCTGCCATGTCCTGACGGGATGGTATGCGAGGTTTTTTTGTACGTATTCCAATCCCCTCCGTGTGAGGAAGATGCAAACGTTTGTTGTTCCGACGAGTCCTCGGCATAGGATGTATCCTGCTCGGGATCATAATCACTGACACTTTCGCTATCACCCCCGGATGCGTCGCATGTATGTTCTGGCGTACCCGGTGGCAAGCCTTCTGTGGCCCGTTCACAACATTTAGGACATGAGCTGTGAGGGTCAGTGTGCGACATGCGATGTCCACATACTGGCCCCACATAGCACGATTTCTTGCCCGTCTGGGACCTGAAATTCAAGCATAGATTGCTCTTGGTGAGTTTTAGCCTGTACTTACATTCGTTTTGTCATGATCAACCTGTTGCTGTGCGAAACGTGTTTGTCATGACAAAGAATAACCTGCTGTTATGCAGGGCTCCAAGATGTGTGTGTGTGTGTTTTTTTGTTTTTTTTTTAAACAAAACCTTCCAGACACACGCACCTCCTTACTGCTACATGGAACTTCAGCAATAATACCCATGGTAAGCTTTCAAACTGTACCTACATCGGCTTTGTCATGACCAGACCCTGGTGTCACACGAACCTCGATTGTCATGGCAAGCCTAGAGACTGTTGTTTGTAGCGTTCCGGCATAAACGTTCGAGTCAAACACGCATCTAAATGTCTATGAAACGACCCTCTTCCGGAAACATGACTTCTTACTGCGCCCTAACAAACTAGTGCCTTATACTCGCAGTAAGTTTGACTACACATATACTCATTTCGTCACGCCAAAATTTTCTGGTCGCGCAAACCTGCTGTCGTGACAAAAAGCTCGGTGTGTTGTCAGGCCTAAGGGGAGACTCCTCGTAGTTTATTGCTAAGACTGTGTCCCATTCCGAGAGGGGGGGGGGTAAAATATGTGTTAGGTGGGACTATTAGGCAACTTTACCCACTGTTAGTCCGAAACCAGGCCCACTACTGCGGCCATTTGAGTGCAGAATAACTGCTGTCGTGCGGCGTGTCAGCTGTTGTCAATACAACAAGTCACGTGACGCCGTACAGACAAGGGGAAACCCCACGGCGCATTCCTTGTTTGACAAAAATAAGCCAACTGTTCTGCAGACGGGATGAATTTTTTTTTTTTTTTGAATTGCATATCGTGCTAAGAGGTCGATAAAACAAAAATCATCCAGGGTTATTACCCCCTTACTGCGTTCTGACAATCCAATAACTGATACCTGCAGTAAATCTGAGGGTGCAGTGAAACATATTTCGTCACGACAAAGCCCGTTGGTCGCGCGAAACTGGCTTGTCGTGACGAAAGAAGAAATGCTCTGCAAACTCAAGAGGTTGCAGTGCCACTTATTTCGTCATGACAAATCACTCGTTGGTCGTGCGAACTTGCTTGTCATGACAAAGATAAGCTTCAGTTGTAACAATATTTTGTCATGACGAACCCCTTGGCAGCACGAAACTTGTTTGTCATGACGAAGACTGACGTGCTACTCTGCAGGGTTCCGAAGTGTGTTGTTTCTTTTTTTTCTTTTTTTTTTTTTTGCAGGGCTGATAAGCAAAAAACTTTTCCAGCAACACAACTCCTTATTGCTACATGGAGTTTCCGCACTGCTACCCGTGGTAAGCTTTAACCTGTAGCTACAATGACTCTGTCATGACAAGACCCCGCTGTCCCGCGAACCTTGACTGTCATGACAAGCCTGGAGACTGTTATTTGTGGCGTTCCGGCAAAGATGTTCAATTTAACCCGCAAATGTTGTTCCAGGTTAGTTTCAGCTCGTAGGTACAACTGCTTCGTCATGACCAAACCCGTTGTCAAGCAACATGTTTGCTATGACGAATGAAAACTTGCTGCTTTGCAGTATTACAACTCATTTGTGGTGCTCTGCTTTAGCTTTAGTTTTTTTGTTTTTTTTTCGTAAAAACTAAATATTTCCAGCTCCACATCTCTTTATTGCTACCTAATGTTTACGCCCAACTGCCCGTGGCAAGTGTTCACCTGTAGTTACACTGATCTTTTGTTATGACAAGACTCCACTGTCGCGCGAATCTCAGTTGTAATTACAAAACCGTATACTGCAACTAGTGTTCACTTTAACCCCGTATCTAGCCATCTGTGAAATTACAATTTATCGGAAGCATTCCTTTTACTGTAGTTTGAATGCCCATTACCCAGGACTCACAGTAAATTCGGCTGTACATGCACTCATTTCGTTACGACAGAACTTTCTTGTCACGCGAACCTGCTGTCGTGACAGAACGATCAATGTCTTAAGAAGTTTGGAGTGGAATTCCTCGTAGTTTGACCGCTGATTTTGAGCTTACACGAGGTCATTCCCAAATTGGGGTGTAATATATATTAGATAGGACTAAAAGACAACTAAATCCCCTATTAGTCCTACCCAAACCCCTTTGCTTTCGCAGTGCAAGTGCAAAATAGCTTTGCTGTCGTGCGGCGTGTGAGTTGTTGTCAATACAACAAGTCACGTGACGTCGTACAGACAAGGGAAAACCCGCGGTGCATTCCTAGAGGATTCCCCGAGAAAAAACACCCAAAACCTGCCCTGCGAGGCTCGAAAGCCCGTGGACAAGGGGGGGGGGGGTACGCAGCCTTGTTCTGCCAGGCAGTAAGCATCTCATTCATGCAAATTAGGCCTGTAAGGCTTGGGAAACCCCTTTTTTCTCGCCGCGGTTTATGGTTCCATGACAGTTATCGTGGCCTAGATAATGTCAGGCAACAAAAACCGCCCCAAACTGCAAAAATTTGCGATTTGGGTATGGATCCTGTGGTGGGCAGCAAGACCGAAGTGTGAAGAACGCACTGACGGCGCTGGCTGTGCCACCTGAAGGTAGGGGGGTGAGGAAAAAGACATCGTACGCGGCCCCGCCAAAATGGCGTGTTGCTGTCAGACAGCTGCGAACAAAAAACCTTTTCCAGACTCTACCAGACCCCGGATAACACGACTCAACGCTGCTAGGCCACGTTAGTCGAAGCTAGCATAGATCCATTGGCAGAATGTAGCTCCGAGCGAGACGATAGCCCCGAATGAGCAAACACTGGATCTGGCAGGTTCCGAAGCACAAAGTGCCGAATTGTGCAACCACTACGACAAAGAACCTAGGTTCCTGGCCACCAAACGAAGCAGAAACTTACATTTGTGAAGTATGTTGAACAATCCAGAAAGAATATCCGAAAATCTCGTGTGAAAACGAAAAAAGATATCCTAAATAGAAAGTGCTTCTGAATTTTTGCGCGCAAAAATAAATGTGACGTCACCCCCTTTGTGGCAGTTTGACCTAATCTCGTTAGAAGGAGAAATAAACAAGAAACACGTGGTAGTGTTTCATAAACAAGAAACACGTGGTAGTGTTTCGTTGATTTTATTTGCGCGCTGAAGTAATGATGGACTTCATTTATCAAATTGGCAGCATTGCTGGGTTAAAGTAGCTCCAAAATACATTAAAAAACAGTACTTACCAGAAATTACTCAGAAAAAAGTTAGTCGCCACTCGGGCGACCAACTCGGGCGACCAACTCGCGGTCGCCCGATCGCCCGTGGCGACCAACGTTTGGCTCGGGTTGGTCGCTCGAGTGTCACATTTGAATTTGTACATTCCTTTTAGAATGTTGAATTTTCACAGGCATAGATTTTGACCATAAAAATTGTTTAACTGATAATTATTCAGTGCCTTTACAAAGGTGTTTGTAGGTAATCGGACAGCCTGTCAAATGTTTCTTGTCAAATATATGTATTTTAACTTGCATTACTTGTGTGATTAGCTTAATGAAATAGATATTTTACAAAATGAACTTACATCCAAGGAAAGTCTCACTGTGATAAAAGACATCAATAGCAACTACATGAATACAATGACTCTGGGTAGTACAGCTGGTCCTTCTATGTCATGATAACATTTATACATACTATGAGTGCTCATTAAGCTGTAGCATTTAATAAGAAGAATCAATTTTGAAAGCACTTAAGCTTTCTACTTTTCAATTAAATATGCCTATATGAATAACCAATAGTATAGTAGGATGTATAATAGGATGCTTTAAATATATTACTGCAAGAAAAAAAAACTGTTTGAAATTATCTTGAAAATATCTTGAATTAAATGCAACTTGTTTGGGAAGCCTGTATTGTACACAATACAACAATCATATGAATCGTGTTAATCCCTGATAACCGCTTTTATTTTATCAGCAACTTCACTACATCTCGAGGAGTACGTCTATCCCCCCCAGAGCGATATTGTGTAAGGCTGTTGCGTGTTGACTACGCAAAATTTAAAAGATGAAGATAGGTAGACGTAGTGTCTAACATTTAAATGAGTCAATCCATCAACCAGTAGGCGCGTGAGACTGCCGTAGGTACGCTAAGAACAGCGCCGATTTTGAAAAAAATTCGCCATTTTGTCGATTTAAGTCCCATCCTGAAAATTCTTGGTTACTGCACTGAAGGATCCAGAGAAGCCGTGTACAAAATTTGAAACGAACCCATCCATCAATGTAGCCTGCAGGCGCGTGAGAGTGCCGTATATATGCTAAGTCAAGCGCCGATTTTCAAAAGTCCGCCATTTTGTCAATTTTTTTGGATCCAGGAAATTCTTAGTCACTGCACTGCGAAAGGGTCCAGAGAAGCCGTGTACAAAATTTGAAAGGAATCCATCTATCAATACGGCCTGTATGCGCTTGAAAGTGCCGTATATACGCTGAGTCCAGTGCCGATTTTCAAAAGTCCGCCATTTTGTCAATTTTTTGCCGATAAAGAAAATTCTTAGTCACTGCACTGCGGAAAGGTCCAGAGAAGCCGTGTACAAAATTTGAAACCAATCCATCTATTAATGTGGCCTGTAGGCGCGTGAGAGTGCCGTTTATACACTAAGTCAAGTGCCGAATTTCAAAACTCATCCATTTTGTCAATTTTTTTTTTTCGATCCCGAAAATTCGTGGTCTGTGCACTGCGAAAGGATCCGGGGAACCCGTGTGCAGAATTTGAAACGAATTCATCGATCAATGCAGCCTGTAGGCGCGTGAGACTGCCGTATATAAGCTAAGTCCAGTGCCGATTTTCAAAAGTCCGCCATTTTGTCGATTTTTTGCCGATAAGGAAAATTCTTAGTCACTGCACTGCGGAAAGGTCCAGAGAAGCCGTGTACAAAATTTGAAACGAATCCTTCTATTAATGTGGCCTGTAGGCGCGTGAGAGTGCCGTTTATACACTAAGTCAAGTGCCGAATTTGAAAACTCCGCCATTTTGTCAATTTTTTTTTTCGATCCCGAAAATTCGTAGTCTGTGCACTGCGGAAGGATCCGGGGAACCTGTGTGCAGAATTTGAAACGAATCCATCTATCAATGCAGCCTGTAGGCGCGTGAGACTGCCGTATATAAGCTAAGTCCAGGGGAGATTTTCAAAAGTCCGCCATTTTGTCGATTTTTTTTCGATCCTGAAAATTCTTCGTCACTGCACTGAAGAAAGGTCCAGAGAAGCCGTGTACAAAATTTGAAACAAATTCATCTATTAATGTGGCCTGTAGGCGCGTGAGAGTGCCGTATATACGGTAAGTCCAGTGCCGATTTTCAAAAGTCCGCCATTTTGTCAATTTTTTTTCGATCCCCAAAATTCGTGGTCAGTGCACTGCGGAAGGGTCCGGGGAACCCATGTACAAAAATTTGAAACGAATCCATCCATTAATGTGGCCTGTAGGCGCGCGAGACTGAAGCGTGACAGACGGACAGACAGACGGACGGACCGAAAAATTCAAAACTATAACCCTCCGTTCCACGTGGGATCATAATAATTAAATTGAATGCGTAATTGCCATTTGATTGCACACACGTCATTGCCATAAAGCCTACCGACAAACTAACGTCATGAATAACCATTTCTAGCTTACTTTTCCAACTGACTTCCTATTCCAAATTTATTCTGGGACGGCTGATACACTTTGACTGGTGGCCTTGTAGCATCGAGATAACGAGACAACGAGAAATTGATCCTTATAATTAAAGGCTCGTCTGAAAGTCTCCACGCTTTGACAACTTCGCGCTGCAAGGAAAAAAAAACAAAGTCTTCTCCATTATAAATCCTTTGTCACTTAACAAGACAGTTACATAAGGCGTGTGTAAAGAAGGTTCGAAAACAGTCATTGTGTGAATAAGTAATGGTGTCATTACAGAAAAAAATGCACGCTTGAAAAGTCTGACTAACAGGTTTGAATCCAGCAGAAAATTAATCAGATTGCCCATTTATGTACTCCATAAATTTTGGTGAAACTTCCTGATACATAATATTCAAGGTTTATGTCTAACAAACGTACCACAGCCAGTAACGGTCATAAAACCTGAATTATATGTTAACTTTCTTTCAATAACATTAAAACAAAGCAATAATTTTAAATTCAGATACAGATCCGTTTTTAATTATTTTCAATTCCCACCCCCCCCCCCCAAAAAAAAAAGACACCCAAAAAGAGCCACTCACATCTAAGAAGTCAAGAGGCACAATGAATTCTACATCGATGCCGTCAATGCTGTCGAAGAGGACGTACTTCATGGAGTCGTCGCCGTAAGTGTCGCGCAGGTTCTCCAGGTCGTCCTCCAAGGCAGGATTCATTTCATACACAAGTGCACCAGTCTGTAAGAAGTACGCGTCAACATATATCCTTGATTATAGACGGTCAAAGGGAGGGGGGAGATAAAACTCCGAGATACGTATAAGGAATTCTAAAATGGTTCAGTAACAAGACCATCAAGTGACGGTGCCCACGTGCCGTCAGCGCACTTCCACTACGCTTTTCTCCTCAAAAGATAGCGGACAGTTTGTTTATTGGTGTTTTAAGTCCTTTTTAACGATCACAGCCCTATATCAGGGCTGCCCAGCCACATTATACTGAAATAGATCATTCCAGTTTGAGTGCCTAGGGGGACCATGATTGAGTGCACAGCTAATAGGCACGAGCTGGATTCGAACCCCAGATCTTAAGGCGAGCGCTCTACCAACTGAGCTATGCGCCCACACTGGCGGAAAATCAACAGGCTGGGCCTACTAGTTTCTGATATGGACAAAACTCGATGGTTCGCTACAAAATGTCTTAAATTTTATCAGCTCTTGACAAAGTGCCACTTCAACTTTCGGCCAATTTAAAAATAACACGACACTGTACATCTGCAACAAATATGTATTTTCATTCTCAGTTAAAAAAGCTCGGACTTTTAGTTTCTGTGCACTTGTCTGGACAAACCCTGCTTCCTCATCGAGTCGCGATGCAAAATGTGTAATTTTGTTTATTAATTTTTGAAACAGTACCGATGGGAAATTTTCTTAATTTTTTGACAAAGTGTTGATTCTTTTTTTATAATAACAACAATAATTATGACATTTTATATGCTGCAACGTATTTGTTCAATACATTTTGATTGCTTACAATAAATAAGACATACACAAAATAAATAACTAAATATGCAAACCCATCACCAGTGAGTTGCAACTAAAAACATTTAACAAGTTTGTCCAAGGGCAAAGTCCCAGCTTACGTAAGGCGATAAGACCTACGTGCATGAGCAAGGGAATTTCCCTGAAAAAATTGAGCTTCAAAAGACGAGATGGTGAAGAGATAGCTAAAGAAGCCATCATCGAGAGCACAGCCCCCAACCGGAAACGGCGATGACTCGGTTTAAAATTAATGTACGATCCGACTGTAACACTGTGAGTAGTATATTTGTTACAGCTCAAATTGACGGGGGACTCCGGTCGGGACGGCAACTTAAACCAAAGCCTACCTTGAGATATGGTGTCCAAAAGCAACAGATGTTGAAAATTTTAAAGTCTCACAGTGACCTTAACCTTTGGCACAACGTCACTCAAAGGTAATCAGGTCACGACCCTTCTCCACACATGCCACATACCAACTTTGCTTGAAATCCGTCCAACTAAATTTGAGATATCGTGTCCACAAGAAAAGCTTTATAATCAAGCTAAAAAAATTAAAAAATTCGCCAAAAATGCAATTTTTAACGAACCACCAAAAAACCGCGTGCATCAAGCTAAACTATCAGACCAAATGGCCTACACATCTAAGAGGAATGAATGGTAACGAACGGGTGGACGGACACAGAGCCCCTATAAGCCCCCCCCCCCCTCCGGGGCATCAAGCTCCGGTTGGGGGCTAATAATTAATTTAGCAACGAACCCGATAAATGTCGATAAAGACCGATAAATACATATAAAGATTTGTTTCCCAGAAACAGGTCTTGTGTATCTCTGGTAGACTGAACAGTATCTCTGGTAGACTGGATAGTCTACCAGAGATACCTTCAAACAACGTATCGAAATCGCATCCACAAATGTGTACTGTAGGTTGGACATACACAACTATTTCAAGGAACAGAAACGACCAGTGAATGGTGATACGACCAAACACATGTGATTATGTTTCCACACTTCAAGTCACTTCCCTTGTTTATTTAATTTGAGTTGATGCCCGGTTCTTATTTAAGACCAGTGCGCATGTTTATTTAACTTGCGTTGATAAGTGGTTCGCATTCCTGACTACAGCGCATGTTAACTAGAACGTCGCATTTTGGATCAGTGCTCATGTTTGGTTAACGTGTGTTGATGCGCGGTTGGCATTTCGGATCAGTGAGCATATTTATTTAACTTGCGTCGATGCGCGGTTTTGATTTCGGACCAGTGCGCACATTTATTCAAGTTCAGTTGATGAGCGGTCCCCAGTTCGGACCGTGCGCATGTTTATTTAGCTTGGGCTGATGCGCGGTTCACATTTCGGATCAGTGTGCATGTTTAATTAACTTACGTTGATGCGCGGTTAGCATTTCGGACTACAGCGCATGTTTATTTAACTTGCGCTGATGCATCGTGCTCAGTTTAGACTAGTGCCATGTTCATTTAACATGCGTTAATACGCGGTTGGCATTTGGGACCAGAGCGCATGTTTAGCTTGCGTTGATGCGGGGTGCTTACTCTGAAACATTGCGCATGTTTATTTAACTTGCGTTGATACGCTGTTGCCATTTCGGACCAGAGCGCATGTCAACTTAAATTACGTCGATGTGCGGTTCGCATTTCGGACCAGTGTGCATGTCTATTCAACTTCGGTTTGATGCTCGGTGCTTATTTTGGACCACTGCCCATGTATATTTAACTTGCATCGATGCGCGGTTCTTATTTCGGACCAGTGCGCATGTTTAACTTGCGTTGATGTGGGTTTGCATTTCAAAAACTGTAGCAGGAAATGCATTCTGAGCTTTTTGCTCCAAAACTTTACCCAAATTTCAAAAATTGCCACATACAAAAAATCGTTTCTTAAAAAAATAAAAAATCACCCGATCGACTAAAAAAAGCACAAGTCGTAAGAATAACCACCTAGGAATGCCTCATACCAAAAATAAATGACATCGGATCAAAATTGTAGCAGAAGATGCATTATGAAACAAAAGTTTACTAAATAAACAACTAACTAATTAACTAACTAATTAGCGGACGCCGTCTGTAAACCGATAGGTATACCCGCAGCTTATGCTGGGCTAAAAAGCGAACGGTAAAAATGAAATTTTTGACTAGATAAAATGCGAATAGGCTGCCGGGGAAAATTGAATAGGATGTAGGGGAGGAAGCGTCCCGTTCACCAACTAGGAGGGGTATATTAGGACGCACTTGCTTAAGAAACAAGTGGGGAAAAAAGAAGGAAGACTGAGGAAATAGTACAAGTTTGTCCAAGGACAAAGTCCCAGCTTACGAAAAGCAATAACACCGATTCCAGCGTGCATGAGCAAGGGAATTTCCCTTAAAATTTGGGCTTCAAAAGATGAGACGGCAAAAGGCTAGCTCAATAATTAATTTAGCATCGGACCAGAACATAGACCGATAAATACATACAAAGATTTGTTTCCCAGAAAAATGGGAAACAGATTTTTGTATCTCTGGTAGACTGGATAGTCTGCTCTAGATACCTTCAAACAACGCTCGCATTTCGGACCAGTGCGCATATTTATGTAACTTACCTCGATGCGCGGTTCTTATTCAGACAAGTGCGCATGTTTATTTAATTTGCGTTGATGCGCGGCTCTCATTTTGGAACAGTGCGCATGTTTATTTAACTTGCGTTGATGCGCGGTTCGCATTTCGGACCAGCACGCATGTTTATTTACCTTTTGTTGATGAGCGGTTCTTATTTCGGATCAGTGCCCATGTTTATTTACCGTGTGTTGATGTGCGGTTCTTGTTTCGGATCAGTGGGCACGTTTGTTCACCTTGTGTTGATGTGCGGTTCTTATTTCAGACCAGTGCGCAAGTTTATTTGACTTGTGTCGATGCGCGGTTCTCATTTCAGACAAATGCACGTTTATTTTACTTGCGTTGATGAGCGGTACTTATTTTGGACAAGTGCACAAGTTTCCTTAGGTTGCCTTGATACGCGGTTCGCATTTCGGACCAGTTTGCATGATTATTTAACTTGAGTCGATGCACGGTGCTTATTCTGGACCTGTACATATGTTTATTTAACTTGCGATGGTGCGCGGTTTGCATTTCGGACCAGTGCGCATGTTTATTTAACTTGCGTTGATGAGAAGTTCGAAAATGGACCATTCCGAATGTTTATTTAACTTGCGTTGATGCGCGCTGCGAATTTCGGACCAGTGCGCATGTTTATTCAACTTGCGTTGATGTGCGGTGCTTATTTTGGTCTAGTGCAAATATTTATTTAACGTGCGTCGATATGCGGTTCTTATTTCAGGCCAATGCCCATATTTCTTTAACTTGAGTTGATGCGCGGTTCTTATTCTGGACCAGTGCACATGTTTATTTAAATTGTGTGTTGATGCGTAGTTCTTATTTTGAATAGTGCGCATGTTATTTAAGTGTCGTTAATGCACAGTTCGCATTTCGAACCAGTGCGCATGTTTATTTAACTTGCGTTGATGTACGGTGCATATTTTGATCCAGTGTGCTTGCTTATTTAGCTTGTGTTGATGTGCGGTTCGCATTTCGGACCAGTGCGCATGTTTTTAACACTTGACAAGCCTCTGGCTTGCAAGGGGTTTTTTAATTTGTGCGACCAACCGTTGGTATCTTTTTTTTTCTTGACACTGACCGGATTTCTAGCCATGTGAAAAGAGTGTATTTTTGGAAGTAAATGCGAAGCATTTCACGCACAGCACAGAACACACAGTTGCTCAGCTTTGTGAGCTCTCACTGCGTAAACACATAACATGGCGTATGCCTGATCAGTCAATAAAACCTTAAGTCAACAAAAACCAAACACTACTCGGCTTATAAGACGTATTCAAGCTGTGTTGTTTGCAATATAGTATTAAAGAAATAACCCACTGAAGGAAGTGTTTTTGCGTTTTAATTTTTGTCAAGTGTTTAACATTTCGCTAGCGAAATGAGGTTTAGTTTTAACTTGCATTAATGCTCGGTTCCCATTTCTGACCAGTGTGTTTGTTTATTTAGCTTGCGTTGATGAGAAGTTCGAAAATGGACCATTCCGAATGTTTATTTAACTTGCGTTGATGCGCGCTTCGAATTTCGGACCAGTGCGCATGTTTATTCAACTTGCGTTGATGTGCGGTGCTTATTTTGGTCTAGTGCAAATATTTATTTAACGTGCGTCGATGTGCGGTTCTTATTTCAGGCCAATGCCCATATTTCTTTAACTTGAGTTGAGTTGATGCCTCGGTGGCCTAGTGGTTAGAGTGTCCGCCTCGAGACTGGAAGATCGTGGGTTCAAACCCCGGTCGGGTCATACCAAAGACTTTAAAATTGGGATTCCTCCTTGCTACCCTGTGAGGCACTCCACATGTAAGGGTTAGAAGGAGGGCTGGAATGCCCCATTTCAGTATAATGTGGCAGGGGGATCCCGATATGACCATAGCAGTTGAAAGGGATCTAAAGAACAATACAATACAATACAATACTTGCGTTGATGAGTGGTTCGCATTTTCCACCAGTGCGCATGTTTATTTAACTTGTTTTCATGAGTGGTTCGCATTTTGGACCAGTGCGCATGTGCTAATGCGCGGTAATTATTTTGGACCAGTGCAAATGTTTATTTAACTTACGCTGATGTGCGGTTCGCATTTCGGACCAGTGTACTTGTTTCTTTAGGTTGCGTTGATGCGCGGTTCGCATTTCGGACTAGTGCGCAGGTTCATTTAACTCGCGTTGACACGCGATTTGCATTTCGGACCAGTATGCATGTTTATTTATGTCCCGTCGATGCCCGACTCTTTATGTCTATTCAACTTGTGTCGATTCGTGGTTCTTTCTTCGGACCACTGCGCATGTTTGCTTAACTTGCGTTGATGCGCGGTTCTCATTTCGCAACACTGCGCATGTCTATTCAACTTGTGTCGATGCATAGTTCTTTTTTCGGACAAGTGCGCATGTTTGTTTAACTTGCGTTGATGTGCGGTGCTTATTTTGGACCAGTGCGCATGTTTGTTTAACTTGCGTTGATGTGCGGTGCTTATTTTGGACCAGTTCGCATGTTTATTTAACTTCCGTCGATGCGCAGTTCGCATCTCGGGCCATTGCGAATGTATATTTAACTTGTGCTGATGCGTGGTTCTCATTTCAGACCACTGCGCATGTTTCTTTGGGTTGCGTTGATGCGCGGTTCTTTTTTCGGACCAGTGCGCATATATATATATTTAGCTTTGTGTTGATGCGCAGTGCTTATTTTGGACCAAGTGCGCATGTTTATTTAACTTGCGTTGATGTGAGGTTCGCATTTCGGACCACTGCGCATGTTTATTTAACTTGTCTCGATGTGTGGTTCGCATTTCGGACCAGTGCGCATGTTTCTTTGGGTTGCGTTGATACGCGGTTCGCATTTCGGACCACTGCGCATGTCTATTCAAGTCAATGCGTGGTTCATTTTTTCGGACCCGTGCGCATGTTTATTTAACTTGTGTTAATGCGCGGTGCTTATTTTGGACCAGTTTGCGTGTTTATTTGTCTTCCGTCGATGCGCGGTTAACATTTTGGACCAATGCGCATGTCTATTTAACTTGCATCGATGCGCAGTGCTTATTTTGGGCTACTGCGCATGTTTATGTAACTTGCGTCGATGTCCGCTTGTTAAATCTGACTATTGTGCAAGTTCATTTAACTTGCGTTTACGCGCTGTACGAGATTCATTGCATTTTTTTTAAAAACTTCCGAAAAAAATTCAAAAGTTTTCTAATTCACTCACAAAGCACAAGCCGTATGCATGACCCCCTAGAGACGGCTCATATCAAAAATAAATGAAATCTGATAAAAACAGTAGGAGGAAATGCATTTTGAATTTTTTCTTCAAAAATTCCCCAAAAATTCCCTGATCGACTCAAAAAGCACAGGCCGTATTCACGACACCCTGAGCATGCCCCAGCCCCAAAATAAATGATGTCTGATCAAACTGTAGGAGAAGATGCATTTTGAGGTATTTTCATCAAAAATCCCCCCCCCCCCAAAGTCAAAAATTCCCAAGTCGAGTCAAACAGCACAAGCCGTATGCCCAACCCACCTAAGGATCCCTCATAACAAAAATAAATGAAATCGGTTCAAAACTGTAGGGGGAAATGCACCTAGGGAGTTTTTTCTTCAAAAGAAAAAACTCCCTAAAAATACAAAAATTGTCCGATCGACAAAAAAAGGCACAAGAGATATGCACGAGCCTTTAGGGGTGCCTCATACCAAAAATAAAAGACATCGGATCAAAAATGTAGGAGGAGATACATTTTAAAAATTTTTCTTCAAAAATTCGCCAAAAATTCAAAAATCAACCGATCGACTAAAAAAGCACAAGCCGTATGCATGACCGCTTAGGGATGCCTCACACCAAAAATAATTGACGTCGAATCAAAATTGTAGGAGTTGACGCATTTTGAATTATTTTCGAAATTTTTGCTTCAAAAATTCCCCCAAAATACAAACATTGTTCGATCGACTGAAAAAGCACAAGCTGTATGCATGACCCTTTAGGGGTGCCTCATACCAAAAATAAATGACATCGGGTCAAAAATGCAAGAGTGGGTACATTTTAAAATTTTTTCTTCAAAAATTCACCGAAAATTCAAAAATCATCCGATCGACTAGAAAAGCACAAGCCGTATGCATGACCCCTTAGGGATGCCTCCCACCAAAAATAAACGACATCGGGTCAAAAATGCAGGAGGAGATACATTTTAAAATTTTTTCTTCAAAAATTCGCCAAAAATTAAAAAATCAACCGATCGACTAGAAAAGCACAAGCCGTATGCACGACCCCTTAGGGATGACTTACACCAAAAATAAATGACATCGGATCAAAATTGTAGGAGGAGATGCATTTTGAAACAAAGTTTACTAAATAAACAACTAACTAACTAACTAACTAACGGACGCCACGGCAAACCGATAGGAATACCCCAGCTTACGTTACACGTAAGCTGGGCTAAGAAGACCAGTTAGAAAGAAATTCCGATTAGTCGCCTCTTACGCCATGCATGGAACAGAACGCAGTGGGTGTATTCTTAAGATTCCCCCACCCCACAGGGGGGATGGGGGATATTTAGAATCATTCGGACTAGGCAGAAGGTGGTGGAGTTTGTGGTCTGGATTTTGCATTTTGACAAAAAGCCCACTGGTAATTTCGTTTCGGCTATTTGCAAGAGTTGGAAGACACAAGGACTGGCTCATTACTCAGTTTTGGGAAAATGAACTTACGACGGGTCGCTCTATGTTTTCAATTTGACAACAAAAACTCTAGTACATGCCTTATCGTAGCGACACAGACATGTACTAGCTCGTTTACAGATACACCTGACCGTTTCAACAAAAATAACTGCGAGATTCTTGATACCGCTTTGCGGTAGATAGCATTGGTATGCTCGTCCCGAGCAGGCGTGCATTCACAGGATTTCAATGAAAATATATGAAGGCAGTACCATAATTTTCAGGTAGTTTTGTCAGAAATTATTGAGTAGGCGTAAACCTGGCTAGATTAATTTGAAAGGTAAATGAAAGTGATCATAAACACAAGTCGATAGGGCATTTTTGGTTTTCCAATTTTCATGCTTTTGTGAAAATTAAAAATAACCTGTTTTTTGAACAGCTCTACAGTTTACTCTTTTCTATGTGCAAAACAACATTTAAGTAGCTTGAACAGTCACGGCTACATGGCGCCGACAAGCAGCCATTGTACAACTCAATACCGTGAAATTTTAACGGTCTTTCCATTTTCCCACTTTTTACGTAAATCTCAAAATAATCCCTCGGAAATCCAGCGTTTAACATTTTAGCCAATGTTACGGTAAGGGTTTGTGCACTAAGTGTAGTTATAGTCATAATGTTTACCTTGTCTTCGTACCTGTTTTTGTTTGTTTGTTTGTTTGGTGTTTAACGTCCCGATCACCAACTGGGATGGGTATGTTAGGACGCACTTGCTAAGGAAACAAGTGGGACAAAAAGACGGAAGAATGAAGAAATAGTAAAAGAGTTAGCAAGAAAGAAATTCCGATTGGTCGCTTCTTACGCCATGCACGGAACAGAACGGAATGGGTGTATTATTAAGAGTATCTACTCATCAGCCAACGCACTAGAAGGCACATGACTCACCTCTATGGAAGAGTTGGGGGTAATTTAGTATCAAAAGGGCGCTGCTTGTTATAACATAAGATATTAGATGACCCATTTTAAAAGTGAAAGCTTTTTCCAGGTACTGGTATAATTACTCCCATATATGGAACAGCTTGGCGGCCAAATGAAAGCACGTTGATAACTGTAGGTGTGTAACGCTCAAAAAGGTCAGTTACAAAAAATGTAAAAAAATTATCGATAATTGTGCTACCAATGTTTTCAAGTAAGTCTAAAGAATGCAGGAACACTGCAGAATCTTCTGGAAAACGCTGAAATCCCAAGCGAGTTGACACACAAAACAGTTGACAATACAGGAGAGGCGGGGTTGGGAGGGGGAATGAGGGGAGAAGAGTCAGACTCCAAAATATATAACATAATATTTTTCACGCAATTGAAACCTTTCTTAATTTTCTATGAGATCAATTCAAAAACAAAACCTATAACGTATCCAGGGAATAACCACACCAAGTTTGAAGTCGATTCGATTTTCCGCTTTCGAGATCTTTTTACCAAATGACGTCACATACCGTTTCTTTCTTTCTACTCGGGCACAGTTGCTGTATCAAGCACGATTCCCACCAACTTTCTCCGATGTTCAGCGGCTGAGAAATGCACACATATAAGATTTTAGCGTAATGACGTCATACGCCTTTCTTATTTTCGCCACGCCCATCAAGAAGTTGACAGAAACGTCCGACTGACCCCAAGTGCACCCATACAAAATTTGAAGTTGATAAGACTTTCCGTTATCGAGATGTTTTGCACACAAGATATTGTCCAAGGTATGCATATTTTACATGAAAACGTCATCCGCCGCACTCGTTCCTTTACTCGCGACAAAATTTGGCGGAAACTTTCGGACCTACCAAGCAGCAGTCCCACTACGTTTCATACATACAAGATTTAACGAAATGACATCATACGCCTTTATTAATTTTGCTACATCGTCAAAAGTTGATCGGACTGACCCGTGGAATATGCACATAAAATCTGAAGTCGATACAACTTTCCCTTACCGACACATTTCGCACACAAGATCTTGTTTACAATATATACATATTTTACGTGATGAAGTCGAAGTCGATCCAACTTTTCGTTATCGCGATATCTTGCACAAGCTTTTCGTTTAGAAGAGACTGATACACACACGTACACACACAGAACGTACAAACACTGTACGTCTCCCCTTGGTCTGGGAGACGTAATTACGCGTAGCGGTGGGGATCAAACCTAATTAAGGCATGAGTTTCACGAGTAAAAAGCTTACTTACGTTAGTTGAGTACTGTCTGATGACGCCTATAGAAACAGCTGTAACCGATGACCACAGTTAATTGTTATCTCGAGAACAAAACAATGGACAAGAATTGTGCAGACATAATTATTTCATATTAATTTCAGTGACACTGTAACATGTCAGTAGATGTAAACCATATAAAGTTTGTGCATTGCAACCCTTTTCTATATTATTAAAGTGTGAAGTATAAACAAATGTTTTAGTTGAATCTATAAAATTACCTTCTGACCGAAGAAAATCTTGAACCTTCCAATAGTGATCACCTCGATATGGTGATAATTTTGCTCGGTCCCGACAGTCCTCCTTATGTAGGTTTTACTCTATATATATATATATATATATATATATATATATATATATATATATATATATATATATATATATAATGTTTTAGCTTACGTTATCTGATGTAGGAAGACGAACTTTGGCTCACTGAGACGTCGTTATTTAGTTAGTTATATGATTTGTTTAACGACACGACCGACCCTTAGCGGGTTACATTGTGTCAAAACAAGTCAGTAATCAGTGACTAGAAGACAATACTACAAGTTAAATCCAGGCACGCTAAAACCGTATATATTCTAAAATCATAAAATAAGCAGCGACTAGAAATACTAATACAGTTTGATTTCCTTTACAAATTGTATAATTTTGCTAGGTTCTACTTCATCAAAGATCTCCTCAAACAGTCAACTCGGAAATAACGTGAGCTGAGAAAACAGAGGATCCATCTGGAAGTCTTGTTTTCAAGGTATTGTTTTCAGTTACAACGCAGGCAACCGATTTATCGTCGTGACGAGACGTTGTGAAATCCGCAATTATTTTTACTTTGACCTTAGGGAACGGCCACTATCTGTAAAACGGTTAGAGATAGAGCAATACTGAGCTTATTTTCGACCCTCTGGGTCTAAAAGGCGAAATGTGAGAGGTACTTTGTCTGTCATGGTCAATGTAAAAAAACCGGAAGTTGATCGTTAGTTCGGTTAGAAATAGAGCAATTGCGATCTTATTTCCGTCCCCTTGGACCTAAAAGACGATATAAGAAGTACTTTGGTGAGTTTGACCTCCACGGTCATGGTCAAGGTCAAAACCTGGAGTTGATCATTATCTAAAAAAAAAAAGGTTAGAGACAGAGCGATTATTATTTGCCCTAAAAGACAATATGTAAGAGGAAGACCTTGATCTCCTTGTTCATGGTCAATTCTGAATTTTAAGAGTTCAGAATCGTATTTTTTTGTGGCCCCCAAGCATATTTTTCGCTACTTGGTAGCGAAAACGGTTTAGTTTTCATTTGGTTCTTTACAGATAAAGCGTCGATTCTTCAATTTTTGGCCTTATTAGTTAAGACGACGTTTCAAATCTGCAAAATATATATTTTCCACCGAGTTAAGTTTGCAAACACTGTGCTTTTCGGTTCTGAGAATTGTTCTGGACAAAACTCGAAAGTCTCATTAGAAAATGTGAAAAACTATCCATTTTTAACAGCAACCGATCAATCAATTTTCGACCCATTTAAAAAAATAATACGACGTTGCACACATACATATATATATTAGTGAAACGCGGATAATACGAAGTCTGCGGAACCTGGGAAAAGTGTACGTATTAACCGACATTTTTAAGATTTTCGTTGCTATCTGGTAACTTTTTCCGAAGCATTTATTCATGTATGGCCTAGACTTACTTTAGAAGTGTTTTGAGGCTGTTTTTTCTTGGTTTTGGATTTTGCTACTTATAAAGTTCAGAATTTTGTCAGTTAAATAAATAAAACAAATCTAAAAATAAATCAACAATTTATCAATATTTAGCATTACTTTAGTTACTTAATTGCCGAAGAATACTCCGTTTTTTTCGCTTTGTAGTCGTTTTGACCACTAATACTGACTGCTACTAGAGCCGCCAGTATTTTGCTAAAACAAGTAAAACTGTGTCCCCTGCAGGCGTCCAATCACAGGATTTCAACACGACAAACACCCATTGGATAGGTCAATTGTGCTGAATTTTTAAAGTTTTCCCATTTTCCCAATTTTTGCAAAAATCCCAAACTAACCCCCCGTTGCACAGGTCCACTATGTAGTCTTTGCAGGTGCAAGAGAACATTTGATTGGCTTCAACGGTTATGGAGATATGGCGCTGACAAACACCCATTGAATAGGTCAATTGTGTTGAATTTTCAAAATTTTCCCAATTTTTGCGAAAATCTCAAAATAATCCCTCGTTGCACAACTCCACTATATAGCCTTTGCATGTGCAAGAGAACAATTGAATCACTTCAATGGTTACGGAGATACAGCGCCGACAAAAAAGTGTCAGACAGACGGACGGACCCGAATCCTAGTCCGCCGCTTCGCGCTACGCGGGGGACTAGCAAAAACGGATATGTCTCCCCAGCCCCCCCCCCCCCGCCCATCAGTCACTTTGAACGGAACGAATACAGAAGTAAACATGCCAACAAGATTACCTTGCTTACCAGTGAGTATTTTGTTGTGAAAAGAACGTTTCACTCATTGAAAATGTCACTTGATTGGTTAAAGAAGGGACAATAGTTCACAATGTTCAGTATTTCAAATATATTAGAACACTAGAGAATTTAAATATTAATATGCGGTAAACCACGATAGCTGTAATGGATATGCATGACGCCTGAGGAGTGATGATCAACGTTTTTAACACGTACCTATTACTGTTTTCCGTCGACAATATTCCATGGTGATGAATGTTTGAAATACATGAGAGCACTCAACAATTTTAAATAATAATATACTTCACATCGTGATAGCTGTAGTGGATATTCACGACACCCGATGAGTGAGGATCGACATTTTTAATCCATATATGGTCTATTAATGTTTTTCGTCGTGTTGTTGGTGTCTGTATTTTGTGCCGAAGCGCTAGGTTCATTAGTTTTCCAGTTATTGAGCTTTAAAACATAAATGCCGTCATATAACTTGTAATTGGTGGAGTCATAAGCAGCAAAATTAAAATTTCGGAACCGTTCCAAAAAACGAAAAGCCGTACTCGCAGCGAGCCGGAAGAACTATCTTGGATATTGAAATCTATCTTCCGTATCAACCGTTGTAGGAGGTACACTTTGAACACTTTTTTCTGCATCATGTATAAAAGTATTTTTTTAAATTTAAAAAATTCGTTAAAAATTTCAAAATCGACCAAAAAAGTGGCATACAAGACCACCAAGGTATGTTTTCTGCCAAAAAGCAATTAAATCCCGCAAAAAAATATTTAGCCAAAAAAGTAAAAAATTCAAAAATTAAAAAAATCGCCAAAAATACATTTTCCACGGAAATGACGAAAAACTTCGCAGTAAACATTTACACTTTTTGTGAGTTCTTCTTGCCAAGTTTCAGCCTAATCCAACAAACCGTTTCGGAGATATCGCAACAATATGGCAACAAAAGTTCAAAATCAAAAATTTCAAAAAATTCGCTAAAAATACATTTTCAGTGGAAATGAAGAAAAACTTCGCAGTAAACATTTGCACTATATGTGTGTTGTTCTTGCCACGTTTCAGCCTAACCCAACAAACCGTTTCGGAGATATCGCAACAATATGGCCAAAAAAAGTTCAAATTCAAAAATTTAAAAATTCGCCAAAAATACATTTTCAGCGGAAATGAAGAAGAACTTCGCAGTAAACATTTGCACTATATGTGTGTTGTTATTGCCACGTTTCAGCCTAATCCAATACACTGTTTTGGAGATATAGCCTGCCAAAGTGAAAAAAAAATGCACGAACCCCCCCCCCCCCCCCCCATATTCAAAAATTTGCCCATGAAAAAAAAATAACACGCGCATCATCTAGACAGGTACCCCAATACGTATGTATGTTTTGAGAAAAATCCACTCATTAATTTCATAAGAACTCACTCAGGACAGACGGACGGACGGACACACTAAATGCTATATATGTCTCCCTTAGGGGGAGACATATAAAAATTGCACGAACATGGGCATCATCTGGCCATGTGTCCCCAAACATGCATGCACGTTTTGAGACAATTGGCTCGTTAGTTTCTGAGAACTCGCTGCGGACAGACGGACGGACACACTAAAAGCTATGTATGTCTCCCCTTAGGGGGAGACATATAATTCTCATCACCTTTTTACACAGGCCGGTTTTGAACTGCAACGCGCAGGCATTCGCTGCTCTGGGTAACTGTGTCTGCGAGTGATTAATGACTTGAGAGACGCTAGACTATTGTTACGTTTGTGAGGGAAACGTAGCTCAGATGCCCACAGTATCAATGGTAATTCACACTAAGCGATGGGTATCAGTGGTAATAAGGGTTAGTCATACCTCTGTTTGCCCTATCAGCGCGACGATTAATCCCTACGTTTTTGGGAGTAAGGCGTATCAATAGAATGCCACAGCATGCAGTACTTTAAGACTCTTTTACGCTTTCAAAAAAAAAAAAAAATGCGGTGGCCAAAATTTATTCGTTTTAACCGATTATCTCATAATACGAATTTTCGCATTTAAGTCTAAAGAAAAAAAGGGTACAACTTCAATATATATATTTTCACTGTAGCAAAATCAAAAGCCAGGGTTGAATAGCGGCTGAGATATCGCCTGCACAAAGTTGCACTGTAGGCAACAGAAATACTAAATCATTGCCTATTTTCAACAAGTCGCCATTTCGTCATTTTTTGGTCGAATCGAAAAATAGCAAATATCAAAAGCCAGGGTTGAATAGCAGCTCAGACATCGCTTGCACAAATTTTTGCTTCCAAGTGTCGCCAGACGGACGGACGGCAAGACAGACGGACGGACAGACCCGAATACTATAGTCCCCCGCTCCGCGTTACGTGGCGACGGGTAAGCTGCACCAGTCTCTCCCGACACGAAAAGAACATCCATTTTATATAAGCGACTGACAGGGGTACAGGAATAAAAGAACAAGTGCCCCCATTTCATAGCACAGGAAAGTAAAAGTAAACATTGGGGTAGGGGTAAGGGTATTTCCACCGTGGACAGCATACCTCGTCACCGGACGCATAGTAATCATCATAGTCGTCCGACTCGCAATCGTCTGATAGGCCGCCGTCACTCAGCCTGCTCTCACTCGTGTTGTTATTTGTCCCCGGAAGAGGAATGGCCAGATTCAAATGCATTTCTAAAAAAAAAAGAAAAGAAACAAAATATATACGAGTCCATACTCTCGTCGTATTCCACTTTATTTCAATTCCACTTTTTTAACGTATTCTAAAAAAATTCAATATGGAGTGATAAAAGAAATACTGCGAAAAGATTCCACGAAAAAACGGATATATTCACGATTCTGTCATTCTTTATCAAAGCCAAAATTTAGGAACTTCCAAGGCAGAAGGAACGGTTACTATAATGACAATTCTGCATTACCTTTTGCAAGTTTCGTTAAAAGAACAGGCAGTCTGTCGTTGCATTGTTTGGAATCGGCTTTTGGAGCCTGTCCTCTTGACCGATCGGTCACGGTTAAAAGGCTCATCGCTACAAACACAAATCTTTATCCGGTTTTAATCGTTACTTTTGGTAACTTGACTACGTCTCGAGGAGTACGTCTATCCCCCGTGGGCGATATGGTGTATGTAAGGCCATTTGCGTGTTGACTACGCAAAATTTAAAATTTGAAGATAGGTAGACGTAGTGTCTAACATTTAAACGAGTCAGTCCATTAACCAGTAGGCGCGTGAGACTGGCGTAGGTACGCTAAGTACAGCCCCGATTTTGAAAAATCCGCCATTTTGTCAATTTAAGTAACATCCTGAAAATTCTTGGTTACTGCACTTCGGAAGGGTCCAGAGAAGCCATGTACAAAGTTTGAAACGAATCCATCCATCAATGTAGCCTGTTGGCGCGTGAGACTGTCGTATATACGCTAAGTCCAGTGCCGATTTTCAAAAGTTCGCCATTTTGTCAATTTTTTCCGAGCCGAAAAAATCTTAGTCAATGCACTGCGAAAGAGTCCAGAGAAGCCGTGTACAAAATGTGAAAGGAATCCATCTATTAATGTGGCCTGTACGCGCGTGAGACTGAAGCGTGACAGATAGACAGACGGACGGACGGACCGAAAAGTTCAAAACTATATCCCTCCGGGGGATAATAATTAATAATAACTGATGGCTTTGATGGAAACAGCCTATTATTCATAACACCGATCAATCTTAGTCTTGTTATTCTAAGTAATGATTTCATTGCTGTTATTTTTTTTAATGTTCAGTATCTTAGTATTGCCCTGTATTAAATCTAACTTGCTTCCGTTAAACCTTGAATTAATAAAAAGAACTGATGAATTCTGAAACAGGAACCAACATTTTGTAAATACAGCATAAAATCTTCAACATAATTTTGCACATGTTTAATTGTGTTGACACGTCATTCTTGCCACAGTAACACTTAAAACACAGGCGCTCGTTTTGCTGGCCATAATTCATACATCAAGTCTGATCAAGATGAAACAAACCTGGATATTCGTCTGAAAAGTGGATCTTATACTCCTTTTCTACAATACCATCCTTGAACATAAAATGGCAGAAATTCTCCCCAAGTTCAAATCCTGAAAATACACAGAATTACATCATTAATAACTTCATAGGTTCCTTCATCAAGTTATACAGAAAGAGACTCTAACTCTACAAATGGGGCGTGGAAAGAAGTACTAAAGCTAAAACCTGAAGTCCGGAAATCACGCATAAGAACGGTCGGACAAGCGGGGGGGGGGGGGGCGGAAGAAACAATGGTGGACATAGAGAAAGTATGGCTAAAGTGGAAATCTCGAAGATCCCTGCCTATGTGGCTAATGCATATATCTCGGGATATCGTCAATGCACCTCGTCTACCAGATTCCAGTTCTACATTTCGTGCATTAATGATATCTCTCAACTAAACAATTTACCTTCCGTTTTGTTTTGTGAGTTTGTTTGTGTGTGGTGTTTTTTTTTACGGGACGGTGTGCTGACATGACCTGATGCTGGTCTGCCTTTTAAAATGCATTAAATTACATACGCAAAATCCATCTAGAACAGCGACGATTCGGCTTCGCTTCTACGACTTGCTGGCCGCATAAATAAAGCTCACTGAGTTTTTACAGATTCTAAATATTTTTTAGAATTTAAAACGGTTACAAAATCATATTCTGGTTTCGTAAATCTCAATTCAACTCAGCATTAATACATAATTTCCAAATAATGTTAAAAAGAAGATTGTCCATGGGCAATGACCCAGCTCGCGAATGTTATCAGGATTTATGACATATAATGCTAAAAAAAAACCGTTAACAAAAATTCCAAGCGAGTACGGCCATATCTATGCTATTAGCCGATTTTAATGCAGAAATGGTTCATCGCCAATATTTTAGGCGAATCGTAAAGTAATAGCATTTTAGCCAAGTGGATACATCCCCCTCACCTTCAATCAAAATATTTGACTAATATCCTTCAATTAAAGTCTTTCGACTAAGATCCTGGAGGACATACGCTTTTTCAAAAGAAATTTTGGGTAAATCTTTGAGTAAATTTTGAGCCAATCGCCAATAAGGTAACAGTCACATAGGTACTAATGTTCAGAACCTTGAATAAAAAATGTTAAAGACAGTACCACCATACTCCTGGGGTGAGTTAATTTTAATCAGAAACTGATTTTTTCATCAATTCTATTAATTTTTTAAATCCCCAAAAATAATAGTAAGGTGAGCTATTGTGCCCTCTACATTCGCCAGCAGATGCGCTTTTACGAAAACTGGACTTCGCTCAATATTTACGCTAATTTAGGATGAAAAAATAACAGCGAGATATTTTTACAGTAAGTCATGTGATATAAAAAAATCTTTTTTTTCTCCAATATTCCTGCTACTTTTGGAAGGCAATTTAGAGGAAACTTATAACGCCCTATCTTCCATCGACAGTTTAAGACTTTTCCACTAAGATCCTAGGCTGTGATATTTTTTATGAATAGTTTTTTGACGAATATTTCTGTCAATTTTTGGTGGATCGTCAAACAAAATAATAGATGGGCTGGCACTGATATCGTATACTTTCAACGAAAATTCAGACATTCAGGCTAATAGTATACAGGTTGTTAAAAACACGATTGTTCTTTGGTGCAGAGAATTTTACACATAAAGAAATCTCTCTATCATTTTATTATTTTTACCACGTTCCTTGCAATCGAAATGCAAAATTCTTGCGCATTTTATTCGGAACACCCACTGTGATATCATACGTTTATTTCCTGTCTGGAACTTGTTTGCGGAGGAGATAAAATTGATTACATTAGCTCTAGCTCCAAGAAGCACTTCGCTTAAGGGGTTAGGAGCAGCGCTTCAATTCCTCGCACTATAAAACGCGCAAGTCAACTGCACCCGCTCTCCGACACCTGTGGAGATTTGTTCGAAAGTCATCGACCCACAAGTCTTCTGTTGCATATGCTCTAGGCCCTCAAAGTACAACGGCAATGATATACAACTTGTGTATTACGCTTTCTTTAAAAGAAAAGAATATGGAAATAACCACATATCTCCCACAATAAATGATATTTGTTTACATACAGGTGGCAGTTTTTTACTTGAAAAGTGACAGTAATTTTTGCAACTATCTACCAAAAAACATTTAAATTAATATTTGCAAAAGCATGGAAGAATTTAAAGTTAAATACTGCGAGTGGCTAGAATAAATTTATGCCAAATTGTGCATCTATCAATTATTTCAGTTTATATTTTACATACAACCAACAACCCTATTATTTAAATTTTAGGTCATGGGAACGTTAACAACATTTTACACGTGAGTGCGGAATTCAACTTTTCTGCACTGTAACGAAGAAATAAAAGATATGCAGCCTATTAAAAATCGTGACTGTTCTGCATAAAGGGTTTTTTGCATGAACTTTTAACAACTGTTTGAATAATAGGGATTGGTATGCAGTACTCTTGCTTTAAAACCCCAGAAAGGGCCACTTGCTATGTTATGGGTTACTATGCGTCTCAAAAACAAAAAAAAAAAAGAAAGAAAAAAAAAACTGAAGAAAGGGGATAATTTTGAAGCAAGACGCGGTTCGCGTTAAGTGTTAATTTCGTTAGAAAATACAGTACTATGCGTTTCCTACTAATTGGCGAGAAGGGCGGTTACTTCTGAATGTTCGGTTAAAAAAAGGTATTATTTCAAAATTAGCATTTACGAGGAAGAGGAGATAGAGTTGGTCAGAGTAGATCATATTTGGTGACAACAATATGTTAACTTCTGACTTAACTTACTAAGGCAGATGCACATTTGCTAACCCTTTCGGCTCAAATATTCCTTATTTTGCGATGCTTGACAAATAAAAATTGTTCCAACCACGGAACATGTTCTTTAAATTTCACCAGTTTGGATCTACTGTAACCATTCGTTCTCCTCTCCCTCGTTGGGGATCTTTTAGCTCCGAGTCAGCTCTTCTTTACACTTACTCGGTATATCAGTCTCAGAGCTACGAGGGGGACGAGAACGAATGGTTACAGTAGATTCAAATTAGTAAATGACAAAGAACATCTTCTGTATTTCCAAACAAATCTATTTTGTAAAATATCACAAAATGGTGTATATTCAAGTCGATAGGGTTGCAAAACATGCAGCTGGCTTATTTAGTGCAGCTGGAATTTAACATTTTATTATCACCAATTACGATCTACTCTAGCCAATTCCATCCCCCCTCTCTCATACGCCAGCACCTCCCCCACCTCCTGCAATCGGGCTAAGAACATATGAAGTTCAACCCTTTTGGCGGAACGATGGAAAGCTTCGTAGCTCTGACAGAGATATGCGAAATATTTGGTGAACAGCTGACTCGGACCCAGTACTTTGTCGTGCGAGAACAAATGGCTACAGCAGATCCAAACTAGTGAAATGAAAAGGCCGTGCCTATACGTGCAATCGCTGAATGTAAGCAACAAAGAGCCCATTATACGTGCAGTCACTGTTCGTATAAGAAAACTATGTCCACTATACGTACAGTCAATCTGAAGTAAATGAATTTTACTTTATTTTGTAAATCTTGTATATAATTAATAACAAAATAGAGCTGCTCTTATTTATGAAGAGTAATTGGATACTTTATGATTTATCTACGGCCGAGAAATTATAAAAAAATAAGTCCTTTACAAAATTGAAATGACTGTACGTATAACGGGACTTTGTTCACTATACGTACAGTCAATTTGAGTAAATAAATTTAACTTTATTATCCAAAAGAAATATATAATTAACAACAAAATAGTTATTCTGCTTAATGAAAAATAATTGGATGCCCTATGATTTATCTACGGCCGAGAAATTATAAAAAAAAGTTGAAGTTAATAAATTTAACTTGCTTTTCAAACAAGAATAATTAGCAATAACGTATACCTTCTTATTTGTGAAAATTAATTGGATGCCCTGTGATTTATCTACGTCCGAGAAATTATTAAAAATAATTCCATTACAAAATAGAAACTACTGTGACGTAAAACGGTTTCTGATTGGCCGAAAACCGCTGTACGTATTGTGTACTTCAGTACCTTATAAGTACACTGACTGTACGCATAGCTTTACTGAAATGAAAATCATCTTCCTTTTTTTTCAAAACAATTTTGTCAATGTCGCAAAATAAGGTATATTAGATTCGAAAGGGTTGCCAAATTTGCAGCTGGCTTATTTAGTGGAGTCGGAATTTAACATTTTGTTGTCACCAGTTATGATCTACTGTAGTCCCGAGTGACCCTAGTCCATCACCACTCTTCTACCCAGACTCCTCCGTGGAGGTGGGAGTCACTTGGGACTAGATCTACTGTAACCGATTCTGTCTCCCCTCTCTCGTACAAGGCAAGGAACATTCAAATTGACCAGCACATCGTAATTGGTTATTTTACAAACTCGTCTGTTGGCTGATGAAAATTATTATGACTCATAATAAGAATGTAATAGTGAATGACATGGCTTAAAGGTTGTAAATAAACATGGAACAACCGCAGCAAACGCTGCTGTCGCTTTAAAGAAC
Source organism: Protula sp. h YS-2021 (assembly GCA_949752745.1). Classification (NCBI taxonomy): domain Eukaryota; kingdom Metazoa; phylum Annelida; class Polychaeta; order Sabellida; family Serpulidae; genus Protula; species Protula sp. h YS-2021. The sequence continues at coordinate 59,273,844 of OX457024.1, forward strand.
ACATTTTCAGTTTTGCCAATTACGATGTGCTGTTCAATTTTATGTTTCTCTCCTTGTAGGTGAGGCTGAGTATAAGCCAAATCACACTTTGGGCGTTCCCAATAAAAATGCGCAAAAATTCCTGCATTTCGAATAAAATAACCGGGTAAAAAATGAAAGAAATGATAGAGAGATTTCGCCTAAATGTCAAATATCTCTTGCATCAAAGAGCAATCGGGTTTTTAACAACCCGTTTGATATTTTAAAAACTTATTAAAAGTTTTAACAAATGGTTTCAAGTTTCATTTTCTTTTATGTTCCGAGTATGAGCTGTTTTTGCGATATTTCTTCCATATTTTTCTATCATTTCTTTCAATTCTTTACCCGGTTCCCACGCAGTCGAAATTCAAAATTCTTGCGCATTTTATTCGAAACACCTAAAGTGTGATTTGGCTTATAAAAGCGAAACCAGGAAGTTGCCTTGAAAAGGACAGCCTTTTGTATTTCCGCATTGCTGTTTGGTGATCTCAAAGTCCTCCTTTAGAAAGGACATCCTCGAAGCCATGTCGTTCTACAAAACAGCAGAAATATGAATACAAAAATCTGCACCGTCCACTTTTTTTTTTTTTTTTTTGATAAAATAATCGCCAGGAATGTGGTGAGACGAATCATCCAATTTTCCCACAGAATCTCGTTGTTATAAAACAGCTGGCCTCTGGGGCGTTGGTCTGTTATGTACGAACGCGGAACAGGTGGATATTTTTAAAAGTAATTCCCTTTTTACGAGCACTATTTCCTGTTATGTCAATGGGTCTGCGAAGTAAAATGTGTCATACACAACAGACCGAAAGTGGCAGGTATTGGCTATTGGACAACAACAGAATGAATCTTAAGATTGGAACTAAAAATTTGCACTCCAAAGCAATGTAGTTTTTTTTAAAACAGCAAATCCAGCTATTCTGGCTATTTCCCAGAATAAATTTGTAAAATGCAACGCGATAAGGCGTCACCTTAGATTTTACTATTTGAAAGAATAATTATTATAAACTCAGTAACTGACAAAATACAGTTAAGAACATACGATTTATCGTAAACAGACTCTTGTTTGCAATACATTGTAATCAAAGTCTTGTTTAGGGTGCAAAACAAAGAGGCATTATATATATATATATATATATGTATATATATATATATATATATATATATATATATATATATATATATATATATATATATATATATATATATATATATATATATATATATATATATATATATATATATATATATATATATATATATATATATATATATATATATATATATATATATATATAAACCTTTAAAAACAGACCTTAATTTTAAAATGGGTGTGTTGAGACAAATTAATATTCTTTGGTTGAGATTCGGAACTGGAACTACACATGGAACTGAACCATGGTATTACACATTTATGGTAGGCATAAAAATCACCCCTAAATGTTAATCGGATTCCGGATTCACTAGGTCATAGAAAATAATTAAATATTGTTGGCAGCAGGAATCACGCAATAGGAATAATTGTTCATGAAACACGAACCAGGAATTATACCAAAACTTGCACTGCATCGTACAGCATGTTAATGAAGTACAAAAATTTAATATTACTATAACACATATTCTTAAAATTCTGTGCTCTCATATTGATCCTTTTACCGTGTTTGATTTATTCGCATCGTCATTTCTAACTCAGAATCAAAACTTCCGGTATCTTTTATTTCTACGTTTTGTCTTTTTTATACAAATATCCTTGAAATAAGTGTTATCACTGTACGACATTCAGCTACGATAAGATTCCTAATTCATAGACAACAATTCTTAAAATTAGAAGTGTCTCTTCGGTCATAGTGTCGGCACCGCTTCTCTCCTCGTACGAGGTCAGCGAAACAAAATCGGTCGAAAGGTAAAATAGAACTTTTGGGCGATAACATGACACGGATAAAGCAAACACTATGTTATCAAACGTGTCTTACGTAAACAGACAAGTATACATACAGACATTATATTTTTTTGCGAATAACAGGTGAAATCTAAAGCTCCAATGCAGTTATGAAAAAAACCGCTTTTGGGTGCGTTTTATGTACATAAAATACAGTGCGTTTCATAAATCTGTAATATTTTGGTGGGAGAGGGATTTTGACAGGAAAATTTTTCGATAATGTTTCCCATCGCGTGTGTCAATATTATGTTTTTAGTTACAGTTTGAGACCACAGATAATGAATTCTAGTATTAAAGAAATTTGTATCACCTTTCCAAACGTAATGTAGTGGAAACCATTATCGATTTTTTCCCTGCTGAAATCCCCCTCCCGCGAAAATTTCCACATTTTAGGGAACGCACTGTAGATAGATATTGTGGGAAACTCCCAACATATCAGGAGAGGATGCAGACAGATATTCAAGATTTTATGTGTTATTTTACACCTGTGTCATTTTGGTAACCGTTTTAGAGAGAGCGGTTTTGACCTCATTTTCGGACTCCAACCCTTAGCGTAGTCACATAAGAGATAACTTCAAGATCCTAACTTTGAGCGTTGATTGTTAAGGTCATAGTTCACGTGACCTTTGTTTTCTCGGAAACTTTTGGAGATTTTGACCTTGTTTTCTTATCTCGCCACTTCTTACGTTACATTAAGGGTAACCGAGAGGTCTGAAGCTTCACCTAAATTTTATGGTCAAAGGTCACGGTTCCTGTCCACCCTCTTTACAGTTAGAGCGATATTGACCTCGTTTTCGGAGTCCATCGCCTCTGCGGTTCAGGGCTGGTAAAAATTTCGAAATTTTTAAAAATTTCATGAAATTTGAAATTTATGAAATATTGCAGAAATATTGAAATTTTTGAAATATTTCAAAGCACGTTAGAAAAAAACACACATTTCCAGGCTATGCGTATTATCTGTTCGTTTAATTTACCAAATACGACCGTCAAAAATGCATAGTCAGATAAAATGACAGAATCGCATACCGGTCAAACGCATAAATCGGTTGATTGCATAAAATTATGTATTTTTAACCGGGTAATTGCTTACCGCTTTATCGTAAAACCGGATAAAGGCAAAGCTTTTTCTCGTTCACATGGAAAACACCGCTTAATTGCAGAATTAAGAGTGACTATTCAAACAGTGCTAAACTCGCTAAACTCGTTGCTCCCTGTTTGTTTAGCTAACATATTGTCTCCTTTATTTTTGACCTATTGTGTACACACCCGACCTCTTTCTCCTGTGCCGTTAACAGTGAGCCTCCTTTCAGCAGTTACTTAAAACCTCCTGCCTCTCTCCCCACCCCTCAGATACCCGGAGTAGATATGTCAACGATGCTATAGGCCAGCAACTGCAAGCTTTGTTACTCAAAAGTCATAAACCACGCAGGATTTCTGTGGCTGCATTGTTTACTGGGTAGAATTTGTGTTAACTGACAACATACGATGAATGTCCGTGGATAGGTATCTGTCAGTATTTGGTATTCTTGATGTCCAACTTATTTCTTATTTAAAAATTTCAAAACATGTGAAATTTTTGAAATTTTTACAGTGAAATATTTCATGAAATATTTCAAGAAATATTTCATTCGAAATATTTCATACCAGCCCTGCTGCGGTTACAGTTTTCGGTTTATATGTAATGCAGGAGCAAATTTTCACACTGACCATGGGTCAAGTTCATTATGTATATATATATATACAGGGGCCCCTCGTTAACCCGTACTCCTCGGGACCAAGGGAAAAAGTACGAATTAACCGAGGGTACCAATTAACCGGGGGTCAAATTTTCGAATGGACAAAAACAACAACGAACCTTCAAGCCTTGCGCGCTTTCGAGCAGGCTCAATTTGGCTGGTTTCAATACCATTGATTATTTTATCCTTATTCTTTATCCATGAAGCAAGTGTATTTTTAGGTACCCCGTACTCCGTCATTATTTCAGTTCTGGTTTTTGAGCCACTCGTTAGTTGCTTTAACACTTTGAACTTAAGGTTCATTGTGTAATCATTGTGTTTTCGTTTTGATGCCATTTTGCAAGTTGATTGGCAAAATGTTCACAATTTATATACACACTCCGGAGCGCGAAGTGTCCACAGAAGACAAATGGCATCTTAAGCTGCTGCATAGTACGTGACGGACGATGCTCCAGATTAGTGGCCTGTGAAAACGCTGTGCACACTAAGACACCCGGTGTATTGAGGAGACCATGTCAATCATAATCCCTAAACCCCCATCATTACTGCCCCACAATGCGCATTGATCTCGCTACACAAGATGCCTGAGTAACGTGTTGTTTTAACTGTGTGGCATGCCTAATCTGTATGGCTCTGCATTGTTAAAAGACAAGAATAGAAAAATATTGAGGGTAAATTTTGGGACGAATTATCCGAGTCTTCGTTAATTCGTGGTACGAATTAGCCGAGGGACCGAATTAACCGAGGACGAATTAACGAGGGCCCCCTATATATATATATATATATATATATATATATATATATATATATATATATATATATATATATATATAATGTAAGAGTTATCTCGGAAACCGTTAAAATAGATAAAACTTGGTCTTATTTTTGGATTCAACCCCACTCTAGGGAGTTTACATAAATCCCCCCCCCCCCCAAAAAAAAATGCATTAAAAGTGTTTGCAGTTATGGCTTCTATCGCTACCGTTAGCTTAAGTGATAAAATTAAATTCATCCTGGGCACGTACAGATTTCTGTTGTACTTACGTCATTACATTGACAGCATCGCCAGATCAACAGCATGAAGGGTTCTGATTCATAAATTCGGTAGATTAAACGCGTTCAATCAACTGGCATTTAATTTAATATCTTGTTTCTTATTTGTTTCAGAATTCATATTATAAATAATATGGTGTTTTATATAGAAACCGAGGATAAAGATACCAAAAAGTCAAGTTACTTACTGCCTCCCTCCCCCTTCAAGGATGTGACCAAGGTGTAATGTAATGAAATAGCAAAAACGATCAAAATAAAAGCTCTGAAATCGAAGAAGGGGCAAGCGATGGAAAAAAAAGGATTAGGGGGGGGGGGGGCGGGAACTGTCCTGTGAAACCTTTGTTTTTGTTTACAAAAACAAAGCAGCAGTGACTGGCTGATAAAAGTGTTTGACATGTTCGGGGATACTGTTAGTGTGCACTGGAGGCTGTAGTTGTTTTCCGTAACTGTGTTCAAAGTTGGAAAATTTGGTTAGTTATGTTCATCTTCATGCCTTGAGGTGTGATTGTTTAATAGAAGGATGTCCGAGAAAGAAAAGCCGTCGAAGAATGCAAAGAACAAAGACAAAGGGAACGACAGAGAGGGAGAAGAAGAAAAGGAGGAATCCATGGAATCTCCACCGTCTTCACCCAGCAATCAGCAGAATAGAAAGGCCAACAGTTCGGGTAACCGGCGTGACACATTTTGATTAAAAAGGACTTCATTTCTATTCGTGACTTTCTTTTCCATTTAAAATTTCCCTCCTCTTTTCTCTGAAGAAAGTGGACGCTTTTAAGGGTTGTTTTTACAGCGAAAATGTGGTCTTAACTTCTTGGTAATAGTTTGAGTGAATCCGGGACAAAATGACTCCGCCCAAAATGACTCCGCCCAAAATGCCTCCAAAAACTGCAAGGGGGGACAAAATGACTCCGCCCAAAATGCCCCGAAATATTATTTCGAATTTTTTTAAACTATTTCTGGCAAAGTGCCAGAAAATGTGTTTTGAGTAGACGGGCTTAATCCTGATCACGGGGAGTGTGAGAGGTGTGGCTTCGTTTCCGCAAAGCTGCCAGTAACGGTGTTTTGAGTAGACGCACTTAATCCCCCTGCAGTGCACTGCCGGCCTGAAACGCATGTTAATCCCACTCCGGAGGACTTTGATAAGCGTGGTTTTGTTTCCACAAAGCTGCCAGAAACTGTTTTGAGTAGACACACTTAATCCCGCAGCAGTGTAATGCCGGCTTGAAATAAAAAAAAAAAACGCTGGCGACATAGAGGCGCTTTTTTTTTGTTTTCATAAATCTGCCAGAATCTGTGCCTTGAGTAGACGCACGTTACCCCGACTCTGGTCAGGATGCATATATATGGGGGGTGGGATACATAGCAGTTATCAAATGTCCATTGGTAATATTGCAATGGAAGTGTTCGAAAGCAATAAAGGTGGACTGAAAGTTTCACACAATGGCTTCCTTTATGTCAAAAACAGAGAGTTGAAGATTTATTAAAATAAACCATTCTTCCCTTCACTTTGAAAAAATAAGATTTCGAGGTATTTTGGGCGGAGTCATTTTGTCCCCCCTTGCAGTTTTTGGAGGCATTTTGGGCGGAGTCATTTTGGGCGGAGTCATTTTGGGCGGATACCAGTTTGAGTATATAAATGTCTGTAAAAACGTGAGAGTAACACATTGAGGATGACCTCGCAAGAGCATAAACGCTATCAGCTATTGAGTGCTTACAATTGAAAGAAAGACTCTTCCAATTTTTACAACAGGGTGTCTGCTGCATCATGTGCAAGGCGCCGGAGCGGTGAAGAATTTGCGTCAGCGCGCGTCCAATAGCTCACCAAGCAACAGCAATCGGAGCGGTTCGCCCTGTAACGCGCAACGGATTAGGGATGTGGGTTTCAACAGCAAGGAGTCGAGAAACGGTGGCAGGTTGTTGACGATATAGAAAGCAGCTTTATCTCGCCCTTACCTCTTGGCTTTGTCTGGGTTTGCTGTTTTGCTTGAATAAGGGTTTTGTTTTTGGAGAAAAGTTAAACAATAAAATAAAGCCTCTTAGCGGGCTTAATGAAAAAGAATTTTCTCACTCGGAACTCAAGTTTGTGAAATTCCGGATTATCGCAACTGAATCTTTCAAAAGAAAACTAGTATTGAAATATAAGATCTGTTTGAATTATCATGACGGTCTCAACGGATTACCCTGCCAACTGTCCGGTGTGAAACTATTCGCGGGCTGTTATTTTGTAGGGACTACAATCAAGGGCAAGTGCGTAACCATGGCAGCCAGCGACGGCGCCGGCACCCTTCCGAGTCCGAGGTGCTGCTAGACGATGACATGGAGATAGAGGAGGGTGCTGTGGGGGGAGTCGGCGGCGACGCACCCGTGGCCTTGCTGGCTGACATGCAGGTATCACGCAGCTGGTGGGTAGGTGGGGGGGGGGGGAGCGGGATATCACCAGAAACTACATAGAAGTCGAGAAAATTTTCAGTTTTTATTATTGGTTGAGATGCCTGAAACACACCAGTGACTGCAAAGCAATACTGAAAAGCAAGAGTAAACCTTAGTGGTGTTAGTCTGGCGAACAAGTTTGGAATTAATTTCGAAAAGAAGAAAAGAAAACATCTGTGTATTCTCTTTTGGAGAATGACTGAATGAGGCGTGGCTAGTGGCAGGGCTGGCCAAAAATCCGATTAAAAAGTCATGATTTTGAAACAAAAAATTTTATTTATATCGGATTTGTAAATTTTTTTTATTCAAACCAAACTCTATAAATGAAACAGAAAAATAAAAAAAAAAAGAACAAAAAAAAAAACAAACTTTTAATAATTTATTGCAGACGACAGAACGCTATCTTGTGAGACATTTCTAAATACATTTACATTTGGCAATATCTCCGATAAACTCTGTGCAAATTCATTTGTTCAGGTAACTGTCCGCAAGTTCAATTGTGCAGATTACTTTTGGAGTTTTGCTATTTGAAATGTCTCTTTTTAAAAACTCTATCCACAAGAGCGAAACGTCTCCCAGACACTGGAGTTTTCAGTGATTTTTTTCTGTCAGATTCTCAATTAACAACTGAAGAAGCAGTCATTTTGGGAGCGGAGGGGGTTCCCCAAAGTTTTAGGCAATATCCAGGGCTTTTTTTGCTCTGCTAACCAATGCTTCACAAGGACGCAGTGATGATAGAAGCAATGCTTCCACGAAAATTCAATGCGTCCAAGACGCAATCAATGCGTCCAGAATAAAATTCAAATTTTTTTGTTTTCGAATACTTAACAGACACGGTTAACAGTTTTATATGATTTATTTCAAACGCTTAAAACAACTTGAATACAACTTGAATACTGCGATTGGTGAATGATCTAAAAAAGAAACAAAACACCTATACATTTATCAAACACTGTTTTCACACATAACTCATAGCAAGACCGAACAGTAGATTTTCACAATGCTCTCATGTCAAACGAAGAATTAAAGAAATGATTTACGAAGAGGATGAAAACGAATATGTATATATATATTGTAGGACGTAAGATATAAAAAATGATGCGTCCCAGCGGACGCAGTCATGTCGAAAGCAATGCTTCCCCAGCAAAATAAATGCTTCCAGGAAGCAGAGTAAAAAAATCCCTGAACATCTATTGATTTACAACATCTCGAAGCCCCGGGACAGCACGTGGTTGTGTTTGTTTCCACCCGCGGTGATTTCCTTGGTCTAGTTATGGCGTGTTTTGCAGTGTGACGGTGACTCCCCTCGGGTGGATGCCCTACCACCAGCTGCCGCCCCGCTCCCTCAGGTGGAGGACGCGGCCGCCAACAACCAGGCGCTCGTCTATAACTGGCAGGCCAGCAAAACCACTGTGCGGGAAAGGCTCGGCTATATCTTCAACAGCGAGACAATGTCCGATGTGCATTTCTTGGTTGGTCGTGGCAACCAGATTCAAAGGATCCCCGCTCACAAGTTTGTTCTGTCCGTGGGTAGTGCCGTGTTCGATGCCATGTTTAACGGCGGCATGGCCACGACGTCGAATGAGGTCGAACTCCCAGATATTGAACCATCGGCATTTTTAGCATTATTGAAGTTTCTCTACACAGATCAAGTGAACATTGGACCGGAAACAGTCATGACCACGCTGTACACGGCCAAGAAATATGCTGTCCCGGCCCTAGAAAAAGCCTGCGTGGATTTCCTCAAGAAGAACCTCAGCAGCGACAACGCATTTATGTTACTAACGCAGGCTCGCCTGTTCGATGAGCCTCAGTTGGCATCTCTGTGTTTAGAAACGATTGATAAGAACACGAGCGAAGCGCTAGCGGCCGAGGGCTTTACGGACATCGATCTGGACACGCTGTGCGTGGTGTTAGAGCGCGATACCCTCGGAATTCGTGAGTACAAACTTTTCAAGGCCATGTGCCGCTGGGCCGAGGCGGAGTGCGTCAGGCGGAATTTGCCGAGTACTGCCGACAATCAGCGCTCCGTGCTGGACCGTGCTCTGAGCCTGGTGAGGTTCCCGATTATGACCGTGGAGGAGTTCGCAGGGGGGCCGGCGCAGTCGGGCATCCTTTCCGACAGGGAGGTCGTGCAGCTCTTTCTGTATTTCACGGTGAATCCCAAGCCCCACGTTGGCTTCAATGACTCGCCGCGATGCTGCTTGACGGGGAAGGAGCAAGTGATGTCGCGCTTCCAGCAGATTGAGAGTCGGTGGGGATACAGCGGCACCAGCGACAGGATAAGGTAAAATGCTTTGTGGTGATACACAGTTCTAGGTACCTGATATAAGTACTTGTTAGCTACAGTGATATCTCCTGTGACTACGGGGTGCGAACCTGTTAACTTTACAACAAGTTTAAAAGCGAGGTTTATACCTTTGGGTCTTGGAGATTTTACAGTATTCTGTTTTCAGATTTGTAGTGAATCGCAAAATATTCGTCGTTGGGTTTGGTCTTTATGGCAGTATCCATGGATCCGCTGAATACTCAGTCAACATTCAGGTACTTTCCTGTTTAATTGTTTTATCTTAATATGAAAAATAAAGAGCTCTCACTGTGGAAAATATTTAGTTTTTAGACCAGGCGACTTCGTCGGGCTGGTCTTATCACATCAGTAAAGGGGTATTCGGCGTCTGAATGTACGTGTGTAAACCTTTATTTATAATGCCTCTTCTTAGTCAGTTTTGATTTCTTTCAAATTTTGTACAAATTTTCTAAAGTAGGCCTCTCTTGAGAAATTACTGTTTCTTTTTGTCGATACGCCAAAAATTGGTAAAATGGGGTGCGTTTGTAATTTGTTGTTAAGCAGTTTCCAAAATGCTTTTACTCCCACAATTCGGATTAGAGTACCTTCAATATTTTATGCGAATGTTTACTGGGTAGGCCATTTTTTCGCGATCCACCAAAAATTGATCAAGTGGGGGACGTTTGTAATTTTTTGGTAGCCAGTTTCCAGAATGCTTCTACTCTCGCAATTCGGATAAGATCACCCTTAATATTTGTACGAATGCTTACTGGGTAGGACTGTCGAATGTTTTGGCGATCCGCCAAAAATTTGCCAAATAGGGGGCATTTTAAAAATTTTTGATAGCCAGTTTTCGAAAAGGTTTAGAAATATTCGGTGAGTAATTTTCAAAATGCTTCTTCTCCCACAATTTCGATAAAATTTCTTTCCTATTTTGTACAATTGTTCCCAAGGTGGTTCTCTCTTTAAATTACTTTTTGTCGATCTGTCAAAAATTGACCCAATGTTTGGGGGGATGGCATCTATCATATTTTCGTAGCTAATTTTCAAAATGCTTCTACTCCGACAATTTGGATTGGATTCCTTTCCTGGTAGCCAATTTAAAAATGCTTTCACTCCCACAATTTGGACTGGATTCCAAATTTTGTACGAAAGTTTACTGTGTAGGCCTCTCTTGAAATGTTTTGGCGATCCGCCCAAAATTTGCTAAAAAAGGGATATTTCAAAATCTTTGGTAGCCAATTTTCAAAAAATTCTACAATTCCTTTCAAATTCTGAGTGAATGTGTACTAGGTAGGCCTCTCTATGTGCGTATGTACGTATGTAAACTTTTACTTAAAATACTTTTTCTCCCTCAGTCTCGATCGTATTCCGTTCAGATTTTGTACAAGTGTTTATAGGTAGGTCTCACTTGAAAAATTACCTTTTTTTGGCGATCTGTCAAAAAATTGGCCAAACTGAGGCCATGTATAACTTTTTGGTAACCAATTTTCAAAATGCTTCTTCTCCGACAATTTTAATTCGATCGTATTCAAATTTTGCATAAATGCTTACTGGGAAATTCTCTCATGAATTTTTTTTTTTTTTTGGCAATCCACCAAAAAACTGACTAAATGGGGGAACATTTTTTTTTTGGGTAGCCAATTTTCAAAATGCTTCTTCTTCCACAATTTTAATCGTATTGTCTTCAAATTGTGCATAAATGTTCACTAGGAAGATCTCTGATGAAAAAAGTATTTTTTTTTTTTTGCGATCCACCAAAAAATTATTAAATGAAGGCATTTTTTAATTTTTTGGTAGCCAATTTTTAAAATGCTTCTTCTTTCACCATTTGGACTGGATTTCTTTTCAATTTTAGACCATTGTTTCCTTGACGTTGTTCACTTTTGAAATCTTACTTTTTTTAAGTGAGCCCCCAAAAATTGGCCAAGTGGAGGCATTTTTTGAATTTTTGGTAGCCAATTTTCCCGGTCCGCTTTTGAAAAGTTACTTTTTTGGCGATCCGCCAAAAATTTTCTAATTGAGTGGCATCTGAAAAAATTTTGTAACTAATTTTCAAAATGTTTCTTCTCCAACAATTTTGAATTATTTATTTATTTTTTGTTGTTGATCAGTCAAAATATTGACTAAATATAGTGGGGGTGCATTTTAAACATTTTGCGTGGCCACTTTTCCAAAGGTTTTTTTCCTCTTCCAGAATGTTGATCGGACTGAATTCCAATTTTGCATAAATGTTCTCAAGCCTGTCATCTCCTGGAAAGTTACTTTTTTGGCGACCCACCTAAAGTTGGGAAAATGGGGATGGGGGTATTTTCGGTAGCCAATTTTCAAAGCCATTCTTCTTATACTATAATGGTCGGATTGCCTTCAAATTTTTCACATATGTACATTGGCGGTCATCGTTTGAAAGTTATTTTTCTGGTAATCCGCCAAAAATTGGCTGAATGGGGGAGGGGCATTTCAAAAATATTAAGTGGCCAATTTTGAAATGCTTCTTCTGTCACTGGCGGATTCATTTAAAATTGGCGGATTTCAACAACCGGGTTGTACAATATGACTACCACTTTTTGGCGACCATACAAGCGCATTGGTACGTGATTCACTGGATCTAGGTTGTTACAATGTCCCTGGACATTCTTGTTAATACCGAACTGTTTGACGCGAGTTTGAATAAGTGAGTTATATTAAGTGTGTGAAATCTCTATATAAGGATAATGATAGGATGAATCAAAGATGCCTTTTTGAAGTACAGTAATTACAGAAACTACCGCCAGAACGTTTCTTAAGGTTCTGCCTTAAACCGTCTCCCCTTATGAGAGCTTTGCGATGTGGTGCCTTATGATTCATGTGAGCGGTCTGCTGCATAAATACGGTGCGTTGAGAATCCTTCAGGGTAAAACCTCGCTTTGAATTTCATATTGTTGTCAGATCATTCAGACGGATTATGGGAAGGTGTGCGGACAGAACGACACGACCTTTCAGTGCGACGGTTCGACTTCGACCTTTCGTGTGATGTTCAAGGAACCTGTGGAAATTCAACCTAACCAGAGTTATATTGCATGTGCAACATTAAAAGTACGTCATATACCTCAGTACATATAAACATTTGCACTGCATGTGCAACTTTAAAATTAAGCCGTGTACTGAAAATGATTTCGTGAATTTAATTGCCCCAAACGGGGGCTTTAGACGTGGAAGATTACTATATGTTTGGGTGTTGTCTGTCCGTCCGTCTGTCCATCGCTGGTCGTTACTTAAACCCTGACAATCCGTTTCTAATGATGTCTGGTATATAGACCACCTATCGTAGTGAGCAAGTGTACGTTATTGCCATAATTTCACGATCACAATGGCCATCATCTTGGATTTTCAATTCCTGTTTAAGACTGTGCTCTCTACACTGGCTTGCGTTAACTACTTTATATTTTTAGCTTTTTGCAACGATCCACGGAGTATTATGGTCTCCGGCCGCTCTAGTTTTTGGCCTTTTGCGACGACCCACGGGGCAGTTCGGTCCCTGACCGCTCTAGTTTTAAATGTTTTAATGAACCTAATTTTGTGAGGTTTAGTGTCGAAGTGAGGAGACTGCACCTTTGTTCTCAAGAAGACTGGTATGATATGGTCCATTTTGTAGTTTATAAAGTGATGATTGTTTTTGTTTCCAGGGCCCGGATTCATACTACGGGACAAAAGGGCTACGCAAAGTGACGCATGAGTCGATGAACAGTGGCAAGGTGACCTTCATGTTCACATACGCCGCCGGCAATAACAACGGCACGTCGGTGGAGGACGGCCAGATCCCCGAGATCATTTTCTACACGTGAAAGAGATAACAAAAAAGACCCACTCTCAGAGTATTACACTGTTTGTTTTCCTCTTGGCATTTATCTACGCAGAAGACAATAGCATTGTTCTGCTTTGTGGACTCTAGATATTCACATTATTCTACTTGGCGGACACTGGATATAACTATTTATCTACTTGGTGGACAGTATATATAGGTATTTATCTGCTTGGTGGACACTAGATTTTAGTATCTATCTACTTGGTGGTACTAGATATAAATATTTATCTACTTGGCGGGCAATAGATTAAGTATTTATCTGCTTGGTTAGTATAAGAAACAAGTATTAATCTTGCTGGTGAGCCTCTGAGACAGTGCTGCCTGCAGTTCTGCGACTTTCGATAGGTTCATGGTGTGTTGTTCATGGACTTAGTTACATCTGTAGTCACGTAGTTGTTGTGATAACGCCACTTGGCTTCTGCCACACATATAAGAAAGACAATTTATTCTGGGTGATATTCTAAGAATCGTATTGGCACTGCTCTGAAAAACAGACGTCCTTGGTGTGTTGAAAACTTTGTCCTTATTTGGAGAGAAATCGGTACTTCGACCTCTTTATAGCGATCGTTCTGGCCAAACTGGTTTTTTTTTAGTTGAAGATTGGAGTAATGATGCGAATGTAATATATATCGATATATCTTGTGACTATTTTTGGTGCTTCATTAAAGTCTCAATGGGGCGAGATGTCCTTGCATCCGATATTTTTTAACAGCAAAAAAAGGTATTTCGTTAGATCGTTTTAACAGATGTCGTTATGACTGGGTCGTGCTGTGGTTGAGAGATAGAGAGAGAGAGAGAGAGAGAGAGAGAGAGAGAGAGAGAGAGTGGGAGGTTGAGAGGGTGTTTTTGAATTGTGAAATGTCCGTGCGGGGGCAGTGTAAATATTCATAAGTGATTGCTTACTTTTCAGTGGGTTAAGTCACTTGTGACTTTATTATTACAAAAACAAGTAAATAAATAACGAAGAATAAAAAAAAATGAACGCTGAATTCATTGACGCAGTAGATTTTGTTCCATTCATTTGGTCGAAAAAAATGCACTTAATGAAACGAATCGGCAACCGCGCCAGGGCGAGAAACATCCGTTTGATTGTCTTTACACACTTTCTTTTTTCTTTCTGTCTTTTTTATTATAAGCACAATCAAAATATATAAAAGTCAAATATATTAAAGACCGTTTTCGTTACCATGCCTCTTACGTCTTTTAAACCGAAAGGTTCGAAAGTAGCTCAAATCGTTCTATCTTCAACTTGGCCCACTTCCGGTTTTTGATATTGACCATGATCGAAGAGGTCAAGGTCACCGAGGTACCTCTAACATATCGTCTTTTAGGCACAAAAGGGTCGAAAATAAGCTCAAATCGCTCTATCTCTAACCGTAATTGAGGTAATGGTAAACTTCCGACTATATACTTTCTATATAGTCGTTTAACCCCATAGGTTCGAAAATAAGCTCATACTCGATATTTCTCTAACCGTTTTCGAGATAATGGCCCACTTCTGGTTTTTGATCTTGACCATGACCGAAGAAGTCAAGGTCATCGAGGTATCTCTTACATCTCGGCCATGAGGCCCAGAGGGTCGAAAACAAGCTCGAAATCACTATCTCTAACCATTTTCGAGATAATGGCCCACTTCTGGTTTTTAGCCCTCAGGCGTGTCCGTCCGTTAACACCTACCTTGTGAACACGCTCTAGCCTACAATTTTTAGCCAATCGCTTAGATATTTTAAATATAGCTTGTATATAGACCAATGAAGATCCTTATTGTTTATGAGCTACATTCGACTAAGGACAGTGACTCAGCTGGATTTTGTTATTTGTACCATTATCAAGTTTTAACATGTGGCTTGTGAAGACTCTCTAGCCTGCAATTCTTTACCAATTACTAAGATATTTCGGCTATAGCTAGTATATGGAGCAATGAAGATCCCTATTGTATATAAGCCATATCCCACCAAGGACAGTGGCTCAGCTGGACAGTGGCTCAGCTGGAATTTGCATATTTCTACCATTATCAGGTTTGGTGACATGTGGCTTGTGAACACTCTCTAGCCTATAAAATTCTTTACCAATTGCTTAGATATTTCAGACATAGCTAGTATATGGACTAATAAAGATCCGTATTGCTTATCAGCCATATCCCACCAAGGACAGTGGCTCAGCTGGACTTTCTCATGGTAAATGTTTTTGTTTTTTGTTCATCTTAAAGCACTGCCACCCTTTTTTCTTTTCGGTGTTAAGGATTGAAATGAGCCTGTGACCGGCCTCAAACCTGCTATTTTTCTTGTTTCGAATGTTCCGGCTGACTGAGGGCTTTGCATCTCTGATGCCTATGCTTGACATTAACCATGACCAAAGAGGTCAGGATCACAGAGATATCTCTTACATATGAGGCCCAGAGGGTCGAAAATAACCTCAAACTCGCTCTATCTCTAGCCGTTTTTGAGGTGATGCCCCATTCTGTTTTTGATCGTGATCATGACCGGAAAGCTCAAGTTCACCGAGGTTCCTCTTACGTACCGTGTTTTCGGTTCAAAGGGTCGCAAAATAAACTCAAAATCGCTCTATCTCTAACCGTTTTCGAGGTAATGGCCCACTTCTGGTTTTTGACCTTGACCATTACCGAAGATGTCAAGGTCACCGATGCCTGTCTTAGATATCGTCTTTTAGGCCCAAAGTGTCTAAAATAAGCTGAAACCGCTTTCGACATAACCGCTAACTTCCGGTTTTTGACATGACCATGAACGAGGAGGTCAAGGTCACCGAAACACCTCTAACGTATCGTATTTTAGGTCCACTGGGTGGCGAATAAGCTCTAAATCGCTCTATCTCTAACCGTTTTCGAGATAAAAGCCCACTTCCGGTTTTTTATTTGACCATGACCGAGGAGGTCAAGGTCAGCGAGGTATCCCTTACATATCACCTTTTAGGCGCAAAGGGCCGAAAATAAGCTCAAATCGCTCTATCTCTTACCGTTTTTGAGATAACGGTCAATCGTTCTCTAGAGGTGCGGTAAAAAATACGGATTTGACAACGTCTCATCATCCTCTATGCCAAATTTGATCTTCCTACACCGAAAAGCGTAAACTAAAAACCTTTTTATGTATATGTACATTACTGGCAATGTTGGAAACCCGCCATTTCAAGTAATGGCAAACCAAAGTTGTAAATTCGCTAAATGCCTAAAATCTTTTGCCTTTTAACGAAATAACCTGTTTGTTAGGTTATTTCGTGAAATAGGCTGAAATGTTGGTATTTGATTTCACAAATCGTCAAATAGAATTTTGGCAAATATTGGAAACATATTCATTTCAGGTATAATGTCATTGTTTATGTAATTAATAAAATTTGACCCGTCATTTCAACACCGGAGATTGTCTCAGATTCCATACAATTAGGAAAACCAATATTACAGATTGCAATTCAGGCCAATTTTTTGTTATAATTGCAACATCACAGGTGGTCTTTGACCACTTTAAACCCATGCAATATCGGTGATTGCTAATCTGTAAAATTAATAAGATAGATTGCAACTTTACGCAATTGTAATTAACAAATCAGTTAAGATGATTTACTCTGGACAGAAGAACTAATTGGTTCGTTAGCTATCCTGGAAAGAAACAAATAACCTTTCATTGCTGATTATTCTTTGGTTTTCAGAAATTTCCGGAGCACAAATATTTAACGCTTGAAAAGTAAACTTTTCAAACATATTTGTTTTTACACGGTGTGGAAAGTGTGGGCTTAAAGTACTCTTTTTTCCCCTTTTTTATGCTAGTTTTTTTTAAAATTTTTCTCAGCCGAAATTTTTGCGTCGGTTACCAGACATCGACGAAACGGCTTAAGCTAGGCGAATGAAATTTGGCACTTATAGTCGACTATACGAACTGGTGCCAAATAATTTGTTTATTGACCTATGACGTCATCAACGTCTTGTGACGTCACGGATATTTCAAAGTTGAATACTGCTGGTCCTAGAGATTTCGAGCAGAATACGTTATGAGACTACTTTTTGACAAAGGACATCGTAATAACGTATTTTATAACCCACGACGTCATAATGACGTCATTTTCAGTTTCGTTTTCCTGGTCGGTTTTAAAGCGGGATTTTGATACACAATATGCAGACAGCTTAATTGTATACAAATTGACGGTTAAAAATCGGTTAAAAATAACTTAACCACCCAGAGCCTTGTAAAACGCCCAACCCTTATCCCCCAGAAACGTACACAAAATGCCCGTCCTGAATACAACAACAGCCCAGAGCCGGGAGGCCCCCACCAAAACGACACGCTCAAACCCCGGGGAATCGCTTAGAGTAGGTATCATTTTTTGTCGCCTAGGGTGCAGTCAGATCCTTTGTCGGTTATAAAACTTTATGTCACAACCTTATTTACAACTTACTCAGATACGTGGACCGTTGGAGAAGACTGAAACGTTTTTTACAAAGTGGGAAGAAATCGGGGCCCCGAAGAAAGTGGTAAAATGGCTGCATTACGGTTATCCCCCTCCATTTCTCACGCCGTCTCTCCAGTCGTCGCCTCGCCCTTCACTCACTCTCTGCCGTCTCCCATTCTCGCAACGGCCTATCCACCAGAGAGCGAAAAGAAAAAAAGTGCCTTGGTTCAGGAGCGATTGCAGAATTGCCAGAAAGCGAACCACGGTTTTAGAGCCGTTGTGTTTCTGTGGACAAAAGCCATTCGGTTATTCCACTACAGGGATGACTTGCTTATAGCGAGCTAGTTGCACAGCAAACACAGACACTGGTACAACGATGCTTGAATGTCCAGCCTGAAAGTAAATCTGGCCAAATCAGGGCTCGTTCCAATGCAAGTCTGCCAAGTGCTGCGCCAGTGAATGCGCAGCCACACGATAATGCTTCTCATCGACAACTCTACATGGTTGCTTATCTGAAGAAGCAGGGAGGCACGCGCTGTCGCGAGTTAATGTCGTTGACAAAGGACATTCTGCAGTTTGCGCAACAACGCCAGTTCCAAATTGTACCGCGACACATCATGAGACTTCACACTGTGGTTGAAGACCTGGCTTCCACTGGGGGGGGAGGAATTGTATCCATGGAATGGACGCTGTCACGCCAAACGTTTCAGTGAATGCAACGCCTGTCTCCGTGGGGGGCAAGAGCAGGTGGGCTTGTTTGCGAACAGCCTGACAGCCCAACTCCCCCGGTATGTGTCACCATGCCCGGACAAGCAATCCGAGGGGATCGATCGCCACAGTTGGTCTGACCAGATGAACTATTTTTTCTGTTTTCACCGACAACATTGCTGGCACAGACAGTGCAGAAGGTACAGCAACAGCCCAAGCGGAGAATGCTCTTGGTTGCTCCCCACTTGAAGGAGGCGAAGTGGTTCCCCCTGCTACTGCAGTGTCACTTCATGCGTCAGACAGCGATTTCAGTCACGCCAGAGATGCTGCGCCAATCTCATTGGGATTATGTCCATCCAAAGCCATATCTGTTCTGCCCGTGGCTTTGGTGTATCGGCAGTCCATAGTGAAGTCGCTGAAATTTTCAGAGAAAGTGCGATCACGGTTGGAAAACATACGAACAGGGCTGTACTTGTAGCAATGGAAATAATCTGAATTTTTCTGTTCGCAGCGCAAACTAGACCCAGTCGCCGCAACATCCTCAGTGATAGCCGATTTTCTCATCTGCGTGTTGGAACAACACCGTCTGTTAGTGCACACTATAGATCAGCTATTTCATTCGTGCCGAACAAGTTTTCAGGGTTCAACGCCGGCTTTGATAAGCATCTCAAGCATGTTCTGCGAAGCTTCAAACTCGAGCTCCCAGTGGCGCTGCGAACGGTGGTTCAGTGGGACATACAGCTGGGCGTTGGATTTTTTTTACAAACAGGCCCGTTCCTGCACATGAAAGATTCGGCACTGAAAGAACCCAGTCTGAAGTGCACATTTCTGCTAGCGTTAGCAACAGACAACAGGCGGGACGAACTTCACGCCCTGGGTAACAAGATGCTGCGCTGCCAGGGCAGCTGGAAGAAAATCAAGCTCTTTCTGTGGGCGGATTTCTCAGCAAAACCCATCTTGTTCCCAATAGTGCTGTCGAGTTGAAAGACATTGCCATCACAGCTCTTAACGATGCCTGTTCACCTGACGATGTCACAGAAAAACTCTCTGCCTGTAACGAAAATTGCGCTGCTATCTAGAGGCATCAAAGTAGTATCGACATCCTGATCAGAAACGCTTGTTATTTCTTATGTGCGTGGGAGATGTCATGGCATGGGGAAACAGACAGTATCAAATTACATTGAACAGACTATTGTCATGGCGTATCAAAAGATGGATCTAGTCCGGCGTCCCTGTAATCGCTCAACATAAAAACAGACCAATTCCGTCATGTTGCGAACTCATTAAATTTCTGTAAAGTGGCTTCTATGATTTTTGCTTAATACAGGGTCAAAAATCAATGTCTTTATTTCCCACTACCTGCTTTTCAACCGATGCAGCCTCAGGGGTTAACACTATTGGCCCGTTTGTAGCGGAGGACGGTGTAATATTGTCAGAAAAATAGTTGTCATATCCGTCTGACAATGGTTGCATCCATGGTTCAACCTCGGTGGCCTAGTGGTTAGTGTCCACCTCGAGACTGGAAGATCGTGGGTTCAAACCCCGGTCGGGTCATACCTAAGACTTTAAAATTGGGACTCCTCCTTGCTACCCTGTGATTCACTCCACATGTAAGGGTTAGAAGGAGGGCTGGAATGCCCCATTTCAGTATAATGTGGCAGGGGGATCCCGATATGACCATAGCAGTTGAAAGGGATCTAAAGAACAATACAATACAAAGCTTTCTGTGTTTATAGCAAACTGCAGTTGTTGGATGGTCCCTACAGAGGGAAGAGGGGCAACAGAGCTCGAGCTAAGTCAGATGCCAAACCAGGGGCCAAGAAATAATGTCGGACGTTGGTAGTGGCGGGGCGAGTTGCTCGCCCGATATTAGAACATTGCAGTGCGACTTTTCGTGCGGGGCTTGTTTCTTATCACGCATAATTTAGTTTGTCATGCTAAATTTTTACACAAGAGTGTTATATATCACTCAAGGTCATGGTCCTCGTCAACAACCACTGGGGTGACGTGTCCATCAGTCAGGGGCTTCGCTGAACATTAGTTTGCGTCCAGACGAAAAATTTTGGCATTTTCAATGACGCCCACCTCCGGTTCAACGTCAGTCATTATTGGCTGCAGTGCTGGGTTAAGTTTACTCCAAAATACATAAGAAGTGACGTTTTAAGAAATTAAATACACAATTTTGTTCTATTTGAGATAAACCTCAGCAATAACGCCAATAAGCCTACGGCAGCCCGACCCAACCGTCCCACGCCTGTTTTTTGACAATTGACAGTGCTTGGTTGCGGTGTTCACAGTAATATGAATGAGAGGCTGACACTTCACCTCTACGAGTTAGGCTAGTGTTGTTGAGGTTTCCCTTTAGAAAAGGATAAATGAACAAACGGAAACATGTGGAGTTGTTTTTATCGTATAGTGCGCACGTTATACGCGTCGTTGACATGTACTATCATTATTGGTGTCACTGCTGAGGTTATCTCCAATAACACATAAAAATGCGTTTTAATTTCTTAAAACGTCACATGAGGTCGTTACCCCACGCCCCCTTTCTCCCACCGAGGGGAGTTATCTGTTGCGAAGTTCTGAAGAATGCCTTTCTAGCGCTTTTTGGCCGATGGGAATATACGAAGACAAGGTAGTAGATCATGGCTGCAAGTCCACTTAGGGTGCAGACTGTTACCGTAACCTTGAGTAAAAGGGTTAGGGTTGCGTTTAAAGTCCTATCTACACTAGATCGCGGGGGGATTGGATGTTGGGGATGGCGGTTAGCTAAAAGACCCGGATAAAAGGATGTAAAGTAAAGCCTGTTTATCGTGACCCCTTCCAGATTCGAATAAAAGGACGCACGGTAAAACCTGCCTGCCTTGACCAACTTCCAGACCCAGCTAAAGTGTATCGTGCAATAAAACTCTTGTAGTGTTCAGCTTCAGACCCGGCTAAAAAAGACGAACATTAAAACCCATTTTGCCACCACCTTTTATATTGGGATAAAAAGATGTACAGAAAAATCTGTTTTTGTGACCACCATCTTATGTTTTGTATGCACTGGTCGCTCTAGTACCGAATGTGATGTAAAGCGCTCAGCTAATGTTTGGGTTGAAGGAAAATGAATTTTGTGTCTGCAGTGTCTTATTTTATAAGTAGAAGGTATTTTCGAATGCATAGAACATTCTAGTACTAAGGTTTGGGTATTGATAGCTAACTGATCTAGTGAAGTAGTGAATGAAGTAGTGAATGAAACGTGTCGGAATCTCCCTCAGGGATTGGGTGGTTTGGTGTGAAGGTTAGAATTTTCCGTCCGAGAGGGTGGGAACTGAGTAAAACTGCGTTGCGTTCGAGGCTGCTCACTGATTAGAGACGTTCAATATCTGCGGTTTGATTCTCTCAATGTATCACATCGTCAATAAAACACGAAAATTTCCTGTAAATTTTGCGTAGAACAGCACGAGACTTGTCACGTGCGCAATATTTGTTTAAATTCTAAAGCGTATCACCTCAAACATGGCTTGTTCGGTATAGCCTTTTTTCTATATTAACCCTCGCCCCAACCCGCAGCGTATTAGCAGTTCCCACTATGGAAAAAAACATTATTTGTATCGTTTCCAGGTTACAGATATTATGCTGTTTATGTTTTTCGTGATGAATTCCATAACAAGGTATCTGACCACCAGGTTCGCCGAGATGCTTTTATTAGTATATAATGTTCCAGGGAGACCCCACACCGTCAACCTTGCATTGTTGCATGTTTTATAGAAAAGTCAATGCTACAGTCAAGATTTGCTCATAGATAATTCAAATAATCGTCAAAATTGCCAGTTTGCACGCACGGGATTCTGAGTTGTCAAGACTATTAATTGAACAGGCTGAAATGATTCGATGGCTATATATTGAGCAGTAGTTGTACAGTCCACAGTGGCCAACCTGTTTGTGTAACTACCTGCTGACCAAGGCTTTTGAAAATTATTATGTAACACCACAATACCACAACCATGCTCCAATTGTCTCATGCTCTGAAACTAAAAGCCATCGTGTGTGCTATAGAAGTCCCATTCCCCATTTTCGGACCCAACAGTCCTCAGCAATAACGCTGCTTTCTTAAACAACGGTTAAAACCAATAATTTTAGACTTATTTATAACCTAAAAGAACATTTTGTGCTCAGATTTGTCCTTATTCTGTCATGATTTTATTTTGTATTTAAAACCGCCGGGATTGTTTTATTAGACCAGACGACTTCATCGGGCTAGTTTTATCACATCAGTAGAGGGGTATTCGGCGTCCGAATGTACGCATGTACGTGTGTAAACCTTTATTTATAATGCCTCTTCTTAGTCAGTTTGATTTCTTTCAAATTTTGTACAAATTTCCTAAAAACTAGGCCTCTTTTGAGAAATTGCTGTTTCTTTTTGTCGATACGCCAAAAATTGGTAAAATGGGGTGCGTTTGTAATTTGTTGTAAAGAAGTTTCCAAAATGCTTCTACTCCCACAAGTCGGATTAGAGTACCTTGAATATTTTATACGAATGTTTACTGGGTAGGCCGTTCTTGAAATTTTTTGGCGATCCACCATAAATTGGTCAAGTGAGGGGCATTGTAATTTTTTGGTAGTCAGTTTCCAAAATACTTCTACTCTCACAATTCGGATAAGGTTACCTTTAATATTTGCACGAATGCTTACTGGGTAGGCCTCTCTTGGCATGTTTTGGCGCTCCCCCAAAAATTGACCAAATAGGGGGCATTTTTTAAAATTTTTGTGGCCACTTTTTAGAAAAGGTTTTAGAAATATTTGGTAAGCAATTTTCAAAATGATTCTACTCCGACAATTTGGATTGGATTCCAAATTTTGCACGAATGTATACTGTGTAGGCCTCTCTTGAAATGTTTGGGCGATCCGCCAAAAATTGGCTAAAAATGGGACATTTCAAAATTTTTGTAGCCAATTTTCAAAATGTTCTGCTTTTACAGTTCCTTTCAAATTCTGTGTGAATGTGTACTAGGTAGGTCTCTCCTTAAATTTTTGGTGATCCACCAAAATTTTTTCAAATGGCCGTCTTTTATAATTTTTTGGTAGCCAGCTTTCCAAATGCTTCTTCTTCACCAATTTGGACCAGATTGCCTCCAAATTTTGCACAAATATTAACTGGGAGGTCCTGTCTTGAGAAGTTACTTTTTTATGACGTTCATAAATTAGCTAATTTGGGGGATGGGACATTTTAAAAATTATAGCCAATTTTGAAAATGTTTCTTCTCCTACAATATTGATCGGATTCCTTTCCAATTTTATATGAATGTCTGCTAGGTGGTTCTCTCTGGAAAAATTACTTTTTTCGCTATCCGTCAAAAATTGACCAAATGGCAGTTATCCAAATATTGGCCAATTGACTTTATTTTAAGTGGTTTTGTTGTCAAAAACGCGTTGTCTGCTGCAGTTTAACTGGATTTATTCAAAATTTTAAAATGTTATTCTTAATGTTATGTGTTCTTTTTAAAAAGTTGGCATGATGCCGCCGTTTGAAAGATTTAGGGCTAAACTTTTTCAAAACAATTCTTCAAGTAATTTTAGTCAGATGGCTTTCGTTTTAAGCAAAATTCAACGTTAGGGCTTCTTTGAAATTTATTTTTCTGGTATCTGCCAGAGATGAGGGAAATTCCGGCCTTTAAAAAATCAGTAACCGATTTCTAGGCCAGCTGACTCCGTTGCACTGGTCTTTTCACATCAGTAGAGGGTTATCCGTCCCTATATATACTTGTGCGCGTATGTACGCATGTAAACTTTTACTTAAATTGCTTCTTCTCCCTATATATGTTACAGCGAATCTGTAAAACCAGCGAATCTATAGATTCGCTGAAAATTTCAGCGAATCTGTAGATACGCTGACTCACTTAGCGAATCTGTAGATTCGCTAAAAATTATCAGCGAATCTACAGATTCGCTGGTTTTTCACCTTTTAAATTATACAGATTCGCTGAAATTGCCTGATCAGTCATCTTTACCTACAGGATTCCTTGTGTCGGGTGATATTTGAAATTTAATTGCTTTTACAAGACTTCTTTACTCCTGAGGTGTTTTACACACTTTTTTCTTTTTTTTTTTTTTTTTTTTTTTGGGGGGGGGGTGATATATTGCAATCGAAACTTTTAAAATTACACATATTATTTATTTAACTAGCTTTAAAATGCATTGTTGAAATGCGAATTTCTAGTCTCAAATGAAAAACAATATTGGAAAGCGTTCGAAAATATTTGCTATCAATATTCACAAATGCTTAAATTAAGTTTCTTGTTTTTTGGGAATAGGGCATATTGCAATCAGAACTTTTAAAATTACACATATTTTCATTTAACTAGCTTTAAAATGCATTGTTGACATGCGAATTTCTAGTCTCAAATGAAAAACAGTATTGGAAAGCGTTCGAAAATATTATCTATCAATATTCACAAAGGCTGAAATTAAGTTTTTTTCTTTGCGTTATCGTCTTTCATAAAAATGATCACAGCAAATCTTAATACTACTGTTTCTAAATAAGTACTGAGTCTTCCTATAGCAGAGAACTGACACAATATAACCCTAACGGGTTGCTGGTGTCGTTAAACCAATCAATCAATCAATCAATCTAAATAAGTTGCAATCATTACTCCCCTTCTGAGTATCATTCAAATTGCAATTATTTTTCCGTGAGTGCAGCACAAAGATCTCTTTACCTCCGGCTGATATAAATTGCAATTTAATTACGGTACGCTTATCCAATGTCACGTTATTTTCGATGCTCCGCACACTAATAGTTTAATTTAACAGAAACTGATACGACCAGTATTTCGACGAATAGAAACTTTATTCCGGTGAGAAAGCATATCAATTGCTGCATTTTTATCAAATGACCAAAAACCCTCAGCTTCATGAAATGAGCTAATAGCAATGGAAACAGATAATAAAAGCTCGATTTTAATATATTCCCTTCACACAAACCAAGAAAAAGCTGTGTAAAATACATCTGGAGTAACGAAATCACACAAAAGAAATTAAATTTCAAATATTAGCAAAAAAACAAGTGATCATGTCCGTAAATATGGCCGAACAGGCGATTTCAGCGAATCTGTATAATTTTTTAGGTGAAAAACCAGCGAATCTGTAGATTCGCTGAAAATTTTTAGCGAATCTACAGATTCGCTAAGCGAGTCAGCGAATCTACAGATTCGCTGAAATTTCCAGCGAATCTGCAGATTCGCTGGTTTTACAGATTCGCTGTAACATATATACTCTTTAGCAAATAAAGAAAACTGAAACTCTGCAGTCAACAGCACCCACATACTATAATCACTCTCATTTTCAGTAAGGGTTGTCGTCACCGGGTCCTCAGTACCACCACTTTACTTTTTTCTGAAAGTAAGCATTGATTTTTGGTTTTGAACGTTTCTTTCAGCTTAAAACAACTTAATCTAGCATTTTGAAGCAAAAAAAAGTTTGGGTCCTCAGTGCCACCACCGGGCCTCAGTGCCACCACCGGGTCCTCAGTACCACCACTTTACTTTTTTTTTGAAAGTAAGCATTGATTTTTGGTTTTGAACGTTCTTTCAGTTTAAAACAACTTACTTTTTTTCTGAAAGTAAGCATTGAATTTTGGTTTTGAACGTTTCTTTCAGCTTAAACAACTTAATCTAGCATTTTGAAGGAAAAAAATAATTTGGGTCCTCAGTGCCACCGGGTCCTCAGTGCCACTTCGGGACCTCAGCACCACTGGTGGTACTGAGGTCCATAGCAGACGGTCACCCCGCCTCCTCATTTTGACACTTGGGCGATCAATATGACTGCTGATATCATACCATGTGCCTTAACTGTCGCATCGAAGCGTTTGCCTGCCTTTTAATGGGCTTCTATGATAAAATTTCAATGTCTATTTTTGCATATAAGATGTTAATGAATTTCAAAAAATATTGAAGTGGACATACTACAATATGCCTTTGGCAAATTTAGTTTTCGTAGTCTTAGACGTTTCACAGGAGTTCGCGTGACAAGGCTATAGCGAAAAAAAATCATATGGACATACTTACCGAATCGTACGAATTCAATAAACTAGGGGATTGAAAATCCCCAAGTGCATATTAGTGTAATTAAGTCACAATACAATATCAACATAATGCAAGTACTTCACAATTTAGAACGATATGATGTATTGAAACTCCACCCCCTAACCATTCTGACTGGGATGGAATTGCAATTTGCCCGCTGTGAACATAATTTGTATTGGTTTAGTCTTTATGGCAGTTTGGCATTTTCGGCTGAGAAGTGGCGGTTCCTTGTTTTAGGTATACAGCTCGAATTATAACAGTTGACACTAGACTGCTGTTAAACTAAAGCAAACAATATTGGCAATATATTCGAGGTCCTGCCAGTGAGTCAGTGAAATTTTATTCATGCACAACCAAGAGAAATTTGATATTTATGGATGAATTATTGAAACTATTACGTGCAGTTCATCCGCTTTGTTAAAGACAATAAGGCTGCCGATGGGAATCCTACGACTTAAGTTTTTGTTTTCTAACGCTTCAATCCTCCAGCCCTGTTTGTATCCCCCCCCCCCCCCTTGGATCCCGCTTACTGCAAATATTCAAGTAGTTTCCAAGTCAATGATTTCCATGTCAAAGGAGTTATGTTCTATTTTATTTATGTCCCGATCAGATTTACTTTTTGAAAATATTTTATACTCACTTAAGTAAGAACATGGAAAGACAGAAAAGGGCTGAGCTGAGACAGCACAGTCAGTTGCTTTGACCTCTCCCCCCCCCCCCCCCCCGCCCGCATCGCGCCTTGTTCCCTTTTATCTTTTTAATATCCTTTTTAAAGTCACCATGGACGGACCGCCACCAGAAAATATGTGAAAAAATGAAAGTGAAGAAAAACATAACCATTACCTGACATTTTATGACATTGTAACTAGCAAAATTATTGACTACCACTTGCCCGTCGTTTTTTTTTTTCTGTTTTTTTTTGAGAAATATTCTCCATAACTGAGCATTAATGGTCAACTTGTGTGATTTTGAGGATAATTATGATCTCCAGCTGTTGGTAATATATATTTCTTGGTACTTCTGACACATATACAGCATTAGTTTAAATAGACATTCGCAATAATTGTGGAAGGAGTTCACAAAGTCTCTCCAGACCCAGATGACATAAGAGCGGTTGTGATGTCGTTGGAAGAGTCATCACTTTTACTGACATTTAATCAAATCTATGGTGTCATTGTTTTGTTACTGTGTGTGTGTTTATGTGAGGGTAACCGGTTTGACGATGCATTGGTCATTCTAACAAATATATAAAAAATATATAAAAAAGTGAAATTTATAAAAAGATTGAAGCATAACAAAACGTACAAACTGTTTTTCTTTGAAGGCTCCTATAGCTTAAAGTTTGGTATGTGTTGACGCTCTAGTTTTTTATTGAGTAACTGAGACTATTTACTGTTTTTTGGTGATAATCTTGCGAAAAGTTTAGTTTCCCAGATGTGAAATGTATTCGAGGGAATGTCCTTTCCGACAGAACAATTTAGCTCTAGAATTAATTTGCATATGTTTACTTTTAAACTCTTTGGCAGTTTTGGGTAGATGCAAAGGCCATTGGTACAATGAAAAGTTAATGAAAATTTAAAGAGAGCGATTGAATTAGTGTCAGCTCATGCCTTCAGTGTCCACGCTATATATTCTAACAAAAAAATCTTTCGTGTTTAAATTGAAATTGATTTCATTTTAATCATGCCTGTTGTTTGTTAGCTCGTATTTGACAGAATATTGATGTAACTTTAAGACTGGTAAGGCATAAATCATTTATGCTTCGATCATCCTAACGATTATAAGCGAACAGAAATAGCACCAATAAATTTTGCATGTCATACTCATAAAAAAAGGAACATAATAGAAGGATACCATAACACTAAGTGAAGCTTGGGATTTCGTTCCTGACTGGGGAGGGGGGGGGGGGGAGTTTGAGGTATTTGACATCGACCATATCCGTCAGTCTATCAGTCAGCTTTTCTGTCAGACATTTAGAGATAATACACCTGTGTTTTTGTTTAGTAACCGGTTTGTTAATGATGTTCATCTTCAACGTGGAGCAAAGCATCTGTCTTTCTAAAACGGTGTAATTTCCTCAAAGGATTCCGTACGGCTTTCTGCTGCCTAGAGTGTCTCCTTAATAAATCTAACCACCCTCCTACCTTGAAGCACACCAGAAACAGTGTAGATTAGTAAACTATCTTAGAAATGACCCCAGAATAGCGTTCTTTTCCAATGGCGTTCTTGAATGCGATAGAGATAAAAAAACGGCTGTTTAATGTCACAAAAGACAAAATGGGCATGGCAGAACCAGTAGTTTACCTCGGAATGTACCCGAAAGTGCCCCCCCCCCCTCCCCGCAGTGTCTGTGATTATTTTATTGATAACATCATCAGGATACGGGTGACATTGGAACTGACCCCAAACTAAACAGTTTCCAAGAAATAAGGGATACTATTTTGCCGGATGTAAGCACACATACGGATCAATCGCTTTCTGGGTTTGCCTATCCGATGGTCTGTTCTCCCGAGAGTGCCCTTCTGTGGGTACAAAGCGACATTCTCACTAGCTCACACGAGCGGAAAATGGTCGCACTAGCCATGCTAGACCTTAGTGTAGCCTTTGATAAAATAGACCATGGCATTTTATTTACCCGCCTAGAATCGCGATTTGACATACACGTTCTAAAAACTGACCAAATATGATCAACGGATACATCTATTTCGGTTGATGTTCTGCAGAGCTCAGTGTTGGTCCCTTCACTGTTTACGATGTATGTAGCGGCACTAACAGACACTGTGTTAAAACACGGATAGTTCTACCATTTTGAGCGGATGACAGCCAGAATTCCATGAAGAAGCTAGACAATGGATGCTTTCTAACGTGTTAAAAAAAAACAGATGACAGAATATTAAAGAAACATTTTGTGAATCAAAAGTAAAATCATGCATCTATTATTTTTGCAAAATATTCTCATTCATTTTTACCTGACCTCCGAGGCAACAACGGCGCTAAAGCATGCATGCGTTATGCCCCGCCTGAACCATTCTAATAGTTTGCCCTATGGCACCAGCACGGGTCAAATTCGCTTTCTCCAGGCAGTTTAAAGTGCCGCTGCATAGCTCTTCTTCCAGTTACTATATCTACATGTTATGTCAGTATTTTTGAAGCGCCAAGAGCTGTTTTAAGATTAAGCATTATATAAGCTGCTTGAATAATAATAATATATACTACTCGATGCATATTTAAGACGGAGCTCCGCTCAATACTATGGTTTTAATAGCATGTAAAATTGAAACAAAAATGGTGCAAAAAAGTGAGTTCATACTTTCCTGCAACCATTAAGGCTAGAGAACTCAAATTTTTTGTCCCGTTGGTTTGATCCATGCACGCATTTTTTGTCCTTGCAGGGTTGGAGCTTGGGGACGGGGTGGAGGAGGAGTGGGGAACGCAACAACTTTTAACTCTGAGTTCTCTAGATCGTTAAAAGTACAGAAGAGAAAAGAAGCGTTTTTTTGGGTTTCTTATCCCTTACCCAACTCCACGCATCACATTTCCCTGTAGTAGTATCCGTCCCTGGTGTGGATTGACTCAAGTGCCATCGTAAGCGCAGCAATGGGAAAGCTTTCATGCTCTTCGTACGAGGCTTACTTAGTTCACATAAACACTGACTCTACGATATTCATTATCTGAACGATGGTTTTTTAGCAGCAAGCATAACTGAAGAAATAATTCATTAAGTGGGTTCAAACAATGCCTAATAATGCCATAATAGCATACGTTCCAAAGAATATTTGCGTCAACAGGCATTTGCGATTGGCCTCCCACACAGATCTTGTCTTTGCAACCTGCAATGGCACAATGATTATATCGCGCTACAAATCAGTTCCTCCGTCATGCTCTGGAGTAGATTTATCACTACATGTAGCGTAAATCGGTCTAGTTGATTTTATATCTCGGATGTAGCTCCATTATTCCCAGACAGATACCTGCTAAAAGTTCGCCAGGATGGTCGAATATGGCAATACTAGTCTAAGACAACTTGTCAACCATTCCTCAGTTTAAAAAACGACGCACTTGGTTTACTGTTTGGCTTTTTTGTTCGTAGCATAAAAATGCAAGAAAATGGAATTTTCTTAGCCGCTACATTATTGTAAATATACTTATGTTAATAATAATAATAATAATAATAATAATAATAATAATAATAATAATATTATTATTATTATTATTATTATTATTACCGGTAGTATTATTAGTGTTTTGTCATTTCGATCAAAGACCTCGAAGTCAGTATAATAAAGTACACTGTACTTAATATGTAAAGTATGACTTTTTAAGTTGCAGGACAGTGTTGCTGTCATACAATTTTTCTTTTAATAAATGCATTTAATTTTAGTTATTGTAAAATTGTTCAAGTTTCTGGCATGTCTTAAGTGAGGGATTCCAACTATTTGCAAAGCTGTACATAATTAATGAATTAGTCTGAGAGCTGCCCGTAAGTTAGTATCAGCAAGACTTCGAAGCTCCCAAGGTCAAAAACAATAGGTAGCCACGGTAGGAATAATTTGATTAAGTTGTCTTGGACACAGCAAACAATGCGTCGACCACATAGTGATTATATGTAATAGTGTAAGGGGTTGGGGGAGGCGATTGCACTACCTAGAATTTCGTTATCACGCAATTGTTAACCAATAAACCAATGAGAAATCAATGCTCTCGGACCGTTCTGCGTCACTATCAACGAATGTTGTTTTGTTTTCATATACAAATATTGTGACCGATAAAGCATTACGTAAATAAGTAAAAAAAAGTTCAAATCATTAAATTTCCACAAAAGTTCAAAGAAAGCAAGTTATTGGATAGTTTATGGAACCCAGTCTAAAAGTTAAGGAATAAATTATGTGTTTTGAAAGTCATTCGGGATAATACTGAAGGATAAGATTAAACGCGCTCGTTGGATATGGCAGTTCAGGTATGCATCTTGCGGTTATGCTCTAACAAAAAGTTCATTTGAGTAGAAACTAAACCATGTGCTGTTTTTGAGGAGTGAAAGAGAGTAGTAAAATTGTGCACAAAAAAAATTTTCTCTTAAATATTTGTCACTG
The DNA here is from genome assembly GCA_949752745.1 of Protula sp. h YS-2021. Taxonomy (NCBI): domain Eukaryota; kingdom Metazoa; phylum Annelida; class Polychaeta; order Sabellida; family Serpulidae; genus Protula; species Protula sp. h YS-2021. The sequence goes on from OX457024.1 coordinate 59,305,413, forward strand.
ATCGGGTTTTCTTAGTTATTTTGTTATTTTTTGTTTAACAGCCGGGGTGAATAGAATATGAACTTATTTGTACCAAAAAACAACGCTTCCAGTTAAAATATAAAAATATTTGAAATGTAGCTCCTTCTTATTAAATGACATACAGAATCTAGAAGGCCTTCAATTGATGCAGTAAACAATGCAGCGTCTACCCATCCTCAATGTAATGTCTACCACCGTCAATGTAACGTCTACCCATCGTCAATGTAACGTCTACCACCGTCAATGTAACGTCTACCCATCGTCAATGTAACGTCTACCCACCCTCAATGTAAGGTCGCAACGTCTATTGGTAAATTTCAAAAGTTTGTAGAAAGTTGCAGCTGCTTCTGTTGTCATCGCGATAAAGTTGAGACATCGCTGTAGGGACCCCGCTGTTTGATCGGGATAAAATTGTCACGTGCTCAGGTGTCTATTCAGTGTGTTTGCCACAAAACTGAACATAGGTCGGGAAATGAGTGTCTAACCAACGCCAGGAGTTCTCTCGACTTCACAAACAGTACAATCCCGCTGTCGACCAATTTCAAACCTTTCCAAGAAAAGAAAACAGCAGTTGCTAGTCTATGCAACGTCTTTTCATAAGGCTGAGTATTGTAGCGATCATAAACAAAAAATAAGGTGTCATATTATCGCTCGACGGAAATGGCAGCCATAACAGGCAATAAAGCAAAGAGTGAGTAAAAATAAGGCAAATAGGGAATCTGAAAGGCGCAAAATTTTCATTACCAATCTTCAGAAAATAAACGTGAAAATGACCTTGTGCATATTTTAATTTTGATGCAAGACAGGAGAGGAGGGAGGGGAGGGAGGCATTATATGTCAGAAATGTTGTCCACGCAGCGACATCTTTCACATTGTCTAGGCAGTCACGAACTTGGTAAAAAGATCGATCCCCTGACATCTTATCCAGTGTCGTGAGAAATGACGTTGTTTCGACTTTCATTTTTGCTAACGTTGATACGTTGTTGGTTCACGAATCTGTTTAACGTCTTTTTAGCGATCTGTAAAAAAGGCGAAAAGGTTGAAAAATGTTTTTATTAAGATTTGGAAACGGCAGATACTGAACCCACGACAATTCATCTAACGATAATTCGTCTATGGACAATTCTTCCAAGACAATTCATCTGGCGACAATTCGTCTAAGTGAGATGAGTACGACAATTAATCTTAATTTTATTTAACTATTTTATAAAGTGTGTGCAGTGGTTTGGGATTTATGCAGGTCAGCACCTAAACCCACCTCTTTTATATCGCCTGACTCACTAATATAAAATTATTTTAGCTTTCTCAGCATCAGTAGAAATTCTATCAATGCCAAAGGATGTTCCCATTGCTGGAGTTTGAATGCCCGTTGTGTGCCCCTCAGTCCTCATGCGCTCGGGAAAACCCAATTTCACTGAGTAGATGATGCCTGTGGAAAGATGTATATGTTACAGGCAAACTGTCAAATCAGGCAGATTATAATCTGCCTGAAAATTTCAGGTAGATTGTAAAATTCCTGCTTCGACCAGGCACATTGTAATCCGCCTAAAATTTTTGAGCAGATTGTAATCTGCCTGATTATATTGTTATAAGAATTAAATTTTGATATCAAAAATTAATTCTTTGATATCAAAAATTATTTTTTTATATCAAGAATTATTTGTTGCTATCTGTAATTATGTTTTCACTATCTCTAAGTGTATTTTTGATCTGAAGGAAATAACTCTTGATATTAATAAAAAGATATAAAAAAATATTTATTTATCAAAATGATTTAACAGTATCTAAAATTGCTTTTTAGAGATCAACAGTTCAAATCCTTGTTAGCAGTTCAAAGTTTTGACAGCAAAATCTTAATTTCGAGCTCAGTAATTTATTTTCTTTTTCTTTCTTTTTTTTTTTTTTTTTGATATCAAGAATTTATTTTAGATAACATTATTTCAGAATGAGATTTTTTATTTATACTTTGAAACCTGTAAATCATTTTTGATCTCAAAAATTAATTTTTGGCATCAACATATCAGTCTTTTTTATATAAAAAATTCAGTAGCAAACATCCGTGAATAAAATAACTTCTGGTCCCTGTATACAGAATCTTTCATTTATTGTTTGTTTTTACTGCACAAAGCAGAAGTAATTCTTAAGCTTAAAAATTACGTTGTTATTATTGATATCAATAATTTAAGTTTCATTTCCTAAATATAATTGACGATTCGTTAAACTTTCTGTAAATGTGTGCCTCCAATAAGATTTTTTAATTTTTGTAAAACTGATTTTTTTATTTCAAAACTAATTTTTTGCTATCTGAAGTTAACTTACTGAGAGTAAGATATAAATTAATTAAATCTACATTGATTTATTGATATCTTTAATTGTATTTTGATATAAAAAATGGGATTAAATGTTAAAATGGCATTTCATAAAAATATATTTCTAAATGTAATTCTATACTTCTTTAGTTTCCTTCTAGTTTTCTTAACTGCCAATAAATCAATAAATAAAAATAAAAATAAACCTTCCTATAGCGAAGAGTTATCTATCAATTTGTTACAATAATGTTACAGTATGGTGTAATATTACTGTTTATAACGTTAGTATGATTTAAACATTTTGGCGTTTGATCAGTTTCAGGGTTCCGTTGAAATTGGAAGAATACATGATAAAAATCCTGGTATGGAAAAAATTAGTTTAGGAGGGGGTCTCTTTCTGCAGTTGTCTGAATTCCTTTACTACGATTTTTCGAGCTATGCACAAATCGTCGATTTTCCGACATAGATTCAACGTTGCATCAAAGGCGTTAATAAAACGTAGGAAAATGTTGGATTTTGGGCAACGAAAAGCAACGTCACATCTAAACAGAGTTTTTATCTAACGGATGTTAAAGATGTTGCGTAAACGTTAATCTGTGGTCGTGATAAATCACAACCAAATTACAAGACTTAACTTTGCGAAAGTGTTTTTTTTTTTTTGCGAGCAAAATCATCGTTCACAATCTTTGCTTGTCCATTCTATTCGACGTTGTCAAAGACGTTGATCGGTGGTCCCTACTGTTGCATAAGTTTTCCCTGCGCGTAAAAACAGCTCGTTTTTACGTAGAAAAGGCCTTTTCTACGGCCAAACCCGTAAAATCTACCTGTCAACCCATTGTCTGTAATATTGTCCTGTGCATAGAAAAGGCCTTTTCTACGGGTGCTGTAAAGGGAAAACTTACGCTTCAGGAGCGTAATTTTTCCCTGCATCAATAAAATTCAGCTTTAGACATTGTGTCTCCCTATCGAAAAAGGAACAAAGAAACAGTATATGGAGAGGAAATCATTGAAATAATGCGCTCACAGGTGAAATATACAGTCTTGCCCGCAGAAAAGGCCTTTTCTACGTAAAAACAGCCTGTCATTTTAGTATTGAAACTAGACATGAATTTCTGGGGCACAGGGTATTTTTACACCATCAATCCGTAAAAAAGTCCTTTTTTCTATTAACTATCACGCCTTAAAGAAAGATATATTAAAATCTATCTGTAATTTAAAAGGGCATTTTTTACGCCTTAAAGGGCGTAAAAAAGTCATTTCAACCACAAAACTAGACACTTTTACGCTACTTTCCGTAAATTTTTTTTCTTTTAACTATCAACTTCAAAACTAATGTAGACACGCATCCCGAACACTCGCGTAACGTCTAAAATACATCTATACTAGATCGGCAATATCGGCAACTTCGTCGGCCGATGTATCGGTTGCACATAGGATTAACTATGGCCCGACGCATAATAGATATAGCGGCTTCGTACATCGGATATACATCGGGCCGATATATCTTTAATACGTCGGGCCACCGTCGGAAATATCCCTACAAATTCTTCGACGTCGGATACCAACCGTCGGCTATACGTCGGTTATACGTTTATATTCCGATGCATTTCCGACGAACTTCCGATGATTTTTATACGTAAAAAAATTGTTTCTAACCTTAACTGACCCATTGAACCTTTACGAACCATTCATAATTCACATATTCATACATACACCATAGCATATCAATATACAACATAGCATATCTATATATTGCAACTGAACACTAGTACTTACTTGGGTTTGAACCGGGGACCTCTTGCATCCTAGGCGCGGAACATACCTCTACTCCACGGCGGCTGGGGCTAGTTTATTGAGGCAAATGATAATTTTCAAGTATATTCATAATGCTCCACTACAGATTCTTCATAATGTCCCCTACAAAACGTCAATTGATAAATTTCCGACGCCGAATAAGCATCGGAAAATATGCGTTTTATAGACGTATAAAATATACGTATAATATACGATTGCAATATGGGCATCTTTTTTCCGATGTATTTCCGACGTCGTTTATACATAGGAAAATATGCGTTTTATAGACGTTTAATAAAAATACGTATAATACGCGTTGGCAATATCGGCATCTTTTTTCCGACGCTGTGGAATATATATATAGTTTCCATTTCAAGTTATGCGTGAAATACACAAATTTAGAGATCCATTGGAAATCGGTATATTTCCGACGTTTCACCGACAAATATAACTATATGTATAATATGCGTATATTTTTATACGCATATTACATGCTTGTAATATCTCAAATAAAAAAATTAGTTTTCGTCGGAATTCGGTATATTTCCGACGTATAGCCGATGCAGTGATATATTTGTATATTATACGATTATTGTAATCCGTCGGTTATACATCAGTAATATCTTTTTCAAAAACAATTAAGTTTTGTTCCGTCGGAAGTACGTCTATGTCAGACGTTGGGCCAACATATACAAATATATGTATAATGTACGTATAACTAAATACATCGAATATACGTATGCAATATCCGTTTCATTTTTTTTACCATTGGTCGGAAGTTAATCTATTTCCAACGTATAACCAATGCATAAAAATGTATGTATAATATATTAATTGCGAAATACGTGTAATATATGAATATAATATTTTTAGCAAAAAAAAAATTCCCAATTGGTCGGAAGTTCGTCAGAAAAAGATGTCGGCCCGATGAATATTTGCCAACATCTATTAAACTGAGGAAAATAATCATCGGGCCAACGTCGGTAACCGATGAACTTCCGACGAATGAGAAAAAATGGAAATTCGACTATTGCCAACCTATAACCGATGCATTACCGATGCATCGAAGCCGATGCCGACGTTTTCCGACCTGGTTTATACCGTTTCGACGTCGGCCCGACGTTACGCGAGTGTTCGGGATGGTAACCATTCGGTACGTGAGTGCCTTCCCGCCACCCCTCTCCCCCTAATAAATTCATTGCAGAATATATTTGAATTCTAGAACATTAATTCTAGAACTTTGTGTGTGCGTGCGTGTGTGTTTGTGTGTGTATGTGTATGTGTATGTGTATGTGTGTGTGTGTGTGGGTGTGTGTGTGTTTTGGCTTGTTTCGGGGGGGGGGGGGGAGGTAGAGTGCAAATAAATAAATGGAGAGGGTCTGTTACTCTGTTATCCCCTTCCCCCAAGACGTTTTGTCAAAGCACGGATTACTCTTATGGTATGTTGAAAAGTAATTTGCGGGTAATCCGACCAGTTAATATTTATGACGAAACACACTCTCACAGCGTTCGATATATCGTCATAGAATATTGAAATCATTTTTTCGGGAGAGGGGGAGGTTGGATGCGGCGACGGTATGAGGGGTGACGCTTAGGCATTAAGCACGATAAACGAGTTTGCTAAAATAAAATCCATTTAACCAGTTTCTTCCTCAGTACCACAAAAGTGCACCAGCACCACCAAAGCGCATCTGTAATACGCGGTTTTACTGAGTCTGGCCGGTGGAAAACTCAGTGGTACGTGCTTTTGAAGAAGTGTACGCAGCTTTATGGGGAGAAACAACAAGCAAATTACAAAAAGCTGCCAATCAATACACAGGGAAAATTTACGCACAGGGAAAACTTATGCAACTGTGAGCGTAAGTTTTCCTGCGCGTAGAAAAGGCCTTTTTTACGAAGTGCAAATCTTACGAAAGGGAAAACTTACGGGACAGCTACCACTCAGAACGATATTACAACTAGGTTTAACGTTGCAATTTGGCCAGGGTTACTGATGCCGCCTCAAATTGATTTTTTATCGGTGCCTGAATGTTTACTAAGATATATCATGTCAAAAGCTGTGTTGCGTACAGTTTTGACACAACTGGAAATTTGGCATGATATTTAACAATGATTTATAAAGAATTATGACATTTTAAATATTCAGAATCCTATTTTTTGTGGCCCCAAGTGTAATTTTTGCTACTCACTAGCATAAATGGTCTTGTTATTATTATTATTATCATTATTATTATTATTATTATTATTATTATTATTATTATTATTATTATTATTATTATTATTATTATTATTATTATTCAAGGACAATAATACTTAGTCCATTCCGCGCTCCACAAAATGTTTTGCATCAAAATGCCAACAGAATTATATGAGGTGGAGAGTAGGAGGAGTAATGAAATAACTGGCCAAAAAGAAGCATTTTTTACTTTAACCTTGGCACCCAAACTTTATTTTTGAGATGAAACATTTAAATGAATGTATTTGATTTGAATGTATACTGACGCAAAGTAAAAATGTAAAGGTAATGTAAATTGCTATATTTGAAAAAGTATTTGACGTACCTTTGACATGATATTTCGTTACTGATCTTTCATAGATACCCAAAACTATTCTTAATTATCCATGTTTTTATGATATCGCGGTTTTCAAGATTCAGTATCTCGTGTGCCCTCCTCGAACCTCAGCCAACAATTAACATGTCGCAGCATATGTTAAGACGTTATGAGTCTATTTATCCTCATTGTGATATCCTATGCCATTCCTCGATGAGGGCCTGTCTGAATTCGACATGGCTCTGAGGGGTCGGCGTACGGGCTCGAACACTTCGGTCAAGCGTATCCCACAGATGCTCTATTGGATTCATGTCGGATGAATATGGAGGCCACTCTGGAGTCTGCACATTGTTATCACGAAGCAGATTCATGCATATTTCTGCTACATGCGGACGCACATTGTCCTGCATGAATATAGATTGCCGATCGTTCGTGCCGTCGACGTTTATTTAAAACTGGTCCAACGAACCTTTACGAACTCGTATCCTGTGATCGCGTAATCGATTTAACACTGTCTGGCGACTGATACGGTTGTTGTGTCTGCGTGCAGTCGAATCCGAGGAAGCCGATGCGATTCGAAATCGATCTCGAAGATGCGCCGTTCGCATAGATCGATCTTGCACTGGGGTCGATACCCTTGGTTGACCAGGTCGTGTTCGGTCCTGTACAGAGCCGGTCTGCAAGTGACGCTGCTGCAGTCTGTATATGGTTGCTACCACCACTCCAAACCTTCTAGCGATTGCTGACTGTGCCAGTCCATCCTCTAACATACCGATCGCTTGCAACCTCTCATTTTCGGTAAGTCGTGGCATTTTGGTTTTTGGAATTTTTGGATTTTTTTTTCTTTTTGCAAACTTTTCGATTTTTTAGCTCTCCTTTCACGTGGTTTTAAAATGTATGAGTCAATTGACCAACGCGCCATTTTACAATATGTGCTACACACCAAGGTGTTATTTTTCGTAATCGATAAAGTGTATTGGTGTGAAAAAAACAATAGAATCTATTCCCATAGTGCTAAACATTTGATATTTGTTTCATTTCGATAACCCAAAGCGAACAGGATAAAAACCACTTTAAATCCTTTGCCTTTTTACTTTGCGTCAATATATTTAAGACAGGAGCAAAATTTGAAATTTTTTGCCGTTGGCATCAATAGTTTTCATTGCTCCATGACATGGGCAATGATGCTATCTGACTGGTCGATTTTCAAGTCAATATTTTTTCAATGTTGACCAGAACGCATAAGTCGATGGAATTAGTAATTATTTGTAATCAAATCCCCCGTTAAGTCATTAGCAACGCATATATCGACTTGTCAACATGAGATATCGTTGGCCAGTAAGACAAAGTTGAACTTTACTTCATGTTAATTCAAAACAAGGGGGCTCGTTGGCCGGGTGGTGAAGACGCTTGCCAGCCATGCAGTTGTGGTTCTGTAGCCCGGGTTCGAATCCTGCTCGTGGTCAAGAATCATGACAATTTGCAACACCCCCCCCCCCCCACCCAGGGATGTCGGTGTGGCCATATTGTCCCTTGATACCAACGGGTTGCATTATTGTTAGGCGTATGTGCCAATAGAAAGGGATTCTTAGAGACACAATATTGGCAGGTCGAAATTATAATAATCCTGAGTTATAAAAAATGTAATCAATAATTATATACATGTATGCGCATATTGTAAACGATTTGAGCAGGTTACCTTGAAAATCGGAATAAAAACTCTCACTATTATTATTATATAAGTTAATATCCGGCAATTTCAAATCATGAATCCCTTAGACAGTAGGGTTACAACACGGCATGGTCTTTTAAGCAAATATCCGTTAAATTCAACTGCTTTTTTATTAAATATGCCAATACTTCGTACATTCAACGCTACTTTCACTTAACTAATATCACCAAACATTCCGGGAATATAACAAGTGCATATGTGTCGAAATACACTACCTTTGCAGGTTAGCGCTAAACGGAAGTATAGGTTTACGGTTTTCCCGTAAACACCAGGAAAAAAGCTTGATTTAACTGCTAATTCGAGAACATTTCAACAGATACGGGATCTGTCTACAGAAGGAGGTGTCGATGTATTGCTAGCATTCTGTAGAAGTAATGACTGAAGTTTTATGAACTGTATGTACTTAATTGTAATTTGTTTCGCGTTTTTATCCAATTAAAACGGATTTTTGTTTGTACAAATGTTGTAGCTGTTTAGTTGGATCGAACCGACGCTTGAAAAGTATCATCCAGATCTTTTCTTACCCGTAAACGCATAGAATTGGATGACCCACAGTAAGTGAGGGTCTCCTATTCTTGAAATTTCTTTAACTGCCTGGTGGCTCTCCTATGTAAGTAACCCCCAGGTGGCGCCACTAACGTCACTTTGAATCCTGACGCTCCGAAGAAGTGGGCCCCGATGTAGGGGGAGGAGAGGGCTGGTTAATGTTAGCGTCGGTTCGATCCAACTAAACAGCTACAACATTTGTACAAACAAAAATCCGTTTTAATTGGATAAAAATGCGAATTTTGTTCATACAAATGACTTATAGCTGCCGTTGGATCGACCCGACGCTTGAAAACCAGATTAAAAGAGAGGATGGCTACATCTGGGGCGCACGAACTGCGGGCGTCGCCCGTACTACATTAGCCAACGCAGAAAGCAAACACAGATAAAGTTGATTGAAGATTTAATCTCCTAACTCAACGGAGTAAAACAAGTGAATAACTAACTCTGATGCTCTCCGGGCAACAGGTGGGACACCACTGACAAATCAGGCACTCGTAGGAGGGGCCCTGCCCCCCCTCCTTTTTTTTTACGTGTGTGTGTGTATGTCCTGACACCCGCTGTGGCTGATGGCCCCGCTGCGTGCCCCAAAACCTCTGGAGGGCCCCGGCCCATCTGTGCTGTGGGGCCGTCGCCTGGGTTTGTGGCCCCCCAACTCGGTTGTGGACCCTATCTGGTGGGCCGAGAGAGAGGGGAATTGGGACCGCCACGTGGTTGCGGGGCCCACGCGTGTCTGAGCGCCCAGCCCAGGTTCATCAACTGTGTCCGCGGGCTCCCGTGCTGGCCCCAGCAGTCGCGGGGCCGCTGTTTCGGCCTAGTCACTCGAAAACGAAAACTAATTCCTTAACTAATGTGAGCACAAAGTCCCGGGCTTCGCCTGGTCTCGAGGTTGTTGTGGGAACTCCTCCCATGTCGCTGCACGCCTACTGTGGCCTGTTCTTGTGCTGAAGAGGCTTCTCTCCTTGCTTGTGGCACTTTTTGCTCCCCCCTCGGTATCTACAACAGAGACACATGAGTGCTAGTCTGGGTGCGATCATAATGTTCCCATTACTTCGGGTTGATCACTGATTCTGTGGCCACAAACGGCAGCCGGCAGAGCCTGGAAGTAGAGTCTCGCGTAAAGTCCTGCAAATAGAATTTTATAAAGCTATTTGGAGATTGCCAACAGCCCGATTTTAAAATTTACTCCATGGTGGCCCCTTTAACAGTTTTCAAGGAGCAGGCCACCTGGCGTATTTCGTGTGGGTGGACATGAATTGAGTTGGGCCGCCCACTATCACGGCTCGACTCTTCGTACGCGGAGACTATTGCTTGACGCAGGTAATTAGATATTATCGTTTTCCCTACGACTCTATTTATGTGAGGTAGGTAAGAGATGATGAGGCGTTTTTGCTGTGGGGCCCTCATGGCCTTGGTGACTGCCAAGTACTGTAAAAGCGTTGCCACTGGACACAGCAGATCCCGCTCACCCTGTTTGTCCCTGTAAGGACGGGAGTACTATCTCTGAGCACGTTTCGTTCCCGTGTGTTATGTGGTTTTTCCCTAAGAACTCTGCCCTTGGATTCAGAATAATTCTTTTGTGGTTTTCTTCATACGTGTAATCTTTGTCTACGGCATGTATTTCACCCCGTCTCTTACCTGAGGCTAGGACTAGTAGAAACGTAACTTTAAACATCAGTTCCCTGAGTGGCGTGTTCTCACCACAGGCAAACCTTTTGCCGCTGAGATAACTCAATGCAACCCCCAGGTCCCACTGCACTATGTGTTTGGCTGGGGGAGGGCGCTGCAGTTTAAAATTACGAATTAGCTTCGCTAGGCCGCCGTCTTGGCCAGGATCGTAACCGGAAGCATTTTTCAGCATAGCCCCCAAAGCCGATCTATAGCCTTCTATCGTTCGTGCACCTGCTTCTCTGGACTCGAATAAGTGTATGAAGAAGTCGGCCAACAAAGGGGCCGTCGCCGTGACGGGATCAATTTGCTTTAGTGGGCACCACCTTTCGAAAACTCTCCCCTGTGACTTGTACACAGACTTGGTAGAACTCGCGTGTACATCCTGCATGCGTTGCAGTGCTTGTTGGGAGAAGCCCTGTGCTTCTAACCAGCCCGATGTATGCACCACAGATGGAGGTTTAGGTCCCACGGCTGCTGATGGTTGTGGGGCCAGTGCAGTTGGTGCACGTCCCCCACACTCACCGGCAACCGTTGTGGCTGTGCCATCGCTAGTCTGGTGAGTAGCGGGTACCACGGTGCCGAGGGGTTGTCTGTGATTAGCAGTAGCATTTGGAAATGTTTTTCCCTGGCTACCCTGTCCATCAAGTGGGGGATTATTGCGCTTGGTTGGAATGCATATAGCACTTCCTGTGGCCATGCACAGTTGAGGGCGTCGTTGTCTACTGCCTCTGGGTCCGAGCACGGAGACACAAACCGCATTATCTGTTTCGATAGCCTGGTCGAAAAAAGGTCCACTTGCGGTGGCCCCAGGACCGAGTGTTCTACCACCCACCGAAAACAGCGCCGGCTTAGCATCCACTCTCCAGGTAGGACCTGTCCTTGCCTGGACGCCATGTCTACCAGCACACTGAGGTGGCCCGGGATGTGATGTGGTAGCAACGTGATCTGATGTGCTGCTGCTAAGCGCCACACTTGGTGCGTTGCTTCCCTCAATGCCGGCGACCTCGTTCCCCCTTGTTTCTTTATGTTACTAACAGTTTCTTTTTGTTTTGTTTTTTTGGTAGAGTTGTCTATGAGGCACAGCACGGAACTGCTCCCGTAGTTTGCTTGCCAGTAACTGGAGAGCTGGTTTTACCGCGAGCATTTCCAGTACATTTCTGTGCGTATTTTGCAACTCTGAGGGCCAGCCGCCCTGAAACAACTTGCTTTCGAAGTGCACTCCCCACTCGCTGTGGGAGGCATCGGTTTGTATCTGTGCCTCTGGGTGCGGGGCCACAAACCGTGTTCGACCGGTTGCCCCACCACATTAGGTCTGCCCTCGCTTGCTCCGACAGCGTGACCAGATTTTGGGGCCCCCGCCCTCGTCGCACTGCTAGCCGTACCATTTTTTGGAAGTGCCGGAAGTTCAACCGACCGAGAGGCACTGTTTTTTTTTTTTTTTTTTTTTTTTTTTTTTTTTGTGGCCACTAGCAACCCCAGTAGGGTTTCGGCCAGCTGTAGCGGTATTACCACTTTGGCTAAGGCCCTTTGCGTCAGAGCTTCCAGTTTTTCCAGCCGAGCGGTCGTGGGTAAGATCAGGCCTCTTACAAAATCGAACTAGTCCCCTAAGAACACAATTGCTTGCTTGGGATCTACCTCCGATTTCTCCAGGTTGACCAGCAGACCAAGAACTATGCATTTGCTGATAAGATCGAGCGTCTGCTGCGCAACCTCTTCCTTCTCTAGCCCTGCTATGAGCCAGTCGTCTAGATATTGGAAAAGCAACATCTGTCGTTGCCAACCCCATGCCTTCAGTGGACGCATCGTCTTGCTGAACACCCACGGGGCCGGCGCGGGGCCGAAAGGTAGGGCCGTGTACCAGTACTTTTTCTCTTCTACCTGGAAGCAGAGGTATTTGCAATGCTGGGGCCTCATAGGAAGGTGGAGATAGGTCTTGAAGGTTTGCGTGACTAGGATGTCAGACGCCAACCGCCCGTCTTTTTGGGCCGAAGAAACACGCGCCTGAAGAAGCCCTTGTGGTTCTTAGGCATCTCTTCTATTGCATTTTTCTCTAACAGTTTGGCTACCATCTCCCAGAGCGCTACTGCTTTTTCTGAACCTTGCATGTAGGAGATTATTAGCTCTGGTGCCGGATTTAGTGTTAGAGACAGACTTGGTAATTGACCTTTTACTCTTTTTTTTTTTTGAACGGCAGGGGGTACCCATGGTGTAGCCAGCGTACGACCTTGTTCGGGGGCCCCCAGTAATTTCCATTGTTGCCAAAAGTGCCTGAGCCTTCCTCCTACGGGCAAGTTTCCTGAGTGCAAAATCCTTTCCTTTAGCTCGGACAACGTAACGCCAATATTTAAATCGTTTGAGGTGTCCGGAGAGTTCCTGAGCAAGGTCATCTCCGGGCCCCACAACTGACTGTCACCTGTTTTTGCCGTTGCCTGCTTCTGGACTGGCCCGTAGCTCGCCGTCCGAGGTGGCGCCGATTGGGTACGCAAGACCGTGGGTCCCCGGGAGCGTCCCCGGTACGACATGTGCAGTCGCAGTGGGCCCGCAGTGTATCTGTCTTGGACGCCCTGTTTTGCAGATCCTGAACATGTCTGCCATTCTGTTCTGCCAACAGCTCATCGGGGAACAGCTGTGTTTCTTGTAGGTATGTGGCGTGCCGTAGTTGAAACAGCTTGGCCTGGGTAAGGCGGCATCGCTGCAAAATTCTGTCTCTGCGTAGTTGTACCGTGTTTGATAGGAGACAGGTGTCCAACTTTACTAGGTCCTTGGTGCACTTAACTGGGCATGCCACCAGTTTGCTAACTAATCCTGTGTCTGGGCCCGACAACCTGTTGACCAGCGTCTGTTTCACAGACTCAATGAAGGACAATATTCGCAGGCTGGCCCTGGCTATGCCCTCAAAATGTGCCATGTCCTTATCCTTGACCGGTACCTTGTCATCCGGTCTGACCTGGGGCAACCACGGGGGGCGTGTTTCGGGAAAACCAGAGGTGCAAATGGGATCGCATCGTCACATGGCCTGTATGCTGTTTTGGTGACCCTCAGCTTGGACGAGAGGTGCATTTTCCCAAAATCCAGTGCACGGCCGTAGTTGGAGTCCTTTGCCTGGAACACTGCTTCCTTCAGTTTGATTGCGTCCCGAATTCCTGCGGCCGTGTCCAGAGCCAAAATTCTGGCCCCGTTTCACGCGGTTTCGGAGTGCTGTAGCGGTCTCCCCACTTTCGCACTCGAAAATTTCTGTACCAGTTTATGACCTCCCGAAATGGAATGTCACTGAGTTCCGGGGCCGAGGATGATGCCGTGATGCCGTCGCTCTCTCGTGATGGACTGTCGTCCCTGTCAGATAGGTGCAGGCGCTTGGACACCTCACGTCTGTCCCAGTCGCGTGGATGGTTGCGTTTCCTGGGAGTACGCAGCAGGTCCCCACACTCGGGATGTTTGAATAGCGATGCTTCCACGTGGCCCCTTGCACGACTGCTCCTGCTGTCTGTGTCTCGGCAGTGACTTGAGTCCCGGGACCGGCGAGTGTGGGGGTGAGAGCGGCGCCGTCTGGACCTCGCCCGCGATCGATGTCTGCGTTTGGTGGTTTTATCCGATAGCCGGGAGGGCGTGAAACTGTCTGAGCTGCTGTCCGTGACATAATTGGACGAGCTGTAGCCCTTCTGCTTCGCGTGACTGTACAGTTTCTGCAGTGGAGGGGGCGTGTGTTTGCTGGGGCACGGCGACACTGAGCTGTCCCCAGAAGATGAAGACGGTTGCCCGCGCGATTTTTTTTTTCGGCAGAATAGCCGACGTCCCGCTTTCTCTCTCGAGCTCTGCTCTCTCTTTCTGTCTGTTGCGGCTCCGTCCTGTTCTGATCACCACGCGCTGTGGGCCCCTCTTCTGTGCTGGGTGCCGTCGTGGGGCCCTGGCGTGCTGTGGGGCCATAGGTGGTTGTGGGGGCATTCGATACTCCGGAGCCCCCAGCTATGGTGGGCCCCTCCACCAGAGTCGTGCTGTGTGTGGGGTTCGGGACAGGTATGACTGATGGTACCTCCACACCTTTCTCCCCATTTGGCGGTCTAGAAATAGTGCAGGGCGCCGTTGAGCGTGTGTGCACTGCCTCGAGCTGTTGTTGTAAAAAAAAAAATAAAGGCTTGTTCCTGTAGTGCCCTCTTAACGACTGCCTCTATATCTAGCTGGCGGACCGATGCGCTTCGGGGGCCCTCGGAGTGATCACAAATGTATTAGACGGGGGTACCAGACTTGGGGCCTGTGTCCCGCACGGTGTTTGAGAAGCAGAGATGTCATGATTGGGCACACTAACTTCACTCGGGTCCTGGAGTCTGAGGGCCGTGATGGTAGCCTTACTTTCCGCCAAATCCTGAATGGAGGTGAGGGCGCCCCGTTTGGTGGAACTGTTCCTGCTCCTACGCGAGGATTTGTGAGAAGGAGATTTCCTGCTTTCAAAGTCTGACATGTACATCGTTTGTGGTGACGCTAACTCATCACGAAGCGGTGTGCCTGCCTCCGGCTATTCCGATTCCTGTGCCGGGGTACCTTTCCACTGTTTCTTGTTGAGAGGTGCGCAGATGTCACACTTCACAACACAGTCACACTCTGGTTTGCCGAACCTTGCAGCACAGTCCTGACAGTAGTTGTGGGGGTCGTCTTTCAAGCCCTGGTGAACGCAGCGTTCTTTCCTCACCATGGCAGTCCTCTCATCTCTGTAACACACGAGGAAATGCTGTTATTTACTCTGTGGTGCTGCTAGGCGGCCCCCACAACACTAGGCTGGGCCCCTAGCATGAATTTCGTGGCGCCCCAAATTTGGGGCCACCGAAGTGTTGTTGGCCCTTTCGCGCTGGAAAAGTGGGTCCCAAGCACCTGCTACCCCCAAGCGCGGGAAGGCGCCCGCAACCAAACTACTAAACTCTCCAAGAAAACCGCCCTGAGAGCTGCCAGCTACGGCCGTGAGCACGTAGGGAGGTAAACAACACACGCCGCGCACGAAGAGAAACTCGAAGGAACGCACCAAACGGCAGAGAATCTAGGTAGGTTGCGGGCGCATTCCCGCTCAAAATGCAACTGCCAGTAACTCCCCTGTTTTAAGTAAAAATAAAGCGTTGGGTGCGAGGGGTGGCTGCCGACCGAGTCTACGCCACTGTAAGCCAACTCTGAGGTGTTTGCTGATTCAAGAAAACGTCTTCTGCTCTCGAAATCAGCAGTAGAAGTACACCTCTGCAGTGAGAGCGTGAACCTAGGCCCTGCGTTCAAAACTAGCCTTAGCTCCCACTGCGCCGTAAATCATTACTCAAGTTAGTGATCGTTACAGGTCTTCGGTTCGTGTGAAATGCTAGAAGGCGAAAGAACGCCACTGCATAAACAACAAGACTTACCGATCACCAATTATCGCTCCGATAAATGTCCAGCTCTGCTAACATCGTGGACCGATCGGGCCCTGAAAACAGCTACACGTCGTTGGTGTTCATGGGAAACTTCTGCTGAAACCCTATCCTCTTGAATCTCAGAGGATCTGGGTGTAGGTCCTAAAAACTTCAAAGCTTCCACACCTAGACTGTTTGTTTACAGGCGTAAGGATGAAAAGTGACGTTAGTGGCGCCACCTGGGGGTTACTTACAGAGGAGAGCCACCAGGCAGTTAAAGAAATTTCAAGAATAGGAGACCCTCACTTAGTGTGGGTCATCCAATTCTATGCGTTTACGGGTAATAAAAGATATGGATGATACTTTTCAAGCGTCGGGTCGATCCAACGGCAGCTATAAGTCATTTGTATGAACAAAATTCGCGTTTTTATCCAATTAAAACGGATTTTTGTTTGTACAAATGTTGTAGCTGTTTAGTTGGATCGAACCGACGCTTGAAAAGTATCATCCATATCTTTTCTCACCCGTAAACTCAAAGAATTGGATGACCCACATTAAATGAGGGTCTCCTATTCTTGAAATTTCTTTAACTGCCTGGTGGCTCTCCTCTGTAAGTAACCCCCAGGTGGCGCCACTAACGTCACTTTGAATCCTGACGCTCCGAAGAAGTTGGCCCCGATGTAGGGGGAGGAGAGGGCTGGTTAATGTTAGCGTCGGTTCGATCCAACTAAACAGCTACAACATTTGTACAAACAAAAATCCGTTTTAATTGGATAAAAACGCGAATTTTGTTCATACAAATGACTTATAGCTGCCGTTGGATCGACCCGACGCTTGAAAATCAGATTAACAAAGAGGATGGCTACATCTGGGGCGCACGAACTGCGGGCGTCGCCCGTACTACATTAGCCAACGCAGAAAACAAACACAGATAAAAGTGATTGAAGATTTAATCTCCTGACTCAAAGGAGTAAAACAAGTGAAAAACTAATTCTAGTGCCCTCCGGGCAACAGGTGGGACACCTCTGATAAATCAGGCACTTGTAGGAGGGGCCCTGTCCCCCCCCCTTTTTTGCGTGTGTGTGTGTGTCCCGACACCCGCTGTGACTGATGGCCCCGCTGCGTGCCCCAAAACCTCTGGAGGGCCCCGGCCCATCTGTGCTGTGGGGCCGTCGCCTGGGTTTGTGCCCCCCCCTCCAACTCGGTTGTGGGCCCCATCTGGTGGACCGAAAGAGGGGGGGGGGGTTGGGGCCGCCACGTAGTTGTGGGGCCCACGCGTGTCTGAGCGCCCAGTTCAGGTTTATCAACCGTGTCCGCGGGCCCCCGTGCTGGTCCCAGCCTAGTTATTCGAAAACGAAACCAACTCCTTAACTAATGTGAGCACAAAGTCCCGGGAGTCGTCTGGTCTGGGGGTTGTTATGGGAACTCCCCCAGGACGCTGTACGCCTACTGTGGTCTGTTCTTGTGCTTAGGCGGCTTCTCTCCTTGCTTGTGGCTCTTTTTGCTCCCCCCTCGATATCTACAACAGAGACACATGAACGCTAGTCTGGGTGCAAGCATAATGTTCTCGTTACTTCGGGCTGATCACTGATTCAGCGGCCACAAACGGCAGCCGGCAGAGCCTGGAAGTAGAGTCTCGCGTAAAATCCTGCAAATAGAATTTTATAAAACTATTTGGAGATTGCCAACAACCCGATTTTAAAATTTCCTCCATGGTGGCCCCTTTAACAGCTTTCAGGGAGCAGGCCACCTGGCGTATTTCGTGTGGGTGGACATGAATTGAGTTGGTTCGCCCACTATCACGGCTCGACTCTTCGTACGCGGAGACTATTGCTTGACGCAGGTAGTTAGATATTGTCGATTTCCCTACGTCTCTATTTATGTGAGGTAGGAAAGAGATGATGAGGCGTTTCTGCTGTGGGGCCCTTATGGCCTTAGTGGCTGCCAGGTACTGTAACAGCGTTGCGACTGGACACAGCAGATTCCGCTCACCCTCCGTTTCCCCTGTTTGTCCCTGTAACGAGGGGAGTATTATCTCTGAGAAAGTGCCTTTCCCGTGTGTTATTATGTGGGTTTTCCCTAAGAACTCTGCCTTTGGCTTCAGAATGATTCTTTTGTGGTTTTCTTCATACGTGTCATCTTTGTCTAGGGCATGTATTTCCCACCGTCTCTTGCCTGAAGCTAAGGCTAGTAGAAACGTAACTTTAAACGTCAGTTCCCTGAGTGGCGTGTTTTCACCACAGGCAAACCTTTTACCGCTGAGATAACCCAGTACAACTCCTAGGTCCCACTGCACTATGTGTTTGGCTGGGGGAGGGCGCTGCAGTTTAAAATTACGAATCAGCTTCGCCAGGCAGTCGTCTTGGCCAGGATCGTAACCCGAAGCATTTTTCAGCACAGCCCCCACAGCCGATCTATAGCCTTCTATCGTTCGTACACCTACTTGTTTGGACTCAAATAAGTGTATGAAGAAGTCTGCCAACAAAGGGGCCGTCGCCGTGACGGGATCGATTTGTATTAGTAGGCACCAACTTTCGAAAACTCTCCACTGTAACTTGTACACAGACTTGGTAGAACTCGCGTGTACATCCTGCATGCGTTGCAGTGCTTGTTGGGAGAAGCCCTGTGCTTCTAACCATCCCGCTGTATGCACCACAGATGGAGGTTTAGGTCCCACGGCTGCTGATGGTTGTGGGGCCAGTGCGGCTGGTGCACGTCCCCCACCCTCACCGGCAACCGCTGCGGCTGTGCCCTCGCTAGTCTGGTGAGTAGCGGGTACCACGGCGCCGAGGGGTTGTCTGTGGTCAGCAGTAGCATTTGGAAATGCTTTTCCCTGGCTAACCTGTCCATCAAGTGGGGAGTTATTGCGTTTGGTGGGAATGCGTATAGCACTTCCTGTGGCCATGCACAGCTGAGGGCGTCGCTGTCTACTGCCTCTGGATCCGGGCACGGAGACACGAACCGTATTAGCTGTTTCGATAGCCTGGTCGCAAAAAGGTCCACTTGCGGTGGCCCCAGGACCGAGTGTTCTACCACCCACCGAAAACAGCGCCGGCTTAGCGTCCACTCTCCAGGTAGGACCTGCCCTTGCCTGGACGCCATGTCTGCCAGCACATTGAGGTGGCCCGGGATGTGATGTGGCAGCAACGTGATCTGATGTGCTGCTGCTAAGCGCCACACTTGGCGTGTTGCTTCCATCAATGCCGGTGACCTCGTTCCCCCTTGTTTCTTTATGTAACTCACCGTGGTAGAGTTGTCGATGAGGCACAGCACGGCCTGCTTCCTCAGTTTGCTTGCCAGTAACTGGAGAGCTTGTTTGACCGCGAGCATTTCCAGTACATTTATGTGCGTATTTTGCAACTCTAAGGGCCAGCCGCCCTGAAACAACTCGTCTTCGAAGTGCACTCCCCACCCGCTGTGGGAGGCATCGGTTTGTATCTGTGCCTCTGGATGCGGGGCCACAAACCGTTCGCCCCGCTGTGTGTTCGACCGGTTGCCCCACCACATTAGGTCTGCCCTCGCTTGTTCCGACAGCGTGACCAGATTTTGGGGCCCCCGCCCTCGTCGCACTGCTAGCCGTACCATTTTTTGGAAGTGCCGGAAGTTCAACCGACCGAGGGGCACTGTTTTTTCTGTGGCCACTAGCAACCCCAGTAGGGTTTCGGCCAGCTGCAGCGGTATTACCGCTTTGGTTAAGGCCCTTTGTGTCAGAGCTTCCAGTTTTTCCAGCCGAGCGGTCGTGGGCAAGATCAGGCCTCTTACGAAATCGAACTGGTCCCCTAAGAAAACAATTGCTTGCTTGGGATCTACCTCCGATTTCTCCAGGTTGACCAGCAGACCCAGATCTATGCATTTGCTGATAAAATCGAGCGTCTGCTGTGCCATCTCTTCCTTCTCTAGTCCTGCTATGAGCCAGTCGTCTAGATATTGGAAGAGCAACATCTGTCGTCGTCGGCCCCATGCCTTCAGTGGACGCATCGTCTTGCTGAACACCCACGGGGCCGGCGCGAGGCCGAAGGGTAGGGCCCTGTACCAATACTTTTTCTCTTCTACCTGGAAGCAGAGGTATTTGCAATGCTGGGGCCTCATAGGAAGATGGAGATAGGCATCTGATAGGTCTATCGAAGTGGCCCAAATGCCCGTCTCCACCGCCTTCCGTATGTATTGACATGTGTCCATTTTGAACGTTGGCGTGACTAGAATTTCGTTCAGGGGCTTTAGGTCTATTATCAGACGCCAACCGCCCGTCTTTTTGGGCCGAAGAAACACGCGGCTGAAGAAGCCCTTGTGGTTCTTCGGCATTTCTTCTATTGCATTCTTCTCTAACAGTTTGGCTACCATCTCCCGCAGCGCTACTGCTTTTTCTGAACCTTGCCTGTAGGAGGTTATTAGCTCTGGTTCCGGATTTAGTGTTAGAGACAGACTTGGTATTTGACCGTTTACTTTTTTGAACGGCAGAGGGTACCCATGGTGTAGCCAGCGTACGACCTTGTTTCGGGCCCCCTGTAATTTCCATTGCTGCCAAAAGTGCCTGAGCCTTCCTCCTACGGGCAAGTTTTCTGAG
The DNA here is from genome assembly GCA_949752745.1 of Protula sp. h YS-2021. Classification (NCBI taxonomy): domain Eukaryota; kingdom Metazoa; phylum Annelida; class Polychaeta; order Sabellida; family Serpulidae; genus Protula; species Protula sp. h YS-2021. Next base: position 59,325,965 of record OX457024.1, read on the forward strand.
TGCAAAATCCTTTCCTTTAACTCGGATAACGTAACGCCAATATTTTGAATCGTTTGAGGTGTCCGGAGAGTTCCTGAGCAAGGTCATCTCCGGGCCCCCCAACTGACTGTCACCTGTTTTTGCCATGGCCTCTCCCAGGAAAAACACCAGTCGTTGCCTGCTTCTGGGCTGGCCCGTAACTCGCCGTCCGAGGTGGCGCCGATTGGGTACGCAAGACCGTGGGTCCCCGGGAGCGTCCCCGGTACGACCTGTGCAGTCGCGGTGGGCCCGGGGTGTATCTGTCTTGGAGCGCCCTGTTTTGCAGATCCTGAACATGTCTGCCATTCAGTTCTGCCAATAGCTCATCAGGGAACAGCTGTGTTTCTTGCAGGTATGTGGCGTGGCGTAGTTGAAATAGCTTATCCTGGGTAAGGCGGCATCGCTGCAATATGCTGTCTCTGCGTAGTTGTACCGTGTTTGATAGGAGACAGGTGTCCAACTTTACTAGGTCCTTGGTGCACTTAACTAGGCATGCCACCAGTTTGCTAACTAATCCTGTGTCTGGGCCCGCCAAGCTGTTGACCAGCGTCTGGTTTACGTACTCAATGAAGGACAATATTCGCAGGCTGGCCCTGGCTATACCCTCAAAATGTGCCATGTCCTTATCCTTGACCGATACCTTGTCATCCGGTCTGACCTGGGGCAACCACGGGGGGGGGGGGGGGCGTGTTTCGGGAAAACCAGAGGTGCAAAAGGGATCGCATCGTCACATGGCCTGTATGCTGTTTTGGTGACCCTCAGCTTGGACGAGAGGTGCATTTTCCCAAAATCCAGTGCACGGCCGTAGTTAGAGTCCTTTGCCTGGAACTCTGCCTCTTTAAGTTTGATTGCGTCCCGAATTCCTGCGGCCGTGTCCAGAGCCAAAAATTCGGGCCCCGTTTCACACGGACCTTCGGACTCCAGCCTGAAGCCGGATTCGGAGTGCTGTAGCGGTCTCTCCACTTTAGCACTCGAAAATTTCTGTACCAGTTCTATGACCTCCCGAAATGGAATGTCACTGAGATCCGGGGCCGAGGATGATGCCGTGATGCCGTCACTCTCCCGTGATGGACTACCGTCCCTGTCAGATAGGTGTAGGCGTTTGGACACCTCACGCCTGTCCCAGTCGCGTGGATGGTTGCGTTTCCTGGGAGTACGCAGCAGGTCTCCACACTCAGGATGTTTGAATGGCGATGCTTCAACGTGGCCCCTTGCTCGACTGCTCCTGCTATCTCTGTCACGGCGGTGACTTGAGTCGCGGGACCGGCGAGTGTGGGTGTGGGAACGGCGCCGTCTGGATCTCGCCCGCGATCGATGTCTGCGTTTTGCGGTTTTATCCGATGGCCGGGAGGACGTGGAACTGTCTGAGCTACTATCCGTGTCATAATTGAGCTGTAGCCCTCCTTCTGCTTCGCGTGACTATACAGTTTCTGCAGTGGAAGGGGCGTGTGTTTGCTGGGGCACGGCGACACTGAGCTGTCCCCCAGAAGATGAAGACGGTTGCCGGCGCGATTTCTTGGCAGAATAGCCGACGTCCCGCTTTCTGTCTCGCGCTCGGCTTTTTCTTTCTGTCTGTTGCGGCTCCGTCCTGTTCTGATCACCACGCGCTGTGGGCCCCTCTTCTGTGTTGGGTCCCGCCGTGGGGCCCTGGCGTGCTGTGGGGCCATAGGTGGTTGTGGGGGCATTCGCTACTCCGGGGCCCCCATCTATGGTGGGTCAGTCCACCAGAATCGTGCTGTGGGTGAGGCTCGGGACAGTTGTGACTGATGGCACCTCCACACTTTTTTCCCCGTCTGGTGGTCTAGAAACAGTGTAGGGCGCCGTCGAGCGTGTGTGTACCGCCTCGAGTTGTTGTTGGAAAATAAAGGCTCGTTCCTGTAGTGCCCTCTTAACGACTGCCTCTATATCTAGCTGGGGGACCGATGCCCACTGCGCTTCGGGGGCCCTCGGTGTAATGACAAATGTATTAGACGGGGGCGCCAGACTTGGGGCCCGTGTCCCGTTAGGCGTTTGAGAAGCTGAGATGTCATAGGTGGGCGCACTAGCTTCACTCGGGTCCTGGAGTCTGAGGGGCGTAATGGTAGCCTTACTTTCCGCCAGATCCTCAATGGAGATGGGGGCGCCCCGTTTGGTGGAACTGTCCTTGCTCCTACGCGAGGGTTTGTGAACCGGAGATTTGCTGCTTTCGAAGTCTGACATATCCATCGCTTGCGGTGACGCTAACTCATCACGAAGCGGTGTGCCTGCCTCCGGCTGTTCCGATTCCTGTGCCGGGGTACCTGTTGACATATTGCCCCAGAACAATTTAACTTCGCGGTTGTGCAGTTTCCTGTGCCGTTGTCTATTAATACTTTTCCACTGTTTCTTGTTGAGATGTGCGCAGATATCACACGTCACAACACCATCACACTCTGGCTTGCCGAACCTTGCAGCACAGTCCTGACAGTAGTTGTGGGGGTCGTCTTTCAAGCCCTGGTGTCCGCAGCGTTCTTTCCTCACCATGGCAGTCCTCTCATCTCTGTAACACACGAGGAAATGCTGTTAATTACTCTGTAGTGTTGCTAGGCGGCCCCTACAACACTGGGTTGGGCCCCTAGCATGAATTTCTTGGTGCCCCAAATTTGGGGCCACCGAAGTGTTGTTGGCCCTTTCGCGCTGGAATGTGGGTCCCAAGCACCTGCTACTCCCAAGCGCGGGAAGGCGCCCGCAACCAAACTACTAAACTCTCCAAGAAAACCGCCTAGAGCGCTGCCAGCCACGGTCGCGCAGTACGCCGGGAGGTAACTACCCACGCAGCGCCCGAAAAAAGCCCGCAGGAACGCACCAAACGGCAGAGAACCTAGGTAGGTTGCGGGCGCATTTCCGCTCAAAATGCAACTGTCAGCAACTTCTCTGTTTTAAGTAAAAAATGAGAGTCCGCGTGCGAAGGGTGGCTGCCGACCGAGTCTACGCCACTGTAAGCCAACTCTGAGGTGTTCGCTGGATCAATAAAACGTGTTCTGTTCTCGAAACCAGCGGTAGAAGTACACCTCTGCAGTGGGAGTGTGAACCTAGGCCCTGCGTTCAAAACTAGCCTTAGCTCCCACTGCGCCGCAAAACATACTCAAGTTAGTGATCGTTACAGGTCCTCGGTTCGTGTGAAATGCTAGAAGGCGAAAGGACGCCACTGCATAAACAACAAGACTTACCGATCACCAATTATCGCTCCGATAAATGTCCAGTTCCGCTAACATCGTGGACCGATCGGGCCCTGAAAACAGCTACACGTCGCTGGTGTTCCTCGGAAACTTCTGCTGCAGACCTATCCTCTTGAAACTCAGAGGATCTGGGTGTAGGTCCTAAAAACTTCAAAGCTTCCACACCTAGACTGCTTGTTTACAGGCGTAAGGATGAAAAGTGACGTTAGTGGCGCCACCTGGGGGTTACTTACAGAGGAGAGCACCAGGCAGTTAAGGAAATTTCAAGAATAGGAGACCCTCATTTAATGTGGGTCATCCAATTCTTTGAGTTTACGGGTGAGAAAAGATATGGATGATACTTTTCAAGCGTCGGGTCGATCCAACGGCAGCTATAAGTCATTTGTATGAACAAAAATTGCATTTTGAGATGGTTTTACGGGGCCTAGACTGCTGACAGTTTACAAGAATACAGGTGTACATGTTTTAGCGACACTACAGAGTGAAGTATTTACGAGCATAACATTTATCCAGCAATAACACCCCTCTCCCCCCCTCTCCCCCCGCCCCTGCCTCTACCAAGCAGGTTTCCTCTTGGATTCCTCTTGCATTGCAGCAAAATTTGAAAAAGAAAACGGAAAACAAAAACTGCCAGTGAGGGCACTTTTTCAGATTTTGTTACAACATTCTTGACCTTCAGCTGAAAAGTTTCTATTTTGCTGGGGGGGGGGGGGGGGCGAAGGCTGTAATATGTATGGGAAAATTAATATGAAGATGATCAAATTTGATTAATTCTTTTAATAATCAATTTTAAACTAAGATCGATGTTATCTGCGAGAGGAGCATAGCCTTCTCTCCCCAACAATATGTGTTTATTAAAACGTTTGTGGGATTCATTTATCTTAACAGAAATTCGGTTCCACTTCAAACTTCGCATGCTTTTACGTGGATACTATTACACTCTTATATAATATTATTTTCGGATAATCTTGGAATGTTATACTTATAGGATGACTATTCAGTAAAATTCGTCGATGGGTTGATGTCACAATATGGTCAGTTGTGTTTTATATGGGTTTGACGTCTGAGATGTCTTGTGACTTAGAAACGAAGCGATTCCGTAACAGATGTTATAAGAGCATCAGATTTATCCTGAATTTGTATTCAATTTGTCATATCCGTGATGTTTCTCTATGATATGTGTAAAGACTTCACGCTATTTAACAACTTATCCGTAACTAAAATTTATCCAAAGACTTCTTCAAAGTGCACCATCGAAACGCCACTGAAGCTCACTTTGCACCAATCAGACTCACACCTGACGTGTAGCCTCCATGCTTCCCAAAACTCAACTGCTGACGGCGCAACAACCACGTCCCTTATATAATTCCTGGCAGAACAGCAGCCGCCAGTTTAAATGCGGCCAATCAAAGTGTTTCGCGCCTAAATCAATAACCAATTGGAAAATACCTGCCCAAAAACATATGTTACGAGTTAGGTAGAAACGGAAAAGTTATGTTTTTGGAACGATCACAACCTCGTTTACAAAACGGCACCAACTAGCACAAAAATTTTACTGGTCTCAAGAACCACTAAAACCGGAAGTTCTCAAACCGAAATTAATACCATCCTCCCCACCTCAATAAGCTCTATCATATCCTGTAAAAAACTTGTAAATCCAATGTCTGGTTCCTGAGATATCCGCTATACTTAAAATATAAATAAATTTTTAAATGGCGTAAAATTTATCAAAAAGACTACAAACGAACTTGAAACGAATATCATCGTGTTCACTACACCAAGATCCCTTCAGATCCTAAACTGATCGTAGCGGTCCTATCGCGCATTTTACTGAATGCGGTACATCAACAGTTTCTCGCCGAATTTACTCGCGCAAAAAAGCTTATTCGTCACTTAACAACACATAAAGGGAAAGACTGCACCGAAGGCCTATGCTCGGTATTCCTATAAAGCACACGCATCCCGCACTACAACAAATTCCACACACACTACATACGGCGCGACAACAACACAAGTATGCTTAGAAAGTCCTTTTTGCATATCCTAACACTATCAAAGAGCAAACATCTCACAAAACGCTAATAAATAAAGTTCTTAAAGACATTTAACAAAACAGATCCAAACATATTCTGACATCGTTCAAAGTGTTAAGAAAGCCTCAACGCCAAAATCATAATACATATATATCCGACAGCTGGGGGCACTGTTTTAAAGAACAAAAACGCGAACTGATTAAATTACGCCAAGCATGCCGTCTGTTGGACATGTTACGTCACCGATGACGTCAGAAGTCAAATTTGAAACGCTCTCATACCCACTGCCTTCCAAATGGTAAATAGGACAGCGTCGAAACGTATACGATGTGATTAATGGTTAGCAATAGTTATTTAATGGGGAAGGGGGTAAGCATAATAACTAATAGTGGTTGGATATTCGTGTAATTGTTTTTGTTTCCGATTGAACATGTTGTACAGGTTGATGTTAATTTGAAATGGCAATTGTCACAGGGGCAAACGAACGTCCAAATATTGCGCTGTGGAGGATCCAAAGGATTGGTGGGGGAGAGGAAAATTCTACAGAGGCAACGTTGATTTAAAAAAAAACTGCGACAAACTTGATGCTTCGAGGGATTGACTCCAACCCTCCCCCCCCCCCCCGGCGTCCCGCCTTCCCTTGAGCAACACCAGTTGCCACTGTTATGTTGTGCTGTAAAGTTATATTTCTTAAAACATTAGTGTATATTTACACACAATACTAACAAGATATTGTAAATATTCAATTAATAGTGAAGTCATCATTATAAAATTATGTTTCAGACGGCCCCTACCAATACCAGGCTGTTTGGAATGTTGTTGCACGGCAGCGTGTTTATCACACTGTTCTGTCAGGCAATAACCGCATCCACAGAAACAACAATTACAACAGAAAACAACCACAATGGAAACATTCAAACAACCACAGAGTACTCATCCAGGACTGCTCAAACTATTGGTGACAGAACAACTGAAGAAGTGGCTACCCTAGTCAGCTCAACTGACAATGATACCCACAGTGTTGTAGCAACTACTGAGGTGCAAAGCACATCTGTTGAAGCAACTTCTGTTCAAACGAGAATCGTAGAAACCACCAAAGTACCAAGTACAATTGAAACGATTGAAGAGCTTAGTTCAAGCTTGGGGGTTAGTACTGATATTCAAACCACTTCTGTTGAAATGAGTACGGCACAGTCATCTTCAGCCAATCCTTCCACTATTCGATTGAGCACGCTTGGTGAAACAACGACTGAAGAAGTGACTACCCTAGACAGCTCAACTGAGGATGATAGTACCAGTGTTGCAGCAACTACTGAGGTGGAAAGCACATCTGTTGAAGTAACTTCTGTTCAAACTACAAACGTAGCAACACAAACGGATCAAACTACGTCTAATGCAAAGAGTACAGTTGATGATACAACGAGCAATGTACCAAGCACACTTGAAACGATTGAAGAGTTTAGTACAAGTGTTGAAGTTAGTACTGATATTCAAACCACTTCTGTTGAAATGAGTACGGCACAGTCATCTTCAGCCAATCCTTCCACTATTGGATTGAGCACGCTTGGTGAAACAACTACTGAAGAAGTGACTACCCTAGACAGCTCAACTGAGGATGATAGTACCAGTGTTGCAGCAACTACTGAGGTGGAAAGCACATCTGTTGAAGTAACTTCTGTTCAAACTACAAACGTAGCAACAACAACGGATAAAACTACGTCTAATGCAATGAGTACAGTTGATGATACAACGAGCAATGTACCGAGCACACTTGAAACGACTGAAGAGTTTAGTACAAGTGTTGAAGTTAGTACTGATATTCAAACCACTTCTGTTGAAATGAGTACGGCACAGTCATCTTCAGCCAATCCTTCCACTATTGGATTGAGCACGCTTGGTGAAACAACGACTGAAGAAGTGACTACCCTAGACAGCTCAACTGAGGATGATAGTACCAGTGTTGCAGCAACTACTGAGGTGGAAAGCACATCTGTTGAAGTAACTTCTGTTCAAACTACAAACGTAGCAACAACAACGGATCAAACTACGTCTAATGCAAAGAGTACAGTTGATGATACAACGAGCAATGTACCGAGCACACTTGAAACGATTGAAGAGTTTAGTACAAGTGTTGAAGTTAGTACTGATATTCAAACCACTTCTGTTGAAATGAGTACGGCACAGTCATCTTCAGCCAATCCTTCGACTATTGGATTGAGCACGCTTGGTGAAACAACGACTGAAGAAGTGACTACCCTAGACAGCTCAACTGAGGATGATAGTACCAGTGTTGCAGCAACTACTGAGGTGGAAAGCACATCTGTTGAAGTAACTTCTGTTCAAACTACAAACGTAGCAACAACAACGGATCAAACTACGTCTAATGCAAAGAGTACAGTTGATGATACAACGAGCAATGTACCGAGCACACTTGAAACGACTGAAGAGTTTAGTACAAGTGTTGAAGTTAGTACTGATATTCAAACCACTTCTGTTGAAATGAGTACGGCACAGTCATCTTCAGCGAATCCTTCCACTATTCGATTGAGCACGCTTGGTGAAACAACTACTGAAGAAGTCTCAACCCTAGACAGCTCAACTGAGGATGATAGTACCAGTGTTGCAGCAACTACTGAGGTGGAAAGCACATCTGTTGAAGTAACTTCTGTTCAAACTACAAACGTAGCAACAACAACGGATCAAACTACGTCTAATGCAATGAGTACAGTTGATGATACAACGAGCAATGTACCGAGCACACTTGAAACGACTGAAGAGTTTAGTACAAGTGTTGAAGTTAGTACTGATATTCAAACCACTTCTGTTGAAATGAGTACGGCACAGTCATCTTCAGCCAATCCTTCGACTATTGGATTGAGCACGCTTGGTGAAACAACTACTGAAGAAGTGACTACCCTAGACAGCTCAACTGAGGATGATAGTACCAGTGTTGCAGCAACTACTGAGGTGGAAAGCACATCTGTTGAAGTAACTTCTGTTCAAACTACAAACGTAGCAACAACAACGGATCAAACTACGTCTAATGCAATGAGTACAGTTGATGATACAACGAGCAATGTACCGAGCACACTTGAAACGACTGAAGAGTTTAGTACAAGTGTTGAAGTTAGTACTGATATTCAAACCACTTCTGTTAAAATGAGTACGGCACAGTCATCTTCAGCCAATCCTTCCACTATTGGATTGAGCACGCTTGGTGAAACAACTACTGAAGAAGTGACTACCCTAGACAGCTCAACTGAGGATTATAGTACCAGTGTTGCAGCAACTACTGAAGTAGAAAGCACATCCGTTGAAGTAACTTCTGTTCAAACTACAAACGTAGCAACAACAACGGATCAAACTACGTCTAATGCAATGAGTACAGTTGATGATACAACGAGCAATTTACCGAGCACACTTGAAACGACTGAAGAGTTTAGTACAAGTGTTGAAGTTAGTACTGATATTCAAACCACTTCTGTTGAAATGAGTACGGCACAGTCATCTTCAGCCAATCCTTCCACTATTGGATTGAGCACGCTTGGTGAAACAACTACTGAAGAAGTCACTACCCTAGACAGCTCAACTGAGGATGATAGTACCAGTGTTGCAGCAACTACTGAAGTAGAAAGCACATCTGTTGAAGTAACTTCTGTTCAAACTACAAACGTAGCAACAACAACGGATCAAACTACGTCTAATGCAATGAGTACAGTTGATGATACAACGAGCAATGTACCGAGCACACTTGAAACGACTGAAGAGTTTAGTACAAGTGTTGAAGTTAGTACTGATATTCAAACCACTTCTGTTGAAATGAGTACGGCACAGTCATCTTCAGCCAATCCTTCGACTATTGGATTGAGCACGCTTGGTGAAACAACTACTGAAGAAGTGACTACCCTAGACAGCTCAACTGAGGATGATAGTACCAGTGTTGCAGCAACTACTGAGGTGGAAAGCACATCTGTTGAAGTAACTTCTGTTCAAACTACAAACGTAGCAACAACAACGGATCAAACTACGTCTAATGCAATGAGTACAGTTGATGATACAACGAGCAATGTACCGAGCACACTTGAAACAACTGAAGACTTTAGTACAAGTGTTGAAGTTAGTACTGATATTCAAACCACTTCTGTTGAAATGAGTACGGCACAGTCATCTTCAGCCAATCCTTCGACTATTGGATTGAGCACGCTTGGTGAAACAACAACTGAAGAAGTCACTACCCTAGACAGCTCAACTGAGGATGATAGTACCAGTGTTGCAGCAACTACTGAGGTGGAAAGCACATCTGTTGAAGTAACTTCTGTTCAAACTACAAACGTAGCAACAACAACGGATCAAACTACGTCTAATGCAATGAGTACAGTTGATGATACAACGAGCAATGTACCGAGCACACTTGAAACGACTGAAGAGTTTAGTACAAGTGTTGAAGTTAGTACTGATATTCAAACCACTTCTGTTGAAATGAGTACGGCACAGTCATCTTCAGCCAATCCTTCGACTATTGGATTGAGCACGCTTGGTGAAACAACTACTGAAGAAGTCACTACCCTAGACAGCTCAACTGAGGATGATAGTACCACTGTTGCAGCAACTACTGAGGTGGAAAGCACATCTGTTGAAGTAACTTCTGTTCAAACTACAAACGTAGCAACAACAACGGATCAAACTACGTCTAATGCAATGAGTACAGTTGATGATACAACGAGCAATGTACCGAGCACACTTGAAACAACTGAAGAGCTTAGTACAAGTGTTGAAGTTAGTACTGATATTCAAACCACTTCTGTTGAAATGAGTACGACACAGTCATCTTCAGCCAATCCTTCCACTATTGGATTGAGCACGCTTGGTGAAACAACTACTGACGAAGTGACTACCCTAGACAGCTCAACTGAGGATGATAGTACCAGTGTTGCAGCAACTACTGAGGTGGAAAGCACATCTGTTGAAGTAACTTCTGTTCAAACTACAAACGTAGCAACAACAACGGATCAAACTACGTCTAATGCAATGAGTACAGTTGATGATACAACGAGCAATGTACCGAGCACACTTGAAACGACTGAAGAGTTTAGTACAAGTGTTGAAGTTAGTACTGATATTCAAACCACTTCTGTTGAAATGAGTACGGCACAGTCATCTTCAGCGAATCCTTCCACTATTCGATTGAGCACGCTTGGTGAAACAACTACTGAAGAAGTGACTACCCTAGACAGCTCAACTGAGGATGATAGTACCAGTGTTGCAGCAACTACTGAGGTGGAAAGCACATCTGTTGAAGTAACTTCTGTTCAAACTACAAACGTAGCAACAACAACGGATCAAACTACGTCTAATGCAATGAGTACAGTTGATGATACAACGAGCAATGTACCGAGCACACTTGAAACGACTGAAGAGTTTAGTACAAGTGTTGAAGTTAGTACTGATATTCAAACCACTTCTGTTGAAATGAGTACGGCACAGTCATCTTCAGCCAATCCTTCCACTATTGGATTGAGCACGCTTGGTGAAACAACTACTGAAGAAGTGACTACCCTAGACAGCTCAACTGAGGATGATAGTACCAGTGTTGCAGCAACTACTGAGGTGGAAAGCACATCTGTTGAAGTAACTTCTGTTCAAACTACAAACGTAGCAACAACAACGGATCAAACTACGTCTAATGCAATGAGTACAGTTGATGATACAACGAGCAATGTACCGAGCACACTTGAAACGACTGAAGAGTTTAGTACAAGTGTTGAAGTGAGTACTGATATTCAAACCACTTCTGTTGAAATGAGTACGGCACAGTCATCTTCAGCCAATCCTTCCACTATTGGATTGAGCACGCTTGGTGAAACAACTACTGAAGAAGTCACTACCCTAGACAGCTCAACTGAGGATGATAGTACCAGTGTTGCAGCAACTACTGAGGTGGAAAGCACATCTGTTGAAGTAACTTCTGTTCAAACTACAAACGTAGCAACAACAACGGATCACACTACGTCTAATGCAATGAGTACAGTTGATGATACAACGAGCAATGTACCGAGCCCACTTGAAACGACTGAAGAGTTTAGTACAAGTGCTGAAGTTAGTACTGATATTCAAACCACTTCTGTTGAAATGAGTACGGCACAGTCATCTTCAGCCAATCCTTCGACTATTGGATTGAGCACGCTTGGTGAAACAACTACTGAAGAAGTCACTACCCTAGACAGCTCAACTGAGGATGATAGTACCAGTGTTGCAGCAACTGCTGAGGTGGAAAGCACATCTGTTGAAGTAACTTCTGTTCAAACTACAAACGTAGCAACAACAACGGATCAAACTACGTCTAATGCAATGAGTACAGTTGATGATACAACGAGCAATGTACCGAGCACACTTGAAACGACTGAAGAGTTTAGTACAAGTGTTGAAGTTAGTACTGATATTCAAACCACTTCTGTTGAAATGAGTACGGCACAGTCATCTTCAGCCAATCCTTCCACTATTGGATTGAGCACGCTTGGTGAAACAACTACTGAAGAAGTGACTACCCTAGACAGCTCAACTGAGGATGATAGTACCAGTGTTGCAGCAACTACTGAGGTGGAAAGCACATCTGTTGAAGTAACTTCTGTTCAAACTACAAACGTAGCAACAACAACGGATCAAACTACGTCTAATGCAATGAGTACAGTTGATGATACAACGAGCAATGTACCGAGCACACTTGAAACGACTGAAGAGTTTAGTACAAGTGTTGAAGTTAGTACTGATATTCAAACCACTTCTGTTGAAATGAGTACGGCACAGTCATCTTCAGCCAATCCTTCGACTATTGGATTGAGCACGCTTGGTGAAACAACTACTGAAGAAGTGACTACCCTAGACAGCTCAACTGAGGATGATAGTACCAGTGTTGCAGCAACTACTGAGGTGGAAAGCACATCTGTTGAAGTAACTTCTGTTCAAACTACAAACGTAGCAACAACAACGGATCAAACTACGTCTAATGCAATGAGTACAGTTGATGATACAACGAGCAATGTACCGAGCACACTTGAAACGACTGAAGAGTTTAGTACAAGTGTTGAAGTTAGTACTGATATTCAAACCACTTCTGTTGAAATGAGTACGGCACAGTCATCTTCAGCCAATCCTTCGACTATTGGATTGAGCACGCTTGGTGAAACAACTACTGAAGAAGTGACTACCCTAGACAGCTCAACTGAGGATGATAGTACCAGTGTTGCAGCAACTACTGAGGTGGAAAGCACATCTGTTGAAGTAACTTCTGTTCAAACTACAAACGTAGCAACAACAACGGATCAAACTACGTCTAATGCAATGAGTACAGTTGATGATACAACGAGCAATGTACCAAGCACACTTAAAACGACTGAAGAGTTTAGTACAAGTGTTGAAGTTAGTACTGATATTCAAACCACTTCTGTTGAAATGAGTACGGCACAGTCATCTTCAGCCAATCCTTCCACTATTGGATTGAGCACGCTTGGTGAAACAACTACTGAAGAAGTGACTACCCTAGACAGCTCAACTGAGGATGATAGTACCAGTGTTGCAGCAACTACTGAGGTGGAAAGCACATCTGTTGAAGTAACTTCTGTTCAAACTACAAACGTAGCAACAACAACGGATCAAACTACGTCTAATGCAATGAGTACAGTTGATGATACAACGAGCAATGTACCGAGCACACGTGAAACGACTGAAGAGTTTAGTACAAGTGTTGAAGTTAGTACTGATATTCAAACCACTTCTGTTGAAATGAGTACGGCACAGTCATCTTCAGCCAATCCTTCGACTATTGGATTGAGCACGCTTGGTGAAACAACTACTGAAGAAGTGACTACCCTAGGCAGCTCAACTGAGGATGATAGTACCAGTGTTGCAGCAACTACTGAGGTGGAAAGCACATCTGTTGAAGTAACTTCTGTTCAAACTACAAACGTAGCAACAACAACGGATCAAACTACGTCTAATGCAATGAGTACAGTTGATGATACAACGAGCAATGTACCGAGCACACTTGAAACGACTGAAGAGTTTAGTACAAGTGTTGAAGTTAGTACTGATATTCAAACCACTTCTGTTAAAATGAGTACGGCACAGTCATCTTCAGCCAATCCTTCGACTATTGGATTGAGCACGCTTAGTGAAACAACTACTGAAGAAGTGACTACCCTAGACAGCTCAACTGAGGATGATAGTACCAGTGTTGCAGCAACTACTGAAGTAGAAAGCACATCCGTTGAAGTAACTTCTGTTCAAACTACAAACGTAGCAACAACAACGGATCAAACTACGTCTAATGCAATGAGTACAGTTGATGATACAACGAGCAATGTACCGAGCACACAGTCATCTTCAGCCAATCCTTCGACTATTGGATTGAGCACGCTTGGTGATACAACTACTGAAGAAACGACTACCCTAGACAGCTCAACTGAGGATGATAGTACCAGTGTTGCAGCAACTACTGAGGTGGAAAGCACATCTGTTGAAGTAACTTCTGTTCAAACTACAAACGTAGCAACAACAACGGATCAAACTACGTCTAATGCAATGAGTACAGTTGATGATACAACGAGCAATGTACCGAGCACACTTGAAACGACTGAAGAGTTTAGTACAAGTGTTGAAGTTAGTACTGATATTCAAACCACTTCTGTTGAAATGAGTACGGCACAGTCATCTTCAGCCAATCCTTCGACTATTGGATTGAGCACGCTTGGTGAAACAACTACTGAAGAAGTGACTACCCTAGACAGCTCAACTGAGGATGATAGTACCAGTGTTGCAGCAACTACTGAGGTGGAAAGCACATCTGTTGAAGTAACTTCTGTTCAAACTACAAACGTAGCAACAACAACGGATCAAACTACGTCTAATGCAATGAGTACAGTTGATGATACAACGAGCAATGTACCGAGCACACTTGAAACGACTGAAGAGTTTAGTACAAGTGTTGAAGTTAGTACTGATATTCAAACAACTTCTGTTGAAATGAGTACGGCACAGTCATCTTCAGCCAATCCTTCGACTATTGGATTGAGCACGCTTGGTGAAACAACTACTGAAGAAGTCACTACCCTAGACAGCTCAACTGAGGATGATAGAACCAGTGTTGCAGCAACTACTGAGGTGGAAAGCACATCTGTTGAAGTAACTTCTGTTCAAACTACAAACGTAGCAACAACAACGGATCAAACTACGTCTAATGCAATGAGTACAGTTGATGATACAACGAGCAATGTACCGAGCACACTTGAAACGACTGAAGAGTTTAGTACAAGTGTTGAAGTTAGTACTGATATTCAAACCACTTCTGTTGAAATGAGTACGGCACAGTCATCTTCAGCCAATCCTTCGACTATTGGATTGAGCACGCTTGGTGAAACAACTACTGAAGAAGTGACTACCCTAGACAGCTCAACTGAGGATGATAGTACCAGTGTTGCAGCAACTACTGAGGTGGAAAGCACATCTGTTGAAGTAACTTCTGTTCAAACTACAAACGTAGCAACAACAACGGATCAAACTACGTCTAATGCAATGAGTACAGTTGATGATACAACGAGCAATGTACCGAGCACACTTGAAACGACTGAAGAGTTTAGTACAAGTGTTGAAGTTAGTACTGATATTCAAACCACTTCTGTTGAAATGAGTACGGCACAGTCATCTTCAGCCAATCCTTCCACTATTGGATTGAGCACGCTTGGTGAAACAACTACTGAAGAAGTGACTACCCTAGACAGCTCAACTGAGGATGATAGTACCAGTGTTGCAGCAACTACTGAGGTGGAAAGCACATCTGTTGAAGTAACTTCTGTTCAAACTGCAAACGTAGCAACAACAACGGATCAAACTACGTCTAATGCAATGAGTACAGTTGATGATACAACGAGCAATGTACCGAGCACACGTGAAACGACTGAAGAGTTTAGTACAAGTGTTGAAGTTAGTACTGATATTCAAACCACTTCTGTTGAAATGAGTACGGCACAGTCATCTTCAGCCAATCCTTCCACTATTGGATTGAGCACGCTTGGTGAAACAACTGCTGAAGAAGTCACTACCCTAGACAGCTCAACTGAGGATGATAGTACCAGTGTTGCAGCAACTACTGAAGTAGAAAGCACATCCGTTGAAGTAACTTCTGTTCAAACTACAAACGTAGCAACAACAACGGATCAAACTACGTCTAATACAATGAGTACAGTTGATGATACAACGAGCAATGTACCGAGCACACAGTCATCTTCAGCCAATCCTTCGACTATTGGATTGAGCACGCTTGGTGATACAACTACTGAAGAAACGACTACCCTAGACAGCTCAACTGAGGATGATAGTACCAGTGTTGCAGCAACTACTGAGGTGGAAAGCACATCTGTTGAAGTAACTTCTGTTCAAACTACAAACGTAGCAACAACAACGGATCAAACTACGTCTAATGCAATGAGTACAGTTGATGATACAACGAGCAATGTACCGAGCACACTTGAAACGACTGAAGAGTTTAGTACAAGTGTTGAAGTTAGTACTGATATTCAAACCACTTCTGTTGAAATGAGTACGGCACAGTCATCTTCAGCCAATCCTTCCACTATTGGATTGAGCACGCTTGGTGAAACAACTACTGAAGAAGTGACTACCCTAGACAGCTCAACTGAGGATGATAGTACCAGTGTTGCAGCAACTACTGAGGTGGAAAGCACATCTGTTGAAGTAACTTCTGTTCAAACTACAAACGTAGCAACAACAACGGATCAAACTACGTCTAATGCAATGAGTACAGTTGATGATACAACGAGCAATGTACCGAGCACACTTGAAACGACTGAAGAGTTTAGTACAAGTGTTGAAGTTAGTACTGATATTCAAACCACTTCTGTTGAAATGAGTACGGCACAGTCATCTTCAGCCAATCCTTCGACTACTGGATTGAGCACGCTTGGTGAAACAACTACTGAAGAAGTGACTCCCCTAGACAGCTCAACTGAGGATGATAGTACCAGTGTTGCAGCAACAACTGAGGTGGAAAGCACATCTGTTGAAGTAACTTCTGTTCAAACTACAAACGTAGCAACAACAACGGATCAAACTACGTCTAATGCAATGAGTACAGTTGATGATACAACGAGCAATGTACCGAGCACACGTGAAACGACTGAAGAGTTTAGTACAAGTGTTGAAGTTAGTACTGATATTCAAACCACTTCTGTTGAAATGAGTACGGCACAGTCATCTTCAGCCAATCCTTCGACTATTGGATTGAGCACGCTTGGTGAAACAACTGCTGAAGAAGTCACTACCCTAGACAGCTCAACTGAGGATGATAGTACCAGTGTTGCAGCAACTACTGAGGTGGAAAGCACATCTGTTGAAGTAACTTCTGTTCAAACTACAAACGTAGCAACAACAACGGATCAAACTACGTCTAATGCAATGAGTACAGTTGATGATACAACGAGCAATGTACCGAGCACACGTGAAACGACTGAAGAGTTTAGTACAAGTGTTGAAGTTAGTACTGATATTCAAACCACTTCTGTTGAAATGAGTACGGCACAGTCATCTTCAGCCAATCCTTCCACTATTGGATTGAGCACGCTTGGTGAAACAACTACTGAAGAAGTGACTACCCTAGACAGCTCAACTGAGGATGATAGTACCAGTGTTGCAGCAACTACTGAGGTGGAAAGCACATCTGTTGAAGTAACTTCTGTTCAAACTACAAACGTAGCAACAACAACGGATCAAACTACGTCTAATGCAATGAGTACAGTTGATGATACAACGAGCAATGTACCGAGCACACTTGAAACAACTGAAGACTTTAGTACAAGTGTTGAAGTTAGTACTGATATTCAAACCACTTCTGTTGAAATGAGTACGGCACAGTCATCTTCAGCCAATCCTTCCACTATTGGATTGAGCACGCTTGGTGAAACAACTACTGAAGAAGTGACTACCCTAGACAGCTCAACTGAGGATGATAGTACCAGTGTTGCAGCAACTACTGAGGTGGAAAGCACATCTGTTGAAGTAACTTCTGTTCAAACTACAAACGTAGCAACAACAACGGATCAAACTACGTCTAATGCAATGAGTACAGTTGATGATACAACGAGCAATGTACCGAGCACACTTGAAACGACTGAAGAGTTTAGTACAAGTGTTGAAGTTAGTACTGATATTCAAACCACTTCTGTTGAAATGAGTACGGCACAGTCATCTTCAGCCAATCCTTCGACTATTGGATTGAGCACGCTTGGTGAAACAACTACTGAAGAAGTGACTACCCTAGACAGCTCAACTGAGGATGATAGTACCAGTGTTGCAGCAACAACTGAGGTGGAAAGCACATCTGTTGAAGTAACTTCTGTTCAAACTACAAACGTAGCAACAACAACGGATCAAACTACGTCTAATGCAATGAGTACAGTTGATGATACAACGAGCAATGTACCGAGCACACGTGAAACGACTGAAGAGTTTAGTACAAGTGTTGAAGTTAGTACTGATATTCAAACCACTTCTGTTGAAATGAGTACGGCACAGTCATCTTCAGCCAATCCTTCGACTATTGGATTGAGCACGCTTGGTGAAACAACTGCTGAAGAAGTCACTACCCTAGACAGCTCAACTGAGGATGATAGTACCAGTGTTGCAGCAACTACTGAGGTGGAAAGCACATCTGTTGAAGTAACTTCTGTTCAAACTACAAACGTAGCAACAACAACGGATCAAACTACGTCTAATGCAATGAGTACAGTTGATGATACAACGAGCAATGTACCGAGCACACTTGAAACGACTGAAGAGTTTAGTACAAGTGTTGAAGTTAGTACTGATATTCAAACCACTTCTGTTGAAATGAGTACGGCACAGTCATCTTCAGCCAATCCTTCGACTATTGGATTGAGCACGCTTGGTGAAACAACTACTGAAGAAGTGACTACCCTAGACAGCTCAACTGAGGATGATAGTACCAGTGTTGCAGCAACAACTGAGGTGGAAAGCACATCTGTTGAAGTAACTTCTGTTCAAACTACAAACGTAGCAACAACAACGGATCAAACTACGTCTAATGCAATGAGTACAGTTGATGATACAACGAGCAATGTACCGAGCACACGTGAAACGACTGAAGAGTTTAGTACAAGTGTTGAAGTTAGTACTGATATTCAAACCACTTCTGTTGAAATGAGTACGGCACAGTCATCTTCAGCCAATCCTTCGACTATTGGATTGAGCACGCTTGGTGAAACAACTGCTGAAGAAGTCACTACCCTAGACAGCTCAACTGAGGATGATAGTACCAGTGTTGCAGCAACTACTGAGGTGGAAAGCACATCTGTTGAAGTAACTTCTGTTCAAACTACAAACGTAGCAACAACAACGGATCAAACTACGTCTAATGCAATGAGTACAGTTGATGATACAACGAGCAATGTACCGAGCACACGTGAAACGACTGAAGAGTTTAGTACAAGTGTTGAAGTTAGTACTGATATTCAAACCACTTCTGTTGAAATGAGTACGGCACAGTCATCTTCAGCCAATCTTTCGACTATTGGATTGAGCACGCTTGGTGAAACAACTGCTGAAGAAGTCACTACCCTAGACAGCTCAACTGAGGATGATAGTACCAGTGTTGCAGCAACTACTGAGGTGGAAAGCACATCTGTTGAAGTAACTTCTGTTCAAACTACAAACGTAGCAACAACAACGGATCAAACTACGTCTAATGCAATGAGTACAGTTGATGATACAACGAGCAATGTACCGAGCACACTTGAAACGACTGAAGCGTTTAGTACAAGTGTTGAAGTTAGTACTGATATTCAAACCACTTCTGTTGAAATGAGTACGGCACAGTCATCTTCAGCCAATCCTTCGACTATTGGATTGAGCACGCTTGGTGAAACAACTACTGAAGAAGTGACTACCCTAGACAGCTCAACTGAGGATGATAGTACCAGTGTTGCAGCAACTACTGAGGTGGAAAGCACATCTGTTGAAGTAACTTCTGTTCAAACTACAAACGTAGCAACAACCACGGATCAAACTACGTCTAATGCAATGAGTACAGTTGATGATACAACGAGCAATGTACCGAGCACACTTGAAACGACTGAAGAGTTTAGTACAAGTGTTGAAGTTAGTACTGATATTCAAACCACTTCTGTTGAAATGAGTACGGCACAGTCATCTTCAGCCAATCCTTCCACTATTGGATTGAGCACGCTTGGTGAAACAACTACTGAAGGAATGACTACCCTAGACAGCTCAACTGAGGATGATAGTACCAGTGTTGCAGCAACTACTGAGGTGGAAAGCACATCTGTTGAAGTAACTTCTGTTCAAACTACAAACGTAGCAACAACAACGGATCAAACTACGTCTAATGCAATGAGTACAGTTGATGATACAACGAGCAATGTACCGAGCACACTTGAAACGACTGAAGAGTTTAGTACAAGTGTTGAAGTTAGTACTGATATTCAAACCACTTCTGTTGAAATGAGTACGGCACAGTCATCTTCAGCCAATCCTTCGACTATTGGATTGAGCACGCTTGGTGAAACAGCTACTGAAGAAGTGACTACCCTAGACAGCTCAACTGAGGATGATAGTACCAGTGTTGCAGCAACTACTGAGGTGGAAAGCACATCTGTTGAAGTAACTTCTGTTCAAACTACAAACGTAGCAACAACAACGGATCAAACTACGTCTAATGCAATGAGTACAGTTGATGATACAACGAGCAATGTACCGAGCACACTTGAAACGACTGAAGAGTTTAGTACAAGTGTTGAAGTTAGGACTGATATTCAAACCACTTCTGTTGAAATGAGTACGGCACAGTCATCTTCAGCCAATCCTTCGACTTTTGGATTGAGCACGCTTGGTGAAACAACTACTGAAGAAGTGACTACCCTAGACAGCTCAACTGAGGATGATAGTACCAGTGTTGCAGCAACTACTGAGGTGGAAAGCACATCTGTTGAAGTAACTTCTGTTCAAACTACAAACGTAGCAACAACAACGGATCAAACTAAGTCTAATGCAATGAGTACAGTTGATGATACAACGAGCAATGTACCGAGCACACTTGAAACGACTGAAGAGTTTAGTACAAGTGTTGAAGTTAGTACTGATATTCAAACCACTTCTGTTGAAATGAGTACGGCACAGTCATCTTCAGCCAATCCTTCGACTATTGGATTGAGCACGCTTGGTGAAACAACTACTGAAGAAGTGACTACCCTAGACAGCTCAACTGAGGATGATAGTACCAGTGTTGCAGCAACTACTGAGGTGGAAAGCACATCTGTTGAAGTAACTTCTGTTCAAACTACAAACATAGCAACAACAACGGATCAAACTACGTCTAATGCAATGAGTACAGTTGATGATACAACGAGCAATGTACCGAGCACACTTGAAACGACTGAAGAGTTTAGTACAAGTGTTGAAGTTAGTACTGATATTCAAACCACTTCTGTTGAAATGAGTACGGCACAGTCATCTTCAGCCAATCCTTCGACTATTGGATTGAGCACGCTTGGTGAAACAACTACTGAAGAAGTCACTACCCTAGACAGCTCAACTGAGGATGATAGTACCAGTGTTGCAGCAACTACTGAAGTAGAAAGCACATCTGTTGAAGTAACTTCTGTTCAAACTACAAACGTAGCAACAACAATGGATCAAACTACGTCTAATGCAATGAGTACAGTTGATGATACAACGAGCAATGTACCGAGCACACTTGAAACGACTGAAGAGTTTAGTACAAGTGTTGAAGTTAGTACTGATATTCAAACCACTTCTGTTGAAATGAGTACGGCACAGTCATCTTCAGCCAATCCTTCGACTATTGGATTGAGCACGCTTGGTGAAACAACTACTGAAGAAGTGACTACCCTAGACAGCTCAACTGAGGATGATAGTACCAGTGTTGCAGCAACTACTGAGGTGGAAAGCACATCTGTTGAAGTAACTTCTGTTCAAACTACAAACATAGCAACAACAACGGATCAAACTACGTCTAATGCAATGAGTACAGTTGATGATACAACGAGCAATGTACCGAGCACACTTGAAACGACTGAAGAGTTTAGTACAAGTGTTGAAGTTAGTACTGATATTCAAACCACTTCTGTTGAAATGAGTACGGCACAGTCATCTTCAGCCAATCCTTCGACTATTGGATTGAGCACGCTTGGTGAAACAACTACTGAAGAAGTCACTACCCTAGACAGCTCAACTGAGGATGATAGTACCAGTGTTGCAGCAACTACTGAAGTAGAAAGCACATCTGTTGAAGTAACTTCTGTTCAAACTACAAACGTAGCAACAACAATGGATCAAACTACGTCTAATGCAATGAGTACAGTTGATGATACAACGAGCAATGTACCGAGCACACTTGAAACGACTGAAGAGTTTAGTACAAGTGTTGAAGTTAGTACTGATATTCAAACCACTTCTGTTGAAATGAGTACGGCACAGTCATCTTCAGCCAATCCTTCGACTATTGGATTGAGCACGCTTGGTGAAACAACTACTGAAGAAGTGACTACCCTAGACAGCTCAACTGAGGATGATAGTACCAGTGTTGCAGCAACTGCTGAGGTGGAAAGCACATCTGTTGAAGTAACTTCTGTTCAAACTACAAACGTAGCAACAACAACGGATCAAACTACGTCTAATGCAATGAGTACAGTTGATGATACAACGAGCAATGTACCGAGCACACTTGAAACGACTGAAGAGTTTAGTACAAGTGTTGAAGTTAGTACTGATATTCAAACCACTTCTGTTGAAATGAGTACGGCACAGTCATCTTCAGCCAATCCTTCGACTATTGGATTGAGCACGCTTGGTGAAACAACTACTGAAGAAGTCACTACCCTAGACAGCTCAACTGAGGATGATAGAACCAGTGTTGCAGCAACTACTGAGGTGGAAAGCACATCTGTTGAAGTAACTTCTGTTCAAACTACAAACGTAGCAACAACAACGGATCAAACTACGTCTAATGCAATGAGTACAGTTGATGATACAACGAGCAATGTACCGAGCACACTTGAAACGACTGAAGAGTTTAGTACAAGTGTTGAAGTTAGTACTGATATTCAAACCACTTCTGTTGAAATGAGTACGGCACAGTCATCTTCAGCCAATCCTTCCACTATTGGATTGAGCACGCTTGGTGAAACAACTACTGAAGAAGTGACTACCCTAGACAGCTCAACTGAGGATGATAGTACCAGTGTTGCAGCAACTACTGAGGTGGAAAGCACATCTGTTGAAGTAACTTCTGTTCAAACTACAAACGTAGCAACAACAACGGATCAAACTACGTCTAATGCAATGAGTACAGTTGATGATACAACGAGCAATGTACCGAGCACACTTGAAACGACTGAAGAGTTTAGTACAAGTGTTGAAGTTAGTACTGATATTCAAACCACTTCTGTTGAAATGAGTACGGCACAGTCATCTTCAGCCAATCCTTCCACTATTGGATTGAGCACGCTTGGTGAAACAACTACTGAAGAAGTCACTACCCTAGACAGCTCAACTGAGGATGATAGAACCAGTGCTGCAGCAACTACTGAGGTGGAAAGCACATCTGTTGAAGTAACTTCTGTTCAAACTACAAACGTAGCAACAACAACGGATCAAACTACGTCTAATGCAATGAGTACAGTTGATGATACAACGAGCAATGTACCGAGCACACTTGAAACGACTGAAGAGTTTAGTACAAGTGTTGAAGTTAGTACTGATATTCAAACCACTTCTGTTGAAATGAGTACGGCACAGTCATCTTCAGCCAATCCTTCCACTATTGGATTGAGCACGCTTGGTGAAACAACTACTGAAGAAGTCACTACCCTAGACAGCTCAACTGAGGATGATAGTACCAGTGTTGCAGCAACTACTGAGGTGGAAAGCACATCTTTTGAAGTAACTTCTGTTCAAACTACAAACATAGCAACAACAACGGATCAAACTACGTCTAATGCAATGAGTACAGTTGATGATACAACGAGCAATGTACCGAGCACACTTGAAACGACTGAAGAGTTTAGTACAAGTGTTGAAGTTAGTACTGATATTCAAACCACTTCTGTTGAAATGAGTACGGCACAGTCATCTTCAGCCAATCCTTCCACTATTGGATTTAGCACGCTTGGTGAAACAACTACTGAAGAAGTCACTACCCTAGACAGCTCAACTGGGGATGATAGTACCAGTGTTGCAGCAACTACTGAGGTGGAAAGCACATCTGTTGAAGTAACTTCTGTTCAAACTACAAACGTAGCAACAACAACGGATCAAACTACGTCTAATGCAATGAGTACAGTTGATGCTACAACGAGCAATGTACCGAGCACATTTGAAATGACTGAAGAGTTTAGTACAAGTGTTGAAGTAAGTACTGATATTCAAACCACTTCTGTTGAAATGAGTACGGCACAGTCATCTTCAGCTAATCCTTCGACTATTGGATTGAGCACGCTTGGTGAAACAACTACTGAAGAAGTGACTACCCTAGACAGCTCAACTGAGGATGATAGTACCAGTGTTGCAGCAACTACTGAGGTGGAAAGCACATCTGTTGAAGTAACTTCTGTTCAAACTACAAACGTAGCAACAACAACGGATCAAACTACGTCTAATGCAATGAGTACAGTTGATGATACAACGAGCAATGTACCGAGCACATTTGAAATGACTGAAGAGTTTAGTACAAGTGTTGAAGTTAGTACTGATATTCAAACCACTTCTGTTGAAATGAGTACGGCACAGTCATCTTCAGCCAATCCTTCCACTGTTGGATTGAGCACGCTTGGTGAAACAACTACTGAAGAAGTGACTACCCTAGACAGCTCAACTGAGGATGATAGTACCAGTGTTGCAGCAACTACTGAGGTGGAAAGCACATCTGTTGAAGTAACTTCTGTTCAAACTACAAACGTAGCAACAACAACGGATCAAACTACGTCTAATGCAATGAGTACAGTTGATGATACAACGATCAATGTACCGAGCACACTTGAAACGACTGAAGAGTTTAGTACAAGTGTTGAAGTTAGTACTGATATTCAAACCACTTCTGTTGAAATGAGTACGGTACTATCTGTAAGTGAGGAGGCATCTTCAGGGAGTCCACTCGAAACAGGTTATCCTTTGTAATGGCTTATTTTTACTAATACAGTTTTGTTATTATAATTATTGTTATACACGAAAAATACGACATATTTGCAAATATGCATATTTGTATAATAGATGTTTTCAATTGAAATCCTAAAGTCAGTTATCATGGCCCTTTGGACGAGTTTGCAGTTAGTTCGTTTCGGTCGGATCGAGAGCTCACACTGGCTATGTTTTTGCTATTTCCAGCCACGAGAGACCCATGCACGGATGCCTCTGTGGTCTACCCCTGCGGGATCCATATCTGCAGTCTGGTAGATCGAGGAAACTATGTGTGCATCTGTAGTGAAGGTTATTCCCTGAAGAACAACTCAAATACAATATGTATAGGTATAAATTTTTTATTGTTTTATATGGGAATGATGGATAATGAAGCATAATGGGAATAAAGTAGTTACGTTGCCTACACTCCTGAGATGAAGGGGCGGGAGGAGGGACAGTCGCTCGCAACCACTGCGACCAGTCCAGCTACACATATCAGACCAAAGAACGGTTTCCCCCACTTCACTACCCGTGCATCCAAAACCACCTAGGGTTTTAATACATCGGTAACGGGTAAATAATAAATAACATGGCTATAATTCAGTGGAACATTGGAGGGTTTTGGACCAACTTTATTGATGTGCTATCTGTACTACATGTCCATAGTTTTCTGTACTTACGGCACAGAAAACAACCCACCAAACCTAAGAGGCTACCTTAGTTACAATAGCTTATTTACAAATGACCGAACAGATATCCCTCAAAGTAAAATTCTACTAAATACAATCCTTCAGGCGCAGGCAACTCGCGTTAATATCTTTTATCCACGAACCTAGAACAGACTGCCGCGATGGTGGAGTAGCGATGCTCTATCATTCCGCTATCAAAGTAAAGAAAATCTCCGGATTGCATTACGGATCATTTGAAGTTATTGAAGCAAATCTTTCAGTAAAAGACAAATCTGTACGCGTATGCACACTGTACCGCCCAGATCCTTTCGGAAAAAACCATGCTGACTTTTTAGAGGAATTCTCGGATTTCCTAATAGCTACCTCGTCCTACAAGAAAGATGTTATTTTCTTAGGCGATTTAAACTTTCATCTTGATGTTATCGACCATCCTGATGTACTAAAATTTAATTCCACTCTGGCCGCGTGCGGTTATCTTCAGCTGGTTACCTCTGCAACTCACCACAGCAACCATATTTTAGACGTGATAATTTGCTCAAATCCTGAGCTAATCTCGAACATAAATGTTAGTGACCCTTGCATCTCAGATCATTATTTAGTTGCGTTTAACATCACTGTGACTAAGCGTCGTGCTCTACAGGATCGTGCTATTTATAGAAAATATTCAAATATTAACCTCGATGATTTCAAAAATGATGTTCTAAAACTTGATTTACCCTCTAAAAACGCTACTCTGCAATCGGTGGTCAAGTCTTATAATGACGGCATTGAAGCTATCGTTGACAGGCACGCCCCCAAACTTGAAAAAACTGTCACAATACGTCCCAATACGCAGTGGTATAACGCCAATATACGCAGTGCCAAAGTCATCAAACGCCGACTTGAAAGGCGGTATGCCAAATCCGGTCTCGAAAAGGATAAACAACTATACCGAAATCAGTGTAAACTGGTGAATCATTTGTGTAATGAAGCCAAATCGGAGTTCTATTCAGCTAAAGTTCTCGACTCACAATGTGATCAAAAACGACTATTTAACGTCACAAAGGAGCTTCTTGGTTGGTCTAAGTCTAGCAAACTCCCAACAAATATTGAACAGGAAGTCATGCCCAACATGTTCTGCGAGTTTTTCTTGGATAAAATTATTAAAATTAGAAATGATATTTCTTGCGATGATCGCTCAAAATTCTTTGAAGAATTTCGTGAACTCAATGGTGCATTTTGTAGCTCAAAACTTTCTGAATTTAGACCTGTTGCCACAGTAGAACTCAAAGGTATTATTGAAAAGTCATCCCCGGCTACCTGCTCGCTTGATCCACTTCTGGCATGGCTGTTGAAAGTATGTAGTAATGAATTTCTGGATATTCTTACGAACATTGTGAATTTATCCCTCGCCAACGCTGAAGTGTCTGAAAATCTAAAGTGTGCCCTCGTTGTACCTCTTCTCAAGAAAGCCAGTCTGGATCCAGACATTTTGGAAAACTACCGTCCTGTTTCGAATCTAAGCTATGTTTCCAAAATCGTTGAACGTGTAGTAGCAGCACAGTTGAATGAACATCTTATCACACACAATCTTTTGGATAAATATCAATCAGCCTATCGCATGTTCTGTTCCACCGAAACTGCACTGTTACGAGTTCAGAGTGATGTCATGGCCGCTCTTGACACGAAGTCTATGGTTGCACTGGCGATGTTAGATCTTAGTGCAGCTTTCGACACCATTGACCACGATACGCTGTTCACACGTCTACACCACCGCTTTGGAGTAAGCGATCAGGCTTTATCATGGTTTAAGTCCTACTTACATAACCGAACTCAGACTGTGATCGTGAATGGTTTTACCTCATCAACTGCTACCCTCAGTCATGGCGTACCTCAGGGCTCTGTTTTAGGCCCTATTTTATTTACCGTTTATGTTACTCCGCTGGCGGATATAGCTAATAAATATAACGTTAAATATCATTTCTATGCTGATGACTCGCAAATTTATATTGCTTTTGATCACAAGAAGAACACTGTAAAGGCTATCAACACTATTGAAGAATGTATCCTGGCTTTCAAGAAATGGATGTGTGCCAATTTTTTGAAGCTCAACGATGACAAGACTGAACTTATTTTATTTGGCTCAAAATGTAATTTGTCGCGACTTGAGGGTATTGAAATCAATATCGAATCTACAGTTATTTCATCCAAACCTACAGTGAAAAATCTGGGTGCTATGTTGGATAATTCGCTAACCATGGATAAATTTATTAGCCTCAAAGTATCTTCTGCATTGTTTTACCTACGAAACATAGCTAGAATTCGACGATTTCTAACTACTCAGGCCACTAAGTTGTTAGTTCACGCATATGTAATATCTCGCTTGGATTACTCCAACTCCCTACTCTACGGCGTAAATAAATCATTAATTCGAAAGCTTCAAGTCGTGCAAAACTCGGCAGCTCGTCTCATCTCCAAAGTGAGCAGATTTAACTATGCAACGCCCCTACTCATCGAACTGCACTGGCTGCCTGTTGAACAGCGGATAGTATTCAAAATTCTAGTTTTTAACTGTATTCATGGACGCGCACCTCAATATCTAATGGATCTAATAACACCGTACCGGAACTGTCGCTCGCTCCGATCGGGCTGTCAAGGATTATTGGTAGAACACAGAACCAACAATAGATATGGTGATAGAGCATTCGTGAATTTTGCTCCTAAACTATGGAACTCGCTGCCTATTCATTTTAGATCTATAAATAACGTTGCAGCTTTTAAAAGAGCTCTTAAAACACACCTTTTTAATAATGCTTTTGTCAACTAATTTGTAACAGTATTATAATTGTATTATTGTTCACGTTTATCATTTTAACTTATAATTGTATACTCTGTGCAGCACTTGGAGCTTATTATTAGATAAAGTGCTATACAAATGTATTAAATAATAAATAATAATAATAATAATAATATAAGAAAAATGTTGACTATTTGCAACATATACCTCCCTCCATGTGTAATAACTTCCAAACGAAATATATCACTATAGAAGGACGAAAAGAAATATCTGACGTCCTGGAAGAAACATTTCTAACATAACTCATCCTCTAAACACTATAGCGAAGACTGTGGACCTCATAAGGCACTTAAAGAATGAAACAACATAAACGTTTCCTCAGACAATAGTGAATCTTACAGCTGCGTTTCTCACTGAATGAACTCCGACAGGCCTTAAACAAATCTAACGATTAAACACTTGCAAGATAAAAGACTGGAAATACTTTTGGGCCTGCTTAACCAAATCTGGAAATCTGACAACTTTCCAGAAATATAGAGAGAAGCTATCATATCAATACCAAAGCCAAACAAAGATCCCACAAGCCCACAAAATTATAGACCAATCTCCTTAACAAGTTCATTGTGTAAAACATTTGAACGCATGATAGCTGAAGACTCACTTGGTATCTAGAAAGCAATAATTTGTTTGCCGATATACAGAGTGGCTTTAGGAAACAAAGAAATACCCTGGACCACCTTGTAAGACTAGAATCGTTTGCAAGAGAAGCACAAGATCCCTTTGACTTGGACTTTTTAGAGGACCAACGTTTTCGGGCCCCGCCTTGGGGCCGTGTTCTCAGACTACTTCGAACAAGAGGAAGCTTTCTCCCAGGGATGCATTCTTTCCATTCTTTTGTTCCTGATAAAGGTAAATACCATTGGACATACCGTGAAACAGGGGATAGACAGCTCACTCTTTGTTGACGATTTCGCAATATCTTGCAGAGGCAAGAGTATGAATCTAATACATTGACGCTTACAGTAGAACATACACTCACTGCAAACATGGGCTGACCAAAACGGTTTTAAATTCTCAAAAACCATAACAGTCTGCATGCATTTCTGCAATAAACGCCCTGTATATTTCTGGCATTTAAATACCTGTTGTTAAAGAAAGCAAATATCTGGGTTTACTCTTAGACTTTAAGCTAAGCTTTATCCCACACATCAAAGAACTCAAACGAAAATGTCAAAAAGTACTCAACCTTCTAAGAGTAGACTATGGCAGCATTGTGTATGGATCAACAAGACCGCCATACCAAAAAATGCTTGACCCGACACAAAATCGGGGTTTACGACTGCGTCTAAATGCTTTTAGAACATCACCAGCAGAAAGCCTGCATGTGGAGGCAAACGAGCAGTCTCTTAGCTTTCGTCGAATTAATTGCAGTACGCAACAAAGCTTTGCAAATGAAAAGAATCCCACTTACAACTCCGTCTTTGGATCAGATTTTTTCCCGCTTTCATGAAAGAGGCCCTACCGCAAGACTTCCATTCGGAGCGAGGGTTCTACCTCACCTGCTGTCATCACCATAGAATCAATTGCAAAATACAGGGTACCAAAAGTACCAACACAACTAGCCTCTTCCTATTTCGATCAAATTTTGTAGACCTCGAAGAAGAATTTAAGGACTATTATTTCTTCTACACGGACGGCTCAAAGCTCGAGATAAATCGCCTGCCTCCGTTGTAACTGAAAGCAACACCTTGAGAACAAGACTCCCGAATGAATCCTCTATTTTCTCAGCCGAAATTAAAGCTCTTCTTCTCGCCATTAAAATAGTGAAGATATAAAAAGTTTGTGTTATGCGGGGACTCAAAGGTCCGACCTGCAATCAATTGAAAATCTGCAAATATCAAACCCCCTTTTCGTTGACCTTCTGGAAAGACATGACGATGCCGCCAAAGCTGGCAAAGAAATAGTGTTCTGCTGGGTTCCAAATCACGTGGGTATCCGATACTGATATGCTCATACCAGCCTCCGATTTTAAATACCACATCACAAAATAAAGATTGTGGCAAGAAAGATGGAACAAACAAAGAAACAAGCTGTATCAAACTAACCCTTTAGTTTGATAAAAACCTCCGCCAATAAAAAGTGTGCGAGATGAAATGGTTTACCATAGAGCCAGAATAGGACATACATATATCAACCACAAGCATCTTTTAAGAGACGATCCGTACCCGGCTGTGTCGGACATCAGGAACCTTAAACAGTGAAACATATTTTAAGAGACTGTACCGATTTCAAGACGCCCGCTCACGTCATTTAACTGTTGATTCTTTCAGGCAGCTCTTTAATGAAGTAGAACCTAGCAAATTTATACAATTTTTAAAAGAAATCAACCTGTATCAGTATTTATAGTCGCTGTTTACTTTATGATTTTAGAATATAGGTTTTAGCTTAACGGGATTTTAACTTGTAGTACTGTCTTCTAGTCACTGATTACTGACATGTTTTGACATGATGTAACCCGCTAAGGGTCGGTCGTGTCGCTAAAAATCATATAACTAACGAACTCCTCAGATACGCATAGCGTAGAAAACCGCACAAATAAAAACAAAAAAAATTATGCTTATCATACCGATGCTGTCATAAAAATTGGGCTGATGAGCAGCAGAAGTTGACTTGCAAGCTTACAGACGAGTTTTGTATGAATTGTTTGCTCTCAGCGACAATGAAATACATTTGCATAATTTAAATAGGGTAAAATATGTTCTCTGCTAAGTAGGGTTGGTATATTTTATCGAGGATATAGATATAGATATGTGTACAAGGGTGTTTCTAGATTGAATCAAAATGTACAGCGATACTGGGTAAAAAGTTGCATGTTTTTGTAGATGTGGATGAATGTACAGAGTGGGAAGTGAACGACTGCCTGATTGCCGATGGATCGGCTTATAAGACAGGCGTGACGTCATGCCGTAATACCGAGGGCGGTTACTCCTGCTTGTGTGCTGACGGCTTTGAAAGCAATGGTGAAAGGTAAAGTGAGAAGATATGAAACAGAACTTTCTTTTTTACAGTTACTGCAAACAAAACAACAGATATACATTTAGTTTACAGGAGCATTTACATCATTATTTAGGTCAAAACCTATTCCATTACTATCATAATTGCCTCTTTTGTTATCATCTTTTTTAACTTTATAACTGGTAAGATTAACCCAGTAGCCTTGTCGAAAGTCTTTCAGACAGAAAGAGGGCTTAACTGTATGTACGTATGTACGTTAAACAATCCTTCAAATTGCTACAGCTATTTCAGTTTCACTCGAATTATTTCGACTAACAGTCAGCTACCACGCGATTACTTTTTTTGGCGCTGTGCCAGAAATTGGCGCAATGGCGCAAATTTTAAAGATTTTTTTCCCGATTTTCAAAGCCTATATCCTCCTAGACTTTATGTCGGGATTGCCTGTAAAATTTAGTGTGAATCTCTGTTATATTTTATATCACATCTTGTAAGATGGATGTTCGAAATAATCCAACAGCTATTAAGGTAATACTTTTTTGCGATTCACCAAAATACTCGCGGAATGACAGAACTTTAAAAAAAATCCAACCTTGATATTTAGACATGTTGGAGCAAAATAGCTTGTATGCACTACTTAATGTCGTAGCGGTTTTAAATTTGATACAGATTCACTCTGTATCAGGCAAATTTCGGAAGCTATACGAGTGACGATTATTTCGAACTCTCCATCTTACAAGATGTTATATAAAAATTTCAATGTTATTTACTTTGACAAATTGTGAAACATTTCCAATTTGATCCAATTTGAAAAAAGGAGACTTATCTCACAAACAGTTGAAGGTACGGCGTTTTAGACCTTGTTTTCAAACTCTCCACAGTACTATGGAATGCCATTTTCACATTTATTAGACAATTATTGATATAAGAATTAATTTTTGATCTTTTTTCACATGAAGAATTCATTTTTTTCTATATGTAAAAATATTTTTGATATCTTTAAATGTATTCTTGATCCCAAAATATAACTCTTGATATGAATAAATATTCAGAGAGATCAAGAAACATTGATCTAAAATTGATTTTTAGATATCAAAAGTTTCATTCTTGATAGTAAAAGTAAAATATTTGACAGGTATGGAATGCCGTTTTAACATTTAATGCTTATTTTTTATATCAAAATATAATTAAAGATATCAATAAATCAAAGTAGATCTAAATAATTTATATTTTGCATCACTGAGTGAAGTTTAGACGGCAAAATTGTATTTTTGAGATCAAAAACTCAATTTTACAAACTTAAAAAATCTTAAGGAAGACAAATTTACAAAAATATAGATGTTGGAGATGAAAACTTAAATTCTTGAAATCAATAATAACAGCACAATTTTGGTCTCAGGAATTGCTTATTTTTTGTACAGTAAAAATGTAAAGAAAGATTCTATGGAATGCCGTTTTCACATTTATTAGGGAATATTGATATCAAAAATTAATTTTTGATCTCAAAAATGGATTTTCTGATATCAAGAATTAATTTCTGATCTCAAAAAATCCGTATTTTGATATCAAGAATTAATTTTTGCTATCTGTAATTGTGTTTTTGATATCTCTAAATGTATTCTTGATCTCAATAATTCAAGTTTTCATCTCCAAAATTTAATTGACGATTCGTTAAATTTTATGTAAATGTGTCTCTCGTTTAAGAGTTTTTAAGTTTGTAAATTTCATTTTTTGATCTCAAAAATAAATTTTTACTATCTAAAATTTAATAAGTGATAGCAAAATATAAATTATTGAGATCTGCATTGATTTTTTGATATCTTTAATCATATTTTGATATCAAAAATAAGTATTAAATGTTAAAACGGCATTCCATAAGGTTCTGTATACAAGGACCACTCATCATTTAATCACAGATCTGTTTCTGAATTTTTTATTTAAAAAATAGACTGATATTTTGATATAAAAAAATCAATTTTGGAGATGAAAATATCATTTGCAGATTTCAAAATACAGATTTAAAAAGTATCATTCTGAAATTGAGATTTTGCTCTCAAATATTTAATTTCTGCTATCAAGAATTAAAGTTTTGATCTAAAAAAAAATTAGTTATAAATATCACTAAATAATTTTGATAGCAATAAATATTTCTTCATATCAATAAATATTTCTTCATATCTCTAAATATTTATTGACATCAAAAATTATTTTTTGAGATCAAGAATGCATTTAGAGATGTCAAAAATACAATTACAGAAAGCAAAAATTAATTCTTGACATCAAAATATAGTTTTTTGAGATCAAAAATTAGTTCTTGATGTAAAAAAAATCAATTTTGAGATCAAAAATTAATTCTTGATGTCAGTAATTCCCCAATAAATGTGAAACTGGTATTCCACAAATAGGAAAATATCAATTTTGAGCTCAATTATTTATTTTCTTTTTATTGATATCAAGAATTAATTTTTGATAGCATTATTTCAGAATGAGACGTTTTTAAGTGATATTTTGAAATCTGCAAATTCGAAAGTAAACATCTGTAAATGAAATAAAGACTGGCCCCTGTATACATAATTTTTCTTTTAATTTTGTACTGCACGAAAAAGAACCAATTCTTGAGCTCAAAACGTGTTGTCATTATTAATATCAATAATTCAGTTTTTCATTCGTTAAATTTTAAATAAAATTGTGGTTCCCTTAAGATTTTTAAGTTGTAAAATTGATTTTTTTATCCCAAAAATAAATTTTTGTCCTCTAAATTACAATTAATGATAGTAAAATATAAATTAATGAGATCTACAGTGATTTATTCATATCCTTAATTATATTTTGACATCAAAAATTAGCATTAAATGTTGAAATGGCATTCCATACAGTACAATTGTTAATATAAAGTATTATTTTTTATCTTGATCAATTTCCCCATTTTTTGTGTTGAAACAGGCCTTCTTTTTTCATTCATAAATGGATATTATTTTTTTGTCGTCATAATTTTTTTGTCGTCATAATTTTACAATTTACAAATTTACAAGCTCTGTGTATTTGGCTGACATGTTACGTTAAAATAGCTTATGACAGTTCGTAGTAGGGTGCAGATACGGATATGTTGTTTTGAACTTCATCACTTCATCAGTGTGAACATCTACAGTACAATTGTTAATCTAAGCATGCATTTTTTTTTTGCAAAATTTGGCCCAAGTTCGAGATTAGGATTTCATTTTAGAACTCTTCATCCTACACGCTGTAATATGATGTAAAATCCTCAAATTTGCCAGTTTTTTTTTTTTAAATTAATTAGCCAAATTGATCAAATTTGAAAAAAGTAACACATCTTCGAAACGGCTAATGATGCATCTCGGATTCTGGTAACATTTTTCTGGTTCTATTATACGTTTTCAGATGGTGCCAAATAAATGTCGCCGGTATTATTTGTGATTATTTGTGTATTATTGTTACATCAACTGAGTCGTTGCCGGCATCATGCAGTGTCCCTGGACGTTCTTGTTCTAATGAAACAATGAAAACATTTCCCAGTGGCAGAAGGTGTAGTCAAAACAGCAAACGTTGAACCCTCACGTATCTTACACCGTATTTCCGAATGGTGGGCTTAAGTTTTTCTGTTAAGTTTTATTAACCGCAATCGCTCGTTGCATTAACCACATCGGATTTTGCTGCTTGTTGCCACATTAAGTGATGGAACTGTACACTTTTTTTTCCACGCCGCCTCAGGTCATGTGACGATATAGATGAGTGCAGCACTGGCGCACACATGTGTGACTCACCGAGTAGAGCGGGATGCAACAAC
This sequence comes from Protula sp. h YS-2021, assembly GCA_949752745.1. Taxonomy (NCBI): domain Eukaryota; kingdom Metazoa; phylum Annelida; class Polychaeta; order Sabellida; family Serpulidae; genus Protula; species Protula sp. h YS-2021. Next base: position 59,360,734 of record OX457024.1, read on the forward strand.
ACGGTGGGCAGCTATGTGTGCAGTTGTCATGACAATCACACGGGTGACGGATACGAAGGCAACTGCATAGGTAAAATCAATGCGTTCTCAAAAAAAAAAAAGAAAAAAAAAAAAAAAAAAGAAAACTCGATAAATACACGAAATGACGCATAAAGAAGTCCGTGGAATCTTTCTATAGTGAGAGTATTTTGCTTTTTCTGGCGATATCCTGAGTTAACAGCCCTTGGTGGGTGCATAAACTGAGCTCGTAATTAGTTGAGAGGGTATCACTATTCAAGGTTATTGGCAATTTAACTGAGCTGAATGCCTGCTATTCTGAGATACCGTGCACTCCCTGGCACTCCTGCCCTCCCCACCATCACCACACCCTTGTCCTCTTGGTCCCACAGGGTGACTGGCACAGTTGAAATAACAGCAGTTTAATAATATTCGTCAGGGTTAATGTTAATGTTATGGCAAGGGGTTTGATCCGCATATGTTAATGCTATGGCAAGGGGTTTGATCCGCATAGGTTAATGTTATGGCAAGGGGTTTGATCCGCACATGTTAATGCTATGGCAAGGGGTTTGATCCGCGTATGTTAATACTATGGCAAGGGGTTTGATCCGCGTATGTTAATACTATGGCAAGGGGTTTGATCCGCATATGTTAATGCTATGGCAAGGGGTTTGATCCGCATATGTTAATGCTATGGCAAGGGGTTTGATCCGCATAGGTTAATGCTATGGCAAGGGGTTTGATCCGCACATGTTAATGCTATGGCAAGGGTTTGATCCGCATATTTTAATGCTATGGCAAGGGGTTTGATCCGCATAGGTTAATGTTATGGCAAGGGGTTTGATCCGCACATGTTAATGCTATGGCAAGGGGTTTGATCCGCGTATGTTAATACTATGGCAAGGGGTTTGATCCGCGTATGTTAATACTATGGCAAGGGGTTTGATCCGCATAAGTTAATGCTATGGCAAGGGGTTTGATCCGCGTATGTTAATACTATGGCAAGGGGTTTGATCCGCGTATGTTAATACTATGGCAAGGGGTTTGATCCGCATATGTTAATGTTATGGCAAGGGGTTTGATACGCATATGTTAATGCTATGGCAAGGGGTTTGATCCGCATAGGTTAATGCTATGGCAAGGGGTTTGATCCGCACATGTTAATGCTATGGCAAGGGTTTGATCCGCATATGTTAATGCTATGGCAAGGGGTTTGATCCGCACATGTTAATGCAATGGCAAATTGGTGAGATTGTGTGTGCCCTTGGTACTTTGTTATTTTAAATTAACCAAGGTCAACTTGTTAATTTGAGTCTGCTAAGTTATGTCGGTCATTTCACTGATTTCATTATAATTTTCGGAGAGACAACTTTTTTGTGCTAAAAAAGGCACGAATAAAGCCGACAGAAGGGGCGGTTGATATTGTTACTACTCCTTTTTCTGTTGTAGAAAATCGATTCCTACCATTTTCACATCAGGTGGGAGATGGGGAAGAGTTTGTGACGTCACCATTCTTTCAACCGGCTTTTGGAATACCCATAGAAGGCAACATTTACCCTTCTTTTTATGTAAGAAAATATCATTTAATTAATATTTGAAGCGACTAGTCTAACCCCCCCCCCCCCCCCAGCTGATAATTTTCCCCTATTCAGCTCCCCCACCCATGCTAGCTCCCCCCCCCCGTATTTTTTTGTCTTTTTTTCTTTCTGACCCTGTTCACTCCCCCCCCCCCCCAGCTATTCTAGCTCCCCCCTATTTTTCTCCATTTATTTTTTCCCTGAGGTTGAATCAAAAGTAAAATTACAACCCGTTATCCTCCTTGTAATATCCGATATGTGATAACCAAAATTATTAAGGTTTATATGATTGTTTAATCGTCGTCGTATTTATCAATGGCAATCACATCCCCGCTGTATTGAAATGAAACGAATCCATATCTCTTCTCTTTTAATTTTTATTTATGTATTGTAACATGCGATTTAAACGGCTAGATAAGAAATTTCGGGTAATTTTAAGTTGCGGTATAAGATTCAGTCCTGCCTATAAGTATAAATTGGAAGATTTTTCACCACGTGGTATCACTTTCTAAATGGAACTTAAAGTTGAACATACAACAAAGCGCTATGACTGAGATTGAATACACTATGATTGTGGCTGTCGAGATGGCGATTTTAGATTAATATTTCCCGCTTTCCCGGCGTCTATAAAACGCCGGCTTCCAGCTTTAACCCATCCGCAACGTTGATTAGACTTGTTTCGACTTCCATAAACAACCAAAGCTCGACGTTGATGCGACGTTGTGTGCGACACTCTTTAACGTGGATCCATACTGATACATAATATATACCAGGGTATTGTTGGCCAAATTCTCGTCCAGTCCGCAATGAATAGTAGCTTCACTGTGAATACAGTGTAGTTCAAGTAGAACTAGAGCAGTGTGCAAGCCCACATATTCCCCACAGGCCCCCAATCAGTTAAACACGGCCATCAATAGTCAAGGGCTGAAATTTTCTAAGTCCATTTTCCTTGGACGAACCTGGCCCATTAACAATACCGATCTGTGTTTGCTCCCACAGAAGCCACATACCAAGTTTCATTAAAATCCTTGCAGCAGTTTTTAAGTTATCGTGTTAACAAGCTCTTGATGACAGACGGACAGACCGACAGACCGACCGACCAACCGAGACGCGGTCGATCGCATATATTCCCCCTGTGGGGAATAAAAAATATAATTTATGCACCGTGAATGTTCAATATTATATTGTTAACAGTCAGTAGTGTAAATTGGCATATCGCAGATGTGTTCACTTGACCAAATTTTAGTTATCTCCCAACAGAAATTTCTCTCTTCAATCCCTTATGTAAATATTATGATGTGTTCAATCACTTTCTAAAAGATTTCGTTTTATACGAATTGAACTATATTTTACACACCACACTTAAGCTGCAAAAGGGATTAAAATTTCACCGTCAAAACAGTATGGAGAAAAGAGAACCTTTTCAATTGGAAATGTTCGCAGATGCAAATTTAATTCATTACATGTATTCACAGAAACGAATGCCGGATAAAAAGTCGACGGTCAAAACGCCGACGGACAAAGATCGACTGACAAAACGTCGACGGTCATAACATTGACAAATGTAAAAGCGGATATAATGTTGACAAACTGATGTTGGCTGAAATAAAGTAAACATATTTATTAATAAACGGATAAAATCAACCTAATCAGTTATACAATTGATACACCATGTCAAATATACAGTTATCTGTTTACACTTCCCATCACAAAAATAAGCACTGCCAGCTGCAAATATAAAACAACACAAATATTTCCCCCATCTGAATTCTGAACACAACTCAAAGGCATTAAATAAACACCGGTCGTCGTCCTCCGAAATAAATCCAGACTTGATGCCCTATATGCCAATGGTACCCGAAATACATAGTGCATTACCCCTCCAACAGTGACATCTTAAACAGGAGATCGCATTGCCTTCTTACTTTTATTTAACTCCTGAAGGCAGGCAACACGAATCCTGGTCGACGTTTTATCCGCCTTTTCACTTGTCGACGTTGTGACCGTTGGCGTTTTGACCGGCGACGTTTTGTCCGGACACCATTGCCGAATCATGGATTAAGCGAGTGCATTTCCTCTTTTACAGGTTTCGCAGAGTGGAGTAATTCTCATCTCAAAAGCGACAAGTGCCACAGATACCCGCAGGCAGTTCCGCTCGCCTACATCTGACTCACTTCTAATGTTCTCTTTCCCCGATGGATTTGAAGAAATAGCCATCATTGCACCGTACTGGGCAAATACCATTATATCAAGTCAGGATGTAAGTTTTACTGGGCTTGAAAGGGCAGCAAAAAGCTACTAAAAAGGGGATTCAATTGTGTCAGATAAACGCTTGATTTATCAGCAGTAATTTATTTATCCCTCTTTCATTTTGCAGCCTCAATCTTTTTTTAAAACAAACACGCGAACACGCATTCATATTTTCCCCGATATTTACGGAACGCGTAAAAACTGAATTTTAATAAAACTGGTTACGTACATAAATATTTTCACTGATTAGCTTAAATATCATTTTCAAAAATGTTCCTTTCATAGAAGCGGCTATCTTGCTATAGGAGTGACTGTTTGTTCTCTCGGTCATTCTCTTTCACGATCTGGTGATTTTCAGAGTGGAGTATATACAGAGGAACTGGAAGCCAGTGACATACTGGATTTCGTTGAAAGTGAAACCATACCAGCGTCGATATCTGATGAGTGGTCAGCTGAGAATTTTACGCCCGAATACGCTGCTGTGGTCACGTGGTACAATGTTACGTACAGTGACCAGGCAGTTGACCAGGTTCGTATTCAAAAGGTCAAAATAAACATAAAAAGATACATGTAAAAGCACACGTTATTGTTATAGTGAATTTTAAGACACTGAGAAGGTGATCAAGAAGTCTAAAATAATAAGTGAAATAACCATCTGAAATAAAGCTTCTCGTTGAGGTTTACGGTTAGCTGTTGTTTAGCGCGTTGGTTCGATCATCCAAAGGTCCCTAGTTCGAATATGGCAAGGGTTAGTAAGCAATTAAGCAAATACAGTGGTTTAGATCACCTAATTCAAAAGGATTGCCCGTCTCTGAAGAATCCGATTCCTGTTAATCGAATCAACTTTTGGTTGGATATGCAATATTTTACACACCAAAATCTGATTAAGCGACTTGGTGGAGAATGTGGTTCGGAAATACAGTAACACAGTAAGTCGACCGTTGTTATCACTTCTTTCAGCGGGCGAGTTTTCAGGCTTGGCTGTGCACGGACTGGTACAAGACACATGTCACTTATGTCTACGCCGACAGAGGAATGAATTACGACTTCAAGTTATCGTCAAACCTTGTGAGTAAAAATCTATCATAGATATGCTAAAATCATCCCAGGCGGGCCACTCACGCATCAACCGGTTACCATGCGTGTCCAGGACCTTTCAAAATGACCCCTTAACGCTGAGTGCTAATTTTGAAATAATACCGCCTTATTTAACCAGTACATTTATGAAAGATAGCATCTGGTATCAAAATTACACCCCCTTTCTCCACGTTTTTTTTTCTTTTTTTTTTTTTTTTTGGACACGCTTTTGGATACACGTTTTTCTTTTTTTTTTTTTGGGGGGGGGGGGGGACACGCATGGCAACACATGATATCAAGTGGCTGTCCCCTTTGAAACTCATCTCATAATTTTATCTCTAAGGGTTCCAGAAACTGCAGCAGTTTAGTCCGCAAATAAATAATCGCCTCCATCTGTAAGAATTAAGTACAGTGGTGCCACAACGCGTTTAAGGGTTATTTGATTTTTCTGCTGATTTAATGACCAAGATGCCCAAGTTATCTTATTTCAGAAAAATTATTTCCTCCCACACTAAAGTTTTAAACTACACTATAGTGATTTTTAAATAACAGCCTGCTTCCAGTGGAGACCACTTGGTGTCATATATGTTAGGGTGCGTGTCCAAAAAAAAACGAGAAAGGGGGTAATTTTCAGGTCCGATGCGGTCCGCGCGGATTGCCAATTTGGTTGCAAAAATGGGGAGCGGGATTTTCATTTGATACTTATTTCAAACTTAGCACTCCGCGTTTAGGGGTCTTTTTAAAAAGCTATTGGCACGCATGGTAATCAGTCCTCTCCGACAGCGCTTAAATAAACCCCTCTTAACTCCTGATCGGCCGAAATCTGCGCGCTGTCATACTGCGGATTTGCTCAGGATTAGCTAATGCGATGCGCATTAGAACATGGCGTTACTCTTCTGCGTTACGTCATTACGCCATTGTATTCTAAGCTTAGCTTAGCGAAACCGATGAGCGTTCATACTGCGGATTTGTTCAGGATTACCTGATCCTAACTGTGGATATGTCCAGGATCATCTAATCCTAAGCAAATTCACAGTATGAAAAGGACATTGTTCGTATCAGGATGGCACTTATTAGGTTTTGGCAGAAATTAATTTACTGGTCGCTTTTAATAATCAATTAATAGATTTAATGGGATGACAAACAGAGTGAAATGGCATTCTCTGACAGAGCGTATGTTGTGTGCAGAAAAATTACTGTTGTCGTGTTGCTGTAGCAACTGACTGGCGTAAGGACGAATGTCAAATGCTCAACAGAGATTGTACCAATAACACAGCATTGTACCAAGTATTTTTATTTGCTGGATTGAAAACCCCTAAAACTACATTTATATAAATACAAACGTTTCATGAAATTAATACACAACACTAGACTACGGAGTATCATGGAGAGCTTCATAGCTGCAGTATTCAGAGCTCCATCATGGAGTGATGAACTCATTTATTATTCATAAAGTTCTTCATTGTTTTCTCAACTACCAAGTCAGTGTAGCATAGATGTACCATCATCACACACATGACTGCCAGCATTGAAATTATTTGGCAGGAAGCCCTGGCTGTCAACAAAACCATTCGCCCACGTTGCATAGGTTTCCATGCATCTCAAGCTATTGATGTTCATACAACAGCAGTTTCAATAGGGGCGAAAGAAAAAAAAATTGGCGAATGTTTTTCTAAGTTTTCTTTATACCCGTATAGACCAAACGACTTTACTTCAGTCTGAAGGATAGTAGCATGGTTTGTTTTTCTGGCCATTTTTTGGGTTTCATGTTCAGTATTATAGAGAGGAGGAATGTCGTATGACGTGCCGCCTCTCCAACCCACCCATCCCCCCTCCCCGCGCTCCCTTCGAACCCACCGCGCCAAGTGTACTTTTCCCCACGCCTTTAAACTCCGCAGTCACTTAATTAGGTCATTAGTCAAATCAGAGGCTTTATTTTTTTTTCTACAAAAAAATTTCATTTTCAAACTGACCACTAATTTGATCGCCACTAAACAAAACAAACAACCAGTAAAATGTGTTGTTGTTGTTTTTTTTGTTTTTGTTTTTTTTTTGCTGATTGACCGAACTAGCTTTAACTCAATTAAATTTGCACTAATTCTTCTTCCTCGTCATTATATCTCGCTGGATCCTTGTTTCTGTCGTATGTATTGCAGCAAAAGCATAACTTTCGCCTAAAAGCCTCACTGCACCAATATAAGATGGTAAAATTCAAGCAGCTCTGTATGATTAAGACAACATTGCAGAATTCGGCGGTCTGTACCACGTTAAGACACGATCCAGCGACATAGAAAATGAGTTGCAACACCTTAGCAACGGTTAACATCACGTGTGTTGTTGTCAAGACGAACAGCGTAGCAACCGTTGCGGCTTGAAGCGTTGGCATGTTGCCAGTATTCTGAGTGTAATTTTTGGCATGTTTTACTTCACTCAATACGGGACCAACAAATATGAGAAGCGCGATGCATGTCCCCGGATAAAGGAATAATGTATGTAAGACGTTGTCGTAAGCGTAGAAAGCATGCTTGGCCGTCATCACACTCAAGCTGACCTTCTTGTCGTAGGTAGTAATCATTTTCATTTGGCTAAATCCTATGCTGTTAAAGAGTGCGGCTGCGATTAGAGATATGGCGACCAAGCCGTATGCTTTCTTGTACGTATTCCAGTCTGGCGATTTTAATGGTCTGCACATGTTCACAAAAGTCATTAACGCTAACGAAACGCCAATCCAATATTTGATGCTTATAATTCCGTAGAGCTCCGGAAATATAACCATGGCAATGTATACACTGCTGTTGTTAGATGGATCGAGTTTATAATATCGCCCGGGCAGGTATATCACCAGTAAAAATATATCCGCGCATATGAGAGCCTTAAGTAGGAAACTTGTCGGGCTGCTGTGTGACATGTTCAAGGTCACCAGTGACACGAGGTTAGCCGTGACGCCCAATATTGTGAGCGGTAACTGAAAGTAAAGGAGAAAATTGTCAGTATCTAGGCTGGATCTTGTGGTGTAACAGAGAGTATCCATTTCCTGTAGGATAGTTTCAATCTCTTGTTCTGCAAAGCTCGTGCTAGAGTTATCCATAGGATCGCCGTATCCACTCATACTGGGCTTTTTATTCGAATTGTAACTGTTACTTATTGTTCATACGATATTTGTAATTCAAAACCACGATTAATAATGTATTATTTCGTTAAGCCAAGTTTCTTCCAGAAAATTAGGCCGCTGCTATTCTGATTTCATGACGAAGATTGGCTATGTAACAATATGCAGATTGTTATGTCCAAAATCAGTTGCTGGCTCGGGGTGTTGTCTGGAATGCAAATTCAGAGATATTTCATCAATAAAAAAACTGTCTTGCATTCTCCCACATTCAGTATAGAATCCGGCGTCAAATCATAGAAGAGCACATACTTTTTAGTCTGGTTGTGTAACCTGCCCTCATTATCTGTTGGCGTTCTCTCTATGCCCAAAGCTTTGTCAAGTTTCTGAAGCTGCTATATAGCTACACATTTTAAGGGTCCCATAGGCAGCTGGGGTCTGCTCAAGCTTAAATAAAAGCTATTACGCGGAAAGAGCGGAGTCTACAGAGGAAAATCAATTGTATCTCATTAGACCCCAAGTAGTATTTAACACTGTTCGTGTTTGAAACATATGTGTGAAGTTAAGTAGAAATATTTCGTTGTCTGTGCTATTGGGAAACTCAGCGTTCTTTGAATAGAAAGTAAATAATCTACAAAGAAAATTATTACTATTATTTTAGAGTTAAAAGAATTACCCAGCGCTAATTACAAAGCAGCTGAAAATTTTTTCTAGCTGCGTTTGTGCTTAGATATTGTTTGTGTGGCGTGTGTAGAATTATAGCTGACAGTGTTGGGCATCAATGATTACAAAGTATTCAGTATTTAGATGCAACATACAAAACTAGACCGTTTTTGTCACCGAGTACCGAAAATTACACGATACTGAAGACCTGAAAATTAAGAATTCCATATAAACCTATGTTAAAGTAGCGCCATTTGCGCTGAAACTATACGGAGCATAGCTGTTGACATACCTAGTTCCAGTAAACATTCTGACGCCGACACAGCGTCGATTTATGTTAGGGGGTCGACCCGATCAGACCGAAGCATTAAATCTTCTTGCAATTTCGTTGTGATTGGTTGCAACCACACATTTATGTCTGATCAACGTCTTTGATTCTTTGATAAAACGTTGAATAGACGTTGGCTCAGCAGCTTTATTCAGACGTTGCTTTTGGTAGCAACTACGCCACCATTCCCCGACATCTACTCAACACCTTTGAAGCAACATTGAACAGGCGTCGGAAATCGGTGTTATGTAGGCGTCTATACAAAATCAGGAGATGACCATTTTGTCATCCATTGACAACCTAATGACAAAGTTCATTTGCCGCCGATTCCCTGACGTCTGTTTCGCTTGTTTTGACTTCCACAAGCCACCAAAAGCCGACGTTGATCCGACACCAGGTGTGAGGAAAATTACACTTGGGGGAGGGGGGTCAAAAAATGCGATTTTGAACTCTTAACCTCTTACATATCGTCTTTTAGGTCCAAAGGGCCAAAAATAAGATAAAAAAATCCATCTGTCTCTAACCGTTTTCAAGATAATGGTCAACTTCTTGTTTTTTTGGCTTTGACCATGGCCGAGGAGGTCAAGGTCATCGAGGTACTTCTTACATATCGTCTTTTAGGCCCAAAGGATCGAAAATAAGCTCAAAATCGCTCTATTTCTAACTGTTTTGGAGAAAATGTCCAACTTCCGGTTTTTTACTTTGACTATGGCCGAGGAGGTCAAGGTCACCGAAGTACCTCTTACATATAGTGTTTTAGGCCCAAAGGGTAGAAAATAAGCTTAAATTTGCTCTATCTCTAACCGTTTCCGAGATAATGGCCCATTTCCGGTTTTTGACTTTGACGATGTCCAAGGAGGTCAAAATCACCAAGGTACCTCTTACATATATTCTTTTAGGCCCAAAGGGTCGAAAGCAGGCTCAAAATCGATCTATCTCTAACCGTTTTCGAGATAATGGTCAACTTCCGTTTTTGACTTTGACCATGCCCGAGGAGGTCAGGGTCACCGAGATACCTCTTATATATCGTCTTTTAGGTCGAAAGGGTCGAAAATAATCTCAAAATCGCTTTATCTCTGACCGTTTTGGCGATAATGGCCTACTTCCGGTTTTTGACATTGATCATGGCTGAGGATGTCAAACGCTCTCTACGATCATGGTTAAAAAATGCGGATTTTACGGCGTCTAATCACCCTCTATCAGTGAGCCAAATTTCATCACTCTTTAGCAATTGGGACTAAAACCGCATTTCGCAAGTGAAATCTTCAACACTTGACAAACATTAAAAGTTAAAAGGCAAAACTCATTTTGGCATGCGCTCCTCAGTGACTCTAAGGCCCTCCTCCCCCTCCCTGAGGGGTCAAATCGCGAAAAAGGTCAATCGGTTTCCAGACATCTACAGCAAGACCGTTAAAGCCAGAAAAGCCAAACTTGGCACATATATGAAGGACGATGTGATCTGAGGCACTCGTTAAAAGCTTTTGACCTTGACCTTGATGGTCAAGATCAAATTGCGATAAACTTATTTATCTCGAAAACGGTAAGAGATAGAACAATTTTGACCTCATTTTTTACTTCTACCCCCTATACGACGATACGTAAGGTATAACTTCCGGTGTCCTTGACCTCCAGGTCACTTTCGAGCCCCCAATCGGAAGTTGGCATTTATATCGAAAACGGTAAGAGATAGAGCAATCCCCTCCAAGACTGCTGAAGCTAGACCGACCAAACTAGGCACATGTATGGAGGGTCATCTGAAGTGGTGCACCTGATAAAAATTTTGACCGGTATAGTTGGTAGTATTTAGGAGGATGTTCTACTTTCAGACATGTAAAAATTGTTACCGAACAGCAATATCATCTACCTTCCGTTTTAAGTTATCATTCCAAGTGGGGTCTAATTCGCTGTGCGAATTTCGGTCTAGTTTTAAATTAGTCTTCAGGTTAGCAGGCCAATAAATTCTTGCAAGTCCTATGCTGTAAATTTGAGTTCCCTTGGCTTAATATTTGCGGAAAAGCATGAACTCACTTTTTTGCACCTTTTTCACTATTATATCGTACAAAAACAATTAGATTGAGCAGATCTCCGTCTTCAAAAATAGAATCTTCCGGACTTTCCAGCAATTCAGCAACTCCTTGTTTGTCCGTTCCAAGTGTTAACAAATTTTGGCTACCTTGTATTGCTTGATGGTGAAACTTTTGGCTGCGTTACACTATGTAAAATCGCCTTATTGTTTTTTCGGCGTTCCGAAAACAAAGATGGTGCTAGAAGTCATTTACGTTCCAGCAAAAAGCATTAAAGAAATGTATGTAAATACATGACATTTTAAATATTCTTATCTACAAAGTAGAGGAAGTAATCCTACATGCCAGTTAAACGCAAATGGTCTTTGGCATATAGACCATAATGCTATTCGGTTTTACCTGGACTCGCTTTCTGCATAGCTCAGCCATTCTTGCTGATATAATGCAATTGTACTGATTGTGCTAATTAAGCTTCGTGCGCACAAAGCTTGCTGTTGCATTGAAGCAGTTCTATACGATGGCACCGTGTCACAGCCGAATACTACCATAGGGGCAATGTGAGGCATAAGACCCCCCTCTCCCCTAAAGCTCCACCCATGCAAGAACCAAACATGTGTGAATCGATGCGAACGTCAAACCTTTAGTCCCCCCACCCCTCCCGCCCGGGGCGGATGGGGTCAACTGATGCACCGTTTTCTCATTAATTTATATTTTGCAAAGAACAATTGTATCTTAGACGGCCAAAAAAATATTTTTAGATCCAAAAATCAATGTTGCAAACTTAAAAATTTAGGGAGGCACACATTTTAATAAAATTTAACAAATCGGCAATTAAATTTTGGAAATGTAAAACTGAATTATTGACATCAGTAATAACAACAACTTTTTTTGGCCTCAGAAATTATTTCATTTATGTATCGTATAAAAGATTCTGTATACAGGGACCAGCCATTACTTCATATGCAGGACAATGGCTTCTGAATTTTAGATATCAAAATACAGACTTTGACATTTTGATCTTGAAAAATAATTTTCGAGATGAAAAAATCATTTGCAGATTTCAAAACATGAACAATAAAGTCTCATTCTGAAAAAAGATGTCTAAAATAAATTCTTGACATCAATGAAAAGAAAGTAACTTATTAAGCTAAAAACTGAGATTTTGCTATTACATATCCCATTTTTGCTACCGAGAACTGAACTTTTGATTCTAAAAAATCAATTTTGGATCTCTATCTTTAGAGCATTTTTACATCAACAATTTTTTTTTATCTGTAAGTATTGATTTATATCAAAATATAATTTTTGAGATCTAAATATATTTAGACATATAAAAATATAATTACAGAGGACAAATTAAATCGTGATGTCAAAAAATGAGAGTTCAAAATAATTCTTAGTGTCAATGAATGTGAAAATGGCATTCGCTATGATCTGTATTTTTTTAACCTGAACTTTACGTCCTGGTCTTCTGTCGTATGATATTCTGTCAGTGATCAGGAATAAGCACTTTGGTGGTGATATCAAAACAATATGCATTATGCAGGCTTTGAGCAACCACAAACACCACAATTCATTATCTGAAATAAATGTGCATGACCAGTTGTAATTCAAACGCCTTTTAGGTAGCTGGGTTAATTGCAATTGGGCGGGCCTTATACGTCAACCTTCGTGCCACAAGACAACAAAAGATATAACCGAAACCAATAATAAGCAACATTAGCAATAAAAACTGGGCTAAAAAGATTGAAAAATCGTTGTTGTGAACAATATGCCACCAATAAATATAAGTCAATACAAGTGGCCACCTTTCTGTCCTAGTTTTGGTTATCCTTTATCTGCTTTGGGAGATGGAGATTAGATAAAGTAATCACATTAGCGACGCACTGACTGCGAACAGACGCAATGGTCCCGTCGATGGTTATTCAATTATTGGTGCTCAACCGCTTCCCATTTGGGCTGAATTATCGCCGCAGTAACCAAGTTAACGCTAACTGAACATAAAATACGCTACAGTTTACAGACAAACTTTTACCTCCTTACAACACATTGCTCTTTTTTGCATTTATGTGATGTTGAAAAGAAAACGATAGTAATTTAACACTTGACAAGCCTTTGGCTTGCAAGGGGTGTTTGAATTTGCGCGAGCACCAGTTGGTATCGTTTTTTTCTTGACAGTGATCGGATTTCTTGTGTCATCTCCTCCACTGGCACTACGGGCGCTAGGGCCACGAAATTTTCGACTTGGGTAGAACTTGATATGTAGGTAGAACTTCGATTTCGTTTTCTTGTTTAAACGCCATGTGAAAAGAGTGTATTTTTGCAAGTAAAACGGAGCATTTCACGCGCAGCACAGAACACACAGTTGCTCAGCTTTGTGCGAGCTCTCACTGCGTAAATAGATAACATGGCGTATGTCTGATCAGTCAATAAAACCTGAAGTCAACAAAAACCAAACACTACTCGGCTTATAAGACGCATTCAAGCTGTGTTGTTTGCAATATATTGTTCAAGAAATAACCCATTGAAGGAAGTATTTTTGGGTTTTAATTTTTGTTAAATGTTTGACATTTTGCTAGCGAAATGAGGTTCTAGTTTTTAGTTTTTCGTTTCATCTTATTAACCAAGCTTCAGTTGGAGCAAAGAGGTGAGAGTGTGAAAGGGATTCGACATAACCAGTTACGCGAAATTCGCGACAGCTATGACACTCAAATATTGCATTCGTACAGCGCATAAAAATGAAGCCCTGGGCCACAAAAACATTCACAAATGACTTTATAATGTGCATTACGTGAAAGAAAAACATACAGAAGTCTCCAGTATTACTCGTGGGTTTGTTGGAGGGGAGGGGGGGGGGACTCCTACACACTGGTTAGTATGTGTGTACAGGGGAAAGAACCCACCCCGTTTTCGTGTGAAACGCGGAGTACTCAATGAAGATTATCCCCTTTTACCAAACTAACTCTCCGCACCGACTGCGTATGACCCTAAAATTACCCCCTCTCTTCGTTTTTTTCTTGGACACACATTGTAACAACAGATATGATACAAGTGCCCCTCCCCCACCCGCCTCCAATGTGGCAAGGTTTTGTATTAAGCCAGGTTGGAATGTAAGGCTCGTGTAATTACTGGTACATCGGTAAGATATAACCCGGTGTGATAGTATATCTTGCCCTCTGTACAGCTCCATATCCCCCGGGGGGAGAAAGACTAGGCTACCCTCCCCCACCTGGTATTTTTTGCACCCCCCCCCCACAATTGTTATAACTTTCTAAAAGGAAGATAAAGTTGAACATACAAGAAAGCACTTCTTGGATAATGTGGATGTTATTAATGATAATCATTGCGATCAGGAGCATCGACCTGGACGCTCTAAAAATGTTAAAAAAGATATTGAGAGAAAAACAAAGAATTTTCTGATCAAGAATGCCTTTTTCTGTTTTTGTTTGAATTATGTTGAATTTAGTCAATAAAGTAGTATTTACACGAACAAATATTATTAAAATACATGTACACGTAAAAAGTTAGTGGGGGTGGGGGTAATATACTGGAGGGAGAAAGATAGCCTAGTACAGCTTATCCCCCCGGAAGGAGCTGTACAGGGGGGGGGGGGGGGCTGAAAACCATTCCTGCGACATTACTTTACCTGATACCAGATACATTTCTTATTTAAACGTAAATAAAGAGAACAGTTTTATTTTCACTTCCGCTTCCTTGGCTAGAAAACATAGAACTTTTTTTGTTTGATTGTGTGTGTTTTTTTTTTGCTTTTTATTGATTGTTTATTTTTCTTACAAATAAATGACGAACATTTTACAAGAACAAAATATACGGAACACCCTACAACAACGCCACATTTATTCAATCCGCATTCGTTCGCACTGCCACTATCACAGACCATAAAACATAGAACTTGCACTCTGGTGGCGGTAGGTAATGAGCACCATGGCTGGTGACGTCATATCCATATGATCATTAATGTGCGTAGACGTTTTCACGAGCAAGGAGGCACTCATCTTTTTTTCTTTAAGGGGTTAGGGAGGGGAGTTCTAGGCCATGTTTATATAAACTGACGCAAAGTGAAAACGCAAAGGATTTAAAGGTGTTTTTATCCTGTTCCTTTTGGGTTATGGAAATGAAACAAAGTCAAATGTTTAACACTAATAGGATAGATTCTATTGTTTTTTTTTTCACACCAATACACTTTATCGATTACGAAAAAAGTAACACCTTGATGTATAACACATATTGTAAACTGGCGAGTTGGTCAATTGAATCGAACATTTTAAAACCACGCGAAAGGAGAGCGAAAGAACAATCGAAAAGTTTGCAAAAAGAAAAGAATCCAGAAATTCCAAAAACCAAAATGCCACGACTTACCGAAAATGAATGGTGGCAAGCGATCGGTATGTTAGAGTCTGGCCTGTCACAATCAGCAATCGGTAGAAGGTTTGGATGGGCGGTATCAACCATATGCACACTGCAACAGCGTCACCTGCAGAGCGGCTCTGTACAGGACCGCCCACGACCTGGTCAACCAAGAGTTACGACCCCAGCGCAAGATCGATCTATGCGAACGGCACATCTTCGAGATCGGTTTCGAACCGCAACGACCATCGTGAATGCGACTCCAGGGAGACACACCAACCACATCAGTCGACAGTGTGAAATCGATTGCGCGAGCACGGGATACGAGCTCGTAAAGCATACGTTGGACCAGATTTAAATAAACGTCGACGGCGTATGAGAAGGAACTGGGTGGCCAATCATTCGGGAAACCGATGGCCAAGAGCATTTTGGAGAAGAGTACTGTTCTCTGATGAAGTCCTATTTCAACTGTTTCGACACCATGGTCGTAATCGAGTGTACTAGCAAACGGGAGAGCGATTTGCGAGACCTTGTGTTCGTGAGGTGGATGGATGTCGTGGAGGAAAAATTATTGTATGGGGCGCTATCAGATTTGGCTGGAGATCACCTTTGCAAATTACTGAAGGCAATTTAACCGCCAGATGTTACACGGACATCATCCTAGAGGATCAGATTATACCGAACTGCAACGGACGACCGGCAATCCATATTCATGCAGGACAATGCACGTCCGCATGTAGCAGAAATATGCATGAATCCGCTTCGGGATAACAACGTGCAAACTCCAGAGTGGCCTGCATATTCATCCGACATGAATCCAATAGAGCATTTGTGGGATACGCTTAACCGAAGAGTTCGAGCCCGTACGCCGTTCCCTCAGAGCTATGTCGAACTCAGACAAGCCCTCATCGAGGAATGGCATAGCATACCACAATGAAGGATAAATAGACTCATAACGCCTATTCCGCGACGTGTTAATGTGTTGGCTGAGGCTCGAGGAGCGCACACAATATACTGAATCTTGAAAACTGTGATATCATAAAAAACTATGGATAATTAAGAATAGTTAAAGACGTTTGATAAAGGCGAATTTTTGGGTATCGGTGAAAGATCAGTAACGAAATACCATGTCAAAATTTGGAAAAGGTACGTTAAGCACTTTTTTCAAATATAGCAATTTACATTTACTTTTGCGTTTTTTCTTTGCATCAGTATATATAGAGTAAAACCTGCTTCCGGACAAGCATATACGATTTGAACAACTACCTAATTTGGACAGAATATTTCAGTCCCTTTTAATTTGGTTTCTATACAAAAAGATCCCAGTAATTCAAACACCTCCCTATTCCGGCCGCCGGACATAATTTTTTTATACGAAATTGCAGGTTTGCTGTATGAATAACCCATGTAATTCGGACAAGGTAATAGCGCGATCTTTGAGTGTTGTCTGCGTATCTCTCCGATAATACCAATAAGAAGGTGCCACAACAAATATAACTGCTTCTGTTTACAAACTGCTAAATTCCGAAACGCTTGCCAAGTTCCATGTTTCTAACGGAGGCGGGGATATAGAAACGCACTATGTCCGTCCGTCTGTCGGTCCGTAAGTGGCCAGTTTTGTTTCACCATCTGGATCTGTAATTGGACTTAGAATTCCAAAATTCGGATCTCAATGTGTACTTTGGTTTCCAGACGATATCTCCGAAACTAGTGAGCGGATCCGGTTCATATTTGATATGCGAAACAACCAAGACATCTGGATGTGCCTTTGGGGGTTTGATCGAAACCCATCTTGATCTGTAATTGGACTTAGAACCCCAAAATCCGGATCTCAATGTGTACTTTATTTTCTAGACGATAACTCTAAAATATTTGCCTGATTCGGTTCTCATTTCGTATGCATAACAAAAATATAGTGTAGTTGTTTTATCTACCTAGTTTAAATGCAAGGTACAGCACCCGCCTTACTAATTACACCCACGGCGGGGGATATGGCAATTACTGATTGCTCTTGTTATATATGTAAGTGTATGATATTGTTCGTTTGAATTTGTGAAAAAATAACTGAATAAAGTGCTAACCGATGGTGAAAATGTAAAAAAGGGAAACATAAATCTTGCCGAAGGAAATTAGGTGGTATAGGGCCCCTTCCCGCTTTTAATATCAGTCATCTGCCCTCCCTCATTTTTTCACTTTTGTTGTGTGGTTTTTGGTTCGGGTGGAGTGTGTTACTAAGCAAGAAATAAAGTTTTTTTCTTTTATTGTTCTTGAGGGATGTATTGAGTACTCAATTCAAATAAACTTACGGGCCATAATGCCAGGATACCGGAAAAATTATCTGTTTTCGATTCAGGTTGACTGGTTTCACTCACTACAGTTCAACGGATCAGTGAACACGGCTATTGAGTTTTGAAGATTTATGTTTTTGTATTATTTACTGTTAACCTACTAGAAAGAGAATGAAGTAAAAGCATCCCTTTTATTTAGCGAACTGCAAAAGAATTCATTTAAGTTTCATTGTGTCAAACAAGACTTTGCCCATTCATTTGTGTTGCTAGACAACACGCACGACCCACAAAAATGGTCCATTGTTCTGATTGCAATTATGAACTAATATACCTGTCATTCTCCGAGTTTTAGAAAACACATACAAGGGGGGGGGGGGGGAGCAGTGTAGTCCTTTTGCAGTTGCTGATTTTCCTGTGTAGACATTCTACAGTAATCGGTCCACATGTCAACTTCCCACATATACCCGGAATGCCTCTGGCCCAAATGTTTGGATACCCGAAAATGTATCAGTTTCATCAATTTGTTTGAATAACCAAATTTAATGTGTACATGCTACGCTACGGTGATGTGTTTTCAGTTGAATGTTCCTGTACGTGTTGGTTACGTCATCGATGATCCGGACAAAGACCTCCACACTGGCGAAGAACTCTCTTTCTCTTACGCTTCTCTTAGCAAGAAAGACGAACTGGAAGGAATCGACACGGTCAGAGGCGGGCCTCAGACTGGCTTCCTGACCGCTTGGCTTTCCAATCAAAACGGCGTCAGTAACCCTGGTTTCGAATGCGCGGCGTGGCTAAGCGCACAGGTGGTGGGTGTTGATGTGGAGTCTGTAGGAGCGCATTATAAGTGCCCTGCTTCTCTGGCCCAAGTGACCTTACAGTGGACGACTGCTGAAGAAATAAGGCTTGACAGTGGCTTGCAGGTCAGTGCCATGCAAACTGAGGCAATATGAGCAGAGCGCTAAGTATACAAAACGTAATCACAAGGCGTGACATATAGGGGCATGGCGTATGGCGACGTGATATCGGGGGTGGGCATCATGTGTCAAGATCTAGGGTGCCGAAAGTTTGCCAATAACAGGCCAAGTTTAGGAGCTTGTCTCAACCAATCACAAGCCAAAGAAAGGTTCCTTCCCCTTTTACTTAGACAGTAAAATTGCCATAAAGCATATGCTCGCGACCATTTAAAAGAAAAATAAACTTTACTTTATTTAGTAGAGCCATATTTTTTGTATCTTGAATCTGTCGGTTTTGTGTATTTTACTAACAACTGTACATTCATTTGTAGATCATTTGCAAACAAGAGATCCACTTGTCTCATTTCCGTGATATTAACGGATCACGGTTTGTATTCAAACCAACCTGCTGCTATTACTCAGAAAATGCTGCGTTGAATGGGGATTTGCATGGAGCCCTCATCACTGACCTTTCAACAGTGTCCGGGAAAAACCTGCTCCAGATCTTTGAGGAAGGTTGGTGAAAAATACCACGAAATTAGACCGAATTGCACTTATTTTTAGCGGAATGACCCACTTGGATAAAAAAGCAGAAACGACGAATCAGAATTTTGGATTTCAAAATCACCCTTTACATCTAACAGTTTTCGAATGTATATGCCACACAACTTTTTACCTTGACACCGGAAATTAACATCTACGCTGCAGTACCGGCAGTTCCGAAAGCGCATATGTAATCTTGATAACCGAAAGCGATGCTATAGAAATCGTGTAATCTAATTCATTACACAAGTCCATAAATTGCCTTCAAAGTTGTGAAATCGAAAGAGATCCTGGTCCAGTTGTGGACGGTGTTGTGGGTACAGGCAAAACTCGCCGTGCAAACAAGCTTCAACGTTTCACGCTCCTGGGGTATGAAGGAAAAACTCCCGTGTGAATAAATCTCCCCTTAATCCTGTAAGTTCGGTCACTTGCCATCCCTTTTGGTGTGGACATTTGTAACTTTCCGTGTTGTTTGTTCATACGTATATCTACAAATATCTAAAAAAATATACATCGCGTGTTTTAGTCGGCATATTTTATTACAGCTATAACTGCCTCCTGAAAACTTTTACCTGATGTCGTGCAAAATAATTTTTCCCTGTGCCTCTCTTTTGTTTAATATTTTCATCAGTTTTTCATCCATTTTTTTGAATTAAATGAAAAGACGAACAGCTTACTTTGTATATATACTGCCAGATAATATACTCAAGGAATTTTCTCCGTTTATTAATCTCATTCATTCTGGATTAATGTACAAATCATTAATTATTTTTCTCCGATTTTGGACACATGCAAGGGCAGAGAGCAGGGATTATCCAGATAATCGCTTTGAATTTCAAATGATTAATATATACATTAATGCATAACAAGATTTTACTGAAGTTTGAAGTAGGAAAACTATCTTTGAGGTAATTAGTCACCTATTTGTGAAGTGTGAAGTTTGAATAGGACGCTGTCTCTGAATTGTAAAGATTGTTAAGTCTGAAGTTTGAAGTGTGACCAGTCTCTCCGGCTATCGCGGAAAGTATCAATAACCAGCTGAAAACACAGAATGTGAACAGCAACTTGGTCCGACTGCAGTGATAAAATGAATATATCCGCGGACGAATTTACGAGCATATATTATAATAAACCACCAGTTAATACATCGGCCCCATTATTTGTTGTCAAAGGAGAAAGCAGCGAGTCTCATCTTTCGACGATGCATGAGATGTGTTGTGTGGATTCTACTGGACACTGTGACGATTTCATGCTGTATCGACCTCCTTGTCTGGCGACGGATTTCACTCCTCCAAGTCTGAGTAAGTGAGATGCTTTCACACGGTGTATAGATAAAAGGGCTCGGGGCATCAAGGCCTTGGGCAAAATGGCATGAGCCAAAAGGTTAGAAAGCAGGGAGTTGTAGATGCAGATGTCACCATCTCCATATGCAAAAAAAAGAGAAATACTACTACTAATAATAATCAAAATAATCAAAATATAATCAAATGATAGCAATAAGCATAAGAAAAGATGAAGAAGATGAAGAAGAAGCAGTTATTATTATTATTATTATTATTAGCATTGTTATTAGCATTATTATTATTATTGCAGGGGAAAGATACATATGAATGTTTATTTAATTAATAGGTTCGGCACAGGGAGACCCGCACATCAGCACGCTGGACGGCTTTCAATACACCTTCAATGGCTATGCGGAGTACACGCTGCTCACGGGCTGTTCCATGCTCCTCCAGGCACGCACGGGACTCGTGTCGAGCGTCACGGGCGCTGCTAGAGCTACTGTATTCACGGCATTTGCCGTGCAGCAGCAAGGGGATTCCCTTAGTGACGTTATTGAGATACACATAGATGACAGTGGGGAAGCACTGGGTATTATTTTAGTGAAATCAGAGTCGTAGGAACTAACTCCCCTCCCCCAACCACCAACAACGGCTACGCGACCAACCGATACCTTGCAATGTGAACAATCTCGCCTACTCCTTGGGGTTTTGGTTATTACAAGCATCTCTCTCCTTCTGGGAATACACAGCTTTTGCTGCATGTTTTTCTGTCCGTTCCTCTGTTGGTCTTTTCTCTCTAATGTTTTCACCACACCGAACCTCGAATTTCTCAACTTTATTGAAAATTGTTGAAATATAATTTTATCTTTTAATAAATAAATAAATAGATAAGTGGATCCTTTAAAATGGAGAAAAAGTTGAAGATTGTTTTATTTTTCTTTCAGATGTTTACGTAAATAACGTCTTGCAGTCTGAGGATTTCACTGGCTCGGGAGTTACTTATTTAGAAGCAGCAGTGAGTGAAGTGAATGGTACCGTCTCGGCGGTGTTTTCGCAAGGTCTTGTATTATCAGTAACAGCCTTGTTAAATTTTACCACTTTCAGCGTACTGATACCGACTGATTGCAAGGGCCGCGTTTCTGGTAGGTATTTTTGTGTGTATTTTTTGTCAGTGCTAATATCTTTATTAGAAATCAAATTACAGGCTTTTTTTGGTTTCAAAGTCGGGAGTAAAATAAGTCAGTTTGTTGGTTGTAGAGAGAAGAGTAGTTACAACATAAACTGAAGATGAATTGATTGATTTCTGCGTTGATTTGAAAACTCCAGATCTTGTTTTGATACAGTTGAAAACAGAAACAAAGAAAAAATTAAGAAACACAAATAATGGTCGAATAATCTAAAAGGTGCTATTTAATTTCTCCAAGGTTTACTTGGAAATTACAATGACGACTTGAGCGATGATCTTCAATATCGAAACGGCACAACCATATCTAGCGGTGCCACAGATGAGGACATATTTGGTATGGGGCAGTCATGGCTCATTGACGATGACGCTTCGTTGTTTACTTATGAAGGCGGTGTCAATGCGTCAAACTACGGCAACAGATCATTCGTCCCTCTGTAAGTTTTCAAAAAGAAATTCAATATAACTGTAGATTTAAGGAGAAAGTAACATTGTTGAACCATTTAAGGATTATCGAGAATCCGCTCGTTCAACAAAGAAATCGCACAGTTGAGTAAAAATGACAAATTCTACCAGAATTCTACAGCTTTGTAGAATGCAGTATAGTTTTAATATGTTTTGAAGCACCTTGTTTTGAAGTTTCAGGTTTGTTCTGATTGAGTTACGTATAGAATGTTTATATTGTAATAGGTGCTGTTTAGTAAAATAGATTATGAAACTATAAACGAACTTAATAGATCAAAGAATAAATTTCCTGTGTAAAAATCTGATATTGGTCGAACAATACCATAAAGTTTGTACACATGGTCGATATTTTAATTGTATATTATTTTAGGCTTCTAAACCACCCGAGGTAAACATCTTTGTCAAAAGGCCTTGTTTGCTTCTAGTGTGACATTTTAAGGCTTAACTCTGAGCAATGTCTTTATCAAAATAATCGTTGTCACTGCAAATCTGTATAATAAAAAAGGCAGGCTTTTCGCGTTCAACCATCTTGCTTCATGCAGTGCGTTTTGCGACCCTTGCTTCTGTAGTTGCTTTGAATGTTTAGCTGGCTTTTCTTTCAACTGCTTATATGTATAATTCACAAAGCAAAAGATAAAAATGATAGAAGAAAAAGCCAATATATGACAATTGAAATCAATATATAAAGTTTACTTTATTGGCTCTGTCTCGTTTGTCATGCCACAGCCTTTAGGTTTGTAATCTTCCTTCCTTGCAGCAATAAATAAATAAACAAATAAATAAAGTGACACTTTTCGTTATTGTCAAGCTTGAATTGGACGGGTGTGGGGATATCACCAAACTAAATATGTGCTCATATTCCGGCCTTTGATTAATGGCATTTATGTTCTGGTATAGCCCTCACAAGGTTTCAGGTGCTTGTTATGAATGTGCTTTATATATGTCTGCGTAACAGGTCACGCATCGCCTTTATAGGTGCTGTGTATTTGCAACATATTCTTTGAGAGTACTATATATTTGCAACATTTCATATTATAAAATATTTTTTTCAGGACATTTATTTAATGATTCATTGTGATGTCAGCATAAATAGTAATTGAAATAAAAAAAAAGTTAGATTAAGTTGATTTTTATAATGTAAAACAATGTATGTACTTTAAAAAGTGAAAATATTATAATATATTTTGCTGCTGATTACTTAGATTTTTCAACATTTTGACCCTTTTCCCGGATAACGAGACTAGAGAGAGTGCTCTGGCAATCTGTGGGGACAACACTGAGTGCTTGTTCGATATTGCTCTTACCGGAAATGAAAATGTTGGTCTGGCTACTCTCAACGCCATACGTGACTTTGCTGACCAGAGAGAAACCTTAGGTAAAATGCATGTAAATTTCATGACTGTTGCTATTTTCTGAAGAAATATAATGTTATTTTCTGGACATTTTTTATTTATTTTATAAGCAACATAAAACTTGAACATGAAAAAGTCATATTCTGAATTGATTCTCTGTGAAACAAGCAATACACATCACAGCATGTTTTAAAGGCTGATTTAGGTGGACTTGGTCGCTTTGCTACATTTTTTAATCAAATGCTTGGTTGTCATCATTCTATAAAAACAAAATTCATTTCGTGTAGACATTCTTAATTCGACTATGTTTTATTTTTTGTTATATGTAAATGTAATAATGTCTTTCAGCTAATTTCCCGCCACAGTTTGAACAAACATCGCTAATTTTGAATCTATCGGCTCACGCTGATCTGAATCCAATCATCATCGGCGCCTTTGATGTAAATAATGACACCGTGACCTTTAACCTCAGCGCCAATGCTCCATCTGGTGTCAGCATTGATTCGAACACCGGGCACCTGACATGGTTGTCTGTACCAGGAAATCTCACAGTAAATGACACATTTGACATTATAGTGAGCGATGGAAAAGCATCTTCTGTTTTAACCCCGCTTTTGAGGCTGTGTTTGTGTCAGGTATATTGTTTTTTTTTTTTTAATTTCATGTAGAATTACGTTTGCTACAATTATTCACACAATGCATATTCTACAAGTCGAAATGAATGAACCTGAACAATGTCGCATGTGGCCATACTTATAAATTTTTATATTTTCTTTTTCTTTTTTGCAAAACAATTTGATTGGGAGAATAAATAAGTAGTAGTCAACCACTGTTGCAAAATATATATTCGAGTGTGCATACTGCATATAAATCTAAAAATAAAACACTCCATTACAGTCCGTTTCTTATATATTTTATCTAAACCGAGCAGTTCACAAAACTTTTTTACAGAACAATGGGACATGCCTTTTTGATGACGTTGACGATCTGTCGTTATTCGCCAATGTGCCCTGTGACTGCCCAGATGGCTGGGGCGACCCAGCCTGTCATACCGACATAGACGGTTGTGCGGATAGCCCCTGTTTCAGTGGTGTTGTGTGTGTGGATACCCCTGCTCCAAGGACGGGTTTTACATGTGGAGAATGTCCCTCGGGTCTGGTTGGAGATGGTGTTGACTGCGCTGGTAGGAGAATGGGCATTGCAGTAATCGAAACTGCACAATAAATATTTCTTTTTATGAGTTTTGTCTTCAGGTTTGATTGAAGAAATGTAGAGCCTTACATCAAAGGCGCATTTTAACAAAATAAAAGGTACAGAATGTGGAAATTTCAATAAAAATAATTTCAGAAAGAAGAACTTGAATACAACCACAACGATAAACCAAGTTCTGAAGAAAAACTTTTTTGAATAAATCAAATAATTCTCATGTTTACAGACGAAAATGAGTGTTTATCGAGTCCATGCTCACAGGAGTGCACTAATCTGGCAGGATCTTACATGTGTAGTTGTGATAGCGGTTATGTCTTATCCAGTGACTTACACAGCTGCTTGGGTAAAATTACGGCAATATACTAAACCCCGCCCTCTATTAGTAAAACCTCTTTATTTGGGAGTGCCATTTATATACAGACTTTTTTGGCATTTTATACACCACAAATTTGTTCTGATGTACTGTCTTTATTTTACCATGTTGTTCTTGCGTTTTTCTTATATTCTGTTAACATTTTAACATTATGCAAAACTTTAAATTAGTCAACGGCAGTCAGCCAAGATATTTCTTGACCAATATCAAGAATATCAAAAAACACTTCACAAGTTGCTCTTTGAAAAAGGGACATTAAAAAGTGCAGTTTTTTTGGCACTTAAATTTCAGACATAGATGAATGCACACTTCGCACAGATGGGTGTGACAACAACGCTGTGTGTAACAACACCCTCGGCTCCTACACGTGCGCATGCGCCGACGGCTTTGAAACACTGAGTGGAACAGCGTATTTTGGAGATTGCGAAGGTAAAATTCAGCTAGGCAGAATTCCGCCAGATAGCGGAGAAGATCCATTTGCAGAAACCACTAAAGAAAAGACCTGTATCAAATTATCAAATTAAGTCACACAGTACCAATTCTTTGTCGTCGTTTTGGCCCAAAGACCCGAAAATAAGCTCAAAATCACTCTATCTGTAATCGTTTTCGAGATAACAGTCAATTTCTGGTTTTTTGACCTTGATTGTGACCGAGAAGGCCAAGATCACTGTGGTACCACTTATGTAACGTTGCTTAGCCCTAAAGGGTAGAAAATGAGCTCAAAATCGCTCTATCTCTAACCGTTTTCGAGAAAACAGTCAACTTCCGGTTTTGACCTTGACCTTGACTGAGAAGCTCAAGGTCCCCGGGTACCTCTTATGTATCTTTGTTTAGTAAAGGGGTAGAAAATGAGCTCAAAATCGCTCTATCTCTAATCGTTTTTGAGATAATAATCAATTTCCGGTTTCTGACTTTGACCGTGACCGAGGTCAAGGTCACCCGGGTACCTCTTATGTAATGTTGTTTAGGCCAACAGGGTCGAAAATGAGCTCAAAATCGTTCTATCTCTAACCGTTTTCGAGATGACAGTCAACTTCCGATTTTTGACCTTGACCGTGACTGAGAAGATTAAAGTCACCGAGATATCTCTTCGGTAACGTTGTTTAGGCCCAAAGGGTCGAAAACAAGCTCAAAATCGTTCTATCTCTAACCGTTTCGCAACAAGTCGGTTTATCGTTAACGGCACACGAGGTCACGTGGCCTTTGACCTTGACCTTCAAGGTTAAGATTCAGAATGGAAGGTTACCCCCTACTGAGTACGGTTTATATGTTTAAACTGGGATTTGAGCAGTTTTTATGGCCACTATTGTGATTAGTAGATGTTCTAAAAAATAGTTTGACCTCACAAACGTTTGCGGTTTCACCGAGACCTGATGCTTGTCTGTGTGTCCTATTTAAAGCTCCACTGACTCAAATGTTAGGGGTATTCTGGAAACCATTTTATGGAAAAAATAACTTTGACCTGAATTTGACCTTGACCTTTGAGGTAACAAAAAAATTGCGGATTCACCGAGACCTCGTCACCCCTTACACATGTGCCAAATTTCAACGCCCTCTGTCAAAAACTGTAAGAGTTTTCTGAAAACCATCGGAACGAAAAAAAAACGAGAAGAAAAAAAAACGAAAGGCAGAAACTTCCAGAAAAATTACAAACGAAGTGTGCAAGTGAGAATAATAACAATAATAATATACTATAAGTATAAAACTATTAAAACAATACTGTTTACTTTTTTTAAAGCTATTTATTTTCAGTTTCAATAAATTAAAAAATTGTTCATGCCAGTCAGTGGTGTTTTACGGTGTAACTGGTTATTGCTTCAGATGTAAACGAATGCTTGATAGCCGATATATGTGGTGAGCATGCCATTTGCAGTAATAGCGAAGGTGGCTATAGCTGCCAGTGCCAGCTGGGCTACACTCTGAACACGGATACAGGTAACAGCTTACGACATTAGGCCGACTGTTGTGCCACCAGCAGAAACTTTAAAACATCCCCTTAAGTGTTGGTTTAATGTCGTGACTGTCATAAGAGTTCATTATGAAATACATTTTTCCGTTCTTTTTTTAAGCATTAGACTATTGTCATATTGTGTTGTAAAGGCGGAGGATGAGATGGAGATATATTCACCAAGCAATAATAACATCTGAGGTTAACTGCATACTGTTGTCTTGAAGGTGTGTGTAGAGAACTGAACGAGTGTACGGAGACGGATCACAACTGTGAGGATGTGTGCATTGACGGCGTGGCCCTCTATACGTGCAACTGTTCCCGTGGCTTCTATCTCGCTGATGACTTGGTGAGTGAGAGAAAGTCAGAGAGAGAGAGAGAGAGAGAGAGAGAGAGAGAGAGAGAGAGAGAGAGAGAGAGAGAGAGAGAGAGGCTGAACATCATTTAATATTTATAATATGTCCTGTCAATGTAAGTTTGTTTCTAAACATTAATGAACTTGCACATTAATAAGCGTGTACATTACTTCGGTGTGTACAAAGAGAGCGTGCACGTCACTCCTGTGTGTACGCGGAGAGCATGAACGTCACTCCTGCGTGTACGCGGAGAGCGTGTACGTCACTCCTGTGTGTACGCGGAGAGCGTGTACGTCACTCCTGTGTGTACGCGGAGAGCGTGTACGTCACTCCTGTGTGTACGCGGAGAGCGTGTACGTCACTCCTGTGTGTACGCGGAGAGCGTGTACGTCACTCCTGTGTGTACGCGGCCCGCGTGTAAATCACTCCTGTGTGTACGCGGACAGCGTGTACACACGGCCCGTTGAGGCCACATAAAGCGTATGACCGGTGTACACTGCTCCTCTTGGACAGACCAGTTGCGGTTTAACTTTCACCCATTTCCAGTGTCTTTGCTTGTCCAAAACCTGAATTAAAACAGTAATTAGCAAATATAACCCTTTTTAAGATATCACATTCAGAGAGTAGTGAAAAAGCAATTAAATCTTTGCAATCAGGGTGAATTTTATATTGTTGAGAAAATTGTTCTAAACTTCCCATGGCTATTAAATTTTTGTGGCACTGGAGACATTTTACCTGAAAAAGAGCAATATTTGAATAATACAGCGGGTATTTAAAAAGTCCAAAATTTTGGTTTACGTACTTTACTGATGATACAATTGAAAATTAGGGTAAAAGAATCCTGGGTTTAAAAATTTGAGTTTAAGTGGTGGGATTGTTCACTGTTGTCACGTGAGTTGACACATCACAAAAATGACATACCAGCAAACGATGGTGGTCAAAATCAGCTGTTAACAGCGAGTCCTCTTTGTCGTGCTGGCAAAGGAAGGGCAGTCCGAGATGCCAGTCGAGGGTTGCATCCTTCCTTCTCTCACCATATCTGTTTAGTATTTCCCCCTTCATGGAAATCTCGTAGATTTTGCCTTCGTAGGCATAACCAGCCATGATATGTTGCTTGGTAACACTGAGCGTCACGAAATGCCAATCGCCACAGCGCAAGTTGATTGTTCCGTCTTTGCGCCAATCACCGTTGAGTACGTATGCGCATATCCTCGCTGGACTGCACGTATACGTGTAGAGCTTATTTTCGTGGTAAATTGCACTACTGAAGAATCCGGTATCGATTGTATTGATTTGTTCGCCGCTTGGATCAATATGGAACAAACCATTTGAGCAAGCCAGAACGAGTTGGTCGTTGGATAATAAAGCTACGTCATACACATTTCCCCAGGCGTCGTTAGAGATGCTCCTTTGGTGTTCCAGATACTGGTCAAAGATCTGAATATTACCGCTATCCTGGCATGACCAAAGTTCTTCTTTAATCAGCCGAAGAGCCTTTGGTGACCTTTCTAATGAGATTTCCTGATGTTTTCGAAACGTACCTTTGGTGAGTTCGGCAAGGTTCCGAGTTGTCAAATGGCACGGTGCTACTTGCATGTCTGCGATGCGCATCTGCAATGTTGCAGCTGTTGAGGCATCCCACGTGATCCCAGGCAGTACCTTAATTAGCATATCGTTCATCTCGCTGCTAAAATCGCCCGTTGATTTAACTAGTATTTTGGCTTTGTCGAGAATAGAGCTGGCTTGGACGGCAAGTTCGTCGGGGTTCTCCTGCACCATTTCTTCTAGCTGTTGCCAGTTTGATTGCAAGTCTTTCGCTTGCCCCTCTAATGTTGACTTCTTTGTTTGAAGCTCCTCGGCATTTTGTTGTGCAAACTCTATAATTTTGTTATCAAATGCGTCGAAAAATTTTGTCATATCTTCTAGGCAACTCTGTTTAAGTTTGGACGAAGTTTGAAGTGCGGCATTCTTGATCGCGTCAACATTTGAAGACTTTGTTTCAAGGTTTTCAATGGCTTTAGAAAAGTCTTCGATTTTATCCTTAACTTTTCGCGATTCTATTTTGAATGTGTCTTTTACCTCTTGGTTTTTCAATGCTAAAGGCGTGACCTTGTGATCTTTGCACACTGCGCTTTTCAGGTGCATGTTTTTGCAAAGTGTGCAGATCCATTGTTGGCAATCTTCACACATGAATGTGACCGGGTTTGTTGAACAAAGCTCACAGCTCTTTGATGTTGCACCTGCAATAGCAAATGTGATTGAATAATGTCTTCAACCGCATATCATTAAGCTCACAACAATATGCCTACACCACGGAGGTGGGGGTGGCACTTGGTACCAGATGTGTTACCACGCGTGTCAAAAAATAAATGCGGAGAAAGGGGGTAATTCTGGGGCCAGACGCGGCCCACGCGGAGTGCTAATTTTCTGAAAAAGGGATTTAACTTTCATTCAGTGCTCCCAAAAGGCGGGGGAGGGGGTTGAAAATGCACTCCATGTTTGATATAAAGGGGTATTTTTTCAAAGTCAGCACTCCGAGTTAAGGGGTCACTTAAAAAAAGTCATGGACCGCGGCCCACACAACATACAGATCGGCTTAAAGAAGTTCGGTTATTGTGATTCCACTGTATTTATGTCATCTAACATCTGTGCATAGATGCCATTTCTCTGCTTTCGAAGTGATTCTGAATTTTGTATAATCGTTATAAACCGAACGACGGTTGCTCACAGCAGATCTACTGAATCTTCAAATGACACAGAAACGACAAATGCTTACGCGAAATAACTACTTCCAATACCATCGACTGCCACAGGGGTTTCTCAAAAGTGAGAAATATATCATGCACATTTTAAGTTACACCAGTCAATCCTGTCTGATCTTCCGATTACTTTTGGCCATTTTCGGGAGGGTAGGTTTGATATATCAGCATATGGAAGAATGAATGTTTTGTTTTAAAGAAAAGGGTCTGTGATGGCGTTGGAGTAATGACGCTTGGGCCTGATTACTGATGCAGCACCCCGAAAACATTGCTTGGCCTGCATTCTGCATTTTTAATAAAAACATAGATTCTACCATTTGATGATTGTTCAAACAATATTTTGTTTTAACATACCAT
Organism: Protula sp. h YS-2021; assembly: GCA_949752745.1. Lineage (NCBI taxonomy): Eukaryota > Metazoa > Annelida > Polychaeta > Sabellida > Serpulidae > Protula > Protula sp. h YS-2021. The sequence goes on from OX457024.1 coordinate 59,391,196, forward strand.
CCATTTTAATACCGCTTGAGCTCAATTAAGGTCTGTTGTTGCTCTTGCACATGACTTGACATTTGTTTCTTGATATCTCAAAAATGACCAAAAAAAATTAACTTACCTTTTGGTTGTATGGACTGTCCTTCAACCTGCTGCTTCTCCTTCAGCGCATCCAGAAACTGGGTCAGTCGGAAATCGGCCCTGACACTGTCGGCGTCGTGATAGACATTGCACATAGGGCATTTTATCGTCTGGTCCTGTTGAATTCGGTTGATGCAAGCTGTGCAGAGGGAGTGATCGCACGGAAGGATTTTCGGAGCCGTGAAAGGCTCGTAACAAATGGGACAATCCGTTACATGTTGTATAGCTGTTGCCATTGCAATGTTGTCAGCGACACATTATTCCATATACACCTGTTGTATGGCTGTCCTGTTGTACGTCTTCTTGCGTGTAGCGAAAATAAAATGTAGCATTTGCCATCGACTTTATTTTGAAAGAATCTGTTGTGACTTGCGGCTTTTGGAAGCGGTAAAACGTTAAGAATACGAATTTGTTATACTTGTGAATACATGGGTATTGCATTATGTACTTAATGACGAGAGCTCTATTTATATCTCTGTTGTCATATGGTCTTGAATGAGTTAAATCGTTGGCTACAAATGAACTGGCTGTAGTTATATGAGTGGCAAATCGATGATCGCGCACTTTTGAGGCCATGGTCCGGGTAGTTGGAACATTGTTCGGCTATTGATCAGGATGTGGTGAAGAGGTCAGGTGGAACCAGAATCCCACACTTCTAATGATGATGATGATGGGATAATATTAGGATAATTATAGTAAATAATAATTAATAATATTAATAAAAAATAACAATAGTGATAACAAGTACAAGAATAAAATAATGTTGCTTCTACTGATAATAATAATAATAATAATAATAATAATAATAATAATAATAATAATAATAATAATAATAATAATAATAATAATAAACAACGAATAATAAACATAATAAAGAAAATAATAAAGGATAATAATTATTATTAATATAAATAACATCAATTATTTATAACAATTATGATAAAATTATGAGAAGAAAATATTGATAATAATAAGAAGAAGAAGAAGTAGAAGAAGAAGAAGAAGAAGAAAAAGAAGAAGAAGAACTAAAATAAAATAAATAAATGAAAGGACAAAATCAATTAATTCAATAATTGCTGCCAATTGTTGCTGCAAGTTATATGCCAGTACGCATAATCGATTGTTACAGTTTACGCCATCAATGTGATGTCACATAGTTAGCACAAAACGATCACTTTTCATTAGGCTTCTAGGTCTCTGTAGTCCGAACACATTTGCTGTGAGCTCATTTTACAATGTCCTTTTTTGTGACTTCACAATGGCTGCTAATTGGTTTCATATTTTTGGTTAACAAAGGGAATGTTGTTGACAAACTTAGTACTCGCGTTTCAGGGTCGTTTAAAAAATAATGAACCCGCATGGTGACCGGGTCTAGGACAATTCCCCCTCCAGACAACTCACTTCCCCAGACAACTCCCCCCTGAACAATTTCCCCCGTAGGACAATTCCCTCCGAGGACTATTCCCCCCAATTCATTTTTATTTTTCTAATCTTTTCTTTTATTTGTATTTCTCTCTCTCTGTCTCTCTCTCTCTCTCTCTCTCTCTCTCTCTCTCTCTCTCTCTCTCTCTCTCTCTCTCTCTCTCTCTCTCTCTCTTTAACAAATAATTGCCCTTTTATCTTCTAATTGGAGACCGTGTAATTGTCCTTTCAACATTGCCTCAGTGCCAGCAAAAACGTTTTTTTACATGTACCTCGGTCGCATCCGCCGTAATGTTCGCGGTGCACCTGATCAAATTATGGGTGGCCGCTTGCCCGAGCCACCACGTCGCTGGTATGCCGACTCTGCGCAGCGCATTCGTCAAACAGTCCACGACTTCGAAAACCGACATACTGTTGACTACTTGCGTGGAATTGCCCACAACATCAGGTTTTAAATGGCAGAAAAAACTTTCGTTCCAGACAGAAAAATTTTGCATTTTTGATTTCACGGTATTTTAAAAAATAAAAACTTTGGCAATCAAAGTAAAATAAAAATAAAAATTAAGTGGGGGGAGGGATAGTCCTCGGGGGGAATTGTCCTGCGGGGGGGGGGGAAATGTTCGAGGGGGATTGTCGGGGGGGGGGGATTGACGTGGGGAAAATTGTCTGGGGGGATTGTCCTGTTCCCATGGTGACCAGTTGGTGCGCGAGTGCCCTTCCGCCTCCCCTCCCGCAGTCTGTGTTGTCGCGTTTCCGATTAAGTGACCCCGGGACGACTCCCCCAACCGACCAACTGTCAACATTAAATATCGCACGCTTATTCAGTCTTGAGGCAAAACGCGAAGCAGACTGTTCTTTTGAGTTTTCTGTACATATCTTTGGATGATTTTGATTGACAGGTTTCCTGCTTGCCCCTGGAGAACTGTACAGAGATACAGGAGGACGAGTGTAGCGACAGCGGTGATGCGAATAGCACGTGTGCGATCATAGATGGTGAAGCGATCTGCAGGTAACTGTGTCATACTTAAAAAAAAAACCTGCATTATATTAAATGCGGTGTTAACTTCAAGTGCAAGATTTCATGCATCATTAATTTCTGTGCAATTATTTTAATAATAGTAACAACAGTTTTTTTTCTTGGTACGTCCTTAATTTGAATAAACTTAGGATAAAAAAGGACATAGAATTATGTAAATTGTTATCATGTTTTAATAAGCTGCCCAAGGGGATACACGATCGACGGCCTGAACCAATGCGTGGACACCAATGAATGCAATGGCAACCACTTGTGTAACCTAGCAACCAGCGATTGCGTGAACAGTATTGGGGATTACGCTTGTGCCTGTTTCCCTGGTTACGAATTAGACATTGATGGCAGAACATGCATAGGTTACTTGACTTGTTGAAGTTAAACATAAAACAAGATTTTAGAAATGGTATCTGGCATGTGATGTTCCTGTAAACACTTATCAACATAATCTGATTAGCACCTCGGTAAATTATGAAAACAATAGATAACCAAGCAGTAAATAGTATAAGCAATGTCGCTACTATTTTAATTTATTGATGCTCACACATGTGCAGATATATTATTACAACTTGAATAAAAATATTTAACAAAAAGGAACATTACTGTGTAATTGTTTCTCAATTTAGTATTGGTGTTTTTTTTTCAATGTAATTTTGGGTATTCATTATTGATTTATTTATTGATTTATGGGCAGATATCGATGAGTGCAGTGAGTCTCTGGATGACTGTGATGTCACAAATGGCGTCTGTACTAACAGCTTGGGAGGTTTCAGTTGCAGCTGCGCAGATGGATACCTGCAAAATGGTACTGACGAAACCACGTGCCTGGATCTGAATGAGTGCGATTCGGCTCTCACGAATAACTGCGATGAGATTTACGGCGTGTGCACGAATAATGAGGGAGGCTACGAATGTTCGTGCGCCGAAGGTTTTACGGGAAACGGTTATGTGTGTGCAGGTAGTTGATTTTTCTTTAGTTATTGAGTATAATAATAATAATAATAATAATAATAATAATAATAATAATAATAATAATAATAATAATAATGTTCTTCTTCTTCTTCTTCTTCTTCTTCTTCTTCTTCTTCTTCTTCTTATTATTATTATTATTATTATTATTATTATTATTATTATTATTATTATTATTATTATTAGTCTCTCGCCACCACGCTTGACGAAGAGCGGAGAACTCATAAAACGCTGCTCGTCCATCTGACCTTCTGTCACCTACTAGTAGTGATAAATTTCTCACTAAGTATGCAACGGATTGCGTATCTTTCTTCCACAAAGAAAGACTGTAACACTGCAGCTGTATGTGGTGTGTTTATTTTTATTTTTACTGCTACTGCTGAACGCACGACATTTTACTGAGTGACCATTGCCGATGGTCTGTCCGAGACCCAGTCACCTGGCGAAGACTGTGCTTACTGTGCTGGTTGTCATCTAAGCCGAGTGCTGTGCGTAGGAGAGCGGGGAGGGGGGGGGGGGGGTGCGAAGCAGGCGCCCTGGCTATCCCCGCCGAGGGTGCGCAAAGGCGTAAGTGGAGACAGCTCTGAATCGGGGATCCGGGGATCCAGGGCACTTGCACGAGAAGCTGTCGAGAGAAGTCACGGAGGGCTTTTGTTTCTTTCATTTCTACTACTACCGCTGAATGTACGATATTTCACCTTACTTAGCACCGCACGCATCCGGGACAGTGCCTGGAGGGAAAGCGGTAACTTCTGCCTTGAAGTGGACCCCTGTGTAGAAAGGATGTCCTTGAGTACAGATTTTAGGAAATAATAGGGCGTTTTGATATCCGAGCTCGAGGTGAAGTAGCCTTATAGATACAGATAACAGTTAACATAGTGCGGCTTGAGCAAGCGGCTCAAGAACGCAACGTAACTCAAGAGAGTCGCTGTACAGCCTGGAGCTGGTCGGCAGCGGAAGTAGACGCAAAAGGAGATGGAGGTAGGTGCGTAGACTAGGAAGTGTTCGTGCTTTGGACGAAGGCTGTTGTCCTGTATCCGGCTTCCTCACAATCCAGAATCTCCGTCTGTCTGACCATTCCTGAAAGTACAAATGCAGAAAGTCCTGCGACATGTGGTGGTGTAAGTCGTTGAAGGGGACCGTGGACGAGAGTGGATGTAGTGTGTGGCAGGCTGAGACTCCTCGAAAGGGAGTCGGCTAATTTGTTCGCGCGGCTGCTTGTTTACGAAGCATTTAGCCTGATGGCGTAGGAAACACATGGCTTGGAAATATCCGTTAAGATATCCGACGTGATACCCTGCTGGAGCTCCGGTAATGATTTACTCCCTCCTCCCCCCATTACGATCCCCGGTAATATATATATTACTATTCCCGGGGCGGAGTAATATAGCTGCCTTGATATATTACTTCCCCCTCTCTATATTACTTTTTCCCCCCTTCCAAAATACAAGTGTGGCTATTTTTTAACACCAATAAAGGGTTTCATCAGCAGAACTCATGATCAAAATAGTGTTCGATCCCTTCATTGCCAAATTCAGTTGCTACTGTTATTGTTTATCTCCTTAGCAGCAGTGCCGTGATGTTTGAGGGGCATACTTTGTGTTCACTGTCGTAAAGTATAGGGGGTGAGAGAAAGAGGAAAGTTTCAGCCAAACAGGGGTCAGGCAAAAATTTCGCTCCTCTTTTCTCCATGGGCAGTGAACCCTGCGTGAAAGTAAGCACTTACTTCTAATAATAATAAATCCACCCTAGTAGTGTGAAAACATTGGTTCTGCTGCAGTGACGTTTTCACACTACTCACCCTCCCTACTCACACGCACACGGGATTGCCAGTCGTGCAGCACGGACCTCTGCCTCTACGGCGTAACCTTTTGTGGGGATGCCGCGGTTATACACGCAAGCATACGACGACACTCCGCGACTTCTCTCGACAGATTCTAGTGCTAGTGCCCTCGATCCCTGGTACAGAGTTGCATATAGTTACGGCCTTGTGCAGCCTCGATTCGACCGTGGAGGAGTCAGTTTTGCTCTCGGCTGTGGTGCAACTCACGACTCAGTACATATAGTCTTTTTGTGGAAGAAAGTTACGGAATCCGGGGGATCCTTACTGAGATGTGGTGCGTACAAACTTATCACTACCAGTAGAGGGCAGAAGGACGGACGGTCTGAGGGACTGGCAGCGTTTCACAAGTTCCCCGCTTCTCGCCAAACGTGATGGAGGCAGACCAATAACAATAGCAACAACATTAATAATAATAGTAATAACAACCAAGAATAATAATTACAACAAAGCTGATATTCCTTCTTTACAATCTTACTCCTAATAACGGTTGCTGACACAATATAAACCCCCTTAAGGTAGGCCGTGTAGTTACACAAATCATCTAACTAACTAACTAACTAACTAACTAACTAACTAACTAACTAACTAACTAACTAACTAACTAACTAACTAACTAACTAACTAACTAACTAACTAACTAACTAACTAACTAACTAACTAACTAACTAACTAACTAACTAACTAACTAACTAACTAACTAACTAACTAACTAACTAACTAACTAACTAACTAACTAACTAACTATCTAACTAACTTAATAACTAACTAACTAACTAACTGACTAACTGACTGACTGAGTTTCTTTGCAGACGAAAACGAATGCGGTTCTGTAGATCAAGCCGGCTGTGAACAAGGCTGCGTCAATTCGATTGGTTCCTATTTGTGCACATGTGGTTCTGGATATACCCTGGCCTCTGACTCACACACCTGCAATGACGTCAACGAGTGTCTGATTGCGTCAGACAATGGTTGCTATAGCAACGACTTTTGTGAAAATTTAAATGGCAGCTACGCGTGTTCCTGCCCGGATGATTTTAGACTTGGTGATGATGGAAGAACTTGCGTCTCGCTGTTAGAATGCTCGTCGAATTTGAATTGCTCGCATTCCTGTGCTGTTATTAACGGTAGGATATTCTTGGATTCTGTCATTATCTCATAGTCAAAGATCATGCGACTTTGTGTAATAATAATATTGTCATTTACCCCCATTACACGAGAACCATTCACAGAACTTCATTAAAAGTTATCTAGCTGTCGTTCTTGTTTTTTTTAGTCCAGCCGACTTTTGTTTGCCGAAATATTTACGAAATTAAAAAAAAAAACACAGAAATAATGCTCTTCCTACAAATGTAGCCCGATGTTGTTGAAATTTGGCAGGAATGTTTCCCTCACGCTCCTGAATCGGGCATTTTCAATTTGATGAAAACTTGTCAATCTTTTTCTTTCTGTCGGATCGGCAAAAATTGGCCAAGCAAACGGATAGCTTTAAGAGAAACACAAAAAATACCGTACGTCTCACAAATCTAGTTCGATTACTCTTGATCGCAAATTTAAATTTTGTCAAAATTGGTCGGTTTGTCCTTTCACTTTTGTAACGTCTTCGCTTTTACGGCTGGGCGCAATGTCCACGGGCATTTATATATTTATTGAAAAAAGTTTTTGATTGAAGGTTCGGATGTTTGTCAATGCCCAAGTGGTTTTGAGTTGGACCTTGCGGGGACAAATTGTAGTGACGTCAATGAATGCTCAAATAACAGCACACATAGATGTGACGTAAACAATAATGTGGTCTGCGTCAATGACGTAGGCACGTACCGTTGCGAATGTGTGAATGAGACGTTATATACACAAATAGGTGAGTGACAATTTAATCTTATTTACACACACCATGTATGTTTCGAACCCTTAAGTGGTTTATAATAAAAATAGCAAAAGAAAGTAAATTCCGGTTGTTGAACAATGATTGCTTTAATCGTAAATAGCAAATACACTTTGGGATTCAATCCAATAATCAGATTGTGGTGTTTAAAATGTAGCCTTTTATGAATGTGACAAATGAAAAAGCGATTTGATGCTTCACACACATCAAGGCATGGGGCGTCACGAAAACTTTTCCAAATAAATGTAGCTTAAACGAGGAGCACGATTTGACGAAAGTCAAATCGGTAAACACTTGGCCCAAATTAATATTGAAAAAAAAACCCCGAAAATGTATATTGTCTAAAAGGATAATTCACTTTTCATCACAGTGTATCCGGCTAAAAACTGACCTGCATATATGCGTGCATTTAACATGCCTGATGCACAGCCCCCAAACCTACATCCAACCACTCGAGCGTGGGAATTTTTTAAAGACTTAAGAAGCTTTTGTTTTACATTTTGACAATTATAACTTGATGTTCGATGAGTAGCATCCAAAAATACATCGTAATTGATTTGACCTTAAAACAACCTTAATAATAAATAAAATATATTGATAGAACTAGTTTACGTCAAGTTCTACATACTGCTAAAATTTGGTGTCAATCGGACCAGTAGTTTCTGACGAGTTGTGATGACAAAATGACGGCTGACTGTAAAGAAAAAAAACGGTGAAAATCTCACGGGTGTCTTAAATGCATATCACTCTTTGCAAGACTTCGTCTTGCTAAGTGTTAATTAAGCTCATCACGGTTCATATAATTACAGAAATTGATTATTTATTTAATTATTTATTAACTTCAGGTGATTACGTGTGCGTGGACAGAGACGAGTGTCAGTTGGGTATCGCCAGCTGTCCTGATAAGTCATACTGCACAAATACGGATCCCGGGTACAGCTGTACTTGTCTCCAGGGGTATGTGGAGGAGAGCGGTCTGTGTTTGGGTAGGTGCTTCAAAAACATTCCTTGTTAGTCTCATATAGGAATTTGGCAACGTTCTCAATGGGGCCTTTAAACACCGGATATTGCCTACATAATAATAATAATAATAATAATAATAATAATAATAATAATAATAATAATAATAATAATAATAATAATGAGTTTAAAAGTTTTTATGTTTCATCAGCAAGTTTTCTTTTATTTTCTATGTGTAAAATTGGGAGACAGGAGATGTCAATGTTTATTTCAGATGTCAATGAATGTACCAATAATGCACATTCTTGCCACGTGTTAGCAACATGCACAAACACCGACGGCTCGCATGTGTGCACCTGCCAGTCGGGTTACCAAGGCGACGGTCTGCTATGCGAAGATATAAACGAATGCCTTGCAGACGACAGTGGCGGATGTGACGTCACAAGTGGTAGAGGAAGTTGCCTGAATTACGATGGAGGGCACAATTGTAGTTGCATTGCCGGTTATTCTTTGGATAGTGATGGCGTATCCTGTTCAGGTGTGTGTCGTGTAGATATTTAAAGACTTGTCTGCCCAATTACATGATAATTTCAATAAATGACCACTGCTTCCTGAGAAAAAATGGCTGAGAATAGGTAGCTTTAACACTCATTTGTGTGTGTGTACGTGTGTGTGTGTATGTGTGTATGTGAGGCTGAGCATTCCGCGTTTAGGGGTCGATTTAAAAAGTCGTGGACACGCATGGCAACTAGTGCCCCCACCCCGATTGTTAAACGAAGCACTGTATTATGATTGCTATTATTAATTTCCAAGTCATGCGCACAAATACTACACATACATGTAGGTATCCCCTGCAAGACAAAAAATATTAATAATGTTTGTCGGCAGTAATAAAAAATATTGCTAAATTCATTAGATTGAAATAAGATTTATTGCACAGCCACTCCTCCACAAATTATTAATGTGGCAGTGTCGCGTTAATGCGATCAATTTGCAAAAGTTTCCAATTCGCAGCCCTGTGTTTCCATTTGAGTACAGACATTGACGAGTGTAATGCGGTGCGACCACGGCACGACTGCTCCCAGGCTTGCCTCAACACTCCGGGCAGTTACACGTGTGCCTGCCTGGATGGATTCCGTCTGGACGCTGATCGGCGAAATTGTTCAGGTTAAAAAAACGCCTTTTTACCAGAAAACAGGATTTAAATGTGGAATTTTAGGATATTTACAAAATAAATAAATAAATAAAAAGAAAGAAAGAAAATAACAAAATAGTTCAATTTGTTGAAAAAACGCATCAGTAGGATTTTTGTGTACAGATAATAATATTAAAAAATAAAAGGTTCCGTTCTGGTGATAACATATATTATGAAAGTGATACTTGTGCATGCCGACAATATATATATATATGTCACATCGTTGGTTGGGTTGAAAACAATATTACTGAAATACAGTGAAGTCCTGTATGTTTTAAGTATGCAGTCGAAATAACAAACGTCACCTGGGATCTTTTTTGCCGCCCATTTTTGAAAGCAGTACAATGTCATTTGTCACATATATATATATATATATATATATATATATATATATATATATATATATATATATATATATATATATATATATATATATATATATATATGTTGTAGGGAATCGTGTAATCAGGTATTCCCTGCGACCGACAGGGAATACACATATTCCCTAAAATTTTCGGGGATTACATGTATTCCATGAAATTATAGTGGTCTTATCACAGTGATTCGCCGAGCTCATAGTACTACAGACCACGGCGGTCGAGATCGAATGGTTAAGGAACTTGGCAGAAAGTACGCAAATATTACAGAGTATGCCGTTCAGTTTATATATGGTCATATGAGCTGAACTCACGATGTCACATCGACTTGATTGACATGCAATCAATGGCCCAGCATTCGTTCAAATGGACAATGGTTTACCAGGACCATTTGACCAAGTTTGCCATTGTGCGTCCGCTGACGTCCAAAAGGGCGTCCGAAGTTGCGCAATATCTTTTGGGGATCTTTCTATTTATTGGCGCGCCGTCTATTTTACAGAGCGACAACGGCAGCGATTTCATAGCAGAGGATATCAATGAGCTCAAATAGCATGGCCTGATCTTGTCATAGTCCATGGCAAACTTCGCCATTCCCAAGGCTAGGGATCCGTGGAATGTGCAAATTGTTATATAAAGCATATGTAGGTTGCGTAGGTGGCATGGAGAATAAATAAATTGTTTGAAATGTTTTATCGTTAGTATTCATTGTGCAAGCAATTTCAAGGAATACGTGTATTCCCTGACCGAGTTTTTGAGGGAATACTTGTTATCCCTGAAAATTTTAGGGAATACGCGTATTCCCTGACGGTTGCAGGGAATTCACGTATTCCCTAAACATTTCAGGCGAAGCCATCCTTGTCAAATGAGCTGGACTCACTCCCTGTCGGTCGCAGGGAAAACCTGATTACACGATTCCCTACAACATATATATATATATATATATATATATATATATATATATATATATATATATATATATATATATATATATATATATATATATATATATATATATATATATATATATATATATATATATTACAGCGAATCTGTAAAACCAGCGAATCTATAGATTCGCTGAAAATTTCAGCGAATCTGTAGATTCGCTGACTCACCTTTTCACCTTTTAAAATTATACAGATTCGCTGAAATTGCCTGACCAGTCATCTTTACCGACAGGATTACTTGTGTTGGGTGATATTTGAAATTTAAATGCCTTCATGTGACCTCTTTACTCCAGAGGTGTTTTACACATCTTTTTCTTATTTTTACACAACTTTTTCTTGTTTTTTTTGGGAATGGGATATATTGAAGTCGGAACTTTTAAAATTACACATATTTTTATTTAGCTAGCTTTAAAATGCATTGCTGAAATGCGAATTTCTAGTCTCAAATGAAAAACAATATTGGAAAGTGTTCGAAAATAGTTGCTATCAATATTCACAAAGGCTTAAGTTAAGTTTCTCATTTGTGTTATCGTCTTTCATAAAAGTGATCAGAGTATATCTTTATACTATTGTTTCTAAAAAACAAATTGCAATCATTACTCCCCTTCTGAGTATCATTCAAATTGCCGTTAGCCAAATTACAGGATTACTTGTGTTGGGTGATATTTGAAATTTAATTGCTTTTATGTAACTCATTTCATCTAGCTGAGGTTTTTTTGGTCATTAGATGAAAATGCAGCAATTTATATGCTATCACACCGGAATAGAGTTTCTATTCTATTGTAATTGCAATTATTATTCCGTGAGTGCAACAGAAAAAATTTCTTCACCTCCGGGTAATATAAATTGTAATTGAATTACGGTACGCTTGTTCAATCAGTATTAATTTTCGATGCTCCGCATACTAATAGTTTGATTTAACAAATATTGATAGGACAAGGATTTCAACGAATAGAAACTTTATTCCGGTTTTATTTAGAAACAATAACATTAAGATTTACTGTGATCACTTTTATGAAAGACGATAACACAAATGAGAAATTTAATTTAAGCCTTTGTGAATATTGATAGCAACTATTTTCGAACACTTTCGAATATTGTTTTTCATTTGAGACTAGAAATTCGCATTTCAGCAATGCATTTTAAAGCTAGCTAAATAAAAATATGTGTAATTTTAAAAGTTCCGACTGCAATATATCCCATTCCCAAAAAACAAGAAAAAGTTGTGTAAAAATAAGAAAAAGATGTGTAAAACACCTCTGGAGTAAAGAAGTAACATAAAAGCAGTTAAATTTTAAATATAAACCAATACAAGTAATCCTGTCGGTAAAGATGACTGGTCAGGCAATTTCAGCGAATCTGTATAATTTTAAAAGGTGAAAAACCAGCGAATCTGTAGATTCGCTGAAAATTTTCAGCGAATCTACAGAGTCGCTAAGTGAGTCAGCGAATCTACAGATTCGCTGAAATTTTCAGCGAATCTATAGATTCGCTGGTTTTACAGATTCGCTGTAACATATATATATATACAACACTTGAAATATTAAGGTGGAATTTGCATACATTATTCAACAAGTAGAATATATTTACATTTTCAGAAATTGAAATTTGTTTACATTTTCAGCGGAAGATGCCTGCTTCAGCAACAACACGTGCAGTCACAGCTGTGCCGTCATTGACGGCGCACATACGTGCTTCTGTCCCCTTTATCAAACTTTAGACGTCGATGATGTGACTTGCGTAGGTATGTAGGCCTGAACAAAATGTTTATTTTTTGTATATTTTAATATTTTTCTCATTATACTTTAGCTGTTATCTATATACTCAACGATTTTTGACGATTTTTTTTTGGTCGGTTTCTGCGTGCCCTTGTCCTGGATGAACGCCAGTACTTCGAGTATTTCCGTATTTTAGCGCCCCACCCCCACCGATCCCCACCACCTCGACGTCCTTTTGACTGGAAGGCAATTTGCAGTATCTCCTATTATTCTATTAAATGAGCAAATAAAAACAGGTATTAAAGTCTTTCTTCTTAAAAAAGTGATATCCGGAGGACTGATTGCTCTAGTTTTACACGAGTGTTCACTTTATTATTTTTTTCAGATGCCAATGAGTGCCTGGAGAACCCCTGCATCGGGGTAGCGGTATGCACGGACCAGCAAGGCGGATTTTATTGCACCTGCACCGACGGTTATAATCTGGATTCAGATTTAATTACTTGCCGTGGTGAGTGAAATTTGGAGAGAGCACAGTTTGAAATAAATACAAAATGGTTCTATTACCTGGTATGGCTGTCATTTATATCACCAGTTTTAAAAGTAAATTTACCCATTAATCTGATTTATGCAGGGTTTTTTCGGAAATAGCGCGGCCTTTTGGTTGTTGGTATTTTTTTATTTGTCATAACCACTGTGATGCCTTCACCGTATTGTGGTTTAAAAGTAGTTTATTAAAATATATGTTTTTGTTCATTCATTAGAATGTCAATACATAAGCTTTGTTGTCAAAAGATCGTGATGGTTCTTGGAGCGAGTGGACGGAATGGTCAAGCCCTTGCACTCAAACATGCGGAGGAGGGGTCAACGTAAGGTCAAGGTTATGCAACCAGCCTTCGCCTGAAGGTGAAGGGCAAACATGTGAAGGTCAAAGTAATGAGCGACGAGAGTGCAATACTGAGCGGTGCCCCTGTGAGTACGACAACCACTTTTGGGTCTCACTGTGGTAGCTAAAGCCACTTGATCTGGTACATTCAGAAAGTTGAAAAAAATATACAATTACAATTTAATATAATACGTGTGTTAGAGTATTTTTTCTTTTTAAATCAGAGGTTTCTATACATTGAATATTTCACTTTAAATATTTTCTTAAACTGATTTCTTTGTATAATTATTTCTGTTTCAGTAAATGAGGTTGAAGAAACATATGGCATTCTAGTAAAAATAGATGGCCTTAATCCCACTGAACTGTCGGCCATTTTGACGGAATTTACGGCTACCGTTGTGGAAGAAATCAATCATTACTGCACAAACAGCGACGATACTTTTGATGACTGCTGTCCTGGATATGGCGATAGGTGACAGTAAACCCTTAATATGATACGTAAAATGTCCAATCAGTCATCGATATTTTTTTACTTCCTTCCTTTCGTCCCTTTCTCCACCCTAAGTAGATCATGAGTGAAGTTGTAGTATTTTTGTTATCGGTTCGGCAAAAACTGTCTTTAAGAGAAACAATCTGTGCCTCCCACAGATTTAGTCCGATTATTTTTGATAGCACTGTTGACCAAACTTTGCCAAAATTGATCGGTTGCTACTACCACCTTCGTAAAGCTTTCGGTTTTACGGCTGTGTGATGCTGAAGTTTGTAACGGCATAGAGTGATAGAATCTTCATCATCTTCTTTTGTTGCTTTTTAGCGTAGTTTTTTTTTCTTTTTTTTTCTTTTTCCTTTTCATTTTTTTTCCTTCAAATACATTGGAGGGGGTAGGAATTTTAAAAATCAATCTGGACCTATTGTGAAGTTTTTTTTCGGAAATCAGATCAATGCGGATAAAAATTTGTTAATAGAGTGTAATATTTAGGGTTTGCGGAATTAAAAATGTCAGTTGTAATAGTAATTAAGGTTTTTATCGAGGCATTTGAATACAAATGTGACTTGCATAAATATAATATCTCTGTGATTATCCTATAGCAAAAATACGTTAAAAATTGTACAATGGAATGTTTATCTGAAATGAAAATAAAGGGGACTGTCCAGCAATGAACAAAAAAAATAGGGCATATCCCGACATAAAAAAAAGCTTTTTGAAACGGACATAATGAAATATCTGTTGCAGATGTGCAACGTCGTGTTATGTTTCAAATTTGCCAAAAAAATGGACGCAATTGCTTTTTGTCAAGAACTAATAAAATTTTATACAGTATGTAAAAAACCTTGGAGTTTTGTCCATGCAACTTCTTATAAACTAATAGGCCCAGACTTTTTTAATTTAACACAGTGAAGAAATAATGCAATTGTGCAGCGTCGGTTTTGATTAAATTGGGCACAAAAAAACCGGCACATCAGAGGCAGATAATTGGAATTGCTTTCTTTCTAGCTCTTCTTTTACTGTTTCGTCATTCTTCCTTTTTCCCAGTTGTTCCTTTGGCAAGTGCGTCCCAATATAGCCTTTATAGCCGATGAACGGGACGTTAAACACCAAACAAACATAAAAACTTTTCAAGCTTTACCCAATAAAAATATATATATTGCAGGTGGGCTGAACTATTATTTTAGAAATCGGTTAACAATTGACCCTCAAACTCCTGTATCAGACTTGTATTTTGTTTGGCGATTTTAGTGTTGTTAGGTTCTTCCGCTTTAAAGGCGATTTTTTTCATTGTCCCTTATTGGTTTTTAATGCAATATTTATTATTTGGGTCTAGGCGGTCTCCCCCCCCCCCCCGGCGGTCTCCCCCCCCCGGCGGTCTCCCCCCTACCAACTCCCCCTGGCGATCTCCCCCCGTAGGCTGACTCCCCCCCCGTCCTTCTCTCCCCCCCTAATGGCAGATTTTTTTAGTTAGTAAAACTTAAATGAGCAAAACTTGTACATTTCATTCCTCTTTTAATCATCATCATCAGTAGCCTACTCTGGCGGTGAAGGCTAATAAACAATTGCAATTCTTGTGCATGCAATGAGCATAACACTAGATCCGACGTTTCATTGATTCGGTCAAAAATTCAATATATCAATCACTTAATTACACAGATTAAAGAAACATCAATAACCCTTTGGTCTTCATACATCAATAAGGAAAGCAAGTTTGAGGGGGGGGGGGGGGGAGAAGGTAGAAAAGGAGTGGAACGTACAAGTTTTGTTGATGTAAGTTTTAGCAAAATCTGCCGCGGGGGGGGGGGGGCAGAAGGACGGGGGGGGGGGGAGAGACCGCCAGGGGGGAAATCGCCGGGGGGAAACCGCCGGGGGAGGAAGCGCCAGGGGGGAGACCGCCTGTTCCCTTATTATTCTGCCTCTCTTAGCAGTGGTTTACGTTGTAGCCTGCGAAGCAAGAGGTTGTGGGTTCAAGTCCAAGTCAGGAATCAATTTATTTTTGTGTGTGTTTTACTTGCCTGCTATATCTTTAGTGTTGATCACGGTGCGGAAAAATACCTAATAAGTATTTAGGAAGCTTTTGTAATTGGTCCGGCAAAAACTGTCTAAATAAACAGATAGCTTTAAGAAAAACACTGTTCATCCCATAGATCCTGTCCGATTACTTTTGACAACGGCGTTGTCCATGAGGCCTTCTACCAAATGTAAATTTTGTCTTTCGCCTTTGTCATGACTTCGCTTTGACGGCTGGGCACAATGTCCACGAACATTCTTGTTTTTAAATGATAGAAAAATGAGACATTTTACCTCGATACTCGGAGGCATCTTTACATCGTACAGAACTATGTCATTGTCGGATGGTAATAATAGAAATAAAAATTCCGCCAGCTGTCGGTCATGTTTTGGAAAAAGCGCGGTACACTACACCAGTTCGTATCTTCTTATTCTGACGGCAGCTTGGCACTGTCACTTGGCGGTCTTGTTTTGCACCACAGCCTGAAAGTCACAAGGTGTTGTTGAGTTACCGGGTATTACGGAAGCCTGTCAAACACGACTCACAAAGTCTTGGGAAGGGCATATGGGGCATGCGGAATTGGTAAGGCCAACATATATGACGCCCGTAAAGGCAGACGTGCCTAATTTCACAAAAAAGACGTACAGTAAAGCCTGTTCGTTGTGACCATTTTCAGACGTCACCACTTTTCACGTCTGTTCACCCACCTGTAAATTTTGGTTGGATGCTACGGATCCCACAGTTTTCATTAGATCGCATTGATATTTTGTGTATATAATGGTCCACCTGTGTGCGTATGGGAGGGTGGATGGCATGCTCTATTAATTTATTTTGACGGTTCGCAGTTTCTCCCAATTTGGCGAAGTGAACCAAAATGTAAATTTCGCCACTCGGTAGCGAAATCTGTCTAGTTGAATTCTTGAGTTTTGTTATTCCCGGTGTAATGGAGAGATAAAGTTATGAGCTTGTCCGTCTGTCTGCAGTTGTGTCCGGGCTATATCTTCGGAACTGTAGATTGATATGAAATTTTACACATGAACAGATCACAAATGCAAGATGTGCAACATTGTGTTTTGTTTTTAGTCGGATACACGAAATGATGTCAAAATGACAGAATGTTTTCGATTATTGGAACTTGTATTTTCGCCGTCGGGTCCAGGCTGAATCTCCAAATATTGGCTGAATTGTGTTAAAATTGAAAATACACATAGATAGTTTGTTGTCAAACAGCCAGTTTTTATAATCATAAAGTTATTGCAGATTGCACTCCATGTATTTATTTATTCCGAACGCATATTATATCTGTAAAGTTGCCAAATAACTTTTTTAAAAACAAAAAACTTAGTTTTTGCCGAAATTTAAAAAATGTAAAACTGTTAGAATTTTAAATTTTGAAACAAACGTGATGAAAGTGGCAGTAGTATGGCATTTGCAAACCGACTTTCAGCACCTATTTTATAGCACATCGGCGCTATACTAGGATCTTGTGTGTGAGTTTTGAAACCGATCTTGTTTCTTTTACAGCAAAAAGTCCATGGCTTAGTTTACTATGTTTTATCATTGAAAAAGGATTAATATTCTTACCACTATCACCGAACTGTTTGTTGGTTGTACGTGATATATTGTTTCCCTTCATCTAGTCTTTGGATAATTTGTCTTGTATTATTATTATTTTAATACGTGTGTGGCAAAACTAACTGTGGCAAATCTGCATCTGGAGAGACTCGTAGGACCAAACAAAAGCTCTGTAAAGGATGTAACTTTAGGTCTCATTTGATTGTCTGTATTGAAGACGAAATGAGCACAGCAAACCCGGATTTCAAAACAATAACATTTCCCAACAACTCTTTTTTTTACCAAGATTTAAATAATTTCCTAATTGTCACCATTATCAATTTTGATTAAAAAAATCATTCAGTTAGTTTCTCTGACAATTAGTATTAGGAGTCTGAGAAACGTTATTCATACAGTAAAATCCACGGTGTCCGGTATAGAGAGTTTTCCGAACTGCTTCAGTTACCGTTTTCCCGCGTGGCGACCGAATTTGGCTTCAATGACAATATTTGTGTGTTGTAATGACCTCATTTATTTGTCACAGAACCACCAATAGAAATCTCGACTACACACATGTGGACTATATCGCTTATGGGGACGACTACCCGGCCTATAATGCCGACAACGTCACGGAACTGCTTTTCGCTGTCAAGGCAACCATGGATAACGACCTGTGCTCTGATGGCACTCTCTATGACGGAAGCAACAGGCGAAAAAGAAGTGAGTTCTTGGCCTGTGTTTTCAATTATTCTGACTGAAATATAAGGATAGGCACTTTACACACCATAATTTTAATACAAATGAGATATGGACAAAAGCTTTTATTCCATTCTAAGATTAGGTTTTTAATTAGTGAAGTGGCAGAGGTATCCATAACTAAAGTAATTGTGCTTGCATTGACAACAATAATTAAACAAATAATAATATTGTGCATCTTTTTTTTTTTTTTGCATGTAGTTTACTAGAGGTTCCATGCAACCCGTTAGAATTTATTTATTTATTTTTAATATCAGATTTCTTCAAAATTAACACTCCACAGCTCATTCCATTTGGTGCATCTTGCATATTCGTGTAACTATTTTCACGAGCGTAACTCTCTTAACGATACAAATCAAGTCGCTTACGTTACAAGTAACCTATTACAGAATCACGCGTTTTGCAAAATTCTTGTTCTCTTCATGTGACGCATGATCATAAAAATTCATGTCATATGTCACTGGAGCTGTAAACTTGTTTGTGCGCACATTTAAGCAATTACTTATAGTTTTATCTCTTATTTGGCAGGTATCACCTTTAACAGCAGCGCGGAGCTAATCCTGTCACAAGCGCTCGTCATTGCGATACTCAGTGACACAGACTCGTGAGTTCACAACTTTCCGTAAAGCCCACCCATTCCCATACTCAGGCTGCGGTATATAAAACACAAAGTTTTTTTTTATTGAAATGCAATACGAAATCAAGAGTTACCACATCATGTCCTGTGGTGCACCGACGTCGTTTTGTTTTAGAGTGTGACGAATTTAAGCGATGGCCTGTTTCCGCGAGTCAAGGCTGTATTTCTTTGTCATATTTTCAAAATGTACAATTTTATAGTGAAATATAAAGAAGTAGAATAGAACAATGCATAATACTGTAGCTGACAACATGTTAAGAATTGAAAATCTGTTCTTTTATTCCATACGTAGCGTTTTGCAAGCTAAAAAATCAAGGTCTGATGGAAATGTTTGTTTGCAGGAGGACAGCATTGGAAAGTGTTTTAAGTTCAAACTACCCTGGAGTAAACGCATCTCTGATTATTACATCGAGTACTGAAGTGAGTGAAGTGTTCAGTATTTTAAACTTAGCTCAGAACCTCCCTAAGCTAAACCAGGCATGGACATTTAAAGTGATCCACGCGGTTAGCTGGAACTGAGTTAGTTAATGGCTTTGTTTTACTGCAAAACGTAGAGTCTGTTTTGTGACCAGTCAGCTGCAGTGTTTAAGATTGAAATAACAAGAAATTTACAGCAAATAATTCGCTGATTGCAAATTGAACAATGACTGTTACTTTTTGCAATATTTTTGAATACACAACAACATCAGATTAATGGAAAGTAATACGGTCACAAATATACATTGGACAAAGCCGGTTATAAATGGGTGTGCATGTGCTGTTTATGGATGTAGATTTAAAGCTTGGTTATGTGTAGCTTTGGTTATAAAAATATGCTTATATATGGATGGGATCACATAAGCGTGGTTATAGATGGGGTATATGTTTACATGGACGTGGTTGCATGGTTGCCAGGGTGACGACGACGATGACGACAAGCGCGTAGAGAGGAGAGACGACGGTCTGGCCACTTGGGTCATTGCGCTGATATGCGTGGGCATACTTGTCTTCCTCTTCATGGCCTTCGTGATCGCGGTACTACTGTGGAAAAAGTAAGCACTGCTGGGTACTCAAAAACTAGGCAGTCAGTTAAAGTTAACTGTAACAGTGAAAACATGGGGAATTCCGATCTCTGTATACATTATGCTCAGTTCCAGTGGCTTAAAAAGTTATCAGCAAAGCTATCAAAAAAAAAGTTAATTTCACGCAGAAACAAAGTTATCTTGATATTGACGCTGAAACACGTTTTATTCTCCCCTTGATCGTCTTCTTTTCAGGCCTTCTAAAGTGCATTCGGTTCAAAGCTTCGACCACTCTCCGAGTCACGAACCTGTCGCGACAACTTCCCGACCGCAACGCAGCGTCAGCACTCAGACACCACCCAAACACCCCAGCCCAATGCACACCGTCCCTGCCCTCTATGATCAGTCGTCCCGCTCCCCCATGAAGCGATCGGCAAGTTCTTTGCACGGTGGAAGTCCGTCGCATTCAGTCCGGAGCGGTGTCATGGCATCTCTGAAATCGATATCTGAATGCCAGGCGCCATTAGAGACTATTCATAGTTTACCAGGGACTCCGATGGAGGAGGGATCGCAGAGTGTTCTAGCGACTGCCGCGTCTTCTCAAAGTAGTCTTGCACCGAAGAAATCACAAGGAAGCCCAATTAGAAGTGCGTTACTGGCTAAAAGTAAACAAACTCTCTATACATCACACCAAGAGAAATCGTTTGCTCGCAGAGACACTCCCCATCGAATGGCAGCTTCGTTGCCAGGGGAAACCAGCAAAGAAGTGTGGGGGTCAAGGACAAGTCTAACACCTCATGGGAGCCCTTCCCTTCGCGCACCTGCAAGGGAAGGGACCAAAGTTCACATTGTTAATGTGGAAGAAAACCCAAATGAGGAAAGTCAGGCATAGATGGAACCAGGTTGGATTCTCGAGAGGGCCATTTGGTATCATATGTGTAACCCCCCCCCCCCCCCCCCGCTTAAGGGAGGGGGGGGTTGAGAACAGAACTTTGTCTGTGCAAAGTAACAAATTCGTAAAGGGGGAGGGGTCATTTTTATCCAGTATTCCTCGTTTCCCCCCAAAAGGGGCGACCAATAACCGAAGGAACGAATTCCATAAGATCGTCAAAATTCGCCGATTGTCTCCTACGACTGGTATTGTCGTGCCAGCAGATTCCAAAAGGCATTATGTTCAATTGTGCCATTGGTGTAAACATAACTTTCTAGTGTTGCATACTAAAGCACATACTGGTATATAAAACACTTACGCATTTTGGATAGAAACCTTCATCCTTTCTTCA
The DNA here is from genome assembly GCA_949752745.1 of Protula sp. h YS-2021. Lineage (NCBI taxonomy): Eukaryota > Metazoa > Annelida > Polychaeta > Sabellida > Serpulidae > Protula > Protula sp. h YS-2021. The sequence goes on from OX457024.1 coordinate 59,412,277, forward strand.
ACCTTTTTAAGCCTTCATTTTAAACAACAGAAACAGAGTACTGCCTTTTTTCATTCTTCATTGTTATTTTTAATATTTTTTTGTGTGGAGGTCTTGAAAGAAAAATTAGCCAGCGAATGCATTACTCCTTTTTCAGCTAAATTTGATTTTGCCCCTCAGACGAGTGAACGGTTAATTACTTTTCAAGCAAGGTCTTATTATCGAGAGACTCTTGTACATGATTTTTGCTATCAAAGATTTGAAGTATTTTCCATTAATAACCATTAAAAACTGACGAAAGCCTTAAAGCGTTTATAATGAAAGAGGCAAAAGAGGCAGAGACTGCAGCGAGTGTGTGCTTTATATATCCACAACATTAAAATACTTATATATAGTTCTTTTTTAAAAGGAAATAATCCGTCCATATCTCACAAATGCATTTAAATATGAATACTACTTGCAAATTGATTTTTTGTTTTCAGAACTCGATTGTTGAAAAAAGAGAAATAAATAAACGTTTTAAAATTGCATTTGGGCAAAAAGCCAAATGTGTCCAATGAAAAGCTGTTGCTGTGTTTTTAATTTTTTCCATATCATGAAAAGATTAAATTTTGCACATCTCACTTGCTATTCGAGTTCTCTGTAAGTGCATGATCAGCTGACTAACACACATATGATGTTAACTGTGCTGTGTATTGTGATTTTGTTATATTTTTTGTTTTGTCAATTTTAAAGCATGTGATTAATTATGCTCTGTGATGTTATTATTATTTGGATGTGGAATCTGTTCCCGTTGAAGAAGCTGAACGTCTCGGACCTGTGTTATATCAAATTGTACATAAAACGTTAAAAGGGTGTTCTTGTGGAAAATAATGAATTGAAAGTGAAATGTTATGAAAATTCACGAATTCAAAGGTCAAAATTGTCGCTAATAATCAAATTCAAATCAAGTAAATTCGATAGAACAGCTGTTTCAAGTTTCTTAGTGGTATCGAAATTGGCCCTGCCTCGTGTTACAAGAGCAAGAGTGTGGAGCGAAACCCATGGCTACAGTTCCGACGAATGCAGAATGATTAATAATTCTTTACTTAGATTTTTTCTTTTAGCTATAAATAGTTCAGTTATGAATCAAACCTTTATTCTCGCTTATGAAATCAATACATAAGATAAAACACGAGAATAAAAATGCTAAGAGGAGTTTTGACCCATTATATAGGCCAAAGTTTGGCTAAAGTTTGACTGTACGAGTCTTTCCCTTTAGTTAACTATCTGCGCCGGTATTCACAGAAGTTAACTGTGCACTTAACTGTAACAGGGGAGAAAATCGGTTGTTATAGATATATCAGCAAACAATATTGTGTGAAACGGGTTGAATTTATGAATTTAATTTCGGATGTTCTGGGTACCAACACAGCAATTAACGGAATCAGTAAACTGTACAGCTAACCTTTGTGAATATGGCCATGGTGTGTTGCCCGTTTTGTTCAAATGTAACATACGCGCCTAATTGTATTATACTTGTCGTATTTAAGTACTGCAGGGAAAAACATCTGCGTTGTTGATCAAAATTGGCAAGGCCGATGCAGTCCCTGCACGATGCCAGTGTCACCTTTTCCCTAGTTCTAATGAGCAAAACTTGCTTCAGTCCTGAGCCAAAGATCAGCCTCTTAACGGTAAGGAAATAAAATATTGCTAGAGCCATACGTTAAATTGACCGTCCATTCATCCAATGCCAGTTGTGATAACTACATATTTATATTTAGTTTCTTTTGATGCAAAGCGTTGAATCTCGTGAAGAAACTGCTGATTTTTAGACCTTTTTATTTATTAATACATTATTAAATCAGCTCACATTCGAGCTGTATAATAGTTTTTTATCGTGTTGTGTTTTTGTGCTGGAGGTGGGGGGGGGGGGGGGTTGGGGGGGGGGGCGACGTGGAAGTCTTCTTTATAAAGAAATGGGGACGAATTACAACAGCAAAATGCTGAATCGCAGAAAAATGTGACAAGGAAATTATGCCAATAAAAGAATAAATGGCTATAATTTGTGCTTAAGATCAACCCAACGTGGAGTGCTTGGGCTCGGATGGGTATCCTGTGGCCAGATGCTTTTGTTATCCAACAAAAATATGTTCGTGTTGCCCCCTTTTTAATTAAAGATGTGGGTTGTCTTGAGTCACAGATCGTTAAGAGACTTGATATTTAACATAAAATAATATTATATTCTGTGATAGTGTCATGCCAGATATTCATACAAATGTGCACAAATATGTCGTCATGAAGACGGTGGCCCAGGCTGAGAGTTCGTTAAGTAATCACTAGATGGCAGAGCGGGTCTGGCTATCAAGTAAACGAAATAATAACGCTGAAGACGTTGTTCAAATTTCTAATTGCGCTACATGCTTTGAACTAGGGATGCAAAAATACGCCTTGTTTCATAATTACATTTTCAAACTGGTTAAACCAACAGTCTTATCCTGGGTGACTGTCTGAGTAATTTGTTGAATACTCACATTGTTATGAGCAAATTTTAAGCAATAAAATCAATGGCAATTCATTTTATTTTGCATGCTTGAGTACACAACTGTCTCAATGATAAACTAGACCGTTTTCGCTATCGAGTAGCGAAATCTACACTTGGGGCTACAAAAAATACGATTTTCGAAATTTAAAATTTCAACATTATTTTAAAATATTTGTTAAAAATCATGATAAATTGCCACTTGCATCAAAACTTTGTGTAACAGAAATGCTAGATCCCAGCAAATATTCAGACGTCGATAAAAGGTTAATCTGAGATTGCGTCAGTGGCTCTGATCAAATTGCAACGCTAAACCTACTTGTAATCTTGTAATTTGATTTTGATTAGTAACGACCACCGATCAACGTCTTTGACACAACGTTGAATAGATGTTAGATAAGCAACGATGTGTAGACGCTGATTTTGCTAGATAAGCAACGATGTGTAGACGCTGATTTTGCTAGATAAGCAACAATGTGTAGACGCTGATTTTGCTAGATAAGCAACAATGTGTAGACGCTGATTTTGCTAGATAAGCAACGATGTGTAGACGCTGATTTTGCTAGATAAGCAACGATGTGTAGACGCTGATTTTGCTAGATAAGCAACGATGTGTAGACGCTGATTTTGCTAGATAAGCAACGATGTGTAGACGCTGATTTTGCTAGATAAGCAACGATGTGTAGTCGCTGATTTTGCTCGCAAAAAAGAAAAATACTTTCGCAACATTAAATCTCGTTGTAATTTGGTAGTGATTTCTCGCGAATATTGAACGACGCCTACTCAACGTCTTTAACATCCGTTGGATAAAAACGCCGTTTAGAAGGGACGTTACTTTTTGTCGAAAACCAAACCTTTAAATGGCGTCTTTTATGCATTGTTTGATAAAGGTTGATGATTTGTGCAGACGAAAACTCGAAGCCGTAAAGAAATTTAGGCAGCTGCAGAAGAACCCCCCCCCCCCCCCCCACCACCATTTTTTGGCACATCTAGATTTTTGTATAAAGTGGCATATAGTGGCCTTTAAATTGAAAGCAGTACGTGTTTGTTGTGGTTATTCCGCTTGATCCGACTGAAGACTACCTCTAAAATAACAGCTAAAAGTTATCTATGAGTAATCTCTCTGACCAGGAGCAGCGCGCTCCTTACATACTAAAACTAGGCGTCATCTTATTATACCACAAAATATATTAAATGGCAACTTAACATGAATGCAATTCAACTGACTTATTGTATATTCTCAATTGAGACAGAGATTGACAATAGAACAAAGAATAATAAAATAGAAAAGACATGAAATAAAAAGAAATTACCCTGTCGCTGAACCCAAATTAGATACCGATCTTAATTGGCTAACATGATGTTTAATTCACTAAGCTGCTTATTTATACTACCACTATAGTTGTACTGATAGATAACACTTAGGGATCAATTAAGTTGAGAGGCCTAATAGGATTAGAAGCGACTGATGGTCAGTCAGTTAGAAATAAATCAGTTATAAAGAATTTATAACATAACCAATTCTGTGTGACAAGGTTTAAATTAAAGTAATAAAATAAAGGACAACTTGATTGCAAATCTTCCCTTCCTAAATTCACAAGTTATTTACTGAATGGTTTGTTAATAACCTTTAATTTATTATAATAATATAACTTATCACTTTTCATACTACTTTCCTTGATCAATAGAAAAATAGTTAGGAATTGGCACCGGCTGATTAAGGTAAGTAACAAAACTTTCAGATGAGATATTAGTGATACATTGATGCGACATTGATACGAAAACTTAATTAATACACGTTAATAAACCTATACATAACACGATCACTTCTTACTCGTTACAACAATTTACACCCAGTTTGGTCTTACACTAAATACACAATGCAAAGTTATTCATCCAACTATCATTAACACTCTAACATCAATATACACTTTATAAACATACTCATATATGAAGAACTTAATTCTTCAAAATTTTCTCAAATCATAAGATTTAAAAAAAAAACTAAGGTAATATACAGATGTTCTAATAGTATTTTACAGTTCAATTTATTATGTATAATTTCTGTGTACAGCTGTTCGTCTTAAATGTCACTTGGCTTGATGAACCGAACTATTGGTTCATTCTGCGGTCTGTCTTTCGCGCCAGTGGTCGGCGTCCTTACAGTTTGCATCGAACTTTCGTTCTTCTCACTGATAGAGCGCAAGAGCTCCACCAAAGAGGGTTTGTTGTGGAATGAAATATCGTAACCAGCATTTAAGCTTCTATTATCGTTACAAAACCTCTTCAACACACACTTATATACACAAATCAGCAAACAAATCGCTGAGATAACACAAATATATACGTAGATTGCAAGTTTAAACTATTCTGGATCCCATTATCTTTAGGTAGAATTTGCTTAACCGACGGATTTCTCAAAGAGTACACCACAGATTCAAGGTATATATTAAGGGAACATCAGATATTTTTTTCCCATTTTTGCCTGACTATCATTTAAGAGCGAGTCAAAGATCCTATTTTATTAAACAATTTTCTAGTTCGATTCCAAATATTTGCGGTCTACTTATTTAATCTAACTTCCCTTTATTTGAATAAATTGGTATTTTAAAGAATTTAGACTTTGCCGAACACACTTCCTCCAACTCAGTAATATTAATTCCTGACACAATGTTTTGAATTCCCTTTTCTAATTTATCGCATACTGTTATTACCTTGATCGATTCAACTTATGAAATAAGTTATTTCCCAAACGAAAGATATTTTACTATCGGAGACGGTGCGACAAATGTAACGCGTGTTTTACAGTTTTGTTCGATGTGGTAATTATCACTTAAAATAGAAATACCAGGCAAGGAGGATAAAATCCAGTATTAAAGTGTGGGGCTTTAATTTGGCACAGATGTCCGTGTTTACAGAAATGAAATCGAATTCCGATTTAGTAACAAAGCTATAAATACCTTAGTATTCTGCCTCAATGTCATAAATTGCCGAAAGTTTAAGTGATGCATCAGGGACAGGTACTATTACCGCCCTGTATACCATGAATGGTTCATCTATAGGCATACTGGGTAAAGCTATAACAATGTGGAATTTATTTTTCTCCCTATGTACTAAAGGGTGTAAGAATTTATAATAGGAGGGCCTATGAATTTCTCGTAAATCATATAGTAGGGCGCATATTTGCCTGTATTTGTTTGCTTAATTTGTTGAAAGATTTAATTGGGGAAACAGCGAAATGTCTTCCTGCAAACAATATGCAATATCTCATTCTTTTTTTTTCTTATAGAATTTGATATTACATGGAAAATGTTATGTATTCGTGAAACTAGCTGATAATAAATTAGTTCTGGTAGAAAACTCTTTTCAATTTGACTTAACAGTGAATGGAGCTGATTTTTAAGAATTTCCGACATTTTTTGCAAGATATTGATTACATAGCTATTATCTTTGACCTGAGAGTAGGTAAGGTTAGTAACGTAATGCTATTTTCAACAATGTGAACTACGTTTGACTGGGTTTCTCTGGTCTTAGTTAGAATACCTTTGAGTCGTTTTAGGTTTTTATTAGTAGCTGTATAAATAAAGAACTCATTATTCGCCTACGAAAAGTAAAGCAGATCGTTTTTCTCGAGATTGAGATTCAGCATATGACAGTAGTTTTATGTTGGTATATTGCTTAAGGATGTTATTTACTTCGTCTTCAAATTGCATCTTTTCCCTAGATGAAAGGTTTATCATATCATCCTAACTGCTTGCATTTCTGGTTGGAAATTATCAAATATATTCTGCTGGCTAGTGTTATGCATCTGTTCATTTCTTCGCATCATGTTTTGAAAATTGTCATTAAAGGTTAAAAGTTCATACTTGATAATATCAATTTGCTCGGTATATGGTTTCAAGTCCCTTGTGAGTGTGAAAATCCAACTATTGTAAGAGGTATAAATCGGTTGTTGCTGTACGAAATAAATTCCCTGTTGTCGTGTGACCAAAAGAAAAAGTAGTAGGGCTAGAGTTCCAACTGCTATAATGGATAACAAGTCAAGTGTCAGTTGTTCAATAAAATAAATCAACATTCGTCTAACATAAATCTTTAGGTGGTTGAGGTACTATTATACTCAACACTATGACTTGCAATATTTATAAATTATCCCTCCCCTTTCTAAAGTCTACGCAAGGGGCCAGCTTACAATAAACGATAAGGTACGGGTACCGCAATATGTGATTTCATCAGGTTTCACTAAGTGCCTTTAAGATGGATATTCTTTTCAATGTTTTTGGACTAGCGTCGACATCCATAAATTCTTGTGTCTGATCACCTATTGTGTCAGAGTTCAATCGCTTTTTTCTTCTTGGAAATTCACTAGTTTAACTATCCCCTAAATTTTCCGTGTGGATGGGCACATCTTTTCTAATATGTAACAGTTTAGCTTTTCGAAGCGGTTGTACTCTAGGGCGTGATTCGTTACGATCATCAAAATCAATGTTTTCTTGTTTTTCTCTGGGTGCGTCCCATTCTTGTTCTGGATTTGCTGCATGCAGATATTCAAAATGAACAACTCTTTATTTATCCATAGGCTATCACAAATCAAATAATTTACCGGTCCTGTCTGGGAAATGATTCTGTAGTAAGGTTTATACTTTAGCATAAGTTTTTGTGACTCACCTCGTTTTGGGTGTTTTCTCGAGATAGAAAACTACGTCCCCCACCTCAAAATTTGGCAAGTTAGCTCTTTGCCCTAATCTTACCTTGTTTCGTTGACGTGCCTCGTAAATGTGTCTCTGGACGTCTTTATACGCTTTGAGTAGTCCTTCTAACATACAGGGTGCATAGTCTTCTCCCATCTTCTTGAATTTTGGATTAAGTAGGGTGTCCATAGGAAGGAAAGGATCCCTACCGTAAACAAGGAAATAGGGTGAAAAATGAGTTGTATCGCAAACCGAAGTACGGCAAGCCATCAACACCGCGGGAATATATTGATCCCAAGGGTATTGATTCTGATAGGCGTATTTGGACAACAAATCGTTAATAAAGCCATGGAACTGTTCAATTTTACCATTCCCCTCTGGATGGTAAACCGACACCGACTGTTTTAGTCGTCTACGTGAGATTATGCTACCCGAACTCACATACTCGGTTCCGTTGTCACTGAAAATAGCACGAGGACACGCATGAGTAGAGATGAACCTTTCTCATAAAAGAGAGGCTACAGTTTCTGCAGATTTATCAGGTACCAGGTAAACTTATGGCCAACAACTGAAATGGTCTCGTATGGTGACCACATATTTGTTGCCTTTAGTGCTTTCCGGGAAAGGACCACTTATGTGAATGCCTACTAACCAGAAAGGCTGTTCCGGTAATGACATGTCTTGCATAGGAATGCGTGTCCTCCTCACCTGTCTGGATCTGCAGAGACCACAGTTCTTTAGAAAATCGCGGTGTCCCTATACATGTTATTCCAAAAGAATCTAGGCCTAAGCTTATCGCACGTCTTATCTTGCCCGGTGTGACCGCCACCGAATTCAGAAGAATGGGCTTCATACTGCATTTCTTCGGGAATTACTAGCTGAAGCCTTGAAGTTTGGTCGTTTCGAACGGGTTCAGCTATGTGATAAAGAATGTCATCCTGTGTTAGAAATTCCAATGACATTTTGTCACGTCTTTTATTTTCTAAATCCGAAATTATTTCTGAAATTGAGCGATCTTTCTTTTGTTATTTTGATATTTTAGCCAAAAGTTCGTTCGAGATGTCTGGGGTTGTCTCAGACTCATTTTCGTTTTCTCTTTGGTTTTCTATGTTTCTTTTGAATTTTATTAGGTCTAAGTCCGAACTGTCAATGAGACTGATCTTTTATCCTGAGTTTTGTCTGAATTTTTGATCCGAGAAAGGAAATCCACTGGGAAGCTGGTCCTTCCGATTTGATATTCAATATCACATTCATATTCATGAAGCATGACCGCCAGTCTCTGATCTCGTGCCTTTTTCATTTCCGAAGTAAACAGAGATTTCATAGGTTTGTGGTCAGTATAAACGGTAAAAGGATTGCCATACGGAAACTGTTTTAATTTATTGACAGATAAAATGATTGCATACGCTTCCCTTTCTATTGTGGGCCACTTCTGTTGTTCCCTGGAGAGGTGACGAGAAATATATTGTATTACTCTCTTTGCCTATTTAACGGTATGCGAGAATAGGAGTAAACACACTAGCGCCATGAGTTTTTCGAAGGCCTTTTGTCTTTTATTGTCCCAAACAAATCTTGCATTCTTTTTCGTGAGGTCCGTAATTGGTCCTACCTTAGGTGAAATTTGGGATCAAGACTCTATAGTAAGAAGCCATTCCAATAAGTGACCTAACCTCTTTCACTGTTTTGGTCGGTTAGAGTTTCTGTATAGCAGTTACTTTTTCAGGGTCAGGCTGGATAACTTCGCCTGAGATCACGTGCCCTAGGTAGGAGAACTTTCTTTATAGAATTTACATTTTGATTGCTTGAGCTTCAGTCCTGCATCTTTCATTTATCAAATATCTTACCTAAGTGTACCATGTGCCTTTCTGGGGTCTTTGAAAACACTATAATATCGTCTAAGTAAGTCTATTACATAGACATTTAGTGCATCGCCTAACACTGTTACCATGGAATCTTGAAAAGCTGAGGGTGCAGAACTGAGACCAAATGGTAGAACGTTAAACTCAAATAAACCTTTATTACACACAAAAGCCGTTTTTGGCTTCTGGCTTAAGTCTTAATTGATAATAGCTACTTTTTAAATCTAACACGCTGTAGACTGTAGCTCCTTGCATAAAAGCCAAAATGTCCCTTATGTTTCTGAGGGATGTGAAGTAGACCGTCATCATTCCTAGGTATGAATAAGATTGTGATCGCTTGATTACACCTGCTTCTAGCTTAGTTCTTTTCGAGAGATTGTGTAGATGGGAGCCTATAGGGGCGTTGTTTAATTGGTTTGCTATCTCCCGTGTCTACTTCAGTTAAGTGTGTTCTCCCTAAAAACAGTACAGATTTGTGCAAACAAAGTTTTGTTTTGAGCAAGCAATTCTTCTAATTTTAATTGAAATTCATGTGATATTTTAGCATGTGAGATTTTTTTGTCTTCTGTATCTAAGTCAAAATCGTCTTCGTTTTTTCTTGCACGCGGATTGTGGTATTCCATTGGTTGTGTAAATGTGTGTGAGCGATATGTCTGTATGTCGTCCGTAGGCTTTGAAGTACAGATGTCTTTGTCCTTTATTGATTCGATGAGAACTAAATCTGGACCTTTTTTTATTACAAACCTTTCTGAGTGTCGTTAAAGATACGAGCAATTAAAGTTTCACTTCTTTTAGCCATAACGCGCGGCGCATATAACTCTGGTTGTTCCCATAAAAACGACAATTTAAAGGCAATACCAGACAATTACCTTTCATTGATTTATTCACGCTCAGCTTCACAAAAGCAACGGTTTGGGGCTCAATAAAACCCTTTTGTTTAGTTTTTTGCTACAAAGTATTCGGACTTAGTAGGTTCTTCTTGACCTTTTAAAACTACAACCTGGTTTCCGACTGCCAATGTTTTCTTTTCAAAATCAAACTTTGCATTGTTTTTTTAGCAAAAAATCAATTCCCAAAAGACCTTGATATTTTAAATTTTCCACAACTTGAAAAGTATATTTTGAGGTTTTTCTGCCAAGGTTTATCTCCAAGGGAATGCCCAGTGACACCCTGTAGTTGTACCTGTAAGGATAGTCTTTTATTATACACTTTGGTCCAGCTGTGTGTAATTACTTGCCAAAAGTAAAGTTTCATCAGCACCCATCTCTAAAAGTACGCTTTATCGCGAAGAAGTAAAGGACAATCTTACTCTCAGCTCAATTTGGGGTGTTTGTAGGGTTTGTCGAGTAAGTGGTACTGTTATTGGCTTTTGTATTAGTTTTTAGTTTGTCATTTGTTTCTGAATCATGGTCCTTTTCCTATTTTCCGGTTCTTCGAAAATCGAATTTTTCTACGAGTTTGTTTAGGTTGGACAAATTTCTTGGAGCGAAACTTCGTTTTGTTTATGTCCGGATTTTTTTTGCGCTAATAACATATAGGTCCTTTGTCCGCTGCCCACTCAAACTGTACCCGCTAAAATGTCTTCCGTTTTGGAACCTAGTTGAAGCAAAGTATTTGTGATATTTTCCAATTTATCATCCGTAGCTCGGACATTATTGGCATCCATGGGTTCCTCGTTTCTCTGCATAAGTTCATAAGATTTTGTGTCTTGTTGTTTTCTGAAAGCAATTCCCAGTGCCTCATCTAATGTTTTTGGACGAACTCTAATTAATATTTGAGAGATATAATCGTTCCGGACTCCATTGACTAAAGTTTCAACCAGTACGCTTTGGATTAATGTTTTATTGAATTCTTCCCCGAGGTAGGCTTTCTCAGCCAGAGCAAAAATTCCCTATGAGAAATTTTGGATAGTTCCTCCCTTTCTTTGTGAAATTAATTTTGCTTTTGCGGTAGAGCTATCGCAAGTATCCGAAAACTGTTGTCTTAACACTTGCTTTAAATTTGCCCAGGGCATATTAGGGTTCAGAGATAAAATACGGCTGATAAAATCTGCCGCCGTTCCTTTTAAAGTTTGAAGAGCGAACGCCTTGTACCGTAGGTCGTCGGCTTATGCTATTGTACCGGCCCCTTCTACTTCCCTAATCCATTCCCGGAATTTTCTAGAATTTTCCCCGTCGAATTCACTAATTTGGTTTATTGCTTACTGAGCTCTTAATTCAAGCTGTAGCTATTTACAGCTATCCTAAAATACTCGAACGGGGGTTACCAGACTGTCTAAATTGATTTTCAGGGGTAAAAGGTGCAAACTGGGGTTCTGCCATTTTTTTTGTGTGTTTTTTCTGTGTTTTGTGTTATTATTCTGGTATTATTTTACGTTATTTCCCCTGTTTTACCTAATATCTATACCCTATCAGACGTATTTGCTGGTTGCGATATCACACTGTAAGTTCGGTACTAACTTGTTATAGTCTTTGATGTGTACATTTCACGCTACTGGCTGCTTGGCTGTCCTGTGCAATCGCTCAGTTGTCTATTTCTTATCCACCATTCAGCTTCGCTGCCCTCTGCTAGGGCTATCTGATTGATTTAAATTCTACTGTATTCTACTGCAATTTTGTTTTTCTTTTATCCATTATTATTGTTATTTTGCATATTTTCTGCATATTTTTTGTTTTTGTTTTTGTTATTTTAACATTGACTTTGCGTTGTTTCTTGCCTTTTCTTTTAAATTTAGCTGTTTACAGCATCTGTTCTTTCTTTTTCGTTTTAAATTTTAGCTGTTTACAGCATCGCTGGTCCACGACACCATTTATAAGGTAACCTACAGTGACCTTTAAATAAAAAGCAGTACTTCGCGTTTTGCTGTGTTTATTCCAATTGGTCCGACTGAAGACTATATCTAACATGAAAGCTAAAAATTATCTATGAGTAGTCTCTCTGACCAGGAGCAGCGCACTCGTTATATACCATAACTAGGCGTCATCTCATGATACCATAAAACATATTAAATGACAACTTAACATGAATGAAACAATTCAACTGAGTTATTCTTTATACTCAATTAAGATAGAGAAAGAACCAAGAAAAATGTTTAATTACACCATAGTTACGCTAACAGATGAAATTTGGGGATCAATTAAGCTGACAAACCATAATAGGATTAGAGGCAGCAGATGGTCAGTTTACGACCCTCATCTAATTTAGAAATAAAACAGTTGTAAAGAATTTATAACATACGCAATTTTGTGTGACAAGATTAAATTAAAATAATAAAATAAAGGACAGCTTTACATTTGCCAGGTAGACTTCCATATTCAACGAAAACCCAAAGCTGATGAAAAGTCATTATAAGAAATGGCCAGATCACTTTTTGTGCATAGCATTGAATATTTTGGCAGTTAAGGAAATCGTAAATGACAAAATGGAAAGGAACAAAGTACAGAATTTTCATTTAGAAATACATTTAAACCTTTTTGAAAATAAAGCCCAAAACAATAAAGAATAATAACAATAATAATAATAATGATGTTGTAACAATTATAATAAGAATCAATAAGTCAATCAAAGATAAAAAATAACCCCAAAGGATGAAGCTGGCGAACCGAATATTCATAACTTTCACTTATTTATGATGTGCATACAACTTAATGGCAAGTGTGGAAGTGAGCCTCCCTCAAAAATAGGGGATAAGCAGCTGTTCAGTTTAAAGGCAAGATTCAATATAAGGCAAGATCATGCACACACAATATTTTCTCACTTATTGTGGAGAGGTCAATATACTCTACTGATAGCTAGCATTGCCTTATATGTGGGCTTCAATGGCAGAATTTCAATGTTTATTTTGGCATATGAAATGTTGATGAATTTCTAAATTGAGATGGATATGCTGCAGTATGTCTCTGCAAAATGTGGTGGTCTTAGCCCCAACCGTCTCAGAGAAGTTAGCGTGACAAGGTTATGATGGAAAAATAAAAGGAATTATATGCAAACATCTTACTGAATCGTACGAATTCAATAAGGTATGGGGATTGAAAATTTTGAAGTGTAAAAATTTCACCCTAAATATACTTGGCTAAATATTCTCCCTATTTGAAAAGAAAAGATAAACAAAAACAAGTAAAGATTTATTGATACTGCTTGAGCTAAAAGTCAGAAGCCAAGAAAGGAGGTAGTTTGGAGGTCAAACAGAAGTCTGCACGGATCGCCAATTTCGTTAAAAAGTGGGCGTTCTTTTTAGTCAATACTCCGAGTTTCCTGTAAAATGTATACGGTTATTTCGGAATTTGTCTCTGCATTTAGCTGAGAAAGGGGGTGTTTTATTCCAAATTATCACTCCGCGTTGGATTGGTAAAATGCCGTGGACAGGCATGGTAACCAGTTGTTACGGAGTGGTCCCCTAGGGCCATATTATTTTTGTGCCATTAAAGTTTCTACCTGTGTTGGCACGAATAGAACAGCATACAATTGATATATAGTTTGACAGTTATATAGAGACAGTTTCACTTACCCGAGTGGTGGAAAATTACACGAAGCGAAGGCCGAGTGTAACTTTTCAACCTGTCGCATTGTTGCATTTGCTGGAGAGACAGAGCTCAGATTAACGAATGTGTGCCACGTTGTCAGTCACCCAGCACTTCGGTGATACGAGGGTACTACTTCATAGTTTTGAGTGTACTTACTGGAAAATGCTCTTTTTACCGGTCGTTTATGGGTTCCAAAAATACTTCTATGCTGTAAAATGGTTGTTTATGTATTTTAGTTTATTATTTTAGTGCTACATTCATATTCGCAAAAATTGTAAAGATGTCGGATGTTGAGTGAAACCACACATTTTTTAGGTAAAATAAATGTTTAGAGCATAGTTGGAAATATCTCATTTTCTAAAAAATTTATTGACCTAAAGAGTTTTGAAATAAACGAAATTGAAATAAAAAAGATACGGGGCACCGGACCATGTAACAGTATACAATTGTGGTATGGTTAGGTGGGTGACATGCAGTTTTGTTCATCCGAAGGGTGTAGCATTCTTCCCGAGGCTAACAAAACTGCATGCCACCCTCCCAACTATATCACAATTTTTGTTGCATTTTTATAACCACAGGGAGGTTAAATTAACAACTTGTGTCATATTGTCAGTCATCCAGTACTTCGCTTGTGCAATGCACTCTACGTCATTGGCTTTCGTTATGGCCTTGAGTACTTAGTAAGTACTCACTGTACCATTAATACATTGTAAACAATGCTTTGGCTTCTAAACCGGTTGTTTTATATTTTAGTTATTATATCATTGGGAAAGTCAAAGCGAAGTTCAAAAAGAGCTTTGGAATTATTCTCGATTAAAAAAACATTCTAAAGACATCGGATGTTGAACGATACCACCCATTTTAAGGTAAAAATATTTATGGGTATCTTATGGCAGTATCTCGCATTTTCTAAAACTTTTTATTGACCTAACATTTTCACTTTCGAAGTTGGACCATGTAGCAATTAGTTTCATTACTATGTCACAGTCAGATTTGCTAAACACTTCTTTTGCTTTTTATTTACAAATGTAACAATTAGGTTTGTTATCTATGTCACAGTCAGATTTGCTAAACACTTCTCGACCAATCAGGAAGGAGCTTTTGTTTACAAAATGAAACAAATTGAAATACACTAGTTTAAAATGCGCTTTTGATTGCGTAGTAGTGAACGTAATGACGTACGATACAAAGTTATGTAGCAGAAAGTGCTCATCTTAGGACATTTGCCTTATGCTGTCAAGGGCAATTCCTTATTCTGCCTTAGGACTTTTGACTGAAGTAGTAGGAATGGACGTAGGCAGAGCAAGAAAGATAATTAGAAAACAAGGAGGTTGAAATTGCTACTTGACATCAACATATAAGCGTTAAACATACGTTGCATATAGATTAGCACTGAGCAGACGTAAACCTGAGATTTTCTTTCGAAAAAGGACTTCGTGTATGGTTCGGGGTATCTAAACCTTTCAATACTAACTTTTCATAAAAGGGTCCAAAATATGCCGCAAAATGTTTTGAAGACGTTTTCCTGACCTTTTCCAGAAAGACGTCTGTTCAACAGCCCATAGCGAAGTAGACCGTTTTCACCACACAGTAGTCAAAATTACACATAAGACCATAAAATGCGTTTATGAATACTTAAAAATTTAAGAATTCTTTTAAAGTCTTTGTTGAAAGTCATGCCAACTGTCAGTTGCTTCAAAAACTTTAAGTAGCACAGATTTTGATCGCAGAAAACATTCCAACGTCGATAAAAAGTCAACTTAAGTCAACTCCAGAAAGACGTCTGTTCAACAGCCCATAGCGAAGTAGACCGTTTTCACCACACAGTAGTCAAAATTACACATAAGACCATAGAATGCGTTTATGAACACTTAAAAATTTAAGAATTCTTTTAAAGTCTTTGTTGAAAGTCATGCCAACTGTCAGTTGCTTCAAAAACTTTAAGTAGCACAGATTTTGATCGCAGAAAACATTCCAACGTCGATAAAAAGTCAACTTAAGTCAACTCCAGAAAGACGTCTGTTCAACAGCCCATAGCGAAGTAGACCGTTTTCACCACACAGTAGTCAAAATTACACATAAGACCATAAAATGCGTTTATGAACACTTAAAAATTTAAGAATTCTTTTAAAGTCTTTGTTGAAAGTCATGCTAACTGTCAGTTACTTCAAAAACTTTAAGTAGCACAGATTTTGATCGCAGAAAACATTCCAACGTCGATAAAAAGTCAACTTAAAGTTGTGACAGTGACCCGATCAAATCACAACATTAAATCTGGTTACAATTTAGTTTTGATTGGTCGCGTACATAGATCAACTCTATGACAAACGTCTTTCAATAGGCGTTGAATAAGCAACGATGTGTAAACATTGATTTTGGTCTCAAAGTATTACGATTTCATACACTAGATCTGAAACTGAGAATTGCTGAAACACAGGAAACGAAAATGTCTCAAGAAGCATGAAAGGCTGCGTTTATTTTAGCAATTGCTACACTTTGTCGGAGAGAAAATCTTATAGATGGTGAAAAGGCACACAAAAACCACGACAATACAGCAAATACTCCTTAACAAAAGAAAGTGTTGTAACTTTTGTTTTTCACTAGAATTATCTGATGTGTAATTTATTTGCAGTTAAATTCCATCCATTCGTCTTTGTCTACTGTTTATAAGAGCTAAACACTCTTTATATAATATATAAAATATTCAACGAAATTATTAACCATAGGTCTTCGGGTATTACGCAGTCACTTAGAATGAAGAACTTATTAAATTTAAGAAGAGTTGTATTAATAAGTGGTCTATAATAATAAACACACAATTTAACAGTCACAATTGCCAAAAAAATTTTCTTATCAAGTATTGATCACATTGTGTGAAACAAAATGAAACATAAAATCTAACAGTTCAGTTTATACCCCAACTTATCTGACATGAAACACACAAAAGATATAACTTAAAAACTATTTATGGGCATAACAAATACAAAGTTCTGCTGAATTTTTAAATAATTTTAAGCTACTATATTTTTCTATCTGTCCTTTTCCTGGATATTAGCTTTGGGATATGTTGCAAAGACATACATTTTTGAGAGTCCAATAAAAAGACTGGGAATATTCGGCGTCTGCAAAGAAAATTGAATTTTAGTGGTTATAGATTTAGCTAGTGCAAGTTTAGTTTTAATCGGGAAAATTTTGTGCTGAGGTGTTAGGATCGAAAGTTTTTGTGCTTTGTAAGTACAAAAAAGTCATCTGATGCCTAGAGTCGTGACAAAACATTCACAACCTTTGAATTGTATGTCTTACAGCCCTAGAAAGTTTCCATTAAGATCAGCTTTTAAGTTTTATATTACTGGGGAGCAATGCGGGATAACAGGCATGAACTTACATATATAGCAGGATCGTTGATCAACAGTCCGTATGCCAACCATGATGCGCCGCAGGCAATACTGCCGATCCACATTATCATGTCCATGCCTTCGCTATTTTTGTTCCGGAAATTTAAACCCTGTACAAATTTGATAATAGATCAGTCAAACATAAAAAATGTTTTCATCTCAACGTCTAATCATAATTTCTCAGATTATCTTTGGAAAATTTCATGTTGAGCATTTCGAGCTGTCATCCCTTACAAATAGGGCTGACGATATATATCGATACAGATATAGAAAACTATATTGGTACGGAATTTGGAATAGCAATATTTTTTATTTTGTAACATTTGTTGCGAAAGAAGCGACATTGCTGTCCATGAGCTTGAGCAGCATTGAAAGTCTGCGACGTCAAAACTAGTTTACGCAAATACGCAAGCACACTGCTGTTTATATTACATCGTATACATGTACTAAACTATAAAACATATACTTAATATTACGATGCTGGGTTAAATATGTATATGTATCCAGCTACAGCTTTCGGCGCAATGGACAATTACAAAGAAAAATTAAAATGTATGCTTTCTTCTCAAGACAGCCTGAACTGAAACTTACTACTTCAATGCCACCAAGTAAAATGAGAAAAGTCGTGATACTTGAAGAGGATGTGCCTATGGTGTGGGCGTATTTTGCAGGGTCAACAATGATATTGAAACAATACCAGTAGAGTCCAGCTATGTACAACATTCCTAACAGCGCTCCTATTAACGATCCGCTCTAAATTATAAAAGAGATACATTATATAACACTAAATTCAATACTGTTGTACAGAATTAATAGAAAACAATTCCTGTAATTTTTATTGAGAGATTTTCAGCGATTTAAGTTTCGCTGGGGCAATTCTAGAATTATCAAGGAATGTTTTTTTTAGTAATGAAATGTAAGAAGTCATACGTAATTTCAGAAAATAATCGCATGATCTCTTACCTTTGATCGTACAACCATGATATAAATCATCATATATATAAGGTTCAGTGTGAAGCCAACAGCATTGATAAACAACACAATGTTATCTCCTATTAACCATCCATAGTGTACCATTCCAGAACAGCTGAAACAAAACACAGTGATATTCTATTACGTAAGGTCAAAAAGGGAATAGCGTTGGATCACATCCCATTTTTCACAGTTGACCCAGCAATTTTTTATATCTGTTATTTAAAATAAAACAATGTCAAAAATATGATCCTATAGCAGTATTATTCATATAAGTTAACTATCTGCTAGCATTGTGTGAACGGTTCAGTTCAACAATTTCTACTGAGGTGATTCCCTGCCATACCTAACAACACTTAGGAGGAAGAGTATATAAGGCACATTCCTGACACTTCCGGTACGGTACATCTTCATACATGGCGCTCTGAAAATTAAAAGTGTGACGTATGACTCAGCAGGAGGGGATTCGATACATTTTTTATAAATATTGTGGTTGTCAGATTTCAAATGTGAAATTTTACATAAAAATCTAAGTTACAAGAATTAACTACACCGAATTTCGGTACACATAGCGAAATGGCACCCACTGGTATTGGCAGAAGGCCAGAGACACAATATATCTGGTCAAAGACAAATCTCTCAGTGTTTCGACAATAATTGTGAGCTTCCGAATAATTATCTTGAACGAGGTCATCTAAGCAAATATAATATAACCTCTATTAGGCACTAATATTCAAATTCACTTTTCTAACCTTTTTCAAGCCATTTATCGTGATGAATAGGGTTTTTAAAAATATTTTGACCTCAATTTGACAAAAAATCTCACGACAACTTACTACCCTCTATATCTCTACCAAATACCGTCTCTCTACGACAAACTCTGTAGGGGAAGTTTTCTGGAAACCACTTTGAGGTTAAAATACTTTGACCTTAATTTGATCTTGACCTTGGGAGTCAAGATCAAAATAGTTACAGATTTCACGACATCTCATCACCTCTGTCTCTGTGCCAAAATTCGTCGTCCTACGTCAAATAGCGAAGAAGAAATTTTCTGTAAACCTCCGCGACAAAATAAAAAGAAATAAACAGCAAGAGTTCTTAGCAAAGCATATCCATTTGCAAACTATGTTTGCAACTGGGAACTATGGCATAACGCCTACCCGTTGACAAAAATGGAAAGCATTAACATAAATTTGCAAGCCGCACTGAAGCCATTAAAAGGTAAATCTTGATGGAGACGTAAAAGAGATCGAATCACACTAAATGTAATATTCTCATTCAATTGTCAACGTGTCGTTTTAGCTATTGATAAGCAGTCTGGTTTTTTGGTGAGCCCAACGTCGTAAACAGTGGTATATGAAACTGTCATCGCTAGAAAACCGGGCAGAAAGCCTAAGCGGTAAAGAGGGGAGTGAGGGAGAGAGCCCATCTGCGAATCCAGCCCATCTGCAGATGGCTTGGCCCATCTAGGAATTCGCAGTTGGCCATCCTGGCCATCTGCGAATCATGAAAGTCATTTGTTCTGGCCTATATGAGAATATTTGTCTTTATAAGTTACATGTCTTTTTTCGGGTATTATGCACTTTAGAGTAGGTATATAACGACATTTCTGGACGATCCCCACCCCCTGGCGATAATTTGTGATCATGGGATAGTTTTACGTACCAGATAATTCTGATCAGTATTCATTTTCAGGCCCCATCCCCTGGTGAGCGACTAAGCTGTTCGTGACACCCCCGGGGTCATAATAGAGATTTGGTGTACCGAGCGATCTTTGAAAACTGAATTTCACATTTTAGCATATTTACACGTTTCAACCAATTCTGCATTTTTGAGTTTTTTCCTTGGACTCCCCCCCCCCGGGACGATAATGGGGATTTTTTTGCCTAGGCGGGAATTCCAGATTTCAGCATATTTACACGTCATCATCATCATCATCGTCGGTATTTATATAGCGCCCATTGAACTATGCCGCTGAGCGCGTAATCACAATAAATCAGAATATTCCATTTGAAAAATAGTGCGTTTTGAATAACTTTTTGAACTGATTGACATTATTTGTCGATTTAATCATGTCCGGGAGTGCATTACAGAGTGACGGAGCTGCATAAGCAAAAGCTCGTTCCAGGGAGCTGCAGCGGTTTATATCCTCTTGGTCACACTGATCTCGAAGGTTCACAGGGAACCAGCATGTCCTGAACATATTTAAGACCCTGTCCGCTAAGTGCGTTGAATGTTAGGTAAGTAGTAACACTTTGAAATTTATTCGTCTGCGAACAGGTTGCCAATGTAACGCCACCAAGGATGGAGTACTATGCTCGCGTTTTGGTGTACCGGTGATCAAACGTGCCACACAGTTTTGTATGTGCTGCAAGCGACATGCAAGTTTATCCGGCAAATTTGCTGTTGCAGACCTTGGATATAACGGAGGCATGTACGACAGATTTATCGAATTCCTATGACAAATATGGACGTGTTTTTCTAATCCAGTTCAGGTAGTAAAAAGCTGGTTTGCTTATATGGCTGATATGTTCTTCCATTTCCATGAGATTATCCATAATGACTCCAAGATTCCTAACTTTAGAGGAGTTTTCCACGACTTCCGTACTGAGATTAAGGGAATCTTTGGTTATCTTGCTGGAAATCACCATAAACTCGATTTTATCCTGATTCAATTTTAGTTCGTTACTGGTCATCCACTTGGCAATGGCGTCAATTCCATTTGGAGGATTTCAGTCCCCTGCTGCTGACTATGGACACAGCTGGGTTTGAAACGCTTCATCAACTGCGAATCGTCCACACACATGTGGAAGAGAAGCAGCAGAAACCTCATCAGAGAACCAAGTGGCTGGACGTAATCACTATAGAGGCGATCGCCCAATTTTGAAATTTGTGGCATGAAGCATGTGAGATTATCCACTTCGGAATAGTGCCCCTTGACACACACTTTAGCAGTCCGATCGCTGAGGTATGACTTAAACCACTCCGGAGCTTGGCCGCTTACCTTCATTGTTCAGTGTAGCCGTTCGATAAGGATGCGGTGGTTGACCGTGTCGAACGGTGCGGATAAGTCCAACAATGCCAAATATGTCCCATCTGCTTGGTCGAGAGCCTGATATATGTCGTTGACGTTTCAATCAGTTGTGCATTTTTGGTTTTTTTACCCTCGGACCCCCGGGCGATAATAGGGATTTTTGCATAGTTACAAGTTTCAAGCAATTCTGAGCAACTTTATTTTTTGACCTTCACACCCCCCCCCCAAGGCTATAGGACTATACACTATATGAGGCATGGCAACTGCAACAGCTCATAACTTTAAAACTACTGGACTGATTTGAACCATTTTTCACCAAAATGTTGAGCAAGATAGTAATAAATAATAGCTGTCATTGTCAAACGGATCTACATAGACTTTATGTTTGCTGAACTGGCTATCTTTGAATCTGCGGCAAAACGGTTTATCACTTACATTCTTTTTTCTAACATTATACACTGCAACATTAACAGAATTGATTTATTCAACAAGTTTACAGCTCACAGTAAATAGCGCCTCAATACACAGTTTTCAGAGATCACCAAATCTCTATTATCAACCACGCTCAGACCAGTCGTTCACCGGAGGGGTCTAAAAAGTAAAATTATCAGAATTCTCTGAAACATAAAACTATCCCATGATGACAAATTCTCGCCCAAGCTGGGATGTGGGGGTCGTCAGAAATGTAATCATATACCTATTTTTTTATATTTTTCTTATTACTTTGGCATGGTATTTTTCTTCATAACTTCTCTGTCTTTGGCTGCTGTTATTTTCTTTGTTCTGGTGCCAATAACATAACAGCTTAAATCCTGATATTTTATTTATATATAAAGCATCAGACTACTGCTGATCTATATCTTACGCAATTTTTACCGAACTAAAAAGATAAAAGCTGTAAAATCCTCAATTGCAATTCAAACGCAATTTTTTCTCTAATTGATTAATTTTTTTCCACAAATGGCTTCAGTAATGTTATTCATAGATGCATAGCAGAACTGCAAATTTGTATTACATGTTTTCATTTCAACATTTTTACATATTTTCTTTACTCTTGGATTTATAAAAAACACACCAGCGCATTTGTAGCTCGGCGGATTTTACTCATAACCTTTATCGCCTCCATATAGCAACAAAGCCAAATATACTTACATAATGAGCACATTTGAGATAGCAAGCGTGGTCCATCTCGTTTTCATGCACTGCCTGTACAGTATCGAACATTTTATCAACTGAAACTACCCGTAAGAATTTCTGATTCTCATCAGATTTTGGATTTGGCACGACAAGGACGCCAGTAACGCCCAATGACGAAACGTCTAGCAATTAAAAGGCTCCGCTTTTGATCCAATGCTTAAACCTAGAATTCACTTTCTGATCCGGATTTTGCAAATACTGAACAACCTCATCACATCGCTCATCAGAGGTCAGAGTAGAGGGTCCGTTTTCTAGAACTTTCTTAATGCCTGCGTCTAGAATTTCCTTCTTTCGTGTCATCCATTTTGAACGATTTTACTGCATAAAAAACCTGAAAATTTGAGCTCCTTTTATACCCATTCACTGGAGTCGGGACTTAGTTTCGGAGTATAAAATTTAATCCAAACACCGATAATCTTGGATATTTTTGTAAAAGAGATCAGAGTCGGGAGAACGGAATACTACTGAAAAATTAAAATTGCAATTATTTTATTTCTATAGATCACATACATCTCAAGTGCAAAAAATGAATTGCAACAATACATCATACGCTTGCCTTGCACAATACATCAATCCCCAGAGAAAGAAGTGCAATCGAACTTTTAGTTTTAATTTTCAACAACAATAGAACATACATTTATCTTACGCAAAACATGAAATACTGCAGCTCCAAAATGAATTGCATTTTCAAAGATGTAATCATGCTTTGCAATAGATCACACAATTACATGATTGCATAAAATATAACAGAAAGCGATGAAACGTGTAAAACACATATAAACTAGACCGTTTTTGCTACCGAGTTTCGGAGTATAAAATTTAATCCAAACACCGATAATCTTGGATATTTTTGTAAAAGAGATCAGAGTCGGGAGAACGGAATACTACTGAAAAATTAAAATTGCAATTATTTTATTTCTATAGATCACATACATCTCAAGTGCAAAAAATGAATTGCAACAATACATCATACGCTTGCCTTGCACAATACATCAATCCCCAGAGAAAGAAGTGCAATCGAACTTTTAGTTTTAATTTTCAACAACAATAGAACATACATTTATCTTACGCAAAACATGAAATACTGCAGCTCCAAAATGAATTGCATTTTCAAAGATGTAATCATGCTTTGCAATAGATCACACAATTACATGATTGCATAAAATATAACAGAAAGCGATGAAACGTGTAAAACACATATAAACTAGACCGTTTTTGCTACCGAGTAGCGAAAAATTACACCTTGGGGCCACAAAAAATACGATTATGGACTCTTGAGATTCAGAACTGACCATGAACGAGGAGATGAAGGTCACCAAGATACCGTTCCCCTTATATTCTTTTTCAAGCCCAAACGATCGAAAATAACCTTAAAATCGCACTACCTCTAACCGTTTTTGGAACATCCGGTTTTTGACATTGACCATGACCGAAATGATCAAGATCACCGAGGTACCTCTGACATAACGCTTTTTAGGCTGAAAAGGTCGAAATAAGTTCAAAATAGATTTATCTCTGCCCGTTTTCGAGATAATGGTCAACTTCAGGTTTTTAACCGTCACCATGACCGAGGTGGTCAAGGTCACCGAGGCATCCCATAGATATAGTCCTTTAGGACCAAAGGGTCGAAAATGAGCTCAAAATTGCTTAACCTCTGACCGCATTTGAAATAATGGTCAACTTACGGTTTTTGACTATGACCGTGGCCGAGGAGGTCAACGTCACCGAGGTGCCTCTTACACATAATCTTTTAAGCCCAAAGGGTCGAAAATAAGTTCAAAATCGCCATATCTCTAACCATTTTCGAGATAATGGTCAACTTCTGGTTTTTCACCTTGACCATAAGCGAGGAGGTCAAGGTCACCGAGGTACCTCTGACATGTCATTTTTTTAGGCCGAAAGGGTCGAAAATAAGCTCAAAATTGCTCTTTCTCCAGCCGTTTTCGAGATAACCGTCAACTTTCGGGGTTCAGCGTTGAACATGAGCGAAAAGATCAAGGTCATCGAGGTACCTCTAGCATTTAGTTTTTAAGCCTACAGGGTCGAAAATAAGCTCACAATCGCTCTATCTCTAGCCATTTTCGAGATAATGGTTTATTTCCGGTTTTCACCTTGACCATGACCGAGAAGATCAAGGTCACCTATGTGCCACTTACAAATAGTCCTTTAGGCCCAAAGGGTCTAAAATAAGCTCAAAATCGTTCTATCGCTAGCCCTTTTGGAGATAATTGTCAATCGTTTTCTGAGCTCATGGTAAAAAATACGGATTTCACGATGTCTCATCACCCTTTATCAGTGAGGCAAATTTCATCACTCTTTAGAAATCGGGAAAAACCCAAACGCTGCAGTCAGCTTCAGCTTGCACACACATACTCCGTGTGTTCGTTCGGGTTGACTTATGTAGTAAACAACCGAAGGCCCGCCCATGCGCACTTGACTCCCTATATGCAAATTCATCGGTTTGTTTACAACATATGTACTACTCCAAAGAATGGCCTGTCAGAGTATCTGTTCACAATCTTCTTCAAAATGAGCGATAATACGAGTTAACATTGTCAATTCCATTAAATCACTTGTTTGACAGCCAACTGGGAAGAAAATGGAGTGAAGTGATATAATGCACCTCAATATTTGACCAGAAGGGCATAAATACTACAAACGTAAGAAAAAGTATCAGCCTTGCTTTTGGAGGGATCCGCTGTAAGGTCAAGGTTAGCCAATTACTTGCCGGAGTTGGTAAGTAATTCAAGTATAAACAAACTCAGACCGGAAGCACGTGCATCTGTCACTTTCAGCCCCGAAAGAACAACAAGTTTCTGTAACTGTAACAGAAAATGTAACATCTGTCACCGAACGAACACAAGGACTGTAATCACTCTCAATGTAGAGAGTCGGGCGATCAATACGTCTATGTTGATATCATAAATGTTCCTTTTAACGTCGAAATCAAAGCGTTTGCTTACCTTTTAATGGGCGTCAGTGGCAAAATTTCAATGTCCAATTTTACATATTAAATGTTAATGGAGTTCTTAAAAAATTCAGCTGGACCATCTATACATCCTACATTATGTCTCTGCCAAAATTGTTGTCCTAGCCGTAAATGTCACGGATGAGTTCGAGTGATAAGGTTTTCAAATTTTAAATTTCAATGTCCATGTCTAAAAAATTAAACTGGACCAAATAGACATGCTATACTATGTCTCTGCCAAATTTGGTCTTCTTAGCCGTAGGAGTTCGCGTGACAAGGTTTTGGCGAAAAAAAGGAAACATACGGAGACACTTTACCAATTCGTACGAAAGCAATAAACTAGGAAATTAAAAAACCCTACGTGTAATTGTAAAAAAATATTGTCATATCGGCCAGAAAAAATTACTTTTCATGATTCGCAGATGGGCTGTCCATATGCAGATGGGCAGCCCATCTGCGAATTCCTAGATTTTCTAAACCCATTTGCGGATCGGCTGGATTCGCAGATGGGCTCTAACAATAGTATTATCAGTGTGTGCGTCTGTGTGAGAGAGAGAGAGAGAGAGAGAGAGAGAGAGAGAGAGAGAGAGAGAGAGAGAGAGAGAGAGAGAGAGAGAGAGGGGAGAGAGAGAGAGAGGTGGAAGAGAGTAGGGGGGAGGGGGAGAGAGCACGGTGGCAGGAGAACGAGATGGGGGAGAGTGTTAAGTTACAGAGACTTAAAGAAGTAGGCAAGACTCACATGCCAGTTGTGAACATGAACAGTGTGACAACTATACACGCTATTCCGACGGCTTCCACTAACTCCATGATTGTTGTGTCAGAGACCCCAATAATGTATTCAATAGACACGCCGAAAATATTTTATTAAATTTTGGCGAATCGTTTGCACCATTTATGAGTAAGTGTGCTACTTTATTGTCGGAAACGGTTTTCAATGTTCTGTTTTATTTATTTATTTATTTATTTATTTGAGTCGTGTTTATGTTATCCAGAAGATCAATAACTTTACTATGCAAGGCAGAAAGCCATTCGTCTTTATGTTAACATTGTTTTATGGCAATCAAAGCCATGATAATGGCTACTACGGAACCACTAAGAGGGCATATAAAACGCATTTGCTTGAGCCATGCAAGCGATGTTTCTGTTATTCCCTGCAGATGATGCCGTTCTCTGAAATTAGTTATTTTATTGGCAATACAAATGGCACAGCTCACCTCTTCCCCTCCGACAACATTTGCCCCAGGATTTTGGATGAGGTGGCGCAGAATTCATTGTCAAATCCTAGTCGTATCAGAGACTATCCCTAAAATACCCACGCGGGCAGGGGAAGGGGGCTGTGAATGGACAGCGCCATGCCCCTCCCCCCCCCGCCCCTCGTCGTCGTCCTCCTCCTCCTCCACCTGGGCCCCAGACAACAATGGTTTTTAAGGGCTCACGTTCATAGAACACTAATAGGACTTAATACTCTTACGATTAATATGATTTCAATGGCATCAGTGCAACGCCAGTAGTGTCTTCCCAAACGACATATCCTCTAACCCCTTGAAATGAATGGTCATCTTACGGGGGACATTGTGTCGACCAAGTTCCGAACACTTACTTATTGTAAGATTGGAACCTCTACGTGTTTGAAGAAGGGGATGCGACGGCCTGCTTGGAACGACTTTGGATCCTGTATAAACGAAATACTCGAGGGATTAAAAACTGTCTGCATTGTGTCCCGTGATGCTTCCGCAGAATCCATAGTCAAATATTTATAAACGAAAATAAGAAGATGGAGGGGGGCGGTAAATATGTATCTATTCCCCGATGTCATTCAAACTCATGTTTGCTTCTTTTTTCTCCAGCTGCTTGTATAGATCGTGATGCTGATTTGGATATACACACTTGAAATTTGTCCAGGTTGACAATCTGGGCCGCTACAAAATAAGCCATATTACGTAGAGTGTATATTTAAAAGTAAAGTATCATGATCGCAATAAGTACCCATTCAACTTTCAAAGCTGACACAGCTGATGACAAAGCGTATCCGCATGAACTACACCAGACATATGTTAAGGGTGATTGGGAGGAATGTAGGAACAGACCCCCCCGGACCAGACCCCCCCCCGGAACAGACCCCCTTTTTTGGTAGGAACAGACCCCCCCAGGAACAGACCCCCCCATTTACATATATATATATATATATATATATATATATATATATATATATATATGTCCTGAGATATATTTTTAAAAAATTTTTTTTTCATATATATTTTTCTGTATTTTACAATTTTCAAATATTATTTTAAATTGCGTGTTTAATAGTAATGCAACACCTTTTCATCACGATGAAAACATTTCAGTGTTCTTTCATCATAATGAAAGGGATGTAAGGATGTATTGATGTTGTTTCATCGCAACTGCAATTTGATAAAACTATTAGCAATAGCACAATTAATGACGGTTAGATCACACAAATAACACAATTACAGAACTCGAATGCAATCAAAATCTCTCTGTCAAAACAATTAACGGAGATTCAATCTGCAGATTAGCGAAACACCCACACCTCGACCCAAGAGCCGGAGATGTATTCAATAGAAAGTGAATATAGATTCTGGATATCTCTGCTATCCCCAAAATAACTTGATTTTTTAAATTTAATTTCACAGAGATACTGAAACATTATTATAATAATAAAAAATGGGGGGGGGGGGCCTGTTCCTACCACTGCAAAAAAGGGGGGTCCGTTCCGAGGGGGGGGGGGGTCTGTTCCGTTTACGGATTGGGAGGTAACAGTCGGCGATGGACGGTATCTTCCCTGTGGGATGACAACCGCATTTTGTCTCTTTTCTACGGTCCTCATTTCAATCCCCTGATCCTATTTTTATTTATATTTATTTATTGGTTTTTGCCTCTTTTTCCTTGGCAATCTTTCCAAGCACGTATTATTCAATAAAACACATTTTTCATTAAAATGTTTTCAGTAACGTTGTTAACAGCCAGCACAATTAAATTTCACTTAAAATAATTTAATACTTCTTAAAACTCAGTTGCAAGTAGTTTTTGTCTGTGCCAAAAATACATCAGTAAGCTGAGTATTTCACAAATATTGACTAGAGAGGCAACTTATGAACATGCTCTGTACAAAAATTACTCAGTAAGCTCGTTGTTTCGTCCCGTCATCTCCTTCAGAAACGAACAAACTGTGAATCTTTCACAATTAAGACTATTTGCAGTTACTTCGTAAGGATACCCAAGCCTTAGGCGGCATTGGTCAGGTCTTGGGCGGCCCAGCCGTAGGAAAAAAACACTTTAAACGCAAAATATCGACACTGGTTTCCATATATTTAAGATACTGATGGTCACACTCAAGGAATATTCGGTTGAAGTTTTAAGAAATGCCAAATTTGAAGAAAGCATACACGAAGATGGGAAGTGATCTCGAGGACAAAGCTGGCATCACTTCATTCGTATTAGCGAAAATAATAATCAAATATTTATGAAGGAGCTCCGCTTCATCTTATAGATTTTGTACGATGAAAAAGTGACAAAAATTGTGCATAAAGTGAGTTGATGTTTTTCCCCAATCATTAAATCGAGGGGACTGGAATTTGCAGCACAGACATGTCTTGCAAATATGTAGGCAAATTTGAAATTAAATTGGCTCACGTTATTTAATATTTTACCATTTTTATTTTTTTTTTTGTTTCCCAGCATCACATAAGCGGTGTGGTCCGTATCGTACAACAGCATGAAAGCCTTTACTTTAAACTGGTTCCAGTTCGAGTTTTATGAAGATCAAAAGGCGGAGTTGCGTCGTTTGAGAACTTAAGAATTTTAAGAAAATTAAAAAAAAAAATAAAATAACGTTTATCTCGAAAGACCGTAGCCGTTTTTTACCCGATTTTTGCTCCCCTCTTCATGTGTGATATCACAGTAACTAAGTTTCCTAAATAAATTTTACTTTGTAGCTGCATATTTTATGTACACACCTGCATTGAATGATTATATGATATTTTTAAGCCAGGGTAACCTCAATAAAAATGTTGCTAGAACTTGAAAAACAGGCGAAAAAGTGATCCTTTCATGAAGCAAACATCTACTGCAGAAGGCTAGTACAGTAAAACCGAACAGCATTAGGTCCCCATGCGGTCAAAACGGTCCGGTCTGACAGTAAAAAATGCCCCCTGTAAAAACTGCCCGGGGGGGGCATTTTTTTACTAGAAATTAATGCCCCCGGGGAGCATTTATTACTTAGTAATAGATGCCCCCCTCTAGAAAAATATGTCCCCCCCCCCTTATTTTCGTATACAAATCAATGTGATGTACTAAAAACCAAATGGAAATGTATACATATTTCTAAAATTCATAATTTTATTCCACATATCTGTTGCTGTAAAACATAAAACTTTTCACATATAGCCAATTGCAATCAACAACCTTGTGATGGCTGGTGATCTCATCAATGAGATTAATACATTTCAATATATTGAAAGATATTGTTCATATTCAAAGTTGTTCTGATTTCATTTCCATTTTCTTTCCCATTTTCATAAGGAGTTTTATTCTCACTAGGAGAAATCTCCCATTTTTCTTCGATATCCATAGTCGCATTACGAGTTGAAAAAATGGTGGGTGACCAAATGGCCAACCTTTTATAGGTAGAGAATTGATGTACATCAATCAGTTCATAATCTGCCGAAATCCGCAAATTTTTAAAAAGAATAATGATAAAATTAAAGAAGTGAAGATTATATTGATAGCTCGTGTCACATCTACGATTAAATTTGTCCATCAAAGCCGTAATTAATATTTTGT
This sequence comes from Protula sp. h YS-2021, assembly GCA_949752745.1. NCBI lineage: Eukaryota > Metazoa > Annelida > Polychaeta > Sabellida > Serpulidae > Protula > Protula sp. h YS-2021. Next base: position 59,442,219 of record OX457024.1, read on the forward strand.
ATAAATACATCACACACATACAGCCAATTGCAATCAACAACCTTGTGATGGCTGGTGATCTCATCAACGAGATTAACACATTTCATCAAAACTGTAATTAATATTTTCTTGCAATCCATGACACACACATACCGAATTGCAATCAGCTACCATGTGATTGCGATCTGATCAATGGTATTTGTTCATTTGATCAAATGTCTGCATGATTGATATTTTCATAATTTGTCATTTTACGTACTCAATAAAAACTTAAATTGGCCAACTTTAAAGATAAAAGAGAATTTCGTTTAAAAACTTATTTTTCGAGGGGAGGCACATTTTACTAGAGGGGGGCATATTTTACTAGTAAAAACTCCCCGGGCTCATTTATATTTAGTATAAAATGCCCGGGGAGGCACATTTTACTAGTAATAAATGTCCCCCCGGGCATATTTTACGGGGGGGGCATTTTTTTTACTGGGACACCCCGGTCCAAATTACCGGAAAATGTGTAAGGAAAATGCACTGCCAAGAATGGCACCAGAGAATGAAAGCAGCCAAAATGTCATAGACTGTTTTTAACAGAAATACAAAATACAAAACCTTTTCAACATCGCCAAGTCATTCGACCAGACTTTAAATCTTTCTATTTTGTATACATGAATAAATTGAATGCATTCTCTGACCTCCTTTATTGCTTTCAAATATCTTACATCCATCTTTGAATTGTGTTTGAACTGGTCAAAAACACCCACTTTAAACTAGAACCGTATTTCGCAAGCGAAATCGTCAACACTTGACAAACATTAAAAATTAAAAAGCAAAATCATTTTGGCATGCGCTCCTCAATGACTCTAAAACAAACCTAACAAAACACACATAAACAACAGTAACTAAAAAAAGTCTGGTAAAGTGGGGGGAGGGGGTTCGTTGCCTTGTGCGAAGCACAAGATTATGCAAGGGTGTCTAGGGGTTTACCTCACATCAAAGGATTAAGTGCACCGTGTTTGCATTGGAGTAAACACGAGTTCTAAAAAGACTTACAGGGAGGAGAAGCAACATCACGTCGCCCGTTTCAGCACTCGGCCCGTTATATTTCCAGTAATACTCCGGCGTAAAGGTGGCAGTGGGGAGGGGGTGTCTGTTCGCCTTGTGCAAAGCACAGGATTAAGCAACGACGCAGAACATGTCTAGGCGCTGCCTCATATCAAAGGATTAAGTGCATCGTGTCTACATTGCGAGTGAACACGATTTCTAAAAAGACTTGCAGGGAAGGAGGGGGGTTTTATTAGGAAACAATTTTTCAAGTCTTTATTGTAACTCCAAATAGAAGCCCCCTAGGCTTCTATTGGAAATAGTTTCCTAATAAGAGCCCCGGGGCTTTTATTCGGGGGGGGGGAGCTTCTTTTAGGAAATGCCCGATACTTTGGTTTTAAATTCGCGGTTTTTATTAATTCTAAAATCATCTGTGTTCGCATGGCGTTTTAAGCATGAAAACGAAATCGTAGAAGAAATAAAAAGAAATAAAAGGTAATCAGCTTCGAAGAGACTCCACCCATTCGATCGGGATGGCAGCGAAGGTAGAGAAAGCGACAGCGAGAAAGCGATGAGTCACAGCATCATCGTGTGTCCCGCATTCACAGAATATTTCATTTCGGAATGTGGTGGAAGTCATACATAAATTTTCATCTGCTCACCCCGGAAAGCTAGTGCGATGGACGCACTATGCATTAAAGGGGCTGAATTCCAAGCCAAAGACTCGAGTTACGCACGAGCGTTGGACTGGTAAATTACGTTTGTCATCGCTGATGAGGGTTACTAAAAGGGATAACAGGTGAGATACCATTTGCACCACCGTCTTTTCCGAAACGCGCACCGGCATGGCTCCCACAATTAGCGTCAGACGAGGAAGTCAATATGAGAGACAAGGACATGGTGTATTTCGTAGTATCGGCAAGAACTATTCTATGTGTGCTGCCATTCTTGGAATTTTTTAATCAAACTTTGGTAAATACCGCGGAAAACTTTTGGTCTCAAAACTCATTAGATGCCTTGTAAAATGTACAAAAGACTTAATTAAGGTTAACTCATCAGTGCTGTCAGCAGCAGTACAACTGAAACACGATACCCTTTTGCAAAAATGTCGCCCGTCACAAAACAAATTGTTTCAGCTTAGGCAAGCGCCATACACTCTGAAAACCAGCTGTTTCCCGAGGCCTGATGTCTAAGTTACTCATCCGCCTTCAGTAGGAATTCTCTAAGAGCGCTATACCAAAGGGCCACCGCTACTGCATTGGCAGCCCAAGGGAAGAAACCACGGTAAAGGAGGCTACCCCCCAGAGAATGCATCGTTCTTCATCTCCCAAGGCAAAGACGCCGCAATTATGCAGATATCAGGCAAATGGATCAAGTGTTTTTCAAGGGCGGGCCAACAGCGAAACAAGTGGCAGTCAGCCCCGACCCGGGAGAAAACTTTGCTAGAGCATTCTCACATAGTCTGCGCTGCTTGCGATTCTGGCGTAACCTTAGAAAATATCAGGGCAAGAGATAACTTTCACTCTTTACCTATTGAAGGCAGACTCCGAAAATGGAAAAAGACTCCGAAAGAGATCGGGCCACCAAACCATGTAAGGCAGACTCTGTAAAAGATCGAGCCACCCAACCAAGTCGTACATTGGCTACGTTATGGTTAACCACTTCCATGTGTGAAACAAAATGGGAAAATTCCGGTAACGGCTTTGACCAGACAACAAAATCTCAGCTTGATAACCTGCTAAAAGAAAGGTCGGAGAAGCAAAACGCACAACCAGACATCCTGAAGACGCTACTAAAGAAGCAAACGGTAGAAGAGATGCCCCCAGAACAGGCTGGTTTCTTCATTCGCTATTTCTGTGTCCAAAGCCGACAGGTGTGGCGTTGATAATAGACCTCAAACCTCAAACTGTTACACATGGCACCGTTTAAAATGGATACATGCGAACACATAAGGAAGGCGGTAGAGAGTGGTATGTGGGCGAGATCGTTGGATTTACTGGACCTGTACTTTCATATCCCCGCCCACTCGAATTGCTTCAAGTACCTATGCTTTGAGGTGGGAAACAAATGATCCTTGTACAAACCAGTTCGCCTGTCGCCGGCCCCATGGATGTTGAACAAGGCGATGCGACTGCTGAAGGCGTGAGGCCATCGACTCCTCGTGCTGCTGTTTACGTAGCTGACTCCTCACAAGTCAAAACAAAGAACAAGTGGGCAGGCAAACCCTACCTCTCATAGACAAGTGCGTACAAATCGGGCTTCTTGTGGATCTTGGTAAGTCAGAGCTGGAGCCAAAACAGGTAAGCACGTTTCTCGGAGATCAGCTCGATTTCACAACAGGCTTGATTCGCCTAACAACTGCTCCTCTGGGGGGACCACACAGGGCCCAATAGCAGCAAGCCATAGGACGGCACCTTACGCAATCAGTAGAGAAGCTGCTAGGTAGTGAGATCAGTGCGGCTAGGCCAGGTGGTATTGTCTCTGATAGACACCTCGACCACAGTCAGTTAGGTACGATGCCAGTGACGAGAGAAGTGTGCCTCTTGAAAATGTTGTGGGAAATAACATTGTTATTACACCACATGCCAGGACAGCTCAACTTGCTAGCAGATACGGCAAAGGCAAATGCTACCGGGAGAGTGGACAGTGTCATGTAAGATGTTTCTTTGGGAGATACACGCTATGAATGCAAATTATTTGTTTGAGGAGGCACGCCGCCGTGTTATTTTGAAGCCAGTGGTTTCTGGATAAATATATGCATGGTTCTGTCATCTCGATGAATGAGCATCTCGGCGCTGGTGGGCGCTTCCGTGCGAGTTGAGGCCGATTCGGGGGAGATATTTTTTGCCGCACTGCGTGCATGTGTGAGTACCGTCGGCAGCGGGGTACTTGTCTTCCTGGCCTGTCTCTTCAGCTCGATTTCGACAATGTGGTGGGCTTCGAAGTCTTGGACTGCTGAGTGGCATTTGTTAAGTCAGGAGGGATAGTCGAGCCAATCCTTTTCCCATGTCAACGGGTCTATGTGACATGTCTTCAGGTCCGATTTTAGACCATCTTTGTAGCGTAGACGTGGGCGTCCTTCGCGACGGGTCCCTGCTTTGAGTTGTCCGTAGAACAGTGCTTTGGGAATCGCCCATGCGTCGTATGACCTGCCCAATGCAGCTGAGACTTGATAACCATGGCTTCTATGCTTGTTAACCCACACCTTTCCAGGACAGCGGTATTTGTAATTCGGTCTTGCCACCGAATGTTGCAAATGCGGCGGAGGCTTTGCATATGAAACGCTTCGAACTGGCGAATGTGCCCCTGCAAGGGGTCCACGTTTCACAAAAGTACAGCAGGGATAATAACACCGCTGACCTGTACACACATATTTTGGTGTCAAGCTTGACATCATGGCTGTTCCATAGTCTGCTGGTGAGACGGCCGAACGCAACACTTGCTTTTGAGATGTGCTCGTTTATCTCTTCGTCGAGTGAGCCGACATAATGCTGCCTAGGTAGCAAAAGTTCTTCACGGATTCGAGCGTGGTACCATCAGTTTTGACGACAAGGTCTTGATGCAACTCCCCGGTCCGCGGCTGAAACATTACTTTAGCCTTTTTCAGGCTTATTTTAAGGCTGAACTTCTTCGCGGCGTCGGCGAATCTGTCCACGATCGCCCAAATTTCTTCAAGACTGTGAGCAGAGAGTGCGCAGTCATCCGCAAACAGTAGGTCTCTGATGAGAAACCCAGTCAATGTTGCTCGGGCGTAGAAGCGCTTGATGTTGAAGAAGCCACCATCGCACCTACGTGCAAGTAGACTCCAAGGTCCGTGTCGTGAAACGCTAAGCATGAGCGCAAAACAATGCCGAACAGCGTTGGAAGGGGGGCACAGCCCTGCTTTGCACCATTTGATATGTCAAATGGGTGACAAAAGCTTCCGTTATCGAAAACGCGACCCGTCATGGCGTCGTAAAATGATTTTATGATAGCGATGATCTTCTCTGGGCATCCTATATTGTGTAGTAGCTTCCAGAGTCCTTCTCTGCTTACTATGTCCAAGGCTTTGGTAAGATCTACGAACACTGTGTAGAGAGGGTTGTTTTACTCCAGACATTTCTCTTGGAGTTGTCTGTAGGCGAAGACCATGTCGGATGTGCCACGTCCACTGCGATAACCACATTGGGACTCAGGATACACCTTGTTGATGACGTGGCCCGTGATGCGGTTTAGTATAACCCTGGCCCAGATTTTTCCTGCGATCATAATAGCGATATGCCCCGGTGATTGTCACTACGAGCCCTGTTGCTCTTCGTTTATGGAGGTGGATTATTGACGCATCTTTTAGGTCCTACGGGACATCAACCTTTGCCCAAAAAGCTCCGAACAGCTTCGTCAGTGCTGAGGCCATATGTGCCCCTCCGAATTTGTACTTCTGGCGGTGTATCATCGTGGCATACTACCAGAAGTGTACAAATGGGGGGGGGGTTTAAAACGCATTTGACAACACACAGCAAAGGCACATTCTCGGAGATATCCCTCAAAGCACTGAGTAAGGCAGAAGTAAACGATATGGAACTCACCAAGAAGTTATTTTGCCTGATGGTCACAGTACGTGGAGGTAACAAATCGCAGATCGCAGCAGCAAAAAAAAAAAGAGATGTAGGGAAAGCCAGGGTGTCTACCTATCTGCGCAAGACTAAATTTAAGTCTGGTAAATGCAGGAGGAACTACACGTCCATACCATAGCATTAGGCTAGTGGCGGGTTCACTCAAAGCCACTAACGGGGCGAGATCCTTAGAGTGGGGTGCTGACAGTCTCCCAATAGCCTTATCAAGTTCTGTCTCGAGGATTTTACCAAAGATTCAGTCACTAATCTTTGCCAATTATCGTTCATTGCTGACAAATTAAGGCAATTTTTAGCCCCCAAACGGGGCTTTAAACCCCAGAGGGGGGGGCTTATGGATTGGTCTATCTGTCCGTCCGTCCGTGACCACCCATTCCTCTCAGATGTGTAGCCCATTTGGTCTGATAGTTTGCAGAACTCACCCCCTGGTCGTAGCTTGTGCACGCAAATTTTTTTGGCGGTCTGATAAAAATTGGCTTTTTGTGATTTTTTAAAAATTTTGGTGTTTTTGTTGCTGTTTTTAGAATTCGTTTATGCGATATCTAAAAAACAGCTCATCAGCCCTTCACCATACCTTGCAGAAAGAACGACCATGTAGTGCAAATTTGCACTGACGAATTACTTTGATTTTTGTCAAAAATTGAATTTTTGGACAAATTTTTAAAATTTTTACTGAGGTGTTTTTTTAACTGCTTTGGACTTCGTTTACGCGATATCTCTAAAATATTTCATCAGATCTTCATCAAAGACCATACAATGACGATCATCACTAAAGGGTTATTTTTCATTTTTGTCAAAAATTGAATTTTTGACGAACTTTTGGTACTTTCACTTTGGTTTATTTTTAGCTGTTTTGGACTTAGTTTACGCGATATCTCTAAAGCAGTTCATCGGATCTTCACCAAACCGTGGAATTAGAAAGATCAGATAGTGCACATCATCACAAAGGTTGATTCTGATCGAAAATTGTATTTTGAACGATTTTTAAAAATTTCACTTTGGTGTGTTTTTAACACTTGACAAGCCTTTGGCTTGCAAGAGTTATATGAATTTGTGCGAGCAAAATTCGTCCTTTTTTTTCTTCTTGACACTTTTTCCGATTTTTTGTGTCTTCTTCTTCTCTGACACTATGGGCCCTACGACCACGAAACTTGGGACTTATGAAGAGCTTGATCTGAACATGTGCATGTCACTTTTTATTTTCGTCTTTGATTTCGTTTTCTTTGTTAAAACGCCATGTGAAAAGAGTGTATTTTTTGCAAGCAAATGCGTAGCATTTAACCCACATCACACACAGTTGCACAGTGAGCTTTGTGCGAGCTCTCACTGCGTAAATAGATAACACGGCGTATGCTAGATCATTCAATAAAACCTTAAGTCAACAGACACCAAACACTACTCGGCTTATAAGACGTATTCAAGCTGTGTTGTTTGCAATATATTATTCAAGAAATAACCCATTGAAGGAAATATTTTTGCGTTTTAATTTTTGTCAAGTGTTTAACATTTCGCTAGCGAAGTGAGGTTCTAGTTAACTTTCAGACTATGTGCACAACGTATCTCAGAGACGGCTAATTCGATTTTCATCAAATCTAGCAGGAAGAAAGACCCTCTAGTGAAGAAGGACTGAAGCAGTGGGTCTGTCTGAGGTGACTGATTTGGGCGCGGGGGGACATACCCGTTATTTTTAAATCTATTCATGGCCGTCTCCGATTGGGGACTGTGTTGTCGACGATAGCTTGTTTTTCTTGTAAGAATTGAAGTTCCATTACTGAGGCCAGGAACGTCCAATTCTACGCAGTTAACGGGGAGTAAAGATATGAATGATACATTTTCTATATTTTCGATGCAACTATACAGCTACAGCATTTGTAAAAGACAGAAAGTGGTTTTAATTGGATAAAAACGAATCGTATAATAACAGACGCAACGTAAAATGAATCTGGTTAGGTGTTTTGATGTTATTGTGGGGTGTAGTGCAGATCGCTTGTTGTAGGCATTGGAATGGCGTCAACGATTCTCGTCTTCTGGCGCAACGTTTACTACAATATTATCTTGGCGTGGACTTTTTATTATCTATTCGCGTCGTTTACCTTCACGTTGCCATGGGCACACTGTAACAATGAGTGAAATTCACCACAATGCCTTGTGTCCATCAACGATGTGACCCGCCCGACGGATTACCAAAATGGTAGGATTTTTTAATATGATATTTCCGAACTTGTTCGCGTAGTCATTCAGGCCTTCATTTTTTAATTCAGTTCCTCTTGGTACGTTATTTTTGAAATTTTAATCACTGCAAGATTTCTGAATTTTCATAAACACTGGAAAATTAATTATTAAAACAAATGAGGTGGTACCTTGATATTCTCATCCAATTTCTAGGGAGGGAGTTTAGCTTGTAAGCAAGATGTTTTACTAATTTTCAGACCAGTCGACTCTGTCGGACTCTTTTACTGAATCAGTAGGGGACATCCGTCTTCCGTATGTGTGTAAGCACGAATTGAAACTTTTATTTAAAATAATTCTTCATCAGTTTGCTTTGAATGTTTGTGCAATGTTCCCCGGGTAGCCCTGTCGTGAAAATGGCAACAATTTTAATGTTTTTTCAGAATCAATATATAAAATGCCCGTTCTCCCACAGTTTTTAGCTTTCGGATTTAGTGTGCATGTTCCCCAAGTGTGCATGTTCCCCAAGTGTGCATGTTCCCCAAGTGAGTATTTCTTGAAAAATACTTTTGGGCGATCCGCCAACAATTTGCCAAATTAGTCAAATCGTCTCCCACAGTTTTGATCGGATTGTTTTCAAATTTTGGACGAATGTCCATCAGTTGATTTTTTCTTTGAAAAATACTTGTTACGATCTGCTAAAAATTGGCCAAGTGATGTTTCTTATAAATTTTTTGGAAGCCAGTTTTCAAAATGCTTCATCTCTAACAGTTTTGGTAGGGATGCTTTCAAATTTTGTACGAGTGTTTGCTATGTAGGCCTTTATAAACAGTGCTTTTGGCCATATGATAGTATTTCTTATGAGTTTCTCATGAACTTCTCCAACGGTTTTGATCTGATTGCTCATAAATTTTGGGTGAGACTTTCTCGACAAATTATTGTTTTGCTGAACAGTAAAAAAATATTTTGCATTTCAAAATGTTTAGGAAGCCAGTTTCTTAAAATGGTTCTTCACCAACAGTTCTAATCGGATTGGTTTCGAATTTTATAGGAGTGGTTCAAGCTTCTTCTGAAAATTACTTTTTTGTGGATGTGCCACTGAATGGCCAAATCCCGGCCTTTGAAAAAGCGACCAGTTTTCCAAATGCTTCCATCACCGTTTGATTGAATTGCTTTTAGATTTGATATGGATTATCCCTGGTTGATCCTCTTTTGGAATTATGATTTTTTGCCTTAGTCTTACGACACTTGATTAACGGCTGGTCACAATGTCCCTGAGCATTCTTGTTTTATGTAATCCGATTCGATCCAGTTTTTGACAACACACTGCAACATTTCCAACAGAAAAAATGTGTCACAATCGAAAAATAACATTTGAAAAAAAAAAAAATGCAGGTACCTTACAGTTGTCAAGTTCCGATGGCACGGGGCCGCCACCAGTCATTAATGTCACGGCGGGGTCAGATCCAGCCACGTAATACTGGCAGTGAGTGCCGCAAAGCTTGTTTTTTCTATTGTTTAGTTTTTGCTGAAATATTTCAAGGTTGAAGTGTGGAATTTTAGAAACAAAAAAGCAATGTGCAAATGGCGAGAAAGGTATCCTTGGAATTCTTCCAGCCCCAATGATTTAAAAAATATATACCGTAAATAACCGCGCAACCGCCCACCCCGGTTATCTGCCCACCTACCGCTTTTTAACCCAGCCGACTTTGTCGGACTGGGTTAGTCGTATCACTATAGGGGGCTTGAATGTATGTGCGTATGTTAAACTTTTTCTTTAAAATGCTACTCCTCCTACACTTTTGCTCCAATCCTTTTGATATTGCACAGGAATGTTCCCTGTTTAGTTCTCCACCTGGGTATTACTTTTTTGACGATTGACGAAAAACTGACAAAATGGCGGCCCTTTTTGTACACGTTTTGACCCATTTTTAAAATACTACTCCTCCTATAATTTTAGACCAATCGTTTAGATGTTACGCAGGAATCTTCCCCAGGGGTTTGCCTACCAGGCTATTATTTTTTTGCGGTTCTCCAAAAACTGCTGAAATGGCGGAACTTTGAAGTTTGGCAAAAAGTGGAATAAATGGTAGTAAATAACTGGACTGTCAAACCATTCATTTCTCTCAGTCTTTTTCAAATAGTTATAAAATTTTAATCAAAAGTTTCTTTTAGGTGCTTCTCCACCTGGACTTAGTTCTTTTCGCAAATGACAAAAAAATGCCGAAATGGTGGAATTTTAACAATTTTGTAAAATTATGTAAATGTCGGTAAATACGTGAATCGTCAAAACCCAACCTCTTCAACATCCCTTTTCGGGTAGCTTCCAAATTGAATTAAATGCATTTTACATACTTCATTTTTTGGCCTAACAGTATTCGTTTCAGAGTTTTTCTCTCTTTCCTTGTTTGGTAACTCGGCTGGGTCATGTCCTCGGATATGCTTATTTCAAGTGTCGACTAAGCGCCCACCAAATCGGTTATCTGCCCTCGCATTATATGAATGAAAACTGTTCTGAACAACCGATGATGTGCCTGGATTGATATAAACTGCAAAATATTCTCTCATATAAACTAAAAAAATGGATATGATTAATCTCTTTAAATAAAACAGTTAATTGGTATAAGTGTGTATGACCGGGTGGGCGCTTAAATATACAAAATTAGCTTATCCAGCTTTACCATAAGCGCCCACCTGCTCGGTTATCCGCCCACCCTCCTCTTTTTTCAGCCCTGAATATAAGTGCCCTGGGCGCTTGCACGGTCATTTACTGTATATTCATCTTCCCTCGTCGTCCACAAATAGAGTACTTTCTTACTGTTCCTAGACTAAATAATCTCAGAATGAAAAAAACCCTTGAGTCAGCCGGTATGTGCTATCATTAAAAAAAACCTTTAATGAATTCATATTACAAATGGCAATTTTAAAGGTTTGTTTAAATTAATTTTTCCTTTAATTTTTGGCACAGCTGCATCATGATGTCGTTAGTGCTTTCGTTAAACCGATTCCCAAGAATATTCTTTTTGGCTTTAGTAATTTTAGAGCAATTACTACATGGTGGTTGGATTCCTCTGGTTGATGTCAGTTTGAAATGGACATTTATTAAGTGATCTTTTTTAGAATGTAGGAAAAGATTTGGAGCTAAGCGTCTTGTAAAAGGATGCGGATACTGCCAAGATCAGTTCTCATCTGAACTGAGCACAATGTCCTTGGAATTGAAAAATCACTCACGTGACTGACTTAGATACAAGGTGCTGGGGATGAGTAGAGGCATCGACGACCCAGGCACGGTCAAGTGGGATCTGGCACTGTGCTTGCTTCTCGCCTGGATAGTTGTCTATTTCTGTATCATGAAGGGGATCGAGAGCTCGGGCAAGGTGAGCCCCATTCGCTTTCAAAGTAATTTTAGCTGTAGCCGCAGTCGTCAAATAAATAAGTAATGCAAAATCATTTTATACTCAAACATTTTCCTGAAGTTAAAAACAAAACAAAAAAAGATGTTACATTGTAGTTCGTGCTGCTGATATTTTATGCTGTATGCGATAATAAGAATAGATTTTCTGCCGCTGCTTTTTAAAACTATAATCCCAGTGGGAACAAAAACTTATAAAATAGACGCCTTGCCGTTGAAGTGGACTTTTGACCATGACCTGGAGCACCTGGCAAGATAAATATTAATGTAAATATCAGTTACCTGCCACCATAATGCAGCAGTTGGATCAGGACTAATGAAACAACATTTAATTCGAAAGTCCGCGTCAAGAACTAAGCAGAAGCGCTGTAGCAGTTTAATGCCCGGCTTCTACTTCACCGTGTTGCAGGCCATGTACGTAACAGCTACAAGCCCTTATCTGCTGTTGCTGATATTACTTATCAGGGTATGCACACTGCCTGGGGCTTGGGATGGAATCAAGCTCTGCATCTTTCCAGATTGGTCTAAATTGACTGACTCACAGGTATAAAATTATGAAACTTACTACGTTACGTTGGTTGGTGTCTGGAAAACAACGTTTTAGCAATGGTTTGAGTTTGTTTTGTTTTGGCTAAAGGCATTGGAGTCGTTTGCAAGGAAAAAACTAATTGCCTCTTGTTTAAAAAAAAAACGTGAGGGAGAGTGAGACAGCGTCCCAGTGGAGATTATTTTTCTCTCCCTTTTCTCATCGAATAAAACGAAAGAAGCCATTTGCCACCTGTGTTGATTTTTGCCACCCACAGGATCCATAGTGTTCTGGACTGCGAGCTTTTCTTCTTTTCTTTCGTTCTTTCTTTCTTATTATTATTATTTTTTTTAAAATATAGCTTTGTATGAAGAACGCTATTTTTGGTTGTGGCCTTGGATATGTTAGGCCAACAAATATCGTTGTTTCTCATCCCCGGCTCAGATGGAATCACAAATAAATCAAAATTGTTGCAAATTAACGAAATGTAACTGGTATCCTAGAAGGTACCAAGTGCACAGAAATGTAACTGGTATCCTAGAAGCTACGGGAATTTGACTTCAAATCTTGGATGCTAAGCGAGGTTGTTGTTGTTGGCCTTGTTGGCAGGACTGAGCTGTGGGTACAGTAGTGACAAGAAACAGATCTCGGCCATGTCATACAGTATAACCTCGCTTTGACTAGCTATAGATAACTATGGCTGCCTATAAGTCAAATCACACTTTCGGTGTTTCGAATAAAATGCGCAAGAATTTTGAATTTCGACTGCGAGGGAACCGGGTAAAGAATGATAGAAAAATATGTAAGAAATATAGCAAAAACAACTCATACTCGGAACATAAAAGAAATTGAAACTTGAAACCATTTGTTAAAACTTTTAATAAATTTTTGAAATATCATACGCGTTGTTAAAAATCCGATTGCTCTTTGGTGCAAGAGAAATTTGACATTTAGGCGAAACCTTTCTATCATTTCTTTCATTTTTTACCCTGTTACTTTATTCGAAACGCAGGAATTTTCGCGCATTTTACTGGGAACGCCCAAAGTGTGATTTGGCTTATAGCGACATATCGTTTACAATGCCATAGATTTCCAGATGAAGGTGGGCCCCTGTTTAAAAGTATAGCTTAGTGCAGGTTGGTGGTTATAACGTCAGTCAGTTTTTTTTCAGATCCCCAGCTATGTCGCTTCATCGGTACTTCACTTTAGTTTGATCCTGTATTGAGGTAACTGTCATCTAAACAGGTATCTAACATGTCACTGCTGTTTTACATACATTTTCGCTTCAGTTGTTGAAACTGAAGACTACCGAAGTCCAAATGAGTGAAACACGAGAACAACACTGACAAAAAAAAACAAAACATGCTGGGCAAAGAATATGAGTATTTTTTACCACAGTAACTCGTTTTCTAATCTTTTTAATTGACAGAGCTGTCAATTTATAGATATAAGTACAGAATACATCTCCGGGGGAGGATGATGGAGCACTCACGTACAAACTGGTTGCCATACGTGTCCACGACTTCTGAGAAGGACCCTTAAACGAGCAGTGCTAATTTTGAAATAACATCTCCTTTTAAACCAAAAGCAGAGAACAGTTCTGAAAGAACCGCCCCCTTTTTCGTAGGAAACACGGAGTACTGAATGAAAAGTACCCCCCCCCCCCCCACTTTTAAAGAAATTGCCACTGCGCGGACCGCGTCTGGCCTCAAAATTACACTCCTTCCCCCCCTTATATTTTTGCCGATATATCTGCGCTTTATAAAATTTGTTTGAGTCTCACTTATTAATGTTGACAGAAAAAGACTAGTTGTACACTTATGTACAATTATGATACAAACAAAAATATTTCAAATACATATTAGGTCAATACATGTAACATATTAGCCCACTTACAAGAACTTAAATTGACATAAGTATCATAAATGTTATGAAAATTGACTTAACATTAATCTAATCCAATCACTTTCACATCAACATGGTTTGATAATGTTAATTCAAAGTATTTATCATAGTACACATATTAGGCATAAGTTCCACGATAACAGATGGTCAATTCACCCAAGTGATCTAGAGATAGTTTCACGTTTTAATTCATGATGATAAATGCGTTCTACTCAACCATCTTCTGACTGTGACTACATGTATACATCAGTTTTCTGAAGCATGATATCCACTAATATCATTTGCTTCTTTAGCATTTGCCAGTCTTTCAATGACAACAAAATTCCCTTCGTTGTAGGATATAACCTCCAAGATGTATGATTCGTAATATATTCGGAAATTTAATATATAATTCTCCATTAATGGGTATCATAATTGGTAAATCGTCTACACTCCTCTTCTTCATGGACTTTGCAGTGGTGGTAGCTTTACGCTCAGGTTCTTGCTTCATTTTAGTCTTAATTTTTCGCTTTTTACGCGGCGGCGTGGTAGCTGGTAAATCACTCTTTTTATCTTTCTAAAATGTGGTCGCCTTTGACGCTGCTGCATTGGTAGTGAATTCACCTCAGACTTTACTATGGGCATTGCCTTAGGCTTTGCTGTAGGTACTGTCTCAGGCTTTACTATAAAATTTTCTGCAGGTATTGTCTCAGACTTTTCTGCCTGCATTGCCTTTGCGTGCTGGGTCTGGTCTTAGCCCGCTGGGTATGGCCCAAGCCCGCTAGGTGTGGCCTAAGCATGCAAGGTCTTGCCTTACCTTTCCTGCCGACCCACGTAATCATTCCACGTCTTGTTGCTGTACATTGGCTGTGTTTGGCTGTATTCTACGTGTTCTGGCTGTACATTGGCTGTATTTGGCTGTATTCCACGTCTTCGGGCTGTGCACTGACTGTGTTTGACTGTATTCCACGCCTTCTGGCTGTACATTGGCTGTGTTTGGCTATATTCCACGTCTTCTGGCTGTACATTGGCTGTGTTTGGCTGTATTCTACGTCTTCTGGCTGTATATTGGCTGTGTTTGGCTGTATTCCACGTCTTCTGGCTGTACATTGGCTGTGTTTGACTGCATTCCACGTCTTCTGGCTGTACATCGGCTTGTTTGGCTGTATTTTACGTCTTCTGGCTGTACATTGGCTGTGTTTGGCTGTATTCCACGCCTTCTGGCTGTACATTGGCTGTGTTTAACTGTATTCCACAGGTCTGGACCGATGCGGGCACGCAGATATTCTTCTCCTATTCCATCAGCCTGGCACAACTTACCGCTCTCGGTAGTTACAACAAGATCAATCATAACTGCTTTAGGTCTGTTTTTCTCCTTCTTTCTTGTCTAATTTGGAATACTAGCAACTTGCACTTAGCCTTGGCACAGAAGTAGAAACCTTCACTTATTAAATTTTTTTTTAAGTTATTATCTTAATTTTCATGCAAATAGTAAATTATTGGCTTTATGTGATCGTCAAGCTTTGTTCCTTTTTTTCTTTTGATTAAAATTAATATTTCGAGTGTTGAATTTTTTTAATTGACAAAAAGAAAAGATAAATACTTGAAAATACTGCCAACCTCTCAAATTGTCTTCATTTCGTATTCCTAATCTTCAGGTATTACGATCTGCAGTAATTTATTTAGTGATTATGCAAGAAAATACAAGGATTGACGCTGCTTTAGACAGAAAGAAAAACAAATATTGATTCGTACACAGGGATTCATTGCTATACTCAGCAGTGAACAGCGGCACGAGTTTCCTGGCCGGATTCATCGTTTTCCCTGTGCTTGGTTTTATGGCACGTGAGCAGGGACTCTCTGTCGGTGACGTAGCCGAATCAGGTAAACCTTGACTAATTTAATTATATATATTTACATTATGCAGTTTTTTTATGCATGAGTTAGGGGGGAAGGCGTCCATAAAGTGCGCAGGCACACAAGAGGTAATCCAGGTTTGCGCACATTGATGCTGTCATACATTTGTGACGTCACAAGGGGAAGGGGTATAAAAAACGGAGGACATAGTACTGTGTGGTTCTTGTTGACCCGCCCTTAACTAACCTGCTCATTTGTTATGTTTTATTCCAAAGAAGTAAACATTTTTGAGAAATTCTGAAGACGATGTGTCATATCAATCAATGAATTAAAGTAACGATCCTCTTTTTTATAATTACAGTCTGTTGGTAAAAGCACAGTATTTCACTTTAACTCGAACACGCTTAATTTATATTTCGGATAATATTAAATATCATTACAATTTCGGTGGTCAATTTTAGATCAAAATCGGTATGTGCATTTTGCAGTTCGGTATGTGTATTTTTTAATTTCGGTCAATTTGAAACATTTTCTTGCTCTTCACCAGTACAAATAATCCGTTACCTCCATGTGAAAATATATTATTGGCAAAGTACTTCAAATTAAATGTCTAATGGAATTACTTATTTCTTCGAAAGTAAATACTAATGTAACTGTTTTACGCGAGGCGATTCACCTCCAGCAGGGAGTTCCCTCCTTTCACTCTTGGTTACAGGTCCAGGCCTTGCATTTATTGCATATCCAAAAGCCATTGCTCAGCTACCCATAGTCCCACTGTTGGCGATTCTGTTTTTCATCACTCTCATATTACTGGGGTTGGACAGTCATTTAAGTGGTCATGCCAGTGTTGCCCTCAACATAAAGCCACCCGACACTTCATCCGACCCCCCCCCCACCCCCCTCCCCGCCCCGCCACCATCAACCCACCCCTCTCACACGGAAAGCAGCCCTATCTAACCCAACCCACACAGGCTAAAATCTCAAAAAGGAAGGAAATAGACACACAGACAAGTACTTTGGACATTAAATCCCACGTACTTCTTTTAGGAAGAAGAATATGTCACTTAGAATTCATATTTCAGACTGTTTGCATCAGATGTTCAGTTCCTGTATTTGTATCGAGTAGCAAGCATACAAAAATAATGCCTACGGAATAATTCAGAATATTTTGGAAAATGTAAGAATAACTCAAATAAAAAAAAAAAATAAAGTGACAAAAGTAACAAAAAATGACTTAAAAGCAACATCACAGTGCGCTCAAACATGACCCCGCTTATTCGCAGTTCGTGGCCGTGGAAGGACTCGTTACGGCCATTGTTGACAAGTTCACCTTCTACAGGGGGGAGGTATTCATTGCCATCACCGGCTACAGGAGGGAGGTATTCATTGCCATCACCTGCAGTGTTCCGTATCTTTTCGGACTTCCTATGGTCACTAATGTGAGTCTCATCAATCTACTAATGTATAATCCATATTTGAAATCTAAATATATAAAAATGTCTTTACTTAACAGTGATAAGGTAAAAAATTATTTATTTGTTTCTTCATTTTTATAATGGACAACACATTCAGCCACACAACAGTGGAAACCCGTTCTCTCCTTTTTAACGGTTGATGGATAAATATATACATTTATCCCTGTTTGACACATTTTGTTGGTGACCTTGGCTTATTTTTAAGGGCTATGGAATCTATTTTGAGAGGGATGTGTACTACAACTATACTATTTTTGTGAGAGATACTGATAGATGGGACCAAAACATACTGTTGCAGGGCGGAATTTACGTATTCCGGCTGTTTGATTTTTACCTTGGTAGTCGGATTCTACTTATTATCGCATTCTTTGAATGTGTTACAGTCTCCTATTTTTATGGTATAAACGTTTTTTCCCTTTGTTTTGTTACGTAGAAAAAAAAAGTAATGTCTAAAAATGTATATAATTGTTATTAAAATAAATTTTAAAATGCAATAGTAAATACTAGCGAGATTAAACCAAGTCAACGTAATTTATAAATCAAAACGCATGATCCTGTCTCTTTTATTTGAATTTTAGATATACCTTATGTTTAAAATGACACAGGTGGTAGGCGTTTCTACGACAACTTGAAGATGATGCTTGGATTTGATAGCAGTCCATTTATGATGATATGTTGGGCAGTCGTCACTCCTGCTTTTACTTTTGTCAGCGTTTTTTTTTTTTTTTTTTTTTTTTTTTTTTTTTTTTTTGAAACATAATTTTTGATTAACTCTAGCGATTACACATATTCAGTTTGTCTTTTAGATATGGATATTCCACGCTTTTTACTGTTTCAGACATTGCTGGTGTGCTGTGTTTCATTTCAATAAAAAAGTTGACTTACAACCGTACTTACCTATACCCGGAGTGGTCTGTCTTACTCGGGTGGAGCATCGGTCTGTCAGGGGTCGTTATGATTCCCATTGTTGCAGTGTACCGTGTGATGTGTTCAAAAGGCAACATTCTGCAGGTAAAAAAGATCCCCAGCCCCCTCCGAAAGCCAGTATCATTTCATGCTCCGGATATCGCACCGGCGTCATTCAGGGCGTTCTTATTTTACAGCTGACCTCTCGGTGTTAGTAGTGTGAAAAGGACAGTTCTACTGCACTTTGTGACGTCATACTGTCTGGAAGTGACGTCATACTGTCTGGAAGTGACGTCATAGCGTCTGGACCGGAAGTGTTGTCTGGACCGGAAGTGCTGTCTGGACCGGAAGTGCTGTCTGGACCGGAAGTGACGTCATGATAAGCGTAAGGATAGGCGCGGCCATCCATGACGTCATGATGACGTCATGATGACGTCATACTGTCTGGAGCGAAAGTTGCTTGATAGTTTTGGCCGAGTCAATCATCATGAAGCCAATGAACTCCACCTGTCAATCAGTGTAACCATGGCAACAGACTCTAAAAAGCCATGACCCCCCCCCAGGACATACTATGTACCGACCCCCCCCCCCCAGGATATACTATGTACCGACCCCCCCCCTAGGACATACTATGTACCGACCCCCCCCCCCAGGATATACTATGTACGGACCCCCCCCCAGGATATACTATGTACCGACCCCCCCAGGACATACTATGTACCGACCCCCCCCCCCCCCCAGGTGGCAGTCGGGACTGACCCCCCCCCCCCCAGGAGAGCAAAAATTGTGCTGAATCAGCATGATGAAATCGTCGATTCAGCATGATAAAATAGTATATAAGTGTAGTGACTCGAGGCCCAGACATCGTCAGACACATCATGGACAACACATCAGCTACTAAGAAAGTGACCATACAATGCTACAAGTGCTGCGTGAGGTTGGAATATGAAGGACAGTCACACAACTGCCCGGTGCACCACAACGCACCGCAGCGTTTTTGCTGTAAAACCTGCGGTGGTCTGCTCTGGTACAAGTTTGCGGCGCGCTACCTGGGCCAGGACCAATATGTAATGACTGCTGGTGGTGTGGTATGACTCTGAAGCTGAAGAGCTATTGCGACAGCCATCCGTTCAAGTGTGCGGGAAGACCATTTACGATGCAGGAGTACTACAAGTACAAATGCCGCTGCAGGAATCCAACTTGCTGATATACTAAAATATTTCGGGCCCTTTTAAGGGCCATCCTATATTATGAAATGAAGCAAAACATGTCTGTGTGTGTGTGTGTGTGTGTGTGTGTGTGTGTGAGAGAGAATAAATTTTATCACATTTCAGGTCTAGTTGGCGGATGAATACCATTTGGCAGACCATTTAACTTCACCGCTAGATGTCTCTGCTGTGCAGCAGTGCAGCTGTACAACTGTAAGTGAGTCATTCATATACACAAGTAAAATTCTGCTGAGTCAGCAATTTTAACATTTTTGAAAAGTTACACACCATATTTTGATTACATGGAAGTAGCATAAAAGCATGAGTGAAACATGTCAACTAGTCAACTAGTGATACATTCTGCTGAGTTAACACACCATTGAAGTGGTATAAAAGGAAGAGTGAAACATGTATTTTACTTCATTTCAGTTCTAGCAACAGCAAGAGCAACAACGATGGCAACAGTCTACTGTCATGATTGTGATGTGACATTTCCATCTCTGGAAGTGTTCGTGACACATACATGCAAACCAGCTAGGATGAAACGTGCTCATGATGAGCTTGTTGAGCAGATTGAAGCCAAGAGACGAAAGACCGTACAAGATGGTGTTGAAAGACCTGATCCAGTCCTCTGCTGTAAATGTGCCAAGATATTTTCATCTTTGGATGCATTTGAGACACATGCATGTGCTGAGATGGAAAATGTGTCTCATGAAGAACAAAGAAAGAAAGAGACAGGACAAGTAGGCAGAGGCAGAAGAGTGAGTCTTGGTGAAAACGCACAGGAAAGACGGTTTGAGCCTGAAGATGGATCAGATTTGCTACTTGAAATGCGACAACAAGAGAATAGAATCAAGAGACATTTGCTAGAAACGTTAAACCGTGGCATGAAATGGTACATTGTGGTACATGCACGCTTCAAGAAAATGACACCAAATGTTGAAGGCGTGATGGTAGAACAAGTGGATAATGCCTTCATCAGTAGTCCGACATATGCAGCATACAATCCAACAGATATTGAGAAGGACTTGCCAGAAGCCTATAAAGAATTATTTACCAGGTTTGATGAAAATGAGCGACAAGGTTCTGGCTGGGTGTTGAATAACATATTATTCATTGAAGTACATACAGCAACGTCAGCGCCACTGGAAGCGAGCAGTTTTATCCCACTACCGAAGAAAGTAAAGAGTACAAAAGGTGTGTTAAACATTCAGAATAAAGACAACAAGTGCTTCTTATGGTCTGTATTGGCTCACCTTCACCCTTCAACAAATGTAAACCCAGAGCGTGTGCATCAATACAAGCTATTTGAGAACGAATTGAAGGAAGAAGGCATGACATTTCCAACACCGATTACAAACATTCCAAAGTTTGAAAAGGAGAATGATGTGTCCATTAACGTGTTTGGATATGGACATGATGTAGTTGTTCCCATACAACTGAGTCGAAACACCAGTGCGAGAGAAATCAACTTGCTTTTGATTAGCAATGACAAGACAAGACATTACTGCCTCATCAAGAATTTCAGCAGACTTATGGCTTATCGATCAAAACATGATGGAGTTGCATTTTATTGTTTCAACTGTCTTCACGGGTTTATACGACAAGATCTGTTAGACAAGCATCGTGAAGTGTGTGGCAAGCATGGCGCACAACGTTTATCATTCCCCAAGGAACCCTTCAGCCAATGTAGCCAAACAACAGCGAGCGCCCTTTGTCATTTATGCAGACTTTGAATGTTTCACGAAAAAGCATGAAGGAGACAAGTATCAGCATCATCGTCCAAACAGCTTCGCCTATGTGGTTGTCAGCCAGTATGATACACGTGCTCCAGTCGTATATCGAGGAGATAATGCTGTGAAAGTCTTTTTAGACCATATGGTGAATGAGCGTGATCGTATTGTGCATGGTTTACAACAGAAAAAGAAAATGGTGATGACTCATGAAGATGAAGAGCATTATAAGAACGCCACAGATTGTTACATTTGTCATGAGCCTCTAGGAGCAGATCATGTGAGAGATCATGACCATATCAATGGTAAATACCGCGGAGCTGCACATAGTCAATGCAATTTACAATTTCGACTTCGAAAGGATAAGCAGGATGTTGAAGATTCTTTCATCATTCCTGTGTTTTTCCACAATTTACGAGGCTATGACAGCCATTTGATCATGGAAGAAATTGGAAAGTTCAAAAATGAGACGATTACGGTCATTCCCAACACCGTTGAGAAATATATTGCATTCACCATGAGCAATCTGAAATTTACAGACAGCTTTCAGTTCATGAGTACTTCTCTACAGAAGCTGGTATCCAACCTAGCAGCAGAAGGGAAAGACAACTTTTATAACATGATGTCACACATTCACGATAGC
This sequence comes from Protula sp. h YS-2021, assembly GCA_949752745.1. Classification (NCBI taxonomy): domain Eukaryota; kingdom Metazoa; phylum Annelida; class Polychaeta; order Sabellida; family Serpulidae; genus Protula; species Protula sp. h YS-2021. The sequence goes on from OX457024.1 coordinate 59,463,656, forward strand.
GACCAACAAGATTTACTGTTGAGAAAGGGAGTGTACCTTTATGATTACGTGGACGAGCCATCCAAGTTTGCTGAAACACAACTACCGTCTAAGGACAAGTTTTACAGTCTGCTCAGTGAAGAAGACATTAGCGATGAGGATTATGCGCATGCGCAGAAGGTGTGGGAGACATTCCACTGTACTACATTTGGCGAATACCATGACTTGTACCTGAAATCAGATGTGTTGCTGCTGGCTGACGTGTTTGAAAACTTTCGTCACGTATGTCTCAACACGTATGAATTGGATCCAGCTCACTACTATACAGCGCCAGGACTGTCGTGGGATGCCATGTTGAAAGCGACAAAGGTGAAATTGGAATTGATTAACGACATTGACATGTACCAAATGGTTGAACAAGGTCTACGGGGAGGAATATCTGTCATCACACACAAGTATGCGAAAGCAAATAACCCCTACGTAGCAGATTACGATCCCACGAAACCAACCAACTACTTGACGTACCTGGATGCAAACAACTTGTATGGCTGGGCCATGTCGCAAAGCATGCCGGAAAGTGGATTTATGTGGGTGAGCGAGCCAGAATCCATTGACTTTATGGATGTGGATGAAGATGATGAGATTGGATACATTTTAGAAGTGGATTTGAAATACCCATATTCAATCCATGATCATCATAATCACTATCCAGTGGCTCCAGAACGGAAATGTGTGAAAGTGGGAGAATTGTCAAAACATAGTCAGAAGCTACGGAAAGATCTAAACATGAAAGGCAAGCCTAGTGAAAAGCTCATTCCCAACTTGTGTGACAAGAAGAAATATGTACTTCATTATGGAAATTTACAGCAATATGTCTCACTGGGATTGAAAGTCACGAAGGTGCATCGTGCCATTATGTTTGCACAGAGCAAATGGTTGGCAAAATACATCTCCTTAAACACGGAAAAGAGAAAGTTGGCCAAGAACCCGTTTGAGAAAGACTTCTTCAAATTGATGAACAACTCTGTGTTTGGCAAAACCATGGAAAATGTGAGAAAACGCATGAATGTGGAACTGGTTCACCAGGAAAAGCGGTTTAAGAAACTTGTGGCCAAACCTTCCTTCCACAAATTTAGAATTTTCAACGAAGATTTGACCGCGGTACATTTGCGCAAAGTGGATCTGCTTCTGGATAAACCCATTCAAGTTGGTTTCACCATTCTCGACCTCAGCAAGGTGCTCATGTTCCACTTTCATTACAACTACATCATGACCAAGTATCCCGACGCCAAGCTGTTGTTCAGCGACACCGACAGTCTATGTTATGACATAGAAACGGAAGATATCTACAAAGACATGCAGGAAGATGCCGACTTGTTCGACACAAGTGACTATCCCCCAGATCATTTCCTGCATTCCAACGTGAACAAGAAAGTGCTTGGGAAAATGAAAGATGAGACGGCGGGCATTCCCATTGAAGAGTTTGTTGGACTTCGACCGAAAATGTATAGTATGATATATGGTGGGAAAGAAAACCGTACGGCCAAAGGCATCACTCGCGCGTGTCAAAGACGTATGAAACATCAGCAGTATAGAGACAGTTTGTTCAACCAAACGCAAACGATAACCACAGGGCACATCATTCGAAGTCATGACCCCCAGATCTTCTCGGAGAAGTTGAGGAAAGTGGCTCTCTCTCCCTTTGATGACAAGCGATATGTGATGAGTGATGGCTATTCCACTTTGGCGCATGGGCATTACAGTATATAAGGGGGAGACACTTCAACTTTAGAGTTAGTTGAGGTGTGAACACTGAAGCGTCAACATGAATCGGAAAAGATCTGCAACAACGGATATGGATACTCTTGCTGATACAGTGAAAGACATGAATGTGAAACATCCTGATACTACCATCAAGAAATTAAAAGTGGAGATAGCACCAACACCACAGTCGTGGGATGGAATGCTTTCTCTAGGCAATGGAAAGTATATCAAGATTATGAAACAAAGTAATGAAGGTGTGATAAACATTCGCAAATACCTCAGAGATGAGGGGACTGGAAAAAACCGTCCAACGAAAAAGGGTATCTTGCTGACAATACCTGAATGGAAAATGCTGAAGAAGCAGGTGAAAGAAGTGGATAAAAGGCTTCGTAGACAAGAAGGTGGCTCATAACAAGGTAACAATCATGAATGCACTCATGCTGAACGGTGGTGTTTACCTTACTGTCAATGAGAGGAATTAAGTGATACTAGATTCTAAGACAAGTTATCATCGGTTTAAACCTGAAGTGTGGAAAGACTTTAAAAACATACCACTTGAACCTGGGTTTAAACGTAGACTTGAAAATAAAGTGGCAGTGACGGTAGCTGAATATGATTCTAACATACGTGTAAAAATATGTAGAAATCTTTTACAGGATTATCCAAAGGATTATAAGGGAGTTGTGCCAGATACACCATATACAGATTTGATCCTCTTTGATATCAAGAACTGGCGCGCAGTCTTACGATTCCTAGAAGCGATACAACATCCACTCTTCACCATCTTGCGAGCATAAAAACGTCTTTGCAGACAAGGAGACAGCTCATAGTTCATCTGACTGTTGAACGAGATGGAAGACTTTTTAACGGAATATAAACCAATGACGCATGGATTCTCATATCTGAGAAACGAATATGATGACATTGTGCTAAAACATTTTGGACAGTATCTCGTCCTATCACTTTATGACCAATCCGTGTTGAAAGACCATCTAGAGAAGTTCAGGATACCTGGCTTTCTCCTGACAGTCTCAAATGAATTAGAAGTGCGTGTGACTGAGAACGGTCTAGACGTGTTTGTACAATTTCGCCAATATGACGAGCTTACAGAACACTATGACTACATCACCCTCAACACAGTGGAATGGAACACGCTGTTACAAGCATTGGATTGGAAAGAACCTAACGCTTGAATTCAAAGAGGGAGGAATACAACTCAAGCGGGGCACCAAATCCATTGAGCTGACACAACCTATGGGTGTGATGGACATTGACTTAGAAGAAGGATATGAACTGAAACTGTCTGAACATGAAACTGTGAAAGTGATAAAGTTTGGTGATGTGTGTTATGTGAGCTTTCATAGCATTTACAAACACGGGTATAATGTCTATGATACCTATATCAATTTAGATTCTAATGAATGGTATTCATTGATAAATGTATTGAAAAATGAATGTGTTTGTAAATAAAAAGTTTGTAAATAGTGTAAATAGACTTTGTAGTTAAGAGTTTGTAGTTAAGAATTTGTAAATAGACTTTGTAAACTTTGTAAATAGAATTTGTAAATAAAAGTTTGTAGTTAAGAATTTGTAAATAGTGTAAACAGACTTTGTAAATAGACTTTGTAAATAAAAGTTTGTAAATAGTGTAAATAGACTTTGTAAATAGACTTTGTAAATAAAAGTTTGTAAATAGTGTAAATAGACTTTGTAAATAGTGTTTGTAGTTAAGAATTTGTAAATAAACGTATGTACAACACAATAAACAAGACTGTTTGAAAACTTGGTTTGTTTTATTTAACAACAACAACAACTTAACTAATATAACAACAACTTAACTACAACTTAACTAATATAACAACAACAACATTAATAAAACAGTGGTTTATAATGTCTATATACAAAATCCTTTACAATAAAATCACCATCCTTTCTTTTTTAATATATTCACAATATCAAACATACTTTGACCTCGAGCTCTATGTAATATATAATATACACAATAAAAACCACATGATGATGATATTGGCGTTTGTAATGAGATAGAATTATACATATAGTCATTTCTTAAAAATATGTCTAAACGATCATCGAGAGGGAATAGTCCATAAGAGTCAAAATATTCCACAGGGTCTTTATCATAATACACTGCCACCCAATGTTCTCCTGGTTCATCTTGATCGTCTGTGTTGATCACATAGGCGCCGCGTTGTAAAGACGGTAACTGGTCCATGGCAAACACGCCTTGAAACAAGTCTTTGGTCATGACATCATGACTCAATATGGCATCAATCTGCTTCGTGTTCATGACTGGTAGTCGAATTGGATGCTGCGATTTGCACTTATTTCAATAATGTTGTCAAATTCAGCATAGACAATGACATTGATGGTATGTTGCAAAGCCGTAGCAAAGTTCATTTCTAACCGCAAATTCCCATGCTTGATCAGGGGAAAATGATCATCGCCATCATAATCCGGTGTTAAGTCAAACGAAAATAAAGCATAACCTCTAGGCCAATCTTCCCGTTTTATAATGGAACTTTTCTCACCATTCAACCGATCAAACGATTTGTAAAGCGTTTCAAAAGCGTCCAGGTATTTGTTCTGTGTAATGTCAAGCTTGAGAGGTTTGGATAGAAATGGTTCACCATCCGTGTACAGTTGCATATAGATCAAAATGTTTGAAATCATATGGATTCCTCAATACTGATCCACCAAAAGCTTCATTATGAACCAGACCAATGACAATACGATTTGGTAATTGACCCAAAAAGATGTTATCTTTCACAAAAGACTGAAATCCTGCTGGAATAGCTAAGACTTTACATTCTTTTCTAGTGATGATGATCTTGGCAGGACTTTTCATCAATGCATCTGTATGTCCTAACTGAATACCTGGACTCACCCTCACTTTGCGAATGGTTAAAAATGCCTCTTTCACTTCTACCTTATAGGCATTATCTGCAGCCATCAATACATAGTCATCTTTTTGTCTATGGAAACGCAATTTCAAACTGATGCCATTCGGAAGATAACGATCCTGCTCAAACAAATCTAAATTTAAACCACCTGCGAGCATAACATCACGGCTAAGACGAGTATGCAAATAACGATGATGTAAGCCATTGTTTCCTTGCTCAGCCAAGTCACCGCCGTCAGCATTGACATGAAACCCGGATACATATCGTTCATGATTAGGTCTTTTCACCTCATGACTATTCATTGACCCAGCAGTATCCTTGTACATGAGACGCATAGAGCGCTCAGAATGCAGACTTTCTTCCGAGTCATGGATGAGATGAGAGATAATGCTGGTATAACCATGAGTATTGTTGCTATGCGAAACCAAACGATCATTCAGAAACAATTCAATATTAGACCATAACCCATTAAACACATCATTGATGCAAGAGACATTATCATCTGCGTCACACTCTGTTCCATCGGCCTTTAGAATGCGACATACAATATGAAGTTTGCTGTTCTTTAAATCCAGATATTCTTCTGTACTCGCAGGAATGTAGAATTCTATTGGAGCGCCTTCTCTAATGCTTGTAAGTGGTTGATAGTCAACATTATAACTTTTCTCTACAGCAGTTTGCGTCGGTGGTACGTGAAACCATTCCAATGGAGAAAGACTACATTCACACGAATGATTATGAATGAGAGACATGATTTCAAAAGATATCTTTGCGATATTTTGATGTTATCCGTCTGGCTGTTTTTCGTCTTCTGGCACGTTTCGTCGGTTGCACACGCTTTTGTTCTCCAAACACACGTTCTGCTACTCGGCCCGTCACATCTTTCGCGACATTCTTTGCAGCCTTCTTAAGATGTGGCGCAACGATCTTAGCCCCAGCCTTAAGTAGTGGAATAGCTTTGCGAGCAAATGATCCCAGTATTGAACCAATACCATCGCCATATTGGATTCGCGCTCCTTTGAATCCTGGTAATTCCCCGCCCACTTGACGAAGAAAATGGTTGCGATATGCAGACGGATCGTGTGTATAAGCTTTCATATTGCTTTTGGTCGAAAATGAAGTTTACAGATCACCTTTCCAGTTTGAAATGGAACATTATGGCCTGTGTCGTCCTTAATATTCATTTCTATCATGTCAAATTTGGATGTGTTTACAGGAACATAATGCGGTTCGCCATACGTTTTCATGATAATATCTCCATCATGGCCTTGTATGCCAACAGAACGTAGTAACGGAACATAATAATCACCAACAACTTGTGGTTCACAAATGCTACAATACACATACAGTGTATAAAACCCCTGTTTCACATCCGCTTTATGGTCAGCTGTACATGTTTCAGTATACCAGTGATCTGGGATAAATCCTAAAATCTCAGCTAATCCAGTGGAAAAGGACACTTCATAACCATAATCGAGAAATAGAAACACACGTCGTCTAATCTTATCATACTTTATTCGAATAGCTTCTGTAAGTTTCAGAGCATTAGTCGCTTCTTCATTGACTGCCTCACATAGTTCTTGTATGGTTCTATAGTACCCATAAGGAATATCGAGAGTGCTAAGAATAGGATCATCGAATAGTTCTTGTCGATACTGAATAGAGTAGTCCATGCCCTGTCTCATCGTTGTCCATGTATGTGGATATTGAATTTCAGCTAAAGCCACTTCATATTTTCCATTCAGATAAATGGTTCGAGGCATACGAATTTGATAATTCGAAGCCTTGTTGTTGGGATAATAGCTCATACTCGCATTGCTAGGCAAAGTGATGTAAAAGCTTGTCGACTCCATGATGGGAACTAAATGGTATAGGTGCGTTGACGTTGTCTATATACTTCACGATAGCGCGCGCCATTCGACCAAGTATGTAAATGATCTTTCACATCATGATGATGATCTACATGATCTATGACTTCTCCTTCACAACAAGCACTTGTACATCTTATTTTTACAGGAATAGTTAGTTTATCTTCTTGGCAACAACATAGCTCTTTCAGCCATGTTAAAAATTTTCCCATCCTTCAGGAAACTGTCTTTGTTGACGTTGTTTCATTTCTGTTGTAATGTCGTCACGAGTGGTCTTTTTACTAAACATTGTTTTTGGAATATTAGCATCAACAATTTCCTGGATAAATGGATGCCAACCATATGGTGGTATGGCTCGTTCTTTTCTTCTTGTCGCCACCAATGCTTCTTTCATCAAATCAACCACGTTGGAATTTGCTATAATATCGCCCGTTTTCAACACAAGTTCATTCTTGTCTGACCATGTCGTACCATATTTCTTCAGTTCTGCTAAAAGTTGTGTTATTTTTCCATGATAGATAGGTTGAAAATGACTTAAAAATAACTTTTCTGGCTTTTCAGATGATGATGATGATGATGATGAGGGCTTTTGCTGCCTAGACTGACTTGTTCGTAAATGACGACCAAGAAGTTGAGACATTTCTATAGCCTTTTCACGTGTTCGTTTCCCACGTAAAAGTTTATTCACTTTCGTTTTGATTTCACCATCTTTTCCCTTCTTTTCTAGCAACATTTTATATTCATATTCAGGAATGAGGACCATTTTCATCGTATGTTTCATTTTAGCAGTAGTTTGGCTAACAAGGGCAATGCCAATCTAGCAATAGCTCCAATGAATCCTCCTTTCTGATTAATCAACTTCTTTTTTCGTCGAAGGGATATCTTCTTATCTGCTAGAGTACGTAGCGTATGACGTTCACGTTTAAATTCCTTAAACCGTTTTGAGCTTAAGGGTAAATGTCCTTGCAATATATTCAAACAAATTTCAAACAAGCTTGTTAATTCCTCCTTTGTAGCTTGCTGTAGCAAGGATTTACGTCGTTTAGGCCCACTGCGTGCAAGCAAATGAAGAAACGGCTGGTTCGCTCGAATACGTTTAGACATCTTGACTGCGAATGGTCAAATGAGTTGGTTCTTGTTCATACACTGCTTTATCAATATATACATAATGTGTATCTTTTGGTAAAATGCCTGTACGAATACGTAGTTGATCATTTGTCTTTGGTTTTAAATCAATGAATAAATAACCATGAGGTTTGCTAGTAGCATCTTGATAGGCTTCTATGAGAAATTGAGATCTTCCAGGATACATTTGCCGCGCCAATGTACTAATTTGTTGACTGTCTCTCGGATTTTTAAACAGAATGATATAATGTGTATTCAAACTAATATTTCGCATCTCTTTCCAATGATGGAATAAATTATGCACAATAAAGATAATGCTTAGATTTTGATGACTGCTGCCAACACTAAAGAGACGTGTCATACGCTCATCACTATGGCATTTGGTCATTAAGTCATCAATGATAAGTAAGTTTGGTTTCTTCGGGTTAAAACGCTCTTCAATGTCATCTGGAATGCCTTGGTAAAATTCCACGCCTTTCATTCCCTTGTACAAAGGCTGATCTGCTGCATAGAGCCATAAAATGCTTTTTGGAGAGGGTTGAATCAACTTTTGTTCTAGAATTTCCTTCACCAGAGACGTTTTGCCACTGCCTGTAGGTCCAGAGACCAAACATGTAAATGGATGCTTCATTGTTGAATGTCTGTTTCTTTCACCCAACTGTTAAACTTGTTTGGCCAACCTAACCACTTGACAAATAATTCTTTCACACCTCCTCGTCTTTTACGTGTTTTCAAGACTTTTTCAATTCTATAAATAGATTCAATATCTTTGGTCACTTTCTGCAGTTCTTCTTCATAGAAATGTCCATCAATATCTTCGTCTAAAAAGTCTTTCACACGATACAAATGTATTCCTTGCTTCTTACAACGATGTGTGACAATGAAGACTTCTTGCGTCCATTTGATGTGATAATCGCGTTGAAACATGTATTTAATGTGGGAAATGCGAACATGATCGCCAATGTTAAATTTATACTTCTTCTTCTTCTTCGGTTTCAATTTCAGTTTGTCGACATACATATACTTCCACACTTTTGATTCGTTGTCTTTACGAATCTCGGCTGGAGCATATTTATTAGGAAGAGAACCATGAGGTCTATGGTTGTAATTGTACACCAAGTCTGGAAGAATGTCTAAGTAACGGTAAGTTTGATTATGTAGAAAATACCGATACATCATTCCCTTCAGAGTACGAATGACTCTTTCAGCAAAGTTGGCTTTGGTTTCATTCTTTGTGGTATAAGCATGAATGCCTTCTTTCTTCAAAAATGCTTTTACCCATCTATTTTTAAATTCTGTTCCTTTATCAGACCTTAGAGTTCGCGGTCTTCGTCGTGTGTCATGAAAAATCTTTTGGAAAGCTTGTATGACGCTGGTATGTGATTTATTAGGTATTGGCTGTACCCAGACATATTTGGAAAACACATCAATGACAATGAGTAAAAAGCGTATGTCATCATTATAGGGAGCTATGTTTCCCATATCAGCCAAATCAATATCCCACATATCATCAATACCACGTGTAATGACACGTTGTCTTTTGAACCTGTATTTGACAGGTTGTAGTAAACTAAAAGCATCTTGACCCTGTAGCCATTTCTTCACTTGTGAATGTGTGACTGGTTGATTATGTTTTCGTAAGATGTGATACAGTTTGTAAGGACCAGCAAATGCTCCAGGCTGTCCAGGTTTGAAGTAAATATTGGTCAAGTAGTCTTTCCACGTCGACATGGTCACACCGAATGAAAACCACCTTCTCAACAGAACAGCTTTTATTTTATAACTCAACCAACATCACTTAACTAACATGCATTTATAACTTAACTAACAAGTTTTTTACAAATCAAGTATGGATACAATGGTATGAATCACTGGAGACCATTGGTCTTCAATGAACACTAACCAATGACTGAGTTCATCCGATGTAATAGCATCTACACCATATTTCTCACAACGTTGATTTGCATTCTCTAACACTTTATCTAAATGAATGTAATATTTAGCTTCATTCCAATATGTATAAACACATGCAGTATGACAAGTATGTTCTTGACACTCTTCATGTTGACAAGCAGGACAGACTAAATGTGCAAACTTTTTTACAGCTGATAACATTTCTTCACAATAAGCTTTTTGCACAATATATTGTCTCAGTGTCATGTCCGCCATTATGCAGTCTTGTGAGTCTTGCAATGCAGCACAAGTCTGTCAGGTTTAGCAAGTTATGCTGCTCCGGCAATGTAGCACAAGTCTGTCAGGTTTAGCAAGTTATGCTGCTCCGGCAATGCAGCATAAGTCTGTCAAGTTCAGCAAGTTTTTTCCAGTTGTTGTTCACTTAACACACTTCTCCATGTTCACACGTCTGCACATCAAGTCTCACAGAACAGTTCTAACAACTTTCCCATAATATTCTGACCAGGATATCCAGATGACACTTGTTTCACACCAGCTCCCCACCAATGATCATACGTTGCTTCAACTAAAGTTTTGTCTTTACATTCTTTCAACTTGTTGCGAAACAATACACACTGATTCCATTTGAGTTGTAAAACATCTTGCATTTTACTTCTCTTTACTGGTAAGGACATGGTTTTATCCCTTTAGCAATACGTTTTGCTTCATATCCATTTCTGGATGACATAATGGCTGAAGCAATATCTGGACGGTGATGAAACACTGCTTTCTCATATTGATACAACGCTTCACTTGTCCATGTCCATACTTTTCAAGTCGTGTTGGAAACATGTTTGAAAGAACGTCCTTATGACCACTGAATAGTACAAGATTCTCCATGTTGACTTTGCTTCTTTATTCTGACATGTCGGTTTCTTCCTGTAATAAAATATCTTTTAATATATTTGCTGCCTCTTCTATCATATTCTTTCTTTGTTTACGTTGAAACCACTCACATAAAACTAAATTTGTTAGTAAGAAAAACATTGTTATGTTATCAATTCACTATGTTGTCATAAACATGTTTAAAAAGGTTTTATATAACTTACCTGATAAAGCTGCTCGGTTGTCTCTTCTTCTTTACAACAATCTCACAAATAGTCAACCACGGTGAAATATACTTCAACATCAGTGCGAGCAGAATAAAGTGCAGAATCAAAGTCAAAGTCAGGATCTTCTTCTATTCCAATTTTATGACATTCTCCAAGAAATCTTGAATGCAGTTCAATCACATCAAGACTATGATGTACAACATCCCAAAAAGCATCCAAATGATAAAGTTGATAGTCTGGAGTGCCATAGCAAGCAAGTTTAGCAATCATCAAGTCAACATAAGCTTTTCTAAAACATGCGTCCATCTTGTTTCAGTGTCTTGTGGGCTTTTACTTTGCTTCACAGATTTTAAGTACTCCACACTTGCCGCAGAAGTTGTTTGGTTCACACATCTTGCAATTATACTTGTGACAGTGGCAATGATAATCTTCCACATATCCACAAGCACCACAATAGTCGCAGGTAAGTCCAAGTTGATTTTGTACGTTCATGTTCTCCAACTGAACTTCAGCCAGCCTTTTCTTGGATAGCTTTGACACCTTCATCCGACCATCCTTTTGCAGCTTGATGATCGTTTTCTTGTCATGACATTCCTCACATGGCGATAGGGCTGAGTTGATGTTGTCCATCTCCTGAAGCAGTGTCTCCCATTCACCATCATTCATGTTGATGTGATGTGTGTATTCTTTCCCTTCAAACCGTGACGTGCGCACAAAACTCACATAGCGCATATCCAAGTATGAAATGACTTCAAGCCACTTCGTTTGCGTTAAGTATAGTTTGAAGCCAATGTCGCGTAAATTTTTCAAGCTCTGGCACACAATCTTCCACAAAGATGGTGAATAAGCACACCATCTCTCTCCACGTGTGATGCGTAGAAATGGCCCATATTCTCCATGCTCCACAGTAATGGTTAAGTTAGCACTAATTTTAAAGCTGCTGCTGCTGCTGCGCTGCGCTGCTGCGTTGCTTGTCTTGTTCTCCATGACTACCACAATGTATTGATGATCCACTCCCTCCAACTGTCTGCTGAGAAATGACTCCACTCTGCTGAGTTCACTCCCTTTTATACCCAACTATCTGCTGAGTCAGCTTTCTTTTCAAAGAACTTGCAAACTTTTGAGTTCACTTCAACTCGTCCATGGTTGAATCGAACAAGGTCTGATACATTATTTGGAACATCATCATCATAATGTAGAATAATTCTAGTAGCTACAACTAACATGAGGTCAGTTGCCCAAATTGTATTCGCGTTGATAAATGCTAAATCAATGTTGTAAGTTGATAGTAAATGCAGTTCTTCACATTCATGTAGAAACGAGCGGATGAAACGATCTCTTGGAATAGCCTTTCCCACAGCTTCCCAATGCAGATGCAAATTCTTCACTTGCAGCATCCAATCCGATTCAAAAGCAGGAAGCTTTGAAAACACATAGTCAATATAGTTCACTTTGAAGACGTCATCCATAGTCATACATCTGTCAAGAAGTAATGCCGACATTGTGAAGTATTTTCTCGTCACTCTTCCTTTTATAAAACTTTGATGGTATATGGTATGTAACTTGTTCAAACTTATTCAATACTCGTTCAAAATTGTTGACTCAGCAGAATGTATCACATATATGTTTCACTCATGCTTTTATGCTACTTCCATGTAATCAAAATATGGTGTGTAACTTGTTCAAACTTGCTCAAAATTGTTAAAATTGCTGACTCAGCAGAATTTTACTTGTGTATATGGTTGACCAAAAAAAAAAAAAAAAAAAAAAAAAAAAAAAAAAGAAAAATGTTCAGAATCGTCTGAAACGGATAAATATGCAAAAATCACAATTTCGAGGGGGGGGGGGGGGGTCGGTCGACCCAAAAAATGAAAAATGTTCAGAATCGTCTGAAACGGATAAATATGCAAAAATCACAATTTCGGGGGGGGGGGGTCGGTCGACCCAAAAAATGAAAAATGTTCAGAATCGTCTGAAACGGATAAATATGCAAAAATCACAATTTCGAGGGGGGGGGGGGGGTCGGTCGACCCAAAAAATGAAAAATGTTCAGAATCGTCTGAAACGGATAAATATGCAAAAATCACAATTTCGGGGGGGGGGGGGGGGGGTCGGTCGACCCAAAAAATGAAAAATGTTCAGAATCGTCTGAAACGGATAAATATGCAAAAATCACAATTTCGAGGGGGGGGGGGGGGTCGGTCGACCCAAAAAATGAAAAATGTTCAGAATCGTCTGAAACGGATAAATATGCAAAAATCACAATTTCGGGGGGGGGGGGGGTCGGTCGACCCAAAAAATGAAAAATGTTCAGAATCGTCTGAAACGGATAAATATGCAAAAATCACAATTTCGAGGGGGGGGGGGGGGGTCATCACTTTTTAGGGTCTGTTGCCGATTGACTTCGGAAATGAAAGCTTGACTTCATTGACTTCGACGATCATCGACTGAAACCCTAGGAAGCCGCCACACAGCATGACCTCATTATGACCTCATTATGACCTCATTATGACCTCATTATGACCTCATTATGACCTCAGTATGACCTCAGTATGACCTCATCATGACGTCATGGATGGCCGCGCCTATCCTTACACTTATCGTGACGTCACTTCCGGTCCAGACAACACTTCCGGTCCAGACAGTATGACGTCACTTCCAGACAGTATGACGTCACTTCCAGACAGTATGACGTCACTTCCAGACAGTATGACGTCATCACGTGGTCCAGACAGCACTTCCGGTCCAGACGCTATGACGTCACTTCCAGACAGTATGACGTCACTTCCAGCCAGTATGACGTCACAAAGTGCAGTGATTCTGTCATTTCTACCCTACTGGTGTGTGTAAAGGGTACCTCTCTTTGAGTACCATTTTCGAGGAATGCCCGGTGTTTCCTTCCGGGACCCGCCGGAACAAAAAGGTCTGATAAGTAATAGAACAAACCACCGCAGAGGTTGGCTGTTAGATATCAACGCATCAGTGTTATAACCAAAATTACATCATCGATTTGAAAAAAAAAAAACACACTTCACCAGTAATACTATTTTAAACAAATAAATACCTGTCAATCTTAATCATTTTTATCTTTTGTTCAAATCATAGTAATCCCAACTTCTTGACATGTCTGAAGACCAGAGATACGTTCACGTGTTGTTAATCGTTCTGAATCTGAAATTTATGAGTTCAAAATGTGAACCTTCACCGTTTTCGCTACTGAATAGCAAAGATTACACTTTGGGCCACAAAAAAAAAAAAAACGATTCTGAACTCTTAAAATTCAGTTTATGCCCAAAAATTCGAAAATAGCTCAAAATCGCTCTACTTTCGAGATAATGGTCAACTTCCGGTTTTTGACACTGACCATGACCGAAGAGGTCAAGGTCACCGACGTAGTCTTAGGTAACGTCCTTTAGGCCCAAAGGGTCGAAAATAAGCTCCAAACCGCTCTTTCTCTAACCGTTTTCGAGAAAATGGTCCGTTTTTATGAGATTGACCAAGACCGAGGAGGCCAAGGTCACCGAGGAACCTCGTACATATCATCTTTTAGGCCCAAAGGGTCGAAAATCAGCTCAAAACCTGTGTATCCCTAACCGTTTTCGAGATAATGGTCAACTTCCGGTTTTTGACTTGACCATGACCGACGTCAAGGTTACCGAGGTACCTCTTACATATCATCTTTTAGGGCCGAGGGGGCGAAAATAAGCTCAAAATCTCTCTCTCTCTCTCTCTCTCTCTCTCTCTCTCTCTCTCTCTCTCTCTCTCTCTCTCTCTCTCTCTCTCTCTCTCTCTCTCCCTCTAGCCCTTTTTGAGATAATGGTCAATCGTTCTCTGGATCAACGTGAAAAAAATTGTGGATTTCACGACGTTTCATCATCGTTGATCGGTGAGCCAAAATTTATCTTCTTACGTCAAATAGCGTAAACTAAAAACATTTCATCTGGGGTACTGAAAATCCCCAAGTGTTGTAAAAGCTTCGATATCGGTTCTTCAAGGGAGAAATTTCATTGCTGTCTTTAGGATTTGTTCATTGAAGACATAAACACGATTTCGTCCGTTACATCTCGCCTGAAAAGTGGCAACTGACTTTTGCTTGCTCAACTAGCCCAATTCACTTTGGTTAAGTGAATTCATTGGTCATGTCACCCAACTTATTGCTTTAAAAATAACATAATACCTTTTATTAATTAAAAAGCTCCTGTTTGTTATTTTTGTCCAACAGTGGTACAGGTCGGTAATTTTTTAATTACAAATATTTGAATGGCACGTACATTAAAAAGGTTATACTTAAAAGAATTGTCAGAAATAAACACACGTGAGTTAAAGTTTGACACGTGATTGTGAGAGAAATGACAGAAACCTTGAGCTCCAGTGGGCCTTAGATTAAATAAGCATTTCTTACTAATTCTTTAGTAAAAATTGTCTTGATTTTATGCAGACCAATCAGTGTTGGGCAAGGTTGACAAGCTTTTGTCGTAATGCATTGTGGTCGAGTTCATCATAACCCAAATAAACAGTCTTCATGTGTGCTTTATGTGGGAAGCTGGTAGGTGACTTGCATTGGTGCGTTTTTCAAAGTTACCCCCAGTCGTTTTATTAGAATCCTTCGACTTGGTCATATCTTTAAAAAAAATGCAAAATACAAAATAAAATGAAGGGAAGAAATCGGAAAACCCAGCAGCTGCAGAAATAGTAAAAGCAAAAATGCCAGAATGTGACGTCTCCTGATCAAAAGATACACCACGTCGTTCAAGCGTGAACTGGCCGGGACCCCTCCAGTTAGCTGTCTTTGCAAGCTCTCTAATTGTGGTCATAAGTACACGAGGTATCGATACACTGCAATCTTTACATGTTAAATAACGATTGGGATTTCAAAAACAGAAAAATTTTCAAGAAAATGTTGGGTAAAGCTTTCATTAAAATTGTTCGCAACCTCAGTTACAATAAAACCCGTACACCCTGTAAATTTCACCTCCTAAACTCGAGCGTCGATTTTTTTTCAACAACACACCTTTTCACCAGATATTTGTGGGTATAGGCACACACCACTGCCAATATAAAATAAAAACTAAAAATTTGATGAATAGGGTAACATTTATGTTTCTGCACAATTGTAGGTATCCCCTTTACGTTGGGCACAGAGTCCAAAATAACACTCAGAGTTACCACCGTTTGTGGGAAACGCGGAGAAATGAAAAAAAAACGACTGCATCTTTTCTCTGTTTTTATTTTAGATTTTACTTATTTTAGATTTTATTTATTTATTTATTTATTTTTTTTTACATGAATGACAATTTTTTTTACACAATAACCCCATATATGCACTACGCACCAAACTCTCGTGTATTGTATGGGTGCATCATATCGCAGGGCTCGCAATCTCAGGGCCTTTTTGGGCGTTTTTGTGGTGAAATGTAGTGGTATCAGATCTGGTGGTTATGCGTTCGCAAATAAAGTACTGCTGTTTATTTAGTTTTAAAAAGTAGGTTTGTTAGTCCGTTTAATCACTTTCTCTCATTCGCCCACATTTATGACTGCTTTGTTCTAAAGACTAAGATTTTTCAATAACTAGGTGTAAAGACGTTTATACATAGGATTAATGTCACTGACAAATGTAACCTCAGATCTGAATCACCGGATTTAAAAAAAAAATGCACATCGATTATGCTTTGGTTTTATATGTAAGTGAAATAAATAAAGTGTGTCACCTAACACCACCACTCCGCGTACGACAACCCCAACGTTTTCTCTGCGTGGTCTGTTTTCCTTCCTCTGGTATTCTTAAGCTTTCTACATTTTTTAATTTATTTTCCGGGAGTTCACACAAGCAATTGAAGTAGCTGCCCTTTGTCTCCCCACTAAATATCGACCATGTAGGCATTACGTCATTCTTGCTGCTACGTCATAGTCATTAGATCACGTGATATCGAAATTTCCCAGCATGCTTTGCAAATTTCTATAGTGATCAAAGCAAAGTTGCAGATCTGCGAAAAAAAATCTCAAAAAATCGTCGAAAATGTCGGTCTCACGCTTTTTCCTGGGTAGAGAGAGGAGAAGACCGTGGGCTAACAGATACGTGGTTTTAATTCCGGGCTCAAAGCGAAATTTAACAAATGCCGACTCGAGAAAGTCGATGAAAATGAAACAAAATCCAGTGGCTGTTTCAAACTGAAATTTCCTTTTGCTTGCAAAAGAAAGGCAGAAACCGATGCAGATAAAAATAAGGCATCGCGGAACTTTCTCCAACGACTGATATCGAGCTTTCGATTGCGGAAGCCATGGTCGGAAAGACATGTCGTGATTATGCCAGGCGAAGAGCCCAAATTCAGCCACAAGAAGAAACTGTCTGGGAAGAATAGCTCTGTGGGTTTCTTCACAAAACTGAAGAAACGTTTCGCCAGACTTAAAAAATTTCAAGGTATAACCACTATTTTGCGATCATAAAAAACTACATCCTAACCTGGATTTTAATTAGAAAGATGGAGGGGGGGGGGGGGGGAGAGAGAGAGATATTATTTTCTGTGGGTAGATCCTTTATTTTTAATTTTCACCTTGAGAATTTTGTTTTGTATATTTTTGTCCTGTTTTGTGCGTTTTTTTTCTGTCATGAAATAAGGGGACTGTTCAGCCGAAAATTCCATTTTACGAGAAAAATGCCAACTAAAACATGAGGACTAACACAAAAAAATAAAACCAAACCATAAAATGGAAAAGCTGGGATGTTCTGTTCAATAAAAATTGTAATTGTGGTAAGAAATTATGGAAAGTTTTTTTTTTTTTTTTTTTTTTTTGGGCGGGGGGGGGGGGGGGGTTGGGGTGGCGGAGTCCATGGCTATAATATACTATTATTTTATTTTGTTAATGTTTTAAGATTGTGTAAATATGATGTTAGTGAGTGGATCAGCTTTAATTACTTAGTTAAATTAAACATAAAAAGTCCTGACAAATCTAATTTTTATTTAAGTAAGCTGACTGAGCATTTCAGATGATATTTTAGACTATTACTTTTTACTACTGCAAAATAATAATAATATTAATGATATATAAATAAAAGGAGAAGAAACCATTATCCGAATGCTAATATCTGTCTCTTGCTTGTTTAACAGTTAATCTAGCCTGTGAAGAAGAGCCTGGCTGCAGTGCTCATCTGCCTGAGGACGCTCGCTCTGCTGACATGTTTTCTATCACTGCATCAGTCAGTACAACCGACCTTGGAGCACCCGCAGAGCAAGCAGCCAGGTCACAAGGCGAAATGTTAAGTCATGGCTGTATCACTGTTGTTGCAGCCATCCATCCAGCACTCACCGATGATGATATTGACTGGAGTGAGGCGTTCAAACGCCTGTTTTGCAAAGCTTTTGAAGCTGGACTGCCCGACGTTGACTGGTCGGATGATTTGTGCTCACTCTTTCACGACCGCAATGAGGATTCCGTTGATCCAATCATAAAAGAACCGAGTAAAGATGAGTTGTTCCAGAACAGATTCCCGCCGCTCGTGCGCCCTAAAACCGGCAGTCCAACCTTTGCCGGTATGGGCATGAACACATACTGCAGTACCAGCCATGATTCAGTTTTAACAAATGGACGCCGTGTTGAAAATCGCCCTTGCTCGGGCATTCTGAAGGGCTATTCCTTCAAAACTAGTGGCAGGGATCGCACCAAACTAAGAGTGTCATTCAGTGACTCTAACATCTACTGGAATTACGAGCCTGAATCCGGCAGTCCAACCTTCGCCGGTATGCGCATGAGCACTAACTGCAGTACCAGCCATGATTCAGTTTTAACAAATGGACGCCGTGGTGAAAATCGTCCTTGCTCGGGCATTCTGAAAGGCTACTCCTTCAAAACTAGTGGCGGAGATCGCACCAAACTAAGAGTGTCATTCAGTGACTCTAACACCTACTGGAATTACGAGCCTGAATCCGGCATTCCAACCTTTGCCGGTATGGGCATGGGCACTAACTGTAGTGCCAGCCATGATTCAGTTTTAACAAATATACGCCGTGGTGAAAATCGCCCTTGCTCGGGCATTCTGAAGGGCTATTCCTTCAAAACTAGTGGCGGAGATCGCACCAAACTAAGAGTGTCATTCAGTGACTCTAACATCTACTGGAATTACGAGCCTGAATCCGGCAGCCCAACCTTCGCCGGTATGCGCATGAGCACTAACTGCAGTACCAGCCATGATTCAGTTTTAACAAATGGACGCCGTGGTGAAAATCCCCTTGCTCGGGCATTCTGAAGGGCTACTCCTTCAAAACTAGTGGCGGAGATCGCACCAAACTGAGGGTGTCATTCAGTGACTCTAACACCTGCTGGAGTTACGAACCCGAGGACGCAGCCGATAGCTTAGTCTCCGCCGTAGGAAACAGATTTAAATTCGATTGGGACATGGCCGATCTCGAAAAACCCCACGAAGCCCAACCTGTGACTCGTGCTGGGGTTAAGGTGTGTACAACACATGGGTCTGGTAACACACACGCAACGTTGTCGTCCGTTGGCTCTATGGATGACTTCTGATTTTAAAGAGAACAGATTTTATAGGATTGATATTTTGTACTAAATGAGATCTCAAAAACAGAACACCGCTCGCCTTGTGGTTGTATGTTGCGTGAACGGTTGTCAACCTAAAGCATTTTTATATTGCATTGGTTCGTTGGTGCCTTGATACTGTGAAATCACTTTATTTTTTTTTTTTCACTAGGAACTAAGAAACCCGCTGTCACTGCTTTGTTCGTTTTCTTATTTATTTATTTTTTTTTTCCAATAGAGGGAAAAGCAATTATTTAATACTGTATTGATATTTTTATAGTGTTTGAAACACCCATTGTCACATTTGGTGTCATTGCTCTTGCGTTATCGTTACAGGGAGTAATCTTTTTTTTTATTATTTTTCTTTGTTTGGGGGCGATTTCTGCATTTCTTTGTCTTTTTTTTTTTTATTGCTTTTTTTTTTTTTGTTTTAGTATTTTTTTGCGTAGTAGCTGTTTCTTTTCATATTGTACTAACTGTTTTGAATATTAAATCAGATATTAAACCGTTTATTTCTGAGCATTTATTGATATGCGGGTTCATGTCTAAATTAACTGTGATACTTTTGTTTGTTTCTCGAAGTTGAAAGTTATTGACACGTTGCGTTTCTTGCGTTTGAAAACAATTGCTTGTTGTGGTTTCGATCATGTGTATAACGCAGGGGGGGGGGGGGGGGGCAGGAGGGAGGGGGTGTTCAATGCAGTCTTACTCTCTTTTGCAGTTTCTTATTTAAATTACACCTGTTGCTTTGTTAGTTATCTATATAAAAAAAGAACTTATAATCCCTTTGATAAAAAAAAAAAACACTAGAAAATAGAAAGCTTGTATTTGAGATGGATTGGGATATAAAATATTGATAAATAACTTGATGGTGTTTTGTTTTGTTCGAGTTAATGAAAAAAAAGGGGAAATCTCTCCAAGCTTCTGCCTTGTTTTGAAGTTATACTAGCCCCCCCCCCCCCCACCCCCCGAACGATAGAAGAGAACATTTCGATTCATATGAATTTCTAAGGGCGATTTTTTTTTCTAGTAATGTTTCCAATTTATTCGGCCTTGCCCAGTCTTTACGCACTTCAGGATAACTTCTATCCTCGAGGAGAAAACCTGATCCTAACTTAAGTTTTATATTAATATATTTTATATTGAATATATATTTTATATTATATCAACTTAATCACAAGCTTTTAGCAATATTAATGTTATTTCAAATTCCTCAAAATGGGTAATATCATCTGTCAATTCAATAAATATTTGCACACATATTCTGAATACAATCAATTTTGCAGCTGCGGCTACAGACCGATTGAACTGGAAATTTTGGCGTCTATCTCTTTAATTATAATAAAGAATATTTTATTTGAAACTTATTACTATTTCTTTAATCTCTTTATTTACTTGTTTATTTATTTGTTTGTTTGTCTTTTTTTTTTCTTTTTTTTTTTCATTTGGAAGTAAAGATTAGAAAATGAATCTTTCTGGGAATATTTTGGTGGGAAAATTAAGTCATGCTAAAGGTGAAGATTCCCAGAGGCAGTGGGGAAGGCTACAATATGTGGAATTGGGTGGCGATTTTCTGACGCGCTTTATAAGTCTCCGGTGCAACAGAATATTTTGCCCCCAACGCCTCCCTCCTCGAAGGGCTCCCATCCCCTCCCCCCAGTGGGAAGATAGACAAGGCTATCTCCCCCCTTCCCCCACCTGGTATTTTTTGTCCCCTATTCAGGCACAATTGCAAACCGTACGTCTTTATCCTCCTTCTAATATCCGATTCTGTGACCAAAAAAAGCTATTAAGGTTAATCTGATTGTTTATTCCCCGTCGTATTTATCAGAAGCAATCACATAGCCGCTGTATTGAAATCAAACGAATCCACATCTCTTTTGTATTAAAATTTATTTATGAATCGTAACAGGCTAGATAAAAAATTTCGGCTTTTCCTCTACAGCCCCACTGCAACTGCACTATCTTCTGAGCTGTAACCACTTTCCGGACTCAGAAAGGCTACAGGCGTATTGTTTCTGTAATTTTTCTTATTTTTATTTAATTTTTTTTTTTGCTGCCACCAAATTGTAGCAAAAGCCAGCGGTTACCCATCCAAGATTTTCAAACATTCATTTAGAGGTTTTTTGTACCTGATTTATTCTCTTATAATTTAGCCGAAATTGCACAGCATATGGGCTTGATCTGGCTCCCCAAATCCAGAGACCCATCCCCCTCCCGAAAAAAACAAACAAAACAAACAAAAAAAAACAAACAAACAAACAAAAACAAACAGAAAACAAACTAGACCGTTTTCGCTGCAGAGTAGCGAAAATTACACTTGGGGGTCACAAAAAATACGATTCTAAACTCTTGACCCCTTACAAACAAAAAGGGACTGTCCCATCTGTGGATCGCCAAACGGGAGGCCGATCTGCAGATGGACCTCCCGTTTGGCGATCCGTAAACGGGACAAGCCCATCTGCAGATGGGACTGATCAGCAGATCGGGCCCAACAAATACACCGGGGCTGATATCATGCCAGATTAAACTACTGCTCTCAGCTTCTTGCCGCCTGTTTTGCAAATTTGTTTTGTCGTTTTTTTAATTGAAAAATTAAGCGAATTAAAAAAATGCAGGAGGATCAACTAGATACACTGAAGTTTATCATATCCAAATTTCATGTTTCTAGCCCTAATAGCCTCTGACTATTTCCACGGACAAACTAACAAAAAAAAAAAAAAACGAAAAAAAAAACATGCTATAACTGCGGGTAAAATTTTCGTACAAATTCATTACACTTGGGGATTTTGGCAAATCCGCAAGTGTAACAATCAGAAACACAAAGTTTTGTACGAGCAACGATTGTATTGAACGCTGCCTAGCTACGATTGACGTCATTTTATCATTTCGGTAGCACATATATATATATATATATATATATATATATATATATATATATATATATATATATATATATATATATATATATATATATATATATATATATATATATATATATATATATATATATATATATATATATAGGAACACAGGAATATTGTCAGAAGAGATCTGACAAAATATATTTACGGCTTACTGTACTTTGCGAAACGAAAGAAACGAAACAGAAATGTTGGCCACTACCCAATTTTTGGTAATGCATTTTTATTTTCATTTATCTCGGGAAAATCATATCAAACAAGATAGAATTACGTTAAATTTCTTCAGCACCATTACTTCAAAAAATTTTCGTTTCATTTCGTTTCGCAAAATACAGTAAGCTATATTGACTGCGTGATGTGAGAAAAATAGAGTACGAAACTGAAGGTTCAGGGTCCTACCGTTTTTGATGCGAACTATCAAGAACATATTTTTTGTCACATCTGCGGGAATTTCAATAAGTTTAACAATATCATTGGTTGAAAAAAGTTTATATTGATTAAAATGTAGCAAATCTTTCGAACGTTACAATTAATCACCAATGTATTGAGTACAATCTTTCAATCTCTTAAGTGCATTCGGCGTACCGTTGCGATTAAATCGTTTCATATTCGTTTGGAAGGCTTCCTCACCAGAACATCTGGATTCGTTTACTGGTCAGACCACACTTTTTACAATTTGTTTCTTTTACATTTAATAAAGAGAAGAGTGTCCAAGGACATTGCGCCCAGTCTACACCTAAAGTTATAAAAAATGAAATTCAATATAAATGTATACTACATGAGATTTTAGAATGTAGGTAATCTGCCCCACCGGTAATCCGCCCCCCACAGTAATCTGCCCTCCGGTAATATCTTCCTCCCCCCTTAGATTTGCAATTCTGGTAATCTGCCCCCTCCTCATCAGACGTTACTTATATGTACATATATATTAAATGCTTTACTTTTTTATGTTAAAAGCGATAGTGCTTTCCATATTCTTGGATATTTCTTAGAACTATATTTATCAAACACCTTTGTTTTTCTAAAAAAAATTATCCAGATTACATCTTCACAAGCAGCTGCCTGTAATGGATTTTATCCTAATTTTACCTGCATGTCAAGATGCTCAAGCTTTGAATTGAAATTCGTATTAATTGTGATTAACCAGCCAAATCTTCAATGGAGCTAATTTCTTTGCAGATGTCATTGAGCTGCCTGATCTGTAAGCTTTGTGAACTGCAGTTATGTTATGCAGTTGGGTTTTTTTGTATATAAACTGCGGAATTTCTACTTGAAATCATTTATACTGCATTTGCAAGTAGCCACTATGGATATCGTACAGAAAATTAGTGGTATGGATATTGAAACTAAAAAAACACGGTGTACTGCAACCTATCATTCCAACTAACCCAACGTCGCCCCAAAATTCCACCAAAAAGGCGAGGCCCAGAAAGCGATGCTCATAACGTCCCCGAGTGCAACCATGGACATAATGGCACCAAGAGAAGGGTTTATTAGGTTCAATATTCAACCAAAATCTGAAATTTTAACAGACATAACTAAGAAACATTGAAATGAAGGCAATTTGTATTGGGAAATAACTAATTTGATTTAAAATGAAATCTATAAACGAAATATAAAAACAATTAGATAGTGAAGTAATACACAATTTTCCCATACAGTTTCTTAATTGCAATCACATGATTGATGAGCAAGGTACCTGAATCGAATAATATAATTAGATTATAAAACTCCACATAATTGAAAGGCCAGTATAATACGAATAGCTCTGTAAAGAGCTTTTATTGCCTGTCCGATGTGACAAGACGAATGCCTTCCCGGAAGGAATGGCCCCTTTGGGACCAATAGTCCTAGGATATTTGCTCCCCCCCCCCCCTTTCATTTTTTTTTTCTTGTTGATAAATTAAAAACAATATTCTCTATTTGCTTTGATTTTTGTATGAAAACAGTTTCTACAAGTTTCTATAAATTGCAAATGTCAAGCTCACTGAAAAAACACTGATACACTTCGGAACTAGAACCGTATTTCGCTTGCGAAATGTTAAACAATTGACAAAAATTTAAAACGCAAAAATACTTCCTCCTTCCCATTTCTTGAATAATATAAAGTATTTCTCACTACGTGCATAAAATGGACCCAGCCATAAAAAGTGGGAGCAATTTTATGGAATCTGGGGACCATCGCGCGGACCCAGCGAATAATGTAGGGGTCATTTTCTGAAACTGGGGGCCCATGGCCCCCCCCCCCCTCCAAAATTATCCGAAAATCGAAGGCGAAAATAAAAGTACATACACACTTTCATATCAAGTTCTACCTAATTCCCAAGTTTCGGTGGCCCTAGAACCCGTAAGTGCCAGTGGAGGAGATGACACAGGAAATCCGATCACTGTCAAAAAAGATACCAACGGCTGCTCGCACAACTTCATGTAGCCCTTGCAAGCCAAAGGCTTGTCAAGTGGTTAAATACAGCATAGAGGGGAGTGTAGTGATCACTTTGGTGCATGTTGTAAGTGGATTTTCGCAGGTTTCCAAGAAGCTTTAGAGTTCCACATTCCGCTTTGTAAGTAAACCATTTGTACGTCATGTGTGTGGCTGAATCGCGTCCACAGGGGGGAGAAAACAGAAAGGTCGGTGTAGAACATGGACGCAGTTGCTATTATCACTTTCTGACGCCCAAACACCGCTATTTCCCATATTGCGCTTCGCTGAATAGTCATAGAAAAATAAGTGTTTATACTCATGAATATACTGAGCTACGGCACTTCTAAGCTCCCTGTGACTATCTCCCGAACCTGCGAGAATGTGACCCAAAGACAGAAAGTAACAATTACCATCACCTAGTATTCTGATCGTTGAAGATGGGGGGCTCCAAAACTGATTGCAAGCTGTGGAACTGACTTTGGAACAGGGCATTTAATAGCTCCGCAGCTCCACCAAATAGTCTTTGTTGTTGATCTCTGCCACTCTGTAGTTTCTAGATTAACTGTGAATTTCTCGCCACTGTTCACAATCAAGATATGAACATTGTCGTCATTGGCTAAATTTGAATGTCTGAATTATATACGATATTGAAGTAATTGCAAGTATACAGCGATCTTAAATTAATACACAAGCCGCGGTGGATTGATCTGATGTAATCAAAAAGTATGTGATGACATATGCAATCTTAGCAGTAAGTGAATCGTGACAGGTTCATGTGAGTAGATTAGTGTAATTTCTGATTCGCTGCTCCCATGTTATGCAGCTTACAGAGGTTGGAACTTTGTTTGATCATAACTATTTTTCATTCTTCAAGAAAATTTATAAGGGGGGCCAAATATCCTTGGACGAATGGACACCCGGAGTACTAGATATCCTAATGAGAGGCTAAATATCCCAGGACGAATGTCCCCCCGGCGGAATAAATATCCTAAGATATTTGGGGGGTATTTCTCCTGGGGGCCATTCCTCCTGGGACAGCGGGCTATTCAGCGCCTCCCCGGGCTAATCCGCATCTATAAACGGTCGTGTAAAATGTTTCATTTTTTCTTTGCTTGTGATTTCACAGCAATGAAAGATAAGATGAAATTTTACCTGAGAAAAGGATAAGTGAGAAAATCATTCAATGATAAACTCAACCAAAATGTATAAATAGGACGATTTTATTGCCATTTAATCAGTTCGAATTTACCATTCGACACCAGAAGATAACCAGAAATGAATTAAGAAACTTTTGAAACAAACAAGTGATGGGAAGCTGGCCATGAGTGGGTAGGGAGGGAAGTTGGTTAGAGGACGGGAGGAGCGGAGGGGTGTTAGGAGCATGTATACGCACTTATACAATGACCTTAACACAAAACTCTAATTGCACTCCTAAAAGCTGAGCTTTAACCCTTAGAAAGGTTTATATTCCTGGCGAATATAAAGTTTGTCAACTGCACTTAAAACCTAGCACTTTAGAAAGCAGTTACACAATCGAAGTGTCATCTTTTTATAGCAAAATTTTGTCCAGAGTATATACTCATATAAATCAGTCCTGACTATATATCCGGGGCAGTGATCTGCTCTGAAATTAGGATGTGTTGAAAATACATAAGTTCTTCATAATAACAGGCGGTATGAACCGTAGGCCAACTGGGCAGTCACCTATTCCTACAGGTATCTAGACATTTTGTCGAAAGTGAAATCCGAGACATTTTGCCGAAATTGATAACTGTTAACAATTATAAATTTCAACAAAATCTCTTTAAGTTCACTTTCAACAAGATATTTCTCGAAAAACTATCGTGCATTCATTCTTACACTTTGTAACATGTCTACGTAGCCATATCGAAGAAAATGTGCAAGGAAACAAACTATTTCTTAAAACGAAACAAGAATTGAGTGAAAAGTACAATTTAAACAAGTCTACAAATTACAAGTAAACTTGTTCTTCAGACATACACGATAGAACAGCCAATAACCCCCCCCCCCCCCCCTCCGTATAAATAGGCAAAAAAGTAAGAGATAGACTTTGTTAAAAGATGCAAAATTAACCCGTTTTTAACTGTCAACAAGGTTGATGGCAAGTGGAACAATACTTATAGGTTTATGGGACGTTTACCTTCACAGTTGTCTATTCTATCCATGTGGCGTGCAGAGAAACGTCGGTTTGTGTTAGAAATACTGTTCACCCATACTAATTTCCACTCGGGAATAGACTGGAAAAAAACACAAGAAATCTCAGGTAAAGTGCTCGAGTGGTTTACTTCCTACCTGTATGAACGGATTGTTTGTGTTGATGTAAACGGCAGCTATTCTGAGCTTGTGACACTAGATATCTCTCTTACCTAAGGGTGCCAGCTTGGACCAAGTTGTATAGTGACTACACGCAGCCGATGGGTCGAATTCTCCGATCATTGCTACTGTTATTCCATTTCTACGCTGACGACTCCCAGTTTACGACCAGTGGTGAATTCAGAAGACCTCACAGCAACAGTTAATCGTTTGACATTTAGCACTGACAGTGTCAGTGACTGGATGAGTAGCAACAAGCTCAAGCTGAACTGTGACAAAACAGAGTTCTTAGTTATTTCAAGCAAGAGAAATCTACCAAAATTCGATGTCACGGAAATAGTCCTACAAGGTGAAACTGTGACACGCTCTGATTCGGCACGTAACCTTGGAGTAACTATAGACTCTACCTTATCACTCGAAAAGCACATCACAAACGTATGCAAATCATGCTACTTTTATCTTTTGTGGATAATGAAAATTCGGAAATACATAACAAAAACGCAAAATTAGTTGTTCACGCACTTGTTGTTCACTCACGTTTAGACTATTATAATAGTATTTTAGTTGGTCTAATCAATTGTTCTTTGAGCAGGCTTCAGAGAGATGAATATGGCAGCAAGAGTGTTTACTATAACTATACCCCTCCCACTTTTTTCATTAAATGATATTTTTATTATCTTTTTAAAGATATTGTTGTCGCGTTTTATTTGCATCAATTATACAATAAAAAACAAAAGTCATACACATCGACAGCTCAATCTCAATACAGTCCACAACATGTAGTCTATGGAAGTACACAGTGATTTAGGTGCAATCATGACACATACGCAAAGTACCTAAAAATGGCATTTCAATGGTACAAATGACCGCTTTTATTCGCCAAATAAATGCTTTCGTCCTTGGGTTTTTTGGTTAACTTTCGTTTTCAGTGACTGAAATACGAGCAACGTTGTAACCATCTTCGTGCTTGCTGCACACGAACATTTCAGTATCCTGGAGTGTTGCTGCTGTGTATGCTTCAACCATTTCCCATGTTCCCAGCTCGGTCGAATTTATACATAAGGTATAACTTCCGGTGTCCTAGACCTCCAGGTCACTTTCGAGCCCAAACCGGAAGTTGGCCCTTATCTCGAAAACGGTAAGAGATAGAGCAATCAGTTTCCAGACATCTCCCCCAATACCGTTGCAGCTGGACCAGCCATACTTGGCACATGAATAGAGGTCATCTGAAGTGGTACACCTGATAAACATTTTTTACCTTGACCTTATTTATAGTTGGTAGTATTTAGAAGGATATTCTGCATTCAGACATGTGAAAATTGTTAACAAATAGCAATATCATCTACGTTCCGTTTTAAGTTATCATTCCAAGTGTGGTCTAAATCGCTGTGCGAATTTCGGTCTAGTGCAAATTCATTTCAGCGATTTACCAGTGTTCGTCATATATGAAGTGATCGACTGTTGAAAAAGTTCATGCTCTTCCTGGGAACCACACACTACACTTGACAATGCCCGAAAAAGACGTCTCGATTTATCCTGGTTTTTCTCGGACATTCACTGGGTTGCAATACACAGAGAGCTGTGTCATGTTTCACAGCGTTCTGGCAGATAATATACATAGCTATATTGTAAGACATCGAGCTGCCATTCAGAAGTAGATCTGTCTGGGCAGCTACTCCCAACGCCTCAATAGAAATGTCGGATTCTTCCCATTTTCCCACTTTTGCACGTTTTGCTGGTGGCTCATTGAACAACTTTAAATTACAACCGTTCCATTTCTTTCTGATCAGACTTCCGCCTTCCCTTTTCAGCAAATACGTGTTTTTTTCACAATCCTCGTGCACTACATATGGACCAAGCCAAACGATCGCCGAATGTGCCACCTTTTCTGTCAGCTCTCAAAAGATTCTTCAAAAGCACTTTGTCCCCGAGATTGAATAAATCCGGTTGACGTCTTTTCTCAGTTTTTCTTCTCCCCATGCTGCGATCATATCGGTTGTAGGAAAAATGGCACCTGAAAAAATGGCACTGAAAAAAATGGCACCAGAAAAAATGGCACTTTTGAACATACGGAAAAAATGGCACTTTTATTTTCCATCACATGTATATTAAACCCTGAATAAAAATAGAATTTCAGTTAAAAAAAATCATTTCATATATCAATGACCAATTGTTAAAAGTTACACAAACAACTCGGTACCCATTTACGTTAGCACGTGATGAATTTTCACGTAACGTTTTATCTATGAAAATGTGTGATATTACCCACTGGGGTTCCTTTATGGTCCTTTAGCCTTACCCTGAACGTTTCCCAGACGAATCCGCCAGGATTCCTTGCCCCTTAACTCGGGACATTTCTTTGATATACTTCTTATATAAAGGCATGTATATCGCAGTGTTTTACTCAGAAATGCTAAAATTTTATGGTGAACAATTAAAATGTAACTCAGTGAAAATTTATATTATATAAATCGTACGCGGTATACTTGAAGAGAACATTTTTATCTAAACTATGGACCTTGTAATAAATAAATGATAAATCACAATTAAGTTAAATTTAATTTATAATAATTTTTATGTAAAATGTGTAGGCAAGACTTTTCTATTGCTAAAGTATGAAGTGATGTAAATAAAATATCAGAAAATGTTAGAAACAAAGGTGCCATTTTTTCCGTTGTTTCAAAAGTGCCATTTTTTCCGGTGCCATTTTTCCGGACACCATCTCATCAAGTATATGTGCTCACTTTACTGTACATGCTTTTTGAAGTTTGTTCCTTGCGACAATGGTTTTGTGAATGGGGTGTCTGTATGTATGCATCTGTAACCGGAGTACTTAATCCTGCAGATACGGCAATGTTTAGAAGGACTATTATTGTTAATCGCCAAGAGATAATCAACGACAGTGGCAACTGAATTTGGCGTTGAAAGGATTTTTTGCGCATTACTATGTGTTTAAAAAGTAAATAAGATAAATATATCCACACATATAAATAAAAGTTTTCTAAAAAATCTGTTTTATTATTTTAAAATATGTATAAATACTACCTTCAAAGACAAAGTCTCAGTTGCAATCGCACTTTGTGCTTAATCAGATCCAAGGTAAAACTTCCAACATAACATGAACATTTACAAATATATATTCGACATATATATTCTTAAGTATTAAATTAAAACATAACACAGAATGTAATATACAATGTATATAACAAAGATATTAAAACTAGAATCGAACCATTTTTATGCGTTCCTCTTTATTGGAATGGCAAGCATCACTTTTTGAGCATTTGCGTTAAATTTTATGCACCTGACATTTAATATTGTGCAGTGACAATAAAGCGTTTGTCTTTATTCACCCCAAATGATATGAATACACAAACAACTGTTTGCATTGTTTTTAACTTACCACAGAAAAAGTCACAAGCCTCACATTCAATCAGTCCCAACTTTGGTGGCTCGAATCAGGCAAATTCAGACAGGGACAAAGACGGTGGTTTTGAGATTAACAACTCCAAGAAGTTCAAAATTCGAATAATCGATATCTCATAGAGTTTTTTTTTTTTTTTTTTTTTTTTTGGTTCTTTGAGATTCTAGTTATTGTAAAGCTACTGCAATTTAAAGATAAAACCACATAAGGCACACAGCACAAGTCACAGAATTAATCTTCTTTGTAGTTTGTTTTCAATTAAATGATACAAAAATAAATAAATAAACAAATAAATATCTATAGTCTGTTCGACCCACTCAAAGTATTTTAAACACATTCCCACCTCTGCAATGCTTAAAGCACGCGTTAGACCGGGAAAGGAAGGCGCACCGATCCCGTGACGGTTAAAAAATGCGCACACACCCCCATGAACGGTATGAAAGGCGCACACACTCTTTGTACCGATAAGCAAAGGCGCACACACTCTTTGTACCGATAAGCAAAGGCGCACACACTCCGTGACCATTAAGAAAGGCGCACACACTCCCGTGACCGATAAGAAAGGTACACACACACCCCTGACCATTAAGAAAGGTACAGACACTCCCGTGACCATTAAGAAAGGCGTACACACTCCCCTGACCATTAAGAAAGGTACACACACTCCCGTGACCATTAAGAAAGGCGCACACACTCCCCTGACCATTAAGAAGGTACACACACTCCCGTGACCATTAGAAAGGCGCACACACTCCCCTGACCATTAAGAAAGGTACACACACTCCCGTGACCATTAAGAAAGGTACACACACTCCCGTGACCATTAAGAAAGGTACACACACTCCCGTGACCATTAAGAAAGGTACACACACTCCCGTGACCATTAAGAAAGGTACACACACTCCCGTGACCATTAAGAAAGGTACACACACTCCCGTGACCATTAAGAAAGGTACACACACTCCCGTGACCATTAAGAAAGGTACACACACTCCCGTGACCATTAAGAAAGGTACACACACTCCGTGACCATTAAGAAAGGTACACACACTCCCGTGACCATTAAGAAAGGTACACACACTCCCGTGACCATTAAGAAAGGTACACACACTCCCGTGACCATTAAGAAGGTACACACACTCCCGTGACCATTAAGAAAGGTACACACACACCCGTGACCATTAAGAAAGGCGCACATACTCTCGTGGCCGCAAATCAAAAACACACACCCTGGTGATCAGAAAGTAAAGTCGGACACACCCCCATTACCAAAAATTAAAATAGTATAAATTCCAAGCACCGACAAATAAAAGCGTATCCACCTGTTACCGAAGACAAGAGTGTAGTAAATGCCACGACAAGGATGAAAAGCTCACAAGTTCCTGCGGATGTAAAGCCCTGGGCAAAAGTTGTTACACTGTTGGTGTAATGCGTCGTTGTCACATATCACAAATCAATTGTAATTTAAAGACACGGCACTATCACTAACTCTAATACCCTGCTCATATAAGTGATGACAGAAAAACTCGTCACCCTTTCACTCACTAAAACACTAATAACACACGCAGCTTTTCTGGGCCTTTCAAGAGATGCCGCATAACGTTTCCTATGACTCATATTTTACATAACAAGACTGATACTAGTTTAGCTTTGTGAACTCAAAACGACTTTGTTGTCCATTAGAGAAGCACCCGACCCTTCTTCATTCACCACAGATGTTGGGTGTTGCTTTTGTGGCCGCTCTGGCAAGATATCATGTGATCTTAGTGTTTCCGCTTTTTTGACTGTACAGTAATAACACGGCCACTTTGCTAAGCCCCACAGAAATCCCTACAAAGTTGGGCCTCTGCAAGAAAACATATATAAAAATAAATAAACATGAATAAGACATCGCACTGAAACTTTCCCACTTATACATCATCTCTGTGAAGATTGCTTTACGCTGGCTTTCAGAGGACATTGGAATGGCTTACACAGATTGCTGAAGTGCTTACATAACTAAGGTGAAAGAGCACATGTTTAAATAGCGACATCGCTTTCATATATTTTGAGGTCGCTTACACAGAGGTTGGGCTCGGTGACATAGATACTTAGATGGCTTATATAGATGATGTGATAGGGGACATGATACTGAGATGGCTCAGAGATATTGGGCTCGGTGACATAGATACTAAGATGACTTATATAGATGATGTGATAGGGGACATGATACTGAGATGGCTCAGAGATATTCGGCTCGGTGACATAGATACTTAGATGGCCTATATAGATGATGTGATAGGTGACATAGATACTGAGATTCCCACACAAAGGTTGAGATTGGCCACACAAATACTGATACGACTTACAAAGGTGTTGGAATCGGAGACAAATAAACTAACATTGCTTACACAGATGTTGGGACCGATCACACAGATATCGAGACAGATTACATAGATGTTTGGACCGATCACACAGATACCGAGAAGGCTTACACAGATGTTGGGAACGAACAAACAGATATCGGGACGGTGTACATAGATGCTGGGACCGATCACACAGATACCGATAAGGCTTGCACAGATGTTGGGACCGACCACACAGATATCGGGACGGTGTACATAGATGTTGGAACCGATCACAGATACCGAGATGGCTTACATAGATGTTGGGATCGGCCAGCAGGAGGCCGTAGAGGAGCCAGCTGGTGGAACAGAGCAGCTGGCTTATAACCATCACCGCAGGCACGCCTTCGGCATTCTGACTTTTCACATTTTCATACTGAAACAATAGAAATGATTTGAAAACCGTTATCCTAGTCTTGCCAGGGGTTTAAAAACACGAGCGGTGAAAATTGTTCAATGTTAAGCCCTCATATTTTTCCCAAATTAAACGGTAGGCCATTTTATAGTCAGTACAGCTCGGTTCTGAGTCAGTAGATCTGCAGTCACGTACATCATTCTTACCAGTTCAAATGCCGGTAACGCCATGATTAAGGCAACCACTAGGCTTGAAGCCCAACCCAAAGTGTCTGCAATTGCCGTCGGTTCCACCAGTACTTTATACAGATACCAGTACAGGACTGCGATGTATGAGCCGGCCAATAGTACCTTTACCACATAAACCGACTGAAAGAAAACAAGATATCACTGTTACGCTCCAGCTGATGTCACTTTATGGAGTAACGGCTGATATCCGTTAATCATGCAGCAGTGAAGCGTTTTCCCTGCCAAAATCCTATGTGTGTGTGTGTGTGTGTGTGTGTGTGTGTGTGTGTGTGTGTGTGTGTGTGTGCGTGTGTGTATGTTTACGTACAAAAACTGACCAGATAAATGGTATTAAATTAGGATTTGAATCCGGAACACAACCAAATCAGTATATTTAAAAAATAATAACGACCATCGTTTTGATGGTTATTTTGATCTTTTCATTTAATTCGTTATTTATCATATCTCGCTACATTCACTCAAGCAGGCAGAGAATGACCTCTAGCAGTGGGGAAACACTTGACCTGGGATTTGGCAACATGCATAAATGTAGCAACATAGCAGCATTGCAGAACAAGCCCAAGAGCATTAAGAATGGCTATCGTTCCGTTGTTGATCATCACACCATAGTGTAGCATGCCCGAACAACTGTACGCAACAGACAGAAAAGATATTAGTGCCGAGGTTAAGTGAATCCAACATTTTTTCAGGCAACGTAGTTTATTTGTTGTCTTAAATGTACTGTAAATAAAAATATAATCACCAATAAAAATCAAATAAAACTAGAGCGACCACTGCACACCAACAAAGAGTACACGATCATGTCAAACACTTTTATTAGCCAGTCGTTTTTTTCTTCGTTTTTGTAAACAAAAACAAATAACACC
Source organism: Protula sp. h YS-2021 (assembly GCA_949752745.1). Lineage (NCBI taxonomy): Eukaryota > Metazoa > Annelida > Polychaeta > Sabellida > Serpulidae > Protula > Protula sp. h YS-2021. Next base: position 59,497,807 of record OX457024.1, read on the forward strand.
CTATTATTTAAAATAAGAATATATCAAGCAAATAAGAATTCACTATAGTCACTATAGTCAAAGTTAGCCTATTCCGGAACAGACTAATTTAGATTAAAGACAATTCAACTTCGATGATTCTCTATACTTCACTTAGATCGAGCATCATGAGTCTATTCCAGAATGAACTCACTTTGTCGATAGTGCCTAATTTCGCCTTCAATAAAAAATATCTAGATCCTTATTTACTTAATGTATTCTTATTTTAACTAATAAAACGTTAAGTGTTCACCCCCATAGCCCCCCCCCCCCCCCCCTCCACCTTCCACCGCTTGACAATCCTTCCTTTCACAAAGTTTTATTTGGACAAATTTGCACTCCTTCAGAATACAGTAATAAGACTTTTTACCTTACATAAATGTTTTTGAATACATGTACCTCATGTGTCCAGAAGTTGGGTTACACATCACCTATGAAAGGGGGGAGGTGAGGGGGTGGAGGGATACGCATTTTTGAAGAGCAGAGTGGGGGTGCCATAATGCACTAGAAAGGCATTCTTCATTACTTCCTTTTATCCGGGCCTGAAAGGTGGTCGCTAGAGTAACAACTCCCTATTTCACTGGTGATGTCTTTTTGCTTAGTCACTCCCCTTCATTTCTTATGCAGGCATGGATCTGAAACCAACCCTAACCCTTTATGCCTGTCAAGATATGGATCTGTGCCACAGTGTACTTTCATCCACGACACACCTTGTCTTGGTACATTCCCAAGCAAAAGCACCCTTCATAACTGTAGAGTGGATAACCCACCTCGGTGGGGAAGGGGGGGGGGGGTGAGGGGGGGGGCAAAATAGTGTCAGCTAGTCCTGTAGAGGCACAGAAAATGCTGCGCCTTCTCTGTCCACCCAGTCGCGATAGCTGGTGTACTTGTTAACAAAGGTACCGCCTATCCCCCCCCCCCACCCCATCGAAACCCACTCGCTCACACGCTGACCTCGAAACGGCTCTGTATCAATAGCCCCCCCCCCCCACCCACCATCCAATCAATCTCGGTGCTACCGAACCCCCTTAGTCAAACTTCATGAGAGAAGCGGGTCAGGCACCCGTTTGCAATCACGTTTTTACGTCATATGGTTTCGCGCGTTGTCCAATAATCACGCGTTATCATGCGTTAAATGAAACAGCAACTGGCAGTCCAACTCAAGGCATAATACCACCGGCTTTGAAGCTGCGCCAACCAGTCATTACAAAGTAATCGTTTTAACAAAGTAAAGTTTCCACAACACGATGTGACGTCACGCGTTGCACAATATACGCAAAATACAACATGAACCGTGGGACCCACACAAGGAACTACCCTACCAAGTTTGAGCTGATCCAACGTTTCGTCTGCAGTTACAGTGATGACGCATTTTTTACCTTCTGACGTCATATGACGTCACGTATTGTTCAATATGCGTGAAAAAAAGCAAAATAAAACAAATGCAATGTCCAGTATCAGGGTTGAGACTTCATAAATTTTTTTTAAAAGTTAGTCGCCCGGCGTAATTTTTGCAAAATTTGTTTAGCCCGCCTCATATGAAAAAATAATAAAAAAATTGTGTTTAAAATAATCAACACAATATTTACCTGAAAATACTCAGGAAAAAAGTTAGTCGCCACTCGGGCGACCAACTCGAAAAAGTTGGTCGCCCGAGCCATAAGTTTGTCGCCACGGGCCACCGGGCGACCGCGAAATCTCAACCCTGCAGTACACGTATATGCCAAATACAATCCCAACTAGCAGACCAGCCCAGGGCATAATCCACCACGTCTGATGCTGATCCGACTTGCCGATCTTGAGTTATCGTGTTAACAAAATCACGCGTTTACAACAGACACACACACTACACACATACTCATACACAGAAAGTACAAAAACACGTTTCCCATCTACGGGGGGGAGGGGGTGGATATAATAAACTGCACTACACCTCTAAAGCAGGAAGATATCGTGGGAAAGCATATCATGAAATCATTAAAACTGCATTAATTTAAAACACAGGTTATTGGACACCTGCACGCAAGTCTGGAGTCCAGATGGCAGCCATACAACTAAGTCACTTCATGCTTCAGGAGGATTAAAAAAAACTTTAACGAGTCAGTACTATTGCTGTAATTAGAAATGAAACATGTGAATGTTGCTCAAAATTTACGCAGTGATTCAGGGCATAAAGGTCACGGGGTCCCGGGAACCGCTGATAATCGGCTCGGGACCCCTGGAATTTGACCCTGGGGTCCCGCGGGACCCCAGAAAAAAAGACGGTGTTCTCTTGCAAGTTACCTGTGTCACAAAACAGACTAACTTATAAGAGAGCGTAATGGCCTGCACAGTCGGCAGCATTAATTCAGGGATAGAAACGTTTATTTCCATAGCATCTGTTGTTTAATGTAGCATCATTCAGTCTTTCTTTTTTTTTTTTTGTTTTTGTTAGATGTAGCAGTTTTGTGATTTGCATGATATCACTAATCGAGTTTATTTTTGTCGCAAAAAAAAAAAGATTTTATAGAATTTATCTTTTTTTTACCTCGGGACCCCTGCTTTCAGAGGTAGGGGTCCCGCGGGACCCCGAGCTGAAAAGTAAACTTTTTGCTCTGGTGATTAGTCTACAGCGGGGGCTTGGGGCGATCCCCCTTTTTGTCAAAAAATGACCCCCTTCTGAGGGCAACAGGGGACAAAATAGTTCGACATTTTTTTCCAAATCCCCTCTTTTTTCTAGACCCTGGACAATTTTTTTTTTAAAAATCTCTAATTTGCAGCAGTTAAAATCTGTATTTTTTTAAAGTTTATTTTTAGATTAACTGTAACTTGTAGCATAATAAAGAGCTGTATTGTTTTCAAAAAACCATATCTTTTACTTACGCAGGTGTATTTTGCTCACTAGTTAATAAGAAACCTCGCATATTAATAAGAAACCATAGTAAAAAAATTCATCTCCCCCCCCCTGCTCCGAAAATCCCCCTATAAAGTTTGAAAGGGGGGACAAATGACCCATATTCTTTTTACCCAACAATAATCACTATTTATGATAACTTAGTTTTGCTGTTCTTCGATGACGCATTAGGAGGTTGTGCAAAAATACCTGATAACGTTCAAAAGAAAGATGTCGAACGGCACATTCCTTGTGTTTTGATTCCTATACATCCTGAGGCAAGGTGGGCTGAAAGCACATTCAATGCAGACATCTTATTACCATCGTATTATTTTTTTCAATACATAAAAACAATCCAAAGCATTGTGATCTTTTTTGTATCTTGCATTTCACACTTTATTACTTCAGCACGTTTGTTTAGCTAAAAACAAATAGAAAAGGTGTAAAACGTTTTGTGAGTTTGACAACCCGGATAATGCAGGAATATATCATAGATCAGTGTGGAAGCTTGTACTTCATTGTTAAAGTGAAGTTGTTTATTAAAACTGTGATTGCTCTGCAAAGACCACACAAAATACGTCAAAAGTATAACGGTAATAAGAGAAACCAAGCAAACAGCTGCACATGTTTTCCACAATTCTGCCTTTAAAAACTCATGTTAAAGCACATAATCGCCAGTGCACAGAAATTGTCTTTTTATGTATTCCTACCTTTCTATCAAATAGTTAACACTTGACAAGCCTTTGGCTTGCAAGAGTTATATGAATTTGTGCGAGCAAAATTCGTCCTTTTTTTTTTCTTCTTGACACTTTTTCCGATTTTTTGTGTCTTCTTCTCCTCTGACACTATAGGCCCTACGACCATGAAACTTGGGACTTATGAAGAGCTTGATCTGAACATGTGCATGTCACTTTTTATTTTCGTCTTTGATTTCGTTTTCTTTGTTAAAACGCCATGTAAAACTAGAAGCTCATTCCGCTAGCGAAATGTTAAACACTTGACAAAAATTAAAACGCAAAAATACTTCCTTCAATTGGTTATTTCTTGAATAATATATTGCAAACAACACAGCTTGAATACGTCTTATAAGCCGAGTAGTGTTTAGTTTCTGTTGACTTAAGGTTTTATTGACTGATCTAGCATACACAGTGAGAGCTCGCACAAAGCTCACTGAGCAACTGTGTGTGATGTGGCTTAAATGCTACGCATTAACTTGCAAAAAATACACTCTTTTCACATGGCGTTTTAACAAAGAAAACGAAATCAAAGACGAAAATAAAAAGTGACATGCACATGTTCAGATCAAGCTCTTCATAAGTCCCAAGTTTCATGGTCGTAGGGCCCATAGTGTCAGAGAAGAAGAAGACACAAAAAATCGGAAAAAGTGTCAAGAAGAAAAAAAAAAGGACGAATTTTGCTCGCACAAATTCATATAACCCTTGCAAGCCAAAGGCTTGTCAAGTGTTAAATATTGCAAACAACACAGTTTGAATACGTCTTATAAGCCGAGTAGTGTTTAGTTTCTGTTGACTTAAGGTTTTATTGACTGATCTAGCATACACAGTGAAAGCTCGCACAAAGCTCACTGAGCAACTGTATGTGATATGGCTTAAATGCTACGCATTAACTTGCAAAAAATACACTCTTTTCACATGGCGTTTTAACAAAGAAAACGAAATCAAAGACGAAAATAAAAAGTGACATGCACATGTTCAGATCAAGCTCTTCATATGTCCCAAGTTTCATGGTCGTAGGGCCCATAGTGTCAGAGAAGAAGAAGACACAAAAAATCGGAAAAAGTGTCAAGAAGAAAAAAAAAAGGACGAATTTTGCTCGCACAAATTCATATAACTCTTGCAAGCCAAAGGCTTGTCAAGTGTTAAAGAGTGTATTTTTGCAAGTAAATGCGTAGGATTTAACCGACATCACACACAGTTGCTCAGTGAGCTTTGTGCGAGCGCTCACTGTGTAAATAGATAACAAGGCGTATGCTAGATCAGTCAATAAAACCTTAAGTCAACAGAAACCAAACACTACTCGGCTTATAAGACGTATTCAAGCTGTGTTGTTTGCAATATATTATTCAAGAAATAACCTTTGAAGTAAGTATTTTTGCGTTTTAATTTTTGTCAAGTGTTTAACATTTCGCTAGCGAAGTGAGGTTCTAGTTTTGCATTGATTTTTCTTACCTTCTGCAACGCTCTACGCAAAACAAACGCAGTTCGCTAGCTAAGGCTACTCATGTTTAATTACCGTTCACGTGTGGTGAGAAATCATTATCAATGAAACACAACATCTAAGGCGACTTTCGCCTCCAAACTTAACACAGCACAAGAATGGATAACCCCCGACACTCACTTTAATTTCTGTCTTTCTATTTACTTGCATTTCTGATGAGTTGTGCGGAAACCTTTTGTAGAGAAAAAAGTAGAGAAATTTTGGTTTTTAATGCGAACTTAATTACACTAGGAAAGTGGAACTTTCCAAGGGTAAGTAAAAAATATTGTCATTCTGACAGAAAGAGGTATCATTAGACCTATACTTAAAGCTTAACCATTGGTCTAATTGATGGCATCCAGCCCAGAGCCCACGCCCAGTTGATTCGGCCTGGATGCGAGAACTGCAGCGAGACAAAACACATTATTCATGCCACCATCCACAGCCTCAGAATCCTGTGAGGTCAAACGGACAACTAGAGTGGCCAGTGCACACAAAAAAGCTTTATGGCACACTTTTAAATGGACACCCATTTAGTTTCTTGTTTTTGTAAACAGAAACAAATGTCTCCCGACTAAATTCATTAATCCCCATTAATTAATGCGTCAAAAGTTGATACAACCATCCAACAACAGACTGACACACACACATACATACACAGAGAGAAAGTACAAACACTATATGTCTCCCCTTGGTCTGGGAGACATAAAAAGTGGTGAGAAAACAGCATTCTGCCCGTTTATATCAACTGTTGGGCTAGTCCTAGATGACTCTTGCGGTCTTCCTATGACAGCAAGAGTCATAGTTCCCACAATAGGAAATGTCATTGATGTCAATTTTCAAATCTCGGTGCATGACTGGGGCCAATGGCGTTATTTTATTTCTATTGCAGGAACTGTGAACCTTTCTGTCTTAGGAAGATGGAACTACTGTCGGGCTACCGTCGTAGAAGCGAAAATGGCAGTGTCAACAAAAAAACACAGCTGATTATTTAGTCCCAGGTGACTCCCACCTCCACAGAGGATATAAGAGTGATGATGAAGTAGGTTTCGATCTATCTACATCAACGGACTGGCTATTTGTACGCCCGCGTACAAATAACGAGGAAAACTCCCTTATTTGTACGCCAGAATGAACCAATCATATGCAAGTTAACAAGTGGGATTTCTGTTCTGGGCTTTGTTTTCATCATTGCGTCTTTAGGTTTTGGGGCGGAATTTTCATATTTTGGGGAATTAGAGCGGGCTTTAAAATATTTTCAAGAACAAAACAGCACATTGTTTGTTCATAAATGCAGCAAATCGGTGCAATCGAAGACTAGAGGTTTCAAGAACAAAATAATCTTATATGTCTTATAATTACGACTTTCTGTTATAAAAGAAGCAAAGAAAGTGCAAAAACTGCTATATTTGTTGACTTCCATAAATAAATATCGCGTATGAGTGCCACTATAGCTTCTTTTACGCCGGCGTACAAATTGCCTCCTACCGATAAAAGTCATAAATTCTGTCAAATGGTAATAAGTTGTATTTAAATGATGAAAAAAAAATTTTTTTTGACCGTGTAACTCTCAATCAAGCTTCCCTTAAGCCGGCGTACAAATAAGAACCAATTCCGTCTTATTTGTACGCCGGCGTACAAATAAGTAGCTCCAAGAAGCGGTACTCTACAAAGTTTCCGGGCACCGCTTCAATGCCTCGCTATATAACGATAAGCAAGTCAACTGCGCTCGCTCTGAGGCACCCCTGTGGCTACTTTATGCGAGATTCAACGACCCATAGGTTTTTATTGGTATTTGCTAAAGGCCCTCAAAGTACTGCGGTAATCATATACAACTTCTGTGTTACGCTTTCTTTAAAAGAAAATAATACGGAAACAACCCCAAATCTCCCGCAATAAGTGACATTTGTTTGTATACAGGGAGCATACTTTATTACGTGAAATAGTAACAATAATTTTTGCAATTATCCACCAAAAAACTATTAAATTTATATTTCAAAAAGAACGTAAAAATCAAAAGTCAAATACTGTGGGTGTACAAAATAAATTTATACGTAATTCTGCATCTATCAACTATTTTAGTATATATTTTACAAATAAACTACAATCCCTTTATTTAAATTTCCTGACCTTTGACTTTGGTCACGTGATATTTAAAGGCCAGAATGTAAACAAACATTTAACACGTGGGTGCGGAAGCGAACTTCTCTGCACTTTTATGAACAATTAAAAGACATACAGCTCACTAGAAACTGTGCCTGTTTTACAAAAAGGGCATATTGGGCATGAACTTTCTGTAGATGTTTGAATAATAGTGGCTGGTATGCAAGATTCGTGCCTCAGAACATATGAAGTCGACCCCTATTAGGTGAACAATGGAAGGCTTCGTAGCTCTGACAGAGAGATATACGATGTTATACAAGTCAGAGCTACTCGGAGCTAACAAATAAGGAAAAAAAGCTCTGATTTGTACGCCGGCGTATAAAGTACTTTAATACGCTTCATTGATGTATTTTTGCCGATTAAAGGCAAAAATTTGTCAAAAATTTGATACGCCGGCGTCTTCCCTACATCAAACTTCCGACTGTGGAGGCACCCCGGTCTCGAGTACTCGTACAAGTCGTATCGTAGGTCTTATCGCTCGCTTTTTTTAGACTACGAATTCGCTTATTGACTCACATTCCTGATGCAAAAAGACAAACTGTCAACACAAGGCAGACCCCTTCGACAACTGTAACAGCTTCCATTCTTTCAATTCATTTCAGCCACTTATAAATATTTGTTAAAATTGTCCACACAACCACTTTGCTTGCCGGACTGGCGTTGTTGTTCAACAGCCGACCTCTACGGCAATTCGATCTGTGTATATCACCTTTTTACCATGCTGAGCCACCGGGGATTCCGCGAACTAATTAAGGACGAGAACTACCTTTTTATATATCCCACCACTCTGTGTTTATACATAACAGATAGATCAACCCAGAGTTCAGCTATTTTATAACAACGTCTTGGCATCCTTATAGAGATGCTATATATCAAATAGATCTCAATAGAACCTTATCTTTTAATAACAAATTTCTTAGTTTACACAGAAAATCTAGTGGCTGGTGATGAGATGAGAACAAACGCAGGAGAAACATATTGATTTTTTTAACCAAGAGCAACCAAGACCATTTGATGAAAGGATGGAGTCTATAAGGATCAGATAATTGTTTGCCTTCAAAAATAGGAGTGCAAAGTCAGGATAGTAGCTTGTTGTTGTTATTGTTAGAAAACAAGGATAAATAAATAATCACAGACTAGATAAATAATCATCAATTCCAAAGCTTTTATTTACCTGCAAGTGTTCTTATCCAGTTATCCGTAAAGACAGAGGCAGTTCTAGCTCTTCTTACATTGCAGAAGTAAAAAAAAAGCGACATTAGACAGTCTTTTTTCTTCTTTTCTTTTTCTCTTTCTTTTTCTTCTTTCTTTTTTGTCTTACAAATAAGTTGAGTTTTTTTATCACTTTTGGCTTAAGTTATTAAAATATAAGGAAAATGCTTCAAAGCCTTCATATCAGTAACTAAGTAAATTGTAAAAGACATCAATGCTTTGTATTCTATTAAAAATGCTATGGATAAATAACTTACAGAACAAGGATCGTTTGTACAGTTGCAAATGTAATTATAGAAGTTATTTGCTTTCTATGAAAAAGTTGCTTGTCTTAAAGCATTTGTCTTATGCCCTGAAGGAAAATGTCTTAAGCCCTTATGGCAAATCCTCAAAGAAAATTTGTTCTTCAGAGTTCTTGCCTTATGGCTTTTGGTTTAAGCAATGTGAATAGGCATCAACCGAAACTCTAAATAAAATAATCATCAATTACAATTCCTCAAAGAAAATTTGTTCTTCAGAGTTCTTGTCTTATGGCTTTAGGTTTAAGCAATGTGAATAGGCATCAACCGAAACTCTAAATATAATAATCATCAATTCCAAAGCTTTTATTTACCTGCAAGTGTTCTAATCCAGTTATCCGTAAAGACAGAGGCAGTTCCAGCTCTTCTTACATTGCATAAGTAAAATAAAAGCGACATTAGACAGTCTTTTTTCTTCTTTTCTTTTTCTCTTTCTTTTTCTTCTTTCTTTTTTGTCTTGCAAATAAGTTGAGTTTTTTTTATCACTTTTGGCTTAAGTTATTAAAATATAAGGAAAATGCTTCAAAGCCTTCATAACAGTAACTAAGTAAATTGTAAAAGACATCAATGCTTTGTATTCTATTAAAAATGCTATGGATAAATAACTTACAGAACAAGGATCGTTTGCACAGTTGCAAATGTAATTATATAAGTTATTTGCTTCCCATGAAAAAGTTGCTTGTCTTAAAGCATTTGTCTTATGCCCTGAAGGAAAATGTCTTAAGCCCTTAGGGCAATTCCTCAAAGAAAATTTGTTCTTCAGAGTTCTTGCCTTATGGCTTTTGGTTTAAGCAATGTGAATAGGCATCAACCAAAACTCTTCTAATAATAACTGATTTTACTGGAGCAGAGGCGTTATTATAAAACAACTCTTCTCTGGAGCAATCGATCTGTGATTATAAACAAAAACAGATGTGGTCTAAGAGTAGCTGTGCTCGTTCAATAAGAGATTTTTTCCTAAATCCCCAGCGTGATGGCAGAACAACCAGATTTAATATACAACGAACGAAACCGACGCAGTGGATGGCTGTTGAAGAGCGGTGCAAGGAAGAAAATTCAGATTTGGCTGACAAATAGCCACACAAATTTGTTTGTAAACAAAAACGATGTTTGTGCATTTTCTCCAATAAGAGTCAAATGACAAAATAGGGACGTCAATATGTAAGATATTATAAACCCAATATTTATCTTAAACTGTTGCGTAAACGATCGATCATTGAAAAACTACCGGTGGTTTTGTAAAAATGAAAATCCAGTAAAACGAAACGATAATACGAGATTCTAGTCGTACCAGCAGATTCACTGTCAAATCAAATTTATTATCTGAAAACACAAACTGACATAAAAACCGGTTTATCGAAGAAACAACAATGAATGAATATCTTATGTGTGCAAATCTACCTATTAACGAAACCATCCAGTTTTATAATTTCAAAATACTGAACAGTTATAAAGCATCTACAAGGCCCGAACCGTAGAATGGGACGGAGAGTAGAATCAGACATTTGACGTAGATAGACTGAAACCTGCTTTACTCATTTTACTATTGGATATCCTTAGATCCACATACTTGGGAAAGTGTCTCATAATATTCTAACATAAAATTGAAAGTATCATTTGTTGTTCAAGAGAAAAGTAAATAAAACCAGCCGGATTGATCAGCTGTTTATTTGTTGACGTCGTCATCTTGGTTCTGGGAATCGGTTGTAACGCTGTTTGTGATTGGTTCATGTTCAGGCCGACATTTTATCTCCCAAACTTGTCTATTCTTTACCTTAGAAACAATTTATACTTTTGTGTATTTTAATGTCCATATATTTGGAAGCTGCTGTGTTTTGTATTAGCAGTGTTTGGTTAGACCTCTTCCAGGGTTGAGACTTCGTAAAATTTTCTGCCTTCCGGGCGACCAGCTTTAAATAGTTAATAGCCCAGCACAAAAGTTAGTCGCCCGGCGCAATTTTTGCAAAATTTACCTGAACATACTCAGAAAAAAAAGTTAGTCGCCACTCGGGCGACCAACTCGACAAAGTTGGTCGCCCGAGCCAAAAGTTGATCGCCACGGACGACCGCGAAATCTCAACCCTGCTCTTCTGCCGGTGGTATATATTTATTAAAATTACTGTCTCGTCCTTGTACGAGTACTCGTAGATTTAGTTATACTTCAAGACCCAGACTGTATAATGGAATGGAAGGTAGAATGAGAAATTTGACGCAGATAGACTGAAACATACTTCACTCATTTTAATGCTGGAAAATCTTAGAACCACATACTTGGGAAAGTGCATCTCTTAATATTGACCATAAAATCGAAAGTATCATCTGTTGTTCTAGAGAAAAGTCAACAAAACTAGCCAGATTGATCAGCTGTTTTTTTGTTGACTCGAAATCTCGACATCTTGGTTCTGTGACATCGCTTTCGCTGATTGGTTTACATGTGGACCATCGCCGTGTTGGTTCTACTACATCGTTTGTGTTCCGGTTGGTGATTGATTCACGTGCAGACCGACACTTTACTTCCCAATCTTGTGTGCCTTTTACCCTAGAAAAACAATTTATGCTTTTGTGCATTTTTGTCTATATACCTGGAGGTTGCTGTATTTTGTATTGGCAATGTTTGATTGGACATCCTCTCTCAGTGGTTTATTGTTCGGTGTAATTTAAGACAGATTTCTCTAAAATCATTTAAAAACCCTAAGTTTATACCAATTAGTGTCCCTTACTTGCAAAGCTAGTAGAGTGAAATGCGGAGTCAGCAAGGTTAAGTCGGTCGAAAGGTGCTATTGAACCTTTGGTCGATAACACAATATAGACAGGACAAACACTATGTTATGAAACCTGTAATGTGTAAATGTATAAATATTTTTATTTATAAGGAATTTTGTAGTACACATTGTTAACAAACAAGAGATTTCCTCTGTTTCATTACAATAAATGATGCACAAAGAAATGCGTAATCAGCTGATTGCCTTTTCCGGTATGGCTGCAGCTACTGTGACACCCGTTACTGCGGGTGTGGAACGGGTGTTGGCATGTATGTCCCTTCACTTACTATCAGCATGGGGAAAGGATGAAGAAAAAAGACCATTTATATGCTTGAAATAAATGTAAGCAAGAGAAAATGAGCCATTTTCATTGAATGGGAATAAGATGCTGTTATGAAAGGAATTGAAGCTTTCTTTGCTGTGAAAAAAAACCCAAAAAAAAAAAACAAAACAAAAAAGAAAAAACAAAAAAAAACAAAAAACGCCAAAACATAAAATTAAACCGCAGCTTCCAAAGGACACGAGGTGGGGAAGTCAGTACGATTGCCTAGACGTGTTTCAGGAACCGACCATTTCTTCTGGTGGTAAGAATGAAGACCTCACTGACAATCGCATCAAGGCTCTCATTCACAACACACATCTCTATGTTGAGGCCAAAAGTCTGCAACAACAACAAGAGCACATAGTTAATGCTATTAGCAATTTGCAATCTGATCAAGCTGCTATTGCCGAGTCCTGTGAGATATGGCTGGATTTACTGGCGTGCCATGAACTCCAGTATCAACGCCAAAAAATAAAACAAGATTTGACCAAGTTATGACACCAGCTCACTATGTGGCAAACCTGCTTCATCCAGTATACAGAGGAAAGAAACTGAACACCTAACAGACAACTGCACCACGGCACCGGGCGACCTACTTTTACAAGTTAGTCGCCTGGCACATAAGTTAGTCGCCCGGCGTAATTTTTGCAAAATTTGTCTGGCCTGCTCACCTGAAAAAAAAAGACAACAACAAAATGGTGTTTAAAATAATCAACAGTATTTACCTGAAAATGCTCAGAAAAAAAGTTAGTCGCCAGTCGGGCGACCAACTCGAAAAAGTTGGTCGCCCGAGCCAAAAGTTGGTCGCCACGGGCGCCCGCGAAATCTCAACCCTGCTCTACTTTGGTGCCTAAGCTCCTCAACTTTACCTGTGATGCTGTAGAGCTACCATCTACAATGACAGCAGACACTGACAGCAGAAACATTCATCAACACTTCAAAGCCTATTGTGTGGTGGCAATGCGTAGAGAAGTCTGGGAAAGATCAGTCCTAATTTTTGAGCGGGCGTTCGCCAATTTTGGTTTCCCCCAATCCAACCCATCAACAGACTGTGTATCGAGAAAGCAGCCAAGATGGTTGTATATATATATATATATCTATATATATATATATATATATATATATATAATCAAAATGCTAGTCCTACATTTCTGGTCCGATTCTTTTGAAATTTGCTAGGAGTATCCCTTTGGTAGCCATGCAAACAGGGTGTGTTTGTTTTGGCGATTTGTTGAAAATAGGCCTAGCTAAGGATAACAGAAAAAATACCATCATTCCTAAAATAAGCCCCGATTGCATTCAAAAATTTACAGGCGTTATAGACTTGTATTTTGTTTGGCGGTTTGGTCAGAGTTGCAGATTATTAACAAAAAGCTGGAACTTCACACTTCTTCACCAGTCGTGATATGTGGAGGCCGGATTAGCCCAGCGGTTACGTTGTCGCTTGCGGAACAAGAGGTCATGAGTTCAAGCCCTATTGCTAGGTTTTGTACGCAGTATTTCTAGTTCTGGCCCCAACAGAAGCATTCCATGTGGATATATAGGTCCGTACTATGTCAATTCATCTGTTAATGGTTCAGGATTGCAACGTGTTTACGCTAAATTGGGGTCATTCCGAGTTTAAAATGATAAATAATGTTGACATATACGGGCACATTGTACACCAGCTAAGCATAATCTGAAAAGTTATTGTGTAAGACTTTCTTTTCTTTCCTTGTGTCCCTTTCCTTCCATTCCTTCCGCTTCCTTATTTTCTTTCCCTTCCTTTTTCTTTTCTTTTCCTTTTATCTGTTTCCTTTTCTTTCTATCTTTGTTTTTTTTTCTTTCGTTCTTTCTTTCCTTTCTTTCGTTCTTTCTTTCGTTCAGTCTTTCTTTTCTTTCTTTCTTTCTTTCTTTCTTTCTTTCTTTCTTTCTTTCTTTCTTTCTTTCAGTCTTTCTTTCTTTCAATCTTTCTTTCAGTATTTCTTTCTTTCTTTCAGTCTTTCTTCCTTTCTTTCAGCCTTTCTTTCTTTCTTTCCCCTATTTTCACATATTAGGCCTGTAAGGGAGAAACATTGAACAAGTTAGTATGGAAAGGCCTGTTTTATTCACAGCATTGTGTAGATTTCCGACACACTTAGCTGATTTAGACCTAACTTTTTAAAAGTGTTCCTTCCAATTCATTTGTCATCTATGATAAAACCAAGAAACGTTTTCATTGCCTAAAGTTTTTATATATTGCGACAGCAATTCATTCTTGAAAGCCCGAACACCACGAAATTTTTATTAGTAACTTCAATGAAAGTTTATTTAATTTAAACCAATTGTTTAACTCAGACATTTCGACTGTTGTTGTGTTAGACACTTCGAAAGTATTTTCCAGTGTAAAATATTTTCCGCGAAGGGCATAAATTTTAGAAGGTAGGCTCTTGAAATTTTCTTTTTTATTTTATTTATTTTTTTTGTTGTTGTCTATCCGCCAAAATTTGTAAATGGCGGCATTATAATTTTTTGGTAAGCAATTCCAAAAGCATTCACTCCCACAATTCGCATTTTATTACCTTTTAATATTTGTACGAATGTTAACTATGTAGGTCTCTTGAAAAGTTTTGGCTATCTTCCAAAAATTGGCCACATAGAGGGCATGTCAAAAATTTTTGGTGGCCAGTTTTCCGCAAGTTTTTGGTTATAATTTGTTGGGTCCAGTTTTCGAAATGCCTCTCTCTTACAAATTTGATCGATTGGTAGATATTAAACTGCATGTGGCTTTCGTTTCCAAGAAATTTGTTTTAAACGTGAAATGTGACAGGTCGATTTCAAAGCGCTACAAAGTAAAGGCAAATATGCATTCGTGGACGAGCCGGATGTGAAGATATATATTTAAAAGGCGGAGTCGGTTGTTGTTTTTTTTTTCTTGTTTTATTTTTTCGTTTTTGTTTATTCTCCACAGGGGGAATATATGCGATCGACCGCGTGTCGGTCGGTCGGTCTGTCGGTCTGTCACCAAGAGCTTGTTAACACGATAACTTAAAAACTCCTGCAAGGACTTTCATGAAACTTCGTATGTAGCTTCTATGGGAGCAAACACAGATCGGTATTGTAAATGGGCCAGGTTCGTCCAAGGAAAATGGACCGGCTGGACTTAGAAAATTTTCAACTATTGATGGCCGTGTTTTACTGATGGGGGCCTGTGGGGAATATGTGGGCTTGCACACCGCTCTAGTTTTTTATTTATTCCCCACAGGGGGAATATATGCGATCGACCGCGTGTCGGTCTGTCGGTCTGTCATGAAGAGCTTGTTAACACGATAAGTTAAAAACTCCTGCAAGGATTTTCATGAAACTTGGTATGTGGCATATATGGGAGCAAAACAGATCGGTAGTGTAAATGGGCCCGGTCCGTCCAAGGAAAATGGACCAGCTGGATTTAGAAAATTTCAGCTCTTCATTGACTATTATGTGACCTTGTTAACACGATAACTTAAAAACTGCTGCAAAGATTTTCATGAAACTTGGTATGTAGCCTCTATGGGAGCAAACACAGATCGGTATTGTAAATGGGCCAGGTCCGTCCAAGGAAAATGAATAAGCTGGATTTAGAAAATTTCAGCTCTTCATTGACTATTATGTTACCTTGTTAACGCGATAACTTAAAAACTGCTGCAAAGATTTTCATGAAACTTGGTATGTAGCTTCTATGGGAGCAAAAACAGTTCGGTATTGTACATGGGCCAGGTCCGTAACAGGAAAATGGACCAGCTGGACTTACAAAATTTTTTAACTATTGATGGCCGTGTTTAATTGATGGAGCACCCGTGGGGAATATGTAGGCTTGCACACTGCTCTAGTTTTTTTATTTTTTTATTTTGTTTTATAAACAATCAAATGCACATGTAGAGATAAACTTCTAAATTTTACATAGACCTGTAAAACAGAGAGTAACAAGGTTTATTACCAGGTCTTTGATGAGCACACATAGGAGCCTCTCTTGCATCTGGTAAATTTCTTTTCAATTTGTGTTAGGCAATAATAGCGGGAAAAAGACTTTAATTGACTTATTTTCAGGTGTAAAACCAGGGTTTCAGATTATTGTTCCACGGGTTGTGATGAGGCTCATTAAGTAAATGGATCACGAATACATAAATGGATCACGAATACATAAATGGATCACGAATACATAAACACGCCAAATGTCAGTTGTTGCTGGAGATTCTTGATTAGTTCCTTTTCTACGCCGCATTATTTCTGAAATCGGCCAATAAGTTATGAACCCGACAAATTGAAAATTGTGTAATATACACTGGTCTTTCTGATGAAAGAAAGAGGACGCAAAAAGCCGGTGGCAAAACTGATGTGATTAGGTGATAAGTAACCATAAGATAAATATGAAAAAAAAGGTGTTACGCTGGTTGAAAATCCCTCGGTCGTCAAGACCGTCATGTCCATTTTTCTGAAGCATTAAAATAAAATTTAGCTACCTGTGGATGAAGTGTAGCCTTTGGTCTGGCATCGGACTTTGAAGGGAGATGGCTGATGGGGTGACTTGCTCTATGGGGAGGCGATTGTGGTGACGGTTAGCTTAGTTGGTTAGAGAGTTAGTCTGGTTTTAAGGTTTCAGTCCAGCTCGGGGTGGCAGGATGGGGAACTGATATACAGGGTGTTAGATCGCTTTTCACGGAATTAACAATTAACAGCCAGGGAAACTTGACCATCCCTTAAAAATTGCGATGAGCTGGTGCTCTTGTCACATCGGTTTCATAACAATACCCACAATTTCCTGTGAAAATAAACCAGGTATTTATCCCCCGTGTAATGGAGGAATATAGTTTTCAGCTTGTCTGTTCGTCCGTCCTTCCGTCCGTTCGCCCGCTCTAGTATGCTATCTTTCGTCCAGGCCGTAACTCCAAAACTATTCATGCTCCTGCTTTTTCGTTTTACCTGCGGTTAATACGTATATTGAAGGTGTGCAACGTCGTACTTTTGTTCGATTTGAAAAGAAATTGTCAAAATGACAGCATTTTGAAAAGAGATGAAAATTTAGGTGGAATGTGCAAAGATGTCACATTTTGTCCAAGCCGTAAGTCCAAATCTATTCAGGCTAATGCCTTTTGGTTTTGCGTGCGATTAATACGTATATTGCAGGTGTGCAACGTCCTAATTTCGATCGATTTGATGAAAAATTGTTCAAATGACAGGATTTTGAAAAGAGGTAAAAATTTAGTTCGAATGTACAAAGATGTGACATTTTGTCTATGCCGTAACTCCAAAACTGTTCGTACAAATGCTTTTTCGTTTTGCATGCGGTTAATACGTATATTGGAGCTGTGCAATGTCGTATTTTCGTTCGATTTGGTGAAAAATTGTCAAAGTGATAGTATTTTGAAAATAGGTGAAATTTTAGTTCGAATGTACAAAGATGTGGCTTTTTGTCCAGGCTGTAACTCTAGAACTGTTCAGGCTAATGCTTTTTCGTTTTTGCGTGCAGTTAATACGTATATTGAAGGTGTGCAACGTCGTCTTATTTTTTAAAGGGACCAAAAATTGTTAGGCAATGGACGGTTTTCACTTTCAATGAATTTATTAACATCCAATGACATTATGTGTTACACGGGGGATCCTGCCTCACTGAAGCTCTAGTTCCAAACTAAACGGTATCAAATAACGAAACATTTCATTGGGTAATTTAGTTATTTCACGAATGTTAACAAAATCGGGCAACGCCACTCAGTATATGTAAGATGATTTTTTAAATTCTACGCGGCGCACAGAATGAACAGCATGATTAAATAAGGGTGGCACTGCTTTTTTGAACCATCCTTTTGAACTATGCGGGGCTGCTCTGGTGTAAATGCATTAGAAATTCTACTAGGATTTTGCTTGGTTCATTTTGGTATTAAGCATGACTGTTGTGTAGGTGATTCCCCGAATTGAAAATAGTTGCCTCCATTTTGTAATGTGTTTCACAAAGGGAGATTGATAACGAGAGACGGAGAGAGCGAGTGAGAGAGACAGAGCGAGTGAGAGAGACAGAGCGAGTGAGAGAGACAGAGCGAGCGAGAGAGACAGAGCGAGTGAGAGAGACAGAGCGAGTGAGAGAGACAGAGCGAGTGAGAGAGACAGAACGAGCGAGAGAAACAGAGCGAGTGAGAGAGACAGACGGGGACCGGGAGGAATTTCTCTGTCTGGTCTTACTCGCAACGAATTGTTCACAAACGTTTTTGCTCTATTTACAATTATTGTTCATTATTGTTCTGTTTTGTTTGTTTTAAAGGAAGGAGAACGAAAAACAAGGGCAGCTAGGAAATCTTGGTGAGATGTCCGTGAGAGAAGTCAAAGAACTGCTCCGACGTCAAAATGCTCTCGCCGAAAACAAGTAATTCATAATTCACACATTGCAATTTACAGTCAAGAGGAAATTAAGCTGTTTACTTTCGTTAGCGCTTACAGGTTCATTGCATGTCAAGCTTTGTTCTGAACACACAAACAACCCTTAATTTTAACTTACAAACACCAATGCTCTCCGTTTCATGTTTTCATGGATGATGTTTCGACGCTTTCTAACTAGACGTTTTCGAGCCAGCCAGTTTCCTTCGGACAATTGGCAAATGGCGTTTTCCAACTGCGGCAATTTTTTTCTTCAAAATGTAAGCAATGTGTTAAAGAAATGAGATATATTCAGTTACTTTCACAATTTCTTCAAAAAAAAAAAAAAAAAAAAAAGGAAAAAAAAAAACGAACAGAATGAAAGTTATTACGATAAGACAATTCCTTGTTGCAGTAATCTGCTTGAGTTCACAACAATGCCGATTACGAATCTATTCAGTCTCTGCTTATTATCCCCATCCTTTACCGGTAAAATGTATTACTCAAATGTTCACAACACTGTCTACAGCAAATCTGCTCCTCACCCTCGTGATTTTGTCAAGCCACAGACAGGCATATATGATATCGTATTCCCAACTCGCTACCATGTGGATTCACCCTCGTGATTCTGCCTATCCACAGACCGCCACATATGATATCGTATTCCCAACTCGCTACCATGTGGATTCACCCTCGTGATTCTGCCTATCCACAGACCGCCACATATGATGTCCTACTCTTAACTCACTGCGATGTGGATTCACCCTCAGCTTTCCGCATTTCCCGGCGGGTTATAATAGCGGAGAACTCCGTGCCGTTGTCTGTGTGAATGGCTTGCCACTTTGTGTTTGTAATATCTTAATCCTTGATGCGTTGTCCTTAAATCTGTGTATTAATCCAGCGCGTAAATGTCACATCTTCATCCGAGGTCGAGTGAAATCTGTTATAGAACAGAAACATTTTGTAAATTGTGTGTGTCTCTCTCTCTGTCTGTGTGTCTCTCTCTGTCTCTGTCTCTGTCTCTCTCTCTCTGTCTCTCTCTCTCTCTCTCTCTCTCTCTCTCTCTCTCTCTCTCACATCGGTTGGTGTTGTGTTTAACGGGTATTTGTCTTTAACGTAGCGTATGACGTCATATGCCGCCAAAACGTGTTGTGAACAGCAGCTTTGTTCACACAATAACTTTCGAACGACAAGTGGATCAGCTTCAGACTCGGTGGGATTATGTCTCCGGAGAGTCTGTCTGTTGCTTTTGTATTTGACGCATATTGGACATCAAAGCGTAAAAAATTCACCACCACTGTTATTGCAGAACGAAACGCCTGATCAGTTCAATCTTGGTAGGAAAATGTCTTGGGTGGGTCCAACGGTTCGTGTTGTGTTTGGCGTCATGTGACGTCATTGCGTGTTGGGGACACTTGACGCGTAAACACGATGAGCTTTGAATGACAGGTCGGATCAGCTTCACATTTGGTGGGATTGTGCTTTGGGTGGTTCCGCCAGTTTGTATAGTTTTTTTTTTTTGGGGGGGGGGGGGCAGCGTGTGACGTTATATGACGTCACAATGTGACATGTGCATCATCACTGTGACTGCAGAACGAAACGGATTAGCTTCAAAGTTGGTATGGTGATGCTTTGAATAAATCCAACGGTTCATATTGTATTTGGCATGTACAGTACAACACATGCGGTCATGTGACGTCAAACATGTTGCGAGCACTTGACTTTGTTAACACGATAACTCTCGAACGACAAATCGGATCAGCTTGAAAATTAGTGGGTTTATGCCTTGGACGAGTCCGCTGGTTGTATTGTATTTTACTTAGATTGGACATCGCCTGACGTCATGGAACGTCATAACGTAGCACTCAATAAACTTGTCTACTGCGTTGTTCTAAAGAAACCCTTGCCAGTGCTTATGGTCGAGGTCGTAACCTCCTCACAATGCAGAAATTGAAATGACTGACCTCGGGATGTTTTGGTTGTATTTACGTGCCTCTGCAGGACTAGCTATTATTTTAGTCGGCTGACAGCAAAGGTGTTTTCATTTGGTTGCCAAGTTGATCCAAATTTGGGAGTGGTTATGTAACCTTAGCAAACACGCAGTACTTCGAAGTATTTTTACTTCAAGGTAACAAGGTCTTATTATTCTGAAAATAGTACGGACTTGTTCAAGTAAAACGAAAGAGCTGTCGGGGGAAAAGGAAAAATGAAAAACGGTTATTGGTGAATTTTGTGTTATGTCGGAGAGACATTTTTCTTTTTTTTATTTTTTTATTTATTTATTTTTTTTTTTTACAAAAACAAAAAAAGTAATTGGTGTCGATTGAAAGTTTATTATATAAGCCTGTACTCTTATATTTTGTGTGCAGTGGCCGCTCTAGTTTTGTAAATTGGCGCTACCTCAAAATTCTGCAAATTTCACAAATCAGTTCATACTACGCTCCCATATATTTCTTTGCCTAGATATGAACATAAATTATTTCAATACGTAGCAGGTTAAGAACACTAATTGCCTTGATGCTCCACGCCGTGATGAATCAGGCCTGAAATGTACTGTGCAGTATAAGTTAGGTAGCGACAGTAAGCTGGATACGCATGGTGGGGGTAGGGATCTCACCTTAACGTTATAACCTATTGGTGACATCACAATTTTGGCTAAGGGTCATGGATAAATGTTGGAAGAATTTTTTCCAAGCAGCGACGAAGTAGATTCCTTACAGCTGACATTTTGGCCGGTGAAATCCGCGAACTCGGCGTCGTCCTTGTTTTGCTTGATCGATAAAAACACGTAGTGTTTGTTTTAACATCGTCTCTGTAATGAATGGATGCTGCTGTAACCCTTTTTGCCGATTTTGGGCAGATTTCGCAGATTATAAGTGCAGAACGTATCGGTAACACGTTTTATAGCTCTGCTTTTGTGAAACAGCTTTCCTTTTAGAAGACCATGAAAGCTGGTCGTGTTCCATTAAGATAAAAATCATATTTTTTTTTGCCAGATTGCGTTCTCATTTACAGGTCAAAGCTTTTAATTTTTTTGTCAGAAATTGCCTCGTATATTGGTGATATTGGTAAAAAGTCTTGTTATTCTGAAATAGTGCAAAAACTATCAAAATCCAATTTTGTAAACTGTTGGAGGCTCAAGCGGTGGGAAAAGGAGGCCTTAGTTGTAAGGGTGCTGTTGGGGGAAACATTTGACTTTATTTACAAAAACAAAACGGCTAATGGCTGGATAAAATCAGTTTGACATGTTCGAGCACAATGATGTTGGTGTGCACTGGCCGCTTTAGTTCCTATTTGGTATTTTTCCAGAACAAAATTAATGTGTTCTTAGATGATCCACCTGCAAAATCTTTTGCACATTAAAAAAACAGCCCTTTTCATAAAATGCTATGCTGGGCAGTTCCGGATAACGCATCATCTTGTGGGGCTGTTTTTGTTCACAGAAAGTTTATCGCAAGACTGCCCGACAAAGGAGAGAAAATCACACAACTTATCGAAAGATTGAAAAGCGAGTTGCGACAGCGAGAGAAAGTTGACGAGACGGCCGATTTGTTCCACAAGATGGCGCTGAAGGCTGAGCGCGCCAGAAGGGGCCCTGAAGGCGAGGCCGACGGCGGGATGGCCGACGGCGGGACGGCCGACGGCGGGAGCCTTAAGGACATCGTCCACACCGGAAGTGCCGCAAAAGTGGTAGGTTTTGTTTTGCCGACTTGTTTTTATCAGTTGCCGATGTAACTGATGACGAAATCTCCTGCCGAGGCCTGGCAGAAAGCTATATAACCGCTTAGATATACTATTGAGAAAGAGAGATAGAAATTTTTTATTGGCAGTAAAAGAAGTTCCTATAAATTGATACGCCTCAACGTGTGTCCTTTCTTCTTATGATTTAAAAAAACTTGCGAATTTCAATGTTTGGCAGTTATAATTATTTTAGGATCATGTGGGTTGTTGGAAATTTCTTCAGCATTATGGTTTTTTACCCCAGCCGACTATGTTCATAGTGCTCGTAGAGTACTTATGGCACTCTTTTTTCCTTTGTTCTCTTCTTTTCCTTTCTCTATCCTAAGTGGATCTTCGTTGGCCAAAAAAAAAACAAAAAAAAACAAAAAAACGAACAGTTTTAAGAGAAACACAAACAATGCTGTTCGTCCCGATTAGTCCGATTACGACTGAGAGCAGTATTGACCATGTGACCTTCTACCAACTCTTATTTTTCTCAAAATTGGTCGGTTTCTCCTTTGTAATGTCTTTGTTTTTACAGCTGGGCACAATGTCCACGAACAATCGTGTTTATCTGGGCTTCAGTTTTTTAATCTGGTGTTATGAAGTACTTGCATGTTAATGAAGAGACGGCTTCTGATATTGTGTTTTTGACCAATGAGAGCGCACCAAAATTGTGTATATTGTGATATTTTCACAAACGTGTAATTCAATTAAGAAAATCAAGCGCGGCCGCATCCAGAGCTGCGGTACAATGCGGGAAAGTGGACCTCAGCCTCGTCAACACTGTGGTGCGGAGTTATTTTACCGTTACAACTTTTACAGACCATATTTATAATCATTTGTAGTTGCTCTACATGTAGTTGACCGGGAAATAAAACCGAGAGTGGACGATGGCTTGAACCCCTGACGGAGACTCCGGTAGGGACGGCAAGTTAAACCTTGAGATATGGTGTCCAAAAGCAACAGATGTGTAAAATTTCACAGTGACCTTGACCTTTGACCCAAGGTCACTCAGAGGTAATAAGGTCACGAACCTTCTCCACACAAGCCACATACCAACTTTGGTTGACATCCGTCCAACTGAATTTGAGATATCGTGTCCACAAGAAAAGCTTTATACACTTTACAATCAAACTAAAAAATTAAAAAAATTCGCCAAAAATCTAATTTTTAACGAACCGCCAAAAAAAAAGTGGCGTGCATCAAGCTGCGACCATGAGGGGGTGAGTCCTCTAAACTATGAAACCAAATGGCTGGCACATCTAAGGTTAATGAGTAGTAACGGACGGACAGACAGACTGACAGAGCCCAATCCATAAGCTCCCCTCCGGGGCATAAATCCGCCTGCTCATTGGTACGCTGAATCAAGCAGAGGGACCCTGAACCTGGTAAACAAACTGATCGTCGACTTAGACAAATCCAGGCCAGAAAAAACTATCCAAAAGGCAATGAAGGACTATTTTAGTGCTAAATAGAAATGTACAAAGCAATGTTCCAAAGAAGTTAAAAGACTCATTAATTGTATTGAATCTTCTTTTAAAATATGTTGCTTTTAACATATAACATAAAAAGTTCCTTTTACACCCGTATATCTAGTCACACATGGTACCAGAAGTCAACCGACGATTAATTGGAACTATCGTTAATTGGAACCAATTTGCCCGGTGGCGAGGAGTTCCAATTAACGATCATCTACTGTATTACCAATTTTGTTGTTGCTAATTTTCAGCGTTTGACCTGTTCCTTACTGGAAACGCGATCGCTGGATCGCCGAAAGCGGCTGCTAAAAAGTTTTAAGGATATATTTCTCGTCTGCAACACAGTCCCGTTGATGAATAGGGACTGATTGCAATCCGAAGTTATAACAGCAATTGTTGTAGATTTGCACTTTTCGACGTCTAGGTTTTTTTAGTCCCCCGCCGCCGCGTAGCGCAAAGCGGGGGACTATAGAATTCGGTCCATCCTTCCGTGCGTCCGTCCGTCCGTCGACACTTTCTGTCGGCGCTTTATTTCCGTAACCACTGAAGCGATTCAACTATTCTGTTGCACACTCTAAGACTATATAGTGGAGCTGTGCAAAGAGGGGTTATTTTGAGATTTTATCGCCAAAACTGGGAAAATGGTAAAACTGAAAATTCAACACAGTTGACCTATTCAATGGGTGTTTGTCGGCGCCATATCTCCGTAACCATTGAAGCGATTCAATTGTTCTCTTGCAAATGCAAAGACTATATAGTGGAACTGTGCAACGAGGGGTTATTTTGAGATTTTCGACAAAATTGGGAAAATGGGGAAAATTCAACACAGTTGACCTATTCAGTGGGTGTTTGTCGTATTGAAATCCTGTGATTGCACGATTGCGGGGTACTTAGTCAGTTTTACTGACATGCTTGTTTTTTTTTTGTTTTTTTTTGTTTTTTTTTGTCCTTTTTTTTGTTCTTTTTACGTAACGCTCTCATCAAGCAATGCTCTTAGTATTAAAAAAATAATTAAAAAAATAGGAAAACGAGAATAAAGGTGCAATAAACCGTGGGTCGAAGCAGAAATGTTTTCCTAGCTGTCGGTTGTGGTCATCATTATCACGTGTAGGATGCATTTTGTGAGGAGAATACTGCGGTTAATTTGAGGGTAGCTTTATGAATGTGGGTGCGTTGCGCCTCGGTTGCAGGTGGTTGATGAGCGGGGAGAAGGCGACGAGAAGTATCAGAATAGTTACGAAAGAGTTATGCTGAGGTCACAAGGTCACAAACCACAACATCGATCGAAATTCTTCCCAAACAGGTAAAAAAAAATAAAATAAAATAAAATAAAATAAATAGATAAATAAAACGAAGCCAAACTTGATATAAAGCTCTAGAAAGAATTCTTTACTTTTTTTCATTTTCAGTGTAGGATTATAGCCGCAGTTGCAAAGACTAATAATCTCGGACAAGACTTTTTGAATACTTATACCAAGTTATTAAGTTATTAGCTGAGCTTGTTAAAGGACGCATTTAGATACCTCAAAAATATAAATGAAAATAACACTTAGAAAACTTATGTTTATTTTGCCTTTATATGTTAAAAATAATATGTGAATCATAGAGAATTTTGATTAGGTCTAAAGTTTTTGGTGAGAACAAAACTCCTTACGATTCAGTGCTATTTGGGAGAGCTATTAAACCTGAGTAGCTTGTTAAGTTAATGAGCTACTTCTGATGTCTCCTGAGATATTCAGTGGAAATGAAGAGAAAATAGAGTCATTTCCCCCAAAGAATTGTTTAATGTGATATATGTTTGAGGGGAGAGGTGAGAGGGGAGGGGCTGCAAGAGAGAGACAGACAGACAGCAGACAGACAGACGGACAGACAGACAAAGAGAACAAGAGGGAATGAACTTTAAATAAACAGTTTTTCTGGTCATTGTTAAAGAAATTTGATGGAAAGTTTTTTATGTCACAAAAAGAATTGATTGATTTTATTCTAGTATTATTGTATTGTGTAGGACGAAGAAAGAACACAGTGTGAGGGAAATAACAACGGAATTAACAAAGAACATGGGTAAAGAGAAACGTGATATTATTTCCCTGGACCAGCCTGTGATAGCGGCACTGCCGCAAAACGTCCCGGTACAAACTGTGTGTCAAAAGACGCCCCTGGAAGGGCAGGGCTGTGGCTCGGATTGGGATCAGTTTCAGGATGTTGCCAGCATTCCAGGCGCCATAGATCAATCTGAGACTGACGACTGTCAGTCTGACGTGTCAGTGTGTAGTCATAAAACATTACAAGATGCTGGGAGCGAGGGAAAGCCGTGGGACAGCTTGAGATACAGATATGACGAAAGTCTGGAAATGTCAACCTACGGACCGCCCTTAAGACACACGTCTGCCCAATTAGTCAATTTGCAAGATTCAATGAAGTTGCTTCAGGAGCAAACACGGCGCCTTGAGGTAATTTGGAACAACAAATTTCTTTTTCTTGCCTGAAACTTCTTTGTGTTTTGTGTGTATTCAGCATTCACTGTATTATGCTCTTGTGCTGACACTGGACCGATCGCTTTAGGGTTTACACGAAGAAGTCTACCTCTGCTTCTGTTTACAAAAAAAAAACTATTACAGATAAAATTAAAACAAGACCATTTTTGTGACCGAGAGCAAAATTAAACTTTGTGGTGCAAAGCAATCTTTTGCAATAGAAGGTCTATAATAAAATAATAGTATAATATAATGTGTATAGAACACACAGTATACCTTCTCACACACAAAAAAACCCAGCAGAAATCGTGAGATTTTAACCATTAAACAGGTTTGGAGGGTGTGAGGTCACATGTTCGATCTTGATGCTTCTCAGTTCCTTTCACTGCTATCTGACCTGACGTACACTTAAAACACGTACACGTTTGTATGAGGTTGTGTGCCCCGTGAACTAAGGGTGTGGGAGGGTGTTTGCCTTGAAATTTGGCAGGTCCCTGGGTAATCCGCCGCACAGCGTTTTTTTTTTTTTGTTTTTGTTGTTTTTTTTTTTTTGGCGATTTAGTCAAAATTTACCACACTATTATCCAAATTTGAGAAAACACAAAAAAATGCTAATTTGCATACAAATCCAGCCCGATTACATCGAAATTTCACAGGAATGTTTCCCTCAAGTTCCTGCATTAGACTTGTATTTTGTTTGGCGATTTGACCAAAATTGGCCTAAGTATTGGCGAAAAAAGGATAAATTTGAAAAAATCGCAACGCGCTCGTACTTGATATTTTTCTAACCACTTGTCTCGATAGCTGAAGTGGTAAGGCGTTGGACTTATACTCACGAGGTCGTGGATTCAAGGCGCTCTCACCGCGAATGTTTTTCATCGCTTCCCTTTATGGGCAATGTTTGTAGTTCTCCTCCCACAGAACCAGTGGTTTGCGTTGTTCACGCGCCGCTCTGGGTGTACTTTTTCATCGTCTCCTTGCATATTCTTTACAGCCCATACATGGTTCTAAGGTGTAAAAAATTCTGTGTGATAAATCCACGTTAATGAAATATTATTCCCTCCCGCCTTCGAGGAGAAAGAATATGAAGTGGCATGGAGAGCCTTAGGCAGTGGCGTCTGTATTGTCTGTGTCTTGTATTACATATGATTGGCAGTCCATACTTTCCACAGACACTCATGAAATCATGCAGTCAAAAAAAAAAAACTAAAAAAAAAGAAGAAAGAAACAAAAAATAAATAAATAAATAAATAAAAACACAATGTCTGTAATATATAGTGAGTTTCTTTTCTTTGACCTCGGAGAATTAATGACAAAGAATGCAAACTGTTGTTACCTAAACTCGCCATTAAACAGAACAGATCCACTTTTAAACCGGGCCTCGAATTAGAGCCATTTGCTTTCCGTTATTAGATCACGTGACCACATAACTTTTTTTCTGGCATATGTATTTTTTTATCTCTCTGGACAAATTTGAAATAAGGTTTTCGAAGTTATGTTGAGAACTAAAGTAGAAATCCAGATAAAAAAATAGACACATTAGAAAATCATTTTCAGGTGAAATAATTCAAAGACGTGTCGCGTACTTTAAGCGAAGCCAGTCTTGAAACAGTTCAGGTACTGTTAAGGTACTGGCGTTGACAAAGTGGGCCAGAAGAATTGGTGGCCTTAATAGCGATGCTGAGCAAACAATTGGGAGGGAGTGGGGATATGCAATTTGGTGTGATATGCGCTGTACTGCCGTCGATGCTTTCAGAAACTGCATGCTGAGCAAGCGGCTGAGCGGCTGGCCGGAAGTCTTGGCACTGCTTTCGTCAATCCAGAGGGTTCATCGCTCTCCAAGTATCCTTATAGTTTTTTTTTTTTGTGGTAATGAGCATGACACTGGTAGCATCGTCAACAGTCTTCTTCAGCTCAGTGTCTTGTTTAAAAACAGGTGAAAAGAAATTGAGGTAACCAAGAATCGATTGCTCATGTGCTTTCAGTATTTGTTGTGGTGTTTCACCTGAAGCGGCTACGATTCATACAAATATTTGAAAAGACTGTCAAGGTGTAGGTCATGAGACGCCTGATTTTGTAGCCGCGGTAACCCTTCGGTAAATAAGCTAAATCACACTTTGGGTGTGTCGAATAAAATGCGCATGAGTTTTGAATTTTGAGTGCGAGGGAACCGGGTAAAAAAATGAAGGAATGACAGAAACATATAGAAGAAAGCAAAAACAGCTCATACTCGGAACATAAAAGAAACTGAAACTTAAAACTATTTGTTAAAACTTTAATTAATTTTTAAAATGGCAACACAAGCGCTCTGTGGTGCACGAAAAATGTGGCATTTAGGCAAAATTTCTCTATCATTTCTTTCATATTTTTTTTTTAGTTTGTATTCGAAACGCAGAATTTTTATGGTATTTTCTTCGGAACGCCCAAAGTAAATGCCAAACCTAAATCTAAAACTTAGCCCAAACCGATACACTAACGCTGATCCCGAATACCTGAAGTTGAAGTATATTTAGTACCAAATATGGCTACAAAGTTAGATGGGTCTCTTAAACTACATCTTTACGCAATACAGCGCCTGAGTGGCTTATGATTTCGTGGTATGTTTTATCAAAGCTCCATGTCAATAAAAACCTAAACGATATTAGCACCAGTACGCTAAATATTTTGAACATCTTTTTAGACCCCAACCAGGCGAGCCCGGGGGGGGGGGTCTTTAGTATTGCCCTCTGTCCGTCCGTGTGTCACACTTTGGATGCTGTTTTGTTGCCATGCAAGTTCTCCGAAAATATTTAACCTAGGCATATGCAACCTTGCACAGTGAAAATATATATATTGAAGTTGTGCAGCGTCGTATTATTTTTCAAATCGGCCAAAAATTGCCAAAATGGCGACTTGTCAAAATTGTGATGTGTTGAGATAACTGCAATGTAAGACTTGGGTGCTTTCCACGCGAGTTCTGAGAAACTATTTAGTCCCCCGCCGGGGGACTATAGTTTTCGGGTTTGTCCGTCCGTCCGTCCGTCTGTCTGCCCGTCTGTCTACACCTTTTTTGTTAACATACTCAAGCCTACATTTTTCGACCGATTCTTAAGATATTGTATATATGGGCAGTACTGGAATGAACAAGGATCGGTATTGTAAATGAGCCCTGTCGGCCCAAGGACATTGCCCCATCTGAACTGCACAAATTTTCACAACTCCAACATACTGAAATGAGTTTGTTATCACACTCAAGCCTACATTTCTGCATCGATTGACAAGATATCTTAACTATAAGTAGTATTGGAACCAACAAGTGTTGGTATTGTAAATGACCCATGTCGGTCGAAGGACATTGCCCAGCTGAACTTCACAAATGTTCCCAATCCTTACTCATTTGAATGAGTTTGTTAACACACTCAAGCCTACATTTCTATGTCGATTGTTGAAATCTTTTAGATATAGGAAGTATCGGAACCAACAAAGGTCGGTATTGTAAATGGGCCCTGTCGGCCCAAGGACATTGGCCCAGCTGAACTTCACAAACTTTCACAACCCCTATATACTGGAATGAGTTTGTTATCACACTCAAGCCTACATTTCTGCATCGATTGACAAGATATCTCAACTATAAGTTGTATTGGAACCAACAAGTGTTGGTATTGTAAATGAGCCGTGTCGGCCCAAGGACATTGGCCCAGCTGAACTTCACAAATGTTCCCAATCCTTACTCATTTGAATGAGTTTGTTAACACACTCAAGCCTACATTTCTATATCGATTGTTGAAATATTTTACATATATGAAGTATTGGAACCAACAAAGGTTGGTATTGTAAATGAGCCGTATCGGCCCAAGGACATTGGCCCAGCTGAACTTCAGAAATTTTCATAACCCTAGCAAACTAGAATGAGTTTGTTATCACACTCAAGCCTACATTTTTTGATCAATTGGCAAAATGTTATACACATAGGTAGTGTGGGTGGTAACAAGAATTGGTATTGTAAATGAGCCAGGTCGGCCCAAGGACACTGGCCCAGCTGGAATTTTAAAATTCACGAATATGATACGGATTTCTTAAGGGTTGTAGTCCTACCTAACAAAATTAAATACTGGGATTGTACGCCGGCGGGGGACATAGTCAGTTTCACTGACCCACTTGTTATCCTAGGCATATGCTACCCTGCACAGTGAAAATATATATATTGAAGTTGTGCAACGTCGTGTTATTTTTCAAATCGGCCAAAAATTACCAATATGGCGACTTGTCAAAAATTGTGATCTGTTGAGATACCTGAAATGTAAGACTTGGGTGCTTTCCACACGAGTTCTCCGAAACTGTTTATCCTAGGTATATGCTACCTTGCACAGTGAAAATATATATAATATATTGAAGTTGTACAACGTCGTGTTATTTTTCAAATCGGTTGGGGTCTGCGCCTTCGACGATGGCTTGTTCTTCTTTACTTTGTAACAGTTCAGTGCAGAAAAAGCTATAACAGCGAACAATAATTGCTAATAAAACATAGTAAATAGCAGTAAACCATTCTGTTGAGGAGAATTATTTTATTCCTTGACCGCAGCTGCAGATACAGAGAAACGCTTGACACAGACTCTGAGGATAACCTAGATGACAGCCTGGATGAGCAGGATTATCCAGACTGACCAGTAGGAAGACAGCAATCAAAAGGAGAAATTTTGTTATTAGCCAATAACATATCAACAGTCATTGACAAGATTGTCCAAGATAACCAAGAAAACAACAGAATTGATAGATGTGCTTAGCCAATCAGATGCTGCATCGATGAATTTTGTTGTGTAACCAATAAGATCGCAGCAGTGATGAATGGCATGGGAGCAATAAAAAAAAACAAATAAACAAACAAACAAAAAAAAAGGATGAAAGAAAAGCACATAAAAATGGTCTGTTTTGTCTTTGTGAAACCGGACATGATTTTGCCTTTTCGCCACTTACATTACCACGTTTTCAAAGAAAAGATCTCTCTTTATTTGGGAACTTTGAGCTGATATTGATGTGTTTCCGTAACGATCAAAAACCGTGTAATAATAACTTTGATCGATATCAAGCCTTAAAAAGAAATGCCTATTTGTATTTAGGAGTTTGCAATGAAGCCGAATCTGAGCAGGAGGGAAGCCTGTTAATTGAATATAGCGGGACTGAAGTCTGATTAACTAGTACAGCAGGAAATAGTTTTGGTTACAGCCACTAATTAATCACCGGTTGCTATAGGCCATTTACACCCTGGTGTTTTGTATTAGATATTACCCTCAAGTTCTTGCAAAATCGGTGATTGAAGTTAATACATGTAGCCTAACGGAAGCAGATGTGTTGGAATAGATTTTGTTCTGTTTGTTATAGCTATGCATAAATTGGAGCGATAACAATAGCCTAGTGCTGTGCAATATGCATACATGACACCCCCTGCCAAATACCAGAACATAAAGGCGTTGTTTTCGAGTAATTCCGCCTGAGGTGTGCACCGTGTGGGTACATCCATCACTCGTTATATATTGCATGATACTACCGAGTTTAAAATGCCGAATATTTTAAAACCATGTTTTATCACAGTATATTCAAACACCGTTAAAATAAGAATTCTGAAACAAATAAGAAACCAAATATTTTCTGGTAGGCTATTCCGGAATAGACTACTAATAAATCGAATGTCACAGAAATCGAAATTTTTTTATGATTTAATCATATCAAGGTGCAGACTGTATAAACAACTTATTTTCTTGAATTATAAATAGAAAAAATAAAGAAATTGAAAATACAAATAAATTTACAACATTCCTGACTTCAGCATGTCACGCATAATGTAAACAATGCAGTACTATTCTACCTTAAACTTAATATCAAAATAATATGGAAGTCCTTTTGAAGTCCTTTTCGAACTCAAACAAAATAAACTTTTAATGTATATGTATAAATGTATATCAAGAAAATAAAGGTCTCAATTTCAAATGAAAGCGTCGGGCATCAGATCACATTAACGCCCCCAGCGAAACGATGTGATTACTGTTATCAATATATGTGCGAAGCTGACCTCCACTTCATCGAAGCATGCATTCATCTAAAAAAAATCGAATCATGCATTCATCAAAAAAAAAAAAATCACGACAGGTTACCGTGCGTTTCCATGGCTAATTTGGAAATAATACCCCCTTTTATGGGAAACATGCGGCACTCTATTTTTAACGAAATTGGCCCGCCGCACAGACCACGTCTGACCTCAAACTTGTCGTCTTTCTCCGCGTTGTTTTTGAACACCCATGGTATCACTTATGATACTAGGTCTCCCTCCCCACCCCCCCCCCCCCACCCCGCAACCCATTCCGCGCAGAACTGTTTTTCTCAGTCACACTTTTTGTTCAAAGTCCGGCTAAGCTTTCTTTAAATACATTCTTTATTCCCCGTGTAACGGAGGGATATAGTTATGAACTAGTCCGTCTGTCCGTCTGTCTGTCTGTCCGCACTTTTTTGTTCGCGCGATATCTCTTACTATTTATCGGAAGCAAACCAAATGTTACAGGAAGAAAATATGTATAGTGAAGTTGTGCAACTGCAGGTTATTTTTCGATTTTGAAAAAAAAAATGTGAAAATTTCGACGTTTTTACCTTTTTGGTCGTTTTTGTATTCAGTTTTGTTCGCGCGATATCTCCGTTACTATTTATAAAAAGAAAACCAAATCGCACAGGAAGAAAGTATATATAATGAAGTTGGAGGTTATTTTTCGATTTTTAAAAAAATATGAAAATTTCGGCCTTTTAACGCTTTCAACTTAGTCATTTTGGTATCCACTTTTGTTGGCGCGATATCTCTGTAGCTTTTTATCGGAAGCAAACCAAACCTTACAGACAGAAAGTATATACAGATGAAATCACTTAATCGCATACCGGTTAAACGCATAAATCGGTTAACTGCATATTATTCGCAAATCCCAAACCATTTCCAATGCTATCTATTGGAAATTTAACCGGATAATTGCATACCACTTAATCGCATAAACTGGATAAACGCATAACTTTTTCACGTTAAAACGGGAAGCACACCGGTTAATTGCATAATTCTGGGTGACTATCCAAACAGCACCACACTTAAAGCAAACTAAGAGAGTGCGCTGCTCCTTGTTTATTTATCTATTGCATTGTCTTCTGTTTGCTTGACCCATTGTGTACATGTACCAATCCCACTCGCGGTTGTTAAGAGTGAGTCTCGAACTCTTAATCGCCGCACTCTCTCAGCTCTCACTAGATAATGACCTTTATCCTTAATCCCCTGCGCTGCCTTAGCTGACGAACTGGACTTTCACCGACAGAAGAATATTGGTAGTAAATTGTGGTGAACTGTCTGTAGCTATATGAATTTATTAAAGCTATAATAAAAAATAAAATCGTAGAAGGCAATCGTTATTTTTCTTTCCTCTTGGAAAAATGAAATGCGTTGATGAGGAGGAGCTGGAGTGCACGTCTAATAACTACCGCAAATGAAGAAAATAGGCACGGCAGGAGTACTCCGAATAAACGCATATATCGGATAAACGCATAACACTGCTTGGCAAACTGGCTATGTGATTAACCGGTTTCGTCTGTATAGTGAAGTTGTGCAACGACAGGTTATTATCCCCCGTGTAAGGGTGGGATATAGTTATATCTCCCCAACCAAGGGGAGACACGTAGTGTTTGTACGTTGTGTGTGTGTATATGTGTGTGTGTGTCAGTCTGTTGTGAACAAATGTTGTGTGCAAGATATCTCGAGAACGAAAAGCTAGATCGACTTCAAACTTGACCTGTTCATTCCTTGGGTAGGTCGGACGGTTCCATCAACTTTTGACGCACGTTACATTATAATGGAAAACGTATGATGTTATTACGTGAAAATCTCGTATGCGAAATTTCTAAGCCGCTAAACATTGGAGAAAGTTCAAACTTGGTGGGATTGTGGCTTGGTAGGTCAGAAAGTGGCTGTCAAATTTTGTCTGGAGTATAACGAGTGAGTGCGGCGTATGACGTCATCACGTAAAATATGTATATATTTTAAACACAATCTTGTGTGCAAGATATCCCGAGAACGAAATATCGGATCGACTTCAAACTTGAGGTTTTCATTCCTTGGGTAGGTCGGACGGTTCTGTCAACTTTTGACGCACGTCACATTATTAGGGAAGGCGTATGACGTCAATACGTAAAAATCGTATATGCAAAATTTATCGGCCGCTAAACATGGAAGAAAGTTCAAACTTGGTGGGAATGTTGCATGGTAGGTCCGAAAGATTTTGTTAACTTTTATCGCGAGTACAAGGAGTGGGTGCGGCGTATGACGTCATCACGTAAATATGCACATAATTTGGATAAGATCTAGTGTACAAAATATCTTGATAACAGAAAGTCGTATGGACCTCAAATTTTGCATGAATGTTGATTGGGTCAGTCGTACGGTTTGATCAACTTTTGAACGGTGTAGAAATTAAGAAACGCGTGTAACGCCATTACGTTGCAATCTTATATGTGCACATTTCCCAGCCGCTGGACTTCGGATAAAGTTGAAATTTGGTGGGAATGTTGCTTGGTAGGTCCGAAAGGGTCTGCCAAATGTACCCGGACGTCATTGGGTAAAAATGTCTCGAAAACGGAAAATCGGATCGACTTTCCGCTCCTCCCCTTCCCCACCCCCGCTTCTCCCTTTTCCCGGCTCTTTTGTTAATTAAGGGTGGTTATTAACTAGGCTTGGGATTTTTCAGCGTTTTCTAGAAGGTTCTCTAATGTTCTTGCATTCTTTAGACATACTTGAAAACATTAGCTGCACAATTATCGATCACTTATCGATCAATTATTCGTGTGATTGACCTTTCTGTGTGTTACAGCTGTATAAAAAATAGGACTGAAATACCCAAAAATAAAGTTACGCACCCCACCCCGCTTCAAAAATTGGATAAAAGTGATACACAACCTGACTACTGGACACATGGAATTCATTTAAAATTATGTCTCCCCGACCAAGGGGAGACATATAGTGTTTGTACGTTCTGTGTGTGTGTATGTGTGTACGTGTGTGTGTGTGTGTGTCAGTCTGTTGTGAACAAAGTGTTGTGTGCAAGATATCTCGACAACGAAACGTCGGATCGACTTCAAACTTGATCGAATTATTCCTTGGTAAGGTCGGACGGTTCTATCAACTTTTGACGCATATCACGTGATTAGGGCTAGCGTATGACGTCATTACGTAAAAATCTTGTGTGCGAAATTTCTCAGCCGCTGAACATCGGAGAAAGTTGAAACTTGGTGGGATTGTTGCTTGGTTGGTCCGAAAGACTCTGTAGATTTTTTTCGCGAGTAGAACGAACGAATGCGGCGTATGACGTCATCACGCAGAATATGTATATATTTTGAACAAGATCTTGTGTGCAAAATATCTCGATAACGGAAAGTCCTATCGACTTCAAATTTTATATCAATATTCCTTGGGTCAGTCGGCGGGTTCTATCAATTTTTAGCGCATGTCAGGTGATTAAGGCAGGCGTATGACGTCATTACGTAAAAATCTTGTGTGCGAAATTTCTCAGCTGCTGGACATCGGAGAAAGTTGAAACTTGGTGGGATTGTTGCTTGGTTGGTCCGAAAGACCCTATATATTTTTTTCGCGAGTAGAACGAACGAATGCGGCGTATGACGTCATCTCGTAAAATATGTATATATTATAAACAAGGTCTTGTGTGCAAAATATCTCGATAACGGAAAGTCCTATCGACTTCAAATTTTATATAGATATTCTTTGGGTAAGTCGGACGGTTCTGTCAACTTTTTACGCATGTCACCTGATTAGGGCAGGTGCATGACGTCATTACGTAAAAATCTTATGTGCCAAATTTCTCAGCTGCTGAACATCGGAGAAAGTTGAAACTTGGTTGGATTGTTGCTTGTTAGGTCCGAAAGACTCTATAGAATTTTTTCGCGAGTAGAACGAACGAATGCGGCGTATGACGTCATCACGTAAAATATGTTTTATTTTATAAACAAGGTCTTGTGTGCAAAATATCTCGATAACCGAAAGTCCTATCGACTTCAAATTTTATATGAATATTCCTTGGGTCAGCCGGACTGTTCTATCAATTTTTGGCGTGTCACGTGATTAGGGCGGGTGCATGACGTCATTGCGTAAAAATCTTGTGTGCGAAATTCGCAGCTGCTGGACGCCGGAGAAAGCTGAAACTTTGGATTATTGCTTTGTAGGTCCGAAAGAAACTCTAAATATTTTTCACGAGTAGAACGAACGAAAGCGGCGTATGACGTCATCGCGTAAAATGTGTATATTTTGAACCAGATCTTTTATGCATAATATCTCGATAACGGAAAGTCATATCGACTTAAAATTTTATATGGATATTCCTTGGTTCAGTCAGACGACTGTTTCAACTTTTGACAGGTAACAAGTTATCTGATCTTAAGCAAAATATCTCGACATCGGAAAGTCGGATCGACTTTAAATGTGGTGTAGTTATTCCTCGGTTAGGTCACACGGTTTTATTAAACATTATTGAACTCGTATAGAAAATCAAGAAAGGTGCATAACGTCAACAGCCCCCCCCCCCACCCCAACCTCCCCATTTTTGGCTGCTTTGTTATCTATGCATGGGTGTTAACTGCGCTGGGGATTTCGGAAGATTTTCCCGAAGATTCTCTAGTGTTCCTGCATTCTTTAGAAAGCTTCAAAACAGTAACAGCATTATTGTCGGTCCATTGCTATTTGTTATTGCCTGAAATTGAGCTTTTTGTGCATTTCTCATCTGTGGTTGTTACGTAACATGTCACTCAGTCAGGGGTCAGTGTCAGTTGCGGTGCATGATGGAGTCGTTATCTACGAGGTCATGGAATGCTATTGTCGTATTATAGCTCTAAGCAGCTCTGGCTATTGATTTTTTTTCGCCGCATACTTGGTTAGGTTGCCAAGATGTGCTATATATAGGAGCCATGCTGTATCGATTAGCATTGTGTGCAGAAGCATTTTTCGCTATTAAATTGGGTCGTCTGTTACCTTGTGTTATGAGGAGCAGCTCACCATTTTGCCTACGAAATGCCTCCCCCTTCTCCCACCGAGGTGCGTCATCTCTGATGCGCAGTTATGAAGAATGCCTTCCTAGTGCTATTTGGCCGATGGGAATGTGCGAAGACAAGGTAGTCTATCATGGCTATAACTACACTTAGGGTACAGACTGTTACCGTTGCCTTGGGTAAAAGGGTTAGAGTTGTGTTTATAGTCGGAACTACAGTAAATAGCTGGGGGGCGGGGGGCGTGTGGAGGATGATGGTTAGCAAAAAAAAAAAATCCCGACCACCTTCAAGACCCGGATAAAAAGATGTAAGGTAAGAACCGTTTGTCGTGACCCCTTTGACATTCAGGTAAAAAGACGTACGGTAAAACCTGCCTGTCTTGACCACCTTCCAGACCCGGATAAAAATGTAACGTACAGTAAAACTGCTATAGTGACCAACTTCAGATCTGGATAAGAGGGGCCTACAGTAAAACCCGTTTTAGCGACCACCTTTAAGACTCATGAAAAAAGATGCTCATTTATATCTGTTTTAGTGACCACCATCTTTTTGGTTATTTTAAGATTTTTACAATGAATGAAGGTTATGTTTGCAGAAATGAATATTTTGTTTCAGTTTGGGGGGGGGGGGGGAGGGGCGGTCATTGGTTTAGTCGGGGAGACATTTGTTTTTGTTCACAAAAACAAGAAACTTAAGTAGGTATATATTGAAAGTGTGTAATATAAGCCTGCACTCTTATGTTTTGTGTGCACTGGCCGCTCTAGTTGCTTATTATTCTGAAAATAGCACACACTTGTTCAAATAAAACTTTGTGAAAGGGCTGTCGGGGGAAAATGGAAAATGGTTAGTGGTGAATGATGGGTGTAGTCTGGGAGACATTTGTTGTTTACAAAAACAAAAACAAAAAAAAAAAAAAAATAGGTGTCGATTGGAAGTGTGTGCTTTAAGTATTGTGTTTAGTAATTTTGGTAATTTTGTATGAAGAATTTAGCGGTTTTTTCTTTAGATTTAAATTGGTAATCGGCCGATTTCATTACATTGTCATATTTATTCTTGCGTCGTTTTACAACTTACATTTATTCTTCTATCTTTTCATATTTTTGAAAAGGTTTAAAATATAAAAGAGTGTAAATTGGTATTACACATTCAGTCGTCCCCTTTTAATCCCAACTTCATTATATGTTACGTTAACACCACCGGGTAGTTAATAGGATTAGCGACCATTAAAGTAATTAAACTCTTAAGCTATGCTGAGATCCTATTGTACCATTGCAATTAAGTTAAATATAGATGCGTCAAAGTCATTTATGCACTCCCCAGATGTTGACACAATTACCTAAGTACCTAAATAAGCCGGAGAAGGCTTTAAATTTATTGGGGAGCAGATCGTTATACTTAACTCATGTTGTATAGAGCTCTAATTAGATCGCGACTGGACTATGGCAGTATAGTTTATGGTTCAACTAGATCATCGTATCTCAATATGCTAGAAACGATACAGAATCAAGGCTTAAGAATATGTTTAAATGCCTTTAGAACATCCCCAGCCCACAGTTTACACGTTGAGGCATATGAACAACCTCTCAATATACGACGGTTAAAACTTGTCATGCAGTATTGTATAAAACTTTACGCCAATAGAAATAACCCTACTCATCAGATTGTTTTCGTATCTAGCTATGCAAATTGTCAAGATTAGCCGTTACAAAAAGTTCATATTGTGCGTGGACTCCATGTCAGTGCTTGAGTCACTAGAAAACCTACAGATATCCCTACTCATCATATTGTTTTCGGATCTAGCTATGCAAATTGTCAAGATTAGCCGTTACAAAAAGTTCATATTGTGCGTGGACACCATGTCAGTGCTTGAGTCACTAGAAAACCTACAGATATCCAACCAAATAATTTTGGACTTGATAGAAAAACACGACGAAGTGGTAAAAGCTGGCAAAGAGATAATATTTTGTTGGGTACCGAGCCACGTTGGAATCCCGGGCAACGAGGCAGCGGACCAAGGCGCCAAAAGAAGCGTTAAACCAAGATTGCTCAGATTTCCTTATACCGTCATCAGATTTTAAGTGCCATATTTCTAGATATGTCAAAAATCTATGGCAACAACATTGGGATGAACAAACCCTGTGGTAGGGCGCAAATTGCCCTCCCTAAATGGCCTTCGCGACGATATGGTAATTCACAGATTAAGAATAGGACATTCTTACACTACTCACAAACACCTCTTAAGAGGTGAAACACAACCCGAATGTATAAGTTGTCAGGAACGGTATACAGTGAAACACATCTTGATAGATTGTATAGACTTCAATCACATTCGTCCCCGTTATAACAGAGTTGATTCCATGAGAGAGCTCTTTGAGCTCTCTCACGGAATCAACTCTATTATAAAATACTAAAAATCAACTCGATTTTTCCATTTTTAATTTAAAACGGAAATTGAACAGAAAAAAACAAGAAACAGCAATTTTCAAATTTCCATGATACCAACCCCATACAGAACAGACTGTCTGTTCTATATGCACCATCCAGAACAGACCACAGGGATAAGACACTATACCCCTACTGTTAATTCCTGTTGAGATGGATAGCAAAATGAGGTCAATAAACGGGACGTAATTTTTTTACGATCGCTTTATTGTAAAGTTGACTTATTGCAAAATGTGACCATTTTCAAACAAAGCGGGGAGAATAACCCGGGGGAACAGTCCCACGAGGGGGATTAATCCCGAGGGAATTGTTGGAAGAGGGGAATAGATCGAGAGGGAATTGTCTCGGGGGGGGGGGTGTCCTTGACCTCCTAAAATAGCCCATCAAAGACATGCTTTTTCGTCATGTTATGGACGGCTTTGTGGGGGTATCGGACAAAGAAATACCGTGAGGTTCAAGAATATTTGGCAGTTCTCTCTAGTATTTTATATTAAGACGCATGATCATTAACGCAACATCAGAGTACATTAGCTTATGGCTTATTGGTGGTGGAGTGGCTGTATAATCAGCTGCAGCTTACAGCAGCAGCTGATAATAAAAAAATAACAATAAAGAAAATATTACAAAGGCGTAATTCGTCTGGACTTTAAACGGTGTTTGCAAACAACATCAGTACGGGACTGGAATGTTTATGTAACAGTGAGTGAGAAAAATATCGGGACCAGCAGTTTTACTTTGTGGCAACCAGTTAGTCGTACTGACCGATTTCTTGCTATATGACAAGGGAGAAATGTAAGATAACCTGAGGCGGAGGGGGAGAGTTCGCCTTGGCTATTTTCCTCGAGTCGGGGAAAACATCAAAGGTCGCTCACTCAGGCGAACGAAGAAAGGGACATAACCTGGTACACCGGAACTGTTCAGGAATTTGCCACGATAATCATCTTTACCTCCAAAAACACTACACCCAAAATTTCCTTTTTTAACTAGATGCTCGAGAAGCATGAAACCACCCCTGGGTAAAATTTCAAACGAATCCATCCACTAACAAGTGCTCTAGGAGCGTGAGACTGACTCCAGTATATGCTGACTCCAAAAACACACTTTGCAAATGTTTAAAAATTCACCATTTTGTCAATTTCTGTCGCACTTCAAAACTTCCTGGTTACTGCACTACACAAGGGTTGGAACCACCCCTGGGTAAAATTTCAAACGAATCCATCCACTAATAAATGCTCTACGCGCGTGAGACTGAAAGCGCACAGACAGACGGGCGGGCAGACAGACAGACAGTGAAAACTATATCCGTCCCACGGCGGATAATTACTGAAATAATATATTAATTTCTGTAAACAATCATAATTCATTGTAACAAAATCAAAATAAACAAAACAGATGGTGGTCACTAAAACAGATATTGCTGCACGCCTTTTTTATCCTTTTTTTCCGAGTCTGGAAGGTGGTCGCTAAAACGGGTTTTACTGTAGGCCCTTCTTATCCAGGTCTGACACTTGTCAGTAGTTTTACTGTACGTTCCATTAATTTTACTTTATCATCAGGCACAAACGTGGATTCTTGGGCTTTCCTATCATAATAGAATTTAGCGTCTTTGTTATGCTTGGCAATGTTCTTACGGGTGATATCCTCGTACCGTTGCCTCTGCTCAACTTTGTCTTGCACAAACTGCTATAGCGTTTTGGACCGTGGCTGGACTGGCTGTAAGTTAACATCCATAGGTAGCCTGTATTCGCACCCGAACAGAATAAAGTAGGGAGAGACTGGCGTTTGACTGCGGGTGCACATCTGCGCTCAATGTGGAAGAATTTGCAAAGTTCTTTAACTAACGAAAACATAAAGTTCTGACCTCGAGAGCACCGTATCCGCGGATGACTTCTCGGTAAAGAACTTCAGCAATTGTATCGGCTTTTTGAGTTAGTTAGTTATTTGATTGGTTTAACGAAACCGCCAACCTGTTGCAGGTCATATTGTGTCATTCCTGGTAACTTTGTCAAATTTATACTTTATTGATTAAAAGTCATTATAAAATAAAATCTTAAATATACTAAAAACTAGACTTTTAGTACCTTTAGTATTGTATGACTGACACTGTCTTCTGCGTTTTAGTGCACGGCTGCCCGAATGGTATTACGTAATGAGCTCCTCGCACAGGAGTCAATTCCCGTTGAACTTGATTGTGTATTAATTTTAATGTCCACTTCTTTTGATTTCTCGGATGACTTATGACCCGGTACACATGTCATTCTTTTTGAGAATGCCCTGCAAGGTGTGACTTTGTTTTCATTGTTGTTTAAATTGATTCATTGAAAAGAAAAGACATGGTCGTTGATCAAATGGAATTTTAACAGGAATCAAACATTAAAAATCTTCGCCTTGAAAAAATATTTATTTAAACTTAAAAACATATATTCCTTAACAAATATTCTAACTTACGCTTAAATGCCTGACGAATTCTTTAGTTTTTATGGAGTGGGGCAGGATGAGGAGAAGGGGCGGCTGATGAAAGAGATAGATCTACTGATTCATGTGAATGTTTCCCCCGTCTCACTTAATCGATTTTTTCTCTCGATTTCGAATCTCGACCAAAACGCTAGAATTTTACGACGAGTGACATAAACTTAAACAGAAGAAGGTAGAAGCTTTCAAATAAAATACCTTGTAGCTGATGTCGGAATTCGTTGTCAAAAATTATGTAAGGCTCATCCGGTCTTAACATGATTGTGGTATCGATAAATCTGGCGATGGAATTTTTTACGTCTTTTGCAGTTATACCGAAATGTATGGAATGCCATTTTCACATTTATTAGGGAGTTATTGATATCAAGAATTAATTTTTGATCTAAAAAAATCAATATTTTGATATCAAGAATTAATTTTTGCTATCTGTAATTGTATTTGTGATATCTCTAAATGTATTCTTGATCTCAAAAAATAATTTTTGATATCAATAAATATTTAAAGATATCAAGAAATATTCTTTGATATAAAAAATGATTTAACGATATCTAAAATTGGTTTTTTTGAGATCAAAAATTAAATTCTTGATGGGAAAAATGAAATATTTGAGAGCAAAATATCAATTCTGAGCTCAATAATTCATTTTCCCTTTTATTGATATCAATTCAGAATGATACTTTTTTAATTTGTATTTTGAAATCTGCAAATGATTTTTTGATCTCAAAAATTGATTTTTGATATCAAAATATCAGTCTATTTTTTAAATAAAAAATTCAGAAACACAGGTCTGTAAATAAATAATGGCTGTTTCTTGTATACAGAATCTTCCTTTAAATTTTTACTGCACAAAAAAGAAGCAATTCTTGAGATCAAAAATTGTGTTGATATTATTGATCTCATCTCCGAAATTTAATTGACGATTCGTTATGTTTTATGTAAATGCGTGTCTCCCTTAAGAGTTTTTAAGTTTGCAAAATAGATTTTTTGATCTCAAAAATAAATTTTTGCCATCTAAAATTCAATTATTGATAGCAAAATAGAAATTATTGAGATCTACATTGATTTCTTGATATCTTGAATTATATTTTGATCTAATAAATAAGCATTAAATGTTAAAACGGCATTCCATAGAGATGCATTGTGGTTAATTCAATGTCCAAACTAGACCGATTTCGGCACCGAGTGCCGAAATTTACACTTGAAAACGTTCAAATTCAATCTCGTGGGTTTATTTTAGTGTTTATATGGAATTCGTGTCCCATTCGTTGCGATTTATCGTTCGACTGGCATTTTCGCTTCAACCATTTCAAGCTGTGTCCCTTCCTATTTTTGTGACGTGACATGCTGAAATTACCAAAGAAACAACCTATCAATTGTTACATATATTTCTTTTTTCAATATTCTTCAATGTTATTCTTGAATTGTAGTTCTTTAATACTTTTTACACAATATATAAACAGTCAAGATCATAGGGTAAATTGCAACTGGTCAATTCTATTATTATTCTATTCTTAAACAAAAAAAAATCCAAGGGAAGTGTGGCATGGTGTGCACGGACTCATTTTTTCACTACTTATTATGAAATTATTTTCGAGGTTTAAACTGGGTAATTTTAATTAAATGAGTGTACCATATGAACAGCCAAAAGTGGTTTTGATTTTGAGGTGGTCGTATTGGAGGGGAACGGGAGATAATAATAATAAATAAATAAATAATAATAATCCGTTTGGAATTCTAAAGTGACCGGAAAGTGACCGGAGGTCAAGGACACCGGAAGTTATACCTTTCGTGTTGTCGTATAGGGAGTTGTGGTCGAAAATAAGGTCAAAATTGCTCTATCTCTTACCTTTTCGAGATAAAGGCCAACTTCCGGTTTTGATTTCGAAAGTGACCTGGAGGTCAAGGTCTCCGGAAGTTATGACTTACGTATTGTCGTATAGGCGGTTGAGGTCGAA
The DNA here is from genome assembly GCA_949752745.1 of Protula sp. h YS-2021. Classification (NCBI taxonomy): domain Eukaryota; kingdom Metazoa; phylum Annelida; class Polychaeta; order Sabellida; family Serpulidae; genus Protula; species Protula sp. h YS-2021. Next base: position 59,541,607 of record OX457024.1, read on the forward strand.
AATGAGGTCAAAATTGCTCAATTTCTTACCGTTTTCGAGATAAATCAATTTAATGTTTTTAAAATAAAAATGGGGAAATTACGTCACAGCTGAGCAATACCTTAAAAGTGGCACTGTCAGCTGTATTGTAAAAACCCACTTATACTCCAATGTGTAAAGTATCCTGCTGTTGTACACAGCGTGTCCTCTCCTCAGTGCCAAAGGCTAGATACTGAAGCTCAGAGTAATGTGAGTATCGACCAATCACAAGCAAGTGTGGCATCTTCTATATGCATAGGCACGCACAAGCAATAAATAGGTGAATGTTCTGCATAAACAAAAAAATACCCGCGATGTGCTAGAGACAGGCTTTTGTTAAACGTTTCTTTTCCGTAGGGGGGGGAGGGGGTATTGGGTGGGCATTTTTCACGGAACTGAGTAGTTAACAGTGATTTTTAACAATAAATTCGTATATAACTAAGCTTTCTGCATACTGTGTACAAAAATCCCGTTTTAATAGCGACCAGAAATAGAAAATGGAAATTGACGTCATTATGACACCGTATGTAAACAAATGAAGTTCTTTGTTAAGAAGTAGTCCAGTAGAATCCGGGACAGAAGGGCCTTGGACAAAAGGGCCTTGGACATAAGGGCCTTTCCCAAAACGGCCTTTTCCAAAAGGGCCTTTCCCAAAACGGCCCTAAATGAAAAGTTGGACAAAAGGGCCTTGAGAAATGGTTCTCAAAATTATTTTTATTTTTTGTGTAATAAAATAACAACTCCAAAAACAAAGTTTATTGATTTTATTGCCTGATTCATCGAGACAAATTTTTGGCTGTACTTTATTACTTTGTCTTATATCCATTGCTATTTGTCACAGTTCAAATAAAGACCTGAAATTCAGAACTCGTATATCGGCAAGACACTGACACGCCAACGGTATCCCGACAATTGATCTAATTTAGATGAATTGTCGTACCCCCTCATTTAGATGAATTGTCGATAGATGAACTGTCGCTAGATCAATTGTCGCTAGATGAATTGTCGTGGATTCGACGCCAACATCATCCGGCTTTAAACAACACATTGCAGAGGAACGAAACAAAGGACAGAGATTATCTTTTGTGGCACATTGACTCCGAAATCTGGCATCTAAAGACAGTGATGGGAAGTAATTGAAAGAGTATTTGCAATGAGTAAAATATCAAGGCAGTGATTGGCACAAACAGGGATTAACCTGTGGCACAGTGCTTCGGAAATCTCAAGAGAGTGATGGGGAGTAATTGGAACAAAACATCAAAGCAGTTATCTTTAAAAACACAATGAAGTTTGTATTTTTTTACTTATTATTTTATTACATATTTTACTAAATAATTGAAACTCAAAATCCTAAAAAAAAATTCTCAAGGCCCTTTTGTCCAACTTTTCATTTAGGGCCGTTTTGGGAAAGGCCTTTTTGGGAAAGGCCGTTTTGAGAAAGGCCCTTATGTCCAAGGCCCTTTTGTCCAAGGCCCTTCTGTCTGGATACCAGTCCAGTAACGTATTTGCTCGAAATCTCTAGGTCCAGCCGTTTTGGAGATATTAGCCCTTGAAGTATGTATGACGTCATAAGATGCCGATAATGACGTCATATGTCAATAAAAAAATTCAGTGGCACCAGTTCACATAGTGGACTACAAGTGTGTCAAATTTCATTGTGCTAGCTTCAGCCGTTTCGGAGAAGATGTCTGGAAACCGTTTGCAATAATATCGGCTGGAAAAAACACAAAAGCGAAAAACTAACAAAAAAAAACAAAAAAAGAGAAACTTGTGGAACCCAAGCAAAAACAACTACATTTGAAACGTTAACGTTTCAAGAGTAATTATAGTCAATGTCGTCATCATCTGCCATGTCGTACTTTTTCATGGTTTCAAACTCCTGGCTGGCCTCCACATTTTCATATTCATCAAATAATCATCACTGTCTTGATCTGCTAAATATTGACTTAGATTGCCGGCAGGCTTGTTAACATTATATACTTCAATAAATCCATCAATGTCCAATCCATTGTCAAAATTCCCAGATTCCCTCTGCAATTCAGAAGGATTCTGGGTCAAAGGAAATTCATTTTCTGAATCGTTCTCCATATCATTTTTGTACCAAAAAAAAAAGCTCGTGTTGACTCTTGCATTAACTACGTTATGAATGATCGTTCATTTTTTACACCCTCGGTATGAATAGACAGGGCCATAAAAATAGAGAATACCTCGAAGTCAGGCATTCTCATATACGTCACGGTAAGTGGTAAGTCTGTGCTAAGAAATATGATTCAACTGATTCAGTGAGGTGTGTGAATAAGCTTAAAATGAAATTACACTTAAAGTACAGTGCACCCATTTCTCCACGTAAACACGTAAGTATGGTGTGCAATCGTATTTAAGGAGTTGTGCAGGGATTATAAAGTGGGCTAGATTAAAGTACTGGATCTACTGTAGGGGACAAGTATTTTAGGGGCTTGAGAATGGAGTTACTTAAGGGTTATTTAAATACGTTGCTCATATCCAAAGACTTATTATCAGAAGTTTATTTCACTCTAATTTGCTTTTGCTTGCATCAATTAAATCCAGTCCCATCCAGTCAGTAGTTCTGTTTTAGTATTTACACTCCACCTGTTTTCTGATCCTTGATTTTGTGGTCAGAGATCCAGCCCTACATATCGCAGATGTTTTGTTAAGCTTTCAAGCGATATCGCCAATGATTCCATCACCCGATGCTACCCGTGCTGTGATAATGTAAATATGCTGTGCGGCTCAGTCGTGCATTTGGTTGGACCACAGGGATGTCTGCGCACTTCCTCTGGTTGCCCAGCACATTCCCATTTGATAAATAAGTGCCATATGCGTTATAGCTCATACGTTTATTTTATTGAAATGGATGCAACTTCCTTCAGTAATGCCTTTGCTATATTGTATCGGAATCTGAGAAAGAATTACTGGCTCTATTTTCAACGTCACATTGAATACTAGACATTGACAAACTAGTAAACGCCTCCGGTATTTGGCGCTCCCTGTCACTGCCACCTTTGCTTGGAGCCTCAAATACGGGTGTTTCATTTACAACTTCATGGTCAACACATTTTTCGTGAATATGGATATTTTTCATTTCAATGTCTTTCCGCATGCGGTTTTGATGTTCGGTCTTGATTACCCCTGTTTTGGCTCGGTATTCAGGAAGTGCTTCTAGGGATCTATCCATGGCGCGCAAATTCGGAGCTGCACAATCATGTACTGATGGAAAACTTGCCTCATCAGATGAAGATCGAATAGAACAGGTTTGGCAACCACACACACAAAAAGGACCGCAAACCACAACCCTCTTGATTTTGAATATACCTCAGATTAGTGACAGACATGGCCAATTTCACTGTCAGTCAAACACGGTGATTTTCTCGATCTCTTCCGACAGTATTTGTCCAAATCATCAGAGGTGCAAAGTTTTGTACTGGTGTTTTCCAGTTTTGTTCGCTCATTTTTCTTGGAGCAGCTTAAGTCAGTTTTGTTTTTGAGTCGTGAACTTGACTGACCTTGACCTTTGCGACATATGCCACCATTTAAGTGGCGACCTTGGCTCTGTGTCTGGCAGGGGTAGCGATCACACTCTTCTGCCCAGGAATATTTCTGTGAATCTGTAGACTTCAAAAACGAGAAACAACAGCAAAGCACAGAATATATAATTATTCTGAAGCTTTTCCGAAATTTTTCGCTCATAAGATGGTATATAAATGGATTTATCGCACTATTAAGAAATCCTACTAAATAGGAGGATAATATTGTAAAGATGAAATTAGATCTGCGGAGAAAACTTATTCTTTGCAGTTGGGTGACGACATTTATGACGTAGAATGGCGTCCAGCAGACGATAAATAACAATGCCATATGGTTATCACCTGGACAACCTAAAAACAGTAAAAACCATTGCAAAGCTAACATCAAAATCTGATACGATGAAGCCGAAAGTACAAACGAGCACCGATTTATAATATGAACTCCCTCACCAAAAATATAATTAGGAAAATAATTTCTGCGTTTGAGTAAAATTTTAAACCGTTTTAGTGGGTGTCTATTTTGATTTTTCTTTACAGTCACGCCTGTGACGAAAGAAACTTTTTTGCCAGTTTGATGAAGAACATGGCTTTAATTGTTACTTTGCTCCTTCAAAGAATCCAATATGGACTTTTGTTGTGACAGTATCTCTGTTACAAGTTATTACAGCCACATCCCGCTTCTCTTTCCGCTTAATTCTCAATCAAAGAGGGTAATTTGGAGAAATGCATGGCTTTACAGTAGAAAGGCAATTAATTTTGCGGTGCGCAAAGCGTTTATAATGAAAATGGGTTATTTGAAAAAAGGAAGTGAATCTTACACGGCCTTCTTCTCGTCTCCCAGAGCCAATATATTTTTCAGTGTTTTTGGCCTTTTTTAACTTAAAATTATTCTTACCTCCCCCTTCCCACCTCCAAAATATACGAATACATCCCAAATAAAACTTTTATATTTCACATTAGATTCTCTAACACAAAATCCCAGCTCTGTTCAACAGAATATAATATATAATATAATACAGAAATATCGTTGTTTCTTATTCCAAGGCAGGGCCCGGGGGTGGGGGTGCTCATGTTGGTTGCCATGTCTGTCTATGCCTCACTATGACCCTTAAATGCTGAGCGCTAATTTTGAAATAATACCCCCTTTTTATTCAAACGCGGAGCACAGTTCAGAAAGAACCTTTTTAATAAAATTGGCCCCCAATGCGCACCGCGTCTTCCTTGAAAATTAACCCCTTTCTTCGCTGTTTTGGATACGAAGGGCAACACATGATTCCGATACCAAGTAGCCTCCCCCTCCCACCAGCAGCCTTGTTGATAAAATGCCGACAGAGGTCATCCGGTGGGGTTTTAAAAATTGAATTAAAAATAATCGAAAGTAAAGAAAAAAATTACCCGGAAGACAGAAAATATACAGAAAATTGCCTTTTTAACATTTTATAAAAGTATTCAGCGAATTCTTGGGGAAAAAAATAAACAAGAATTTTTGCGGATGCCGTGTCATCGAATTTTTCAAGAATAAAAACAAATCTATAGTTTTCCAGAAAAAAGTTCACCGGTGATTTGAAATTTTTATATACCTGTTAGAAGTACGGCGGAGGTAGCGGGGCTCAGCTAAGAATTTTGCTATTCAAAGTACATAATTATACACAGATGTATATTTTACACAAATGTGAGATGAGGAACACGCAAAAAAGCACCCCGCCATGCAGCTGGAATAAGTATTATTTAACAATAGTGCAATTTCGGTTGGTTCTTCCAGGAAAGACTCAAAATAATTGGTCAAGAAATCAGAATGAAAAATACTCAGTGCATTTTGTTTTTATTTATTTATTTATTTATTATAGAAACCAAAAGTATCACACTCGGACGGGATAACTTTTCAAAAGATTTGCTTGCGAAGCAGTCGCTGTGACTGTATTTTCACCTAGTATATTTCAATTAGAAGTCAGTGTTCCGGAAAATTGTACAGATTGACGTTAGCAGGCTTCCAGTTACTATATATAAAGCAAAATGAAGGGGGTTATTTCAACATGTTGCTTATATTCAAAGCCTTATTATTAAAGCGCATACTTCACACTAAGTTTTATTTGTATTAATAAAATCCAACCACATTTCAACGTGTTGACAGCCCAGTCAGTAGTTTTAGTGTCCTATGTACCCCCGCTCCATCTTTATACGTCCTTGGTGAGGTTTTTCAGGGATGTCACCAACTTTTGGGTCACTTGCTGTTACCCCTGCTGTAATAATGAAAGTATGCTGTGTGGCGCCGATGACTCGTGTGTATACTGTGACTGGGGTAAGGAAAGAATGACAAATGAAAATACGGCAACTGGAATTAATGTCAATGGAAAAGTGCCAATATCGCCGTTGCTATATTTCCGTTGGCGTTTTTTTTCCTACAACGGGTTGGACTACAGGGATGTCTGGGCACTTCCTCTGCTTGCCCAATATATTCCCACTTGAGGACTAAGTGATATATACCATTACAGCTTATACGTTTCTCTCATTGAAATGGATACCACTTCCTTCGGTAATGCCTTTGTTAGATTGTATCGGGAGCTGGGACAGATTTACTGACTGTATTATCAACGTCACACTGAATACGAGACATTGACAGACTAGTGAAGGCCCCCGGTATTTCCGGCTCCTCATCACTGCCACCTTTGTGTTGAGTTTCATATGCGGGTATGTCATTTATAGCTTCATGGTCCATACATTTTTCGTGAATACGGATGTTTTTCATTTCAATGTCTTCCCGCACGTGGTTTTGATGATCAGTCTTTTTTACCCCTCTTTTGGCTCGGTATTCAGGAAGTGCTTCTAGGGATCTATCCAGGGCGCGCAAATTCGGAGCTGCACAATCATGTACTGATGGAAAACTTGCCTCATCAGATGAAGATCGAATAGAACAGGTTTGGCAACCACACACACAAAAAGGACCGCAAACCACAACCGTCTTATCTTGATTTTGAATATACCTCAGATTAGTGTCACAGACATGGCAAGTTTTACTGTCGGTCAAAGATGGTGATTTTCTCAATCTCTTCCGACAGTATTTGTCCAAATCATCAGAGGTGCAAAGTTTTGTACTGGTGTTTTCCAGTTTTGTTCGCTCATTTTTCTTGGAGCAGCTTAAGTCAGTTTTGTTTTTGAGTCGTGAACTTGACTGACCTTGACCTTTGCGACATATGCCACCATTTAAGTGGCGACCTTGGCTCTGTGTCTGGCAGGGGTAGCGATCACACTCTTCTGCCCAGGAATATTTCCGTGAATCTGTAGACTTCAAAAACGAGAAACAACAGCAAAGCACAGAATATATAATTATTCTGAAGCTTTTCCGAAATTTTTCGCTCATAAGATGGTATATAAATGGATTTATCGCACTATTAAGAAATCCTACTAGATGGGTAGATAACATTGTAAAGATGAAATTAGATCTGCGGAGAAAACTTATTCTTTGCAGTTGGGTGACGACATTTATGACGTAGAATGGCGTCCAGCAGACGATAAATGACAGTGCTACCATTATTATCATCCTGGCAACCTAAAAACAGTAAAAATCGCGGTAAAGCTAATATGTTACAATGAGCCCAAAATTACAAACGAGAACCAATATCACACCGGCAAAATATGAACTCCTTCGTCAAAAATATAATTTGGAAAAGAATTTCTGCCTTTGAGTAAAATTTTAAACAGTTTTAGTGGGCGTCTGATTTGATTTTCCTTTACAGTCGCGCCTGTGACAAAAGAAACATTTTTGCGAGTTTTATAACGAGCATGGCTTTGTTGGTTTGCTCCTTAAAAGAATACAATACGGACTGTTGTTGTGACAGTATATCTGTTACAAGTTATTACAGCCGCATCCTACTTCTCTTTCCGCTTAACACTTAATCAAAGAGGGTAATTTGGAGAAATGCATGGCTTTATAGTAGAAAGGCAATTATTAATTTTTGCGGTGCGCAAAGCGTTTATAATGAAAATGGGTTATTTGAAAAAGGAAGTGAATCTTACACGGCGTTTGCTTTCTTCTCGTCGCTTCGTCATCCGTATGCAGTAGTTCGAATCCTCCCTGTCATGTGTAATTGGCTTGAGCAGGCACAGGGCAATCCGTACACATGTTATTAGGATAGTCATCATTGGTACCAGGTACATTGTCGCAAACAGGAACAGGAAGTACACCTTTCGAAATGTCCCTATGTCTCGACCAAGCACGATATCAATATCATCGAACTGGTCTTGGCATATCTGTCTATCAACTGCTCCTAGAGAACTGGTAATGTTAAAGGCATAGCTCTTGCAGTAGAGGTACGGTAGGCACAGAAAAATAGGCACGACCCATGTGCCTATGAGAATTTTTAGTGTCCGCGACTTGCTGTGCCCAGTCATGGCGTTGAGCGGATAAACTATGGCGTAGCATCTGGAAAACAGAATATCATGCCTATTTTTACGTTAAGCAGTGAACGATAGAACTTGATATATGAAGATATTAATCGCATTTAGCTGGTCAGACGAACGAAGGCTTTGCCCACCCATCCCCTATCCCCATATCTTCCCTTGATCAATCACAATAAAATATTCGAGTCAAAGTCACGATCAATCGTTATCTATTTTCAGTGTCGCCACGGGGTCATCAAGAAAAATATAAAAAAAATAAAAAAGGATAAATTTGGGGAAAAAGTATGAAAAAGGGATAAATCATATTTTGCTGAAAATATTAAAAGTTTAAAAATACATCCTAAAAATAATCAAAATATGCAATAAAATAAAGGACCATCCCTAAATTACAGATGCACCGGGCAAGTGGGGGCGGGGGTGATGGTGGTGGTAGTTGGATGCGAACTTTAAAGTCAAATTCTATGGTGACGTCACAATTTAGACACAAACAAATAATGGTGTCTGAAATTTAAAAAATGTGATTACGTACTTTATCGATGATCCCTTAGGATATGAAACTCAAAATTATAGATTAAAGTTATTCAAAATCATTCGAGAAATAACAACTACTTAACATCATTTAGAATAATGGATATTTCACAGTGTGATAAGATACTGATTACGTTTACGAAATGTATGTTTCAATTCCGTGAAGAAATACTCTTTTTCTACAGATGTATTGATTTTAGCAAAAGAAGCTGCATAAAAGTTGGAAATTACATATACATACAATGTTAGAGCGGTTAATATTATGGCCTAATCAAGGGTAATGACTACGGTGAGAAAAAATTCTAGCAGAAGAAAACATATAACTAATTAGGAACAAAATTATTTTGAGCAAAAAAATGAAAAAAAGTATCAAAAGAAAAATAAGAATGAAAAGCAAAAAAAAGAGTATGAAAATGGATGAAAATTAAAAAGAGTATAAAAAAGAATTTAAGGATAAAAAGGATAAAATCGGGCTTTTTTTTTTAAAAAAAAAAAAAGGATAATCCTTTAAAAGGATGATGTGGCAACACTGCATTTTTCACAGTGCCATATATATAGTTAAGCAATTAAAGGTTTTTAGATTTTTAACACTTGACAAGTCTTTGACTTGGTCAAGGCTTATATGAATTTATGCAGACAGCCGTTGGGCTATTTTTTCTTGACAGTAAAAAGTCATTTTCTTGTCTCAGCTTCTTCTCTGACACTACAGACCCTAGGACCACCAAACTTTTTACTTATGTAGAACTGATCTGAGGGTGTGCATCCCTCCTTTATTTTTGTTCTACGATTGCGTTTTCATGCTTAAAATGCCATGCGAACACAGCCGATTTTAGAATAAATAAATACAGCGCATTTAAAAGTAAAGTAACGATTGGGCAAAACAGTACAGCATATGGGCGTTACGCGAGCTCTGCATGCATAAAGAAAAAGTGCTGGTCCGTTCAATTTATAAAGCCGTTCAGCCAACATAACCAAGCAGATGAACCTTATAAGCCGCATACGTGCTGCGCCATAAGCTCTCTACTTGGTTCTAGGACAATACCCCCAGGCAACTCCCCCGACATCCCCCCGAAGAATTCCTCCCGTAGGACAAAATCAAAAATGCCAAATTTTGCTGGCTAGGCTAGCTCAACTTCGCGCTATTAAACTGCATAATAGTCTCAAACGCCCCGGAAAGGGCTCTCTGGAACCAATGATGATGTCGCTTTCAGGAACCGATGATGATGCCAGGTCCTCGCTTTCAGAGCCGATGATGATGCTAGGCCCTCGCTTTCCAGAAGTGGTGATGATGCCAGGCCCTCGCTTTCCAGAATCGATCATGATGTAAGGCCCTCGCTTTCCAGAGCCGATGATTATGCCAGGTCCTCGCTTTCAGGAGTCGATGATCATGCTAGGCCCTCGCTTTCCAGAAGTGGTGATGATGCCAGGCCCTCGCTTTCCAGAAGCGATCATGATGCCAGACCCTCGCTTTCCAGAACCAATGATGATGCCGCGGTCTTGTTTTCAGAAACCGATGATGATGCTAGGCCCTCGCTTTCCAGAACCGATGATGATGCAAGGTCTTCCTCACTAAATCTATGCAGGGTTGTCCTCTGATATATGAAGTATGTCTGTTCCTGGTTTCGCAGTGTTTTCTTCTTTCTTTTCTTTTTCTTCTTTCAAAGGCGACTCAAGAGAACGCAGTTTCATCAGTAGCCAGGAGGATTTGGGAAAGTAGGTTGAAACAAAATGAAAGCAACACGGGATTTATGATTTTTAGTACTAAAAGACCATTAAAGAGTCAGCTGAAATCACTTAAAAGGTACCTCGCACCTCATGCGACGAAAGCGTTGGTCCACGCGTTCTTTATTTCGAAACTGGACTATCGCAACTTCTTACCGCATGGAATTTCAGGTGAAATTTTGGATGAGTTACAAGGCATTCAGAATGCTGCTGCTGACAGCATCAGAACACGTGACACCAACATTGAAGGTACTACATTGTACAAAGTATCACGTACAAAGTAGTACTCTTGACCTATAATTGTTGACGTGGATTTGACCACATTATCTACAGAAGATGTTAGTTATCAAACAACACTCCGCTCTTCCTATCTTTATCTTTTGGCATTTAACCGAGCAAACTCAAATTCGCCGGCGATGGATCCTTTCTGTTTCCAGTACCTAGAGTTTGGAGCTCCTCTCCTCAATCATTCACAGCAATTAATTCTGAAACCTACCTGTTCCAACACACATTCATGTAATACATAGCAATATACATGGTCAAGAGGAAAGTACAGGGAAATTTGAGGTGAGCCGAACGCCCCAGATCACAGTTGGTACAAAAATTGCAAGCAAAATATTGGCAAAAAACTGAAGAGATATATCTCACAGAGGTGAAATATCGTGATATGTGTGGAAACGTGGTTACGAGCTACCGGAGAAAGCTGTGTGTTGCATAAACAAAGATTGTAACAATTTGCTCAATGATTACTATATAAGGTGGAAACGGAGTAAATAATCAGCGGGCGTCAAAAGCGTTTAGTGGGATGGTGGGGCGGCACAATAATGCACAATAACAGGCAACCTCGGAAAATTCTAATAATAAAAAATCAGTGGAAAATTAAAAACCATATAGATAATTGAATATATAACAAAACTTAGTTTAACTAAACCTGTTTAAATCTTCTGCATGAATAAGGCGAAGTCAGTTTGAGCTAAGCAACTCAGATTAAGCTAAACCCAGTTAAGCCGCTGTGTGAACAGATGTCAGGTTTAACTTGGCTTAAGAACGGTATACTACTTTCAAGTAAAAAATTAAAATAGTAGTACTAATAAAATCCTATTCAAACTCAGTCAAAATGAATATACCTATTATTATTATTATTATTTATTATTATTTTATTATTATTTTATTGAATGGAAGGACTCCTTCCTTTAAATTTATACTAAAAAACTTTATTTTTCTGTCTTTCGCTATTTGCTTTTCAAAGTAATTATTTTTGAAAGCTTTTGCATTTTCTCATTGTTGCTTTTTCTTATGTTGTTTTTAACATGAGTAAGAATTGCAAAACTCTTCTAAAATATATAAATGGCTTTTTGAATAATTTTGGCATTTTCTTAAAGTTGTTTGGCTTAGCCAAACCTGTTTAAGTCGCTTTATGAACAAAATCCTGTTTAACTAAACCAAGTTAAATCTTCATGGTTCAGCTAAATCTGTTTAAATATATTCAAGCCGCTGAATGAAAATAGTATTAAAAATAGTAACAAGGGCGCACAAATTTTCAACGCCTACTTGTGGAAAACAGACTTTGTACAAGTGACGTTTTAAGAAATTAAAACGCATTTTTATGTCTTATCGGAGGTTAAACTCAACAATGACGCCAATTATGACAATACATGGCAAAGGCATGTTTAACGACCGCACAATAACAAGTCTTTATTCCTTTATTTATGTTTTTATTCCTTTACTTACGTTTTAAAGGGAAATCCCAACAACAATATAAATACGTCGCTATCCCACGTCATCCACCACAAAGGTGACGTATCAACCTGTCATTCATATGGCTCTGAGCGCCGCAACCAAGCACTGTTATTTGGCAAAGAAGGCGCGGGAAGGTTTGCGTATGCTTATTGGCGTCATTGCTGAGGCAAATCTCCAACTCCAATAACACAAAAAATACGTTTTAATTTTTAAAAACGTCACTTTTAATGTATTTGGAGTAAACTTTACCCACCAATGCCGCCAATAATGATGGACATTGAACCGAAGGTGGGCGTGTTTGACAATGCCAAAAATTTCTTCTGGTCGAGATCAAGTTATTGAACCTAACACTACCCCCTCCCTCTACTCTTTCATAAAGGCGATCTCAGCGGTCAACAAAAATTCCTTGCATCATAACTAGTATCTACCTGTGAACTTGAAGGAGCCCAGTTATTCTAGACGCTTTTGTCAAACAACTCGAAGCGACAGGTGATTCGTGCAAAGAAGCACCCTAGCCCCTATATAACACTCTTGTATAAAAACTTGGCATGACAAACTAAAGGGGGCGTGGCAAAGCACAAACCTCCAACGCGAAAAGTTCGCACTACAATGCCTGAATGTTGGGCGATCGACTCGCTCTCCACTACCAAAGTCAGACATTTCTTGGCCTCTGGCTTGGCATCTGTCTCAGCTCGAGTTTTGACCCCCCCCCCCCCCCCCCGCTCTATGACGACCATTCCGCGATGATATTTGCTACATACACAGAAAGCAAAGAACCATACGTGCAACGACTATAAGGCGAATACCACAACTATTTGTTTGACGACATTACACCGCTCCCGCTGCAAACGGACCAATAGTGTTAACCCCTGTGGCTGCATCAGTTGAAAAGTCTTGCAAGTAATGAGAAATAAAGGTATTGACTGACCACGACCCCGCATTAAACAACTTCCCCATAGAAGCCCCTTTACAGAATTTAGTGAGTTCGCAACATGACGGATTTGGTGTGCTTTTATGTTGAGCATTGGCAGGGACGCTGGACTAGATCCGGCTTTTTGATACACCATGAAAGTAGTCTATTTAATTTGGCACTGTATGTTTCCATATGTCATGACAAGGCTCGGAGACATAAGAAATCACGTAAGCGTTTCTGACCAGGATGTCGATAATTCTCAAACGCCTCTGGATAGTAGCTCAATGTCCGTACTGGGCAGAGAGCTTTTACTGTCACATCACCAGGCGTACAGACATCGTCGAGGTGTCTGAACTACTGTAATGGAAATGCTTTTCAACGCCGCAGCACTATTGGTAATAAGATTTTGCTGAGAAACCCCGCCCGTGGAACCAGCGTGATTTTCTTCCAGCTGTTCTGGTAGCGCAACACTTTGTTCTCCAGGGCGTGAAGTTCGCCCTGCTTCTTCCCTAACGCCAGCGCGAACAGAAATGTGCACTTAAGAGTGAGTTCTTCTGGTACCAAACTTTTCATGCAGAGGCTTTTCTGTAAAAAAAAAAAATCCAGCACCAGCTGCATGTCCAGCAGTCCAGCAGCAGCTGAACACCGTTGCAGCGAGGCCGGGTATTCGAGTTTGAAGTACTTCCAGCTGGCACCATACATGGATATGTCGAAGTACGCATCTGTGAGGTCCATCGATGTGGCCCACATGCCGGTCCATATTGCGTCGCGGATGACGAGATTCGTGTCCATTTGAAATGTGACCTCCTGCAAGTACTCGTTAAGCAATGACAAATGGAAGATCAGTCGCCATCCTCCTGATTTGTTTTGGCCGCAGAAACACACGACTGTAAAACCCTGGCACATCTGCAATCGCTTCTTTGCCCAGCAAGTCCTGAATCATGGCTTGCAAGACAATGTCGCTCTCGGCACCTCCTATCTGTGCCTAGATTGCAAGTGAAATCAACACAGACTTCAGCATTACATACATGTGCATACAAAAGGCTTTTCGCGTGACAGACCCTCAGTTGTATGTACAGAATGCCCCTCATGCAGACAGAGGCTTTTGCCCCACCAACCCGGAAATGAATAGTACGTAACATTTCAGCCAAAAATACTGCTAAATTTTGGATTTCCGAGGGGATGTGTTAGCATGTGGTGGGGGACGTAAGCCAACAGTGTATTGTAACACTCCAGGCTCACTGTAACTCAATGCAGGGCTAGAATTTAGCACAAAACTATTACTCGCACTGCAAAACTGGCATGACAGCTGTTTGTTTATGTTGTGGTAATCAAGTCACGTGACCTTTGCAAGCTTATCTGAGCCTAAAGCCGGAACTTAATGTGAAACACACCAGTTACATAAAACGCCATGTTTGCGAAGGCAAAAGGACAAAACATGTATGATGCGCCTTATGAGATCGTGAAAAGCGCATGAGAGTTATTCACCGAGTGATCCAGTTTTTAGGCTGTGATTAACGGCCCAGAACTGCGTTATTAACCCGTGCGTCGGAGAAAGCGCTCTCCATGAAGCTAGGAAAACTAGGTCAAATCTTCTGTGTGCAGCCTGAGAAGTGACTTGCAATGCAGGCCCATCTTGGCGCGACAAGACTGATGACGGGAAAATAAAGTCCATTACACACACCAGGAAATCAACTTCTCCAGTGATACTCGCTAGATAACAAGTATCGAAGCCAAATAACGATCTGCCGCGACCTTAGTGCTTAGATCTCGGCTGGTCTCCACAGCACAAAGTCGACTAAATACAGGTATCAAGGGACACTCACACCCACAAAAGAAGCAGAACACTTACATTAGTGTAATGGTCCATAAATATCCGATTAAATTCCAGAATAAGTCTCAATAACACTGAAACAAATATCACAGGGACATAGTGATGTTGTTCAAAAGCGCGCAAGAAGAAATATGGATGACAGGTTGGTACGTCATCTTTGCGGTTGATTACGTGGGCTATTGATGTAGTAAAAGGTAAATAAACAAATTAAAACACGTGGAGTTGTTTTTGTTGTTTGACGTCTTTGACATGTATTATCATTATTGGCAGCAATGTGACTCCAAAAAGACATTAAAAATTTGAACATATTTACGGGATAATCCAAAGGCCTGACACCGTAACTTAGGAATATTGATCCCCCATGTTGAAACAACGGCCTTTCCTGACGCCAATACAACGTCGCTCTCCCGACTTCTATATGAAACGACGACCTTTCCGTCCTCAGCCCCAACCATTCTCTATCGCCTCACAGATTTTCGTAACAAGTCAACTTCCAGTTGGCCGGACGGCTGGTCGCTATGTCCAGGCAATGTCACATATTTACTGGGAAATACTAATATTACAATTATTAGAGGCGCTAAATAAACCAAATTTGTTAAAATGCTCAAAAGCATTTCAAAAGACCGTGATTTAACATTAAATCGTCAAAAAAATTTGCTCAGGGGCTGCTATAGATTTTCCTGAGAAATACCATTGCTTTAATGTTCACGCTTTCATTTCGTAATACATTAACTTATACGTTATATGGGACAGTATATAAACAAAGCAACACAGCATTCCGTTTCTGTATAAGGAGGCAATGACATAAAAAAAAATCCCATTTTTCTATATTTGCCCGAGATACGTTATATTATACGATGTAAAAATAATGAACACATAATATCGAATGAAAGTGACAACTTTTTGTTGTCAGAATCCTAAACAAACCCAAATAATGAAAGATTAAATATTTAACCAACCACCAAACGCCATTCAATTTTGACAAATCGCCCAAATGCTGTAGAAGAATCTGAAGCCTAAATGTCATGATACGTACTGAACCTATACCAGCTTGCTTCACCGCATTAATGTAAGCTAGCTCATTGATTATGTCTCCCCGCATGGCAGAAGACGTAATTTAAGGTATAACTTTCATCTTGCAGCCGTGTCCGCTCGTCTGTCCGTCCATCCATGATAAACCTGCATAAAATCGGCGTTAAAGTGACAAAATATCAAAAAGTGAAGCGGCTGATGTATCTTTTGTTCGCGCTGTAACTTTTGCATTTCTACATCGATTTTGATGAAATTTTCCAGACATGTACACAAACATCACTTAAATAAGCTGTGCATTTATATGATATGTGTATTAAAATTTTATTCTTATGCATAAAATGACAATTTTATTTATTTTTGTTTACAATGGAGACGGAAATTCCCAGAGAGTTATTGTGTTTAAAGGCTTTGCAGAAGCTTCTTAAACATGATGCATAAAGTAGGGGGGGGGGGGTGGTCCAAGCCAGGGCAGGTGGGCGGTCACATATATGACATCCATAGCTTCGGCTGTGTTTTTCTAATTTCACATAAAAGACGCACATAAAAACCTCTGTGTGTGTGTGTGTGTGTAGATTCGACTAACGCGCCTCTCCTGCCCGGCTAAAGCGCTCTGGACAAAGCACCCCCAGGCTAAAGCACCTACGGCTAATTCGCCCCTATTTTATTCAGACTTTTCTTTTTTATACTTTCATACTGAAATGGCACATTTTATTTAACTCCGGGTTCTTTTCGACAAAAACATGTACTACAAATCGCAGTTAGAACATGTTTAATACAACTGAAATTAGTTACTCGAAGTGAAAGTCTGCCCGGTGTAATAGGCTAGCTTATCCCCCTGTACAACTTCCCATTGCAATTGAAGGTTCATTCGCATTTATAATGAACTATTCCGCAAAGAATGACCAGTGTAACAGTATATCTTGCACCCTGTACAAATTCCTCCTTCCCCGGGAGGAAGATAGACTAGTCTACTTTCCCCGGCCCCTTTGAGGGGACAGATAGCCTAGGCTATCTGCCTCCGGGAGAGAAGGAAGTGTACAGGATGCAAGATATACTGATACACCGGTCATTCTTTGCAGAATAGTCAGTTATAATTGCGAATGAGCGGTCAGTTGCAATAGTTAATCAAAGACATTTTAAATTTACTTATAAAAGTAACTGATGTCTGTCGCTTCCTGCACCGAAAGGAAATGAAAGTGTCTTTGAGGCCTAGCGGTATGTTAATTGTTGATATTCTACTTAATACTTGCAAGTTCAATAATTAAAATAATATCAAAGAGCTTTTAAAATATACATTACTGCTCATTCATTGATAAAGTAATCCTTATTAATAACCAGTTTTACATTACCATTACCTTTTACATTACCTTACCTTTTACATTAACAAAATTTTCAGAAGAAAAAACGGGGACACATTAGCCGGGGGTGCTTTAGCCTAGGCGGTGCTTTGGCTTGGGTGTTTTTGCCTTGACCCCTGTGCGTGTGTGTGGGTGTTGTGGGGGAGTATGCTGTTATTTTATGTGGTCGATTGGCTAGTTTTTTATTTTCGAATATTTGGTCATGGATATGGTATTATATTGATATCACTTAATGGAAAGCTCTATATTTTCAAGCTTTCGGGATAATGAATTTGTGCTTCCAAGTGTAAATTTACCCACTCGGCAGCGAAATCGATTTAGTTTAACTAGATATTTTCTGTCTTGTCAATGCCATATCAGTCTTTGGATCTCATTTTCAAAATGCCATTCACTAAATCTACGGGTTTAAAAGCCTGTTGCGGGCGTTTTAAGTTGTTAGAAAAACTATTATGCTAGACAGTGAGGGGTGGGGTACGAGCGGACAAAATAAACACAAAGCCCTTTAGGAACTTGGGTTATCAGTAACGTCTTTTTATAAATCTATAGTAAAGTGACGTGTTTCTCAATGAGACACTTTTACGAGTCACACATTATGGTAGATATACTTACTACTATGTAGAAAACAGTCAATATTTAGACCACAAATTTCTTATTATTGTTATTGTTATTATCATTATTGTAAGATCTATATTTCACAACTGAGAAACATTCTTCGAAATCAAACTAAAAGGTAAAATGCATGCTCCAGCAACCGTTCAGTACATATACCTCTTTTTCACTTCTACGAACGTATTTGAGATTTTAGTTACGGAAAGTCGTTTTTCATCAATTTATCTAGCCAATATAGTTTTATCCCAAGAAGGCCGTACTAATTCTCATACCTTAATATTTCTTAAGGCACTAAGAAAACATGTTCAATGTTGTATGAACAGATTATCATAAACAAGAGATCTCCAAGAAATCACCTGGAGAATTTTTGTACATAACTTACTTTCTAATTTTGATCAATGCTGCACAGGAATCTGTTCTTTGTCAGATTTGTGTATAATCTGTAGCTGCATTGCTTGTCTTCAGACTGTGGTGCTACTCACTAATCCGGTTAACCCTTTACGGGTGTAGGACATTTGACCAACCGAAATCTGACCAACCGAAATTTGACCAAACGCAATTTGACCAACCTCTTAATGAAAAAACGGACATTTGACCAACTTCATAATTTATTGTTTTTTCGTACCACTTATCAGTAAAACATTAGCAATCACAAATGTTCCGACAAAAGCAACATTTAAACAGTTATAACACTACAAGTAAAAGTACTGTCCAAATGTAGCAGGATGGTAGTAATCTCATATCTACGCAAAACTTCACATAAAACACGTATCTGAGATGACACTAAAGCTTCCACCAGGTCTGGGTTTGTATGTATAACGCCGGATTACGGAGATTAACGGGGCACGTGGAACTCAACCTTATGACACTCATTGACAGCGAGAGGATTAGCACAATATCTCTTTGATGCGAATGAGCACTTCTTTGAAATTACTTTTTCTTACGAAGCCTCGAACTCCTAGATTTACAAAGTTATGTATATCTAAAACTGAAAGTTGGTCAAATGTCAGTTTTTCCATTAAGCGGTTGGTCAAATTGCAGTTGGTCAAATTTCTGTTGGTCAAATTGTGGTTGGTCAAATTGCGGTTGGTCAAATTGTATGTACCCCACCCTTTACAGAGGACATCGACTGTGTTTTAAAAGCAAATTAGTGTGTTGATCTCAAAGACCCTGCTATTGTTAGGAATCCCTTTGTCTTCAGTTATAGGATTTTGTTGTTCTGTTCCAAAATGGTTTAGACAAATAGACGCATCTGCACCTTAATTCGTAATTGCAATTAGCGCTAAAATTATGCAAAATATAATTTCGGTACTTTCTGGAATGAAAGTTATCGTTTTAGCGAATCGAAAAAGCTGGTTACTAACCGATTTAAGCCTTCAAAACTGAAAGTCTCGGAAAAAATAGAAGGATAGTTGCGATTCAGATTTCAAGGAGAAAACACCCAAAATTAACTAAAAAATTAAGAAACATTTTCCACAATTCATATACACCAAAGCAAGGAACTTAAACATTGTCGGAGGCGGGAGACCGAGGAACGAGACGGTAGAGACGACAAAGATATGTGTCACGTTTAGCACCTTTATGTTAGTTTATCAAGGCACTTGTGATGTATTAAGTATGTCGTATGTAAAATGAATGTGAGCTATTAAACTATTTTCAAAGATTATTAATGATTCAATAAAGGGTTTTCTTCAAGCAATATAGCTGAGAAAAAACTGAGCAACATAACATCGAGTTATCATTTTCTCTTGTGATTATAGTCGTTATCAACTTATCGATTGACCTCACGCGCGTTGTAACTTTAAGAATTTTACCTATAATGGAACTGGAATTTACACACCACAACGGCTTGATCTGGCACCCCCAAAATAAGAACAACCCGAACACAAAGTATAATAAGATCCAGTAAATCACTTCTCTTTAGCACACCGTCCACTTCACATTTCTTCCATCTCCTTAGTTTGCACAGAGTGCTTTCTATTGACAAAAGGCCATTTTACTTAACTAATGACACAATATTTACCTCCCAGATAAGTTTGGAAAGCTGACACTTTGTATCAAGTGTCTACAATACTGTAAAATCTTACAACAATAACGTTCAAGAATGACGTGGGGAAAGGGTTTCAATTGCTTATTCATACAATATATTGAAACACAAAGGCACAACGAGAAACAAAAATAGCCACATTTGTTCTCAATAATCTTTATTTCTGACGTCGTTTGATCTGTGTTACCATAACCTTTGCAAGAAACTACCATACTACTTTTTATTTATTGTGTTTTCTGTAAATGTAATAATCCCGAACATGAAATTACAGAAAAGCGTCAATGATGGAAAGAGTTTATGCTCGGCCACTGACTGATATCTACGCAACCTGGATTATGTTCAGCCCTGACTGATAGCTATGCTATGCGAATTATTCTCGGTCACTGACAGATGTCTGTGCAATCCGGTTTACGCTCGGTCACTGACTAATATCTACGCCATGCGGTTTATGCTCAGCCCTGACTGATATCTATGCCATGTGGTTTATGTTCAGCCCTGACTCATGTCTACGCCATGCGGTTTATGCTCGGTCATTGACCGATACCTAAGCCATGTGAATTACTGTAATACAGTTCTTGAACTCGGTTCAACCGGTATGATTTGAACATGTTACTTCGAGGTGTTATTTTTACCTTTTATCTACATGAAGTGCTAAAATGCGATAATTTTTACACTTATAAATTAAAACCTTGGAATATTGTTGTATCTGGGTGAGGCGGTTGAACCTGGGAATACGCTAAGATTCTAAAATTAATTTAGTGATAGATAGTGATGCTAAAAGAGTCACTTGTCATCTCGCAATCGACTTCTTATTGAGCTATTCATGCAAGTTATTGATAAGCCTGTTGCTATAAGATCCAAATTGGCTGCCATAACTTCGTTATAACCAAATGTCTCAACACAATGACTAGATTACATGCTTATTAAGGAATAGCGCGTGATAATTTTGTCACTTCTAGCCAGAAAAATGTTATATTTAGAATAATTACGATATATTGTGAAACACCTAATTAGTTCTTGAAGATTCTATTTCGTAAAATTACATGAAACCTGTAACATAAATAGTACTTGTGACTTCATCTTTATAAGTTTATTTCGTATTTCAAAATGAAATTTCGTTGAGAAAACATAGAACAACATTGGCTCTACCTTGTTAATTACTAGTCAACTTTGTTCTGTGTTTTGTGACAAATTTTACAAACTATTGAAAAATGTGAAAGAAAATACAGTCCACCATATTAATCTTCGGCTCATTTGAACTGTCAACAGAAAATTCTAGGCATACAAAAAGGATGTCCTACGCTGATTATTGCAGTTATAGGCTTACAAATGGTTATTCACACTGGTGTTAATAGCCTCTAAATATGATTATAGGCCAAATATTGGTTGTAGACAATTTATTCACATCTTTTATTGCCATAATATACTTGTATGTTGCCATAGCAATATGATCTCCACTGGATCATTAATCATAGCCTACAAAGAAATGTATAAGCAAGATACATAAACAAACGCCCTGAAGACTGCAAGTGACTCACAATGGAAATTTTGCCACAAAAAAGGGACAATAGCAAGCAGCCAACAGCAAAGAAAATTTGGTCTCCTTTCATTTGGCCTTGTAGAGAACAAATATGAAAACCTAACCTGTAAATCTAAAAACCCACAGTTTGTTGTGGTTGGCGAAAGCAGAGTGGGAGTAAAATACATATGTCAAAATGCACGTTTAGTAGCATCTTTCTATGTGACTGTAATATAGTCCTCATTTAAGGCTAAATGCATGTTTTAATTTTTGTGTCTAAGTAACGGGACACTTCATAATGTATATACTGTATAGGCAGACAGCTGCCTAGAGCTGTAATTGTTTGTTCGCGAAAAAAACATTGCAAGAGAAAAAACAGTGAAGGTGTAGGGTTTTGAATTATACGACCAGTATGGCAGGTTCCATTTGAGAGTCATTGGTTGGTGTTTCTTG
Organism: Protula sp. h YS-2021; assembly: GCA_949752745.1. Lineage (NCBI taxonomy): Eukaryota > Metazoa > Annelida > Polychaeta > Sabellida > Serpulidae > Protula > Protula sp. h YS-2021. The sequence goes on from OX457024.1 coordinate 59,563,323, forward strand.
GGATTTAAACTGGTTTTAATGCCACGTATTTACTTTTGTTACTGGAAAAGCCATGGATATGCATGGTAATTAATATCGAGTGAGGCGGGTAGACTCGAAAGAACTTCTTGACCAAAGTACAACATAAACTAATCAATTCCTTCATTTTCTTGAGCAGCTTCAAAGTTTAAACAAGGACTTAAAGTTGACTTCGATGTTTACTTGCCACGTTTGAATGTAATTACACTTGCTGTTCAAATGTTTTACATTATAAGTGACTGAGAATATTTAGCTTGGCAGCCACCTATCTACATGCCTATGGTGAGGTATTACAACCTCGACCTGCTGTGCTTCTCTACTGAATTCTATCCATCACTGCTGCCGCTTCGAGGCCAGTTTTTAGACATCGGGAGAACTCTCGGGTTATCCGTTGACGCAGGATATGCATGAAGTCAATTGTGACGAATATTTTTTAAAGTAGGTTGGAAAAACTTGTACGCTTCTAAAATTCATTTATTTTAAGCCCTCATTTTGGTTAATTTTCGCAGCAGCCTGTCATGATTTACATTGCACAATGCAGTACAATGTTGAGGTTATTCTTTGGTAGTGACCGGATGTCTGTACGCGTCGATTTGTTTTATGCTTATACAAAAATTCTATTTTTAGTCTGTTCAGTGTTGTATCAAAGGCGTTGAGTAAACGTCTGACAAAGTGGGTGTTTGGTTGAGACCAAAAGCAATGCTTATCCAACGTCTCTTCAACGTTGTGTCCAATATTTTGCTTAGGGGTCATTCATAAAGTATGTACCGTAATTTCGGGATTATAACCCGCGGGTTATATTCCGGTGCGGGTTATATTCCGGACCATTTTACAATATCAGCGAATATATTAGACTTTTTTGTTTAAAAGGAAATTATTTGTGTCATGTTGTATGAGATAAATGTAAAAAAAAATGTAAAAAAATTGAGACAAACAATTTTCATCTACTTCCTACTTTTATTACAATCCCATTGCAATATTTGTTTTCGTATGGCGATTCTATTGGCATCTCAATAAATCAGAAATGAATTTATTCTACCGGTTCCAAAGGTTTCATATAAGAAGTCACAGAATATTTTCAGTGATGGACAAACGTTGGGAAGCTCAACGGTCACCATTGATCTTCCAAAAATGTAGGTGCGGGTTATATTCCGAACAATGAAACATTTTCTTCGTTTTTGGGTGGCTTGCGGGTTATAATGTTTTTTTTTCTTCTCTTTTTTCCGTTTGGTTGGTTTCCAGAAAACTCCTACAATTTTGACAGAGGGAGATGAAATTTGGCACACGTGTAGGAGGTGACGAGATCTCGGTGAATCCGCAATTTTTTTACCACTGGTAAACATCAATGTCAAATATAGGTAAAAGTTATTTTTTCTATGAAATGATTACCAGAAAACTCCTCCTAGCGTTTGAGTCAGCGGAGCTTTATTTTTACATAATTAAAGACAATTATCAGGTCTCTGTGAAACCGCAAATATTTTTGACCTTGACCTCAAAGGTCCAGGTCAAAGTGAGGTCAAAATATTTTTCAGAACATCTAATAATCACGAAAAGTGGTCATAAAAAGTGCTCAAATCCCAGTTTGAACATATAAACCGTACTCAGTAGGGGGTAGCCTTCCATCCTCAATCTTGACCTTGAGGATCAAGGTCAAAGATCACATGACCTCATGTACCGTTAACGATAGGCTGATTTATTTCGAAAACGGTTAGAGATAGAGTGATTTTGATCTGATTTTAGACCCTTTGTGCCTAAGCAAAATCACATAAGAGGTACCTCGGTGATCTTGACCTTTTCGGTCATGGTCAAGGTAAAAAAAACCGGATGTTGACTATTATCTCGAAAACGGTTATAGATAAAGTGATTTTGAGCTCATTTTTAACCCTTTGGGCCAAGACGACGACAAGGAATTGGTACTGCGTGACTTTGAGCTTCTTGGTCACAATTTATTACAAATATTTTCTAAGTGGTTTCTGCAAGTGGGTCTATACCGCTATGTAGCGGAATTCTGTTTAGTTCTCAATCTGATTTAAGCCTTACCCAAGCACTCGATGAATAACAGTTCAAATCCAGTGAACTCAATAACAGTACATATATATTTGAGTCAAATTTTGACTGTATATGGAGGGGCATGTAACGTTTCTTTTGGAAACAATGGGAGAATTGGAAGCAGAGATGGGGTTCTCGGCCAAGCTGTAAACGAATTTTAGTGGCCGTATCCAGGCTTTGTAAATTGTGCACAGATTATTGAAAGAGTATGCGACGTATCAGTTGTGGAACAGTGCAAAGAAGCAAGTTGACATTTTTCAGAATATTCAGTCATTAAACAAGTGTGCTATTTAAAATACTTATGTGTAACACTGCCGTCAATGGGGTAGGAGAATTAATGAGGATATTCTCTAAGTTTAAAAAGTTTTTTTTTAAATATATGTAAATTATTTTTGCAGATACGTAGATAATACAGAACGCAAACTGAAGTGGGTCTACAACTTGTTTAATGGATGAAAGGCTACTAGGAATCAAACGGCCATGAAGCATCCAAGAGCTGTTAAATTTCAAAGTTTTCAGCGAAATTCGGAAAAATGTATAGCTAATTCACAAAAATGTTTTTTTTTCTCTTAGGGTGGGGTCGACACAATAAACCCTTCGAAATGACGAAAGAGTTTCACGACCATTTCGTATGTTATAGAATACTGGGCACACGATCGTTGTTTGCGACAGGAAGATGAAAGAGGCCGACAAGCAAATAATTCAAATTGCGCCTATAATCGATGACCTAACCTTAAAGCTCATTTTTGTCAGATGATTCGAAGTACTTATAAGGAAACTGTAAGTGCTATTACTGTGGAATTTGCATTCTTTTGCATATCATACAAACCGTTTCCCATTGCCCAAAAGTAAAAATATTTTGCCTTAAGGCGATGTAGAACATTCACTAATTTCGTATGTAAAACGTGGAGTAAAGAACATTTTCAGAAAAAAGTGTCACAACTCGTTCCAAAAAAGAAAAAAAAAAACAATTAGAGTGAATTTAGATCGTTCTGAAAATTCGTTTTATTTCGTTCTGAAAATTGAACGTTTCATCAAATTTGTTATATTTCAGGGTAGAGCGATTTTTCAAAATTCGGTTTTATTTTTATCCGTACAGCAATTATACAATGCCTTTTTGACATCCCAATCCCCTCGAGCGCAAGAATTATGACTTCGCCCATTAATTAGAACATTAGTGTACGCATATCAGTTTCTTCAAACAGTTACCTAGTGGCATTACAGCCGTGGTATGTAAACCTTGCTCCACAGTAATGCAGTAACCAATATAATTATATCGTTACCAGTGTTTATTTCCACTTTAAACAAAGCCGTAGCCACCAGGGGGCCGGGAGGGGCTCAGTCCCTCACTTTTCAGAGTGGAGGGCTATAGTATCCTTCGGGGCCCCTCCGTTACGTGAGTTTGCCCTCCCCCCCCCCCCCCTCAGTTATAAAAACGTGGCTACGCCAATGTCGTCAACGTTTTGTGGGGGCATTGTAGAGTCACTAGAGCAACATTGATGTCCGAATGAGGCTATTGTGGTGAAATCAGCAAACGCACCATGCATATTTGTACCAAAAATGTTGAAAAGTAAGAAAAGTCGGTAGCGCTAAAAAGCAACCAAACGACAGTGACTACGCGACGCTGCTAATTCCATTTTTACTTAAGCTGCACCAAAAAAAAAATAATAATAATAATAATAATAAAAACGCTGAAAGGGCACCAATGAAAGTGGCCATACAATAAGCAGGAGCAGTATCGCGGCATCTGCCATGTCTGTGTAAAGTTCGACAAAAGACGCCATAATGCTCACTGTGGAAGGTAGCAGAAGTACGTCGCCTCAGTGACGTTTAGCACCAAAAAATAACTTTAGCAATGGCTGTTGCACCTGTAGGGGTATATAGATCTATACATATTGATCTTTGAAGTCCCTGAAATGTTAACTTCTATGTGGGCATCGCAGCGGCATTAATATCAGAATAGTAAGCCTCGCAAAATAGCGCCAAAACATCATAAACCGACGTGTTTTCTGAAAGCGTGGCATTTTCCCAGTAGCAGTTTTACCTCAAAAATACTCTTTTACAATCTTTCCATGCATTTTAGCAAATTACAGTTTTGTATGGCGGTATATTTGTACAAAAATTTCACGGCGTTCGCGCTAAAACATTTATTTTTGATCGCTATGGTATTTATGTACAATTAATATACCAGAAAATATTTAATTCTTTCGCGAACCATTTTTTATGTTATCCAAGTTACTATTAATTTCTGCACGTGGTTTTTATTAATAAAAAAATAAAATATATAATGAAATAAATTTATCGCGCCTTATAATTAACTTTTCGTGTTCCAAAAATAAGAAATTACATTCGAACGCATGTAACATAAAAGAACCAATCAGAGGAGGGTTTACAAAATCTTGAGAAAAGCATGTTCAAACATACGTTCTTTAAAACACAAGACGTGTAATTATGGCGAACTTAAAGAGCGCGAAATAAATAGTCAGATTATACATGAAATGTAAATGTTGCGCACATGAGGAAATTGCCACGAGATCCTTTAAATTCCATATTTCCATATTTCCAAAAGTTATTTTTTCTATGAAATGATTACCAGAAAACTCCTCCTAGCGTTTGAGTCAGCGGAGCTTTATTTTTACATAATTAAAGACAATTATCAGGTTTCTGTGAAACCGCAAATATTTTTGACCTTGACCTCAAAGGTCCAGGTCAAAGTGAGGTCAAAATATTTTTCAGAACATCTAATAATCACGAAAAGTGGTCATAAAAAGTGCTCAAATCCCAGTTTGAACATATAAACCGTACTCAGTAGGGGGTAGCCTTCCATCCTCAATCTTGACCTTGAGGATCAAGGTCAAAGATCACATGACCTCATGTACCGTTAACGATAGGCTGATTTATTTCGAAAACGGTTAGAGATAGAGTGATTTTGATCTGATTTTAGACCCTTTGTGCCTAAGCAAAATCACATAAGAGGTACCTCGGTGATCTTGACCTTTTCGGTCATGGTCAAGGTAAAAAAAACCGGATGTTGACTATTATCTCGAAAACGGTTATAGATAAAGTGATTTTGAGCTCATTTTTAACCCTTTGGGCCAAGACGACGACAAGGAATTGGTACTGCGTGACTTTGAGCTTCTTGGTCACAATTTATTACAAATATTTTCTAAGTGGTTTCTGCAAGTGGGTCTATACCGCTATGTAGCGGAATTCTGTTTAGTTCTCAATCTGATTTAAGCCTTACCCAAGCACTCGATGAATAACAGTTCAAATCCAGTGAACTCAATAACAGTACATATATATTTGAGTCAAATTTTGACTGTATATGGAGGGGCATGTAACGTTTCTTTTGGAAACAATGGGAGAATTGGAAGCAGAGATGGGGTTCTCGGCCAAGCTGTAAACGAATTTTAGTGGCCGTATCCAGGCTTTGTAAATTGTGCACAGATTATTGAAAGAGTATGCGACGTATCAGTTGTGGAACAGTGCAAAGAAGCAAGTTGACATTTTTCAGAATATTCAGTCATTAAACAAGTGTGCTATTTAAAATACTTATGTGTAACACTGCCGTCAATGGGGTAGGAGAATTAATGAGGATATTTTCTAAGTTTAAAAAGTTTTTTTTTAAATATATGTAAATTATTTTTGCAGATACGTAGATAATACAGAACGCAAACTGAAGTGGGTCTACAACTTGTTTAATGGATGAAAGGCTACTAGGAATCAAACGGCCATGAAGCATCCAAGAGCTGTTAAATTTCAAAGTTTTCAGCGAAATTCGGAAAAATGTATAGCTAATTCACAAAAATGTTTTTTTTTTCTCTTAGGGTGGGGTCGACACAATAAACCCTTCGAAATGACGAAAGAGTTTCACGACCATTTCGTATGTTATAGAATACTGGGCACACGATCGTTGTTTGCGACAGGAAGATGAAAGAGGCCGACAAGCAAATAATTCAAATTGAGCCTATAATCGATGACCTAACCTTAAAGCTCATTTTTGTCAGATGATTCGAAGTACTTATAAGGAAACTGTAAGTGCTATTACTGTGGAATTTGCATTCTTTTGCATATCATACAAACCGTTTCCCATTGCCCAAAAGTAAAAATATTTTGCCTTAAGGCGATGTAGAACATTCACTAATTTCGTATGTAAAACGTGGAGTAAAGAACATTTTCAGAAAAAAGTGTCACAACTCGTTCCAAAAAAGAAAAAAAAAAAACAATTAGAGTGAATTTAGATCGTTCTGAAAATTCGTTTTATTTCGTTCTGAAAATTGAACGTTTCATCAAATTTGTTATATTTCAGGGTAGAGCGATTTTTCAAAATTCGGTTTTATTTTTATCCGTACAGCAATTATACAATGCCTTTTTGACATCCCAATCCCCTCGAGCGCAAGAATTATGACTTCGCCCATTAATTAGAACATTAGTGTACGCATATCAGTTTCTTCAAACAGTTACCTAGTGGCATTACAGCCGTGGTATGTAAACCTTGCTCCACAGTAATGCAGTAACCAATATAATTATATCGTTACCAGTGTTTATTTCCACTTTAAACAAAGCCGTAGCCACCAGGGGGCCGGGAGGGGCTCAGTCCCTCACTTTTCAGAGTGGAGGGCTATAGTATCCTTCGGGGCCCCTCCGTTACGTGAGTTTGCCCTCCCCCCCCCCCCTCAGTTATAAAAACGTGGCTACGCCAATGTCGTCAACGTTTTGTGGGGGCATTGTAGAGTCACTAGAGCAACATTGATGTCCGAATGAGGCTATTGTGGTGAAATCAGCAAACGCACCATGCATATTTGTACCAAAAATGTTGAAAAGTAAGAAAAGTCGGTAGCGCTAAAAAGCAACCAAACGACAGTGACTACGCGACGCTGCTAATTCCATTTTTACTTAAGCTGCACCAAAAAAAAAAATAATAATAATAATAATAATAAAAACGCTGAAAGGGCACCAATGAAAGTGGCCATACAATAAGCAGGAGCAGTATCGCGGCATCTGCCATGTCTGTGTAAAGTTCGACAAAAGACGCCATAATGCTCACTGTGGAAGGTAGCAGAAGTACGTCGCCTCAGTGACGTTTAGCACCAAAAAATAACTTTAGCAATGGCTGTTGCACCTGTAGGGGTATATAGATCTATACATATTGATCTTTGAAGTCCCTGAAATGTTAACTTCTATGTGGGCATCGCAGCGGCATTAATATCAGAATAGTAAGCCTCGCAAAATAGCGCCAAAACATCATAAACCGACGTGTTTTCTGAAAGCGTGGCATTTTCCCAGTAGCAGTTTTACCTCAAAAATACTCTTTTACAATCTTTCCATGCATTTTAGCAAACTACAGTTTTGTATGGCGGTATATTTGTACAAAAATTTCACGGCGTTCGCGCTAAAACATTTATTTTTGATCGCTATGGTATTTATGTACAATTAATATACCAGAAAATATTTAATTCTTTCGCGAACCATTTTTTATGTTATCCAAGTTACTATTAATTTCTGCACGTGGTTTTTATTAATAAAAAAATAAAATACAGCTGTATATAATGAAATAAATTTATCGCGCCTTATAATTAACTTTTCGTGTTCCAAAAATAAGAAATTACATTCGAACGCATGTAACATAAAAGAACCAATCAGAGGAGGGTTTACAAAATCTTGAGAAAAGCATGTTCAAACATACGTTCTTTAAAACACAAGACGTGTAATTATGGCGAAATTAAAGAGCGCGAAATAAATAGTCAGATTATACATGAAATGTAAATGTTGCGCACATGAGGAAATTGCCACGAGATCCTTTAAATTCCATATTTCCATATTTCCAAAAAAATGTTACTGCGATGCAAAACTAATAGGGCAGCAGCAAAAAAAAAAAAAAAAAAAAAAAAAAAAAAAGAAAAACATAGGCATCGGAGATGCAGAGCCCTCAGCAAATAGCGGTTACATCACAGTGGTCCAGTCACTCTTTATAAATACCTTCCGGACAAAAACAAATAATAAGGTGCAACGGATGGAGCGACGACGGGTCCTTGCACATTTACACTATAGATACTTTCTTCCTGTAAGGTTTGGTTAAGATCCAATGAATAGTTTTTGAGATATCGCCCGGACAAGAAAAAGTTTAAAGTGCGACGGGACATGGGACAAAATGAACCACCCATTGCACATATATACTATATATACTTTCTTTTGAGAAGATCCAACGAGCAGTTTTTGTGATATCGCCCTTACAAGAAAAAAGTTTAAAGTGTGACGGGCGGACAGATTGACGGACATGGGAGAAATTGAACCCTTCGTTTTCACATCTGCACTATGTATACTTCCTTTCTGTAAGGTTTGGTGAAGATCCAATAAATAGTTTTTGAGATATCGCCCGGACAAGAAAAAAGTTTAAAGTACGACGGACAGACAGACGAATGGACAAGGGACAAACTGAACCTCCATTGCACATCTACACTATATATACTTCCGTTCTATAAGTTTGGTGAAGAACCGATAAATAGTTTTTGAGATATCGCCCGCAGAAGAAAAAAGTTTAAGTGCGAAAAACGGACAGACGAACAGACATGGGTCATATTGACCCCCCATTTGAATTGAGCCCCGTTCTGTAAGATGTGGTGGAGATCCGATGAATAGTTTTTGAGGTATCGCCCGGAGAAGAAAAAAGTTTGAAGTGTGACGGACGGACAGACGGATGGACAAGAAACAAATTGAACCTCCCGTTGCACATCTACAGTATACATACTTCTGCACATTTACACTATAGATACTTTCTTCCTGTAAGGTTTGGTTAAGATCCAATGAATAGTTTTTGAGATATCGCCCGGACAAGAAAAAGTTTAAAGTGCGACGAGACATGGGACAAAATGAACCACCCATTGCACATATATACTATATATACTTTCTTTTGAGAAGATCCAACGAGCAGTTTTTGTGATATCGCCCTTACAAGAAAAAAGTTTAAAGTGTGACGGGCGGACAGATTGACGGACATGGGAGAAATTGAACCCTTCGTTTTCACATCTGCACTATGTATACTTCCTTTCTGTAAGGTTTGGTGAAGATCCAATAAATAGTTTTTGAGATATCGCCCGGACAAGAAAAAAGTTTAAAGTACGACGGACAGACAGACGAATGGACAAGGGACAAACTGAACCTCCATTGCACATCTACACTATATATACTTCCGTTCTATAAGTTTGGTGAAGAACCGATAAATAGTTTTTGAGATATCGCCCGCAGAAGAAAAAAGTTTAAGTGCGACAAACGGACAGACGAACAGACATGGGTCATATTGACCCCCCATTTGAATTGAGCCCCGTTCTGTAAGATGTGGTGGAGATCCGATGAATAGTTTTTGAGGTATCGCCCGGAGAAGAAAAAAGTTTGAAGTGTGACGGACGGACAGACGGATGGACAAGAAACAAATTGAACCTCCCGTTGCACATCTACAGTATACATACTTCTTTCCTGTAAGGTTTGGTGAAGATCTGATGAATAGTTTTTAGCTATCGCCCTGACAAGAAAAAGATTAAGTGCGACGGGCGGACAGACGAACTGACACGGGATAAATTGAACCCCCGTTGCACATCTACACTATGTATACTTTCTTCCTGTAAGGTTTTATGAAGCTTCAATAAATAGTTTTTGAGATATCCCCCGGACAAAAAAAAGTTTACGGACAGACAGGCAGACAGACGGGATAGACGGACCGACGGGCGGACAGACCTATAGATATAGCCTTCAGCCACAAAAGGGTGGAATCATTGCGTCAATGAATACTTTAAACAAGTGTGGGGGGTACAGTTTTTACTTTATTGTAATTATAGTACTTCGTACCTACCATACCTTCCCATATTTTACAGAAAATGTTAGACTTTGCTAAAGAAATTTTGACGAATAAAAATACTGAGTACGTCATATGGAATAACAAAGAAATTTTAGTAGAAGGAAAAAGCATATTTCTCAAAGAATGGTTTGCTAAGGGTGTAATTTATATCCAGGATTTACTTACAAATGATGGTTCATGGTTATGGTACTCAGAGTTTGTTGAGACTTATCACATCCCGGTTTTCTGGTCATAGTTTCAGGTCAGGGGGGTTACAGGAAGGGGCCAAATGTTCTAACATACTAACGTCTGATTTAATGACTCACGGTTTGTGGAAATCAGCTGCTATTAATTTCTATTTTGATCGATCTATTGCGGTTCGAAAAAAGTGAGCTTGGCGCTTAACGACAGGGTCTTGAAATCAGCATGATGGACTGGATATTTCCCACTGAATGCTGTTTATAGGTGGTTTAGGGTATTACTGTCCATCTGGTTTCTATTCTATTATTTTAAGTTTGCTCATTTTTGACTGGTGTTTGGCGGAGTTTTGTATTTTAATTAGGGGCATCAGTGTTAAATAATGTCTCTTTGTATTGTGTATATTAATGCGGAAAAGCGTTGTGAATAAAAAACCAGCCAAAATCAAGACAAAGTTTATTTAATGGTTCCCAGTTTCCAATACCCTTGAGGTAATTATAAGGATTTTGTTGGTAAATAAAATCCCCTAATTACAGCAAGGGGCAGTCCTTGTTTGTAATTGGGGAACGTTCACTGGCTGATGAATAATGTGAGTGGCGCATTGTGTGGATCTGCAGGCCTTCTCCTGAATGAGAACTCACTTTTCGTGTAGCGCGCCAGTGTTAAGACGGAGATAGTTAAAATGTAAAATCTGAATTGCTGCATGTATATAGCTGTTGGTTAGAAGGCTTACGGGTTAAAAATCAGGATTTAGAGTTACTCGGATTTATAAAGCGTCCCACCCTCCCGCCCCTTTACGGTATGTAGCACTATGTCAAAGGCGGAGTTTTGTATTTTAATTAGGGGCATCAGTGTTAAATCATGTCTCTTTGCATTGTGTATATTAATGCGGAAAAGCGTTGTGAATAAAAACCAGCCAAAATCAAGACAAAGTTTATTTAATGGTTCCCAGTTTCCAATACCCTTGAGATAATCATAGTACTTCGTACCTGCCATACCTTCCCATATTTTACAGAGAAATGTTAGACTTTGCCAAAGAAATTTTGCGGAATAAAAATACTGAGTACGTCATATGGAACAACAAAGAAATTTTAGTAGAAGAAAAAAGCATATTTCTCAAAGAATGGTTTGATAAGGGTGTAATTTATATCCAGGATCTACTTACAAATGATGGCTCATGGTTATCGTACTCAGAGTTTGTTGAGACTTATCACATTAAACCAAACTTTCTAAGATACTTAGGAGTTCTATCAGCGATAAAACAAGCAGTAAAAAAAGATAGATTAATGCTGGATAGGGAGCATTTATCTCGACCCATAAACAATTTTAAAAGTAACGTTCTACGTGAGGAGTAGAAATAAAATTGACATTTCTAAAGCTAAAAGCAATAATTTTTACAGGGAATTTCTGTCGATTACAACTAGTACACCAACAGCAATAAGGAAATGGATTAGTGAGGAAAACTTTTCTGGAGAGAAAATCTATGAAAGTTTGGTTCTAGTCGGTAAAGCATAAGGGATACAGGAGAAAATCTTGTAAAATGGAAAATTAGGGAAAGTGCTATATGCGAATTTTGCAATGTGGTAAGTCGCATACATAATATCATGTCTTCTTTGAATGTACAAATACTGTGGCCGGGCTTGCAGAGTTGTTTAAGTTAATTGATCCTTCAGTTGAGATATTCAGTAAATTCAGCAAGGAAGAATTTCTATTTGGTACAGAAAGTACAGCAGTAAACGTGATTACGCTCATCATTAAACAGTATGTCTGCCATGTGAGAACCTATAAGAAAAATCTATGTTTAACGGTAATACTTCATTCAATTTATAAACGGATTACAACTGATAAGAAAACACTATATTGTAAAAAATTTTCGGATAAATATAATCAATTTCCAGAGTTAGTTCATCAAAGTGAAAACTATTTATTTCATAACGTTGCTCACAATTTATAACATTTTATTATTAGTAACGTATTATCAAAATGAATAATGGCATTTGTGTGTAAGGGTGCGTGTACGTGTGTATGTTTTTATTGGGTATGGATAGCAATATTTGTTACTGGTTGTAGCCTTTGGTAACGAGGGTCTGTGATAGTGACAGTTCGAATGAATGTAGATTGAATAAATGTCGTGACGTTACTGTGAAATGTTCTGCATATTATGCTCTTGTAAAATGTCAGTCATTTATTTGTAAGAAAAATAAACAATCAATAAAAAAATATATTGGCTGAGGGCTGAAAATGGATGTAGTCTATGCTGCGTATGGCCACTGGACTAAAAATAACGAAAATATATAGAATTTCGCATTTATCAATAAACTGTCAGCCTTTCTAAAAATAAGTGCCAAAGGAAAAAAAAAAAACTAAATAAAGTAACAAATAAAGAATAAAAGGGGATAGCTGTCTAACCACATATTCATAACTTTCATTCATCATTAACGTTAATAAAACTTAATAACAAGTGTTATTTACATTGAAATGTGGGAGATGAATATCCCTGCTGAGAGATCTGCTGTTGAGCCTGATGACCAGTTACAGGACACGGTATCCAGACACTTTCCAACTGGACATTTTCCAGCCGGCAGTTGTCAACCGGGCACCTTCCAACTGGACAATTTCTAACTATTTTCCAACCGCATCTTTCTTTCTCTTATAAAATTAAAGAATGTCAATTTTTTCATAAAATCATTGATTACAGTATATCTTTTTAATTGCTTGAAACTGATGTGAGACCTTTTTCACCGAGATTACCACATAGCTATTTATTCATGTCCATTGTGCGTTTTTCTCGGCAAACCTAAATCCTCACAGAATTGATCTAATTTACTTAACACACTCCTTAAATTTAATAAAACGATGCGGCTAGATACTGTCTAATTAAAAATGGTTCAGTTGGAAATTTTCAGGATTCACGACAGATAACACACACCCGCAATATTCTACACTAGAAGAGGATTCCCAAGGAGTTATCGTGCGTTACCATTGCGAAAGTTTCTGTTTTGCCCCATTTCTTTTTTATTTATTTCCTTTTTCGTTTTCTGCGTGGCGCTTCTCCATGCAAAAAAAATCGGTTACAATCACAGCTCCGGAGCAAAATACATTAAAACCTGCCTCTGGACAAACTTGTATGATATGGACAACTCACTAATTCAGACAAAATTTCTCAGTTGCTTTTAATTTTTCATTGTTACTTATTGAATAACAACCTGGATAATTCGGACACCTCCCTATTCCGCTCAGCGAACACAGTTTTTCAGTCCCATTTTAAGGTCTAAGTGCATGACTAACCCGTCGAATCCAGCCAAAGCAATGGTACAGTCTTTGATTGTTGTTTTTGCATGTATCTCCAGACAGAAGTCAACAAAAATGTGCAGAAACAAACATGACTGATTCAGTTTGCAACCTTAATTCCGTAGCCCTTGTCATATTCTAAGTGCTTGCATGTATAAGCAAGTGCCTGGTTTGGTTCATTAAAATTGTCAGACATGAAACTGAATGATATCATTAATTAACACTTGACAAGCTGCTCGCTTGCATGGGTTATATGAATTTGTGCGAGCCGTTCGTCCTTTTTTCCTTCTTGGCAGTTTTCCTATTTGTTTGTGTGTTCTTCTTCTCTGACACTATGGATCCTAGGACCATGAAACTTGGGACTTATGAAGAGCTTGATCTGAACGTGTGCATGTCACTTTTTATTTCGTCTTCGATTTCATTTTTTTTTTTGTTAAAACGCCATGTGGAAAGAGTGTATTTTTGCAAGTAAATGCGGAGCATTTAACGTGCAGCACAGAATACCACACAGTTGCTCAGCTTTGTGCGAGCTCTCACTGCGTAAATAGATAACACAGCGTATGCCTGATCAGTCAATCAAACCTAAAGTCAACAAAAACCAAACAATACTTATAAGACGTATTCAAGCTGTGTTGTTTGCTAATATATACAGCTGGTATTAAGTTATCAACCTATAGAGTTTTTTGCTTGACAGTGGTCCGGTTTTTTTAGAATATTCTAAGCCGCATACATGTTGTGTCATGAGCTCTCTACATAGTAACTGTTGTATAACACACTATATGCATGTTGTAAAACACTTTAAATTATTCAAGAAATAACCCACTGAAGGAAGTATTTTTGCGTTTTAAAAGTGTTTAGCATTTCGCTAGCGAAATAGGTTCTAGTTGAATTTAAAAATGGCGACAAAAAGGACACATCAATATTTAAATCTTGTCCAAGGACCTGTTGGGAGTGGTGTGTAGCGTGTTAAATACCAGTTATCTGCCCTTCCTAAGTTTTCACTTTCAGGCGTGGGTGTTAAGGGCGGGTATTTTTTGGTGGGAAGCTACTGACCTAGAGATAATTTTTTCTCTGTTTATTAATATTATGCTGGTCGTTCAGTTCATGTAAACTTAAAGAGTAACGTCGGGATATCCGGATAATTTTCAGTTTGCAATCCATGTTGATTGCAATTCATTCGGTGCGATTGAT